>OY728121.1:166831061-168140227 GCA_963277665.1 Viscum album | reverse complement strand
AAAGGCTATAACATCTAGTTTAATGTGTTCATAGGGTGTAGGCTGATGATGGGGAAACATCAGTCTTTGGGGATATATTCTTACACAATATATATCTATATGATTCCATCCTCAACATTGGTTCATTCTATTCCATGAATGAGAATATTAATTGAATAAAATAGAAGGAAATATTCATATATGTGTATGATTAGTTTGTAGTTTTCAGCAATGAATGATGTTTTTAGATTGGAATAAGGTGGGTCAAGACCCTTATTTAACTGATTAGAGAACTATTAGTAAATTTAGATGGTTCTAGGATGGTGGAGACTCCTTAGCTTATCAGGGAATTCTTGGTTATCTTCTCTGATAAGGTTGTAACTCTACCCCTTGACATGAGATCATGTTTGTGATATATTTTCAATAACGCATCTCTCTAATTTCAATTTCTATTTATTAGACTACACCCTCTTTGTTTTTTAATTTTAGGACTCATATATATCTCATGATATATAAGGGTTTCATTTAACCTATTGTGTCACCATGGGGAACACCAGCGTTTTTCACCAAGAATGTGGATATCACATAAAGAAAAAATCTATATTATCGAATGATAAATCATATAGTGATCAATAATACATACCCCATGCTTAGGATAAACAATATTTTTTACGTTTTGAGAGTATATAGTTGGTTTTCTAGTATAGATATGTTTTCTTGATATCATCAGTAAATGGAGAAAGAGGAAGATATCAATAAGGCTACCATTATGTGTGGGTATGTTAACTTCATGTTCCTCATCATTCCATTTAGTGTCACTCACACACCATCTTTATTCATGGGGAAGATAAAATACCTATTACGTGTGTTCTTGGAAAAATTTATAGTCATGTTCGTTGATGAGATATTGATCAACAAAATGTTAGTGGAGGATCCAAATGACCTTCTAAGAGATTCCAAAAAGGTCATTTGATGCCACCAACTCTGTGAAATGTTATCCAAGTATATTCGTTTCAAAAGAGTGGTGTTTTACATGGAAATGTGTTGTCATCAAAATGGTGTGGCTATAGACCTATCAAATATTGTGGTAGTTATTTCATGGGATGCACTGCAGACTAACGTATAGTTTCATAGTATCCTCTTTATCTCATGATATTACTAGAGGAAATTTATTTATTTCTCATGGTTTGTGGCCTTGTTTAAATAATTGACATTGAAGGAATGTGGTTTCATTTAGAATGAATGGAATCAATCTTTTTTATTACCAATATGTTTGATTGATCAGTTCTTTGATACAACGGTCGTTATAAGTTATGGTTATGTTTGAGGTTTTCTATGATTTTTTCAACCAAGTCTTGAGATCTGTCTTGATTTAGTTAATGGAAGTGATACCTTATAATACTATGTTGTTAAATAACCATGATTTCAAATACATGACTCATGATCTAGTGCTTGTGATAGATGTGTTTTGGCTGATGTTGTGGTGAAAATTCCACATTTGGGAATGTTTTGTGGAGATTTATAATAAGAAGAACATGAGGTGTATTTTTCATCATCATGAATAAAATAAATGAAAATTGATGTGGAATGAGGTTCTTAAGGGTTATAATTTCATGATATCGAACACCTTCAGAATGTGGAATGTTGTTCTTAATAGACTAAGCATGATTTTGGAAAGAAATTTTGTTGAAGAATATGGGGATGCTCATAGATTGTTGAAGGTGTTTACAGCCATGCATATTTATATCGAGTCTAATGATTTAATAGGTTTATTATTATAGATTGATGTGTAGTTTTCATTGATTCATATGGTGGAGGAGTCTCAGTGGGGATACTCATAGGTGGAGGTGAAGTGTGGACGAGTTTTCCATTGTGATTCCAAAAAAGGGATCGATTGATAATTCTTAGAACTAGATAATATATTAGGGGGTGGGGATATATATCCTAATGGAGATGCATGATGAACTTCTTCATGAGTTTCAAAACATTCCTTTACCGGTGCACCTAGGGGTGTCTAATATGTACCATGGTTTTATGAGGTAGTTTTTTTTGCATGGGATGAAACGGGTGGTGGAAAAGATCAGGGTTCAGTGTTTGATTTTCTATGAGATAAAAATAGAAAACTATATTATTAATGGTTTATTATTCCACTTGGATGTCCCGATGTTAAGGTGGGATTCAATATTTATGGATATTTTTCAACCTATTATGACTGAAACTATGAGTATTTGATATTATCTGGGTAGTCATGGATGGACTGACAACGTTTCTTCACTTCATTGAAATTATAAATTCTAATAGTGTGGATAATTTGGAAAGTGTTTGTGTGCATGAGATCAGGAATGTTTATAGATTTAAGAAGTCCATTTAATTGAACCTAGATTCTCATTCTACCTCATCAGTCTAGAGGGGATTTCAACATTCTTTTAGCATGTAGTTATTCCTAAGAACTAATTTATAACCTTTGAAATAAAGGTAGATGCACTAGACAATTTACAAGTTGAAAGATATGTTATGAGAATTCATCCTACGTTTGTTCAGATATTTGGATAATAAATCTCCTCTAGTTTATTTCAATTATAAAAAAACTATTCATCAATAACTATAATATTAACATTTGAGGTGTTGTATGGAAATATGTGTCTTTATTTGATAAGATCGAATGGGGTTAGGAAGTCATCAGTTCTCTATCTCGATGTAGTGCATAACATGAAAGGGATAGTTCAGGTAGTTTATGAGAGGATAATAGAAGCACATAAATGATATAAATATTTTTCCAATCATAGGAGGAGGCCCTTGTACTTATATATAGAGACCAAGTGTTTTAAAGGTTTCCCCTAATTATTCATAGTAGAGGTTTGGTCAGGGATGAATGTTGTAACTCATGTTTTCAATATCATTTGTTTTTTTAGGGAACATTGGTGAGGCGGTGTATCTAGTGGTGATTTCACTATAGAAGGAAATGATCCACATCATTATCCTCATCTCATAAACTCATTAATATTTTCACAATTATTCCCATCTCATTGTTTTGTGAGAGTTAGATATCAATGATGATGGATTAGCTAGTAGTAATCCATGATCATTGAGAGAATCCTTTTTTGGAGAACACATACCCTTTGTTCTTGTGTTCTAGACATGTAGGGGATGTGAAGAATGTATTTTGGAGTATGATATGCATATGTGTTATGAGTTACTATAGTTTGTTTTTCAGTTTTAACTTGTTCAATTAAACATTGATTGTGTAATATTTGAATATTTCTGATTTATGAGATATTTCTTTTTACCATCCAGATAATGTGTTTAGTGGATTAATCATTTGAATAGTGGAAAAAATTTCAATAAAATGATATGTTATATTTACAATATATTTTAAAACCATATGGGTGAGTCAGTTCATACCAAATTGGATAATATCCTGATATAGAAGGCATGTTTTCGTGACTTCTGTTATTGGTGTTGGGTTATATGGTGTCGTTAGTGGTTTTTTTGGCCTATGTAATGGTTTAATTGGTGGTGTTCATATTTTTGTGAAAACCTGTTGTCCTTAGGTATGTGTGAAAAGATGGTAGTGTTTCTATTATAATGTGATCTTTGAGATGTATATCATAGAGTGGTTTTTTAGACATATTCCTTTTTATTTTTTATTTTTCTCTTATATTTTTTGGGATTAAAAGAAATTTTTAAGTGTATAATCCAATTCTCTATACTAAACTATGTACTAGTTCTATAGAATTCATGATATAGGGGTTTTTAAGAGAATTTTAGAGGCATTTGAGGTGTGGATTTTGGATATATTAATGACATTTAATTTGGGAGAGTCATATGTGGTGTGTGGCATTATGTTGTGTCCTAAAGAGAGTGTCCACATCTGGGAGAGATTATTTTTTTTATAGAACCATAATGGTGTAATTTATCTAGTTCTTTATGGTTTTTCATATCTACAGTGTGTTTACTAGGATGCAATATGGTGTAGTGGATGAGGGACTTCATTTGTTCTATCTTTTTTTAGGGAATCTTCTATATAGTACTTGGTTGTGGTGTAACCATTATTTTCAAATTTTAATTATATGAGGTGGTTGTTTCAGTTGGATCATGTTCTCTCTCGTATTTTATTGGATCTATAGTCAGGTTCTATGTATTTTTATAGGACTAGGAAATAACCATACCCACTAATAATTGATCTTTCCCCAATCATTATATTATTTTCCAATGTCCACACTATTGTGTTGTATTAATGTGGGTTACACTTTGATATTATATTTATAAGTTTTCCTATCAATTATAGGTCATCTTCTGAATATATTTTTTCACATTCCTATTCTCTAGACCCTTGGGTGACTCCTAGGTTATTTTTCGATTCCTTACACACTCTCATTAGACTATTTCATTATTGAAATATGGAGGTTGGTCATTGATGATTCTATGGTGATTTGGATCCCTTACATCTATGTTTTTTCCATTTTATATCATTCTAGAGAAGGATTTTTTCTACTAGATGGATGTATTGGGTGATGTGGTTGTCAGAGATGGAAATTGTGTGTTGTGTTCCAAGTTTATAATCCATCCATAGTGTTCTCTAAGACACAAGGATTCACATTTTTCATCCCATCTTAATGCAGCCATTTCAGAAGATTTATTTGAGGCTAAAGATCATTTTAATATCCTTATTTAGATGAATATATGGTAATATCATTCATTTTCCTTAAATTGATTATATATAATGTATCATTTTAATTAATAGTTAACTATCTTTATTTAAATTTAATGGGATGTGAGAAATCACATGGTTTAAACATGATATTTTTTAATCTATATAATTATGCATACATGCATATTTTCCTTTTTTACGTTTTTTGAGATTGGTTTTTTATTATTTGATTTAAATCATAACTTATGAAAAATAAAATGAATATATACCTATTTAATAATGTTCTTTCCCAGATAACCAATGATTTGTGTGATAATTACTTTGAACGTAATAACGAAATATGAGGAAAATTCACTTAATAAACTAAATAACAAGTGGTTATGATGTGTGGTTCTTGTGATGAGAATTGAATGTGATATGTGGTGGTTGTAATGAGAAGTTATTATGAAATATACTGGATGGGATTTGGTTCATGTTGATGTAAAAGGATTTATTATGTTGATATAATTTCTCGAAATTTGTGGAATGAAATGTTAGTGATGTAACTAAAATGGTATGGTCTGGAAGGATAAATTAAATCTTATAATAGAAGTGAGATGTGTGGATAAAGTGGTTATTTATAAACATGCAATAAATGGGATTGATAATGGGATTATATTTTTAATTTTAATAAAATGTATGTGGGTTAATTAAAAATGGAATATGTGATGTGACTTGTGGTTGTGGAATGATTCTGTGGTATGTTTCATTTGGAGGCGGATGGGAAAGTGAAAGTTGTTATGATACCCTATAGTGATGTTTTTAGTTTACATGTTAAACTTCTTATAAATTTATAGGTTGGGATTTTGTGTAACAATTATACTTTTTTTCTATTTATTTTAATACACACCCTATAGACATCATGTACTATGTGCAGAATCCCAAATATTGGGGGGATGTTTTTCTAAATATCTAAATTACTGAGGATAGATAACAGGGTACTCCCTCTTACCAACTATATATCAATGGAGATTTTCTTCCAAAATTTATATGATGGATTGTAATTTTAGTACCCTAATAAGATTTTTAAGAGATTAGGGAATTGGATCATTGTGGGTTTCTTAAATAGGAATAGGAGGTCATGAGGTTATTATGTTATATATTTTTGATACCCTACATTCTTAGTTGTATGGAATTTTTCATTGGAGGATGTGGAAGTGATGACTATTTATAATGGGGTGTTTGGTATGACTAAGATTCTATTGGGTATTTATTTGGGATGTGGTGTAGTTTCCTAGGTGTCTTTCAGTAAGATTCATACAAAAATTGATTGGAGTGAGAAAATGATCAATGTTGGGGTGTGAGAGTGAAAAAATTGAGGGAAATTGGTGGGGGGTTCCCATAATCTATATTATTCATATAATATTATAACACATGAATGTTTTTTATTTATTTATACATGAAAATAAATTTTTTGTTTAGTTGACTAATTTTGGTATGTGTCATTTCCATTTTTTTTACACCAGTGTATTAGTATACTCTTTTAACATTTGCATGAGACACATTGGCTATGATTGTATTTATTGGACATGTAATGCTCAATGTATGTATACTCAATCTATTTTATATGGTTTATAGGATGAAAATGGGGATAAATATATACATTTCTATCCCAAACATTAGATTTTTCTGTATTCCTCTATCTTATGTTATTTTTTCTTTTTATTTTAGAACTCTATTTTTAGTTATTTACATTATACATGAATTTGGAGGTGGTTTGTGATCTATTTTTGTATATTGAGATAGATTTTTTGGTGGTTGTTTAATAATATATTCATTTATTTGATTATTATTTTAGGTTAATTCCTTTCATATATGATATTTTCATTGCTCCAATCATATTAGATAAATCAGGGACTATTGATGGTGAGATATAAAGTCATTATCACAATTCCCTCATTTTCGGCACATGAGGGTTACCTATGGAGGGTGGGGTTGTCAAAAATATTTCTGATATAAATCCTTATAATAAAACCATATATTTAAAGGGTATATGTTTATGAAAATTTAGATTTATAAGAAACGATAAATAATATATCCATGATACATAAAAATAGAAATAATCGAGAAAAATAATTTCTAATACAAAATGGAGACTAATACAAAACCATGATCAATAATTAGTTACTGATATCAAAATAATTTATACTCGATAAATTTTTATTTAATGATAGAAGTCCGTCAATTCATCAGAACTCCTATTTTGAAATAATGGAATGTATTTGAACGAAATAGAAAGGAAAATGGATGTGAAAATGAAAAAAATTAATTCTTTAAGGACGATATATTTTTTCATTAAAATTATTTTCTAAATATATTTACATAAGATTTTTATAGATAAATATTAAATATTTTTATATTAATATTCAATATATAAAACAGAAATATAATTAAGGACCGTAATGTTTTAATTCCATTGGAGACTAGATTGAAAAACTTCTTATTACTTGAAATATATTCAACATCTCATATAAATATCATCCCATTTAGTATACATCATATAAATAAACTACATAATATACTATTCATAACCATCAGAAAGAAAAAAATGAAACGAGGAAATTATATTCTCAGAAAGGAAAAACATTAGAGATATCAATCGACGAACAGATGAAGGAATATGATAAGAAAACGTTTATGAGATCATGAGAATAACTTACGAGGTTCATACCCAATATTTCAAAGATCATAATAATGAGTGATGACATAATAAATTATCTTGTCTCATAAATGCATCATAAGAGTAAAAATAACATGAGTGATGGAATAATAAATTATCTTATCTAATAAATGCATCATAAGAGTAAAAATAATCATAAATCAGTCACGAACCATAATTTCATGTCATATAATTGGGAATCCATCCTGAGTATAGTGAACATTTCATTTATCACAGTTAACTAATAGGTCAATCAAATCATAGTGGGTCATACATCCCTAGCTATTTCATATAATATACCAAATTAAGCATCATAATCTATTCCTCATAGTGGATCTAGAATAGTGACTTGTTTCCTATAGTGGATCACGAACATCCACATATTTATTATAGTGTATCAAGGAGAACAACTTTTTTCCCATAATCACCTCATTATATACATTTATATACCCAATGACTTGGATTTTGATATGGGTCACACCCTTAACATAATTTGGCTTATACATA
Source organism: Viscum album (assembly GCA_963277665.1). Lineage (NCBI taxonomy): Eukaryota > Viridiplantae > Streptophyta > Magnoliopsida > Santalales > Viscaceae > Viscum > Viscum album. Next base: position 168,132,392 of record OY728121.1, on the reverse strand, counting down.
TGTATTCCATAAAGTCATTAAAAATCATAATATCATAACCTATGAAAGAAAATGGATTTCAAGAGCATTTCATCATTACAAAACACTCAGAAAAAACGAGTTCCACAATTGATTCATTATTTAATCATAGAATAAACAATAAAAAGGGACATATTTCATAAACATAATTCCATCATAATAATAAAACTATCTAGTGAAATAATAATGATGTTATCATTGGATCATAACACCAATAAAGTTTTAATAATATCAAAGGACGTCAACATAAATAAAAAATGTTTTTGAATGATCTCTTGGATCATTTGTCACACCCCGACCGCGGATGTCCGTAATTGTTCTTCTTTCTTGGTCCCGATTTAAATTTTTCGGAGTTTAATTGCATTGGTGGTTTCGCGCCGGTGCGCGGTCACCGCATCGTTAGCGGTGACCGTGCGTTCAGCCCGGGTGACAGTGTGTTCACCCGGTGTTTTAAATATTATAATTTTTTTATGTTGGCTTTTTATTATTAACACCTGTTTATCTGTGTTTTTGTGTATATGTTTATATATGTTTATATATATATGTATATATATGGTATCTATGTGTATATGTTTATATATAGGTATATATGTATATATATGTTTATATGTGTATATATATATATGTATATGTTTGTATATGTTTAAATATTCGTATATGTGTCTATATCTATATATGTGAGTGTGTGCGCGCGCACGCGCGCGCACGCGCGCGCAAACATTTATTTTCAAATGGTTTTAATATTTTAAATTTTTGATTAAAGATAATTATTATTATTATGAATTTTCTAATTAATAATATTATTATTATTATAAGGTTTTATTATTATTATAATGTTTTATTATTTCTATAAAGCATTATTATTTTTAGGATTTGTTTTATTTAATTACTTATGTTCAATATTATTATTTGTATATTATTATGATTATAGTATTTTATTATTATTATTACATATTATTATTAATATTATTCTTATATTATTATTTATATTTTTGTTGTATTATTATTATTATTATTATAATTATTATTATTATTATTGTTGTTGTTTATGTATATATATACATAGTTTTTTTTCTAAACCTACCCTAATCCCTCTCCCCGTAGCCGCCACCCCCCCCCCCTCACCTCTCTCTCTCTCCATCCCCTCTCCCTCACCGCGGCCTGCAACCGACCTCCCCGCTGGACCTCCGGACAGACCCGCCGCCTGCCCTCCCTGTTCCAGTGCTCCCCTCCAGCCTTCCTCCGGCCGAACCGCCGCCGGCCTCACCCTCGCTGAACCCGGCCTTCGGCACCTCCCCTGTCCCGACCTCTGGAGATCCTCCCCTTCCGGCTTTCGCAGGTCTCTCCGGCGACCCCCACCGAGCTCGCCGCGCCGGCCTCCTCCACCAGCCGACCACCGGCCTCGTCCGGCGCTCCCCGTCCCGGTGTCGCCAACCCCTCCGCGCAACTCCCGGCCTCCACCCCCGTCCCGACTCGTCCCGCTTCACCCGCGACCCCCCCTGCTCCCCGTCCTGCGCACCTCCCGGCTCACCCCACTCCGGCGCGCAGCCCCTCCGGCCTCTGCTTCGGTGCGCCGTCCGCCGCAGCGGCTCACCGCCTCCGCCTCCCTGCTCCTGGCCTCCTCCCTCACCCCCTGCTGTGAGTTTCTTTTTTTTAATTAATATTTATTTACCTTTCGTTTTATTACAATTACTATTATTATGTTACTATTATTATTATTATACTAATATTATTATTTTAATTATTATGTTAATAATTTAATTAATCTTATTATATCATTATTATAATTATTATTATGTTATTATTATTAATACTATATTATTATTATTATTATCATCTTATTATTATTATTATTATTATTATATTATTATTATTATTATTATTATCATTATTGTTATTGTTATAATAATAATAATTATTATTATTATTTCAATTATCATATTATTATTATTATTCTCATATTATTATCATTGTTGTTATAATTATTATTATTACAATTAGCACATTATTATTATCATGATTATTATTAATATATTGTTAATGTTATTATTATTATTATTAAGTTATTATTTTGTTATGTTATTGTTATTATTATGATTATACTATTATTATTATTATATTATTATGTTATTATTATTATATTATTATTATTATTAATATTATTATTGTTATCATTATTTTATTGGGTATGCTAACATTATTTTTATTATTATATTAATATTGTTATTACTATTATATTATTATAATTATGCTAAATTATTATCGTTATTATTATTATTATTATTTTGTTATTATTATTATTATTAATATTATTAATGTTGTTATTATTGTCATTACTAATCTTATTATTATTATTATTATTATTATAATTATAATTATTGCTATTATTATAATTTTTATCACTTTGGCTTTCACTTTCTCTTTGTTAGAGGTTTTTCATCATCTTATATTTGTTTTTGGTAGGTTTAGGATTTTAGGACCCGCGCAGGGCGCTTCCGAGAGAGCGCCATCGCTGCGCCTTGTTTCCGAGGTTCCGCCGTCTCCGCGCCTCAGTTTCGAGAGTGTTGGACTTTATCACGTGGCTTTGGACACACGTCATGTCGTCGCACTTGGATCTTGAGGTAGGTCTCCCATTGCACTCGCCTTCAAAATAAGAATTTATTTATTCCTTGCCTTTTTTTTAATTTCAGTAAATTTAAAAGTAATATTAAGTAGTTTTTATAGTGTGGTGATCTGCTGATGATAAAAGGTGTTTTTAATTCTAGCGTTTCATTGAAAGTGTTCTTCTTGGATTTAGTTGTGCGCTTCCATGGTAGTATTGCTAAATGGTTCTTCCTGAATAATGAAAGTCATGTTAAATTGTGTTTTGAAATGTTTTTGGCGTGTGTAAATTTGTAGATGTATTGTTAATGAAAAAGGTGTTTCTTAGAACCTGGATTAGATAAAATGACCGTATGACCTTTAAACTTGATTTTGGAAATATAAAGTGTGGTTGTTGGTTGACGAGAAATGTTTTCCTTTGTCGCGTGAACAAAAGTTTGGATTTCATTTGAGAAATGGCGTCCCTTAAAAAAAATGATTTAAGGCCCGTTTGGCTCTTAATAAAAGTGGGGTGCGTTTGGATATTGGAATATGATTCTACTTGTGGAACCAGTGTGTTTCGGGTTTAATATGCCGATCTGAGTTTCTTAAATAATGTTCTAAGTGTGTCTCTGGTTTTCAATGGCATGGCGTGTGTCATATCCCTTTGGAAATGTTTTAGTGTAAAATGTTAAAAATGTAAATGATATGACGGCCCGGTTGGCACTTTAATAATTGTGAAGTGATTTTTACATATATATATATATATATACGTACTTGTGAGGGAATTTCTACAAGGGGACTTCCCTTCTAGGGTTGTCGTGTAGCGATGTCCGTGTAAGGGGTTGGCAAGTGCGGTGAGATGAGTCACGCGTGCGAGGGTCTCCCCCTTACACAGTGATACAAAAACCACTATGGGTTCCTGGGCGTCTTGTAGATTATCGAGTGACGGTTGCTTGCTAACCCTGATTAGACGGGTTGGTACCCTCTGGAGTTGTGGACATGCCAGGTTGGATGTGCCACTGGTTGGCTATTAGGGCGGCCAGTTGGTTATTGACTATGGAGTACCATGCCGACAGGTAGTCTGATCCCGAGTACGTCCAGGGGTTTTCTAGGGATGTTCAGGATCGCCCATGGTTATTGCTTATAACTTCTGGTTTGTTTTTACTTGCACTTGGGTTTCCTTGCCTGTTTACCTTTACTTGCACTTGTTTTCCCTGCTTGTTTTCCTTCAGTCATATTTCACAGCCTATACTATTAGACTTTGAGAAAAATGGTTTTCAAATGAAAATGATTTATTCGCTTTGGGTTTGATCTGAAAACGTAACACTTTGTTTTTCAGAATGAGTTTAAAACTAATGAAATGGAACTATCTTTCGAAAAAGAATAAGGGATATGTCTCGTGTTTGATTTTCAAGTAAAACATTGTGAAAAATTACTTTTATACATTATAGTTCAAACCCGGATTATGTAGATTCTATTTTTACTGGCAGTGCTTTGGGATTTATTGTGGGGCTCACCTACTGAGTACTTTTGTGCTCACGCCTATCTTTTACCTTTTCAGTTGCTGGTTCCTTTTGTTCAGGTTCTCCTGCTTGAGTCGCTCAGTGTGGGAGCGACGTGGGTTGTAGTTGGGTGGTGACCCGCGAGGTCACATGGAGGTATGTCATAGTAAGTTTTGTTTATGTATTTAGTGTTTTTCAGTTTGTTTATTTGATATTCTTTCTTTCGATCGTGTTTTTAGTTTGGGCTGAAATCGTTCCCAACGATTAAAATTTCAATGCCCGACACTTGTTGCCATCCCGGGGGGATCGGGAACGCCCCTCGGGACTTGCCGCGGACCGGCTCGGGTGACCGGTTCAGGGTCGACCCGGGATGGTTCGTGACAAAATGGTATCAGAGGGTGGTTCTAGTTATTTGGGTTGTCCGGTAGAAGGAGATTAGGACTGTCAGAACTCGAGGGGTAGGTGCGGGAAGTGCGTCGCGAACTCTTGCTCGCACTGATCTTTGAGTTACCAGGGGTAGTTCGGGAATTGTGTCCTTGTCTTTTCTGGTTTTTCTTGGATTGAGAGATGACAACGGAGGCAAGCCGACGTTACTTTGTGACTTCACCTGGAGTAGTGACCCATATGGAGTCCGAGTACATGGTTTGAATTCCTCCTAGTGGTCGACGCTGACTTGGGACATGGACCACTACCATGTCGCCAGGTTGAGCGTGACTACTAGTCCCTCATTTCAGGGATTGATGCAAATTTGGATCCTTCTTTTGTTTTGGTCTGTGTGAGTGCGTAGTTGGAAATGAAAAAGGGTTTTTGAAAATTGGACTGGTTTCTTTTAAAGGACTTTAAATGTATAAAATGGGTTTTAAAACTAAGATCTCTTGATTTGAAAATCTGTTGTTTGCTTGGAATTGGTTAAGAATGATTCGGGATGAAACCCCAGGTCCTCTTTATGAACGTTCACACATGTGTGAGAATGCATGGCAAAAAAAAGTGTGTTGGTGCGAGTATTATTGGACTGTGGATGAAGACATGTGCAACGATTCATGGGATTACCTGGGTGTGTATTTGAAATTAATGGCTTGACCTTGTTTTCTAAATAGGTTTTAAAGGGATAACGGTTTTGGAAAGTTTTTGGTTTGAAAGTGGATTGGTTTTGGAAAGTGATCTTGAAAAAGGGTGGTTTTGAAATCAAAAATGAAATGGGAATTTTAAAGAGGAGATTTTATTTTTGGGTTGTGTTCGCATTTGTTCGGTCTTGTGCCGACTGTTTTTGATGAAGACGCTTTTATTGATGTTGCTTCAGTTTGATATTGGTTTTGGATTTGTGTTTTATATATCGCTCCGGAAATGCCGCCCAGAAAGGTCTCTAAGGATTCAGATATGTCATGCCCAGTTTTTAGTCCTCCACGGACTCTGCCTATTCTCCATGGTAATTAGGGTCCGTTAGAGGCAGTGGAATGGCTCGAGGAAGTGGAGCGTGTCTTTATAATGTTGGGAACTCCCAATAATGTTAAGGTTCGTGCAATTATGGAGTTGTTTGAGGGTCCAGCTCTGGACCAGTGGAAGAAGGTTACCCCATCATCATCTCAAGATGAAATGACGTGGGATGTCTTTAAAGTCGTTTTCATACAATGGTTTGTACCTGAGGGAGTGAAGCTGGAGAAAAAGGGAGAGCTTGTGCATATTCAACAAGGTCAACGGACGGTGAAGGCATATGTTGACCATTTCAAGGAACTGATTTCCTTTTCTCCAGATGTAGCGTCACATGAGCTCATGAAGGTCTCTCTCTTCACTGGGGGTCTTCGTTCGGAAATCAAGGAGCGATTCCTCCCTTTTAAAGACCATTGTTTCGAGAAGCTGGTGGAGGAAGCATTCTTGGCTGAGTTGGTTTCCGGTGTGCGGGTGGTTAATACTTCAGCATCCCCGGTCGTTCGTAAGAGTCCCCTCTCTGGTGAGGAAAAGACACCAGAGATACCTGTTCCTAAGGAGTTATCCTCTTTGGTCCCCAACCTCCAGTTCATCAGATCGTTCAATGGCGTGCTATCAGAGGGGTCGTTTCGGGCATTTAAAGCCGTCGTGTCGCAACCCTCCGAAGACGTGTCATCGATGCGGTTGTCTAGGTCATCTGGAGAAGTTTTGCAGGAAGCGTCGCTTGAAGAGGATGCTGTGATGGGAGAATGTCAGTACCTGACTGTGAGGAAGAAGATGCTTCAGCCATCAGAGCCCCAGCCACAAGTCTCGGGGTGAAGCTCGCGCACAGTCAGGAGTCCCCAGGGGTGTGAAGCTCTGGTTCAGGTTTTGAGTTCCGTGTTGGCGGTGGAACAATTCGAAATCACTCCCCGTTTGTCTATCCGCTACTAATGTTTCAAAGTCATTGTAAGTACGTTGCTTCGCTATGAAGTAATGATGAACTTGTTCAATTATAGTCCAAGAAATTTTGTCTGTGTGGATGTGATCTTCTAAATCGTGTGTCCTTTTTAAAAGTGTGTTTGACTCTCGTGTGGGTTGACCTCGTTCTAGTTATGTTGTCGATGTGGTTATGCTTTGTGGACTTCGGTGGTTCATGTCGCCAATTTGATGTTGGTTTAATGTTCTTCTATGGGTTTTCCTTGGTGTTGAAGGTTGTTGACTCTAGTCGAGGATTCATTGTCTCGACGGAGGTGTTGTTTTAATCGTGATATAAGAGTTGGTTTGAATTTGTTGGGGGTTCCCGCGTCGACCCCCCCTTTTTTTCCCTAGGGTTGTCTATTTAGATGGTCAACTTTCCTGCACTAGTTAAATTCTAGTGGTGGGGAGAACCCCTTCGTGTTCTCCCCTCAATCTCGGACCGCAGTTTTCTCTTGAATCGGTCGGGTGTGACCAGTGCAGAGTAAGGTCATCCCCGAGATTCTCAGTTCTCTCTGGTTCCTTTAGATCTGTTGGGGCATGGACTTAAATCTTGACCGAATTTTGGCCTGGTGACTTTCTGGGGGCAGAAAGTGTCTGTGGTGGGGAGAATTGTCACACCCCGACCACGGATGTCCGTAATTGTTCTTCTTTCTTGGTCCTGATTTAAATTTTTCGGAGTTTAATTGCATTGGCGGTTTCGCGCCGGTGCGCGGTCACCGCATCGTTAGCGGTGACTGTGCGTTCAGCCCGGGTGACAGTGTGTTCACCCGGTGTTTTAAATATTATAATTTTTTTTATGTTGGCTTTTTATTATTAACACCTGTTTATCTGTGTTTTTGTGTATATGTTTATATATGTTTATATATATATGTATATATATAGTATCTATGTGTATATGTTTATATATAGGTATATATGTATATATATGTTTATATGTGTATATATATATGTATATGTTTGTATATGTTTAAATATACGTATATGTGTCTATATCTATATATGTGGGTGTGCGTGCGCGCACGCGCGCACAAACATTTATTTTCAAATGGTTTTAATATTTTAAATTTTTGATTAAAGATAATTATTATTATTATGAATTTTCTAATTAATAATATTATTATTATTATAAGGTTTTATTATTATTATAAAGTTTTATTATTTCTATAAAGCATTATTATTTTTAGGATTTGTTTTATTTAATTACTTATGTTCAATATTATTATTTGTATATTATTATGATTATAGTATTTTATTATTATTATTACATATTATTATTAATATTATTCTTATATTATTATTTATATTTTTTTTGTATTATTATTATTATTATTATTATTATAATTTATATTATTATTGTTGTTTATGTATATATATATATAGTTTTTTTTTCTAAACCTACCCTAATCCCACTCCCCGTAGCCGCCATCCCCCCCCACCCTCACCTCTCTCTCTCTCCATCCCCTCTCCCTCACCGCGGCCTGCAACCGACCTCCCCGCTGGACCTCCGGCCAGACCCGCCGCCTGCCCTCCCTGTTCCAGCGCTCCCCTCCAGCATTCCTCCGGCCGAACCGCCGCCGGCCTCACCCTCGCTGAACCCGGCCTTCGGCACCTCCCCTGTCCCGACCTTCGGAGATCCTCCCCTTCCGGCTTTCGCAGGTCTCTCCGGCGACCCCCACCGAGCTCGCCGCGTCGGCCTCCTCCACCAGCCGACCACCGGCCTCGTCCGGCGCTCCCCGTCCCGGTGTCGCTAGCCCCTCCGCGCAACTCCCGGCCTCCACCCCCGTCCCGACTCGTCCCGCTTCACCCGCGACCCCCCCTGCTCCCCGTCCTGCGCACCTCCCGGCTCACCCCACTCCGGCGCGCAGCCCCTCCGGCCTCTGCTTCGGTGCGCCGTCCGCCGCAGTGGCTCACCGCCTCCGCCTCCCTGCTCCCGGCCTCCTCCCTCACCCCCTGCTGTGAGTTTCTTTTTTTTAATTAATATTTATTTACCTTTCGTTTTATTACAATTACTATTATTATGTTACTATTATTATTATTATACTAATATTATTATTGTAATTATTATGTTATTAATATAATTAATCTTATTATATCATTATTATAATTATTATTATGTTATTATTATTAATACTATATTATTATTATTATTATCATCTTATTATTATTATTATTATTATTATTATATTATTATTATTATTATTATTATTATAATTATCGTTATTGTTATAATTATTATTATTATTATTATTATTTCAATTATCATATTATTATTATTATTCTCATATTATTATCATTGTTGTTATAATTATTATTATTACAATTAGCACATTATTATTATCATGATTATTATTAATATATTATTAAGGTTATTATTATTATTATTATTATTAAGTTATTATTTTGTTATGTTATTGTTATTATTATGATTATGCTATTATTATTATTATATTATTATGTTATTATTATTATATTATTATTATTATTAATATTATTATTGTTATCATTATTTATTGGGTATGCTAACATTATTTTTATTATTATATTAATATTGTTATTACTATTATATTATTATAATTATGCTAAATTATTATCGTTATTATTATTATTATTATTTTGTTATTATTATTATTATTAATATTATTAATGTTGTTATTATTGTCATTACTAATCTTATTATTATTATTATTATTATTATTATAATTATTGCAATTATTATCATTTTTATCACTCTGGATTTCACTTTCTCTTTGTTAGGGGTTTTTCGTCAGCTTATATTTGTTTTTGGTAGGTTTAGGATTTTAGGACCCGCACAGGGCGTTTCCGAGAGAGCGCCATCGCTGTGCCTTGTTTCCGAGGTTCCGCCGTCTCCGCGCCTCAGTTTCGAGAGTGTTGGACTTTATCACGTGGCTTTGGACACACGTCATGTCATCGCACTTGGATCTTGAGGTAGGTCTCCCATTGCACTCGCCTTTAAATTAAGAATTTATTTATTCCTTGCCTTTTTTTTGAATTTCAGTAAATTTAAAAGTAATATTAAGTAGTTTTTATAGTGTGGTGATCTGCTGATGATAAAAGGTGTTTATAATTCTTGCGTTTCATTGAAAGTGTTCTTCTTGGATTTAGTTGTGTGCTTCCATGGTAGTATTGCTAAATGGTTCTTCCTGAATAATGAAAGTCATGTTAAATTGTGTTTTGAAATGTTTTTGGCGTGGGTAAATTTGTAGATGTATTGTTAATGAAAAAGGTGTTTCTTAGAACCTGGATTAGTGAAAATGACCGTATGACCTTTAAACTTGATTTTGGAAATTTAAAGTGTGGTTCTTGGTTGACGAGAAACCTTTGTCGCGTGAACAAAAGTTTGGATTTCATTTGAGAAATGGTGTCCCTTAAAAAATGATTTAAGGCCTGTTTGGCTCTTAATAAAAGTGGGGTGCGTTTGGATATTGGAATATGATTCTACTTGTGGAACCAGTGTGTTTCGGGTTTAATATGCCGATCTGAGTTTCTTAAATAATGTTCTAAGTGTGTCTCTTGTTTTCAATGGCATGGCGTGTGTCATATCCCTTTGGAAATGTTTTAGTGTAAAATGTTAAAAATGTAAATGATATGACGGCCCGGTTGGCACTTTAATAAATGTGAAGTGATTTTTACATATATATATATATATGTACTTGTGAGGGCATTTCTACAAGGGGACTTCCCTTAGTGGGTTGTCGTGTAGCGATGTCCGTGTAAGGGGTTGGCAAGTGCGGTGAGATGAGTCACGCGTGCGAGGGTCTCCCACTTACACAGTGTTACAAAAACCACTATGGGTTCCTGGGCGTCTTGTAGATTATCGAGTGACGGTTGCTTGCTAACCCTGATTAGATGGGTTGGTACCCTCTGGAGTTGTGGACAGGCCAGGTGGGATGTGCCACTGGTTGGCTATTAGGGCGGCTAGTTGGTTATTGACTGTGGAGTACCATGCCGGCAGGTAGTCTGAACCCGAGTACGTCCAGGGGTTTTCTAGGGATGTTCAGGATCGCCCATGGTTATTGCTGATAACTTCTGGTTTGTTTTTACTTGCACTTGGTTTTCCTTGCCTGTTTACCTTTACTTGCACGTGTTTTCCCTGCTTGTTTTCCTTCTGTCATATTTCACAGCCTATACTGTTAGACTTTGAGAAAAATGGTTTTCAAATGAAAATGCTTTATTCGCTTTGGGTTTGATCTGAAAATGTAACTCTTTGTTTTTCAGAATGATTTTAAAACTAATGAAATGGAACTATCTTTCGAAAAAGAATAAGGGAAATGTCTCGTGTTTGATTTTCAAGTAAAACATTGTGAAAATTTACTTTTATACATTATAGTTCAAACCCGAATTATGTAGATTCTATTTTTACTGGCAGTGCATTGGGATTTGTTGTGGGGCTCACCTACTGAGTACTTTTGTGCTCACGCCTATCTTTTACCTTTTCAGTTGTAGGTTCCTTTTGTTCAGGTTCTCCTTCTTGTGTCGCTTAGTGTGGGAGCGACGTTGGTTGTAGTTGGGTGGTGACCCGCGAGGTCACATGGAGGTATGTCGTAGTATAGTTTTGGTTATGTCTTTAGTGTTTGTCAGTTTGTTTATTTGATATTCTTTCTTTCGATCGTGTTTTTAGTTTGGGCTGAAATCGTTCCCAACGATTAAAATTTCAATGCCCGACACTTGTTGCCATCCCGAGGGGATCGGGAACGCCCCTCGGGACTTGCCGTGGACCGGCTCGGGTGACCGGTTCAGGGTCGACCCGGGATGGTTTGTGACATCATTTCTTCTAGTAAAATATAAATTAGACATTGAAAATAATTATTTAAAATACAAAACATTTAAAAATATTTAAGAAAATATTTAATTTGAAAATAACCTATTAAACCTACAAGGTATTCTTTTATTCATATATTGATCATGATGTAAGAAAATATCATTCATTTTGTCCTTGTTAAAATAACGATTCCTTTCATATTTATTGTAAAAGGTGAATGATCAACATTTTGGAAAGTGATAGGAATATTAATTTTAATAATTATTCTATTAAAATTAAAAAATGGAAAAATATTGATTTACTAAATAATTTTATATTATTATAAATATTTTCATATTTTTTTTAAAAACATGGACATCGAAGAGAAATTTTTTTGATCTACGAGAAAAATAAACTTGATTTTCAATAAAATGATTTTTTTGCAATCATTAGTTATTAATGAACGGTAAATGATAGTGAAAAAATGTTTTATTCCTAAATAACCATTTTATAAGGAAATATGTGAGTTGCATGAGATTTAGACCATAATATTTCATCACTACAAATTTAATCATAAATAATCCAGATAAGAAATGAAATTGTGACACAAAACATTTACCCCATATTTAGATATTGATTCATCACCCCCATGAAAGGAAGAACCTTATATTGATACATAAATCACATTAATATTTATAATAAGAATCATAAAATTACATTATTTGGTATTGTATATTAATGTAACAAGTGGTGAATATGGCATGTGTATCACAAGATAAAATGATAGATCTAAATACCATACCTGAAGTCCCAAATTTCATCACCCACATTCCTAAATACTTTATTATAAATTTAAGTTTATAAAATATATATTAATAAACCATAATAATTTATATCATTTCATACATGACTTATATATCACCTTTTATTACTTTTATATAAAATATTCAATGACAAAATCATGTTTCAAGTAATAACAGCTTCATTTTTCATGTATGTTTTGGTTTTTTATTTTCATTCTAATTAATTTTATCAAATTAATATCATATCTAGAATTTTAAACATTATATAAATATTTAATTAATTTATTATACATTTATTGAAAATAATCCATTAATGGTATAGATATAATATGAATTACATTATTCCGAGAGAGGGTAGGTGGTATGTACGCTTGATATTTTTTTCAATTTTCTGGACAAACTGAACATAATATAGGTAAATATAAATTCAACCTTAAAGCATAATTTTGATATCATATATTTCCTAAAATTAATTAAATATATAATCATTAACATCCATTTAAAAAATAAATGAAAAACATATCACATTATTTTGTGGAGGTGGTAGTCCACCCACACACACGAGCGATGTTATCATTTTTTAAAGGATGGTATGGAATGGAGGTAGATGAGTGTTATATTTAAAAAATATTAATTATATCATATATATAAATCTTATATAGAATTATATCCACCCCTGGGAGTCAGTGATAGAAAATTAAGCACATCAGTTCGCAAGGGATGTCCAATGTACACATGGTCGAAAATTTTGTTTCAAATTTTATGATAGAGGATATGGATATTGGTTACTAAATTAATATAATAAAATATATGTATATGGGAAATACTTATTTTATTATATAACCTTAGTTGAATAATAATTTAATGATGAAGAAGAATATATGAAATAATTATCCATGGTTAATAGTTATACCTCTTCTTTGGAGAGCTACATTAAGTTTATACATAATGCCATTTTAAGAGGTTTTCATTATAAAACTAAGGAATATAGGGAATATTTATGGAAATATGGGATCTATATGAATTTTTCTTGGAAAACACAAAAGGATATTTTAGTATGGATTTTTGAAGAGAGGAGATGTTCTTTCATAAGTGGGGTAATTGAATACGCCTAGAAAATACATAAAACATTCCTAAAATAATCCAAAATGATAATGTACTTAATATGAAAAAATTCTTCCAAATGATCATATATTAGATATTCGTATAGTATAAGGTTTTAGTATTTCCATAAAACTGAATATTGATATGTTTTATTGAGTAAACTACCTTAATCCTTTGGTTTAACCCATGATAAACATATTTTAATCTTAAACATGATAGTTAATTTTTTTATTTTAATTATTAATAATGAATCAAATTTAGTTGAAATTATTTAAAAATATCATATATTTTTTGTAGTTAAATTATCCTTTTTTTCAAATTAAATTCTTAAAAATGGAAAAAACTAATATGAAACTATACCGACACATGCGATGAACAGTTGGATTTCTAAAGAAAATATTACTTTAGATATAAAATTTTGTCTATCAGAAATTAAAATAAAATTGAATTCATTTATATAAATTGAAATATTAATAATATAATTGAAATAATTTTTCTTTTTAAAAAATTTTTAAATGTAAATTAACTTTATGAATACACTAAATAAAATGTATTTGTTCATAAAATAGAGTATTTTTCACTATTCATAAAAAATTTATTATATTCAGAAATTTATCAAAAGATCAATTTAAGATTATTTTGAAATTAAAATTTTAAAAATTATTATAATTTTTATAAATATATTTTATAATTTTATAATTTTTTTTAAAATAATTGTGTATAATTCGACAAAATAATTGTTTATAAAAATAGATTTTCAAAATCAAAACATGATTTATTTTAATCCCATGCAATGTAAAAATATTTTATTAATGATAATTAATTTTAATTAGTATTTAATATAAAAATTTCACTAAAATAATATACCAATATTGGGAAAATTAATTAATTTAGATTGTAACACTTTATGTGTTAAAAAAACTTTTACAGGAAAAAATTTCATTTATATTAAAATGAGTTTTAATTATCATTTATAATAAATAGATAAGAGATTAATAAAATTTTGTTCATGTGTAAAACATGTAATTTTCATAATTAGTATATCTTATTCAAGAAAAAAAATTTTAACAATGATTTTATAATAGTCAGGTCTAAATAATAATATTAATGGTATATTGTGTTTTTCTAAAACATAGTGTTGGGTTTAAAAAAATATATTGAGAGATTAAATTTATTAGAAAAATTTTTGTATTAAAATGAAAAGGTTTCATATTATAATGACTTTACAAAATTATGTCCTCAAGATTTGAGCACGTGTTTAGTGGCTTGGACATTTTAAAATTTCTTCATGGAAAACCCACATCATAAAAATGGTCAACCAGAAACCCTCTTGAAAAAGGGAAAATAAATTATGAATTTCTAATGGAAAATAATAATAAAATGGTTTAAAAAATTGGAAAACATTAGATCGAGTGAACATATAGAGATTGTATAGAATACTAATGTCCATGGATTAAGATTTAGTGATAGAGAACAAATTTTTGAGAAAGTTAACAAACAAAAAACAAAAATCTATGATAAGTCAAAAGGCATTGATCTATCAAACATTAATTTAATTGGAAAAAATTTTTGTCTCAAAAATCTATTCCTAATGTTGGGTAATTTTTATAATCAAGATATAGTTCACAAAATAATATATTTTTCTGATTTCTTTCCATTTAAAAAGAATGATCTCATCAAATGGTTCCTATTTGGTCAATTTCCACTTCATCTGTTATTTGAAGAAATGAAGATGAATTTTTAATTTCAAAATAAATAATATATCAAATTTTCCATAAAATAATCATCATTAATTACATATATACCTAGTAAACATTAAAACCAACGTGGTTAGGTTATGTTATCTTATATGTAAAAATCTTCATATTATTTAATAATAAATTAACTATAAAACAACATCTTAATGTACATTAAAAAAATATCAAAATGTTAAGCCTTAATACCCTTCCAAAATTCGATATTTTATAAATAATTTATATATATTTACAAGATATAAGGACAATTATTCAATGTCCTTATATTCTCCTCAAACATCTTAAAACCTAAAATTACCGTAAAACCTCAATGAGAACATACTGTATTTACCATTAAATAAATTAAACCATATATTTTTTAATATATTAAATATAGAAAAAATTTATATATACTCCATAAATGTTAACATAAATAATTTTAATAAAACTTATAATCAACTCTAAGGTCATCAATAATATATAATTTAATTTATCGACATCAATCCTCCATTTATTTTAACTAACCATAGAATCAAGTACATATTAATTGATATCTACCCCTAAATCACATGTTTTCAATAAAATATCACCTTTATACTAAACCACTTTTTTAGGTCATATGTTCCATTCAAGACATTCTTACATGTTTTGGTGGGAAATTATTTAAATTGACAGCTTTTTCTCATTAGATATTGCTCTTCTCCCATGACCTAGGCAGTGATGTCTACTTCTAGATCCCATCCACTTTAAATGGGGAGGGGGTGTCCTTTAGAATTAGAGAATACAGTTTCTTTCATTTTATTCCCCATCCCCGATTTCATACCGGCTATCCCTGGAGTACCGCTTTTCCCAAAATTCTTGGACCTCCGAGATGACTTCCCTCAACACGCACTATCAATTTCAGAGTATACCGAAGCTTCATAACTTTTTAATAAAACATTGGTTGTTAGGATTATTTCTCAGTTGTCATTGGTGTACTCCTTCGACTAATTTATTTTCAAATCCTGGGATCTTCGTCAATGGGAAACTATTTTTCTGGTTGATAGGCTCCACATTATGATACACTTTTAATCCCAACAAAATCTGATCACCTCGTGATCCAGAGCTCAAGGTTCCTATAAAGATCTCCACTTCCACTTGGTAAAATGGTCATTCGACCACCATTTGAAGTGGGATTCTCCGTAAACAGCTCTATGGGTAAGATTCCTTGATCTCCCCCCTTTTCAGAATCCCTCTATAATTTGAATGCTAGGTAATTAAGTCGGTCGGTATCTCTTCTTAGACTCGAGAACTAGTTCTACTTGAAACCATGTCACCTCAAAAATTTTGTTGATGTTGACATTTCTAAACCCATGTATAAATGGTTCTGGATCTCGGTAGGAAGGGAATTCTGATGGAAATAACCTGTATTGTTTACGACTTGGACTCTTTTCTTCTCAGAGTGTTCTCACCTAGGGCATCTCGCTCATTCTTGCCAGTGAGGGAGTAAAGGCCCCAACTGGAGGATGGATCTCGGCTATGGTTCAATCCCTCTATCTATTGGTGTATCCTTTGATCGAGGTTTCCCTCAAAATGTGGAAAAATTTGGGACAATTTAAAGTCAAAATTTGACTAGGTCTGAGTAGATCTCCTCTGATCCAATGCTTCCATACAATGGGGCTCAGGCTTTCCAGAAGCCTTCTAAGTCCACAATGTTGAAACCCAAAGTCACAAACATATTTGAAAAATTGAAATTTGATCTGTAATATGTTATCCCTCAGAAGAATGTGGTTGTAGTGGCTCTTTGTAATGCTGACTAGGTCATGCAACCAGCTCCGTCTTGTCTATCCAAAGAATTTGCGGTGATTAGGGATTTTTTCAATGCTTTGATCATAGGTAAGGATCCACTAGGTAATTATTAGATAATCCAATCTACCAAATTCTATAAAATGGGATACAGTTTTTAGCAGCCATGTGGTTCGGAAAAATCATTACAGGGATTACATGTCAAACAATCCTACGCTGAGAAGGTCACGTCTGGAGGAATGGCCTCTAACAGCCAAAATCGGTTTTCTATGTTTGGATAAATAGAGTTCCATGCTTTTTGGGATGGACATGAAGTGGAGACCTCACAAGAGGATTTGAAGTCCTCCTTGGACTCCCCTGTTGAGTCCAAGGATGATAACATAGAGAAAAAAACCTTCTATCCTCATCAAGGTAACGTAAAATCACTATCATTGCCTTTGATGATTTTATTAAGCACACCCAGAGGCCGCGCCACAAGAAATACTATTTAGATATGCCGAACCCCTTGGTTACTAGATCATCAAGAAAAATCCATTCACTGATGATGTTGTCCAAAATATCTAGAAATCTCTCTCTGGGAAAAGAAAACGATTTTGATAAGCATTTGGTGACGGAAGAAAATGAGTATTTGGATAATGGTAGCCTCTAATATGAAATGGAACTAATGGAATGTGAGGAGTGGAAAAACATAATTAATGTTAATTTAGAATTCATTAATATGTATAGGGTGGTCGATTCATCACAGTTGGACATCGAGAGGTTGGTTGAGAGGAGCATCATGTTTACTGTATCCTTAGAGCATGAATTGTGGATGAAAAAAAACATTATCTTGGCTCATGGATTTAATGGAAAGAAATTCTTAGTGGATGAGCTCATTCAATCATGGGACAAGATGAATATTTATTTTGGAAAACTCCTCAAACTGGAAGTAGACATGTGGGATACTTCTCCTCCATGGATTCTTCTCAGAGGTATAGGTTCTCAAAGAATTAAATTTCAATTTAAAGACTCAACCACTTCTTGTGAGATTGATTGATGCTTTTGTAATTTCTAGTTTCTCAATTTTACCACGAAAGTGATTCCTAATAAATATATATGATAATGATAATATATTCTTGATAACCCTTAATGAAAAAAATTTATATAGAATAATCATTATATATTTTATTACATTATTAAATAATTTTATAGTTTGATCAAATAAAAACAACAATCCCCTTCCTTATTGAACCATTATATACAATTAATCATTATATTCATTAATACCTAATTCCATTTATATGATAGTTTTATTCTCCTTATCATTGATAACTACTCTAATCGTA
Organism: Viscum album; assembly: GCA_963277665.1. Lineage (NCBI taxonomy): Eukaryota > Viridiplantae > Streptophyta > Magnoliopsida > Santalales > Viscaceae > Viscum > Viscum album. The sequence continues at coordinate 168,114,395 of OY728121.1, read as the reverse complement.
CAACCATTTAGATAATATTCATTATATTTCCCCATGGGACATAATTCATCACAATTCCCATACCTTCCACCATTAAAAAATTAATATATTGACGATTCCTTTGGGAAACCAATATTATCTTCGCTTATGTTAACTAAAATTTTAATATTTTTCCTTACATATTACATACCCTATACCCTTATTCTCTACACATAAAACTTATTCTCATTTAATTATAAAATTCCCTCAAGTGATTATTACCATATTATCAACATATATGAAAAACAATTATGTTTTCCCCAGGGTATCCACCATATGAGCTCTCATAAAACACTTTATTACTCTTCTTTGGTGATTTTAAGAGCTAGTTAAGGTGAATGCTGTCAATCATATATCATAATATCAGAATATACATCACTCTTTTTATCAACTAAATTTGTTTCCAACTAATACATTTCCTATAACATTGAACATTAACCTAGTTCCTTTTTGATTGACACATTATCTAAAACTAAATATCATAGTGTGATAAAAAACTTTCATATTGGGAAAACACATCAAAATGATACATAATTTAAAGGATGTATAAATCATGAAAACTTCTTTTAAATATGTGACCCATAATTTTTATCCTAGGCCGTCCATGGTCATAATCTATTCAAATAACTACTGATGGTTGGTAATGATTTTATGAATATCTGAAATATATCGTTAAGGAGTGAAAAAGTAGACATGCACTTGGGCCCATTTTCACTCATATGGTGACTAATATGTCATATCCCATGGTTTTATTTCGAGAGTTATTATCCCTACATATATTTGAGCCATATAAAAATCCAATTATAGTTTCTAGAAAAGGATTTAATTTTATGGAAACCATTTTCTTTATACTTCACCAAAATTCTAAGATATTTTTCTATAGATAAACATATCCTTATACTTATCCTTATAAATATCACTAGTGATATCACTAATGTTTTGTTATACTAGTTACAATGGTTAAATAAACCATTCCTTTGATACCAACTATCACAACTAGGGAATTTAATATATAAATTTTACATGTATATATATATATTAATATTAATTATATTACACCAATACAGGCTTGTGAACCATAAATGTTTATTATCATTGGGGAATATATAAAAAATATTATAATTTCATAAATTATATTCAAAGTCCCCCACAAATGTATTCACATTTATAATAATTTCTAGATATTCTATACATAAACCGTTCATTATAACATAGGGAAAGGATACACAAGAATGATTGAGAGAAAATTTTAAGTAATAGTAAACATGGGAGAAATCAAATGATAATCATAAGAAGGAATAATGAATCATAAGGATATGAGATCCATAAAATTAAATATGGGTTTCAAACTCAATCTATCAAATCATCATTAACTAAAGATAGTATTAAAACACTATCATATACAAGACAAGCGTCATAAGAGTTATAAATCATCATAAATCATTAATGAACTATATGTTCTTGTCTTATAAGTGTCAAATCAACATATGTATAGAAACTATTTCATATATCATTGTCAACTACAAAGACCATCAAATAATAATGGATTATAAATCCCTAAATATTTCCCTTAACATAGTTGATTAGCATTGTCATATATTACCCATAGTGTCTCAAACAAATAGTATTGTTCCCAATGTGGATCAACCAGATTAGCCAATTTCTCACAAGAAATTAGTCACATAATCTTGTTTCCCATAATAATATCATGAGATATAAATAATTACCAAAATAATTTGAAGGAGTTATAGGTATCAACAATCATATAATAAAACTCATAAATATGTTTTCCATAAGATCCAATGACATAAATAATATCAAAACCCATGAAAATATATGTTGTTTATAAAAATATCATTATAAAAATTAATTATAATTTAATTGAGTTTTATAATTATTTCGGAATTTGATAATTAAATAAGGATTACACAATCTAATTTGTTTCATTAAAACATTTTGATCTTAATAATATACCATATATAAAAATAATCAGCATGGAATCATTTGATCATATGCTTAGTAAATATTAATTCACATTAAAGGATGTCCTTATCAATGGAAGATTATTTTGAAAGATGTCATGGAACAATTTTTTTGAGGAAAAGATCCATTAAACGTTGAAAATAGTTATTTAAAAACAAAATATTCCCCATATACTTTTATAGACATTTTATTTCAAAAATAAGCATAGAAACATTCAAATGAAAAATTAAGTCACTGAGATGTTATGATGTCAAAAAATCTAATTCATGTCTTACATGTTAAAGGAAATAATTCATTAATATTTTTGAAAAAAGATAAAGGTAACAGACTTTATATAAAGATAATAAGATTACTTTCAGAAAATTATATAAAAAAATAAAAATTGATAAAAATTATCTTTCAAAATAATTTAATAATATAAAAATCATTCATTAAAAAATTTATAAAATTTTGACATGGACGAAAATGATATTTAGAAGAAGTGATAAATGAAGTATATTTTCTTAAACAAATCCTTTAAAACTATTTTGGTCACAGAGAGAGGAAAATGAAAGGTAAAAATGTAATCTTTATTTATAAAAATAATATATGAAAATAAATGATATTTTTCATTGGTAGACCATATGTTTTCATTATTGGAAACATAATCATCATCAATCCCAATAAATAATGTGACAATAAAAGAAAACTACTACCACTTTGGTAAATTTTGAATTGAAACCCACATAAAAAGAAAGAAACATAGATAAATATTTTTATACCTATAGTTTTAATATTAATCCATATGAGTTAAATTTATGGGTAGTATATACACCACAAAATGTAAACAAGTGGTAGATATGGAATGTGTCTCATTTAAATAAAAGTGGGACATAAATCCCTTAACATAATTCTTGATTTTCACTACTAGCATTCATACCACCATTATAATTAAAATTTTATTATTATTATAAAAATTATATATAACCATAATTATATATATCTTACCATATATGATTAATTTATGACATTTTATTACTTTTCAATTCACAATTCTTTGTTAAAATTAATATTTGGAAAAAATGCATCATTTTTCATGTATATTTTGGATTAGTATTTTTGGTACTTTTACATTCATCATGGTTACAAAATATCCATAACATTGAATATGAAATAAATAATACATTTATTAATTATACATTTTTTTATTTTAATCCATTATTTTACATATAAAAAATTAATTATAATGTTCATGGAGACGGTAGGCCATATGTATGTAGGAATATTTTTTATATTTTACCGATTGATGTGATTAAAGAAACGTAAAAAATAATTTCCAATAATAGAATAAATTTTATCTCTTTGATATCATATATTATCATTATTTTTTCCATAAATACATTATATGTAAAAATAAACTGAAAATCAAATCACATCGCTTTGTGGCGACATTATTCTACATGTACGGATGAGCGATGCTATCATTTTCCAACAGATTGGAAGGTAATAAGTTATAAGAAATATTATAATATCAGAAGTATAATTATTTCTTAGATATCAAAAATATAATATTATAATATAATTATATCCACCAATGAGAGGAAAAAATGGAAAAAGAAGTACATTAATTCTTGGAGTGGTAGTCCGTCAAACACATTATTGGTGATTTTGTCCCTAATTTTTTGAAAGTCGATATGGATGATTTTTATTACATTCATATTATAATATATTAGAATGTTTTATAAAATTATGATATTATATCATCATATTTTAATAATATATATATTTAATCAAAAGAAAAAATAAATTGATAACATTTGATTAAGAGTTATACCTCTTCATAAGAGTCCCTAATTAAGATTATACCTAAAGCCTTCTTATGAGGGCTTCATAATAAAACTATTAAATATATCATGTTGTGAGGGAAGTAAGTATATATTTTAATAATTTATTGTTTTAACAAAATGGATATTGTATGGTGGGTAAGATAGAATAGGATATGTCAATTTAAAACTGGGGAAGGAAACCTACTTGGAATCTACAAGTAAATTTCTCAAAATAGAACAAAATAATGAATAAATTCCCATGAAAAAAGATTCCAAAAGACCATAGATTAAATATTGGGATCATATTATGTTTAAATATGTCCATAAAATAGTATTTATAAATGTTTTATTGGAAAAAATAACCTAATATTTTTGTTTAACCCCTAGAATACCCCATTTAACCATAAAGTTGACAATTATTTTTTTAATATTTTCACTATTCATTATGACAAAAAATTAAGTTGAAATTATAAATGAATATAAATTATAATTATTAATAATATTTAATCCATTTTTTTAAAAATAAATAAAATTATTGGATGAATTTAATTTAAAATTAAATCGATAAATGTGAGTAAGAAGGGGTTTTCAAATGAAAATGTTTCTTAAGGTCTAAAAGTTATCATATAAAAATCCACAAAAAACTAGACTAAAATAAACTAAATTGGATTATTAATAATATAATTGAACTAATTTTACATATAAAAACATTTTAAATCTTAATTTATCTTTTTTAACACTTTGAATGACAAATAATTTCTCAATAAAAATATATTTTTTTACTGTATATAAAAAAATTAACATTTTTAGAAAATTACAGATGATTCACTCAAAGATTATTTTTTTCTGGATAATTTTAAAATATAATTTTAAATATTATAATAAATTATGTAAGAGTAGAAATACTAATTTATAAAAGAGTCCACATAACACGATGAATCCATTTTTTAGAAAAAATACATTTTTAAACATAAATTGAATTTTCTCTTATCCCATGATTAGAAAAAATATTAGTTTTTTTTAAAAAAATATTTATTATAAAATAATTTACTTTCATTATAATATTTCCCAAATAGTGAGTAATTTAATTTATTTATAAAAAATCATTTTGTATTCACAAGTATCATTTTCCTAAAAACATTTGTTTTACTTTCAAATACTTTTTTATTTAAATTTGAAATAAATTGATAAAAATTTTAGTTATTTTATTCACGTATAAATCATATAAATTTCATAATTTATTTAGTCTTATCCAAACTTTAAAATTTAACACAAAGGTTATAAAGAAATGGTTTGAATAATAATATTAATGGTTTATCATTATTTTCTAAAACGTGAAATTACGTGTAACACAAGATGCCAAGAAATTAATTTTATTCGAAAATAATATTTTATAAAATAAAATTATGATAAGATAGTTAATTTGAAAAAAAAATTAATTATATTGAGAAAATAATTCATTTTCATTCTAATATAACACTTATTTTTTATGAATAATGGAAAATGATTTTCTTTGAAAAACTATAGAAATTTTTAGAGGATTCTAAAAATGTAACAACAGGTATAGATGTTGAAAAATCCATTTACAATATAAAAATTAAAAATATCTGTCGTTTCTCACTTTTTCTGTAAAATTATAAAATTATTTGTACTATAAAAAAGTAAAAAATATTACCTTTTAGCATTTGAAAATATATATAATGGTCATAGAAAAATAATTTTTCCAATAAATTATATGTTTATGAAATTTACATGATTTTTTTTAATAAATATGGATATGGAAGGAAAATATGCATGGAAAAATGGAAATATAAGGTCAATATTCCTTAAAAACAATCTTTCATACTTTGAGTACAAAAGATAAGAAAATTATAAGTTTTCTTAGAAAACCATGAAATAACATGAGGAAATGTAAATGGATGGGGTTTAATTAGATAGAGAAAATATAATCATACTGTATGAATTTAATCATGAACAATCTGGAATAATAATGAGATTTTAAAATAAACATTTATGGCTTTAATAACATTTGAATCAAAATACCTTAAAAGAAAAAAATTAATTGAAATTTTAAATTCCATGAACAAAAATAAATTCATGATAGAATATGTTATTGGGGAAGTATATATAGCACATAAAAAATAAATTTTCATAATATAAAAATGATTCATTAGAGTATAATTGTGATGAAAAGACATTTCATTGGATTACTTCTTGTTCAGATACGTTATATCATCTTGAATAATAAATTTAATTTTTGAAATACTTTATTAATAAAATATTCATATGTATTCTATTTTAAGGTCATTTTATAATCTATTTCAATCAATTCAGGGAATAGTTCTTTCTAATATTGACCACCTAAGGTTATTTTTTCTATTTCCCCAAAATTAGTTTGCAAAATTTATGAAGGTGTAAGGTGTCATGAAAAGGTTCCATAATCTATAGAATGTTAATAAATTCATTAAAATAATTATTATTGGTTGAATATAATTATAGAATCATCCATGTGAGGTGGTAATAGAAAATAAATCATATCTCTCCATTGAGGTGGTTTTCCACCCGAATGCACGAGTGACGTTATCAATATGCCAACATATGGGAGGGTAAGAAGTTAAATTAAACATTAAATTTACATAATAATAATTATTTCATAAATATCATATATATATTCATTAATTACATTTTTATTACAATCCATGGGATTTAACAATTAAAGATGAGTTACTCCACTACAAGGAGACAGTAGTCAATAAGTACAAACACGTGATAATTTCATTTAACATATAATGTTAAAGAGATAGAAAAGGATGTAACATTAACATGAACATATATTAGTTTCGTAAATATAATTTTATAATTATATTAGGGTGTTTATTTATTATTTTTAGGAATTTTAAAAATAAAAGCACTTGAATTTTTTTAGCAAGAACGCGTACCCTTTATTTTGGTAATGTTTATTTGGTTTACTGCATAAGCCACTAAAATATGGTCTTTTTGGGAGACTATAACATCTATTAAGAAATAATAACATTTATTTGTTATTTGGGAAGAGATTAAAAGTGCTAATTTTTTCATTAAGTGCATATAAGAGAGGAGATGATGTTCAATTTTATTAGTGGTGTCTATAAAAACAACTAAATATCTGATCCTTTAATATAAAATATATGTTTTAAACAAGTATTGTTTATTAAAATTATAAAATATAAGAATATGATAATATTGTTGAAAGAATAGTGAAAACCTATTTTGTCAGACCAAGAAATTTGGGATAAAAAAATAAAATTCATAAGGTATTTGAGAGGGGATAGGTCATGGTAATTGGAGGAATATGTGAAGAGAAGAGGGAGATGAGGTGACATTTTTTAGTGAGTTGGGTTGAAAACATTTAAATACTTCAAAATTTATTATACAATTAATGTATTAAAAATGTAAAAAAAATAAAAATTATCAAATATTGGAATATGATTGGTTCACGGTTGAATTAAAAAGGCATATTTGAAACATAAAATTGAGTTTATAGAGAAATAAAGTATAGTATTTATTCCCATGGAATGAATTGAAATATTTTAAATAAATGATGGAATATTTTTCTTAAAAAACCAAAACTAAATATATCATTGTATGTATTTGAAAAAAATAAAAAAACCCAAATAGTTTTTATTTGAATAAATATATTACATATATTTGAAAAATTTTAAACATATATTTACTATTTCAACAATATAGTTTTAAATTATTTATATTATTTATTAAATCGTTTTTAGGTAATATTTTTCAGAAAAATTCATGTCATTATAATGTTATATAATTTACATTATTCATAAAAGTATTATTTTCAATATTTAAAAAGAAATATAATATATAAAAAAACTAAAAAAATAAAACATAACATAATTTTGACATGATGAATCCAAAAACGAAATTCAATTGATCAAATTCAATACACGTAATCTGAGAATGTATGTTTTAATCAAATTTTTAGAAAATGATTTGTGCAATATGCTATAATTTTGATTGAATAAAATATTTTATTATTGAAATTGGGTCTCATATGATAAATATTTGGAATGATTAAATTTTGAATAATATCACAATGTTTGTGAGATTAATATAATAATAATTTATGGATATGAATTTATTTTATCATTCTTTCTTATAATTTTTAATATGGAAATATTATCTTCTAGAATATTAATTGGTTGACTATTTCCAAAATTATATTCTTTTATTTTTTTTCTTCATGCATAAAAATGTTCATAATGAATCTATTAATCCAATATATTATCTGGAAATATTTTTTTCTTGGAATAAATGTTCAGAGATGTTTTATGTTTCTTTCTTGTTTTTTATAATATTTCATGCTTTAACAGTATGTAAAGTATTTCTCCATGAGTTTTTTGTTCTTAAAATATTATTTATGTCTATTTATATATATCTATATATATAATATGTATTTATATAAATATAGTTTTTAACTATAAAGTTTAGTTATAAAGTATAGGGGTTAGTAATTTCATCCTGGTAGTGGATGTGGATGAATACATTGCTGATTGTGTGGAATAGTTGGCGTGGGAAGGTTTCTAGGATAACACTAGTATAGTTGGATCATGATTGGAGAATTTATTATAGGATTTTTTATATTATTATATGTTGTCATAATTTTCTATGCAATTCAGGTTACTTATTTTAGTATAAATTCATTTTCTAGTTTTTTTCTTGGTCAAGTAATATAATAAATAAAATTAATTAGAGGCCATGAAATATAAATTCTTCCATGGGAATTGGTATTGATGATGGTGATGAAATATTGAATGAAATCCAAAAAATGGTTTTCGTAAATAATTGAAAGATCATGGTCATGAAATGTGGAACACAAATGTCAACTATAAGACCACATTGGTTTCAAATAGTTATTCTAGATATAAGCAAAAATTTATATTGAGGATTTAATATATGAGTTGTAAATGTGAAATAAATAAATTAATGATAGATAAATTACTCTAATTCTTAGGTTTGTAAAATTACACTAGATTTATAGTCCTTGTATTATTTGAAAAGTTTTTAAACTGTAAAATTTCTATAGTTCTTTTTTAGTTATGCATGGTTTTCCCATTGAACACATTCTTATTATACAATAATTATTTTCTAATATTTATAATTCTTCACTAACCATGTTGGTAGTGGAAAATAAAACCCATATTGGCCTCATGTTTTGGGTGTGTTTCAATCAATTATGGTTTCCTATATATTAATTGGTGATTACTCATCCTATGATGATTTCACTTCAAATCCTACATTTTTATATAGGCATATCAATGTAATTGATTATAGAATACGACATGATATTATATATTTCGTAATTCCTCTCAGTTATTACATAATGGTATAGAGATGCAATGATGTCTGAATATTATTACATATTACTCTATAAAACTGTAATATATTAGTATTATACATGTGTATTTATGAATTGTCTAAAACAATATGAAATAATATATACTTTCACATGGTGTGATGGATCTCAGTTTTACTACGTTATTATGGGATTTGATGATGAAATGATTGTTGTATATGTGAACATATTTTAATAATTGGATGACATGAAAATGTGGACATGTTATTCTTGAATTAATGTATTTTATGACTTATAAAAGGAATGAGAGACCAAATCCTTAGGAAACTGGTGTTTAAAGAAACTAATTTTTTTTATAAACATATAGTTGTGTTCCAATTAATTATATATGTTTTTTTTGATATTTTGTTAGATTATTCTCTATGATACATGGTGATAGGCCCTTACTGATAAAAATATATATTTCACCTATTATTGGTAATAAGTTGATTTTTATATTTATTCATTGGGATTTAGTATGGTTGTTTCTCATTTTCAGGAGTAGTTTTAGGGAGGATCCTCCTACTTATAAAAATATTTCCAATTTATATATTAAAATATTTATTCAGTCCCCATGTTTTCGGGTCATTGAGTCGAGTGTTACTACCCCATATAGGATGTTCAGGTGATCCTATTATTGGGGTAAGTTCATAGATGTTGGTCAATATATATTTTCCTTTTTATATATTTTAATTAAATTCATGTATTATTATTTGTTATTGATTTATTATATGGAGTTTATTGTAGGATATTTATTTATTTTCTAGGATATATTTTTTGTAATGACTCCAGTATATATACATTTTATACTATCAATGTTGGTTTCCAATCCATTGGTTGTTGGAGGTGGGTTGTGGGTGTCACACCCATCTTCACTACTAGCCCAGGAGGGGTACCCATGGAGGGGAATTATGAAATAGTAATTTTAATTATTTTTGTATAGGAATTAACATATGTTTGGGGATAGTAGTTTATGAGGGTTTCATTGGATGGAAGGAGAACAGTGTTAGTATAAATTACTGCATAATCTATGAACTACATGGAAATTGACAATTAGTAACCACCAAAAAGGGTCACTAATGGTATTTATTGAGAACCAACCAAAAAAATATGGTGATCATATATGTCCTATTAAATTCGATTATATACCTCTAATGACTACTACAATAGGGACTCCAAGAAAGGCCACAATTGAAGTCTCTAGGAAGAGCATTAGAAACTGCCAAATGTGGCCACTATGTGTTAACAAACGTCGACCACATGAGGCGATCTCAAATGAATCAAAAAAATATATGGAATTGGGACCTATCAAAGTTTTATTTTATTTCCAAATAAAATAATTGGACATACAACCTATAGAAGGTGTTGACAATTCTATACAAATATGAAAGCATTAGAGACCGCCTAAGGTAGTCACTAACCTCGGGATTTATTTTTAATTTTATATTTTGATAGTAGCCAAATAAAAACATCTACCATCCATAATATAGGGAATAAAAAACAACCATCCTAAAAAAATAAATTAAAAACAAACCATTGGGAAAAAACTAGAAATCCATGTAGACCCAGATCCTTCCAATATTTTATCTTAATCAACAATATAATATGATACCAAAACAAATAAACAAGACTAATGAAAATTCATATATTTGAAATTATGAAAATTTATTCTATTAATATATATTAAATAATTAGAAATGTTTACAATGTTATGTAAAGAACCTATCATAAATAAATAAATGAGCATGATCTGATATAAAGTATCTTATTAAATCATTTTTTAGGTATTAAATGATTATTAAATGTTATAGACCATATTTACATTATACTGATCAACATGAGAATCATAATGACTCACAGATGATTCCAATAGATCTCATGTGATTTGATTAATGTTATCATAAATTTTTAAATCAATAAGATGTCATATTTTTGTATTGACCAAATGTTGGATGATTTTTCCTTTGAATAACAATAAAATTCATTACTCAAAATTTCCATCATATCAGGAGACACAAGAAACTAATGGATGAGACATTGATTACAATATAAAAATTGTTCTAATATCATTCTTCTACGGTTTAATGTTGATCCCAAGGTGTTTTTTTGGTATTAAACCCTTTATATGATTTTTCACTGAACTCCAAATTGCATGAAAAAACATCACTCTTAATAATATCGAGCAGTTCAGATATTAGATCCACATGATCTTTAATTTTAAATATTTAAAATTTCATAAAAATAATTATCCAAATATTTTATACTAATAAGAGATTGTGTTGTCATTTTTAACGCCTTCACATATGATTTTTCCATTATTACAAAAATTATAATAAATGGGAGAATGGATTTTTAATTGAATCAATTATCCCGAGCATCAGATTGAACAATAATTGATTCTTGTATATCATGTATGATTCAAAGATTTTGTCCTTTCAAATAAATTAGAATAAATTTTTGTGTTTTGAACCCTTTGTGGAAGATAATAAATTTTAATAACACTAGGCAATTTTGCCCATTGTTTTCCATTAAATCGAGCTACACTATTATTTGATGGATGAGAAATTTATTCCTACAAAACAAGAATAGCTCGACAACAATTCTCTCATACTTCCATATTAATAAAAGTGTGTATTCATGGTATTAAAAACTTTTACATGATTTTTCACAAGACTCCAAATCTCTAAGAAAAAATTTAATTTAAAATATATTGAGAAACTCAGGTGTTCTATCTATAATGAAATTCTTCCCTCAGATTTTAAATATCCTAAAAATATTTTTCCAAATATTTCATGTCTATTAGAGGTAATTTTTTGTAATTGGCCCCAACACACATGATTTTCCCATTATTACGAAAATTCTAAGAAATGTGAAAATTGAATTTTAATAATACTAATCAACTCTGGAATCTAATTGAAACGTGGTTGGTTCTGCAGATCACATATTATTCAATTAATTTTATCATATCTTTGTACATAAATCCTATGTATTTTTCTCATTTTGACCCTTTGGAAGAAGATATTACACTTTAATAACATTAGAAAACATTACCCATTGTTTTCCATCGTACTAGGAGACAATAAAATATTATTGACACGATATTGATTCTTAAGACAAAAAAATGGAGTAGTTATCATTCCCTCACAACATTAGGTTAATAAAAGTATGTCATCTTATCATTGAATCATTTACATTTTATTTCACTTATGTCTAAATATCCAGGAAAAACATCACTTTTAATCATACTAAGCAATCCAGGTATCTGATACATGTGTTTTTTCATCATATATATTTTGAATGGCACAAAAATAATTTTTTTTATGATTTAATGTTAATCAAAGATCATTTTTTCAGTTTTAACTCATACACACATGATTTTACTATAATTAAAAAATGGTAATAAATGTAAAAATTGATTTATAAATTTATCAATCAATTCAAGAATCAGATTGAACCATACATGATTCTAATAGAACACATTTTATTTGACTAATAATCTATTAGATTATCACATTAAATATTTTTTTTTATTTTCTTACCAATGATGATATATATTACATTTTAATAAAAATAAAAAATGTTTCCCATAATTTAGCATCATACTAGATGACATGAGTATCTGATAGATATGAAGTTTATTCCTATATATCAAAAATGATTTTTTTTCTTAAGTAGTATCTTATCAATTTAGGTGTTTTTGTTGGTATTGACTCATTTTATGTGATTTATCACTGAGCTCCATATCTATAAGAAAAACGTTAGTTTTAATGATAATGAGAATTTTAGGCATCTGATCCTTTTGTCAATACTACCTAAAAATTTTATATGATTTAAAAATTTATGTTCAATGATTTCATGTTAATTGGATCTATTTTGGATGGGTTTTACCCCAACATATAGGATTTTCCCGATTATTATAATAAGGATAATAAATATGAAAATCATCATTTAATTGTACTGATTAACAATGGAAATATATTTATAAAAAAATTATTCAAATTTATCATATATTATATGAGTAATGTTCTCATTATTTTTTATGTCAATCATAATTCGTTATCTCATTTTGAACCCCTGAGGAGAGAATTATTATTTTAATAATGTTATATAATTTTTTCTTTCATTTTGCATTGTATTGGGTGACTCTATCATTTTAAGGATTCAACATTGATTCCTAAATATTTAAGAATACTCTCTAATCATTCTCCCATTAATTTATGTCATTATAATTTATTTTTCTTTATATTGGCCCCTTCACGTGATTTATCACTTAATATCCAAATATGAGGGATAAACCTCACTTTTGATCACACTAGGCTATTTAAGTATGAAATCCCAAGGTCAATGATTCATAATGTTTTTTCAATGACATAAATTATCAATTTACCATGATTTAATTACAATTAGAGATCATTTGTTTGTTTTTCACCCATTAAAAAATTATTTTACAATAATTAGAAAGGGAAGTGTATAAATGACATTTAAATTATATTATCCAATCCAAAAATTGGATTGGAGTGGATATGACTTCAGAAGTTCTCATATGATTCAAGGAATATTATTTTTTACTTTTCACATTAATTAGATTTCATTTTTCTTATTTTTGATCTCCTAGAATAATATAGTTAATTTTAATAATAGTAGATAATGTTATCCATCATTTTCTATCATACAAGGTTACTTGAGAATATATTGTATGTCAAGAATGGAAGTGTTTGATATAATTTTTTAAACATTTAAAATAAATTGATATTAATTTTATATGTAATGAATAAAAATATCATGATTGTCCTCTAAATATGAAATGGATTATTTAGTGGTGAAATCTGTATTGTCACGATGTATGAAATTCATATATTGAAACATTGTTTTTGGAATTATGTGGAGCGTTCTATACACCCACACTGATCTAGTGTCACTAACAACCCCTCATCAAATTGTTATTTATAACTTACTATTGATAATTTGTAATGGTGACATACTTTTATATATGACAATTATTCTTCTGATTATCTTTTACTCCTAGGATTTATTTTATTTTCAATGAAGTTCTATAAGGAAGTTTTTCAACCAAGGATTTCTAGAATTGATCGAGGAGAAAAAATCATTTCTTTATAATATGATAAGGGAATAAGTTCTAGACTGATGTTTGTTAAAATAGTACTTAGGAAATTATAGATCCCTCAGATATCATCGTATCATTTTTTATGAACATGTTTTATGTCATTTTCAAATGGTTCTATGATAAAATTTTATTACTATCGATTTTAGCTTCATGGTTTGGAATATCCAAAACAATTTGGTCCATATCAATAAGTAATTCAAGATGAATGAATCCCGCAAATGTCTATGAATTAATTATAATTCTGTTGAATCTATGAATCTGAATTTGACCTTTATTGATGGGGACTGAGAATGTTTCATGTGGAACCTACTATGAAATTACCTTGGTATTCTAGTGTTTTTGGGTTCTACCAAGAAATTTATCGTCATTAGTTTTTAAAATTTTGACATATCCTTCAGGGAAATTCATCTTTGAATTTTTTTTTCTATAGGTTTATGGACATTCTATAATGATTAAAATAAGTATAGGAATAAAGAAAATTCGGCTATAACGGTTCCCTTGAATCCAAAAATACTTCATCTGATTAATGTAATGAATTAATCAAATTATTTGAATTTATTAATATTACATCCAATGATTCAATGATATTATTTGATGATAGGTTCTTGTCATGAATCTTATGGTCACTATGTTTTATAGAAAAATCATTTCGTGGTATTGAAACTCACGAATGATCATTCCTTTTCATAACGGTTACATGTGAGGATGATAGATCATTTTAGATGATCATGGTTCATGGGAACTATTATTATTTATACTCTATGTGGAAGGACATTACCTCACTATGTAGGATAAGGCTATATACACTTGTATCCTCCTCTATGATCATTATAATATATCCATTTTAGTCATGAAATCTAACAAATATTTCCTCGTGTTGTTTAGATATATTTTTTCTAAATAAGATCATGAGGATGCAATTTCTATAAAGGGAAATTATAAAATAGAGTCTCAATCTATGATACTTAATGACAATAATTTATTTAAGATGTTGATAGATGAATTTAAAAATGCACAAGGAGTTTATACTGAATCCTTTAATAAAACTCAATAGAAAATTATATTCAGAATCAAAATTGTGGACTCTATTTATAATTAAACATGATACAATAATCAAAATACATGTTCTAGATTCAATGGATATGTTAATTCACTAAATTTTTTCTCGTCATTGAATTCTCAAAATAATTAATATCTTTTCTATAAAATTATGATATATATTATAGAAAACATCAATCTCATGGTGGATGAGAATATATTATATGGTACTAATGGTGATTCTTATTATTTAGTCATAAGTAATTATTTTTCACACAAAATTTGTTTTTTTCATGTTAATAAATAATTCATAAATAAATGGGAGTTATTCAAAGCTATATCAGAAGTACTCTTATGTTAATGACTATATTTATATAATCTGTACTATTGTAAAAAATAATTTTCAATTCATAATTTTATCTAAAATGATGAAGAAAACATAATTTTAGGATGAGTTTAACTTAGAAGAATTACTATAGAAAATGTATGAGTTATCTCCTCCTGATAATATTATCTCAAATGAAAAAATATATATTTATATGAAATTAAATACATAGGATATTTTACATTAATTGAAGGGATAAAAATGTTATTAGTTACTGAGAAAAATATGAAAGAGTTAGAGGAAAAAGGTATAGAGATGAAGGAAAAAAATGCTGAAGATAGAAATTGGACAATTGGATTAGTGGAAGACTCATATGAAGAAGTGGAAATTTTAGAATACTGATTTTTTGATATGTTGTGGTGAATTTGTGAGAATTTTGGCCTCATCTGTGTAATTATCTTTAAATTTATCTTGTAAAATGGTAATGCGGGAAGAATATTCAGAGTTCAGGAAGAATTTGAAGGGAATTTATTTCTTGAGTTAAATTGATAACACAATTCAGGGGAAAATGAAATTTTAGTATGAATATATAACAACAAAATTATTTGAGTTGGGGAAGGAAAAATTCATCATGGAAGGAATATAATATTTTAATGAGATGACCTTGTAAACCGAGATTGAACATGGAATAATTTTTTTGGTTAAGAAATATTATTCCAAAAGATGAATATTTCTTATGATGAAATGATGAAATAAACTTATTATGTTATATTTTTAATCTTAATCAAAGAAAGATATTAAATTTTGAAAAAATAGTAAAAACCTATGAAACATCCTAGAAAATTAGTGACATAACATTTAGAATTGGAGGGGGAAGAATTAGTGAATTTTTTTTATAATTGTTTCTTTCAAATTAACATTCTAGAATGATTAAATATTCGTTCCTTGCGGGAATTATTTAAGGGTGTTCTTCATTCACATACACAATCAACCAATATTTATTTTTCTTAAATTATTGGCATGTGGTATTTGTTCTTGGGGGTTTAATTATTTGTAAGGATAAATAATATGAGGATATTATCTTGGATGGGGGTTACATGCATACATATATAACATATAATCAAAAAAATTAATAAGTCTATTGTTTCTATTTAGAATATTTTTCATATTATTTAGATTGCCATAAAATGTTTCTAAGACATATATTTTGGAGGATTTCACTGAAACGGGAAAAATGTGTCTTCAAGAGAATGCATGTTCTATAAAATATATGACATTTCTCTTGATTCCAGAGCTTGGATAACTATGAAATAGACATTTTCTATCTATTATCTTTATAGATTATCAAAATTTGACACAAAGTTAGAATTTAAAAATTAAAAACCACTTTATAATTATTTAACTAGGTTTCCGTGTCAATATAAATGTATTTTCATGGTTCCAAGTTGATACATAATAAAAAGTTATTTTCAGGAAAATGTAAATATTATATTTTTACTTTACCAAAAATCCAATATGAGAGAGTCAATAAAAAATTGAATCTAGATATATAAAACAAAATATACCACTTGAATCTGATGCGTTATGAAGATTCATGTCGGCTACCTACATATGGTGCACCATGAGACTACAATAAATTAAAATTAAGAAGATATTGATAATTAATTTAATAAAAAATCATTATAAACTAGTATTTTAGGATCCAATGCATGATCACTCAGGCATATATACTCCCTCAAGGATCTGTCCACATCTAACAGCTGCACAGTCACCTCTTAATAAGAGTACAACTATGCCTTAATATCTATTACATAGTGGGTCATCATAGAAACCATATGATACATATCCTCTGTGCGTAAAACTATAGAACATGAAATCCTCCTTCCATATTTCAATATGGAGCCATGTATATCACGACCAACAACGCGATGAAATATCTCCTTCCTCTACATGGAATTTTGCTACTGGTCCCCTAGAAAATGTTCATAATCAACCTAAAATCGATCCAATGGAATATATATATATATTGATGTTTGAAATGCATGCTAGTTTCTAAAATAATTTATTATAAGAGTCTCAACATCCCAATCATTTTGATCCTGAGTTGTCATCCATAACGACATTGTTTCACTCCATATATCTTTCCCTAATAATTTTATACCAATAAAATACAAATATTGATCATAGAAACATATCAAATAATAAATTTTTAATTTAAATACTAAATAAATCAATTCGAAGCTGTGAAACCTTACAAGTATTGAGCCTGTGAGGTTCCCCCTATAATGAACAATTCTCAGAATGGCATATTTCTACCAACTACATTCAATTATTTCAAATTTAAAATAATTGAAATCCTACTAAATATTTTAAATATGTAAACCAAATTAAATACTCATCATTGAAGCCTCTTTGGACTGATATGAAACTAAGACATGCCACTATGATGGGAGAACTCCACTTAGGATCCTATCATGGATATCTAGGGCATCCAGATTTTGTGGCTAGTTCTCCCTTGATACACTAACTATGTAATAGCTTAACAGGTTCCAAAATTTTACCATAATAACTAGACAAAACTCTGGATCACACTCCCAGGTTATTTTTTTATAATAAAATATCAGAAATGAAATTATTTTTTTCACAAAGGTAAGAAAATAAAAGTATCCTCTTACCCAAACATATCTCTATAGTCGATCTAGTGTATCATGGGATAATGAATCCCATAAACTCATCATCAATAAAAATTACCCACATGAGGGAATTCTTGATGAAATGATACATCAATGGTCGTGTTAGAATTCCCTAGTGAAATAGTGTGACTAGGGACTCTCTTATGAGATGAATAAGTAGACGGGTCAGATCCTATTGAAAAAAATTCATAAATAATTAGATATATGATCATATATATGTTTAACATTTAATTATTAAAAAAAATTTACATTCCTAGATACCAAGACTTATAGATGTAGATGGATCTGTAGAATGATGTGGATCTAGTGAATCTTAACCTAACATGTCATCATTAAAAAAAAATTAGAAATCAAATAAAAAAAATACTATTTTTCAAATATAGAGATATAAAATAAAAAAATGGAAAAAATTCATAAAAATTTATAAAATTTCTTTAAAAAATCATAATCTAAAGAGAAGAAAAAATTATACTATTCATTAAACAATAAAATCGACCATTTCTCATTTAAAGGTCTCTTTATCCCAATGAATATCTTCTTCATATTAATATACAATGTGTTGATCATGTGTTTCAACAACAAATCCAATAGTCCCTATTTTATCTCATTCAATTAGAAAACTACTTACCTAAAAATATTAACAGCAACTTGAAAATTCAGAATATATGGCAAGGAAACCAAGAAATCATGTTCTAATTTTGAAGGAAAAAAGGAATGCTTCATTACTAACTAATTCATATGTACAAAAAATAAAATGAAAGTATTGTAATTTAATATGATATTTATTATAATAACTTACACAGATTAGATCCACCCAATTATACTAAAAATATGTATTTCAAATAGTACATGTATAAAAAATCAATAATGTTTATTAGTTGAAAATTGTTATAACTAGAATCAATAGACAAGTGATCTTTTCAATAATTTTCTCATTTTTCATCAATTTCCTTAATTAGAAACTAATAAAAATTTTCACCTAAATCTTTTTAACAATGATCTATTATAGCTGTACCCTCACATAGTAGTTTGAATTCTTCAGGAGGTGTTGGTCACCTATCTTCTACAGGTTATGGAGATATATATTTAACAATATTCAATAAATTTTTTTACATAAATAAATTAGTAATATACATCATTAATATTGAAAATAAATTTATAAATACAAAGTTATTGGACCAATCATTAAATGATGCAAAATAAGACTACTAAATTTGAAAATCACTCGCGTGATAAATCCTTAATTTTAGCTCATTAATGTGTTTCCTGCCAATACTAATTCCATTTTAAATGGAAATAGTTTTACATGCTTAAAAACATATAGTAGTTATACAATAAAAGGGAGTATACACTTATTACATTAATGGTTTAGCAGATGGATTATTGAAAAAGAAATATCGATGGGCATGTACCCACTCTATGTTTTCTATTTATAATATAGTTCCTCCTCCAACTAGTCTATCATTAATCTAGGAGGGATTATCTAATTATATGGAAACATAAAAAGGATAGTATGTACAAATGTATTAGAGTCATCCATCGAATAACTATTGGCTATTAATTCCTCTGGATGAGCTCTGTTATGTAAAAATTATTTCAATGTTTTTAGATACCACCCAATATAAAACATATATATTAATTTCACTAGACCTGAATCCATTAAATCATTGGTTAGGTGAATTTTGATGTTAACCATAACATCAAAAAATGAGGGTGGGAATTGTTTATCAAAGTTAAAATGAGAAAGAATAATTATATTCCACAAAATTTTTCAACCACCCACTAATTGAGTTTTCAAACAAATCTGTCAATTAAATTACTCATCTCAATCAACTGTTTAAAAAAATTGGGTTATTCAAAATCAAGAATAGTGATTGGATTGAACGAATGAATTAGTTTTTTATTGTCCTGAATTTTTAATCCTTGAAAAGTTATTCTCATCACATTCACACACATAGAAATATTATAAGAGTAACCATCAGGCAGCTTGTGCATTATCTAGATGGAATGAAAAGTATCTTCCTCCTTTTATGTCATTGTATACTTTTCAATAGACAAAAATGAATTATTTCCTTCACCCAACAGTAAATGATTATTTCCTCAAACCCATTTCTTCTAAATCGTATTATGCATTAACAAGGTCATGTTATTTTCCTCAGAAACCTAAAATGGTCCAAAAAATATTAGGAAAAATATTTTTTTCACTGTTCATGTCATCCATATTATGCTTTATAATGTTTGTTTTCTAATAAGGACATTAAAACCAATTCTATTATTCTTCAAATTGTTACTATGTGGTCTACATGAACAATGAATATTAGGTAATGTATGAGACACCAAATCCTAAAATTCATATTTCATGTGGATTTTTTGATCTTGAATAACTGATAATATTTAGAATCTTATCATGAACTTTGGTACTGGTTTTTATGTTCTAGAATAATAAATGCCAATATCTATTCAGAAACTATTTTGATGGGGGGGGGGAAACAGATGTTTCATATATATACCAATTTTTTGAAATTTATATGAAATGAATAATTTTTACATTTATTGAAAAAAGGGAAAGTAAATTAAAATTTAATACTCTAACCTGATAAATTTTCAATAGAAGGGAATTCATTGAGTGTCCGCAATAAATCAGTATATAGTTTGAATACTTCATTTGTTTCACATTCTTATGTCATCACATGATCAACCAAAAATTCATTCAAATCATCATTAAAAGGTGGAATTTAAACATTAATCATATCCCCCACACATCAAGGTCTTTCAATAATCGAGGAATTCAACAGAAATTGTTGTTTCATTCAATGATTTGGGGGAATATTATACGGACCAACCACAAAGGACCTATTCTATGAGTTTCACCAACCATACACTTGAATGGAATATAATTGTCTTCTTCCACCTACAATTGGACATTACAACTACAATTAGTAGATTAAGGGTTTCATTGATCAAAATAATTCCATATAAGCAAGTCTTATTAGTGGGTTAGCATATCTATTTGTTTATTTAATTCCAAATTTCATATAATTATTTTATAAAATTTTGATGAAAAATAATATTTTCTATCATGGATTAAATGGAAAGTAAAAAATTTTCATTATTCTAATATGTTTCTCTTTTTTTACAATATAAAATTGATGAGTATAATTTCACATATTACATTTCCACCTAGTTGAGCCACATGTGATACAAATATTGAAATTGAAAATTTTCTTTCTATATAGGAAAATGTTTTTATCCCATGGATCTATTGTGTAATATGTTGAAAACAATTTTCCATTTCAGCATACACACATGGAAACAAGGCTAAGAAATATTTGAAACAACATGAAATATATTTTTAAATAACACCAACACCATATCGAACAATTTGTATGACGGGTTATTCGATGTATTCAAATGAAACATCTCCATGATAAATTAAAATTAATTATTACAAAACATCCAAAATATAATTAATTTCTTTATAATAATGTAATTCATTAAACTTTAATAAATCATGATATTAACTAGAATGTATAATGATATCACTAGTTTCTATATTTTGGATATCGACACCATTAGGATCCATCCCACTTACTATTTTAGTAATAATTTCATGCATACGACTATTATTCCTTGTATAAAAATTCAACTAAAATATTTTTTCTTGCAGAAAATGAATATATTATATCCCAAGATGATTCCAACTCTAATATTCTTTTTTAATCCCATTTAAGAATATGTTCTCCATTATAGAATATCATATTAATTAATATATACTTTCACATTTTATATATGGAAAACTATTATAGTCACTATGCATTCCCCTAGTGAAATTGACAAACCACACAATACAATCAAAATATCTTCTATATGATTGATTTGATTATGAAATCAAACTCATATACATATTCATACATGTATAATAATAAGTAACATTCAAAAATGGAATCATATGGCTAGAAATTTTAGGATTCTATATCACTAAATATATTAGAAAAAATTATTAACCAATTTCATGTGGACCTATATTTATAATCACCCAAAATAAGAAATAAATTCACAAATGAATGGATTACCACAGTTTGAGTTATATATAATTATTTATTACAATTAATTTTTAACGTCATATTCTGTACCTGACTAAATATTTTGTATTGAGCCTCTTATAAATAAATAGTTGATAAGAAATTTAAGAAATTTCCAAAAAATCTATCTTAAATTTATATTAATATATGACCAACAATTATTTTGTAAATTTAGTATTTGAAAGACTAGACTATAAAAAATAATTTTATTTTATATCTGATGATATGTTATTTTATTAATAAATAATATTTATTATAATGATTTTTGTATTACTATTTTATCATAAATTATATTTTTAATAAGTATTTTTTTAAAATTATATTTTTTACGGTTACTTTGTATAATTCCATTTTTGTGGGAAAAATTAATTATGAATATGATATAAAATGTATAAGTTTATAGGTCCCAAATAACGATGAATAAATTTTAGGGGTTAGTTCATATAGGAAATTAATGAATTTGAATGTTTTAATGGTGAAAAAAGTATTCGATGGGTAATATTTCCAACATAATAATAGTTATAACACTTTAATATAATAATAAATACCATGATAATGAATCATATATCAATAAATATTAAAATGTAAAATATAAATTTTTTTTAAATGTAAAATTAAAATTATTAAATTATAATATTTATCAATTTAATAATTATTAATATGATTAAAAAGTGTTTAAAAATGGGTTTTATATATAGTTTGAAGAATATATGATAAATAAAAATATTTCTCATCACCATAATTAAAATTAAAATGAGATAAACATATTAATCATCATTTTCATAATATATTAATGTTTGTTTTCATAAACATGATTATAAAAATTTTCTTTTAATATACCCATTATATATTTTGATAAATTATAATATTATCTCTATCATTGTTATTAGTAGGTGGTATCATTGACTATCCATCTTGGAGGTTATAAATTCGACTATCTATTATACCAAATGGGTGTATATTCACTGTATTTCCACAATTCTAAACCAATATAAATTATTAAAATGAATTTTATTCTAATACAGAGTGTAAATTGATGTTTCAAATAAAAATATGTGTAGAAAATATATTAAGATAATATAATATTCATCAAATGAGTGCTGAATATTTAATATTATTATTCGATCTAGAAATAGGCAAGAAAAATTAGTCACGAATGGATGAGGTAGTGACCATTGAGAAATAGTAATAATCATTGGAATATGTACAAATGGATAGAAAGACACTTTTTTTTCAATGAAAAAAATTTCATAGTTCTACTATGATTATACCTTAAGGATTACCAGAATTTAAAAGAGTGGATACTAAGATGATAAACCTGATGGAATGTCTCTCATTAGTGATTACATGAGAAATAAAATATTTTTTGTGATGGAATTTAAATATATGGTGAGTTTACATATATATCAATGTGAAAAATTTAAGTTTTTTTTTCACGGAAGTCAGATATCAATGGATATTATGAGACTTAATGAAACATAAGAACCACACAAAAAATTCACATTCTATCTATGTGAGTGTATTTTATGTCATTCATTACATTATATTTATTTGACCCGTAAGGGTTTGGATTTATTGGTGTTTACACCGATGAGATATGGAATTAATATACAAGGGAATATGGTTATTAATAGATGTAGAATAACTAGGTTTGCCATATGTTTGGATAAACTCAATTATAGAATAGCTAGTGATATAAAGAAGCACGATTCGAGATGAGATTGTATGTCCGTAGTTCCAATTATATTTTATAGAAATAAATGAAATTCAATAGATTCTCAGGTACTATACAATTAAACTAGTTGGAAATAATGAATCAAATATTGAAGAAAGATAATCAATACCTCAAAAACCACTGAAAAATATAATATAATCATTAAATAACCCACAAGGGAACTTCAATTTCCCT
Organism: Viscum album; assembly: GCA_963277665.1. Classification (NCBI taxonomy): domain Eukaryota; kingdom Viridiplantae; phylum Streptophyta; class Magnoliopsida; order Santalales; family Viscaceae; genus Viscum; species Viscum album. The sequence goes on along the minus strand of OY728121.1, from coordinate 168,090,022 downwards.
ATTTATATGGGTTTTCAATACCAATTCAATACATTAGGTCAATGCTTCATTATCAAAATCAAAAAAATTTGATTTCAAATGAATCAAAAATAAAATTGTTTACCTCACATACCATGATGAATCTGGGATGATAGGACATAGAGTGGGAAACATCACCCAGATCCCAAGAGGTGATTAGGAGGGGGCGATGTCAAGAGTGTGGAAATGGTTAGAGGAGAGGATTGGGAGGGAGGATGGGTGATGGATACATCCCCATAAGGGGTATTGTGAGGGATAGAGGAGTGGGAGGTGATGTGGGTGGATGGAAGTCTATGGTCACTGTGGCTATGTGTGTGGCACTGGATATGGATCACAATGGGTAGTGGATTTTGTTAATGATAGGAAGCAAAAATTAAGGGTGTGATATGGGATCGGGTTCACAATGGGTAGTTGAAGATACGAGTGTCGCATTGGATGATCAGGTTTTTGATGGGGGATGGTGGTTTACAATGGTTGATTTTTTATAGGGAACACAATTTTTGGGGGTGGGGGAGTGTTTTACAAGGGTAATACAAATATTGTTTTGATGATAAATGGCAATCGATGGGGGTTACATGCTTCATGGTGTGAAATTTCATATATTTCTATTATTGAAAAAATTTAGTATGACTAGGACATATGATATATGGGTATCTATTGATCAAATTGAAGGAACATATGAATATTTAATGGAGTATATGATGTTACTATTTATTCCCATGTTTTAATTGAGAATATCATCATAAATAAGATTAATGTTATTTAATAAATATTAATTATTCTTTATCCTTTGTTTGGTATGTCCCCATAAATTATAACATGTATATTTCTAGCTCAAAATCCTTTGTAGGATCATACTGATGATATTTTTATTGTTTTAATAGCTGATCCCTATAGATTTCTATTTTTTAATGATGAAACCATGAAAAAGTGGCTTCGAGAGTTTTTGAACTAGATCCCGGAAGAAGATTAAGGGGATATGTTATTTATGGGGAGACTGAATCATGGTTTGAGGATATGGATATTTATTTTACTATGATCTTCTTTCATATAGAGTAATATATTCAAAGGATTATTGAAGTCTACAAGGATATGAATTATAGTAGTGGTTTATTCAATAATAATCATAGGGGGTAATAATTTTAAGATAAAATCTATATGACTAGTTTCTAGCCGAGATCAATTCTTCGACTACAAAGATGAATCGTTTTCTAGAGTTATTTAGTCTCCTATATGGTATTTTCAATGTGGTGGAGTTTAATATTAGGTATATGAATCTTTTCCTCTCATATTTATACATCCTTAATGATTAGGATGTTTGGTTGTGACATTTACAGGAAGATTTATATCTGAAGTTCTGTTGCTAGGTTACACAATTCATGTTATTAGTATATCATGAGGAGATAGCGAAGGTAAAGGTTATTATGGGGATATCATCTAATTTTGGATCTACATGGGAGGGGAGTACATAAGACTCACTGAGGAGATTTTTTGTGTAAAATTTATTCATTTTTGAAATTAATAAATATTTTAAATAGAAATGGGTTTGTTTCAGTATACTAATTCACTTTTTATAGGAGATGGTAGTTATCAGAGAACTTATAGGATATTATATGTTGTTTTTTTAGTTCTCATATACATTTTATGCATGAATTTTTTATCTTCCTTTGTAGTCAACATATTGATGGTATCTTGTTTTTGTTTTAGGCATTATAATGTCACCCTCTAAGGTAAAAACTATAGTAGGGTTCACCATGTAAGGATTAATTGATAAGAGATAGGGTTAGAGGGTAACCCCTTGATCCATTAATCCTTATAGATAGAGGGTAGTGCATGAAAATATGTATACTCACCATTATATCCAAAGAGGATGTAGCATATGAATCAACTAGATTCTCACCATTTACATTCCAACAACAAGAGAGATAAATATCCAATATGTTTTCATATGTATTCCAATAGGGACATGAGTTATTCAACTTTAGAGACACAAAATTCTTCAATACTACTACCTTAGTGTGAGATATGTGACTGGAGGTGTAGTTTCAAGCAGTTTCATTGGTATTTAATATTCTAGTTAGAGGTTTGGTTAACATGTATATTATTTGTTGGGATTGTATTATTATACTAAGGGTGTATTTATATATATAATATTTCATATGTTTATGGATACATAAACATGACATTATCTGTGGCATGAGATTACCATATTTATTGTATGATATCATGAATTTCTTGAGAAGGAGAGTTTAAATCTATGTTACTGAAAGAGAGTATTCCATATTCATTAGTGGTTGTGTTTTTTGGACAGGTTAAAGGCATGTTGAATTAGTATTTTTTTAGGACTGAGATGATATTTTATATTGATGTTGTTTAATAAGTGGAGTAACCGAGGGTTAAAGGAGATTATGTGGATGAATTTTCTGAAGTGGTTATGGTGTTTAACCTTGATGTGAGAACTATTTTATGATAGAGTTTATACCCAGTATGTCTCAAATACTAATTCCTCAATATATATTGTAATCCTATGAATTGTGATACATTTATAATGGTATGAATTAATTCCTTTTATTATTCATATATCCCATGATTTTGAGGTATATATTATCTCGAAAATATTTAATCTTGTGAAAATGGGGGTGGATACATTTTTTAGTAGATAATGAACAGAGCATTTATTATACAAAGTGTAAATAAATGTGGTTGTTGATGAGTTGGTCAATAAATATTATGTCAATTTTATTGGTAAAGGATGATGATATTCTAGAGACCAAATTCATATGTATTTATAAAATCAATAATTTCCTAGTAGTTATATTTAGTGTAATGAATTCTCAACAACATTCATGTGGACAAAAAAATCCACGGTATATGACATTACCATTGTGTATGTTTTTGTGTTAATTAATAATATAATTGAGTATTTCAAGACTGAGTTGGATTTTGTAGAGAATTTTTGTTCTATTTTGATGTTATATAGAATAATTATATATTTTTGATGTTGTTGAACTATTGAGTTTATCCCTAGGAGGTTATTTTAATGGGACATATAATATATCAATAAGTAGTGGTTGTCCTTCCTTTAATAAAAGATGTTTTCGTTTCAATGGTATCCCCTAAAAATATATCTTGGGTGAAATGTTTCCTTATTCTCACAGGATATTAAAGATGGTTTATGGCCATTTTATCCATGATTGCGAGTCCTCCAAAAACATTGACTATAAAGTGTCAGGTCTCTATAAAGACTAACCAACTTCATGATATATTTGAGTATCTTAAAGTGGATACTTGGTAGTTTTCATATTCTCTTTTTGGTATAGGATGGTGTTATTTTTGAGTATTATGATAATGATTATTTTCAAGGATTATATTGCGATCAGATACATCAAGGATAATTAATAACTTATATTAATTTTAAGGTACAACCCCATGAGTGGAACTACAATATCGTTGATTTTATGATCATCGTTATATTGTTTACTGTAATTTTTTTGGTGATATAATGGTATGAACTAATTCCTTTTATTATTCATATATACCATGATTTCGAGTTATATATTCTATCGAAAAGATTTAAACATGTGAAAATGGGAGTGAATACATTTTTTAGTAGATAATGAATTTAGTATTTATTATAAAAAGTGTAAATAAATGTGGTTGTTGATGAGTTGGTCTATAAATATTAAGTCAATTTTATTAACTTGTATGGAAATTTTTGGGAGTGAAAGATGATATTTCTATAATGCAGTTTGATATAGTTGTCATTGAAGGTAGATTTATAATTTATTATATGAATGTGTAGTCATGTTTTTTTAAAGTATAGGAATCCCAAAAAAGATGATTTTTATGAAAAATTATGGTGTGGATCTTCATTATTTGTTGATTCCCAAGAAGGATTTTATAAGTATGATCATCATCACATGTCATTCTACGGTTTCCACTTCATACCTTTATGATGCATGATGTCATTCTCTTTGAGTCCTATTTTTTTTGTATATCCTATTTTGAATAAAATATACTATTCATTGAGATTTTAGTTTTAAGGTTTGGTAAAAATATATATATTTAAAAATACTCTATCATTGTTTTATCTACTAGAATGTGAAGGATATTAATTTTGTTCCATGTGGTTGCTTCAACCACTCTATGTTCATTAGTATAATTATAGGGGGTGAATATGTAGACTTATTCACATATTATCCATTATTCTAGTGTGTCTTTGATCCTATTTGAATGATTATAGGAAAATTTTAGAATACGGGTCACTTATTCACAATTATGGAGTTGAGTGTAGTGGATGCTTTATCTTACTAGTATTTGGGGGAGGTTGTGAGGCTCTCTGGGGTTTTAATGATGATATAATAAACTCATAATCCCCCTTTTATCTTATGAGTTTTTAGTTTTCACTAATGTTATTTTTTCACAATAATGGATTTATATATATTTTTAATTTATACATTTATGGTCATATAAATTATACTATCATCACTATTGAAGACATGTTGCCTATATGTATTTTCAATTTCAGAGGATTGTAGGGGATTCACATTCCCTTTGTTTAATATATTTGTAATAATAATTATCACTATTACTTTGTTAAAGATCTATTCAATGAACTTTTTGGATTCATCGTTAGGTATTCAGTATGATGGATTGAGTTTTGAGAGTCACTGATTTTCAAACAAGAATTGGTTTATAGAACGACATAAAAGGTGAATGTGATTCATGATTAAATTAAGGCCCAAAAAGATCATTAGAAGTCCTAAGTAAATCATAGGAAGAGGATTTTATATGTAATAATTGTATATCATTTGTTCTTCAATGTATTTACACATTATTTCATGTGATGTGTTGGTCATTGGAGTAGTAGATATCCCTGATTTATTGGTCCTTTTAAAATATTGGCGTCTGTTGGTGGTATTATGTTTCATTTATCACTTCACACACTGATTAACTATATATAATATTCTTCTCAAGTATACCATGATTATTGGTATATTTATGATGATTCCACAGTCATTAAATGGGTTGATTTGAAATTTATTATAAATACAACATTAACAAAATGACCTAATGAGATTTTGGATAGTTAGGGGAATTCTTTGTGTGGTGATACATGTTCATTGGATCATGTACTATAGAGGAATGATGGCTTATAGGGTTTTACATGGGAATGTTATTCAAAAATAAATTCTCCATATCCTAGGTTTTTATTTTATATTTTGTTTAATGTATATGTGTGACCTTGGTTTATGTATGGGTTGATTTATAATGTTTTGTATTTAGGTGTGTTAGTCCACCTAGAGAGTTGGTTGCTACACTCAATGATTTTACAATGTATTTATTTCCTTTAAATAAATACTATGATGAATGTAATATTTCACTTGAAATGCAGATCCCAAATAATCCACAATAAATTTTGTTGATATAAACAATTAAAATTCAAGAAAATATTTATACAATTATGTAAATTTTATTTGAAACATCAATATGAAAATTTCAATTCGAATAAATGCATAAGTAATTAAGAAAATCATGAACATAAAATCTATAACATCATGTTATTCTCTTTATATCATCACCATTATTGCATCTATTAAAATATCAATGATAATTACATATACTATATACATTTTTAGTGACAAGTGAGTGAATTTCTTGTACATTTTAATAAGGATATATTTATGAGTTATATATAAAAATTATATATATGGTTATTAGATATATGGATGTTTTAAGTATAGTAAATTGATATATGGTTATTTATAATATCCAAGAGATATTTTTTAAATTTAAATCTACATACGTCAAAAATAATGATATAATAATAGAACAAAATAAAATTATAATATTTAATTAATATATTATTGAATAAATAATTAATTAAATCACATATTAACATGAAAGATATATAATGATTTCATGCATTTATAAATTGAGTTAAAGGTTTAATTCTAGTAGATACATAAAATTAAATAGTTACACGATCAATTATTTTAATGTAATAGAATTATTTAATATAACAAAATTGTATTTTCAAATAATTATTTTTCATGAGTATCATGTATTTTGATCTAAAAAAATATAACTTATCTCTTATTTTTTATGAATCTAATTTAATATTTATAAAAAATTAAATTAAAACTTACATAAATAATAATTGATAGGAATTAATAATAATATCCCTTATTATTTTAAAAGTAATTTTTTGACTAAAATAGTGATTTATATATTTTATGTATTTATAGAGAAGGTAAAGTTCATTTATATATATAAATATAATATTATAAAACGGTGTAAAAACTGGAATCATCAAGTAAAAACTAGCAAAGTGGGCTAATCAATTATTTTTAATAAGAAAATATTTACTCTCATAAAATAATTAAACAAGGAAAAAGTAGGTAAAAGGGGAAAATTATAATGAATCAAATTTTTTTTAATTAATATGATATTTATTTATTCAATAAGATTTTAGGTGTGTGAGTCATATACAAATATCTCAAAAACATTTCCTCACCTAACTCACCTAACTCCCATGTTATTCAATAATTAAACTATATCTAACATAATTTTCCATGAAAATATCCCCCATTTTCACCATGATAAGGATATCTCCTCTACCCCTTACAATTCACTCCATTCTAGAAGAATATTTTTAGGTTTTGGATTCATTATTATATGTATCACCAATATTTTCTCTCCTAACTCACAAACGTCCCATGTGATTTAATATTTACACATCACAAAATATAATTATGTATGGAAATGTCCCTATTTGACACAAATAATAGGATATATCCTATGATGATTAAAAATTATCACAAAAAAACTAAATTCACTTAGTATAATTCATATTTTCATTCATATAAATATTAATAAAATGTTTTGTAGTATCTATTTCTATGCATAAATAAAAAATCATTTATTATATAAGTTATTATGTTAAGAAGGATAGAATACATCAGGTATGCCTATAATTTATTCCATTAATATTTAAATTACAACTTAATCCATGAATTTAATAATTCTTATCCTCAACCTGGATACTTTTATATTAACTTTATGAGGATTATGAGATAATTTTTCCACTATTATATAAATCTAAACTCTTACTCATTCAATATTATAATATGTTTTTGATTAGGTTGATTAGACCACAAAAATAGTGATACTATAAAAAAATCTCCATTTTAAAATTTAATATTTATCATGATATTAATATATATAATATATAACATTAATCAGTAAAATATTTCATCAATATGGTTCATTAAGGTCGAAATAAAAATTGTACATAAACTAACTTGATATTATCGATAAGTTACCCAAATCATGATGATCCTATACTACAATTTTTCAAAATGATTCCACTACCCTAAATAATCATGGAATTTTGAACTTGGTATCAAATAATTGGGACTCATATCAAAATTATTTATTGTAACGAAATAATCAAAATAACTATCTTATAACGGTGAAAATAAACATTAACTAACTAATATGTTCATTGAGTGATGAATATTGAAGAATGTAGATATATATATATATATATTAATAATTTTATAAAATAAGTTATTAATAATGTAATTTTTATTATAATGGAGTTTAAAATAATTTTCATATGGATGGGTGTAAAAAGAAAGGATTTATTTTTCCGTTGCATTTTTAAATCAACATAGTTTACGTTAAAATTTATATCTGGGGAAATTTTATAGTCATTATATCTTAAACATGATTTATATTATTATCCTCTGGATATTTTATTGATTAAAATATATTCTTACTATTTTCACTCCCTTTAGTTTATAATTTGACTAAAAGACACTTAGAAGTAGATTTAACCTTATCACTTATTTTTAGTCGGTAATCATTTTATTCTATAAACATATTAATTATTTTGTTTTAATAATTTCATTGGTACTAATAATATTATTTATTAAGTCATTTTTCGATGAAAATTACATTATTTTCAAAATTTATTTAACTTTAATGTTTTTGATATGGTCATTTTCTACAAATATTGTCCTTCTATTCAATGTGTGAGATAAATATCCATTTTAAACAGTTTATATAGGAACTAATTTTATGGAAATATTTATTGGTTTCTCTTATGAATCATTCTCACCAATTTTTAATGGTTTTAAAATGATGTTTCTATTACAAATGGTTTATAAAACTTTTTATTTTAAAATAATATACATAGAAAACTTAAAAGGTGTTTAATCATCTTCCTCAAAAGATAATATTAATTCTCCTATAGATTTATTTTTAATCCCAATAAAAATACATTATTATTTATAATTATTCACTTAGTACATGATGCAATAATATCATACCCATTATTTCTCAATATGGATCATTATAACATCATATTTAATTTACCATTAAACCTATTTCAATCCAAAATGTTAATTAAACTATATATGAATGAATAATTTTTTCATGTTCATACGGTATATGTATATATGGTTTTTATTATGTTAGGGGTGGAAAAAATATTATATTTCACTCCATTTTATTGGGTAAATCATTAACTCATGATATAACAGAGAATGTGGTGTCAAAAAAACCGTTGTGGATGTTTTTGAACTATGTGAAGGGTGGGAATGAAATTATATTCCCTTATAATGTATTGGGTAAATGCATATATCTGATGATTAAATTTTTCATATATTAGGGAACCCAAATAAATCCACTATTAAACTCTATGTAATATTTTCATATGTTTTTATGGTCTTTGTAGTGATCTGTGAGATGAGGAATGATCTTCAATGCTTATATATGTAACACCTTCTTATACCATTTTATGTTTTAATGGATCATGATTATTGAATATTTTTTTGACACATTTATTACTCATTTATTATTTTATTCCATATTCCATATTATAAGATACATGATTTTTGGTCTTTCTATTATTGGGTATGATTCTCTTATGTTTTTTTTCCATTGACCTTCTTTAAGTTCCAATATGCACATTTTTATCTTATGATCACATAGGATCTCCGGTTACCTTGTATTATGATTACAATTACAAAAAATATAGTCTCCCCATTTCTGATGTTTCCATTACCCATTTTAAAAATAAGAGTATTATGTTTGATGTGTCCAAAAGGGTATCATAGAAGAAGAATATTTGTGAGATATGTTGAAAGTGATGTAAATTATGTAGCTTGTGTATTTAATATTTATATAAACTAACCTTTAATGTTCTTGGTTGTAATTAATTAGGATATATTATGAATTTTCATAAAATATTATTTAATATTCATGTATATTGTGTTCAGATAACCATATTTGTTTTCAAAATGGTGTTTATTTATTTTTATGGTTTATAATAATTTTATATAACAAAAAACATCCTATGATGAACCAAAAGTGAAGTAGAATGAAAATAAAATGAAATAGTATTTAATAATGGTATCATTATTTTTGATACGACAGGATTGAATATAATATTTATATAATTTCTTACTCTGAGTATTGTAAAATGATACCCATTTAAACCATTTTGGTTTTATTCAATGGATATAACTATAATGAATAGATTTGAAAATGAATTTTATAGAAATTTAATTATTAACCAAATGATAAATTAAATGGTATGGGGGAGGAAGTAAAAAAATCATATCTATGATCACTAATATTTCTCTTGCTTTGAACATTAACACAAATAATGCTAAAATATACAGCACACTAACCACGGACAACACATCATTGAATCTTTCACTCTTAAACATTCACCATCCTTTACATTGTCTTCTAACCACCAAATTTCAAACCAATAGATCAATATAAGAGAGAAGATATTTTTTCTCCAATTATTCTTTGTGAAAAGTATATATTAGATATTTATCATATAAATGGTGAATCTAACCAATGGTGTACCATCATATTTAATATAAATACATATAAAGAAATTTATTAAACAGATTGGGAGGTTTTTAAGAAGGTATTATTTAGTAAATACATTATTTAAAATATTAAAACAAAAATGGAGAAGGAATTACAAAATGTTAAACAAAATGAGGATGAATCTATTAATACCAATGTTGAAAATTTCCGAAGACTTTTAAGGTCTTATTCTGGTTTTCTAATAAACTTTGAATAAATAAAATTTCATCTTTTTTATTGTGAAAATCAATACATATAAAAGGCATTGGATATTAGGATATTGGGTATCTATGAAAATATTTTTTGACACTCTCTCAAGAATGAAATAGATATTGGGAACGATGATTATCCATATAGTTTTTATATTAACAAGAGAAAAATGGTGTTTTGAATAAAATCCATTGATAAAACTAATAGAAGAACGAAATTAATATTCTTATATGGTAATCATTTTTGATGAATAATTAGAGGAATTCCATTAATGTAATTATAAAATGATTCAAGTGTATAAGAGATGGAAATCATGTACATGAATTATAAAATTATATAAATATTCAAACCAATTAAAATGATTAAAATAATTCTCCACCTAATTCCCCACCCACAATCCAAAGCATTTTTGAAGAATAATTAAAATTATTCTATCCAATTAACCAATCCGAGTGTAAATGATGATAAATGAAGCCCATATCCTTTGAATCCATGAGGGAATATAAATTCCTATTGAATCACAACCAATAAAGTGTTTCATGACAATTAAGTGAAAAAACATCAAACTACTATACACTATTGAACTAAAAATATACTATTTAAAAATGTATACACCTACTCCAACATATCATGGAATTTTTTAAATTATATAAAATCAAAACCTCAATGGATAGATGATTATTTATATATGAAAAATCTTAGTGGAATGATGATTACACACTAATTATATAACTAGTTTTTTATAGATGTTTTTGGGAATTTGGTTTCTAATAGTATTATAATTCTCCAGTTAATTTTTTTAATATTTAATTTTCCATGTATTTCCTCTCTGCACATAAACCTCAGATCAATTTATGGGATAAAGAATTCACATTTCATATCCCAAATCAACCCATGATTATCTTTTAATATAATTGTTACCACAAACTCTCTATTAAAATTACTTTAATTATATGAATATTAACACCAATTAATATAGAATATTTTGGGAAAAAATGATTGAAAAAATATGATATAAAATATATCTATAATTGTTCAGAAATTCATCTATGTACTTCTAAACGAATTTCAATGTCATCCACCAAACTGTGAGGTTAAATTTTCAAAAAAAATCCATATTTAAGGAAAATATCTAATACTCTATTTATAATATCATTGATTTAATTGGTAGAATTGTAGATGAAACTCTAACAACACATGGATAAGGATTTCATAAAACCTAGTTCATCAACTTGGGATTCACCAATTCCCTTGTATATGATGAATTAATGATTAATGTATTCAAATATTAATTATCCTGGAATAAAAAATATCAAGATGATGTATCCTATAGTTATATTCATGAATTGTTTGATAAGATGATAGGGTCACAATACTTATAAAATATGGATATTTGATATATATTTCATCAATTAATGGTGAAAAGAGATGATATAACCAAGAAAGCCATTTGCATAAAATGTAGGCATTATGAATTCCTAGTGCTTCCATTTAGACTCCCAAATTCCTCTTCCTTTTACATGGATATGATAGATCAAGTCATTATATATTACCTCAATGGTTGTTTATAATCTTTATTGAAGGTATTCACTTATATTTCAAGAGTAAGGAAGAGAATGAAGTTCATTTTTGGATTGTTTTGATGACCATATTAGTGGCGAAGGTTTATTAAAAATTTAGTATGTGTGAATTATATATGTTTAATATATCATTCTACGGTACTGTAGTCAATATAAGTATTATATATATCGATCCATTAATGAAAAATAATATTTTATAATAGCCTAAAATAACCTCTATAAATGATATCCACATTTTTCATACATTAGATGGATACTATCAATTAATTTTGAGAATTTTACATGGATGTGAAATCTAATACCATGTAATCATAGAAGTTAGTTAAATACATAGGATAGTTGAATGTGATGAAAAATTCAATGATATAAATACTAGATTGGTGACATAAAATTTACCCATGTTACCATATTGTGGAGATTGGTTTGTAATATATATTGACTAATAAAATAAAATTTTGGGATATTTCTTCACATATAATGACATAGTAGGAACTTATTCCTCACATAAATTAGTGATTTATGAAATAATTTCCACAAAACATGATTTAATGCGTACAATCGTTATATTTTCCTTGACTATTTGTAGGAATTGAAACTTTGGTGGAAACTGTGAAACATTTACAGACCATATAATATTAAATTGTATTCTCACACATATGGAGTTGAATATTCTCCCATGGAGATGGTTAAAATGACAATGACTACTCAATATATTACTATCCAAGGAAGTTAAATAATGTGGCCGATTATCTGATTAGTAATGATCATGTTTCCTTATCAATGATGATGATTTAAAGATCCCCAATACTTGAGGATTTTTAAAAGATAGATATTGAAATCATATTGGAGGGGAAAAATACACTCTTTCCCAAAATACTTCACAACCATTAATCATTGAAAAAATAATGGATGTATAAAAGGATTATATGAAGCTACTGAAAAATTTGAGGGAATATTCAATATTTCACATTTAACTATGGTGGAATTATTAGATTCATGAAATGAATATGTGTCCTGTCAATAATATAATTTAATATAGGTATATTAGATCAAGCACATAGATCACAATTCACTACCCATCCTGAAAAAAATGTATATAGGTCTCAATAATTTTTTATGTGAGGAAAATATGAAGATTGAAATTTTAGAGTTTTTATTTGGATGATTGGTATGTATAAAAGTTAATACAGAATGAAATAATCCATAGGGGATAATGAAACCATTTTACATATGTATATTAAAAATATAGGACATCAAAATTGATTCCATTCTATGTATTCTTATGGAATATAAAGTTCGTAATTCAAGTTTTGTTCTATTTAATGGCCTTATGATGTCATTGAATTTAACTTCTATTTGATAAGAATTATCACATGATACAATTTTAATGATATATGTAAATGTGGTTGTGGGGATTCAAGGAATACCAATCTCAATTTTATATAATTTATATCTGAGTTTTTCATTTATTTTAATGAGAACCATTCATCAATATTTTAATATAGTACTTTGTTTTGATTCTACATATATTTCTTAGACTAATGGATTATCTAAATGTACTAGTTAGATTCCTAATGATATGAAGATACCTTTTTAGTGAATTTGAAAACATTTGTGATAAAACCCCAGATCCTCTATATTTATAATATAATAAAAGATTCCATTCTATCATTTAAACTGAACTATATGAGTATCTATATTGAAGGAAGTGTAAAACTACAACATTATGAGATGTATTTGGAGATTATAAGACAATGTGATCAGATATTTTCTATGAAATTAAAGAGAACATTCAAACCATTATGTGTCACGTTAGATCTACACAATGTTAAAAATGAGAAACAATGAAAATAATCAATTAGATTTTGAGTTTAATATCATATACAAGCAATTATTTTGAATATGAATATGGATGATGGTTACATTATTTTTTTAAAAAAATTAATATTTATCAAAAGATAAATTGTCCCATTTTTAATCTTTGATCTTGGGGGATGATAGCATATTTTATTTCAAGTTCACAGAACCACTGTTATCATAATAATGTATTATATATATAACACATGAATTAGTATATACATTACAATTACATTTTCTAAACTCATAGGTTTTACAATTGGAACACGATCTTTCTTATCAGTAGCCACTAACAAAAATCATTAATCATAGACATTATATAACATCACGACCTGAACTAGTGAGTCTGAGTTGGAATTCCACATAACCTCTTCCTTTCCTCCCTATATGCACAAGGCTGATGACTAGCTACGAGGGTCTATGTCTATCACTTTGGAGACTATACCCTGAGTATCACATCATATGATCAATAATAAATCAATACAGTATAATAAATAATTAGAGTAATCATGTAGGTTGTAAATGACAAATATATCAGTACATGAACTCAAAATATGACATGATTTCCTAGAATGAATAAAACAAAATAAATTAATTTCATATCTTTTAATTGAATAACCTAATATAATTTTTTTAAAAAAATAATCTAACATTTAATTAATTAGTAATTTATATGAAAAAATTATACGAACAATTGATGTTTTGAATTTCATTTAAATATTAACATAATATTACAATATATTTTATATTTACATGAAACTATAAAATTTCTCATATATTGAAATTTTAATAGATTAAATAGATTTAAAATTTGGATTTATTATATCAATTTGGGATTGAATGGTTACCATTGGTTTTTAGTAATAGAGTATTTACCGTGGTTTGAAATTTAAACAAGGTTAAAAGGATTAAATTATTATTGATCAAATTTTGTTCAATTAATATTATATTTATGAATTATAGATGTCATTTTATTTGTATTGGGAGTCAAAAAAAAATAGAATCAATATTTAGTCACAAAACTCACCCAAAAACATTGTTATTCTATCATCCCCCATCACATATCTTAATTTTTTAAGGAAATAGTATTCATCCTCACATATACAAAGAGTTGTTCTCTACCCATTAAAAAAACTATTTTTCATAAAATCTCTCTTGAATAAATAACTATTTTCTGTAACATAAATCTATTTTAAATTTTCAGTTGATTTTGGTTCCATGAATAAATACATAATCATTCCTATAAAAAAGAACCCCTGTTAAGAAGAAGGAAATTAATCAGGTGTCTAAGTTCATCCCTTACATTTTCAATTAAATTTTAATGTACACTCTTTTTAAAAGTCACCAACATGGAAATGATTATATATTATCCTCATTATGCATTTTATTAATTGATAATACTTTTACCATCCACTAAAATATTACAGATGCACTAAAATTTCATGTTATTATTTATGTCGGTTCAACTATATACATCATATATTCTATAATAACATCACAATTTTTCACCAAAAATTTGTATCAGTACAATTATTATGTAAATATATGACATGAAAGAGAAATATTTTTCATGAATATAGTTTCTGATGTATGAAAAATTTGATCGTCCCAATAAATTAATTTTTTATTATAAGAAAAGTATTCCAAACATGCTCTTCATGGATTACAATTTTGGAAAACTTGCACATATATTCCATCAAATGTACAGGGGAATGAATTTAACATTGGAACATAGTTATTCATCAAACATAAACAATATTTTAATTTTGAACTTACTTCCAAATAATGGGGGCTCATATTTCAAGTAAAAACTTGTATAAAACAATTACAATTACATACTTCTGATGATGGAAATTAAAATGAAAAAATTATTTTATGTGTAACGAATGATTATAATAAGAGATTATAAAAGTAAATTTAAATGAGAAAAGTCCATGAATAATTTATTTATAATATCATTATTTAGTTTATTAATGTTAAAAGATTTTCATGAATGTTTGGGGTAGAACATAATGGTATTTTCTAATCTCATTTTGAAATAGTGATTTTTTATGTGTGAATTTCAATCTAGGGAGAATTTTAATTGTTTATCTATTAAAACCCATATATATTATTATACTATAGTAATTAATGGGGTATTAAAATCTTCTTACTATTTAACCTCCCATTTTTTAATAAATCAGCGGAATTTTTTTTAGATAGGTCAATCCTTATATTATCTTTTTTGATAAGGAATTTGTATCTTCCATGTGAATATTAATTTTTATTTGATAAATGTAGTTATCTAAAATTCATTGAAATAATAAAATTTTCCAAATAAAATGATTTTATATAAAAATGAATCTTCATTTAACATTTTTCATATAGTCAATTTCCAACAACTTTGTCATTATTTACAATGTGTTTAAAGTGTCCAATTTTTAACCATTTATTGTACAAACACATTTTCCCGCTATCTTTATTATTTATGTTTAAGAAACTTACACTCATGTTTTTCATGGGTTTATAAATAAATTTCTATTCCATTTGTTCTATAAAATAATCTATTTTAAATTAAATGGTATTAAAATTGTAAATTTTATTGTATCATATTTCTCAATTTTTAAATTAATACTCTTATAATTTTTCCCCATACATGCCAAAAAGAATTATTGTTTCTTTTGATTCAAATAGAATATGTTCCAATTAAACCATGCAACATATTTATATGGATGTATTATAATAATGACTAATGATTGATGTCGTAAAATCAATTTTGGTTCAATATATTAATTATGATTTGAAGGAATAAAGAATGGTTTCATGTTCATATGGCTAGAATACATTTGGTTTTCAATATGTGGTAGGCGGGCCCAAGATTAAATATACCTCTGATGTCTTTGGTAAATCATTAAATCATGAGTTGACTCTGTACAGGTTGTGAACTGAAACACATAAATGACTCTATTAACTAAGATATTAGTGGTCCCTAATTTACATTTCACACTAATGTATTTGATGAAAACATATATCTAATGAGATAAATTTATTGGTATTTAGGAGAAACATTTATCCACTATAGAAATCAATCAAAAATGGGATTTGTGTGATCATAGTGTTTCATCACATATGGAATGATTTTTATGCCTTTTTATATCCCACTTTCTTATGCATATGTAATTTTTTCACAGATCATGATTATTTACTCACGTTACCACAATCATGTTATTGATGTCTTATTTTACGATAAAATTCTTCGTCCAGGACCAATGAATTTTAATCTATGATTTATTTGCTTCGATTATGTTATGTCATTTCTATTAACCATGATTATTTTCTAATGAGAAGATGTCTATATTTTTCTGATTGATTATCCTTGAATGACATCTATTATCTTTACCCACAATGAGAATCTAATATCATTCCTAAATTGTTATCTATTTCACTATTCATAAATATGATTGTTATGTAATATGTGTATAAACTAGTACAATTTATGAAGACAACTTGTTTGTTAAGTTGAAAATTAGGTAAAATAGGTTGGTTATTTATATAGTGTACAAATAAAATAATATATTATGTTCTGTGGGAAAATTATTTATGACATATAATGAATATTCACATGAAATTATTTAATAGGAATTTACGTTATGCCTAGGTCACATTACTGGTGTTTCTCTTTTATTGTTATTTCTCAATGAGGTATCTCGATTAGTGGATTGTTTTAACCCTTCCATATTTTCCTTCCTAGATACACCATTAATTATCAATTATGATAATGTTTTGATTTATAATTTATCTAAGTTCATATATTTCCCCATAACCTAAATTTGAATTTTATTAATACTAAATGGAATTCAGGAGTTCCTTATGATAGAATTGATTATTATAGGAAGGATATACCGGAGTATAAGTTTTCTTCTCAAAGGGGTTGTTCATAAAAAAATAGGAAGGTGATATACTATGGGGTGATGGTTTGGAGATGTGTCATGGTAGTAGGATCTATTCTAGAATAGTAGGGAATACGATGTGAGAGATATAGTTCATGTTATTTGGGATAATTGTTTAGTCATATTTTGAATGGAACTCTTCATGGTGTTGAGGAATTTTAAATTACATTAATAAATTTTGGGTAAAGGTTTATGTTTAATATGGATAAAAAATACTTCGTACTTAAGTTTCATTTTCCATGTCCATGATACGAAGGGTTTGGTATCACCAAAAAATCTAGTTGGTCAAATTTCATGAATATTTTAATTGTGGGTTTTCAATCCATGACTATTAAGACACACCAAGATTCTTGTTTGGGGTTAAATAGATTAAGTAATATGGGAAGGAATGGACCATGATTTTAGGGTTTCTTGGCCATGATGTTACACCCCTTATTGTGCGAAGTGATTATTTAATTAAATAGAGGAAAAACTATTTATTATAAGAATGTAAGGAGATTCATTTTAAAATTATTCTAAAACAATTGGATATAAGTCCATCATATTATAATTATTTTCAATCAAACTGTGTCATTATGTTATCCTTTACTTAATTTATATCTAAGGAATCAATAAAATTCCCCTATTTCAAAATTTTCCTTGAAAAACCATGGTAAATATGTGAGTGTTTTGGATGATCATTGTCCATGTGATTGATTTTGAAATGTTTTTCATGTCCATTGAAAATCCTTGAATGAAGTTAACTATCTTTTCAAACATTCTGGTTTGGATTCCTTACTTTCATTGTCCACATGATAGGGTAGTTCTACAATCTTTTACATATGGGTATCTTATTATTATTTGATATATTATTATTGGTGGTTGATATCTAAGGAAACATTGATTCATCACGGGGTTAGTGATTTGGTGTTTTTAATATATTCTTCCATTCTAATTTCATGGAAATTAAATTCCTCAAACAATAGTTATTGAGTCATGACGTTATTATTATTATAATTTGAGTTTATGTGTAATTTTCCTTCATAAAATTAAATATATAATATTTGGAATTAATTTAAAAATAATAATTTTCTATACCAATGAATTAGATTAATTTAAAGGTTTATATAACTGACATGAAATAATACATTATTAAAAATGGGTTTCCTCATGTGATTTTCTTGATAGTGTTATTTCTTTTTTGAGGGGATTTGTTTGGTTAATTATTTAATTTAACATTAATAAAATATAGGTAATGATTCTATGAGGGAAAATGAATAGAATAATAAACAATACATTATTTGATTTTATATTTCTATCATGGAATGGTTAACATCAAAAGTGTTTCCTTGTGAATATACGTTTTTTTATTGTAACTGATATTAGAAACATTTATTTTTTATATTATTGTAGAAAATATCTCACAATGAATCATTTAATTCATGATAGTAATAAAAATGGTTTTTTCTGTAAATTGTTTTTGGAGATTTTAGTGTATAATATTCATTATTATATGATTTTATTATTTTATGGAATAACATTGACTTTCCTCATTGGGTTTTAGTTTAAGAATATGATTTTATCCTATTTTTATTTAGGTATTACTGATCTCTTTTAGTTGTAGTTTAATTCTAGGGTTGGATATATTTTCCTATATTTTTCCTTGTTATACTTTCATTTTGATTTATTATTATGTCTGCTCAACCACCAATGTTGGTATGAGAAGATTAATCTCATATTCTAATTGAGATTTATGTGTGTTTCCAACATCTATCTTGTTGTAGATATGTATTGATGACTACCCCACCTACACAAACCTCTTTTATAGATGTATCATAGTATGTAGTCCTATCTAGGATGTGGAGGCTTATAGAATAAGGTGTGTTCTAATATTATCTATAATGGATTTCATATATTATGTACATGTATATGTTGGTTAGAGTGGATTATTGTTGAAACATATTTTTTTGGAATGTAATTTTATACAATTGTATATGTGTATTTTTTATAATATGTAATGGCCTATGAAATAGTGTATACCTACCTAATTCATAATGGATTAAGGTTTTATTGTGTAATTATGGTGATGTGATAATGGTGTGGTTGTGTTATGTGTTCATGAATGTTATCTGTTTGATAAAATTATGATGTTTTTGTGATGTGCTTGCAGGGATATATACTATGATGTAAGTAGGGTATGAGTGCACTAGGATGAATTATTTTTGGTATTATGGAAATTGGATTAGTATGAATGTTATTACAATATACCATTGTTTTATAAATTCATTTAGTTATAATTTTAAATTTCTTAGTGAATTAATTAGTGAAAAATCATTGGCAAGGATGGGATTTAATTTACCTGATTGAGGAAAAGTGTTTATTTTTTGATTCATTTGTTGGTACTTTTTATCCTTCTTTCTTATTTGCATTAGAGGTTTCCAGGATTGGCCTACTGAGTTTACATGTATTCTAACCCTATATATATAAATATTTGTTCTAATCCACCTATGAAGGATGGCCATTAATTAAGGAATTAATAATCCAAATTAGGTTTCTATGAGTTATTTATGTGCATGGTCCGTCCATAAGAATTGTTCATGATATATTTTCATTTGATTCCTCATTTTTAAACAATCCTGTTTTGTGTTTTCTTTTTTATTTATTATTTGGTGGTAACATTTTGATGTTATATAATTTATTATTATATAATTATGGTAATTACTTCCATATATATTCATTCAATTCTATTTATTCAACTCTAATCTATGACCTATTGGAGTTGGATTTCGAGGTTAACTCCTATCATGACTATTGGTCTAGTTGTTTCTTATATGGAGGGGGAACACGACTTCACCAATGAAAATTAGTTATACCTTTATCATAATCAAAATATTTAACATAATGAAATTTATTTTCAGTTGAGAGACCAAATATAAGGTCATAAGAATATTCTAATAAAATATTATTTTCATTATATCTATGCTTCCTATATATTTTTTGACCAATACTATAGAAACTCGACCCCAAATTAGATGGAGATGGTGTCTTCTATATATTAAATTAGCATGATTAAAAGGAATCAAGTCTTGTTGAAATGAGGGTATAATATCCTTGTAAAGAAAAGATATATACATGTGAAAGGAATACACTAATTACAAAATAATTTGTTTTTTCTTAATAAATAACTTTTAGGTTAGCTCTTCTCCAACTAGTAAATACTTACATTTATTTCATAGTACTATTCATGGATTCATGGGGAATGAAACATAATAATTGTGAGATCTAATAATCAGTAAGGAAAAAATATAGCAGAAGAAATAAAAATCATTGAGAATAGTCAATTTGGAAAGGTAAATAATTCTACCCACATTCCATGTAATCAATAAATTTTGAGGGAAGTGAATAAATAATATGGAAGGGTAATCATTGAAAACACATGTAATTAATATAATTAGATATGGAAAAAAATATTAAAGGTTAATAAATTGAAACGATTTCCATCCTAGTAAATGAAAATAAAATTTTTCCATAGATATGTTGACATAACATCCCATGAATGAATAATAACTGAAAATAATATGAGGAAAATGATTTATTATTAGACAACTTTTTTCCTAGGTATATGGTACCGTTACCATCAAGAATTATAACAAGACTATTTAAAAAATACTGAGTAAAATCTAATCTATTATGGCTATATATATAACTCATCGCATGATACTACCGATGAAGTAATGAGCTATCTATAAATGGGCTCCACCTCTATTGAGCAAGACCCAAATAATACTCATATTGAATAATAAAAATAAAGAATATTACTTATCAAATAACCATATGGAATTAACAAATGTAATTATCAAAATTTCCCAAATAATTAAATTATTTTCAATATAGACACCATATGTAAAATTGAATATGGTTTAGGCAACAATAATATTCATGATAGATTATATGGATAATGAGAGGAAATTCAATGATCATAGAAGATTGAATATTTTAATGGAATTTAAAAAATTAATGAAGGATGTGAATAAAAATTATATCCTTGAAAAAATAAATAAAAAACCATACAGATTAAGGATAATCATTTTATCAGTACAAAAATCATCACTTAGAGTAAAATAAAGGTTTTTTGTCATTGATGAATGGAAATATTATAAAAATATATTTAAAAATAATTTTGATGAAAATATACATTTTTTTTAAATTTTTTTAGAATATTTTCATTGAAAATCATGTTTGACAATATTTTCATT
Organism: Viscum album; assembly: GCA_963277665.1. Classification (NCBI taxonomy): domain Eukaryota; kingdom Viridiplantae; phylum Streptophyta; class Magnoliopsida; order Santalales; family Viscaceae; genus Viscum; species Viscum album. Next base: position 168,068,299 of record OY728121.1, on the reverse strand, counting down.
AAAAAAATTACATTTATACATTTAATGTAAGAATCATGGAAATGGAAATAGGTAAATTCGTATAAGCCGTACGAGGTATAAATAAATTTTTTTTCGTAAGGACAAGTGTCAAAAAAATACCTCCCTTAGAAAAAGATAAGTTGATTACATTGAAAACATGGTTAATAAAACAATGGCCAAACATGTTTTTACCACATTATTTTAAAAACCTTTAACAAAAGAATGATTTTCTTTTGAAGAAAATAGGTTCTTCAACTAAAGGGGGAAATAATCTCAAGATTCCATAAAAATGTTTTAAAACATTTTGTGTACAAATTATTTGAAAAATGGTATTAAAACATGGTTATGTTCTGGAATTACCAAAGGATATGAAAATGATAGTTTTTATAGAATAATGAAAATATAATTTCCTCAAATGGAAATACCATTGAAAGATAATTAAATTATTTTTGGGATAAAATAATTATTAAACATTCCGAAGTGTCCCATACCACTTTGATATGTTTTAAATAATAAACCACATGAAAGATTAATATTGGATTAAATACATATAAAACATGATGATAATGTAATTAATGATATAATATATAAAATTTTATAGTATATACACTACACAAATGATGTAATTAGTGAACATTACATTTATCACATGCTTGTAAAAAGTGATAGACAATCTCATGACTTTCCATTCCTTTATTGTGAACATCCTTGAAATTAATATATAATAATCTTATTTTAATGAACTAGTTTCCTGTGACCCTTTTTCATGATTATAATTAATATTATTTAACTTATTAGTATTTTTTATTCAACTATAAAAAATGTTATGTTTAGGTCGGTTGTTTTGACCAAATTTGGTTTATATATGAAAAATGACTTTGGTAGGTCAACAATGGTCAAAGGGGTCATTATATAACATCTACATAATAAAAATCCTGAAATAATTGTCATATTAATACATCAATTATTCTTTTAAAATAAATAATTAAATATGGCGATGAAAACTAAATCAACATTACGATCATGGAGATGGTAGACCATATATATGAAAGAGTAAAGTTCCTATTATACAATGATTTTTATGGAAATAATGTATGTAACACCATATATTTTTAGAATGTTTATTATATAATAAATACCATGTTATTTAATCAAATTAACATATATATATATAATTATTTTGATAAAAAAGGATTGACATTATGTTGAGGTGGTGGTAGTCTGCACGTCCATTAACAACATTATCACTTTTTAAGTATGTGAAAGGGTAATGATTAAAATGTTATATATATTTATTATATTCATATAAATTTAACCATGAAATTTATATATTATTGGGGTTTTTACCTCACATATTTTAAATAATAACCTTCATTTTTATGTTCCATGTATAGTGTGAACGAATCACATCGCTTTGAGGGGGTGGTAGTCCGCACATCCTCAAAAGATGTTATCATATTAATGGAAAATAGAAATTATTAAAGGTGTGAGAAATAAAGGGATTAAAGAGGTATATAGAAATAATAATTATCATATATAAACATATTTTCCATCATAATGGCCACCATGAGAGGTTGTAATGGAAATTTGAACAATCATCATTTCATGAGGGAGTTGTTCGTCACATATAGAATCAGTTTGTTAGTTACCCATTTGATTGATGTGTGAGTATGTTTAAGTGTAATGCCTAGAAAAAATAATATAATATTTAGGATAATATTTTTGGTTATATAAGTATAAAATAAGAATATATTATTGGTTGGATAATTGAAATAAAACTACAAATAATGAAAGAAGATGTTACCTCCAAATTGGGTAACTAATTTTTGTTTGTGCCAAAAGGCGTCCTTGAAAGAATTTATACAAAAATAGAGGCATAAAAGTTGAGGTTAAGTATTTAGTTAGTATATATGAGTAGATATCGGATGAGCCTATGTATTTTGAGAGGTGTCAGTAATGGGCAGATTTGGTGTCCTTTTATAGTGGATTAAAAGGACTCGCTAGGTATTTTTGCAATGAAATTAGGTTTACCCACGTTTTTGAAAAAAAAATACTTCAAAGAAAAAAAGTCATGAATTTAAGGTGAATGGACAAATTATGTCCATAAAATCTATGTTGGACAAGTGTTTAGGTCATTTAGGCCTCTTATATAATGGTTTAGTCCTTTATTATGTTTTATTTTTCAATAATAATCGTAATTAATTTTAATTACTTTATATAATCTTTTTGGTAAAAAGGAAGTTGACTTTATTAGAAATTATAAATTATTGTTATTTTAAATATGGAATCCATTTTTTCAAATTCCAATTACATAAGGGGATGAAATTAACCTAAATATAATCTCGTGGAAGAAATGACAAAGCATGATTTATGTAAAAAACGTCTAAATAGTTGCCTTGTTTTAATTATAAAATTTCAATTGAAAATTATAACAATAAAATAAATTATATTATTTGATAATAATATTATCTAAATAATCTTTAAAAACAAATTGATATATAATTTAAAATTATAATTAAATTAGATGAAAAAACAGTTTTGAATTAAAATTCCATATTTTTAACTATTAATTAAAATGATTCATCCAAAGAATAAAAATTTAACCGTATCCTAATTATTTTGTTTATAATTAAATGAATATATTTATTTGTACATATAATATATTTTAATGTTTTAAAATTTATATTTAATATGGTTTCACAATTAAAAGGTGTTAATATTGTATTGGTAAAAATTTAGGCTTTTCTGTGAAAAATATGGTTTAGTCATATCATATTATTAAAAAATATTATTGATGAATAAAATTTTTTTATTGAATATATAATATATATAACATTAAAATCACTCGTTATTTTTAATTGATATAATCTATTTGATTAGAATAAATATTTTACCATAAAAATAGTTCCCTATAAAAATATTCACTTTATATTCAATTGTTTATTATATTCATTTATAATCAATTGGTAACCCATTAATTAATTTAATATTTATTTAAACCATATATTTTAATAATTTAGTTAATAAAATTCATAATACCAATTATAAAAGAAATTTTGATTCTTTTTATAACATTATTTCTATAATACAATATTACTTCTTGAAACTCGGTCTTGCATATACCGAAATCTATTGAATAAAGTAGCTCTTGCATGTAATGAAAGCTATTAGGGATAGTTTCTCTTATGTGTAACATAATATGAAAATGTTTCATATTAATTGAAATATATATAATCTATTTTAAATAGTTAACATATTATAATGTATATTGTTATTAAATTACCCTATGTGCTTGGTGTAATGTGTCTTACATGCTATCAAATGAAAGGTTCTTACTTTACATTTTAAGGGTGTCCCATTATCCCAATATTATTTAAATTGTTTCCTTATAATTTAAAATTTATTCTGCTGATATATTCTTTGATACATTCTATTTATTAAATCCCACATCATGAGAATGGTTCATAATTCATCCCCTGTTAAAGATGGAATGAACAATTCAAAGGTCACATGGAATACCATGTAACATGGTATCTATGTAGAAGAAAATTTGTGGAATGAAGATATACATACATTGAGTGAAAATGTAAATATTTTTAGGTAGTAATTGAGGTCATCAATCACAAACAAGAGTACGATGAATTGAATGTTGAGGGCCTAAAAGATATAAATATTTAGCTATTTAAGAAACCATTGAATCCACAAAATTAATGTATTGGGAAATAATTTTATTTCTTTGTCATGTTCTTAATTTTTGGTAATAAATTTACTTCCAATGAATAAAAGTAAATTTACTTACATGATATGTTTTAAATTCATGTTAAAAATTCTATATTTTTGTTGTGTTGTGATCAAATTCAAATTCAACCCTATACTCCTTGAAATTAATTACCGATAATGAATTTTATACATACTTGAATAAATAAATGAATCATATAAATGATCATAAGTCCTACAAAAGAGTGAAAATTATAACTATATTTTTTAAACTATCTTAAAAAACAATATTGTTAAAATATTACTTACTAATCCTAAATAATGATAATACAGGTTCATCATTAGAATTTATTCATCCAATTTTTTAACTAAAAGAAATGAAAAATTAACCACTAAATTTAATAGGTTAGTGGATGGAATAAAACATTTATCATCTTTCAACCATGGGTTTAAGAGCCGTGGCATGGCCAGACATGATATGTAGTCACTCTAAATACATGATGTCCTCTTCGAAAACCATATTAATATAATTTCGAAAATATAATGGAAATCGTTGAAAATAAATAGACTACAAATTGTAGTATTCTATATTACCTAAATACATAAATACTTCATCAATTTATTTTTACATAGTTCCTTCTTTGGTTTAGGGTTTATCCATAATATCATTTACATGATTTTTGAATCATGAAATCATATCTTCAGTCTAAACCACCTTTTGTTTAACTTAGGTAATTCATATTATTTATTTTTACTAATCATTTATAATGGGATGTAATGAAAACCTTTATAATACAAATTATATCCCCTCGGAGTGAAAAACATGGTATTCACTAAGGCCCATTTCCATTTAAAAGGTTACCTTAAGTCTGGCTCAAAACACCTAGTCAGAGTTATTACTCCTGGGAACAATTATGCAAGAACCAAATCCACTTCTAGTATCCAAATACTAATATATTGATAAGAAAGACCATATAATTTCTTCCTTACCAGAATTCTATTATGATATTCTATACTAATCCTAAAAAATATACCACGAGATTATATTCTCTTAACAATTATTCCTAAATCACGTTCCCAAGATTTCTACTAAAACTACGTTTGATACCAACAATAGAGACCCTCTCACTGATTAGTTGGATCTGGTGTCTGTTATAAATTACATTGGAATTATTACAAGGAATCAAATATAGATGGAATTATAGTTAAGTATTCATAGTAAAAAAGATATATATTAGAGAAAATAACATGTTAACCACCACAAAAAAATTTCTTCTTCTAAATTATTTACATCAATGAAAAATATAATCCATATACATAATCCAATTACATATTTCATAGTATGCTTCATGGATTCCTGGGTAAATAAATATAAAAATGGTGTTCTCAAATGCTCAGTAATTGAAAAATATAGCAGAATCAATAAATAATCAATGAGAATAATCAATATGGAAAGCTAAATAACTAAACACAAAGTACATGTAATCAATAAATTGTGAATAAAGTGCATTCTCAATAGGGAAAGGTAATAACTGAAAACAAATGACATTTAAATAACTAGATAAGAATAAATAAATATTGAAAGGTAATAAATATAAACACATTCCATATAAATATCTGAAAATAAAATTTAACCATAGTTATATTGAATTAAAATCCAATGGATGAATAATAACTAAAAAATTTGAGGGAAAGGAAGGATTATTGGATGTCATGTTTCTTAGGCACATGGTACCTATACCATCAACACAATTCAATGTTTGGTTTATGAAATATCTAGTAATGACCCATATAAGGTGAATGTCCAAATGAATCTTCGCAAGAGACTACCGATGCATCGTGGGGGTATCTATTATTAGGACCAACCCTTGTCATTCCAGTACAAAACATTCCTACTATTGAATAATAAAATTAAATAATATTCGTTATCAATTAATATTATCGAATAAAGTACATAGAATTATAAATATTTCTACAAATAGTCAAATGAATATTAATGTAGACATAATATTTATAATGGATTACTTTTTAGGAGATAATAATATCCATGATATATGATATAGATAATTTGGATAAACACAATGATCAAATGAGAAGGAATATTTCAATTATATTATAAAAATGAATCAAGGATCAGAATATAAATAATATCCTTGAAAATATCAATCAAAACACATCCAAATTAATGATATGTATGGTAATAATAAAACATACCCCAAGTAGATTAAAATAAAGGGTTGATGTCATTGATGAATAGAAATATTATGAAAATATATTTTAAAAACATTCTTGAGGAAAATATCATTTTTTTGAATTTTTTTTGATATATTTCTTTTTTAAAATATCTTTTCAAACTATTTTCATAAAAAATAAACCTTTTAAAAAAGAAAATTAAGCTTCAATGATATGCCTTCAGGTAAATTTGTACAAGGTGTATGAGTTATAATGAACATTCCTATCACACAGTTAATGGTTAGAAAATTTCCTTTCTCGAAAAGAGAGAATGAGATTCATTTTTAAACATTGGTAAATGAAAAAAGAGTAAAAATGTCTTTTCCAAATCATTTTAAAGACATTTTTAAAACATTTTAATAAAAAATAGTTTTTAGAAGATTGCAGGTTCTCTGACTATAGAGAGAAATGAAGTATTGTTTTGTAAAAAGCATTTTTAATACATTTTTTTATTCTCAAAGAGTTGAAAGTAGTACTAATAATTAAAAATGGTTATGAATTACCAGAGAATATGATAATGGTAATATTTATTGAATAATGATATTATAATTTCCTTGAGTATAATTACCATTTAATTATAACTAATTATATTATTGAGGAATAAAAAGATTTGAACATTCTGAAGTGTCCCATATCACATGAAAACATTTTAAATAATATTCCTGAAGAAGGAAAAATAATAAATGAAATTATTAAATAATGTGGGGATAAATAAATTATTTATATAGTTTATAAAATTTTGAAGTATATACACCATACAAATGATGTATGTGGTTAACATTAAATTTATCTCACTGTTTAAAAAAGTGATTTGAGAATCCATTACATTTTATTTCTTTTTGTGAGAAAATCTATCAAAATTATATATAATAAAATATTGTTAACTATCTACTTTTTTGAAAAAATGTTTCAGGTTTTCCATTAAACTTATTTAATTTTTTACAATGTTGTATAAATATACTTATATCGTTATATTTACATCAGTTGTTTTGACCAAATGTGTCTTATGTGATAAAAAAATCTTTTTTATGGAAACTATAGTCAATGGGGTAAGTGTATAACATATCTAGAATAAAAATCATCACATAATTATAATATTTATACAAATATTATTCTTTTAAAATCAATCATTATATATGTTTATGAAAAATTAATCAACTTTATGATCATGGAGATGGAAGGTTGTACCTACGCATGAGTAGCATTCCCATTTTTCAATGACCATTATGGAAAGAATTTATGTAACTTAATATAATTAAATAATTATAATTACATTATAAATACCATTTTATTTAATAATATATACATATATATATATAATTATTGTGTTGTAAAATTGATCATATCATGTGGAGGAGTCAGTAGTCCACACATCCTTGAACTGCGTTATCAATTTTTATGTGTATGAAAGTGAAATAAATAATATGATATATATAGAATATTTACATAAAAATAATTATGCCAAAAAAATAATACATTTTTTATTTATGTCACATATTTTTAATTAAAATCATACTTTATATGTTCCATTTAGAACGTGAACGAATCCCAACGATTTGAGGGGCCGTTGTATACTCTTCCTCAAAAATTGTTATCTTGTTAATCTAAAATTGAATGTATTAAATATAGGGGTATAAAAAGAATTAAATATAAAAAAATAAAAAAATTATTATATATACCATATATAAATATATTTTCAATCAAAATGTCTACCATAATAGGTGTTAATGGAAAAATGAACAATCATATTTTGGTGATTTAGTAGTTCATCAAACACCGAAACAGAATGTTTGTTCCCCATAAGATTTATATGTGTGTATGTGTAGGTATAACCCTTTTCATGAAAAAATAAATGTTTATTTATATTACATTGTTTTTAAAATAATATAATAATAATATTTTAGGTGCTGGAGAAAGGAAATAAAATTAATATGATTCAAAGATCACATTACCTCTTAATCGGGTAAATACTTTCGGTGTGTACCAAAAGACATCATTGGAAGGCCTTGATCCGAAAGTGGGGGATTAAAGGTCTAGGGGTAGAATTTTGGGGAGGTTTATGGTTTGATATTGGCTGAGTCTATGTGTATTTAGAGGTTTCAGTAAGGGAGAGAGGTGGTGGCCTTTTATATTGGAGAAAATGGACTGACATCATATTTTTGAAAAGAATTTAGTTTTACCAACTTTTTTCTAAAAAATGTCTAAAACCAAAAAAAATATAATTTATGTTTAATGGATGAATGTTTTCCATTAAATGGGTTTTGGACTAGTTTATGGGTTATTTGGGTCTCAAAGTTATAGGTTTAGTACTTTGGTAAGATTAGTTTTTTCCTTAATAATTGTAAATAAATTTAATTACATTCAATTCTATTTTTGGTAAATAAAACTACATTAACCTTATTATAAATAATATATTATTATTTTCCCAATTATGGAATCCATTTTTTTGAAATTTCAATCATATAAGTGGATGAAATTAATTTAAATTTAATCCTGGATATAGAATGACAATGTTGGTTTTTGAGGTATAAATGTCGAAAAGTTTGTTATATTTTAATAGTCAATTTCAAATTCAAATTAATTATAATAATGTATATTGGATTTATTGAAAAATTATTATCTAATTAAAATTAAAAATAAATTAAAAATATAATTTAACATTACAGTTAAATTATATGAAATATATTTTTTGAATTAAAATTCCTTATTTTTAGCTATTCCTTTCAAATGAAATATTTAAAAAAAATATAAATAATTATCCCTATCATAATTCTATTATTTAAAATTAAAGTATAAAGTATATTTTTATTTTTTAGATTGACTAACGTCCCAATATTCTGATTTAAAATTGGTTCTCTATTAAGAGGCGATAAAACTACAATCAATAAAATATAGGTTTTTATGTGAAAAAGTTTTTGTTCTTATATTATACCTATCAAACATAATGGATGAATATAAAAAATATTTTATTGAATATATATATATATTTCAATAATATCACCAACTATTTGTTATTTATTGATTCGATTAGCGTAAAACTAATATTTAAGAATGAAAATCACGCGCTATAAAAAATCAAATTATTTTAAATTATTCTTATATTAATTTATTATTAATTGGTAACCCATTAATTATTTTTAAATTTTTATAAGAGAACTATTTTCCTATGGTAGTTATTAATATTCACAACCACTAACATAATGTCAAAGTTATATCATATGATAATAATGTTTAAAAAATAAATTGTTACTTTGTGAAACTCTATCTTACATATAACACAAGATATCCAAGAATTTAGCTCTTTTGTGTAACACAAGCTATCAAGGAATGACAATATTTCATGTAACATAAGGTAACTCAGGGTTCTATGATATTAAATACATAGAATATATTTTAAATAGTTAATGTTTTATAAAGTATCATGATATTATATTAATTTATGCCCTTAGTGTAAGGTGTCATTCACGCTATCAAATACAAGGTTATTACATTATATATTTGGAATGTGACATTATCTCCACATTATTTAAATTTTTTCCCTAGAAATTAAACTCTCTCATATTTATATATTGTTTGATTCTCCAAATGTTTGAAATTCCTCATCGCGAGAAGTTATCATAACTAATCCTCGGTAAAATAAATAATTGAAAGTACAAAGTTTACATGAACTACTATGTAAATAGGTCTGTAAGTATCTGAACATATATAGAAATTAGATAAATGTATTTTGAGGAAGTATTTAAATATTTATAGGGAGTTATTAAGGTCTTCAATCACAAATAAGTGAATGATACATTGATATTTGAGGTCCTGAAAGCCTTAAATCATTGTAATTTAATAAACTATATGTTGAACAAAAATTGAGGAATTTGGAAAAATATATTTCTGATTCATTTTAAAAATGTTGGGTAATACTTTTTCTGCTTTTAAATATGAAGAAATTTACATACATGATACAATTTCATTTCATGTGAAAAATCCAATATTTTAGTTGTGCATTGATAAAATTATATTTCATCTCTAAAACCCATGGGATTAATTATTAATAATTAATTTGTTTATTCCTAAAGCATACAAAACTTCTAAATGATCATAAGGCCTATAATATAGTGAAATTTCAGAAAAGTTCTCTCCAACTATCTTCCAAAACCATTATGGATAATAGATTAATCTTGAATCCTCATTAGTAAATCTACTGGTTCATTATTAACATTTATTCAAAGAAAATATTTGAAAATAATGAAAAATTAACAAGGATATTTCATAGTTAAGTGTTTTCTATAAAACCTTTATCGTACTTCATTCATGGTTTCAAGGCCCACAGTCTTCTTATGAATGATACGTTTTCACCTAGAATAAATGTTTTTAATATATAAAAAACTATTAATTTAATTTCCATAATACGATGTACATCCTTAATATTAAATAAACTATAAACTAATGTTTATTTATAAAAACTCAATACATAAATAATTCATTAATTTATTTTCACATAGGGGAACGACAGGCCTCGGAGCGGCTTCATCTCTTACACCTGCGGCGCCTAGGGTTTCGACAGGGTAAGTTCCCCCTTCCCCCTCCGGCCTGGGTCAGCGCAGCGGCTTCTCTGGTGCAGGCTTGGTGGGGCGCGTCTGGTCTCGGTGTGGCGCGACAGGATCCGGTGACGCTTCGTGCAGTGCAGCTCGGTGGAGCACATCTGTTTGGTGGCCTGGCCTTCAGGCGTCGACGCGGCTTCTCTCGGAGCCGCCACGGACTAGCCATGTGCCAATACACCCGGTCCGGCACGTCTTGGCTCATCTGGCGGTGTTCTCGTTCTCTCAGGGGAACCGCAGCTCGGTGGTGCTCGACCTTCGTCCTGGCTCTACTCTGAATGACTCGGGGTCGGTGCCGCTTGGTCTGGCCGAGCGGTGTGTTTTCGGTTCTGTTGGTCCAGCGTGGCCAGGTGGTGTCTCCAGCGGATTCCAGGTGTGGCTCTATGCGTGATCTACAGAGATTTGGAGGGGGGGATCTTGATCCGAAGCCGCTGTGAGTTTTTTCTGGCTCTTTGGTTTGGTTTTATGTGGTTTTGCCTTTTCGGCTGTGTATCTGGTGTCTGGTGTTATGCAACGATTTCGTGGATTCTGGATTCAATGTTGATGAGTAGCGGTGATGTCGAATTTGGTGGATTTTGACCTCGATGGCGCAAGGCTGGAGGAGTGCTTCTGGATCTTGGAATCGGCTGTCTTGGAAATGTTTGTTGTGGGTGGTTTGTGATGTCGGGATGAACTTGCGATTTTGGAAGAACTCAAGATTATAGTGAAAGCAGTGGTGCTACGTTGCTGATAGCTGGAAGGAATGATGATTTTTTTATGAAACAAGAGATATGCTGGTTGAATGTGTTGACTCGATTGAATGGTTTTTAGTGGTATGTAATTGTCTCATATGGTGGGGACTTTTGTTTGGGTTTGGGCAAGATGTTCACCCTCATCCTTTTCCTTGTTTACTGCAGTTTTTTATTTCTATTTAATAAATGGTCAGAGGTTTTTCCTCTGACTAAACTTTCCTGATAATTTATTTTCACATAGGTCCTTGAATGGTCTAGGGTTTATCCATTATATCATTTTTCTGTTTTTTAAATCATTAATCCATACCTTAAATCTAAAACAACTTAATTTTAACTTAGGTTATTAATTTTCATTATCTATTCAAATACATTATATTGGATTATAATGAAAACCTAGATTATCCAATGAATATCCCCCAATATTTCAAACTAGGTGCACAATAAGGCTTTTTTTTGTGTACGAGGTTACCCTGAGTTAGGATCGAAACTCATTTTGATATATATTACATCTAGGTACATATGTGAAAAACCCATATTGACTTTTAGTATACAGAAATGGATGAATTTATATGAATGACCACATAATATCTACCTTATCAACATTCAAGTGTGTTATTATATTATTATCCTAAAATTATGCCTTATGCTTATGTTCATAAAACTATTTTTTCCTAAATCTAGTACTAATGGTATCTATATTACCTCCCAAATATACCATCTACAGTGAACAGACCCATGATTGTCCAGAGAAGGTGTATTCAATCAATTTCATTGGCATGATTACAAGGAATAAAATTTATGTGGAATGAGAATTTATTATTCATGGTAGTCCAGATATAAACATGTGAAAAGAAAACACTAATTAAAACAAAAATTCATATCTTCAAAATAAATATCTTAAAGGATAACACTAATTGATTTTTAAAATCCATAAATATCAATCATAGTATTCTTCTTATATTCCTAGGGAAAAAACATAACAAAAGAGAGCTCAAATGCTCTAAAAGTGAAAAATGAAACATAAAAATAAATATTCAATGAGAATAGTCAACATGGAATGGTAAATAACTGAACACACAGGTCATGTTATCAATAAAATGAGAGGGAAGCGCATAAAAAATATGGTAAGGAAATAACTAAAAAATCTATTTAGAAAACTGTATAAGGAGTAATAAATATGGAATGGTAAGAAACTGAAATAAATTCTATCTAAATTATTGAAAATGATATATATCAATAGATTTTTTGACATAAAATCTCAATGATTAATAATAACTGAAAATAATATCAAGTAAATGGTTGATTATTGGACACTATGTTTTCTGTGTACATGGTAGCTTTTCCTTCAAGTCCTTTCAAAAGACGTGTTACAAAATATCATGTAAAACCCCATCTAAGGTAGCTATCTAAATAACTCTTACCATGAGACTGCGGATTTATTGAAGGTCAATCTATTATCAATCCCCACCCATTATTTACTAGTCAAAAACATTTCTCATATTGAATAATTGAAATAAATAATATTCCCCTATATATAACAGTATTTAATAAAGGATATGGAATTATCAAAATTTCACCAAATAATAAAATAAAAGTAAATGTGAGAAAACATGTAAAATATAATACAATTTTGGAACTATTAGTTTAAATGATAGATTATATGGATAATTAAGTGAATGTAAATGATCATTTTAGATTTAATACATTATAGGGATTTCATAAATGAGTCAAGGATATGAATATAAATACTATACTTAATAAATAAATAAATATGCATAAGGAGGAATGATAAATATTGTATCAATAAAACACACACCAACTGAAGTTAAATAACTAGATTTTTTTCATTTATGAGTGTAAATATTATAAAAATATCAATTAAATCATTCTTCTGTAAAATATCCTTTTTTATAAAAGAAATTTTGAAAATTCATTTATTTGAAAATCACTTTTAAAAATATTTTGTTTAAAAATCATCATTTTTAATATGAAAAAGGAGAATAAATGAAATGATGAAGGGCAAATCCAAAATATCCTTATGAGGTAAACAAAACATTCTTATTTCATGGTTAAATATTAGAAAAATGACTTTTTCGAAGGTGATAAAGAATATTACCTTAAAAGAGTTGGTTAATTAAAAAAAATTAAAAAATGTCTTTTCCAAATAAGTTTATTTGAATAAATATCAATAATACATGGGTTTTAAAAGATACCTGGTACTCCAACTAATGTGATAAATGAATTATTTGTTTCCAAAAATAATTTTTAAAACATTTTGACTACCAAAGTGTGTAAAAATGGTACTAAAACCTGAAAAAGGTAAAAAATTAACAGATTTGATGAAATTGAGAGGGTTTATTTAAAATTGGTAATAGAATTTCCTATTATGGAAATATAATTTAAATATAATTAATTTTTTTGGATGAAAATAATATTTAAATATTCCAATGTGTCTCTACCTCTTTGAAACATTTTAAATAATAAAACACAAAGAAAAATAATAGTTGATGAAAGAATTAAATACCATGAAGTCAAATGAAATAATGACATAATATAAAAAAATGTAATTATATTCACTATACAAAATATATAATTGGTGAACATGACATTTATCTTCCAACAATAAAAAGTTAGATAAAAATATCATACCTTGTGTTTTCTTTTCAGGTGATGGTCCTTCAACTTTTTTCTACAACAAAATTATGTGGATGAACTACTTTATTGAAAACCATTTTCATATTAATCATTAAATTTACTTCACATTCTAATATGTTGTATACAAAAAATGTAAAAAGTAATCTTTCAGTCTGTTGTTTTGAACAAATTCATTTTATTTATCGAAAAAGACTTTGGTAGGTCAACTATGGTCTAAGGGATAATTATATAACACATCCAGAATAATAATCATGATAAAATTATCATATTTATACATAATTTATTTTTTTAAAATAAATAATTACGTATTATTATGAAAAATGATTCAATGATAGGATCATGGATACAATAGGTTGTATGTGTGCATGAGTAAGATTCTCATTTTCAATGAATGTTAGGGAAAGATGTCAAGTAACACCATATCATTCAAAAATACCCATTAATTCATAAATATCATGTTATTTAATCCTATATAATTATATATATAATTATTGTGATGTAAAAGGAATCACATTTTACCAAGGAGGTGGTAGTCCACACATCCATGAACAAAATTATCACTTTTTAAGGGTGTTAAAGGGTAATAAGGAAAATTATATATATATATATGAATATTGTGTATTTAAAGAAGGGTAATTATTTCATTAATTTAATATCGAGTTTTTTTATGTCATATATTTTTAATTCATGTCATCCCTTATTCATTTTAGGTTTAGTGTGAAGAAATAACATCGTATCGAGGGGAGGTAGCCCACGCTTCCTCAATCAAAGTTTTCACATTAATGTAAAATGGAATGCATTAAATGAATTTATAATAAAAGGATTACATAAGAATAAATAAATAAGAAATATCATATATATCATATAGAAATAGAGTTTCCATCATAATGTACACCATGAGAGGTGGTAATGGAAAACAAACAATCATCATTTCTGAAGGTAGTAGTTATCCATACATTAAAATAGTATGTTCCCTACCCATTAGAGGATTTTTTGTGTAAGTCTAGGAGTGAATTTATCATAAAAACAAAGTAGTATATTTTGGATACTAGGGTTGTTATAAAATCATAGAGTAATAATATATTAGGGGATCGATAGCATAAATAAAACAAAAAATATTGTGAGAAGATGTCAACTCTTAATTAGGTAAAAACTTTTAGTTTGTAAGAAAAGGATTATACGTGATGATTTCTTCCAAAAAATTGGATTCAAGGCCTACGTAAGGGATATTTTGATTATATATGAGAATATATTTTAATAACCTATGTATTTTGAGATGTGTGAGTAAGGGGGAGTGGTTGTGGCCTTTTATAGTGGAGGGAAAGGACTGAGTTTGTATTTTTTCTAAAAAAGTTAGGTATGCCCACGATTTTACATAAAAAAATCCTTAAAGAACTCAATAATAGAATATTATAGGTCAAATTATTTCCATCTAGTGGGTTTTGGACTAGTGGATATTTCATTTGGGTCCCTAAGATAATATTATACAAATTATTATGATTAATTATTTTGTAATAATTTTAATTAATTTTAAATACAATCCTAAAATATTTGGTCAAAAACTAAGATAGCCTAATTATAAAATATAAATTATTTGGATTATAAATATGGAATCCATTTTAACATATTCTAATAACAAAATTTGTTGATATTAATTTATATTTAAACCCGTAAATGAGATGACAATGCAGGTTTTAACGTAAAAACATAAAAAATATAGCTACGTTTTAATAGTATTTTTCAAATTGAAATTGATTCTAATTACCTAAATTTATTAAATTGATAAAAATATTATATAATTAAACTAAAAAAACTATTAAAAATATTATTTAACTTATAAATATATTATTTCAAACCGATGTTTCAAAATAGAATTCAATATTTTAAACTATTCATTAAATAATGAAATATTTCAGGAAACTATCAAAAGATTCACCCTAATATAATTTTTTTTATGTTTAAAATATTGAGTTTATTTTGAAATATTAAATAAATTAATGTTTCAAAATTCTAATTTGAAATAAATTTCCATTAAAATTCGATAAAAGTTCTTTAAGAAAAATATAGTAGTTTATGTGAAAAATATTGAATGTTCTTATCATATGCCTATAAAAACTAATGGATGAATATTAAATAATTTTTATTAAAAATATATTATATATATATGTATATATATGTATATATATATTAAATTAATATGAACCACTAATTGTAATTAATTTTTTCAATTAACATAAAAGATCCTTTTCATCAGAAAATTTGTTTCCTATTAAAATATTAACAATATATTCAATTTATTATTATATAAATGTATATATAATTGTTAACCTATTAATTAATTTTATATTTATATTAAAAAAAATATTAATTGGTTAGTCCAGAATTTTCAGAACCTATATCATAATAGCTCAGTTATATCACATTATAATAGTATTTTAATAATACCTTGTTACTTGGTGAAAATCAGTCTTTCATGTAACACAAGACATTGAATAAGCTAGATCTTGTGTGTAACTCGAGCTTTCAAGGATGATCTTTATTACATTTAATGTAATATAAATTTTTGTTTCATGAAATGAAATATATATAATTAATTTTAAATAGTAAATATATTATAAATTATATAGATTTTATATTACCTTATGTGCTTGGTGTCACATGTCATACACTCTATCGAACAAAAGGTTCTTATATTAGATTTTAGGTGTTTCAAAATCTACCAACCTTATTTAAATTTCATCCCCAAAATATAAACACTATCATAGAGATTGATTGTTTGATACTTATTATGTCGGATATACCACATCATGAGAAGGGTTCATAATTCATTCTCTATAAAAGAGGGAATGGAAAGTACAAAGGTCATATGGACTACCATGTAACAGGGTAACCAAGTAAGAGAACATAATTAGAAATTATAGAAGTATACTTAGAGGAAATCTCTAAATATTTATAAAACAAGTGAATTATCAATAGAATTTTCAGGGCCTAAAATCCATAAATATTTGATGATTTAGGTTATCATTGGTTTACAAAAAAGGTATTAGGAAAAAATTTTATTTCTAATTAAATTTCTCAATATGGGTTAGTACATTTACTACCTAGGTATATCATGAAATTTACTTACATGATATGATTTAATATCTTGTGAACAATTTTATATTTTGATTATACTTTGATGAAATTAAAATTTATCCTTTTACACTAAGATATTAATTACCACTAATTTTTTTTATTCCTATATAACTAAAACAAAATTTTAATGGATTATACGACCTATAAAAGAGTGAAAAGTCCGTCTATTTGTCTCTAACTATATTCTAAAACCAATATGGTAAATACATTAATCTCTAGTGCACAAAATTGATACTTCTACTTATCATTAACATTTATTTGTCAATTTTCTACAAAAAAAATGAAAACATAACCAAGATATTACATAGGAAATTGGTGGGTTTGAAACCCTTATCATCTTCCAATCATGGGTTCTAGACATACAACCTTTCTTAACATGATATGTTGTGACCAATAACAAAATTTGTCAATTTTTAAAACAATATTTATATAATTTTCAAAATATGATAGACATCCATAAAATAGAAAAATATATTATCTATGGTTCCCTATACATCTTAAGTACATAAATACTTCCTCAATTTATTATCACATTAGACCTTCCATGGTCTAGGGTTTATTTATAATATCTTTTTTATAATTTCATTGTTAGGAAACATTATCTTTAATAAAAATACCATATGTTTAACATAGGTTATAAATTTTAATTATATATTCAGATATATTAAAATGGATTTTAATGAAAACATGGTATATCATAATATTATAAACCTAGTGTGTTAATAAAGGTGAATAGTAAGGCCCATTTTAATTTACTAGGTTTCCCTATGTCAGGTTCAGAATACCTTATCGGATATGTTTGTCAATCACAAATCTATACAAAATCATATCCACTTGTAGTATCCAGACTGGGATGCATTCTGAGTAAATGACTTATAATATCAACCATAAAAAATTTCTAGTATGTTATTCTATACTTATCCTCAATTTCTACCTTAGGGTAATGTTATTTAACCCATTTTTCTTAAATCTAGTTCTTATGGTTACTACTAAACCTCCTTATGATACCAACTATAGAAACTTTAACCTAGATAGGCAAGAATTGGTGTATACAATCAATTTCATTGGCCAACATACAAGGAATACAATCTCAAGGGAACTATATTTTCGTAGTCTTGGTAGACCAAATACATATATGATAAATCAAAAGACAAATTACAACATAATACTTTTCTAAACAAATTACTTTTGGATAACTCTACTCCAATTAGTAAATACCTACATATCTTTTTCATTATGGTTATGGGATTGATGGGGAAATAAATTTAATAAGGGTGATCTTAATTCTCATTAATGGTTAAATATAGTGGAAAAAATAGATAAGAGATGATAATAGTCATTATGGAAGGTTAAATAACTGAAAACAAGATCCATGTAATCAATAAACATAGATGGGCGTGAATAAACAATATTGAAAGGTAATAACTGAAAACACATTCAATTCAAATAACTAGATAATGGAAAATAAATATAGTAAGGTAAGAAACTGAATCACATGATATCTAAATAACTGAACATTAAATGTAACCATAGATATATTGACGCAAAATCTCATGGATGATTAATAACCGAATCTAATATGAGGTAAATACATGATTATTGGATTCTATATTTCCATGGTGAATGGTCCAATTAATGTTAAGACCTTTTGAAATATGGTTTAAAAAATATTTTCTCAACAATATATATGGAGTCATGACCAATGAATCGTCCAATGAGACTATCGATGCATCAAGGGGATATGTATTATTTGGACCACCCATGTCATAAAAGTCCAAATCATTCCTCATATTGAATAATCTAAATAAATAATATTCCATATCAAATAACCATATTGAATAATGAAAAAATAATAATCAATATTTCCCTAGATAAAAAATGAACTGTCAAATTATACACATTATATAAAATGGAATGTAGTTTAATTAATAATAATATCCATATTAGTTAATATAGACAATTAAATCAAACTCAATGATCATAGAAGATTAAATATTTTAATGGAATTTAAAAAATGAATCAAGTATGTGAATATAAATAATATCATTGACCATGTTAATTAAAAACCAAATATATTAAGGATAATGATCGCGTTAATACAATATACCCCAAGTGGAGTAAAATAAAGGTATGTTCTTGTTGAAGAATGGTAATATTATAAAAAGATATTTTAAACAAATTTTGAGGAAAATATATTTTTTGTTTTGGAAAAACCTTTTGAAATTTATATTCTTTTAAAATAACTTTGGAAAATATTTTCTTTATAATATATCATTTCAAACATGAAAAGGAAGATTCAATTAAATGACAGAGGCGTAAATCATTACAATCTGTACGAGGTAAGAAGGTCATTCCTTTTTCAGGATTAAATTTTAGAAAAGTAATTTTTTCAAAAAAAAGGCAAGAATATTCCTATAAAAAAAATTTAGATGAAAAAATGGTAAAACAATATTTTCCAAATCATTTGAAAACAAATTTTGATTTTTTTATTAAAACCAGTTTTTTATAAGAATATATGATCTCCAACTAAAAAGGTAAATGAAATCGTGCTTTTATAAGAATTTTATAAAAATAATTTTTACCAAAGTGGGGAAAATGGTACAAATACATAAAAATGGTCATTAAATACCAAAGGATATAAGAGTCATAGGGTTTATTGAATGATTCTAAAATAATTTCCTTGAATTCACCTACCATTGAAAGTTAATTACATTTATTACTAAGGAAAATAAAATTTAATCATTTTGAGGTGTCCCATACCCTTTTGAGACATTTTAAATCCTAAACCTCATGAAGGAAAAGTATTAGATTAAATTATAAAAATACCCTGAATATAATGAAATTCAGGATATGATATAAAAAAATGGAGAGTATATACTCCAAAAAAAATGTATGTTGTGATCATGGATTTTATCTCGTGGATAAAAAAGTTTTATAAGAAACCCATAAATTTCGTTTCCTTTATAGTGAACATCCTTTAACATCATGTATAACAAAAATATGCTAATTATATGCTTTATTGAGAACATTTTATATGTTTATAATTAATTTTTTCACTTATGAATATATTGTATACTACTACTTAAACTATTATGTTTACATCTATTATTTTTACTAATTTGAATTATGTGTCACAAATAACATTGGTGGGTCAATTATTATGAAATGAGTCACTAGATAACATCTTATTAACAATAATAATGTCATAATTAACATATTTATACATCAATTATTCTTTTAAAATTATTCATTGAATATTATTATTAAAAATTATTCAATGTTACGATCATGGAGATCAAATGTCGTATGTACGCGTGAGTAATGTTTTTATTATTTAATTATTGTCATGAGAAGAAGGTAAATAACATAATATCATTATATAATTATCATTATATCATAAATAACTAGTAATTTAATCATATATACATCTATATATAATTTTAATGATTTAAATGGAATGATATCGTGTTGAGGAGGTGGTTGTCATCCCTTCCAAAAATTACACTATAGCTTTTTAAGTGTCTGAAAAGGAAATAATGAAAATGATATATATACAAACATATGGTATACTTTATGAAAAAAAATTATGACATTAATAAAATATAGAGTTGGGTATGTAAAATATTATTAATTTAAACCATCCTTTATATATTCCTTTTATAGATTAAATGAATCACATTGCTTTGAGGGGGTGGTAGTACACACTTCTTCAAATGAAGATATCATATTAATGTCAAATAAAAAGTATTAATGGTTTGTGTAAAAAAGATCCATTAAGTATATGTAAATAAAAAATATAATGTATATCCTATATAAAAATAGTTTACATCTAAATGACCACAATGGGAGGTTGTAGTGGAAACCTGAGCAATCATTGTTTTGTATGGCAGTTGTTCTCCGTACACTGATAAAGTATGTTCATTACCTATTAGATTGAAGTTTGTGTAAGTGTATGTATACACTCAAAATAAAAATATCCTATTATATTATGGATATTTATTTTTAGTACAATAATATTACAAGAATATTTTAATATTTTATATTTGAAATAAATCTACAAAACATGAGAGAAAACATTACAACTTAATCAAGTAACTACTTTTTGTTTGAATCAAAGGGATTACATGGAATGATTTCATACAAAATTGAAGATTCATTTATGAGGGAAGGATAATTGGGATGTTATATGGGTTTATATGGGTCGATCCTATGTGGTTTGATATGTGTGAGTTTGGGGGAGAGGTGGTGGCCTTTTAGAGTGGAGGAAAAGGATGCACATTGTATTTTTCAAAAAAAAAAAGACATGCGTTTCAATGATTTTCACTAAATAAAGTATTAAAAATACACAATAATTGAAGGTTAATGGTCTATTTATTTTTAAAAAATGGTTGTTTTATGATAATAGAGGTCATTTGGGCCCCTAAGATAAATGTTTAGTCCTTTAGTAAGCTTTATTTCACCTTAATAATTGTAATTGATTTTAATTACATTCATTATATTTTTTTCATAAACTATGTAAATTTTGTTATAAATTATAAACTATTATATTTTAAATATATAATCAATTTTTCTAAATTTTATTCATAGTAAGTGAATAAATTAGATTAAATTTAATACTACAGACGAGATGACCATGAATGTTTTTAAGGTAAAAATATCCAATAATTTTCTATGTTTTATTAGTCAATTTAATATTGAAATCAGTTTTAATAACATAAATTGGATTAATAGATAGAAATATTTTTTATTAAAATATTAAAAAAATTAATATTATAATTTTAACTTATGATTATGTTATATGAAAATGCATTTTTTAATTAAAAGTTAGTATTTTTAACTACTCATTAAAAAATAAAACATCTCAGAAAAATATGAAAAAATTACAATAACATAAATATTATTTTATCATTAAAATATGGATTATATTATGACATATTAATCAAATTAATCTATGAAAGTTAATATTTTGAATGTGTTCTCCCAAAAAAATTCGGTAAAAGTGCTTAAAAAATTAAAGGTTATTATTAGACTAATATGGGTTTTTTTGTCTTACATATATAAAACCTAATGGATGAATATCAATTTTTTTTGAATATACAGTATATATATTACATTAATTTCACATACTAGATTTATATAATTTTATCTATATGAATAAAACAACCTTTTCAACATTATAATAGTATTCCATAGAAATATACACTTAATATTCAATTACTTCTTATATTCATTTATAATTTATTGGTATCCGATTAATTTATATTATATTTTTATAAAACAAAATTTCATAAGTTAGTTAATATTATTCGTATAGTTTAAAAAGGCTATGTTATATCATATTATTATAATATTTTAACAACATATTGTTGCTTTGTGAATCATAGTCTTCTGTGTAATGAAATCCATTGAAGAAGGTATCTCATGTGTGTAACACAATAAATCAAGGGAGGCCTTTCTTGTGTTTAAGGAAAGATAAATTAGTTTTATGTTTAATTAAATATATAGAATCTATTTTAAATAGTAAATATATTATAATGTATTGGGTTATTATATTACAATATGTGCTTGGTGTGGCATGTCATACCCACTATCAAATATAAGGTTCTTATATTAAATTATCAGGGCGTCAAAAATTCCACATCGTCTATATCATATAAATTTCATGCGAAGATCAATTATTTATTTCAAATACCTATAATATTGATTAAATCTATAAATTAATTTATTTAAATTGGAAACCATTAATTCATCTCTATTGATGATGTGAGAATCAATTGGGTAAATTTAATCATACTCTTTATATTACAAATAAAAAAAGAATGATTAAACATCAATTTGGAAAATTATTTTCATCATTATATAATCATTAATAAAATTAATAATATTTCATAAAACCAATAAAGGATAGAAAATGACTCATTAATGTCTAATTCATCAATTTTAATTAACCATGAAAAATGTATTATGATTAGTTCTTTGTCACTTTTGTAATCTCCAAAAAAATTAAAATTAAAATTATTTCATCCAAATGAATATTTTATTCATTATTATTGCAAAAATTTCATAGGTTCCATTACTATAAATCTTTATTAGTTATTCATTCTTATCCAAATATCATTTTAGTCCCATTTAATTCGTTTAAAAAATCCCCAACATAGAAGGAGATTCTATCACTATTCACTATGTTGTCTTCATCCATATAATTGCAACTGGTGTTTTTTTTCCTCAATGATTATTACCTATATCAATTTACCCCAGATTTTAGGATTTTTTAGAAGTTTTTGGTACTAATACGTTATTATATTCTTTATTCATAATCAATCCTTGAATCATTAATCTTTTGATAAAAAATATAATTGAAAACCATTCACCATTTTCTTTTTTTATATTTCATTACTATTTTAGTGAGTATAGTTTCTATTATAGATAATAAGTAAATAAATAACTTTTATTAATATTATATGTAATTTTTCAGAAACATAAGAAGAATTTATTTTGATATTTTTAACACCCCAATCATATAATCGGGGAGTCATGCCATTAGTTTATTACATTAGAATTATTATAAGGAATGAAATCCTGAATGACAGATCCATTTAGCAGTCTGGAAAGTCATATTACATACATTATACCCATTATTCATTGGGAAAACAAAATAAAACATGCTACACAATAACATGAAATAAAATACTTCCTTGTATTATTTTTCAATGATTTATTCTTCAAAACCATTAGAGACATACACAATAAAGGGGAGACAAAATGCTCTGTAAGGGTACATAAAGTGGATGGAATAGTGGATCAATATGAATGAATTAACATGTAGTGATTAATAATTAATAACACATTCCATTAAAATAACTGTATAAGGAAATATCAAAATTGAATGTTCTGAAACTGAAAATCATGCCATTTAAATCAATATACTGATAATGAAATGTGTCCATAGATTTGTCAACGTAAAATAGAATGGATGAATAAAAATTGATTCTAAATTAGGTAAGTTCATAATTAAAAATGTAAATGTTTTTTCATAAGAACATGGTACATTTTCCATCATGAACAATCATAGGACAGTTTATAACATATCTGGTAAAAACCCATCTAATTTTTACGAATGATTCACCCCATGAGGCTACTAATGCTTCGAGGGCCTTTCATTAATCTATCCCCAGACTGTGATATAATAGTCCAAGTGAATTTTCATATATAAAATAAATAATTTTCCTTATTAAACATTCATATTGAATTAATAAAATGTATTTATCAATAATACATTAGAGGAGTATAATTTACTATAAGGTCTGTTGAAATAAAATCATTTCTAAGGGAAATTAATATTTTAAAATTCTAAGGTGTCCCATACCATATTGAGAAATATAAATAATAATTAACAGTGAAAAAAAAATACTTATAATATCATGAGAATAATTATATTCATGATATAACATGTATAATAGTATAATATACACCAAATAAAAGTGAAATGTTGAATAACAAAAATAAGTCTCAATAGAGAGTAAATAGAGGTCAAATCCATTAAATTAAACATACATTTCTTATGTTGTATATATACTCTTATATAGTGGTTTAAAACATGTTTTTATCATATAACGAAACAATAATCATGTTTACAATATCATATAATAACTTCTTATAATATTTTTATTCCACTTTGTTAACACTCTTTCATTAATTTGAATATTTTAGGTGTTAATTGCCTATTTTTCCTAAGTATGTCTTAACTTGTTATTTTTAATATAATCTATTAGATCATGGTATCATTATATACATAATGGAAAACCGGTTTTAATTATCTTTTGTAATCAGTATATATATATTTAGAGAATTTTAGTAAATTTTGATTTTAGAAATGAAGTGCACTACTCCAAGAGACAGTAGGCCATACGTAGACATGGACGCTACATTTATTTCATTATTGTATTGAGAGGGTGAAAAATAAAAGATAAATATATATAATAATTATCATATATATGTAATATATGTTACATTTGTTTATTAAAACCACCTTTTATAACATCAATGTATTATTTGAAAGATCCAGGTCACTTTGGGGGTTTGTGGTCCACACTTCCTCAAATGAAATTATCACATTACACAAGATAGAATGAAACAATTTATTTCTGAAATAAAATTTTAAAAATAATAAATAATTAATAAATATATTAAATAACATAAATAAATTTATTTTCTATCATAATGTCTATCATCAATGGAGGTAAAAGAAACAATGAACAGTCAATATTTTGTGATGCATTTGTTCTCTATTGACATAATCAATATGTTTGTTATCCAATAGATGGAGGTGTGTGTATGTGTAGGTAAAATAATCACATAAAAACATCCTATTATATTTGTTAGACTATTTTTCTAACAAAATGATGGAGTTAATATATTTTATTGGGTAGAGAATAGAAATGAAACTAGGGAGATTGAGGGAATACATTAACTCATAAGTAGGTAACATCATTTGGTTTGTACCAAAAGGCTTACTTGGAAGGATTTATACCCAATGTTAGATTTCATGGTTTAGGGATGGGATTTTTAGAATATATATGGGAACATATTTTCTTAACCTATGTGGCTTAAGATGTGTTAGGAATGGGGATAGGTGGGGTCCTTTATACGGATGGAAAATGACTCACTTGGAATTTTTGGAAACACATCATGTGTACAAATATTATTACTTAAAAAAGTTCCAATATAACATTCGAAACTAAATAATATAAATTTAATTTCCAATAATGTGCCTAATTGTAACACCCCAAGCTTCCACGATATGCTTCTCCTTGAATAATACAATAGCGTGTGTTGTACACAACTTCGAGTTCTAACACACCAAAACCAATCAAATTAGCCATTTTGAATATTAATACACACTTTTTGAAAATTTTATAAATTTTAACATTCAAAATGGACATCATTTTTGGATTCGGAATATCAAAATTATCTTAGGGTGAAATTTTGGTAATTTTCGGAAAACAATCATTTTTTGATTAATAGTGAAAAACACTGAGTTATAGTTTAAAACCAATTTTATTTAATTATTTATCTTATGTAAATTTATTTTAGGTAAAAATAGATACATAATACCTATATATGTTCAATTTAATCCATTGGAGTCAGTTTATAATAATTTTAGATATATAAAAATTTTATTGAACTTTTACGTCTTTTACCCATTTCCGAGAAGAATATACAAATTCACATAAAACATAATTTTATCGCATCTTTGAGTGGAATTTCAAAAATTTTAGAGACATGGTTAATATCGAGGATTAAAATGTGGTTCAATAAGATAAAAATAATTTATAGTGAATAATAACTTTTTAACTTTCATTTACCATGGTTAAATGGTAAATCCAGTAAATAAGGGTAAAAAAATTATATTATAATAATACTAATTACCCTAAAATGTATCAAAACCCTGTTGGATGATACATTTCTAACAATGGGAATCTTTGGGTTGATTTTGGGACCCCATTGAGCCACTTGTAACTGATAATGACACTTTATGTTATTTATGTTAAAGTAAATACAAAAATGACCCAAGCATATATATTTTAGAAAAACAATTTTTACATATGGTTATATATATTATCTTTGTGACTATAAATATTCATTAGAAAGATAAAAAAATTTCTTACATAATTTTATTTTCTTTATAATTTTTATACATTGATTAACTAAATTTATTTATGACACAATAATAATGAAGTATTTTCCTTATTAATAAAAGAATCAAATAATTTGTATTATAAATGTTACAATAAATATAATTTGAAAGTTTTGATGACTTACAAGAATTTTATAGTTTAATATGACATGTTAGGATTTCTTAAATGAATTTATTTTTAATTAATAATGTTGTTAGTACTTTGAAAAAAATAAATTATTAAATTGGGTAAAAATTGACCAAAAAGAGTTTTTAAAAAAAATATTATATTATTAATTGATATTATATTCATAAAGATATAAGGCTCGGCCAAAGTACATATATAATGATAGGTGTATCAGTAATGAACCAATTGGGGTTCTCTTGGAAGTATATAGTAAGCTTATTAACAATATAATATAAAAATTCAAAGAGACATAGTAAATGTCAAACTATTTAACTAAGTGTTAAATATAAATGATAAGGTTAATATAGTGATCCAAACCTATCTAAAATCTATTGGTTGAAAGGATTTAGACCCATCCCTACCTTAAACTTTAAATAATACACTTTTGAGCCATTAGAAAAAGAATATGAAATTATTAAAAAATAATATTTCTATATTTTCCAAAGGTGCCCCTCACCCCTCTTATAAAAGGGAAATCCCCCTTCTCTCTATTTCACACCTTCAAATCATTTTGGATCGGCCAACCCCTACCCATATATTCTCCCAACTTCACTAAATTCAACCTAGAGGCCTTAGTTTGATCATAAGTCCAACCAAAGGATCCCTTTTGATCAAATCAAAAGGAAGAACTTGAAGAAGAGGTAATGTTTTCACCACCCTCTTTCAAGTTACTTTCTTCTTCAACTTGTTCTTTCATTGTTATTTTTGTAATAAAATAATAACTCAAGTATCTTCTAAATACTATGATGTTATTATAAATATGGTACAACCATATTCATTTTTCTATCAATCCTTTGAATGACATGTCACCATACGTGTGTACGTACGGCTTACCGTCTCTACGTCGTGGTGTAATTGTCATTCAAAACATTATTATTTGGATGGGTATGATAATGTTGTGTAATTGAAATAAATAATAAATATAACATTATAATGATTCTGTATATATGATATACCATCCAATTATATTTTATTTTAATATCCAATGAATGATATTGTCCCTCATGCGTACGTACGGAATACCATCTCCACAAACGCGATGAGATTCATTCCCATCGTATCCATTCAAGTATAATTATCATTTTATGATTAAAATAATGTTTAAGGACTTGATATCATTTTGGATATGAATAAGATAAAACCTATCCATAAAAAACACGACTTATGTAACAATACATACAAAACAAAACGATTATGTTAACACCCGAAACGGCGATAATACTAAAATATTATTAACAAAGAAATATTAAAAGATCATATATGATATAATATTAATGTATATTATTCTTTTATAATTTAATAACAACTATTTCAACATTATACAGGAGGTTAAACTACCCTCAACCAAGGAAAAGTACCAGGTAAGGTTTTTTTTTACAATCTCATCATTATCCGATGTTGTTTTTGGGTAGTTATCTACTGGGATCTCATTATCATCCACATCCATGTTTCTTAAAAATGTATTCCAATTTTTTTTATAATTACTAAACTATGGGTTAATGTCATTTATACCATTTTTTGACTTTTTATAATATTGGTTGAAAGGAATCCTTCCATCGTTTTCCAAACAATGTCCTTTTTAACCTTTTCGAGAAAAATTATTGTCAGAATGTATTTTTTTAAATTATACGACATGGGATGCTATTTTCTGACATTATAAAATCATAGAAGCTTCCCTTAAAGTGTTATAAGAATATTTTCAAAGTAAATGTTTTATTTTATAATTATGTGACTTTTAAATGATTTCCAAAAAAGAGATATTTCTCTCAAATAGTTTTGATTTCATCTATATCAACATCTTTTGATGGATTTTGTGATTATTTGAAGTTGATTTATTATGATACAAAACATCCATATAGTATTGATGGTTTTGTGATATGTTTGTCTGTGGATGTTTTATATTTATACCATTCATGGTTTATGGATAATGTATTGACATTTCGTATGCTAGTTTTAACATGGATGTTTATGTTATGTTTTAACCTGTTCAAATGAAGAATGCATTGGACTTAGTAAGGGACAGGTGGAGCTCGCTATAGCTCCTCAATGAATCAGTAGGTCTCATGATACAAACTAGTGTCTTGGCATAAGGCCTTGAAAAAATATTATTTGTAGTCCTGGAATAAGGCCTTGACTATGTGGTTATGATATTCTAGCATTATGAATTACATCATTATAAAAGTTGTTATTGATATTGCATGTGATTATTGGACTAGTAAATTATCCATGTGAAGAATTTAATGGGAATATTTCAATTTATTTCTGCCATATTATGATCAAGTTCATGTTTAAATGTATTTTTTTAGTTATACATCTCCTTAAATGTTTATGCTTATTTATAAAGTTTCCGCTATATTTCTATCCATACAGGGCATCTGAGCTCACCCATTTCTATGTTTTATTTTCCCCAGTATGTGATGAAATATTTTATGAATTACCCGCTGGGATAGTAAGAGGGGATATAAGTGTGGTCTATTGAGACAATATGTCGTTCCAGTTTTTCATTTTCTGATGTAATGTAAACATTAAGAATGTATATATTGATTCTAAGGCTACTAAACTAATCGGCATTTCGAGACTTGGTCTTTTTTTATCATGCCAATGTTATGTAAAAATTAGCCAACTCCGGATTATTGGGGTCAGGGCGTTACCGTTGGTATCAGAGGATGTTTTGTACAAACCTTGGAAGATAGATTTAGATAAACTCTAATTAGAGAATATATAACTAATATAGACTTTGAGGAATATTATTGAAGAAATTCCAAGAATTTTGGTATTTTAGTGATTTTGTGAGTTTTCCAAGAAATGCATCCCTATCTGGATACGAGCAGGTAGAGGTGGCTTTGGCACATATGTACCTAGGGGTAAAACGCAAAAACACCACTTTGAGCTAGACTTGAATTGGAACTACTTCATGACAACAGGCCTTGCTGCACTCTTGGTCACGACACTCCCGAGGGATATGCTTAGAATAATTATCATTTTCATTACAAACCATTAAGAAGGGTTTATTAGTATATACTTCCTCAATGAAAACATTTTTATGATTATGGATTATATTCATAAACTGTTCAATTCATGTTAAGTGTTTTACAAGATTGGATTTATGTATTGTGATTCATAAACTAATCTAGTGTATTCCATTGTTTAGAAATGGTGACTAGTTGATGAAATGGAAACTGTATCAACGCACACACTCTATGTAAGTATTTCTCTCCTGCTCAAGATAATTATAGTGGAGCTGGTGATACAACTGGTGTTGATCAGCTTATCACCATACTGGGTAAACTCACTGAGGTTATGAATAATAACTTTACCTGTATAGAGCACCCTGATATGAAGCATGGAGGATCAATGTTAGATCGCTTCATGATGCAAAAACCACTGAAATTCAATGGGAGTACACATCCATTAGTAGCTGAGAAATGGATAAATTATATAGAGAAAATATTCCATGCCATGGGGAGTAGTGAAAGGGAAAAATTTATCATGGAAGTTAACCGCCTCACTGGAGATGCTGACCAATGGTGGTCATTGATTCAAAACAAAAAGGGGGATGATGAAGTATCAAATATGGAATGGAGGGAGGTCAAAGATCTTTTCCTAGAAAAATAATTTCCTTGTGACCATCGAGCTAATATGGTAAGGCAATTTTTGAGTCTGAGATAAAAGGAGGACGAGAATGTCCCAAAGAATGAGGCTAACATTACAAGATTAGGGAGGCATGCAGGAGATTATATACGTAACCCAAGGAGTAAGATTGATCATTTATTTTATGGGTTAAAACCATTTCTCTGTCGATAATTAGTCTCACAATACTTCTCATTGTACGAAGATATTGTCTCATGTGCTATCATGACAGAAAAAGAATTCTCTAATTCTTACATCTTTAAAGCAAATCAAGAGAATAAGAGATCTACTAATCACACTATGAATGGAAATAAGGGGAAGAAGGGAAAAGTTGAATATCCATCCTGTTTTAAATGTGGGAAGAAACACCCTGGTACATTCCTGAAGAGAATGGGAGACTTTTACAAGTGGGGTGAAAAAGGCCACCAAGCTCGTGAATGCAAGGGTAAGAAGGAAGATACCGATATTCAATTATATAATTGCATGGAGATGGGACATTATGAAAATGAATTTCCTAATAATTAGGGAATCTTACCTCCGAAAAGTCTAAGGGATCAAGGCGAAGCTTATGCGATCACTATTGATGAGGTTGAAGCTCTAAAAGATGTGGTTGCAGGTAATTTAATGGTTCCCTCATGTTTAACCAATGCTTGATTTGATTCTGGATCATCGAATTGTTTCATATCTTCCCAGTTTGCAATGAAAATTAGATATTTCCAATTTTATTTAACAAAGGAGTTGTCAGTAAAAACTCCTAAGGGGGGTATCATTTCAACAAAGTTTGGTGAATCAGTCCCCATTAGAGCACATAAATGTTCTTTATCTTCTGATCTCATCGTCATACCCATGATTGAATTTGATATAATCCTCAGTATGGATTGGATTTAAGACCATGATGCGATGATTTATTATAAGAAGAAGAAGGTTAAATTTATTCATGATGATGATAAGGAACACCTTATCTTTAGAGCAGAATCGTCACCACCAAATTCTTATCTAGATCCACCCCCAGTAGCTCAACTAAATTCAATTATTGTGGAGGAAGAGAATGAAATAACTATGGGTGAGGAAAGGAATGTTCAAATAGAAGATGTACCTATTATGAAAGAATACATAGATGTGTTTCCAGAAGATATACATGGATATCCTCCAGAACGAGAAATTGAGTTTCCATTGATTTAATTTCTGTTTCAAGGCCTATATCAAATACCCCTTATAGAATGGCCACTGTGGAATTATTTGACCTAAGGAAACAACTAGAGGAATTGAGTAATAAATGATTTATTCTCCATAGTGTTTCTCCATGGGGAGACCCTATTCTTTTTGTTAAGAAGAATGATGGATCTATGAGGTTATGTATCGACTACAAGGAAATAAATGCTATGAAAATAAAGAACATGTATCCCCTACCTCGCATTGATTATTTATTTTACCAACTTCAAGGATCTCAAAACATTTAAAAGATTGACCTTCGATCTGGATACCATTTATTGTGTGTAAAGAAGGAAGTCAATCTAAAGATTGCATTTTGAACCAGGTACGAGCATTATGAGTATATATTAATGCCTTTTGGGCTGACTAATGCACCCTCTGTATTCATGGATCTAATGAATAGTGTTTTCAAGGAATATATTGATGATTTTCTGGTGGTATTTATTGATGATATCTTGGTATACTCTAAAATCTACGAAGATCATGAAAATCACTGGCGCATTTTTTTGAAGACTCTTAGAAGACATGAATTATATAGGAAGATTAGAAAGTGTGAATTATGGCTTCAGGAGATCTGTTTTCTTGGAAATATTCTCTCTAAGGATGGAATCTCTGTTGATCCTTATATGACCAAGTCAATCCATGAATGACTAGCACCGAAGAGTATAACAGAGGTACATCGTTTTATTTGTTTAGAAGGTTATTATCGGCATTTTGTCCAGAATTTTTCCCGATTGGCTATCCCATTAATGAAGGTCACACGTAAAGGGGATAAATTTGTTTGGACAAAAGAGTGTGAATAATTTTTTGATGAAATGAATAAAATATTATTCAATGCTTCTATATTGACTCTACCATCGGGGAATGATGGGATCATTATTTATAGTTATTCTTCAATGAAAGGACTTTGTTGTGTCTTTACGGAGAATGATAGAGTTGTTGCCTATGCATCACAACAACTGAAAATTCATGAGCAAAACTATCATACTCATCATCTCAAGTTATCAGCTGTGATCTTTTCTTTGATGATACAGAGACATTCTCTCTATGGTGAAAAATGTGAGATATCTTCCAATCAAAATAGTTTGAAGTATATTTTATCAGAAAAAGAACTCAACATGAGGCAAAGGAGATGGATTGAACTACTCATGGATTATGATTTCACAATACAATACCACCTAGGGAAGGAATATAAGGTGTATGATTCTATGAGAAGAATGGATCATGGAGTTTTGAACAAGGTGATAATTAAAAAGAATCCTATATACATGGATCTAGTAATGATGGATATGGGAATCACCATGGAAGGTGAAACCTCAATAATTTTTCAAATGTTTGCAAAAACATCTTTTCTAGAAAGGATAAAGTGTTCTCAGACCAATGATGAAGAGTTTAAAAAGAAAATTAAAGTTGTGACTGATTGGAGATTGAGTGACTTTGTGTATGAAGATGAAATTTGAAATTTGGGAAGAGACATTGTGTTCTCGATATACATGATTTAAAAAGGGAATTGTTAGATGAAGCTCACAGTTCCAATTTCTATATACACCCTGGGAGCACCAAAATATATTGTGATTTGAAGGAATATTTTTGGTGGGACATCATGAAGAGGGAGATTGCAGATTTTGTGTCAAGATGTACATTTTGTCAACAAGTGAAAGCAGGAAGGCAGCAACCACGAGGAGTCATGAAACCGCTTCCCATATCAGAGTGGGACTAGGATAATATTATGATGGACATTATCATGGGAGTACAAAAGAATCCTAGAAATAATGATGAAATATGGGTCATTGATGATCGTCTTACCATGTCAGCACATTTTTTTGCTATAAGATAAGATTTACCACTTGAATGATTAGTAATACTATATAATAATAAATTTGTAAGATTTCATGGAGTACCACTATAGATTGTTTCTGATCGAGATCCATGTTTTACTTCATGATTATGGAAAAGTCTTAAGAAGTATTTGGATACTGAACTTTTTTTGATCAATGCCTACCACCATCAAATTGATGGACATTTAGAACAGAATATTCAAACCTTAGAAGACATGTTGAGGTCCTGCTCACTTGAATTTCATGGTATGTGGGATCAATTTTTACCTATGGTTGAATTTTCTATAAAAATAGCTTCCATTAAAGTATTTAGATGGAACCATATGAAGAGTTATATTGAAAGAGATGTCACACACCGACCTGTTAGGATGATGTTGGAGAAAGAAAACTCGTAGGCCCAGAACTAGTAGAGGAAAGGATGGAAAAGGTGAAGGTAATCCAAAACCACATCAATTCGTCTCAATGTATGCATAAGAGCTATGCCGATAACCGAATGAAGGATATGGAATTTTGGGTAGGAGATCATGTTTTCATCGAGGTATCTTCATGGAAGTATGCTTTATGGTAAAATGGTAAATTGAGTCCCAGGTACATAGGACATTTCAAAATTCTAGAATGAATTGGGGTTGTAGCTTACCATTTTTAAATTCCACCAAATATTTTCAAAGTTAATGATGTGTTCCACGTATCACTATTGAGAAAATACATTCTTGACCCAACACATGTAATCACTTATGAGGAAGTAGAACTTGAACCCGATCTGTCTTATTGTGAAGAGCCCGTCAGGGTTATTGATACTACAGAACATGTGCTGAGAAACCGGATGACTCGTCTGGTAAAACGTCTATGGATAAACCATAAGCTAGATGAGGAAATATGGGAACTCTAGGAACATATGATAAAGAACCACATGAGTATTTTTATGTTGTAATATTATAGAAATTTTGAGGATGAAATTATTTGATGGAGGGGAGAATGTAACACCTCAAGCTTCCATGGTACGCTTCTCTTTGAGTAATACAGTAGCGTGTGTTGTACACAACTTTGAGTTCTAACACACCACAACAAATCAAACTAGCCGTTATGAATAGTAAAACCCAATTTTTAAATTTTATAAATTTTATATTTCAAAATGAACTTCATTTTTGGATTTAGTATATCGAAATTAGCTTAAGGTGAATTTTTAGTATTTTACTGAAAACATTCAATTTTTGATGAATAATGAATAAATAGTGAGTTATAGTTTAAAACAGAATTTTTATAATTATTTACTTTATTTAAATTTATTTTAGGTCAAAATATATAAATAATACCTATATAAGTTCAATGTAATTCATTGGAGTCAGTTTATAATAATTTTAGATATAAAAAATTTATTGAACTTTTCACCGTTTTTTACCCATCTCCTAGAGGAAATTGCGAATTCATATAAAACATAATTTTACCGCTTCTGTAAGGGAATTTTGAAAATCCAAGAGACATGTTTAATATTAAGGAGTAATATTTTTTTCAATAAGATAAAAATAAATTTTTCATGAATAGTAACTTTTTACTTTTATTTACCTTGGTTAAAGGGTAAATCTAGAAAATAAGGGTAAAAAAAATATTATAATAAAATTAAATTACCCTAAGATGTATCATAACCCTATTGTATGATAGATTTCCGACAATGGGCATATTTGGGTCGATTTTGGGACCACATGTAGCCACTTTTAAGTGATAACGACAGTTTATATTATTTATGTTAAAATAAATAAAAAAATGACCTAAGCAAATATCTTTTAGAAAAACAATTTTTACATAGGGTTATATATGTTATCTTTTCGACTATAAGTATTAATTAGAATGATAAAAAGGTTTCCTACATAATGGTATTATATTTATAATTTGTTTACATTGAAAATTAAATTTATTTATGACACAATAATGATGCAGTATTTTACATATAAATGAAAGAATCAAATTATTGGAATTATAAGTGTTAAAATAAATACAATTTGAATGTTTTGATGATGTAAACGACTTTTATAGGTTAATCTAACATGTTTTTATTTCTTAAATGAATTTAGTTTGAATTAAGAAATTTGTTAAGACTTTAACGAAAATAAATTATTAGATATTGTCAAAATTGTCAAAAAAGAGTTTTTAAAACAAATATTATATTATAAATTGATAATCTATTCCTAAAAATCTAAGGATCAGCCAAAAGACTTATATAATGATAGTTTTATCATTAATTAACCACTTAGGTTATCGTGGATTTATATAGTTTGGTTATTAATCATATTATATGAAAATACAAAGAGACATAGTAAATGTCAAACTATTTAACTAAGAGTTAAATATAAATGATAATGTTAATATAGTGACCAAAACCTGTCTAAAATAAATTGGCTGAAAACATTAGACCCATAACCTCCTTAAACTTTAAATAATCCACTTTGGAGCCTTTAGGGACTGAATATGAATTTATTGTAAAATAATATTTCTAGCTTTTCCTATGGTTCCACTCACCCCTCTTATAAAAGGGAACTCGACCTTCTCTCTAATTCACACCTTCAAATCCTTTTGGCTCGTCCAAAACCAACCCAAATATTATCTAAGCTTCATTAAATTCATCCTAGTGGACTTAGTGTGATCATAAATCCATCATATGGTTCCCTTTTGATCAAATAAAAGGAAGAACCCGAAGAAGAAGTAATGTTTTCACCACCCTCTTTCAAGATCCTTTCTTCTTCAACATTTTCGTTATTTGTTATTTCCATTATAAAATAATAAATCCAGCATCCTATATATATTGTGATGTTATTATAAATATGGTACCCCCATATTAAATATTCTATCCATCCTTTGAATGACATGTCCCCATACGTGTGTACGTATGACTTACCGTCTCCACGTCGTGGTGTAATCGTTATTCAAAACATTATTATTTGGATGGGTATGATAATGATGTATAATTGATGTAAATAATTAATATAACATTATAATGATTCTATATATCATATACCATCCAATAATATATTATATTAATATCAAAAGAATTATATTGTCTCTCGTTCGTATGTACGGACTACAGTCTCCACGAACGCGATGAGATTCATTCCCCATCGTATCCATTCAAGGATAATTCTCATTTTATGATTTAAAATAATGTTTGAAGACATGATATCATTTTGTATATGAAAAAGATACAACTTATCCATAACAAACATGGATTATGTAACAAATCATATAAAAGAAAACGTGTACGTTCTCACCCGAAACGGTGATAATACTAAGATATTAATAACAAAGAAATATCAAAAGAACATATATGATATCATATTAATGTATATGATTCTTCTATAATTTAAAAACAAATATTTCACCATAATAAAGTAGGTAAAAATACCCTCAACTATAAATAATTACATGGTAAGGGTTTATTTTACAATATCTTCATTATCCGAGGTTGTTTATACGTAATTATCTACTAGGGCCTCTTTATCATCAACATACATGTTTCATAAGAATGTATTCCAATTTTTTTTTACTATTACTAGACAGTGGGTTAATTTTATTTATACCCTTGATTGGATTTTTATAAAATGGTTTGAAAGGAATCTTTCCATCATTTTCCAAATAAGGTCCTTTTTAACCTTTTCGACAAAAATTAACAAAAGAATGTCTTTTTTTAACTTAAATGGTGGTTACTACTGTTTTTCACCGTTATAAAGTCATTGAAGCATCCCTTAAAATCTTATAATAATATTTTCAAAGTAAATGTTTTATTTTATAATTTTGTGACTTTTAAAGGATTTCAAAAAAAGATATTTCTCTCAAATAGTTTTGATTTCATCTATATCAATATCCTTTGATGTATTTTAAGAGTATTTGTAGTTGATTTATTATGATACAAAAATTATAAATAGTATTGAAGGTTTTGTGATATGTTTTAATTTTTATGTTTTATCTTTATAATATTCATGGTTTACGGATAATTTATTGTCATTTCATATGCTAGTTTTAATATGACTGTTTATGTTATATTTAAACCTCTTCATATGAGGAATGAATTGGACATAGTAAGTGACGGGTGGAGCCCGCTATAGCTCCTAGATGCATCGGTAGGTATAATGAGATAAACTAGTGTCTTGGCACAAGGCCTTGACAAAATATTATTTGTAGTCTTGGCACAAGGACTTGACAATGTGGTTTTGATAGTCTGGAATTACGCAATCCATCATTATGAAAGTGGTTATTGATATTGCATTGATTATTCGACTAGTAGAATATCCATGTGAATAATTAAATGGAATTATTTCAATTTATTTCTACCATATTATTTAGAGGTTCATGTTTAAGAGGCTTTTTTTAATTATACATTTCCTTAAATGTTTATGCTTATTTATGAAATTTTCCGCTATATGGTTATCCTTATTGTGCATCTGAGCTCACCCCTTTCTATGTTTTATTTTTCCTAGGATGTGAGGAAGTATTTTATGATTGACCTATAGGTATATTATGGGGGGATATGAGTGTGGTCTATGAAGACAAGATGTTGTTGTAGTTTGTCATTTAAGGATGTAATGTAAAATTTATGAATGTATCTAGTTATTCCAAGGCTACTAAACTAATCGGTCATTCGAGACTTCATCTTTTTGTGATCATGCTAATGTAATGTAATAATGCACTAACTCTTCGTAACTGGGGTTGGGGAGTTACACTAATAATAGGTTTTTACAAGTGGATAGGTCATATAGTAATTTATGATGAAGGTTTAGTAATTTATAAAGCTTAATTTTACCTAAATAATTGTAATTAATTTTAAATATTTTAACTAATAATTTTGGTAAAAACAATTTACCATATTATAAATTATAAATTTTTATTGTTGAAAATATTGATTTTCATTTTCAAAATTTCTATCACATAAGAAGATAAAACTAATTTTGAGATAATCTCATAGACAGGATGAGAATGCGAGTTTTAAGGTAAAAACATACAACTGTTTTCTAGGTTTTTATTCTAACTTTAATTGTGAAATTGATTAAAATGACAAAAACTGTTTAATGGATAAATAAATTATTTAATTAAAATTTAAAATTATTTAAAAATATAATTTAACATTAAAAATAAATTTTAGTGAAAATCAGTTGTGATCAAAAAATTACAATTTCTTCATATTCATTAAAATTTGAAACATTTCAAAAAATGGAAAAATATAAACCTAACCTAATTATTAAAATCTAAATTAGAAGGGAAATTTTTCATTTTACATATTAAATCAATTAATATTTCAAAATTCATATTTAAAATGGGTTCCCCCATAAATGTTGGTAAAATTGTATTTATAAAAATATATGTACTTTCTGTATAATATTTTGATAATTGTTTTCATATCTCTAAAAAATCTGTTGGATTTTTTTCAAAAATATTTGAATGAATATATAACCTATATTTTTTATTAATATCATTATATAATTGTAATTAGTTTAATTTACTACAAATAATATCTTTAGGAGTTTAAAAATAATAATATTTCTTATATTTTCAATTGGTTTATAATTTAAATTCTAATTACATTGTAACCTCTTAATTCTTCTATATATTTGTGGAAACCATAAATTTTTATAAGTTAGTTAATTATATTGATAATTGATAATGTAATGGCTAGGTTATGTAATACTATTTTAAATTATAATATTTTAATAATATATTATTGTATAGTAATAATCTATATTGAGTGTAATGCAAGAATTCAAATAAAGTATCTCTTTCTTATAATGTAAGCAAAGTTATAGTTTCATTAATTTCAAAATATATAATATATCAAAAGAATCTAAAATTTTAAATATATTTTAATGTATCAATGTATTATACCACCTAATGTTTTTGGTGTCATGTGATACAGATGATATCAAATAAAAGGTTCTTACATTAGAATTTCAGGGTGTTATAGTCTCCCCACATTAAATAAATTGTATCCTACAAATTTAAGATTTATCACAGAATTATATGATTGAAAATAAAAAATTTATGAAATACCCACATTGTAAAATGGGTTAGCATTATATCTTTTTAATAATAGAGAAAATAAATTACAATGGTCATGTATATAGGTCGCTTTGTAGGGGAACATTGATGGGAAATGAAAACAAAGATACATGGGGCAATATATCAGTCGAGTTATGATGGAGAGTTCTAGAGAATATGGTAAGGATAATGTTAATAATCATAATTCACTAAATCCATGATGATCTAATAGGTTTTTTTATTTATAAAACATGAATGTACAAGGACAAATTTTTTGTTTTAAAACACATTTCTTGGAGTTGAAGAATTATGAAAATAAATGTAAATCTAGTTTTCTATAAATATAATATATTTATTTGATTAT
Organism: Viscum album; assembly: GCA_963277665.1. NCBI lineage: Eukaryota > Viridiplantae > Streptophyta > Magnoliopsida > Santalales > Viscaceae > Viscum > Viscum album. The sequence goes on along the minus strand of OY728121.1, from coordinate 168,028,312 downwards.
TCATTAAACAATATCTACATTATCTCATTATATGTGATTAATCATATAGTAAAGTAACACAATAATCTATAAAACCTTGTCCACATATAGAATTAAAACATTTCATAAAGTGACAACTTTCTCAAAATATTATAATCCAATACATTAGAAATAATGTCACCAAACTTATCACTAACCTCTAATAAACGTGAAGAATATCTATGTTTTTACATTCCAACATGTTAATAACATCATCATATATCTTTATAAAATATTGTAATAAATCGAATTACCATAAAACCTCATTGACAACATGAATTATTCATTATTATTAAATAAGTCATAGGTTATTGGATATATTCCTTTAATCTGTATGTGTTTTAAACTGCAATATAGAATACTATTCAACATGTCATTAATCAATTTCAAGGTAGTCATCTATCATCCAAATAAAACATTTCACTATCACTATCTTAATATCAGGAACATATAAATTTTTTTCTATATCTCAAAAAGGATTACATTCTACATAATAACCATCCTTGGTACAATTCATCATATTATCTCAAATATTTATTGAAAAAGAAAAGAAATAATATGAGTACATATTTCATAATAAATATGATGAGAAAATCAAATATGAAATACATTTACAAAATATTTATTAAATACTAATATTGAAGTACATTAATCATTCAACATCAGTTTGGTTAATAGAATATGCTTGACCCTAATATGTTATATTCTTCTAAAATATATTCTCTTGATGGTTGGGGAATTATATTGTGTAGTGAACCATTTATTTGTTTTTGAAATATTGTATAATAGTTTTTCACGTCATTAATTTAAATTATATTTCCAGTTTACCCTTTTCTCCACATATACAACAAAATCCAATGCCATTTAATAATTTACCAGGGTGATAACATATATAATTATAACAAGTTTCAAAATAATGCATTCCCTTAATCTTCTTTGACTCATTCCCATTTTCATGGTGTTCAAAAGAACATTTCATCTCTCAGTTTCCATTGAAGCCGTTGGAATTTGAGTATTACTTCTCTTCATTGATAGCATATAAAACTATTTCCCCTTATGAAGAAATTTTTTCATACACTTGTACCCTTCATAGACTAGGCATAAGAACATTAAAGAAGTTTTCATTATTTTACTATATGTTTCTTATAAAATCTATATAATATCTCCTATCCTTTCAATGGTATCTTTATAATCCAGAACACTTTATTTTACCTTCAGGTTTATGCTAAGGAACTTCCTATTAATCTAATCTTTTTGATTATGAGGGATGTATTTAATGAAGAATATATCCTTAAATGTTATTCATTCCAATATAACAATTTCTTCCACCTCATTTGTATTCTAGATTAGAGACCACCACTGGTCATCATCCCCATAGAGGGAAAATACCTCAAGTGTGAACATTTCCTTTTCTCTACATTCCTTGGAAGAAAATATATGTTATATAAACTTAATTCATTTTTCGTCTAAAATTTTATTAATAGTCCCACTAAACAATTAGGGATTATACCGCATAGGGAAATAAAAAATATGAGATTATCTCCATGGAATAGGTTGCTCTATTCTAGAATGACTATTTGTTATAACTTGACTAAGATTCCCTAATAAATATATTAAATTATCAGTTCCAAAACTAGCAATATTTGATTCCTGAGTAGGCAATTATCTTCATCATCTAGGAGTATTGATATCATTATTCCTTCTAGGTACCATTTCTAAAAAATGGAATTCAATGGATTATTTTAAATAAAATTGAACATTTTTAATCTTTAACTATGGTATACAAAATAATATAAATTTATGAATCTTGAATCCTAGAATCCAAAACATTGTCTACTTTGGGGAAATAATTACCTCCTAATCCATAATAATGTTAGGTAATGAAAATGTGTGTTATCATATGTGCGTCCCAAGGGAGTGTCAAACCAGATTCTTAGTTGGGTATACTATTATGTACTAGGTTACCCCCTATTTGGCCTATAACACCTTGTCGGGGTTATTATTCCTAGTTACATATGTTCCAGAACTACACCCACTTGTATTATCTAGCCAATTATTTATTGCAAATAATACTCACATAATCACACCCTAACCAAAATTCTATGATGTTCTTGTAAAATTCTCTTCAATGTCTATATTAAGAATAGGTTCCCTAACATATGTATTCTAAATATAGTTTCCAAGGTTGCTACTAAACTTCTTCTAATACCAACTATAACACCCGGACCCCATAATCATGGAACTGAATAATTATTTTATTACATTTTCATGATTACAAGAAATAAAATCCCAAAGGACTGATCCTTTTGACATTCATGGAATCCCATATTACAAAGATCATGCCCATAATACATTGGGAAGATGAAATAAAACATGCAATATAATAAAATGAATTAAACTACCTTAATAAATGCTTATTCAAATACTTATTCTTCATATCCTGGCGAAATAAACATAATAAAGGTGAACTCAAATGCTCTGTAATGGTATGTAAAGTGGAATAAATTATGAATAGATATAAATAAATTAACATGGAAAAGTGAATAAATGATAACACATTATAGTAAAATAAATAAATAAGGAAATATAATTATTTTAATGTAAGAAATTGAATGTCATTCAATCTAAATTAACAAATTGAGAATGAAATATATCCACAGACATGTTGATGAAAATTATCATGGATAAATAAAAAATGAATATAAATGAAGGAAATTATTATTTATTGGATGCCATATTTCTTATAAACATGTTAGCTTTACCATAATTACATTTAGAATTATGGTTTACAACATATAGGGAAAAAATAAATCTTATTTGGATAAATGATTCATCTTATATGACTATAGATGCATCGAGGGGATTTCAATAATTGGTCCCAAACGCATATCGTCCCAGACCAATGAATTCCTACATATATCATGTAAACAATGTGACTTATAAAATATTTTTTTTGAAAAATTAGTATGTATTTATCAATAGTACCTTAAAGGATGATAAGTAACTTTGAGGTTTGTTGACATCAAAACATTCCTGTGGAAAAATAATTTTTAAACAATCAAATGTGTCACATAACACAGTGAGGAATATAAATAATAATAACAAGTGAATTAAATGAAACATTTAATATCACGAAAACAATAAGATTCATGATAGAACATTTAACTGGTCAGTATATACATGAAATAATTGTTAATTGGTTTATAACAAAAATAAGTCTCTATAGAATTAAAATAGAGTTGAAATCCCTTATCTTATCATTCCATTTGTTTTGGGGTATTTTTCCTCCATTATATTGGTTTAAATTATGTTAATAACTTATAAAAAACCATACTAATGTTTAAAATTACATATTCTAACTTCCTATAATATTTTATTACTCATTTGTTAACACACTATCATTTATTTCACTATTTCAGGTTTCAATTTCCTAGTTTTCTCGCGCAAGCTTTAACTTGTTATTTGTTTTAATAATTTTTTAGATCACGGTTTCATAAAATAAAAAATAAAAATTAGAGATTAATAATCATATAAAATATATATATAAGTATTTATAGTAGTCAATTATATTTGGATATTAGAAATTAAGTGCACCATTCATGGAGATGGTATGACGTATGTACGCGTGAACACTACTTTCATTTCACGGTTGTATTAAAATAATTGAAAATAATAGATACATAAGTATAATATAATATAAATAAAATTTATGTGTTATATATGTTACATAATCTTATTGAGAAATCATTTATATGTTTCCTATATGTTATGAACGAGTCATATCACTTTAGGCGGTGGTACCACACACTTGCTCAAATGAAATTATTGTATTTACATAGGATGTAAAGCATCAATTTAGGTTCTAAATAAAAATTAAAAAAATAATAAATTCATTATAAATATCATATATAAAATATATAAATATATTTTCCACCATAATCTCCACCATGAGAGGTGGTATATAAAAAATTAACAATCATCATTTCATGATGCAGTAGTTCACCATATAGAGAAACTGTATGATCATTAACCATTAGATAGAGGATTGTGTAAGTGTAGGTAATATAAATTACATAAATAATTCCTAGATTGTGTAGGATTATCTTTTTCTTAAATATTAATGAAATAATTATGTTTAGGGTGTGGATAATGGAAATTAATCTGGGGATCTTGAGAGAAGGTGTTATCTCTTAATCGGGTAACTTCTTTTGGTTTGTACAAAAAAGGCTTCCTTGAGCTGATTTATACCCAAAGGTAGGCATAAAAAAGATAGAGGGAATTTTTTAAAGCTATATGGGAAGATATTTTATGAATCTATGTGATTGGAGTGGTGTGACGAGTGGGGAGCAATGAAGGAATTTTATAGGGAAGGAAAAGGACTCACATGGAATTTTTAGAATTCAGTTAGGTGTACACATGTTCCTACATAAAAAAATTCATAAAGAAATAACTAAAATAAATTATTGATGGATAATGGACTATATATGTCTATATAATATGTTTGAAACTAGTGTATAGGTCATTTGGGCCCTTATGACGGACATTTAGTCCATTATTTAACTGAATTTTACCAAAATAATTGCAATTAATTTTAATTATTATACTAATATATTTTTCAATTATTGTTTATATACTTAGAAATTATAAATTACTGTTATTAAAATTATGGAATATTTTTTTTTTCAATTTCCAATCACAAAATTTTTAGAAATTAATTTCAAGATAATCCCACAGACGAGGCAACAATAGGGGATTTTGTGTAAAAAGTTCTAAATGTTTGTAATGATTTTATATTAAATTTAAAATTGAAATTGATTAAAATCACACATATTTTATTAATTTATAAAAATATTATCTAATTAATATTTAAAACCTATTAAAAATGTAATTTATCGATATAAATAAATTAGATGAAAAAGTAGTTTTGAACAAAAATTGAGTATTTTTAAATATTCATAAAAAATGAAATAATTCAAAAAATATCAAAAATTACATATAAAAAAATTATTAATATTCTATTTAAAAGATGAATTTTAATTTTACATATTAAATCAATTAATGTGTAAAATTCATATTTAAAATTAGTTCTCTACTAAAGAAGGTTTAAAATTCCTTTATAAAAATATAGGTTTTATTTGTAATGTTGAGTTCGTTAATATCATATGTCTAGAAGATTAATTGGATGAATATAAAAATTATTTGATATAATATATAACATATATGTTTCATTAATATTATGAAATAATTAAAATTAATTTAATTTATTAAGACAAAACTCATTTGTGAGCATAAAAATAATAATATCTCTTTTATATTTAATTGGTTTATATTTTAATTTCTAATTAATTAGTAACCTGTTAATCGATTTTATAATTGTGTAAACCATATATATTCATGATTTAGTTAAAAATAGTCATAAAATATAATTTTTGGCAAGTTTTTGTATTATTATTTTAAATAATAATATTTTAGTAATATATTATTATATTGTAAAACATTTTATTGCATGTAATGTAAAATTTCAAATAAAGTATATCAGGCATCTAAGCTAGATAAATCAGTGTATAATGAATTTTTAAATATATAATAAATACAATATATTTAAAATAGTCAATATATATTAAATAATCATGTTATTATGTCCCATTAAATGTTTTTTTTCACGTGTCACACATGCTATTGAATATAATGTTCTTACATTACAATTTGTAGGTGTTAAAATATGAACATTTAGAAAGTATTACTTTATAACAATTAATCCTATATATTTATTTTTCATTATATTTTCAAACTTATATCAAATTATATAAATGTACTTAAGAAATTTATTTCACTTTACTACCATTAATCCCATTGTTTTATTTTTTCTTTATATTATCAAACATACTTCCAATGATATAAAAGTACATGAGACATTAATATTTCATATACTACTTATTGTAGAGATTATTTTCTAAAAATATAACCAATTATACTTGATTATTGGTAAAAATTGAAGTAATGATAGCTTCTTTCAACATAATATATGTGTTCTTTAAAAGTAAACCTTAATTTTCATATTGTTTATCATTATTTTCATTATTTATAAAGTATATATTTTGAGTTGTATTAAAGAAATAATATTAGTTAAATGTATCATTTTTCTCAAAATAGTTTTCTAACAATTTATTTGAGAATTTTATATCATTTTTAGATCTCAAAATTATGATTTTCCCCATAACATTTTTAGTTATTTTCTGATTCTTCCTGATGTAGTCAAGAAATTATATATTTTGTGATATCACATATATAAAATCTAAAATGGTATATTCATCATTAAAAAATAAATAATTCATTTTTGCACTCGATTCCTTTCAGTGTGATGAACCATATTGATTTGTATAAACCATATAAAACATATATTTTTCTTATTCTTTAACTTGTATATATTTTTGGTCATTATAATTTCATTGATGGGTGTAAATGTACGATATTTATTTGTTCTCAATATCCCAATATCTCTTAGAATATTACATTTCAATAATTCATCCATTAATTCTTGACTGATATAACTTGATGTTTGATACCATGATATGTTTTCAATCACCATTTAAGGTAAACCACAATCATTACCACCATTAATTTTATAGTTATTACCCCTAATTATTATCATGTTCAACCCAAAATCTCAATATCTTCCATTGATTAAAAATTCCTTTTTAGGGAAGAAAATGTAATACTGGTATTTTCAATATTGGAAGTTATATATATTTACTCTAATAAATAAAATTGATTTTATAAATATATTTTATTCATTGGATATACATTTCAAAATCTAATATAAGTGGAATCAGTCCCTATATTTTTTTTGAACCTTATTTTTCTTGATAAATAATAATCATATTTGTGCAAATATAAAAAAAATAGTTTTTTCTATTTAAAATATTATTATTAATTGAATTAATATATTTCAACATCCATTATTGTAAATATCAAACATATTTTTTCTTTTTATTTTAGTATCGGGTACAATATTATTACGTTTCCATGCACACCAAAACCAAGAAACCTTGTTTCCCATTTCATTGAGTGAATATTATTTTTATGAAACATCACTATTTCTTATTAACCGAATTCTATATTTATTGTTCATATAGTATACTGGTTCCTCACATTTGTATCTATCTTCTTTTGAATAATATCATAACCCAAACCAACATTAACTCAAATATATGAGTTATTATTTTATTGGAATTCATTAATAATCCTATAATACCTTTCAGTTTCTATTATTTTTTTCAACTCATTCGGCCTGATATAAAAATTTAGGAATTATTGAAAATTAATATCAATACTAGAGAGTTTTTTTCCACCTAACATATTTAATTCCTAATCCGCTTCATCATAAATATCTCTAGTAGAATTCATTTTATCTTTTAATATTTTTTGGCCATTAATTGATCAATATTTTCATGTAATATTGATATTTAATTTAATAAAATTATACATATTTTTTTTAAATTTTCATCATTGAGTAATATAAATACATTATTTAGGTCATCCATATATATTTTATTTTATTTCTTGTTAACCTTAAAATCATAAACCATGCACTTCTATATATTTTATTATATTGTTGGGATGGTTATTTCATCCAAATACATTTAACATTTAACAATAATGTCTAAATATTATTAATTTTCAACATTGTTTAACATAGTTTTGTAATAAAAATTTTATTTATAGATTACTATAGTTAATGGATCATATATATATATACATTATCAACTCAAATTTCAATTTCATGGATATATTCAACTCATTTGATATAAAATTTATCTTTTAGGTTATACAATATCAATAGTTTTTTAAATTCATATTCTTTTTATGTGTTATTATATGAGTCACTCATTTTTCCACTATGGAATACCAACATTATATTACAAATCTATTAATTATAGGGGAGAAATATAAGATACTTTAATGTTAAATTTATTGAAAAAATGGTATATAATATATGAAAATATTAATACTCAAAAACAACTTAAATACATATTTATGGGTTCACGCTAAGTTAAGAATACTACATATCATATCTTATATAGATACATCAATGGAAAAGTATGAGCATGAAGCTCGGTTATGGAATGGGAAAGGGTAATATTTAACATGCGATCATCAGACATATCAATATTAACATGATGAAAAATGATAATGCATGAGAAATAAGAATATCAAAATAACAACACCAAGAATCACAACATTTAAATTTGGATATGACTTTCAATGTAGAAATTAATCAGAATACCTCCATGGTTTATCATAATGTTTTAAAAAAATGAAAATTACTTAGTTTATTCATTAAGGTATCATAAAACATGTCATCTATAGAGATTTTATTCTTCACCCAATGAATTGTAGAAATAAAAAGGTGCATCATAAATATGTATTAATTTTAGGTGAGTCACATTGATCATAATAAATAATTTATTGAATAACCTATGAAAGATAATGAATGGGTTTCTTATCATAATCTCGGAATAAAAAGAGATTAAATAAATGATCATAACGTTATTTTTTATCCATGAAAAAAATGTCAGTTTAATATATTTAAATCACTAAATCAAAAAGATATGCCAACATATTTTTTAATACACATTTAATTTAAGATGTTTTTTTATTTAAATAAGAAATATTATAGAATATATCATGAAAAAGAGATAATATTCATATGTAAATTCAATAGTATGACAAGTGTAAAACATGGTTTTAGAAAAAGGTAAATTGAAAGGGTGAAAGGGTCCCTTATTGAAAAATCATAATTGGGAATTAAGGGTATGATCCAAAGGGAAATAAATTATAGTAATAATAAGGTTTAGAAGGCATATACATAAAGATATCATTGAATTGAATACAAAAAAATGATAGTTCCCTAACCTTGATGAGTTACTCCTATATCATTAGAAATGGAACCTTAGGGGATTGGACACACCTTGTGTGACTACATAGTATTAATAATAACCATATATTAATGGAGGATGGATTGTGAGTGAAAAAATTGATACGTTGGTCGTTATTTATCGAATATTTGGTGGGATTGTTTAATAATTTAAAAATATAGGTATTGGAAAAATTGGTTGTGGAAACTAGAAAAACATGACTTACCCATATTTATTTCCCATTATTTATGAATATTGGGTCACATTTTAATTTATTTATATCCACTATAACTGAACAAAATTTTTAATACTTCTTTCACATTCTCTTTTTTAGACTTTGTATTGACACTTATAGTTTTGGAAATTGATTAAAATATATTAAAATACACAATGTTAACAAAATATTTTATTTTATATTGTGGACATTGATTATTTATTTATGAAATCATTATTAAATAAATATGATGTCACAAAAATATACTAAAATCATAAAACATTATTTTTTACTATTCAAGAAAAAATAAACAATTGTATATTATACTAATAAATTCACCCTAAGAAAATTTCAATGTTCTAATTTAAAAACTATTTTTTATTTTATCACTAAAATTATCTAAATATGACAATTTTATCTTTTTATATATTAATCCTTATTTATTTGAAAAATAAATTTTTCAAGGAGGATTCAAATTTATAACACTTATAAAACAATTCCAGGGATTTATAAAATTATGTGATCATATATTATTTAAATAAAAGTGTGTTAAAATATTATTTTAGTAAAAATTACTATTTATAATAATTTTTTTAAACAAATTTATATATTTTCAATAAAAATACATTTATGGTTTACTTGCATCTAAGAAAATTATCAAATTGATCTCAATTAACCATTTATTTTATTATGAAAAATATTATTTAAGGGAATTAATGGGATTAATATTTTACTTATATAGTGGAATTTACAAAATAAGTAACTAAGATCAAGACATATGTCCCCTTATTAAAATTGTGTACATCCTAGGGGTATGGTGTGTGATGGTGGTAGTTTCAGGGGATGCCCCAAATAATATAACCTGAGTGGTTAAATCAACTAACATGAAATTTTTCCATATGTGATTTCATTAAATCAAAACTTATTGAATCCTCGATTGGGAATGGGAAAGGTTAAACCCAAATAAATATACCACCCACTCAAGTTCTAGAAAAATTAAATTCAGGAAATAAAAATACACTAGTTGAGGACATTGATCAAATATTTGTATCAGTTATAATTTTTCATTATTATATATAGACACTAAATATTAGTGTAAAATTACGAACAAAGGGTATAGTTTCCAATGGTAATATTGACCATCATATATATAATGGTTGAATCCCGATGATCACATTTCCTTTGTACCTTATAAATACCACATCATTCTTTAGGAAATTAATATAATATATCTAAAATGATATATATTCATTTATTTAGATATAACTGGTTTTACTATTATATTGTTTCACTTATACAAAAAATTTAGTGGGTTTGTTATTCATGTTGATTAGGGAAATCATTATTTTCCATTTTTAGTTAGTTTATTTTATATTTTATCCCTGTTATAATGTTTTGTATTGTTGTAGGTTTCATGTATGGATAATTTAATTTTCATTGCTAATAAGGTAAAATTTGGTTGGTTTCTATTTACATTTTCTTGGTATGAAATTATATAATAATTAAACATCATTTACTCAAGAAAAAAATATCATCTAAAAATTATAGTTCATAACATTCTTCCACCTTATGAGATTTCATCCTTGAAATTTCAACTCATAAAATTAGTTGTGAAATGTGAGGGTAATTATTCCCCACCATCTTCTCTAGTTCCCACATTTATAATTTGTATTTATAGATCCTCCACATTACATTGAATTCATATAAAATGATATCTCTAATACAATATCTCCATTGGACACTCCTCATAATAGAGGTTACATTCTTATTATACCACCTCTAGATCTGGTATGTCTGATGGATCTAGTATGTACTTTCTCTAGAGGGACACATGGATAATTTCATGAATGTGAGAAATAAATTGGGGATTTCTAGCCAATCATCCACTGCTCCTATGGGATCAAGGATTTCATGGGGAGAATTCACAATGGGCTAAGCTTCTCTTTATTTCCAAAAAGCATTACTATCTTCCATGGTGATATATAAAGGAAATATTTTTCCCCATCACCAAAATCAAAATCGCATTGATGGTTGTTGGCATAAATCTTATGCTGAATCTGATTAGCCTTTATATATTGTTAGATGGAATGATCCTTTTCTGTCATCTCTTCCACATGATCCGGTCCATGCAATTTTCTCTCACCAATACCATCTAACCAAGATGTATTTCTATATACCTTTCTATTTAGAGCATCATATGGTTCTATTTGAATACTCAAGTGGATCTATTGTTGTATGGGAACTATACAAAAAGGGAGGTTTTGATCCCATCCACCATTAAATTATGTTGAGAATATTTTTGATGTATCCCAAAGTGTCTGAATATTATTTTCATATAGGCCATTATTTTGGGGGAGATAGGCCGTACTGAAATTCAATTAAGTATTTAGATCATGTTAAATACTTTTCTAGAATTTATATGTGAAACATGGATAAGAATTATAATTTTTAGGGATTGGAATCTGATGAAACCTCACCACATACATTACATATATCATGGAAATTTTCCAATAGATAGATATTATCAAATTTTGATAAAATGGAAAGTATTAGGGAGACTATCCATTATAATGATAATCTGATTGATTCCATTGGTTGATATTCATGAGACCAAATAAGAAGTTCATATTTAAAATATCCCACTTCCATATTGGTATGTGTATTGCTTTCAATAACACATTAGGAAGTTATAACTCCACATTTACTTAAAGACACACTAAGTGCCTTGAAGTGTAGTCGACAATCTATCTTTTCATATAATCCCACAAATAATGATCATGAAGGTACTAGTGCATTTTAGTGATTCATGAATATATAGAGAATATGGATCCATGAGGATCAACCATCATATCCTTCTTTATCTCTGGGATATAGGGGACACATAGCCTTGTTTGAAATTTTAGTAGACATTCATGATTAATATTGACCTCAAAAAACATCTCATTCTTCATAGCCTCTATCATCATATTTAGGGAAGGATATTCTCTTGGAGTTCTGATGATATTATCTTTTAACAATGGTTGAGAAATAATTTGTGATGTTGTTGATACATTCCCTCCCCATATGATTCCCATGTCAAATTTTCTAATTCCATTATCATTGGAAGCCCTCTAATCATCAAAATTTACAGAACAATAAGTAATTTCCTAAATTAATCCATCTGTAACTTTGTTTTCTCTTTTGAGGTGATAATAAATTGAGACATCATAGTCATTAAGAAGTTCCAAACATATCATTGTCTGAAAATCAATTCAATTTTCATGAAAAAATACTTCAATCATAGGTTTTCTATTTATATATTACATTTAACCCCATATATATAATGAATTTATATTTCCATAGAAAATATTATAGCAGTTATCTATAGGTCTTGTGTTGGATAATTGTACTCATGAGGAATAAACCATTGAGATTCATAAGAAATCAACTTTTTATTTTTCCAGAGGATGCACATAGAAGTATTCAAAGATTAATCTCAGTAAATAATGACTCCTTATCTGATATAGGGAATCATTAATAGATGTGTTGTAAAAAATCTCTTCTTTATTTGATGGAATCATTATTCACACCTTTTTTCAAGATGAACTTATAATTTTTTTTAGTAAAACTGGATATTGTATTAGAATGTCCTGGAATGTTTTCCAAAAACCTCCTACAATATTCTTATAAACAAAGATATTGATAAATCTAAATTATTATTGTATTATGAGGCCCCTCTTCTATATCTATTGACTTCATAAGGTAAACTATGATACCTTCATTAGTTACAATGTTCCCAATGAATGATATTCTTTGTAACCCTAATTTAGATTTTTTATATTTTCTAAATAGATTCTCCTTCATCAAGTTCCCAATATAACTCTTATATGACCCTCATTATCATCAAAACATTTGAAATATATCATAATATCATCATTAAAAACAACCATGAATTTATAAATGTAGTCCTTATGAACAATACTCTTCAAATTAAAAAATATTGGAGGAGAAATGGTTTAGACGAAGGGTATAAAAACACAATAATAATGTATATATATAATTCGGAAGGTAGTCATTGGAATATCCTATTTCTTCACACTTAATTTATGTTACCATGATCAGTGGTATGTATTGGAGAAGAGTTGAGCACAAAGAAGCTGGGTAGATAAATCATCAATACATGTTGGATGGTACTTTTTCTTCGCTTTGATCCCACTATGTTATCTATATTCAGTGCATATCTACATTGGTCCATCCTACTTCTTCAAAATAAGAATAATATCTCCATAAGAGACATAAATGTATTGATAAATCCATTATCTAGAAGTTCATGAAGTTGTTTATTTGATTCCACTATCTCGATATTAACCATTATATATAGGGTCTTTCATATCATCTTAGATATAGGTATTAGTTAAATGGAGACCTCCGCCTCCTTTTCTAAGAGAGGTCCTGCTAACTCTTCCTGAAATATGTCAACGTATTCCTGAACTATAGGAACATTCAATATATTTTTACATTCATTTCATTCTCCCACTTCACTGATCATATCCTTAAAAGAAGTCTATGGGAGGTTCTTTAAGATAATGATCAGACCATGATATTACTCCTTTGAAAATTAATTTAGGGTTTTCAATGAAGAGTACTAAAATATACATTTTTCAACATTTGATATTTGTATTATACTTTGATACCTTGTCCATCCCAATTATTATGTCGAATTCCACAATGGGAATGAATACTATATTCGCAATGAGATTATACACACCAATGTTAATACTAGTGTTTATATACACTGTTGATATTATGATAATCCATCATTGTGTATTGAATAATAACTCAACATATATCATTTGAAGGATTTATTATATATATTCATTCCAAGTATGGATGAAATATAAAAAAGTTTAATTCCAAAATCATACAATGTATATTCTATCTTTGAGTGAAGAATGAGTGTACCAATAACCCCATCATTTGGATCCTCTAGTTCAGACATAGTTATATAAGATTACCTATCATTATCACATTTCATATACCAAGATTTAGTGTGGTTATCCTTGGTTATCTTTTGGTTAGGAAATTGATAGTAACCTTGATCAAGTGGTCCATAGTAGAAGGATTAAAATTCTAGCTGGTCTTACACCTTATTTCCTTTATTGTTAGAGTTATGAAGTTGATGCATCACATTACTATGATACTATAGATATATATGTCTATCTCTTCCATAGTTTTATCTAATTCCATAACCAAGAAAAAAGTTCCCCAATAATTCCTCTCACAGTTTTTCATGTGGGAATATGTTCTTTCGTTCCTATACCATGATCAAAGTTCCATCCTAAGTCTGGATCCATTTATCTATTTATTTCATGATATATCTGTGACCTATATGTCTTCCCAAACTACCATTCAACCTTCATGGATCTCATAACTATATTCTCATAGTATTCATAGCCCCTATTTTCAATATTTCTTCGTAGATGGTGTCTTTATACCCCAATGAATCTATCAACCATTCCATTAGTATCCAAAAAATTGATAGAGGTGTATCAAGTATGTATTATAAAGTTCATTTTATAGACTCCGTGTGATTCATTTTTACTCTTCTTCAGCTCTTGGAATTCATTCTCCATATTGGTTCACATCAAATGGTGAAATATTTATTGAAAAAAATCGTAGGAACTCTTCCCACTCTTTAGCATCAATATCCCTTCTTGTATTAATGTTTTTAATCTATGTCCACCACTGATCAACTTCCCCTTATAAGAGGTATATTAAAAGATTAAATTTCATTGATCTGAATAATACCATATAGAAATGATCTTTTATATAGAGTATATCCATTGTTAAACAATAAATAGTTTAGTAGATCCACTGAATGAAGGTGGTCATTGATTCATAAGGTAATCATTTTAAATTTGTTCCCTTTGAGGTGAATCTATCCCCTAGAATTGATTCATGTTATTGTTCATAACTCAATATCGTTGATTCATCAACCTCTCAATGTTTTCCATTCCATATTCCTTCGTCAAACCATCAGTGCATAATTTGTTTCACTCATTATTTATGATGTTCCTCATAATTCAAGACATTTTTCTAAAATAATATATCCTTTATGAGAAATATGATACTTTTAAAAATGTTATAATTATAATTAGATTTTATGTATTTAAAAATCATTCTTAAATATGTTACTAATCTCCCCAAATGGCAATAAAGGTTTCGATATATCATTCATAATGGTTCATAGAATGATTTGTATTAACCAAACAAATCCCATAGCAGTGTCAAAAAAGGTGTGCAACAAGGATCATTATCATACATGAGTTCTTGCTGACGTCTAGATAAATATGGGTCTTTCATGTGTAACCCATAGGTACATCTATTCCGTAGCCACATCCACTTGTAGAATACATTTTGTGATATTTTTTTGAAAACGACTTACATAATAATTACCAGAACAAAATTATATTTTACAATATCTATAATTTTCCCTACTGTTAATACAAATGTTTTCAATTCCTAAATTCGAAAATAAAAATATACTATCCTCTGATTATAACTATAGAATACCATCTTTTAAATATATAAATCATCATTACATTGTACAAACAGAGGATTGTTCAATGTTTTATCTCCAATAATAAATGTTACAATACATGAAAACATAGAAATCCCTTTTAAAAAACATTAAAAAATCTACATGGGATTAGCCTATGTTACTTTTATTATATCTCATATCCGGGGGACATACATGAATGGAAATAATAGGGTAGGAATCCCAGTGGGGGATTAAGAATGCGAAATATTTAGTATGTGGCCATGTGACATATCAATAAGAACATGATGTATAATGATAATACACGGGAAAGATAAAAATAAAAAAAAATATAAGAACATGAATTATAACATGGAAATGTTCCTATGAAATTCAAATGAAAAATTCATAAGAATATATCCAATTTTTATCACCAAGGATTCAAAAATAAATATTACCAAGTTTATTCATCAAGGTATTGTAAATCATGATGACTCTAGAGATTAAATTCATTACATAATGAATTTGAGTGATATCAGGGCACGCCCTTCATATGTATTAATTTCATGTGATCCAACTAGATCATAATAAATAATTTCATTATCATCCAATGGAAAATAAATAACCAGTTTCATATCAAAATCCATCTATACAAATTATCTTATAGGCATGATTATTACATCATTTTTTAACCGACGAAAAGAAATGTGACTTTCATATAGGTAAATCCTAGAATTAAAAATTAATGATTACATATTTTTGAATACTCATTTAAATGAATTTAATTTGGGTATTCAAATTAAATGGAAAAAAGAAATTCTCATGTAATATAGGGAATTTTGAGATTTGAATTCTGCATATTGTCTGGTATAAAATAATTTTTTACAAAGGGGTAAATTTATAGTGGATAAGGGAATATCATTGAGAAATAATAATTGGGAAGTAATGGTATGACAAAATTGGAAATAAGATAATTTATCATTAAAATACAGAAGATATTCTCAAAGTTTTGTTCTTGAATTGAGGAGAAAGGAAGGATAATCACTACATTGATGAGTTACTCCATGATCTTGTGGAGTGGTACCTAGGGCGATTTAGGGAACATTGGAGGGATACCAAGGGTGGAAAGATCACTAGAAAATAATGGACAACATATTGGTAGTGAATTGAAATGGATTAATGGGTAGGTATTTAATATTAAAGTGGAGGAATGGTTTTATAAATTCCAAATATAGGTCCTAGAAAACTAGGATGTGAAAAATAAAAAACCAATGGATTACACATATTTTTGGATAACTTTTTCAAACATTAGTCATATTTTAATTTAATTTAATCCATAATAACCTAACACTATTTTTAATACATCTTTTCATATTTAAGAGTACAAATTTGACAAAGTAATGTTATCAGAAAACAAATATTTCTTTTTAGACATTAGAAAGTCACATATTGTTTTGGAAATTGTTTTCAATCTACTAAAATATAAAATATTAATAGAATTACATATTTTGTGTTGTGTATTATGTTTAATTAATTACTAAATAATTATTACATAAATATTATGTCATAAATTATACCTAAAATTTAAAATAATAATTTATTACTATTTTCAATGAATTAAATTATTTTTGATAATTCTCATAAATTCACCATAACCTAATTTAGACATTATTATATCAATAGTTATATTTATTTTATTAGAAAGATATTCTAAATATGAGAATGATAAATTTAAAATATAAATGTCCAATTTTTTTTATAAAAAAGATGTTTTTAAGGTTCAATCAAATTTTTGACACTTAATAAAATATCCATGTCCTATTTAAAATTATTTTTCCATTTATTATTTAAAAAAATGGTTTTAGAATACTATTTTATTAAATAATAATACTAATAATAATTCAATGGTTTATTATAAATATTTTAAATATTTTTTCGAAAATATATAATTATCTTTTATTTATGAAAAAAAAATCAAGTTCATCTCAATTTTTTTTAAGAAAACCTATTCTGAAAATTAATTAAAGGTATAAAAATATTCATTATATAAAATAATTTTCTATTTATATGTCTAAGTTCTGTACATGTAACCCAATATTTCAGCACCATACACCTTTAGGGAAAGGTGTGAGATGGTGGATGTTTCATGGGGTTCCTTGGCTAACATCGACTGAGGGGTAATCTCCGCTATCTTGAACCTCTACCATAGGTAATTTATTTCAAGCTTAATATGTTGAAGTTCTTCTTGACCATGTCAAATTAAAATCCAAATAATGATACTACCCTCCCAATTTCAGACATATTGGCATCAAACGGTATGACTCTACTGGTATATGCCATCGATTATTCTATTTTTATAAATTATACTTTATAAATAATAATTAGAAACACAATTTATAATGGTAACATTATCAAAATTGGGTATAGTTTCCAATTTTCATATTGAAAAATAGTCACATTGACCAATGGTCGTATTAAAAAATGGTCATATTGGCCTATGGTCAACAATGGTCAAATCCCAATTATATCATTTTCTTTTATAACCCATAAATACTACGTTATTCTTTCAAAAAATATCTTAAATTTATCCATTTATTTTATTTTCATTTCATTATATGTTTATTAGTTAACTAATATTTTTTACATTTCAATTGAATTTTCATTAGGAACAATTATCCTAGTAGATTGGTGAAAACCTTATATTCACATTTCAGCTATTCTATGTTACATTTTTTGTCATGTTGTAATGTTTAAATTTAAATTGGGTTCATAGTTGACTAAGGTAATTATAATTGTTAATGAGGAATGTTTTTGTTGGGTTTTATTTAATTTTTTCACATGTATGATATTTTATAACATGAATGAATCTATTATTCATGAAAAAATATTAATAATAATGTCTTCATTCTTAAATCCTATTACTCTTAATAAAACATATTTGAGAATTTACAATTAATATGTTCAACCGTTATATATTGAAAAATTATCAGAGGATGTTTACACATTAATATATATCTACATTTTTGATTTTATATGTGGGTAATTATTGTTCCACTTCAATATATTAATAATCTTGGTCATCTATCATTATAATTTGTTATTCCATTTGTAGGATGACTTATATGTCAATATGTGTGTAAATTAACATCTTTAAATAATTTAAATAACTATTAGTGTTAATTATAATTTTAACATAACAAAAAATACAAAAAAATAATTTCTTTTTAGTTTATATCAATATGATCCAATTTATGTTGTTCATAATTTAAATGTGATTGTATGAAACCTATCATAAAAATTGACTTACTTTTTACAGGAGTTATAACCCTTTACAACATCATTTCAACCATTAGAGGCGCATCCCAAATAATGACTTTTTTCACACCTAGGGACACAACCCAATACCTTCCATTTCTATGTTCTTGAATAATAAACCACTTCTTTATCCAAACCAAATCACAAAAGAAAACCCCTACCTTTTTCTATACGAATGAATTATTAGTGTTCTTCCTTTTTCCATCTCGAAGTAAAACCGAGCACATACTTTTTATTGTGGAATTAAAACATGACAATAAGGTCCAAATTTTGGGTGAAAAAAATATACCAAGAATGTTAAGCATAGAAAATATGATAAAAGATATAAAACTATAAAAACATATTATAAAAGTGAGGTTCTATGTGTATAGAAAACTGATCACTTTTTTCAAGGAAATAATTATAATGATGTTGTTGAACTAACTGTGTTATAGTATTGATCAAAAAATTGAATAACATGGTAAAATTTTTAATATTCCAAATGGATGTTGGTTATTTGTTTTATCAAAATCAATATATAGGGTTCTATTACTCATAATAACATTAAATAATAGTTATCACATTCGTAAACATTTTAATTTTTCATTTTCCATAAAACCACACATTTCTCACTAAATGATAAGGAATTATTTTAGAGTTGAGGGAGCCTTTGACATTTTGAAATCCATAACACAACTATACAATAGAAACACATTAGAAATAGTTTTTTTATTGAATAAATAATTAAAAATAAATGTTTTGGAATGTTCCTTTGAATCTTTTAAGACAAACAACTTACATTTGAAATTAAAAAAATATGAAACAAATGAATTTAAAAAAAAGTAGCATGAATGTTAAAGATTCATTATCCCATGTGATAATCATTTAAATCCCCAAAAATATCAGAAAACGAATTCCCAATGGACTATCATAATTTAATAAAAATATGAAAAATTGAAAAAAAAATACCATAAAAAATATGTTATTCGATATATATAATGTAAGAAAAAGTATAGAATATTTGGAGTTTCTAAAAAAACATGCTAATCGTGTCAATGAATCATTTTTAAATATCAATTAACATTTCTTATGAATAATTCCGGGGATTAATTTATGTGAAAAAACATAATATTAGATTCCTATATAAACAATATTATTCCTAAGCTACATCTTAGTGTTCTATACTAACATGATTTTGTGTAAGCATCATCATATTGTTCTATAAAATCATGATATTTGTTAAGAATAATTTCAACCATAATCCTGACATTCAAAAAAATTATTATTTATTTTTTATTAATAATATTTTATTTACTATTAATCATTATATTTCTTCTAACAATCATTTTTTTATTTTTTAAATTTCATTATATGTTCTATAAAAATCATTCTATGTTACTTATGAATAATTTTATATTATGATAGAAAAATTATATATCCATCATAAATATCATTCTCCATTAGTGTAAGAATGATATGTATGTTAAAAAATTAAACTTTATAATGATGAAAAGAATATAAATCGTAACAATTGTTCTTTATGGATTAAAATTTTGAAGGATGGTTTTATAAAACCAAAAAAGTAGGGTAAGAATGATTTATGTAAAAAAATTAATTAAATGAGAAATTTTATTTTTTAAATAAAGGTATATTTAGAGTATGAGTTATAATATTATTCATACACATGTGGATTATTATATTAAATCCATTTAGAGGATATATAACCATTATAAAGGATAATTAAATAAACTATATTCAATAAAATATATTCATCAACTAATAAAGATATATTAAAAAAATTTCTTAACTCATTTAAGAGAGAAAAAAATAATATTTTTATTTATTGAGGATAAAAATAAAAACATTTTAAGTCTTTTGAAAATAATAAAAAGAAATAAAGTGGAAACGATCTAATAAAAAATATCAATCTTTTTGATAATTACAAAACCATCAACAATTCCACAATTTATCCACATTTTGGAAATTATTAAAAATATTATAGAAAAACAAACTACAATATTGTGAAAATAAGGTAGATAAAAATTTTAAATGGTCTATTCTTCCTTATATAATTAATCCTTTGTTTTTAAAACAACATCGAATGACCAAGATATTTCCCTCTTAGAGAAATAATATTATACTGAGGAATGTTGGGGGTATTAATACTGGATGAAATGAATATGAAATATTAAGAACTATTGTAACATATTTCAATAAAAGATAGATTAAAATAATAAATATCCTCCTAAATATATTAATTTTAAACAGAGTATCAATTGAAAAAGTGTAATGTGAGGAGATAAATAAACAAAATCTACCTAAGATACACCATATAAAATTTTTTAAATAACAATATTTTGGGAAGAATGTATATGTAAACCCATTGTAATTAATAATAGATTTCCTAGAGACATTAAAATATGTCATGATATCAAAAAATATTAAAATACTGTATGATATTAATTTATAATTTACAAACAGTCAATGTATATTTTAATGTAATAGAGAATATAACTGGAATATGTTCCCAAAGTCCTGGTATGAAAATAATATTCAAGATCATGTTAGAAGACAATAATATTTAGAAATATTTACCAGGATTTCTAGCTAAATTAAGCATCATATCATATAAATATTAATTAAAAACAAATAAAGTTAATCTATAGTGTTTTTCAGATAATCAAAAAATGTTATACTCGAAGATTAATTTTCTCTCAATAAATACATTCCACAAAATTTCATATTAATATTATATTTTACTCTAATTTTTTCCATGTGCATGTTTGATTATTTTAATCATATCAATATATAATGATTTAGAAAATATATCAGCTAATTGATCTTTATTTAGATAAAATTATAACTGGATTTAAATTTTTTAATATGGAATAATATAAAATTATGAATATTGTTAATATTTTTAGTAGTTATGTTATGTAAATGGTTCTTTTTAATTTCAATAGAATACGAATTATCATATAAAATATGTTACTTTTGTAAATAAACATAAATGTAAGATACAATTTTCTTAATACATATTTATTAAGCAAACAAAATTGAAATTTAAATGAATTATATTTCTATTTTTGATGAAGAAATAAATGTTTTCCTAGAAATATAAGATACTATATTTTTACATTTAAAATTAAATATACTAATTATGTATTTACTATTTTTTCATCAAGAAAAATCAGAGTGTTTATTAATTTTTAACTCAAAATTATATTTTCTATTATGAATTAAACTAATGTTTAATAAACATATAAATTATTTAAAATTCAATTTAGGGATTTTAAATGAATTTATTTTTCAATAATTTCTATACAGAATAAAAAAAATAAAATAAAATCAAAAATCTACACTATAAGTATTTAAATATAATAAACTACCCGACATACTTAAATATAGTTTATTTAACAAAACATTCCTTGATTCAAAATAATTCAATTTACCTGATATGGTAAATAGAGTATTTGAACTTTTATTATCATATAATCAAAATAAATTAACATTTTATTTAGAATATATATATTGATTTAGAAAAATACTTTATATTATTGATGAAATTTAAATTCAAAGGAATAATTTTAGTTCTCGCATTAGTATAATATAAAATTCACTTGTCAGTAATTATTACAATTAATTATTTGATGAATAATTTAAAGATCCAATTATAATTTCATTCACATATATTTTATGAGTCAAAATTTATTTATAATATTTCATGATAAATAATAAAAGATCCACCATTCCATTTATAAAATAATCATATGAAATAAAATTAGGGAATCTTTCCTTTCATTATCTTGGAGAATCCATAATTCTGTAAAGGTCATTATATTGATTTAAGAGATGACTTAAAAAATTAATTAAAAATGAAGCTGTTATTTAACATATACATTCTAATCATTAAATATATTTTGAAAATAATATTTGACATATCATTTAAATAATTAAAAAATAATAATCTGTGTAAGATAATAATAATATTATAAATATTAACCGAGAAAAAAGGATAAAAATTTGATTTTAATATATCAATTATTTTTTACTCTATCCATGTTCTATTAATCTTGATTGATTCGACCCAATATCTAAAGGATAATCAATTTTTTATGAAAATCTATTTAGTTCCAATTACATGTGAATATCCAGGAAGTACAACTAAATCAAAATATAAATATTTCTCGAAATATGATTCAACAATTCTTTCGTAAATAATATAAACATAGAACTATTCAGGAATTAATATTTATTTTTTTAATCAAAATTAGAAATAAGACATTGATTTGAGAAAATGTTTTTTATTGAACTTATTTTTTTCGATATAAAATTTGAAATTACTTTATATAAAGGTGATCATTACAATTTTTTCATTCCTTATCATTAGTTTTAATATCCCCTTAAAAAAATAATTATATTTCAGTAAATAATATCTCATAGATAAAAATATATAAATACATCTTCATGTTATTTAAAATAATTATTACCTTTTTTGATATTTTTTCATTAAATTTTACATGTATAGACACTTCATCTACCATGTATATTTTATTGTATAATCTATAAGCTTTAATAGAGTTTCGATATCATAATAATATATCTTCACATGATTTTGAATCAAATTTCACTAAAGACCCTATTGGGTAATGAATATAAGTATTAAAACAAAATATAATAAAATACCCAACCTTTGGTTTTTAAACATTCTAAATTACATAACTTGTTTTCATTAAAGTAAGTCTTAAAATAACATTATTTGATATATTATAATTCATATTTTTAGATTTTCAATAAATTATCATGTTGTTTAAAATAAATTTAACATGCTTAAATAAATTTCATATATAGATTTATAATTTCTATGAACAAATAAATGTTTTATTATTGTCCTAATGGATGAAGAACTACAATAATAATCATTATCGTCACAAAAAGTTTATAATTCAAAACATAAAAAATATCCATCATCGTTATTTTTAGAAAACATAATTAAATATGAATTTCATTATTGAATAATTATTAAATATAAAAAAATGAAATGTTTTCTGATTTATGATTTTGAAAATACACCAATGTAAATTGCATAAAATTATCAATATTTAAAAACAAAAATTATTTCTAACAAATACATGAGTATGATAATGGTAGAAATAAATCATAGTGGAAATTTTGTAAAGGAATTAATTTATAAACAACATTTATAGTTTCAAATATCTATTTATAGGGATTAATTTTAAAAATTTAATTGAAAAAATAATTGTTGTCAATCATTAATTACAGAATTTTCTGAATAGTTTTTTATATCTTTTATAATAATGTATAGGTGATAGGACATAGTCTCTTATGATGCAAGATCATATATGAATAAATAAAACTTAAATTTTTATCAATATTTTTATTCAATATAGGAAAATTAATAGAATAAATAATATCATTATGTTATCTATAAAATAAGACAGATTCTTCTTCATAAACTATAAAATTATCATTTCTCAATTTTAATTTAATTAAATCCTAAAATAAATGAGATATAATTAAAAAATTATATTTTAACACATCGATATATTGTACTTATTTAAATAATAACATATTTTTAATTTCATGCATCTCCAATTATGTTGATAATACCTTTTGAATAATTACCAAATGTAACATTACATGATTAACATTGGTTGGCTAATATAAAAATTATTACATCACCAATTATATTATAGGAACACCGACTATCCATATACATGTATAATTTATTAATATTTTAAGACATGAATCCAATAAGTATAATTTGAAATCAAATTTTATACATATATAATCTGTTTTTCAATTGAGTAGGGGTATTTATTTTTAGTTCCTCAGAATAATATTAGACGATTATTTACATGAAATAGAGATTACAATTTTATAGAAATATGGGTTTCAGTGTGTGAAATAGATTTTTAAAATATCAATGAACACTCAATGGAATTATTTCTTTTCATTCAACATTTAATATAAGAAATTGTTAATACACATACGATGGTACTTTTTAGAAAAACTTTATTATATATTATATGAAATTCAATATCATATCATTTACTTGTAAATATTATATATATATTTTCCCACAATTTCCATTTTATCATATTTTACTTTATTGAAAAAATATTGAGTGACACACCTTTATTCTTTGAATTTTATTTTCCATATAGTCATTTTGGTATAAGATCATATTGAATTTCATTTCAAAGGAATCATTATATTATAAATAAATATAATATATTTTCAATTTCATTTTGAATATTTTCCTTATTTTTTTCCTATCATATCATTAGAATAAGAATTAAAATTTCAAATCATTTCATTATCTTTAGAAATAAAATAATTTTTTTCACAAATAGATGTTAGTATTTACTCTTGAGTTATTTGTGATTGTTTTTAATTCATAAAACAGCAGTTTGTAATATTATAATTTTATCAAATAATTTATCCCTAATTTTTTTAAATTATAATACAACTAGAAATATCAAAAATAACATATCTAATATCAATATTCCTTTAAGCATACATTATCTAATTACATTATTAAACTAGAATCCTTCCTTGAATCTAAAATTTTCATATATCTCCCACTAGCTACAAGTGTGATATTTTCATTTTTTCATATTTTGATTATGTCCATTAAACATTGGGAATTTTTTATATTCCCTTTCCATCTATATGTAAAACTAGTTACTTCATTATAATCAATATAAATAAAATTGAATTTTTATTTTTTCAATGATAATTTTTGGAATAATTCATTTTTCTCATTTATGAATATCTATTATTTTACCAATATAATCCTTAAAAATACAACTAGATTCATAAATATATTTTTCTTATAACTGAAAATCAATGGAATAAAAAGTAACATTCATTTTAATTTCAATGAAACTATATTTATTTTATTAAATTATTCTTCACAAATGTTTTTCAGTTAATCGTCAAATTTCAGCAATGAACCAATAATATTTTCAATTTTAAATTCCTAAATGTTTTTTTTCATTCATAACATCATAGCATTCTTTTTTTTGGAAGATATATTAAAACCCATAATAATAAAATTATTACGTAGATCCTTACCAAATTCATTCAGACCTAGAAAATACCATTGAATTTATAAAAAAAATTTATTTATAGTTTCATTATAACTAGTTGTAAAATCTTGATATCCTACCAATAACAAAAATAAAATTTTTCTAATTGTTATATCAAAATGAAAATGATTATTTCAGAAAAGTTTCCACATATCTTGTTCTGTATTGTATAAATAAATGTTATAAAATAAATTTAGATTTATAAAATGACAAATTAGGTTAATCATAATATAAATAAGTATATATTTTAATGAATCATCACTAGTGAGTGTGTTTGGATCTAGAACAGGGAGTTAATATGGTTTTACTAAGGATTTATATTTATCAATACTTATCTATTTATGATATACATCTATTTAAGCATAAAATTTTTTATAATCATTAACATCAAATAACAGTGGACTTTGACTAACAAAACAATCATTTGAACGTTTTCTTACCATATCAAATATATTTTTTACTTGAATTGATAATACTAGGATATTGTTAGCAACAAAAACATTAAAAAATATAACAATCCATTATTTTTCTAGTCTATGATTCCAATGTTTTAGTCCCTATAGAAATATGAATGATTGGATACGGATGAATTTCTATTATAAATTTGTTATATACATTTTAGAGTTAATTTAATTTTCAATTAAATATAAATTTTGATCACAAGTATTTTTATAGCACTTCAAATC
The DNA here is from genome assembly GCA_963277665.1 of Viscum album. Lineage (NCBI taxonomy): Eukaryota > Viridiplantae > Streptophyta > Magnoliopsida > Santalales > Viscaceae > Viscum > Viscum album. The sequence continues at coordinate 168,001,550 of OY728121.1, read as the reverse complement.
AAAGTATTCCAACAAATAATCTACACACTTTCCATGTGAGAGAATGACCCCCACTATAAAATGAAACCTCGCTTTTAAATTTAGACCACACACTTTATGAATATATCTTTTTATACATTTATTTAACAACCCAAATAATTTATTTTGAACACATCGACACCATATTCAGTGCCTTCCATTTAATTTTAATTATGAACCGAACATTCCTATTTCCACATCATATCATATGAAAATCCCCTACCAGTTACCAATCCTAGGAACATCCAGTTACATAAAATTTTAAACCTAAAGGGAAAACCCATGATATAAATATTGTGGTGGTTGTATAACCTAGAACTATTGTTTTTTCTTCCAAAATAAAATACTAAACTAGAAATAAAAAAACAAATATCATATCATGTATTTATGATAAAAAAAAGTTGTTAGACAAGTCAGTTGAAGTGTGTAGGAAAAATTAACATATATTTTTATAGTACATAATTAGAATGATGATGTATTATAGAGAGTGTGGTAGTGATGATTTAAAAAGTTTATAGAAATCTATAGTTTCTAATATCCCAAACCTCTATTATTTTGGAATCGATCAACTAAAATATTTATATGATGTTCTGTTATATACATTAGCCTGTGAAAATAGTACTTAAATGTACAGAAATTTTATTTGTATTTTTTTTCTTAAAACCAATATTTTATGAATAAAATATAATGAACAATTCTAAATTTGAAATAACCGTCAATAATATATTAAATATTAAATTAATATGAAATATAATCTCAATAGAAAAATATTAATATATAAATAAATAATCTATAATAAAATCATCATGAAGATCATATAATTTTTCCATGACTGGCCCTGTAAATTTTTTTAAAGGTTGGGGCCGAAGCCTCATTTATTATTAAATCAAAGAAAAGACCTCTTTTAACTGGGTAGATGGAGACCCATTACATTTCTGGAAGGCCTAGTAGGCATTTAGCCCATTACATGACCTGTAGGCCCAAATTTATGGACCTAAGCGCATTATGTGAATAATACTACTACAGTACCCGTGCTGCTACAATACCGCACAGTACCCACCGCCGCCACAGTACCCTGATGCCGCTACAGTGACATGCCGCCGCTATAGTACCCTCCGTTGCTATAGTACCCGTCGCTGCTACAGTACGCTGCAGTACAGCTACAGTACCCGCGACCCATGGGTTTTGAACCCCCATTTTTCATGTAGCATTACGGGGTGATTACCACTAAGCCAAACCACAACTACAAACTGGTCCGGTAAATTATAAATTGAGAATGTTTTAAACACTTGATTTTCCATAAAAGAAGTGTGAATATAAAAAATTCTTTATTCCACTTGATTCTCTATTAAAAATTAATATAATATTCTTAATTTATGTTTAATAGGATCAAACTATTTAAAATATATTTATAAACCAAATAAATCATATAATATGTGAACAAAAAATTTAGTAAGATGGCACCTAAAAAAGGTAGAAAAAAGAGTATATTTTTAGTTTCAGAAAATATATATTTTGAATAATTTGTTAGAAATTTTTTTGAGTGAAATTAATTTAATCTCTAGAGTAATTATTTGTAAGTGTTAATGTGTATAAACATCATTTTTATGTTTTTCATAAAATTTAATTTATTTTTGATTTATATTTTTAAAATTAAAAAATATTATTGTGGATAAAAACTATCTTTGTGTTTGGTTTCAACATGTGTGTGTGTAATAGTCAACTGAACCGTGATTATAAATTGTGTAAACATTATAATTTTTTCATAATAAGTTTCCTATATTTTATAAAAATCAATATATGTTTGATTAAAAAATTCTATATTCTCACTAATAAAATTATGAGCTATAACCAAGAATTGATAATAGTGGTTAGAGAGAACTATTGGTATAAACACCAAGGGTTTTAGTGAACCATTGGTATATGATAAAAAACTAATAGATTTAGGGAAACATTCTCATTGGTTCCTTATAGATACCCTATAATAATAGTTTTTCTAAAACCATTGGTATAACTACTATATAGTTATTCTATAATAAATTTACTAGTAAACCATAATTATAGGTTAAAAATTCAGGTACCTATACCAAAGGTTCTCCAAAACCATTGTATAGTTATATACAAATAGTTTTAGAGAAATATTAGTACCTATACCGGTATTTTTTGTTGAATTATATTGTCTAAGGACCTCATATACTTCAAAATTTTAATCACATTTTAATATACATATTTATTATCAAATTATAGTGGAAAATGTAATTTTAGCATAGTGGTTAGGTCATTGAATTATAAATGGGATGTACTTTGATAAAAAACAGACTAATTTATTTTTATATAACCTATAGCATTCATTTTTTCAAATCATTGGTATATAAGTTTCATATAACCAATAAAAATTAGAAAATATCCAACAACCCTCAAAACCATTCATATATGCCATACCAACAGTGTAGGGGCCAATACCAGTGGTCACAAACCATTGGTATTTGATTTTTACTTTTAGTGTGTATAGACATTATAATAAGTTTCATAAGATTCATTCAATGTTTCTTAATAATCAATCTATGCTCTATATAAACACTATTACCTATAATTATAAAAAAAGATTCGTTTTGGAAAAATTATATCATCATATTGGTGAAATATATATAAAATAAGGGGTTATTATTTTTTGAAAATAATAATATGTTTGGTTTTATAATGCCTTAATGGTCATACAATAAAATTTAAGAATTATTTTGGAAATAAGTAAATAATTCAAGAAGAGAGTAAAATTTTTCAATTATGAATTATGTATTGAATGAGTTATAAAAAACACATAATTATTTAGATTATTCTCTTAAATATATTCATATTCCAAATACCTAAAAAAACATTTAAATAAACCATATTACCAATAATATTTTCTTATATAAATTGTGAAATCTTAATAAAAAATTGTTAACTCATTTTATGGGAATAAATTCCTAATTTTTTTATTATAAAATAAACAATAAATAATAGGATTATTATTTATTATCAACGGAATATAATATGGAAGGGTTAAAAAATGATAATATTCATCATTTACATCAATTGAATATCATTCATTTTATTATCTTAAGGATAAACAACCTCATTAATTCTCAACTTGTATGTCAAGAGAGTACTATGAAATCGCTGAGGGGAATTGTTTTAATTGAAATGTCATTAGAAAATCGTACTTTATGAGTCATCATATCAATTAATACAACAATAAATTACATTGGATTAAGCCTTTGGTATTCATATATATTTTTATATAACCTTTTTAAATTAATTTAATTGTGAGTCCCATTAATTGAGGTTTAATAAATTCTCCAATATAGACTTTATGGATTTTAATTACATAAATATATATTTTTTATGGACAAGTCTCTTTATAGATTATTTAAACATATATGATAAATATGAAATTATTTCAATTATTTTTCAATATGTATTCCACATAACATGTATATTAAATTGATCCCATAGATCACAATAACATAAAAAATCAATCTATGAGATATGAAGTATTGTTACATATGATTCATCCATAATAGAATGTTTTTTAGAGTTCACATAAGATTAAATATTTATTGAATTAAATATAATATTTATTATCCGTTAATGTCAGATAGGGATAATTCTATAATCATCTGATAACTGTAATTAGTCCTACTAGAGAAGTATCTATAGGGGTGAATTCAGGTATTTAAATTTATTAGTCATTTTATTTTTATTAAACTTATGATCATATTCTAATAAGTAATTTAAAAGCGTTGACATCTTTAAAAATTTCCTTTAATATTTATAGAATTAATACAATATTATCATTAAAATTTAAAAAAATTCACTCAAATGTGCTGGTAAATATATAGTAAAATAATGAGTAAACATAATTTCCCATAAATGACTGGAATAGACTCATGATTAAAATTAATTTTGAGTGGAGTCTCAACTTTTCTTTAATTAGTATCCTTAACATGATTTTCCATAGTAAAAATAAAATAAATATATTATTATATTGTATATTATAACACAATTATGATGAATTAGTAATGATTATAAACATTTCCATTATCAACAATAGTACACTGACATCTTTGAATCATAATGAAATTTATTTCCCCATTAGTGAATCAATTAAAAACTAATTAATATCCATAATATGTTAACTTTTTCTCTTATATATTATTTCATTTATATTGTTTCCTCATCCTCAATACAATGTATACAAAAATCTCATAAATATAATATCCTATTATTAAATGGATATCATAACTACTTTTCACACTAAAATATAGTTCAAGATCCCTCATATTTTTGAAAAATATTTTATTTTTTTGATTCACTTTATTAAACTAACATTTAACATCTTTATAAGATAGAAAATAATAACACTAACAATTCATTAGCCATAACTATGATAAAACTGTATCACACATCAATAGATAATTACCAATAATATAATCTTGAAAATCACAGTTTATTAAACATTTATTCACAAGATAAATTGGTGGAATAAGCCCTTGATAATTTTCATAAAATAAATTTCCCACATTTTTTGGATCTTAAAGATTATTTTTTCACAAAAAAAAATACATTTTTAGGAAAATAAATGTCAAAAAAAAAAATAAATCATTTTATATGAATATAGTTTCCATTGAAATCCACAAATCTATAATGGACCAATGATATCAAAATGTTGTTGGTTTTTTAACTTAGTGTTTCAAATAGGGTAACACACATAAAATTTTCTAACCACAACCAATTCCATGATGTTTTCCAACCATTAAAAAAATATTCAACAAAACAACCCACACCATGATCAATTCCAAAATTACATTTCACCTTAAATAAAATAATATGATCTATTTTATTGAAAAAAAATGTGAAATTCAACTATAGGATGAGTATTTTATTTTTTACTATTCATTCAACATGATGTTTAACATTTGTAGGATAAAAAAAAACATTCCTATTTATCACAAAAATATAAAATTTTTAATTTATGTTGATAAATTATTCTATTATCTTCAAAATGTATCAAATGATCTATAAACTATGCTTAATAATTTTATATTATACTTATTTAATGTATTATCTGAATATTGAAAATAAGATATATTACATTTTGGGATAAATAATATTATATTATTACTAATCAGCTATATCAGAAATAAAAAAAATAATTTTTATAACCTATATGACCTAATTATACCTTTGTATTTCAACCATTATATATGATTTTCTTTCCATGAATCCTTTTTGTTATATTTTTAGTATAGAAGACAAATTATTTCTAGGTTTTTTATGGACTTATATTCCAATAAAATATTTTTATTCAATAACAATTTATTGGAATTATTTATTTCTGTAAAAAAAACATTTTTCCCAAAAATGTTATCAAAAATATCCATAGGAATACATGATTTAACTATCTTATTTCATTGAATGTATTTTAGTTCTTTTATGAGTGATCAATCTAGTGACTTCATCTTTTACCATGAGGGAGAAAATTAAAATTTATTTTATCATTCATGATTACATTAATATACTTTTATTCTTGAAATGGATAAAAATAGACATAATTTACTTAATTTAACTAAATTAATTATGGAAGAGCATGAGATTATTTTATCTCTTAAAAAGGAAATGTGGGAACATTGAATTCCTAACACAACCCTCTCAACTTATGTCACATCCTATGTATATGTTGACTTAGTAAATAAATATATGTTTTCCTTGTTGAATATCAAATTTTGTTTCTAATAAATTGAATAAATTTATTTCATTCTATTTATGAAAATCAATATTCTATCATAAAATGGTATTTATTATATTTAACGAATTTATTGTTTGTTTTTATAGAAATTGGTTTCAATAAATATGATGAATTGTTTTATTCATGTTATTTATATATAAATTTTAAAATATATATTTTTTACATTTTAAAAGGTTATTATTATGTATGGATAATTTAATTATTTTTTAAAATAATCCTCAATGAAAAGGATATAGATGAGGTGTGAGGAAGACTCTATAATTTTTTCCAAACATATAGTTATTGAATATGTGACTAAAATTTATATATCAAATAGAAGGGGATATTAAAATATTTATATAGGTTTTTAATTGATATATGAATTATTAAAATCCTACAAATTTATCATTTTGAGGGTAATTTTTAGGTATTTGTTATATAGGAGTATTTTTTATTCAATAATTTTAATGTATTGGACTTTACTTTTAATTATTATTATCTTTAATATTACATGAATAAAATCATTCCATTAGTCATGATTTTTATTATTATTAAATGTTATTGGAGATTATTTAATGTTGTTAATGTGATTATATACTTTAATATGGAATTACTATCACGTGATTATGAAAATTTGAAATGCAGCTTTCATTGAGGAAATTTTTCCCTAAAAAAGTGTAATTTAGACCAACTTCTACGTGAGCTACTTAGTTTTGGTGTCATTTGGATTTATTTATTTGTAATATATTAAATAAATGTTTCAATTTCCACCTTCATATATGTAATAATTAAGTGGATATATTTCAACCAAAAAACTAAGATGGATGTTGGAGTATTTTTGGATGACCAGATCAAAACTAATGAAATTCATTCCAATGTAATTATAAATATTAATGAATTTGGAAGGAGATAAGAATTTCGATATTTGGAAAAAAATAAATGGAAAAATTAAACCATTAAAGAATAGATGTTGTTTCCAAAAAAAATATGATGCGGTTGTCACTACTGATTGAACCAAGAATTACATTGTGAAATCCAACTAAAATATCTAAAGTTTTATAGATTATTTATATTACTACATTATTTCATTTGTTTCAAGTAATTAGATATTATTTGGTTAAAAAACTATTTTAATCTCAATATAATTATAACTCATTTACCCCTATTATATTCTTCATTGTGATCTATTTCACTCATAGTAATCGGTGAAAAACATGGGGAATCTCCAATAGGAGTAATCTATACCGAAAAAATTTCCACACGGATTTACAGGTATTTTATAATGTGTGTAATGTGATGTGTGACAATTCTTTGTATTTTATTTCTAAAATTTTATTTTTTTAATATTTTACCTTGATAAAGGACTTATATGAGTAGAGAAATTTATGAGGACACTATATATTCACCACTATGTAAAAATTTGATAATCACAAATATTTTGGTGTGTGTTAATTTAGTAGATATGCAAATTATATTAAGATCATGATGTTTAATAGTGGATGATTTATTTTTGGAGATTATGTATTCTTTCAAACACGTCATTCTATCTACATTCATTCTATTTTATTTAGATGTTTATTTTTCTTCTTTTATTTACACAAATTCAACCCCCCAAATTACTAATGTTTTTATTGGATAATAAATTTTTTAATAGGAAATTTAATTTATGTCCAATGAATTATATACAATTTTTATGACCTTAATAAGCCACTACTCTATATTAAGAAATAAGTTATTACATTTGAACTATTTTGAAAGCCCATTTTTAAATTGAAATAAATTTTCAATACTTTCCTTAGGTATTACAAGGCTATTAACGTGAAATAGAAATGAAAAACATTTTTCTATTAATAAATTACAAGGCATTATCACTATATATCCCAATTTAAATGTTTGTTTCATTATATGGGGTCAAACTAATGTGTGGTGGAGGGTGAATTATTCTATAAGTTTGTTAATAAAATTTTGTGAATATATTTTATTTCCACTGTATATTATTTTATGATTCCTTTTAGGAATAATTCTTTTTTTAAAGATTTTATAGCATTAAAAAACATCTTTCAATATTAGGTTTGAATTTCATCACTACTTAAATATAAAACTATCCCTCAATTTCATATTTAAATTTGATTCATCATCAAAATTATTGATCATAATAATATATAAAACAATTCAAAAAATGGAGAAAATATGTAAGGAATATATCTTTAATTCTATAAATTCGATGTTTTGGACTACAAAACAAAATATTGATTGATTTAGAGGTCACGATTGAAAAATTTGAATGCTTTTGGACCTATACATATGGTTAAATTTTCAATTGATTCTACTTACATTACATCCATAACTCCTCATTCGGCCTAAGAAGATACCAAATTTAAATCCTAAAACCAATTTCTTTATGATAATCTATTTAATGTAATCATGGATAAAATAAAATAATAATGACTTGAGGTGTATATTCCTAGAATTCATAACGAATATTAAAGCCATTCTTGTTTTTTATAATATGAAAATATCTAATTGGAAAATATTAAATAAAAAGAGGAGCACATTCTAGGATGTATACATATAGTAAAAATTAAAATTAACAATTTCTTGCATGAGAATTTATGACCTATTGTTGAGGGAGAAATGTGGAATCCATGAATGTGGTATGATATTTAAATATGTTTTTAAATTCAAATGTGATATGAGTAATATTTTTTGAAATCAAAATTAACCATGGTATAATATTATTGACTTTAATGTAATGTTCAATTATGAGGGAATTGACATGAAAATTATTTCATAAATTTTTTGTAGACATTTTAATTATTTAAACACCACCATTTTTTCATTTTTTTGGTTATCGTCACATGTTTATTTTATCTAATTATTTTTTATTTAATTATGAAAAAAAATTTAGAATTAATTTTAGTGTTTTTATTCATCATTAGAATTACTATAATTATATCATATATTGAATCAATGACTTTGATTACTATTCCCAGTTAATAGATATTATTTTTTGGATTTAATGATATTTTTGTACTATAATCGATAATTTATATATTATGATTCTGAAAATTGATAACAGTGGTGACTGTCGATGTCTTTCTATCTACTTGTAGGTGTCTATTAGACTATTATATGTGGATTTACTCTATGATGGTGTCATTGGGTGCTACATATACATGATCATTTGATTTTATATATCATTTTAAACATTATTATGTGTAATCTTCCACAATTCAATGTGTTTTTTTTTCAAATTTCATATGTCTAAGTAGTACCCATATATGTGTAATCCATTCTAATATGGGAAAATTATGATCAAAGATTGCAAGAAGGCATCAGGGGAATCTACTAGATGTTTGTACATGGCTATAAAATTATAAATCCCCATGTAAAAAATCAATACTATTTACCAACAGTGATCATTATGTGAAGATATTTAAATGAAGAAATAAGGAGAGAAACAAAAGTTTTATTTGGAATAAATGGTCAGAACTAAAGAATGTGTAGATAAATAAAATCCAAATATTTAATAAATTAAAAATGAATAAAAAACATAGATATTTTTCTAGCTAAATAAAAAAATATAATTCAAATATTCTTGAAGATAATGAGTTTCTTATAAATAATATTATTTCTACTATATTTAATGAATGAAGCACAATGCTATGAAATCTATCCTGATGTTATTTTTTAATGAGTTTTTCTTCTATTTAATTTCATTTCATTCCTATAAACACATAATGAATTTTTAAATAAAAGTTGTGTCTCCCTCTATCTCCATCCCTCTCCATCTATCACTATTATTTATCAATGTTATTTTCTTCACTACGATATCAAGCATTTTTAGTAATGAGTTACTAACACGAGAAATATCCTGATAGAGTGATATAGTGCTAAACCCATTTCATTTCAATTGCATGGTTTATGATTCAAAATTTCTTAGTTTTAGAATTATGATAATATAAAGATGGTCTAGTTTATTTGTGTCTCAAATTAGAATCTATGGTCATGAATTTTCATTCTACAATATTTCCCTTTGATTGAGAAGTTGGATGTATAATTAAACTGATTAGTAAAATATATATTCACAACTGGGGTATAATTAGTTGTGCAGATATAAATTGGAGTCTGTTCGTAATGGATAATTTCTTTTGAGATAATTTATATTCATTATAACACATAATTAAGTTTTTATTCATTGTTTCCAAACATCATGTTTTCTTTTAGGGTTTTAATTCCATTAACTCATCTTCCAATATTTTCATTTTTATAGGTATATAGGTATGTTATTAAAATTTTTTAGTGGTTGAATAATATATTTTGAACTGGGATGACCTTATTAAGCTACATTAATACATTAGGAAAAAATATAGTTTTTTTAATTCTCTATAATATGTTTATCCAGATGCACTATTAAAGAATAAAATCATTAATATTGACGGTGGACACATTTTTATAATAAAAAACTATTAAAAATAGTGAAATTTATTTTTATGAAGATGAAGATATATTAATTATATAATATAATGAATTCAAGTACTTTCTGTTAGAAAATATAAGAATCATATAATAAATATAAGTATTAAAGTAACTATTAACATATTCAAAAAAATACCTTTTGTTTTAAAGATTTAGATATATAATATAATCATAGAAATTTATAAACTATATTACAAAGAACCTCAACTATTTTAGATGGGTAAAAATATCTCCCAAAATACTAAGTCCCATAATATATATACTATTGATAATATATATGTGTGTGTGTGTGAGTGTGTGTGTATTTTGTCAGTGTTGTGAGAAATAATATGTTAAAATATTTTGTTAGTCTTTAAAAATTTTAGTCAACTTATGAAAAATGGAATAATAGAATATTTAGGTATTTTTTCCATAGTAATATCATATTAGGACATTATCCCACATATTAGCCGAATAATTTATGGAAGCAAATAATAAATAAATATGCAAGAAAATAATAAAGATTTTTTAATAAAATATTAATTTTATGAATTAAAAAACTAAAAAATGATAGTTTCATTATTTAATTAAATTAAATTATTTTATAATAAAAAAATAATTAAATGGGTATAATGAGAGTTACATTAATAATAAACACTGGTCAGAAATTATTTATTTTACAAATTAAATTTATCATTGTCAAAAATATCGATTCAAAAAGGGGTTTCAATTAATATTATAAATAATTAGAAATATATTAATAAAATATTAGATAAATTTTCATTATCAAATAATTGTAGGGAAAAAATAATTCTCTTATACTTTCTTTAATAAGGAAATTTTTTAATAGATAAATCTATTGATATATATTTTGAAGAAAAAATTGAAACTATTTGATGAATAAAATAATATATAATATTTTATCTTATATTATATTGTTTTCTACTAAAAATAATTCAAATAATATTTCGTATAAGTATAATATTTATACAGAAAATCATGAATAGTAGTGAGTACAATGAGTGAACATCTCTAAAAAATACACTAACCACATCCCAATAAGTTTTTTTACAAGATCCTAGTAGGTTTATCCATCTCTTCCAAAAATATCTAGGAAAATTTCAATGATATCTTCATAAAACATCCCAAAATTCCTCAAAGTTTCATTCTAATAAACTAATGATAATTTATTTATGTTATACTTTCTTCTTGTGTATTGTGTATTTCAACTATGATTTTCACTACAACAAAAGCATCTATATAACATATTTAGTGTCTAACTCCTTATCATTTCTCAATTTATTCTCTGATATTAGAGTTCCACAGGACTCCATTTATACACTTGTTCAATGTCTAGGCTTTATTCGTGGGTGTTTGTATCTTATCATTTTGAAATTATAATTATTTTTCTTTCAAATTCTTCATTCACATCTCAGTTAAATCCCACCATTACATTTTTTTTTCTTATATTGTATATTAATTTTCTATCTAGTATAATTTTCCAATAAATTGTATATAGACTATTAATCATTATTATTATGAAAATTATTAATGAAATCATGTAAATATTTATAGTTTTATTTCTCATTAAAAAAACAATTAATTATCTCCATTTAATTAATTAAGAGACTCACAATATTTAATTTTAAAAAAGATCTAAAAACCCACAGTCTCGTTTAAATTATTTCAAAATATACATAAAATGATTAGTGTTTCAACATGATTCTTCTCTGTGTGGGGTTGATAACTCTTAGTTTCTCGATCAATGTTTTTATAGTCTTTTAAATATTATAAGATTGAATCATATTTTAGTTTTATTGTGAAGTTTATGTACATTAAGAATTGATCCTATCATTTTCCAATTTATCCTTAATTTAAAATGCAAAAATTTAAAAATCCTATAAAATAATTCAATGTAATTAAACATTACAATGTCATGGATGATTCTTACAAACATTCCATTCCTTTCTGAATTTTCCATTAACAAGTCAAATAAAATCATGAAATATCAAATCCATTCTAAAAATGAATTTTTTAAAAAAATTAAAATTATTTGAAATAATAAATTTCATAAATAATAATATCCCAAGGACTGATATGTATAGTGACATTGATTACTAGATTTATAGTAAACATATTTTACCAAAAACACAATCATTCCCCCTTAAAGTAAACATAATAGAAAATATTCTACACATCTTCAGAGTAATAATATTTCTAAAATACTTCTTAATGAAAACATAAAAAGGGGTTAGTTCAAATGGCTATTAATTTATGGATAAATATTCAATCAGGTATGAGTTCAAAAAAATATGTACCAAAAATATTACGTGCATATGTTAAATATCATAGCATCATGAGTGACAGACATATGGGATAAGTCATATTTCAAGTACATCGAACAAGAACATAAAAGAAAAAATTAATAATGTTTAATCATAATATCTATAAATTGGCCTTGAATTATTTTACATTAACATTGAATAATTACATGATAAGATCATAATGAATATGATCCTATAGTTGGTCCAAAAATTTTAACTAAAGGAATAATTTCATTCAAGATCCACACAATTAGTTCAAATTCTTCTGAGAAAAAAATGTAATCTAGAAAACCCATATCCCTAGATATAAACTCTTCACCAATTCCTTAGAGTGTGATATAGTAAACCACCTATCATTCAACCATATATACATTCACCACTTAAAAAATCATTCACTTTTCATATCATAAAGAACCCTTCAAAATAAAATTTTTCCACAATACATAAAAATATAAATCATACAATTTTAATACAGAACTAATTTAAATACAATAGGTTTTATAAAACATACAAATTTTAGCCATTCAAAATTAATAATGATAACCTAGAAAAAATTTATTTCTTGAAATATCCAATTGGTATAAATTGACATCATGAACTAAATCATTTTATTCTAAAAACTTTTTTTCCAGAAATATCATATTATAAAATTTAAATTTATAGTCAAACATGAATAATAACTCCATATGTTTTAGATAATTTTCAAGATATTGAGTAAAAATAAAAATAAATCCTTAGAAGATCTTTCATCAAACTATTTTCCTTCATCAATGTAAAATCTAATCTTATGACTCTATTTCAAATACGTATCCATTTTTTCTTAAAATAAGTGAAATTTAAGCCTTATAATTAATTATATTTTCAAAAGAACATATTTTTACACATAAATAACGATAAAATATCCTTATCAATGTAGGTTATTTAGAAAAAAATGTTCACTAAGTAATTGTATAACTCAAATAATATAGTTTCAGTAACCAAGTCACTTTCTTATGTCATTTTATTTCATGGAAGTTATTTTACATTACATGTCATAAAAATAAATATCTTTATTCCCTATTTATATAATTTTTTCATATTTCATTCTAATTATACACATCATTAATAATAATTCTCTTCACGTATTATCTTCTTATTACATCGATTGTTAATATCCTTGAATATTTTGAATCGGGTTCATAAAATTTGTATTAATCTTCTTTATTCTCCAAATATTTATCATTTAAAACCCATTAAATTTAATTAAATTTATGTTTTATAAATAATTTTATAGTTATAATTCTCTCACATGGGAGTTTTAGTTTCATTTCATGAAGTTGAAATCAATGTTGACTTTCTTTTCTGTTATTTAACAATATATATAAATTACGTTATAACCATTATTAATTTTCATGTTAATTATTAAGAAACATAATAATTAAACATACAAATATCATATAAAATAATTAAATATAATTTGAAACAATTCATGAAATCGGTTTTGAAAAGAAGAATACATCATTCTTTATAGGAGGTTGCCCAAACATACACATGGTTGATGGTTAAATTTTTCTAAGGGAAGAAGAAATATGTCCCAAGATATATCATTTTATGAAAATATATATGATATATATGTAATATATTTTTTTGTCAATTCATTTTTTTGGATCATCCATTTTAGGTAGTGAAGGAAAAAATAAATGGGTTACATCATGAAGTTGATAGTCTTCCCAACACCTGAATGGTTGTTTCATTTTTCACAATATAAAAGGGAATGGTTTTTAATGATAAAAAAATAATTAATTTGTTATACTTATTTAATTCATCACAATATATTTTAGAATAATTTTGGAGTTATTTGATGAGTTAGCATGATATTATGGAACCCATGGAGTCTTAGTGTTGATATAATAAATATATAAAATATATTACATGATGATCAAATATTTTTTATAAAATAATTGAATAAATCCTAAATAGAGTGTCGTATTATATATCATTGAACAATAATAAATATGGAACCATATTTTTACCCTTGTAATTACATAAACATTACAGTGTTCAGTGTTTTATTGAAGTGAAGTTGCATGAAAAAATTCTAACAAAATTAATTAAATACATTTATTCATAATTCATAATGAGATGACCAAATCCCATTCTATATAACCGTTATAATGGAGAATCCATAGTGTTAATTTCATAACCTTTAAGATTGAGGAAGGTTCATTGGAAGAGTATTGTCATACAATTAGAAAAGGATCATGGATAGTCAATTTGAATGCCAATTGAAGCATATCAGTCTCGAATACTTCTGTGATGTGTGAAAATTCTACCTAAATGATTGATCTAAAACTGAGGTATAGATTTTTTTCTTTGTTTACAACCCATTTTTTATCCCTTGATAAACACATATATACTAATATATTATATTGATTTATAAGTAAATCATTTTTTTGGTTCATTTTTTATTCGTGGGATTTGGGTATTGAATATATTTAATTATTGTTCATTTAATAGTTTCTAATTGACCATTGTTCTAATATAAATTGATTATAGTGAACCAAAAAATGTATGTGGTTCATTAATCAAATTTATATTTTATGGCTTTATCTCTCCATTCATCATGAAAACATCATCGAAATCCCATTTGGACTATGGTTTGATAAATACATAGTGAGAGATCACTGAAAATTGGTCTTTATCAAAAAATATCATTAATGTTGGTTCATTATAGAGATAAAATATGTGGTTGTGACATGTAGAGATGAAAGAGTATATGGTTTATATTTGGATATCCACGGATGGGGGTTTTGGTGTCTTGGCATGGCATTGTGATAAAAGATTCTTCATTATGGGATTTAGATGGTTGGTTTCTAGTCACTGGATATATCTAGGAATAGAAGATCCCATATAAATTATTACCAGTGGTTTTAGGGAAAAAATATATGAAATCAGTGGCGTGAGGGAGGTGAGGATAATTGTTTGGAAATTCTGAAAAAATCCTGACAAAATAGAGTGTACTATAGAAGAATACACATTGTGTTATCCTTGTTTTATGGTTCTAGGGTTTATATAAAGAGAAAAATATCATATTAAATTTGATGCCTTTGAAATTCTATGTGACATGTGGCTAGAAGTATGGTGTGTACCATAGGGGCACATGATCACATTCAATGCTCAGTATACATTCATGGAAATAGTATGAGGGTATGTCATGATACTCTTACATGAACATGTACATAACTAGGAAAAGAATACATTAGCATGATCTCATGTTAATGGGTATTAAAGGCAGTATATGGACTCTAGTAGACGATACACATTGGGTTATAGATCAATATCATCCTGGAATTTTTCTTAAATAACAATCCATATATATTTTGAAATGGATGTCATGTTGGGTATCAAGACACAAGAAGTTTCGAAATTATTTGAACTCATTTCTTATTTCCAATAAAATCAATGTACATTTCCTAGGGATGGCTGAAAACATTCATATCTTTAGTGTAGACCAATATCATATTGGAGGGTTCCCTTGGTCCATCCCTTTATGTGTTCAATGATTCATTTGTCTTAATCCTAGGATTATGATTCCCTCTATGAGACTACTCTTAGATTATGAGTTTTAATCACTCCATTTTACCTGAGGTTTGATTATCTCTCTTTTATTTGTCTTCTAGTGTTTTTGTTTTAGGAATCATCAGGACCAAATTACATGGGCATTAAATCCCCTACTTAGTAGTTTATCCTATGTAGGGCCTCATATACCATAATGGCCTAGGTGGAATCTCTAATCAGTCTATTGTGATCATGAAAATTACATTCATTACTTCATTAGTGGACCCCAATGAGAATGTATTAAATGATGAGTTATATCATTTATAATATGGACCATGGAGTGATTTTTCCTGAAATAATGTTATCAGGAATCCAAGACTAGAATCTTATGACTGGAATATCGGTTGAGATATCATTGATACATATTGTTAATAATTATTATTGTCTGGTTATGTGATTTATTTCAATGTATCATATACTTTTTTATATATATTCATATTAATTAGATAAATACTCTCTTAATGAATTATTTTTTGTGATTTAGAGGTATCTTACTGGGTATTATTATACTCATCCCTACGTGGTATATTGTTGAACATGACATGACATATGAAGAAAATATGCCTTTTGATTGAGTCATAAGAGGACTAGGACAAAGAAGAGAATAGTTTGGGGTGAGAAATCATGGTTCATACCAAGTGTTTCATTTGATAGTATTCCCCTCGTACTAAGTAGACTGGACTTTTTTATTAGTTTCTGTGGGATTATATTGTATAATATATTATATCTGGTAAATTTTTTGTACTCTTATATGGAAATATGTTATGCATACATTATGGTATCAGTTGTATTTTAAATTTCATCAATACATTAAAACATGGATATGTGGGTGTGTACGGGTACCTTAGGATAAATCCTCTCTTTTTTGTGATATTTTGTTTTCATTATAGTATCAATACGATGACCTATTGTAGGTAGGCTTGGGGTCTCACACTTATCATACAACCACCTGGTCAGGCCTCAGTGGGTTAGGTCATGACAAATTTGTATCTGAGTGAGTTCACCTTAGTGACAATGTTTGTATCTTGTCTAGATGTGAGTATTGGTTCATGATATGGTTAAACAATGTCAAATTGTTTCATGTTTGACTCCTAGTACATGGGATCTGATTTTGTTGTGGTTTATTACATATCCATTTATAAGTAACATGATAGATTTATTGCTGGCACAAA
This sequence comes from Viscum album, assembly GCA_963277665.1. NCBI lineage: Eukaryota > Viridiplantae > Streptophyta > Magnoliopsida > Santalales > Viscaceae > Viscum > Viscum album. The sequence continues at coordinate 167,984,214 of OY728121.1, read as the reverse complement.
AACCAAAGGCACTTGTTGAAGAGAAAAGTGTGGTACATATATCTTATTGGAATTGTGTGTGGTTTCCAAGTCCTTGTTCAGTCATATACCTAGAAGTAATCATTGACTATGGTACATCATGGTTACATCTAGAGGACTCTATGATGAAATCCATCTCGTATTATTTAGTAGTTTGAGGATGATGATAATCCTAGTGTGAAGGATTTAGTGTTGGGTCCTACATAGCTGGTTGTACCTTTAGGTGGTTTTCCAATTATTTCATCACCAACTGAGAAGTAGTTTTCCCTAGATGTACCATATGTGAATGTGAATAGGATGATATAATTTAATTAGTTTCAGATAATATTCCCTCTCAAATATTTGAGTGATTAGGACACCCAAGAAGATGAGTAATTGCTAGCAGTAGTTATATATTTTTTCATCCCATTGGGGAAACCTACAGATTAGATGGTTTTTGAATATTAGAGTCCTATTCAGATATGTTCTTACTAATGTAAGAGTATGGTGACTTAAACACATGATTCGTCATATATCTCCAAGATAGAGTCCACACATCTCATCATGGTTGATTTCTATCTACAAACATTCTATTGGGTGAATATCTAAGAGATTATAGGGCATCATACAGACAAAATTAAAATGGATGTGTATTTTTTTAGGTTCAAAAAAATATCAAGATACTCTCACTATATTGTTGGAGAATCATTTTTATAAGGATATACCAACAAGTAGGTCCCACTTCAAGTTATCATGGATAGAGTGGTTATATTTTCATCCATACCTACGATGGGGTGACTCTATAGCATTTAGTGATAGAGGGTTCACTAACCAATAATACACTAAATGTTTGTGCTGGTTGTGATAATGTAGGATCTGAGACATAAGAATCCTGTAGCATATGATAGACACATGGTTCTTGATGTATTAAATTATTTAAGAGACGTTCAATGGATATAGGTTCTGTGGTTTAGGGAACTCAAGGGGGTTATATTCAGATGAGAGAGAGGCAGTTTTTCACTTATGATGGTCCATTTCAACTCCTATTTAGATTCATAGCCCATAATAGAACTAAATGGAACATAATCATTGTATCACCTAGTTAGAAAAAGTGAGAAAAAAAATGATTTACCTAGGGAATCAAATGTTTTATAGTATTAGAGAGACAGGTAGGATGTGGAATACCGTTTTAGATGTTTCTACATCCACCTCTATTTGATACACTCAAGGCATAGGGAGCTGATGGTTAGAGACAAGGAAAACTACTTGTATTGGAAGAAAATGACCTAGACGATCCATGGATGATTAGAGGTATGATATTTGTTTTCTATGATTTAGATGAATTAATAATAACAATTGTTGTGATCTATTATTTTCTTTGCACATTATTGTTTTGAGACACAGATATTCCAGTTGATCCATGACATGATCTTTGTTCTTAGAGACTATGATATGACATGATTGAGTGATCACACACATTTACCTATAGTGTGACAGAACTATCTAAGGAGAGAGATTCTTAAGGAATCCAATTGTAGTTGAAACATGGCCTTAAAACATCGTCTTACGTATGTACTCGATATACATAGTTCATGTTCAGATTTTTTGTTTTAGGTGAAATATGTGGTGTGTCTGTGGTGATGTGACATGGTTTTCTGTCATTGATGAGAATGATACATAGAAGAAGTAGGATGAGATCATATGCCAAAGGATACATCAAGTAACTATATATTTGACTAGTGTTATAAATGGACATGTGGATTCTATTTTCTATTAGTTTCTTGTATTAGTGAAAGGGTATGAAAATATATTTACTGAGGATGTGATGGGTTTACCTCCCCAGCAAGTGATTAAATTTGTTATATACATTCACCTATGGACCGCATTGATATCAGTTCTATGATATTGGTTGGAAACCATTGAGATTCATGAGTTGAAGGTGAAATTAAATGACTTATAGAGGAAGGGATTTATCAGACCCAGTGTGTAACCCTTTGAAGCCCCTATGTTGTTCTCTAAGAAGGTATACAAGTGCTTGAGGTTGTTGATGGATTATAATCTCTTGAATCTTATGATAATGAAGAATTTATATCTACTATTGAGTATTGGTGGAATCATCAACCATTTGATAAGGGTAATATGGTCCTCTAATATTTCACATAGATCAGGCTATCATTAACTTTGAGTTCATGATGAGATTATATTGAATATGGAATTATTATTTTTCTAAAGTTACTATGAGTACTTGGTGATTCCTTTAGGCATGATGAATTCCCTATAATTGTTTATAGGTTTAATGAACTACGTATTTCATCCTTTATAATATGGGGTTTTGGTGGACATATTAGATGATATCCTAGTTTACACCACATACAAAGATGATCCTATGATAAACATAAATATTTTCATAGTTATACTCTGAGAGCACCAATACTAGGGGAAGCACTCAACGTGTTAGTTATAGATTTGAGATGTCCATTTTCTGGGGAATTTCAAATCAGAGGTGGGTGTAGTAGTGGACCAAGATAACATTGAGGAAGTTTCATCTTGGGGACCATCCACAGATGTTATTGTGGTGTATATTTTCCTTGGGTTTTCGAGATAATATCAATGATTTTTCCCAATTGTGTCCTACATATCATCACACTTGACATCGTTGACTAGGAATGGGTGACCATTCAGTTGGTAAGAAATGATCCAATTGTATTTTATTGATTTTTGGTTGTGGTTGATGAGTTATTTTATCATCATATTTCTAAAGGTGGCTATTTAGTATATAGTGTTCAACTATTTTTTTGGGACTAGGTTTGGATGTTACCTTTTGTAGATGAAGGTGGTGATAATTATTGGGTCCTAATTTCAAATACATTGTGAGTATAACTATATGGATCACTATATAAACATGAAAATAGTATACTTTTCACTAATAATGTAGTGAAACATCCTTGTGGGTGAGTATTTTACCATATATATTAACCACAATAGTCTCACATATATCGCCTCACCGAATGATCTCAACTTGATGAAGTGGTGACTAATAGATTTCCTCTAAGATTATGAATTAAATATAATTTATTATCAATGAGAGGGGAAGGTAATTGATTGGGAGCTTAGAAGGATATCTCATTCCTAGTAGTTGAGGTAGGAATTAGAGTAGTTGGAATCAATATACTTTTCTAGGGTGGAACAGACCACATATATATAATTGTGTCCCCCCTGTTTCCACATTGTGTTAGAGATACTCATCTAGTAGATCTAAAGTATGAGGCAATATGTATTTAGATATCCACCAGACATGTTATTTATGGGATTTTTGTAGGTGTGGAGAACATCATCCTTTTCAGGGAAAAGATGATTGAACCTGTGACATTGTGTGATGAGGCATTGAGGGAGTTTAATACATCCCCCAAGGAGTCATATCCTATCATTTTCGTGATGTACCACATCCTTAGATGTTAGTTTGGGTTGATAGGGAAGAATAACGATTTAGATGAGTTTATCTCTCAGTGTCTAACTTTTTAGTAAGTAACACATGGGTACCAGGTTCCAGAGGGTTTAAACAAACCACATGGGGCGACTAAGTGGATGTGAGATGGAATATATATGGAATTAATCATGTTGTTCTCATGGTCATATTGAGGAAATTATGTTGTCTAGGTGATCATTGACAATATCATCAATTCATTCCACTTACACGATTTATTATAGTATAATTTATTAGAGATATTATTCCAACTTTATATACAATAAATAGTCTATATTCATGGAGTTACCTTGATAATAATTTCATATCATGATTCTAAATTCACATTATGATTTTGGAGGGGATTCCAGGAGGTATTTGGGACTTCATTTCATTTAATAACGGTGTTTCATGTCTAAAATGATGGCCAGACTGAGTGGACTATTCATGTTTTGGGGGGGCATGCTTTGGGATTCCATGTTTTAAATTTTCCAAAGTTGAGAGGATCACCTACACTTTGTAAGGTTTTCATACAAAAATATCTACCACTCCACCATTGGTGTGACACAATTCGGGGCTCTGTATAAGAGTCCATTTCTGTCACCTCTGTGTTGGACTAACCCAAGAGAGTCAAAACTCATTGGCATATATTTGTTATGAGTGATGATAGGGAAGGGACAAATTATACATTAGTCTATGTACACTACCCAGATCCATCAAAACTTTTATTCAGTTTGATGAAGGATGCCTTTGGAGTTTGAGGAGAGAGAGCATGTGTTCTTGAAGGTGTCACCTTGATGATTATTTCATAGATTTTGATGGGGAGGAATGTTATCTCCAACATTCATTATCCCTTTACAAATACCATGTTTGGTCTATTAAGTGGTATACCACATGGCCATACCTATTTACATAAATTGGGTACAAAATGTCTTCTATATCTTACAGATGAGGTGGTATGTGATCGAACGATAACATATTATCGACTAATGTGATATGTACATCATGGAAGAAGCTAGTTATGCAGAGTAGCTATAAGATATAAATGATTTCATAGAAAATATCCTTAATTGGTGAGAAATTCCCTTGTTCTGTGTTAGGTGGAAATATGAGAATCATTCATAGAGCACTTGGGAGTGTGAGAACCATATGAGATCTCAGTACACTCATATTTTGGTGTATGATTTTTTCTTATTTGGTTGAAAAGCCTTGATATGGGGAGAATATAATTAATCTTTTTTTTCAAATTAATGATCCACAATATATAAATAAATAATTTTTGGACCCAGGAACCAAGTCTTTTTGAGATTATAAGGCCTGGGGATGCTCAGTCTTATTATAATAAAATATTAAATATATTATATCATATGGTCATAGTATTTTTAAATAATTGAATTACATCTGAATGAATTCTCATATCAAAAATCAGAGTGTTCCATTTATTCTAGAACACATGATTAATCATAGGAATGATATAATTATTTTCGACATTGGGTATTTTTCTACCGTGAAATCATGGGCACAAATAAAAAATTAATTTGTTAATTAATTAATTTTTTATTTTAAATTTTACAATCTAATACCCTCCAATATAACCCTCGTTATAGACAATCGATTAATATATCTGTATAAACCTAGGTATTATGTCGGTTCTATAAAAGAGTATTATTAAACAATCAATTTTGATTCAAGGATTTCAAATTTTTGTTGAATTGAAATCTTGTGGATATCTCTAGTGACAACATCATGTGACATTTCATCATCAATGATAAATTCTAACCCCCGATAGATAATTATTTTCATTGGTTTAATCTTCATTTTTTGTCCCATGATTAATGTAATTCAATTCATTCAATATATTGATTCCTGGTTTGGTCATATTTGTAGGTGAAGGTATATCATTTGGGGATTTAGGGATTGATGATATTTAATCATTGTTCAGTTATTTATTTCTATTAATTCATCATTGTAATTGAAATATATAGGGTAGAACCCCTAAAAATAGAGGTTCACAACTCACATTTATATTTTGTTTATTTGTCTCCGAATTTTTCATGTGCTCATTGTTGGTATACTATTATGACATAATTTAGAAAAATAATTAGTGATATATCATTATGTAATAGTTTATTGGCATAATGGATTGTCACTGTGGTTTCAAAATAAGGATTGAAGATATGAATGTTACAAAATATGATCATGTTCAAATTTGGAGATACACAGTTGTATGTTATGGTGTCTCTTTATGGTGGTGTAATGGGATTTTCTTTTGCGGTTAGATTTGGATGTCCAAAATATGATCACCAGTGATAGAAAATCATGGATGATCCAAGATCCATGATTACTATAATGTATAGTGGTAGAATAAATAGCAACAATGGTCTGTATTTGATATAGAGAATAATATACATTTTCTACAAAAATATGGTTTGTATGGTCTGTACACCAAAAGAACACTTTTCATTTGGTCTTCCTTCTATGGTGCTAGGGTTTTCACACAGATAAAAATATCACCTACCACGTGAAACATTGATTATTTCATGAGAACCAATGATGGGGGATTGATGTTTACCCTAGGAGTAAAAGGGCATACACATAACTCGGACCATGGGAATAACCATTGTATATAGGCATGACATGATTTTCAGACACAGATAGGTACACAATAATGATTAGAGTAAACAAGAATGATAAGAAATACATGGTCATGGGCTAGAGTACAAGGACCTAGGAATATCACACACATAGAGTAATAAACTCATCTCTAAAAACTATGTACCTTAATAAACTTGTCATGTTTTTAGATAAATTCATATTTTGTAGAGTTTTTAGACACATGTTGTTCTTAAATTATAGGAAAATGTTGTGTACTCCTAGAAGATTCCATATACTTTTTGTAGTGTAGGTTGATTCACTTAATCTCTATAGTGTAGTCCATTATCAGTTGGGTGTATTTTGTTATTCAATACCTATATTGGTATATTGCTAAATTGTCTTCTGATCAAAGGATTATGAACCCCTCTATAGGATTAGTCTCCAATAGACTATATAAATTCTTCTATGTTATTTGCGGTGTGATCAAGTTTCATTTCTTCATTTCCCTAGGTGGGTTGTGAGGAATCATCATGACCAACATATGTGGGTGTATTATCCCCTATATGGTGGGTTATTCTAGGTGGGATCTATTATACACTATATTCCCTAGATGATATCCCTTATCTTTGTGTCGATATATTCATGGTTGCAAAATGTTATTCATTTTAAGGCACGAATGATAATTACCACTCAAATAAGTGAAATCAGATATAGTATGGCTCGTAGAGTGAGTTTTCAAGGATAGGAATTGCCTTGAATTTTTGTGTTGAATCGTATGCCTAATAGTGTTGTTTGAATCTATTTGAGACTTTTTATCCATCATGAGTATATCTAGATTCATTTTTATATTTCAATATATATTATTCTCCTTACATATCTTAGGGATGACGACATAATAAATCTATAGATTATTTATGTTTGGTGATTTTAGTGTGTCTTATATGGTATTGTTATACTCAACCCTTTATGGGATCTCCCAACAGATTTTATATCGTTTATATATGGTAGGACTTTTAATGGATTCCTAGGAGGTATAGGTGTTGGCTTATCAATGTTTTTGTAGAAAAATCATGATTTATAATAGGATTTTAATTTGATAATAGTCCCCTCCTACTTACTAGGTTCAATTATTATTACTGTTTTGATGGGATAATGTTTTTCCTTTTTGGTCTTCTAGTAACATTATCATTTTGTAAGGGTGATACAAGTCATGCATGAATTATGGTATTGGTTGTGTCTTACCTTCCAACATTGTACATTAATTTGGAGATGTGTTAATTTGTATTTGAACCTTATGATAAGGCCTCCCATATTTCTTATCTGACTACTAATTTATTTTTTCTATCCCATGGTATAATTGAGTTGGGATTTTGTTGTCACACTTGGCTTTCCACTAGCCTAGTGGGCACAGATTGGCTAGATCAGGACAGTAATTTCATTATAACAATAGAAAATTATAATAATTATACTCATGTAATCATTTAAAGGTGGGGTAACTCAATTTAAGGAGGAATAAATTGATAAGAAAGTAGAAAAGTGTGATGTGTCGTTATAATTCTATAATTCATTACTTGGATTATCTCATTTTAAGTGTGGGATAATAATTTGAAGGATGGCCTTTAGATATTTTTAGAACTATGTAATGGTGTCATGTAGTTTTTAAGAGAGGGTTGGGAAGAGTTTCTTCTAAACATAAAGGGTTGGGGTGTGATGGGGAGTAAGGATAAGAGTTCCTCTTTTATTAGTGATAATAGATGAAATTATTGTAAACACCTAAAAAATAAATAATGGGAAATAATTCACAAAAAATGTTGTTAAATTTTTTTATAATATTTTAGAGGTGAATATACAAGGTTCATACATACCTCAAAAAGTCAATAAAACATGTTTCTAACTTGTTAGGCCCTTTACTTCCATGGTTACTCATTTTTACCATTATGGGTTTCAGTAATGATACTTGTTTTTACCAATATAATTTATCATATATGATAAAAAATAAATTGATTTTTATGATAGAGTTTGGACATAAGTATTCCTTTTTTTAAATGAAATTTTTAATATTAGTAGTGATAAAAGCTAATTTAAAAAAAATTATAATGTATTAATTGTTTTTAAAAAATAAAACATATGTTAAGAAATGTAGAATATGTGTTTATAAATAATACACAATACATAAATTAAAAATTTAAATATAAGATACATATTTTTTCTTTTAAAATGATTTGAGGATTTTGAAATACACAAACATAGATATATATAATAATGTCATCAAATTCATAATATTTTAAAAAATGGTATTTTTAATAATTCACATAAAAATATTTACTTTTAGAAAGATCCCAACAATTAATATTAAATTATATTCTTATGATAAATTATTAAACGAATTAAATTTTCTCAAAATCGCATTCTCAAATTTAGAAATTTGACATTAAAATAAAATAATTACATATTTTAAAGTTCTATTTTTATAAGAATTTTTTAGTATATAAAATATTTATCTAAAATTAGTGTTAAAAACAAATATATAAAAACATGAAAATATCCCTTTTATAAAAATAAATTTATTAATAAAATCATATTTAATTAACTCATTAACCTTAATTATTGAAAAAATATTAAAAGGGGCATTTATTTAACATATCAGTAAAAATTTTTATATCAGCTTATTAAATGGAAATCATAAATTGTTAGTTTTTTTTTAATAAAAACAATTGGTCTTAATAGGATTGGTTTTATCAAGTGGAGGAAGTTATCAACAATTTAATTTATTTAAAGAGGAACACTTTCCTAAAACATAAGTCATAACATTAGTCCCCCTTAAAATAATATCACCTTAAACATTAATTTACATTAAAGAAAATAAGTGAAGGTTTTTTCCCCTAATCACATCATCAGGTTCCCATGTGACTTATTGTTACACAACACTGTATCTCTACGATCATGGATTAGCAAAGGTTGGTCCTTATATGAGATATAATACCCTAATTATACAGATTTTGTTCATTTCTCACGTGAAGGTAATGCTATGTACCTCTTGAAAAGATATATATGTAACACAATTTATATGGAATAGATGTGTGGAGGGAGTGTTATGTGGTAGAATAAAACAACAACTTGATTGAGGATCTTGACATGACTGATAAATATTGTGTGCAGGTTCCCTTTATTCCCAAAAAACATAATGTTCTTTTAAATATATATATAAAGAGGATTAAATTATCCCTAACATCAATCTATAGATCCAATTTCTGATTATATGCATAATTATTCTATATAATTTGTTCCACATTCATGTCCCCTTTAATTATTTGATTATTATCATGAATTTCATTTTCATGTTTAGGAATTATTATATTCATTTTGCAAACATTATCCAAACAAGTTAGAGTTCTGAATGTATTCCCATAAAGGAAATCATATGGTGAAATATGAATACTAGATTGAACTTTTAGATATTTGAAATATCAAATAGAGGTAGGTTTTGATATCAAAATCCATGTTAATTCTTGAAATATGATTTCAAGATATCCATAATTTATTAGATAGTAAATTTAGAATGACCATAAGTATCAGTGTGGATGGAAATAATAAAACATAACTACATTTGTAACTCATTTTAAAACTACTCTATAATATCAAGGTAAACCTCATATCTTTACCAGATACAATGGATGGTGGTACTTTATTCATCCTCACCACTTCCCTTTTCAACGCCTTGGTGAGTTGGTCAGGATAGAAATATTCTTTGATGTCAATAAATAATGTTTAATTAGTATGGAGATTGACTATAACCCATATAATATTATGGTTTTTTATGTCCTGTGGAGTACTATGAAAAAAATCCATGGTGTTTTTTTCTAATATCTATACTATTTTGGGTAATAGTTTCAACCTAACATTAGAGAATTTTTATTTAGCCTCAACTTTTTAGCTTACAAATAATCCATATATTTATTATATAATTTATATCTTTATGCTACCCCAAAATATGTTTATTTTTAGAAATTCATACATGTTATTAATTCCCAACTATATATTTATGGATGAACAATGTACATCAACCACAATTTTCTTCTTCAATTTTATCATTGTTGAGAATATTTTTTGAGTTCCAAAACATATTACTCAATATTAATCAAAATCATGCTATGAAATATTTTCATCCTTTTTTATTGGACTACAAAACTTTTTTTTGATTCTATGATCTTCAGGTGAATGGATGTATGATAAATCATTTAACAAACAAAGGATTTATCTACTCCAGTTTAAATTTCCGGATTTATCCTATGTAAACTTATGAGGATTGGGAACTTTTCAATACCCATAATGAACAGAGTACATGTATATTTGATAATCATAGATTCATCCATCTTGTTTTCCTTGTACTAGTATTAATGTGTCAAGAAGTCATAATGTTTAATCAACTCCAACCTTTTAATTTGGAAATAATTCGACTCCTTCATAATAAATATATGTTTCAACCTCTTATGATCAAAATAAATATATCAAAAATTTCTCTGAATTGATAATTATATCAATTCTAAAAATACAATAATTATTATTGCTAACAAAAAATCCTGCATCTCTTAATATTTCTTTTTAGTATTTAATTTTTGTATTGAAAAATAAATTACATTCTAATTCTACACAAGAACTCATCTAAATAAATTCAAGGAAAAATTTCTATATTTTATAAACAATTCTTAAAAATTGGTTAATATAAGTACACTAGTAGTAATAAAACTATTTCGATGCTCCTCTAAATATTTTTCTTCTTCCTCTATATAATGAAACTTTAATCTCTTACATATTATCTTGGTTAGAAGATTTTGTAGTAAGGGGAATTATTTTACCATGAATCTATAATATTCACTTAACCTAAGAAAAATGTATTTCCTGGTTACTGTAGGTTGTCTAGTCCATTGTAAAATATCATCAAACATTGAAGTTTCTACTGATATTCCATTTCTTGGGATCATATAATCCGTGAATAAATCCTTAGAAACCCCAATTTAAAGGTCCATTGGGTTTATTTTGTAGGTATTATTTTATTTATTGTTACCATCTCTTTTATGTATATTTTTGACATTATGGTGAAAGTGAGTTCCTACTTAATAGAAGATGTTTTAATTAATTCTCTTATTATGATAGCTAATTATGTAATGTTCCTCAATGTATCAAACATCAGTATTATATGGGTCATCATCGATCAAACAGATTTCACTCATAATTTTTATGAAAATAGATAGTTTACAAATGGACGATGTTATTGAATAATAATGTTGAAATTTTTATGATGTATTATTTTATGAAGTCATGGAGTTATAGATATACATAGGTTATTCTTAATATTCCATCAAAAATACATTTACAATTATCATTTTATGTACTAATACCAATAACATTAGACAGACCCTCAAAAATATCATCAAATAAATTCTATTAAACATATATTAATGTTCATTGGAAAAAAATAATCTAATGAAGGATGGTTTGTGATTTTAGAAGACAAGTAAATGTATTTCTATCCCAAAAACATTTGTGAATCCCAATTAATTGATATGGTTAGAGATAAATGGTTAAAGGAAAATATGAAGGAGTTCTAGATGAATGAATTATGATGTTATACCATATTAGGATAGTCATGTACCTCAGAAATAGAGTATCGATGAATATAATTTAATAATATTTATTTGATGGAGAATTGTGATGTCATTTGGAGATGAGAATTGTTGAGAGTTCACCAAATAAAGGATCCTCAATGGACGAATTCATATAATGAAGACATTGATGGAGATTTTAAGGTCATTGCAATACATTATAAAGACATTAATTTTGAACATATATAGTTTTTCATTAAATGATCATAAATAATATAATATATTAGGATATTAGAAAATTTTCATAGATCCTGAGATTTGAGGAAGATCATAAAATGATATCTAATTCTTAACATTCATAGGCAATAACAGTTTTCAACAAAATTGTATTTTGATAAGGAAATTGAAATATGACCACAAGATTCTTCCTTAATTTTCATTTTGAACTCAAACTATAAAAATATCCACAATGTTTTTATGATGTGATTATGAAATAAACTAAGAGAAAAAGTGGAGGGTTTCATGGGAGGACATTATATGTTTTTCAGCATCTGAACCTAAACAATAATCTTATCGGTCAAACAAGAGGAACTAGAAAAATAATACTATAGAAATACTTCAAGAATAAAAATACTAGGAAAATAAATAGGTAAAATATGTGTAGGAAGCTATGGAACATCAGATAAAGGTGTACCCAATTTAAGATATATTGTCAAAAGATGTACTTGAGAGATAATTTTTAGGTAGTGTTTTTAGTGATATGATTTTAGTGTTTTATAATGCACATGATCCCAATTACATGTAGTCTTCATAACTAGTGGGATCCTATATAATATTCTACTAAGATATTGATGTATATTTATTGATATGGATTGTATTATTCACTCCATTATATATTAGATATATGTTTATCAATGAGAGTCAACATTCAATGGACAAGGTAACCAAATTTGGGATGAACCGTGTAAAAATATTTGGGACTTCCTTTATATATTTATTATATTATACGACTAAGATTGTGTTATATGTGTTAGTTGATAAAAATATTAACATGTTATATAGTTTATTAATATCTGAAAAGAAATTGAAATAGATCACGACTAATATGACCCCCTTATTTGTGGTATACACATTCCTTGGAATGTCATTCGTTTCATAGAGATATTATCCCATTGTAAGATCCATATATTATTTATTATAAAAAATACTAACACTTAAAATTGTAGAGGTATTACAACGATAATTTAAAAAAATATTGTCATGGATAGAGAAACTGATTGTTTCTCTATATGCTATTTCCAGGAATAGAGGTGATTAATAAAGATAATGTTTGGTTTCCACACTTGGAGAGTGATGCTACTATGACATTTATAGAAAAAATTAATATTGAGGATTATGGAAAAGAACACAATTCTATTCTTAGGTACATATATGATAATTTTTATATATAGGTTATTGATATCAAAATAACAATGGAATCTTTATAAAAACTATAAATCATCATCAACAAAAATATGAATGTGAATAATGTAAAGTATAATGTTTGGTGAAGAATGCTAGAATATATAAATATAGAAAAAGTTAAAACTATTGATGAATGCTTCACGAGAGTGGTGAAGTTGTTAGTAACATCAGAGGTTTCGATGATGTCTAAAAAGATTTATCTATTTTTATGAAATTAATTAAAAATAATTTTGACATTTTTGATCTTAATGCCTCTACATTAAATGATAATATTAATTTATCTATTGATGAATAACATAACATTCTTATTTCAATTTATATAAGGAAAACCCCATCATTGATATCACATATTAAGTTGTAGATTGATTTTAAATCCTGGGGGAAGATGAAAATATGGGAATCATATAATGAGGTAATGTGTTATAATGAATATCAAGATAAATTAAATCAGGATAATGTAAATAATTGAATTACATCCCCTATCTCTAGAAATTAATGAAATCATAAAGTTATGTATATTGTTAGACTACCAATTAAATATAATTATTTTGGAGGCATCAGACACCATAAAAAACATTTCAAAAATAATAATGTATAATATGAGAATGGTAATTTTCAGGAAAAAATTTGAAGGATTTAGTGAAGAAATACATCTGAGGAAGTTAAGCCATCCAGCCATATTAAGAGAAAATTTCATGGAGGGAAAAAAATTATATTGATATAAAAGGTAAAATTTGGACTATACTAAATGAATTTCCTCAGAAGATAAAATTATTGATATGTTTGGAACCATTGTAGCTTATGTTGGAATAAATAAATATATATCAATAAGTGAAGGATAATAATGTGAAAAAAGCAAGAGGGGATATTATCTTCGATTAGAACATGAGGGTTATCTTGATAAAAAAATTAAAGAAATAATCTTTATTATATGATATTTAAATTGAAATTAAAATTGAATCAAATGAAAAATCTATCAGGAAGGAAGATATATACATAGAAAAAATTAAGATCCTCTAGCTAAATATAATAGAATAAGTTAAAAAGGGGAATAATATGGGTGAAACAATACAGAGAAAGAAGAATAAATATGTATGAAATAATCAATATCATTACTATTTGTAAATAACTTTGAGAATATTATGGAAAATGTACATATTATTTTGGAGGAAAAATATTAAAAATTTCAAGCTGCTGGAATAAGTCATTCCTATAAAAATTAGAACTCTATATCCACTAAACCTACAAGTTCATCTAATTGTAGAAAATATGTATGTTTATTATTAATATTTTGAGATCATAGATTGAAAAAGTATTTTAGAAATTCATGAAATAAATAGAAGTTAAGGATAAGTTATAGAAGTGTGATTTTTCACATCAAGGGAAATTACATAACAAAATTTATATTGAATTTCAAGAAGAATATCCTAGCGTAAAAACATTACTTTTATAAATTTTCAAGCTTCAAAAAATATTTGTAGTTTTGCAGAATTTAGGGGAATAAGGTTTAAAAATATTGGGAAAACATTACTCTCTTTTGGAGTAGGCAGAAATTGAGAGTGAGAAATGATGGATGAATATGAGGAAACACTCAAGAGTTTTATAATGGAACACAAATAAAGTAATCATAAGGTAAAAATATTTTATGAAAAAAATAATTTTACAAAATGGAATAAATTCATATAAGGTGTGACCAACCTGGTCACAATGTATAAGATTTTATAAAAACCCATCTATGTAATGTTACTTGTATCAGAGAAGGAAAGGAAGGTAGAAAAAATATTACTAATGATTAATCATTTGTTATTAATATTTCTATGTAATATAGAAAAATTATTAAAAAATATAATTTTGAATGTTTTTGATCGTCACATATGATGGGTTACATTAAATTCATGAAAAATTATGATGAACATTATAGATTAGAATACACATTTAGAAATGATTATTCATTATATATTTGTGGAATTGGTAAGGTTGAGATTGAATATTATTAAAAAAATTTAAAGAAAATTTTATTTGTTGATGGGATTAATACTAATTACTAAGTGTTATTCATCTCAGTTATAATTGTCAGTATATTATCTTCTGAAAAAAATCATGCATTATCCAATGTATTAAAGATATATACATTTCCTCTACGTTATAAAGAACCACTAAAAATATTATGTTGATTAGTGATGAATGTTACTCTTTCTATTAATATTATAATGGTGAAGACAAGTTATAACATCCGTGAGATGATAAACATATATAAAATAGTTAGAGAAAAAAAATCAAAGGAGGATATTATAATAGGTTTATAAAAAAATATGGAGGAATTTTGATGGTATTTTACAACATTAGAAAAATTATTGATGGTTAATGGATTTTATAATAGAGTTTAATGTCAATCAACCATACCACATGAACTCATACAATTTGACCTATCAGGGTCGATGAGGAATCATTCGATAAGGGTGATTTTTTAATTTAACATTTTAATTATTTATTTCACTTAGATGGCATGCATAATATCCATGAATCAAAAATCATATAATAAAATGTTTTTAAACTATATTATATAGGATTTTGGGAAGGATATATGAGTGTATATATATATTGATGTTGAGAGTATTAAATGTAATGTTTTTCAAAATTAATAATTTTTAGTATTACATGAAGAGAAATTGAATTAATAATCAATATAGTGCTTTATATTTTCATTAGCAATATAGTTTCGCTGATAGGAAAAAGTATTTTAGTTGATATATTATGAAGCATGATAAGTGATTATAAACAATCCATATTATTCGGGGTAGAGAAGATAAGTACGACACCACATGTTCCAAATAGATATTATGTCTTAGAAAAAAAATAATTAACTCCTTATGTGATGTGTTATAAAAAAATAAAATAGTGAAATACTTCTTTTTTCATCGGATTTATTTAATAATAATGAAAGATAATCTAGATTTTAAAAAATATGATGAAAATCAATAATATGTGTCTTCATGGGATATTCATCCAATGAAAAAATTTGCAAATTCTAGACAAATCGACTACATATGTTTTTTATTACTCGGATTGATTTTTTATTGAAATTAATTCTACAGTAATAATATTTGTTGAAGACAATAAGGATGATGTAATAGATGATAGAATGATGAATTATAGAGAAGTTAATGAGATATAATATGAATATGAACCTAATATTGAGTAATTTGTTTCTAATATGTCTAGAGATATGGAATGTAATACTTGAAGAAAACTATAAAAATACAGAAATTTATAAAATAGGATGAAATAAATAATATCATCTAAAAAATATCTAGTTTAAGCTACATGAAAATTAATATTTGAGAATAAAACATCACATATCATAGAGATATAACCCTAATATTTATTAGAAGAATTTGATGATACAAAATGGATAAATCTTATGAATGATTAGTTTGATCAAATTATGAAAAATATTATATGTGATCTTATTACACTTCCCAAAAGAAATAATGTTTTAGAAAAAAAAGGTGTTTATAAATAAAATTATTCAATAGGTACAAATTTTAAAAATAGAATAAGGGTATATTATAATGTATATTCATAAATAAAATTTTTAAATTTTGAAGAAACATTTACCCCTATTTAAAGGAATGAAGCTATCCGATTATTTTTTTCAATTTTTTCTCATCGAAATTATTGAATATAAAAAATTGATTTTATTTGAACAATTTGGAATAGTTATATTTAATAAAAAGTGTATATTTATCATCTTGGTGGGTTCCTAATTGATAATGATGGATCTACGATTTTAAATTGATGAAATCCTTATATGGAAAGAAATAGGAACCTCATGAGTGGTATTGAAAACATGAGAGTTTACTAAAGCACCATAAATTTCAAAAAAATAATTTATAACAACATATATGTACTAAGAATTGTAAAGTTACCCAAATTTTCATTATTTATATTGGTGATATTGTTTTGTTGATGTGATGGAAAAATATTATGTTGAATTTTCTAAACAAATAAAAATAGTCATTTAAATTTAAATGACTATATAGATCAACATGAATATGAAAAAAGACATTCAATATAAATAAAGATACATCATATTCAAATAAGAAAAATATTCATAGAAGATACTAACAAATTTGGTATAGAATACTCGAAGTATATTTCAATACCTGTCTCTATTGGTTTGAAGATGAGTAAATATGATGCTATCAAAATTTTAAATAAAATTGTTTTATGGAATTAGATTGAAATTTTAATTTATCTTATTGCATCAATAATAGAGATTATTTATTCTATTACTATATGTGAAATATATTAGATTGATCGAAATTAATAACATAATATTGTCGAAAAATAATCTCTAGGAACGTTAAAAGAATATATAAGATTTTCATGATGAATAAATTGAGTAATGAGTTATCCATCTATGGTTTTATTGATGTTTAATGAAATATTTTTTGAAATTATTAAAAGTTTACCTCGGGATGAGATTTCTTCTTATGATAAATTTCACTAAGATAGAATTATCATGAACAACGTTCTATTACAATAATTAATGTTGAAGAAAAATATTTTTCATCAACCAAGGATTATATGAAATTGACTTGAACATGCTTTTAGACGAATCTTTGAGGTTAAATTGAGTAAACCCATTTAAGTATATTTTTGATAATCATAGTAAATTTATATTTCTAAATATCCTTTCTAACTTTCCATGTTAAGGAATAATGACATTAAAAGTCATTTCTCCATAGAGATTGTTACTAGAGGGGTTTTAATGCTTGATTATGTTTCAAAAAAAATCTTAATGATGTCTATACGAAATTTATTCTAAGATAAATATTTATGTTATTTATTGGGAAAATACATTTTTATCCTACACCATTGACATATAAAATTTATTGATGAAAGTCACATGATTCATTTTATTATTTGTTTCAAAATGGGATAATAAGTATAACTCTTTAATCAATAATTTAGGAATATGATGTTGGTTTTACCATTAAAAGTATAAAAAATTATGAATAAATTTTAATTAATAAATATGCAATGATTAAGGGAGAGTATAAAAATATACTTATAAAAAAATTAATTATCATTGAGGTATTTAATATTTTAAAAATATTGGTTCAACTAACCATGTCATGTCTTCAAAATCTCTGTGATAATGGTTATGGTTTGATAAAATTAATGGAATATTTTTTGGATAATATATCTACAAAAATACAAAGGCATAAAATAATGATACATTGGGATGATATTGTACTTATTGGTATTTATATTACATATAACTTTCCTGTGATTGTATTTTTTTCTTTTGGGTGAATGTGGGTTTCTAATTAAGAGATAATTATATTTTATTCATAAATGTTTCTAAATTTTTAGTTAAAATAGTTAATATATTTCAAGATGATTTGACTCCTAAATAAAACATGCATCTTCAATTTAAATAAAATTTATGTTATAAAAGATTCTTCTTTAAAACTATATAATGTTTTATGTTATTAATTTGGGAGTGTATATTGTATAAAATGTGTTCTCTAGAGTCCATTGGATAGACTATTACCATATCCATTACACATATGTTTTCAAATTCCTTTATATGACAAGAAAATATGTCATATGATAGTGTATGATAAGGAGAGTTAAATTATTACTAGATGAAATTCAATAAACGAAATATGGATTGTGATTATACTTAACAAATAAATAAGTTTCTATTGAATTTCTTTGGAAGCTCACTAGACATAGACCGTTGAAAATCAACAAAAGGATAACATCTGATGGGGAAAAGTATGAATATGTACTTGGTGAATAAATATATTATTTTTTGTATGATAATTAATTATTATTATTCATAAAATGGAGTTACAATCAAAAGACTCTCGATAGATTCATCATAGAGAGATTTAAATTATCATCATGCAGAGAAAGGGATTATGAGTTTATTTGATATATGAATAAATGATGTTGAATATTTATGAATAAGAACATGAAATATATTTGAGTATCTTTAAAAAAATAAGTCCATTAATTAAAATTTTTTAGATGTGATTTCATACATTGTAACATTAGAAAGCAATTAATCTTGTTTCTAGATGATCATTGATGCTATAATTTTTGGTAATTATTGTAATCATTTTTAACACTTAATATATTAATGATTTTATGTGTGTAAAATAAAATTTAGTTTCATCGATAAATTTAAATTGGATCTCATTCTTCCTCCTTGATTTTTATAAGATTTTATGTCTATATAACGAGATGCATGATTATTAAAATGGTAATCTGAAAGAAGTGAGAGAAAATGATGAATTTTTTGGATGAATTGTATAATATTATTAAATTTAGTTATTGATAAATAATACTCTTGGTTAAAGAAGAGTCAGTAGATTGTGCATACAAAACATAGCATATCACATAATGTGTAAAAAATAATGATTCATCAAAAGAAGGTGTAATAAAATGAAGTCCCTTGATGGAGGCATGCTATATAGATAGAATCCAAATAGATAGATACTGGACAGAGATATTTTTGGTCGAGTTTTTATAGGGAACAATTCAATGTTTTACAATGTAGTGGATTTTATGTATATGAAATATTTTTAATAACTATTAAGTAAAATAATTTCTCATTGGGTGATAGACAGAGTAATATTAGAGTTCACTCATTGTATTCACATCATTATATAGTGGATATATGTTGATCAATGATAGTCAACATGATCATAATTAGTAACAAACATTGGATTCGAGCCTAATAAAATCTTATATTCCTTAATTTATTTAATTATCATTTAACATGATTGAGGTTGTGTTATATGGTTGAAAATATAAAAACATTTACATATTTCCGAGTTTAATTTATTGTTAAAAGAAATTATAAATGACCATTAGTTATTTAGACCCACCCTTTTCTTAGTTGTTTACACATTTATAAGAACAAAATAATTCATATATTCTATATTTTCAGTATTAATTTTGCACTAATAAGTTCATCAACACAATCTACAAATGATGGTCGCGTCCCTCCTTACACATTGAGTATATGAAAATAACATTTTTAAATACTACAATGAATTCATCCAGGTAAACCAAAAAAGTATTATTATCATATCCCTAAATACTATAGGAGAATTCATTTGTCAAAATAGAAAAAAAACACATGGGCCATACCTTAAACATAAGTCTATTTTGGAATTGTCATCCCCTACTACGAGATAACATTGTTTTAGGGGCGGTTTTTTTGCGGTGGTTTTAAAATCCGCCAGTGAATTTTTTTCGATCAAATATTTATCGGCGGTTTTTAAAAGCGAAGTGAAAAAACCGCCGCTAATTTTTTTTAATTTTTTTAATTAGATGTGGTTTATTTTTGCGGCAGTTTAAACAATCACTAAATCGTTTTTAATTTTTTTTTATTACTTTATTACATTATTCATTTATTTTAATTATTTATTATAAATTTATTATTTTTTATTTATTTATTTATTACTAAATCCTCGCTAAATCAAATTTTTTATTTTTTATTATTATTAATTGTTTATTTATTTATTTTCCCGATTTATATATTTATTATCTATTAATATATTAATTGTTTTTAAAAAAAATATCTTCTAAAAAAATAATTTTTAAGGGCGGTTTTTTGAAAAAAACCACCGTTAAATATCGTCGGTTTTTAGAAAACTGCCGCAAAATTTAAGAAATAAAATTCTGAAAATTTTTAATTGTTTTTATTTATTATTTATTTATTATTATTTTATAGAAAATTAAATATAGTTTATTATTTATTATTTTATAAATTTTTAATGTGTGAGTTAATTAATATTTATAATTTTAGTTAATACTATTAGTTGATTTTTAATTAATTTATTAATTAACTTTTAATTATTAATTATTAATTATTAGTTTATTATTCATTTTTTATTTATTAATTTTTTATTTATTTATTTATTTATTCCTTATTCATTTATTAATTATTAATTATTAATTGATTAATTATTCTTCTTTAATTATAAATTATAATTTATTAGTTATTAGTTATGATTAATTAATAATTATTTATTATTTATTTATCTATTTATTAAGTTATATATCATAGATATGGACATTATTCATTAAGGTGATTTCAATGATATACCACAATCCTTCACTTGATATGGTGATTCCATAATCCATGAAAAATTAGGTGATTTGAATTAATATAGAAATCTATATTCAAATAAATAACTTATAGATCTATTATAAAGAGTATGAATACCTAGTACCACTTCATTATTATGTGGTGCCTCAGCCGTAGAGAACATTAATTTCATTTATTACATTCCTTATTTGGGAGGCAGATGTGTCTTATTCACTTCATTAGCCTTAGGGTTGGGGAATTAATTCATATATTTCCCAAATTCATTTCAATTGAATAAATATACTGAATGAAATCCATTAGATTGGACATATCTCTTATCTATTGTGTTAATTGACCTCTTATAATTAATTTAGCAATTGTGTGATTCATGACCCACATTATAACACATAAAACACTTTTTAGATCCTTTAATGAAATTTAATTGGTTCTTCCTTACACACTTTTGGAATATCGGGATTGAAAATTATTTCCCTCCCCTATGCGACTTATTATAGGGGTTCCCTAGTATTATACCATCTTTTATCAATCAATGATGTATATATGGAACTGGAATTCCATCTCCACAAGTAGTTTGCATCAAAAAACCATCGTAGATTCCAAAGAAAATTATTCCCAAATCCATTAAAACTCTTGTTTTTAATCCACTGAATAAACTATCAATTTTACATTCTAGATCATAGAAAAAAACATGTTTATTTTGCATCCCTCTTTTTATTTTATTGTAGGACCTAACAGATTCATTTTCATTTTACACAACTCAATAAATTCTTTCTCTAGCTTCATGAATAGTGTTCTAGGATATTACTTGGTAAAAAACCTTCTAATCCCTTCCCATTCTATTGATTATAATTCCTATTTCTCCATTGTGTTCATAATGAGAGTATAACATTGTTCAGCCTCACCATAAATGTTATAAAAACCATAAACAACCATCTCATATTCCATGAACTTGAGAATGTAATATATCTTCAGTAACACATTAATCCTTTTCAAGAAATAAGTGTAATTGAGGTGACACTAAAATGGGTTGTAGGTTTATACACAAAAGTCTCAATATAAAGTATTTCCCACCTATGTTCATTCCAGAACACTATTTATTTTGGGTTATTATTCATATATTGTGATAGTTTAATAATAATTTTTTTGAGGGCTTGAACACATGATCACATTTCATGTTATGAAATAACTATTTTAGTTAAACCTCAATCAATCATGGATAATATTCCGGATACAATTTATCATAATTATTAATCTATTCCCTAAATGTAACCAAGAAATCAATCCATTATAATTGTTTATAAAGAGAATTTGATCAACCAGAGCATATCCCCCAAGAGTGGTTATCCATGTGTGAAATATTAGTCCCACTCATTGTGAATTAGTGTGATGATAAATTCAAGTCTCAGCCAACCCTTTTAAGGATGATTACCCACAAGGTTCCAATTTACAATAATTGTATCCACCTTATGGTACCTAAACTGAGTAGTTTTTTTAGAAAAAAACATACTCATTAATTGACTAATATTTTGGATATCATCACATATATAGTAAAATATTTTGTATTTCCATAATGTTTTTCTAACAAAAATTATCAAAATAGCTTCTTTGACCTCAAAAAATTAGTAAACATAGTTCTGATACATACTATAGAGACCCAAGGAAAATAAATCCATTATTTTACATCATTTATATGTTTTTAACCACTGAATTTCATAAATAATGAAAACCCTAGGTCCATTAGGTTTAGTTTCTTTAGAGGCAAACTATATAAAAAACTCATTTTTATAAATCTCATTATCATTTTTCCATAAATATATTATGCTATACCATCATCTAGGAATCTAATATGTAATAATATTCCTAAGAAACATTGGGAATGAAAACATAAGAAATGGGTGAGCCCAAAAATTTATTAAGGGTTGAATAAATATTTCATTAAGAAAGATTTCAAATGAAAAACTAAAAAAAATTAAATTATCCTAAGGGGAAAATTATAATAATATGAGTAATAATCATAATACATTTCATATTATTCATTTACATGGTATGAGAACATGATGCCTCAAAAAATGAACATAGAAGCATAAATTCATTAATTCTAGAGAAGCTCAGCAAAGGGATAACCCCATGACCATTTATTAAAATAAAACAAAAGGATCTTAAGCCTATACCTCAAGCCAATAGAGACACTTACATATCATAAAAACCATACCCGTCTCTACATCCCTGGTAAAAAGATTCCTCTATAGTATCCAATTACCATTTAGAACATCATAATTATTTAGAACCATAGAATACCTCCTTCCCAAATTCATCTATTCCAAGGATAAAAGCACAGTGTTTCCAACGAAAGACCTAGTGTACATCGGCTTTGGCAGGTAGGAGTAGTCCTTCCTTGGAATTTGTCGCAGAGGAGTCGTCAAGACTTCCTGAGTCTCGGACATCTTCATCCTCCTACCCTGAACCAAATCACTAAATAAAGGCACGATCATACATCCATCATTCCCCTTATCACTCTTAGTGCAATCCCCCCATTTACCAGGGATAAGAACCTCCTGATATCTATCTATATATCCTCTTCACTTTTGGAATTTTTTATTGGTGTCAATCTCTTCTAGACACCTTGGTTGTTCCATAGACTCATAACTAACAATTTTCCCCTACGGTAGAGGTTTTGTTCTAGTGCCACCCTCCTAGGAATGGGGACCAAGCTGCATATCAGTGCCTTCAGTCATTTGAATATCCTCCTCCACGGTGTCCTACTCCAACTCTCGGAATCTATTTGCAGTAGCAATTGTGAAGCCCACAACCCCATCATTCAAAACCATACCTTGTACCCTATTAGAAACTTCCAGTACCTCCAAAGGACAACTATCACAACAAACATCATCCAACATTCCTTCAACCATAGTTTCTAGCCTCTTACACCAATCCTTAGCCTTTCTGTCATTAGAAAAATTCACAAAAACAACATGTTGTATGTCTGTTGTAGTTTCATTGACACTTGATGGAACTCCCATTTTTTCAGTACCAAAAACATCCTTTTCACCAGCTTGTTTCACCCCATCCCCCAACATGAGATCATATCGAAGCCTACTGAACACTGTAGAAATAGATGGATTTAGGGATGTCCCTACATAGTCAATCAAAGGTGTTTTAGCCCAGTTCTTCACACAATAAGCATTTCCAGAAACCACACCTACATCATACAATAGCCTCGACCCATTGGACTTTCTTATCCCCTGCCTTGGATTAGAGGTTCTTCTGTTCATCACCTGACATTGACATTTTGAGGCTATATGAACCAGTTGACAACAGGTCTTCCAATTTTCCACCCAAGATTCAATGATGATGGCCTGCCTCTATCTGAACTCTCCACCAATGGTAATCCAGATCCAATAGACTAAGGGCCTTTCAAAATCAACCTCAACACAGAGGTAGAGATCGATCATATAGATAATATTGGATGTTTAAACATCGGAATAGAGAAACCAACCTAACATATTACCAATAATATGATTGATTGGAGGATTTTGGAATGGTAGAGGGAGATGAGGGAGAGTAACACATGCCACTATGGTGTATTGATCACGATTCACATACAGATCAAATGACCAGCGAAGGAGGAAGAACCTGTCGTCATTGCATCAATGAGGGGAACTGGACCAGGCCCAAATCAAATCATCTTCCGAAGAAAACCGAATCATGAAGTGGAGTTTGTCGAGAAGACCTACAAGTGAAAAATCTTATGAATCCCACTTACCAAAGACGAAACAGTAGAAGTCATCGATTGAGGGCCTTCGATGATTGAAACATACCACCTGTATCAGCTCTAGATGGATAGATTCTTTATTAAACTCCGACGATGAGATTGATAACTGAGAATCACCTAGATGAAGATCAAGAACAATCGGGCAAAGATAAATCATCGGGAATTCTGGGAGAATGATTGGGTTAGAGAATGGGGTGAATGGTTTTCGCGAGATTGGTGGAAGTGAGACCCATTCCCTCCTCCCCCATGCCACCTCCCAGAAGGGGACATATGTATTCCCCTGTCATAGTCTAGGGTTCCATCGCTACGGGTCATCATCGCCAATGTTGCGGGTCGTCGCCACCATCTGTGTCTTCCTTCTCTCAAATTAGGTGCAGCGAGCATTAATTCAATAATATGTATTTAAATAATTTAATATATTACTTGAACTATGAAATAATTAGATTTTAAAGACCCTAACCCATGTAGGCGGAAATTAGTTACTATATTATAACATTTTAACTATATACAAGAAATCGTAACCAAAATGGACTAAATAGTTTTACCATGTTGGTGGAGTAGACACATAAATAAAATTCACGTTTCATTTTAATATATAAACTATAGTAACTATATTAATAGAAAATCATATTATTCCCCATTGCATATCTTTATATATAAAACCCAAAACCCTTCTTACTTTCACAAAGAAAATAAAACCAATAAAGGAGTGATCTCATATTCTAGTTAACGATATGTGTAAAATGGAAGATATCCTTAATAAATAAGCATAATGTATATGGAAATATAAATAACGAAAAACATTCCATTAAGAAAATAACTTCAGAATAATATGACATTATTAAATGAGGATCAAATAAATCCATATAAATAATCATATGAGATTCAAAATTATGCATGGAATTTCTAAATAATGGAATAATAACATGAACATAAATAAATATTATCTTTATGATAAAATGAATACTTTTAGACATTTGAAAATAATTTTCAATGTATTTCATTTGGTCGTTTAAATATATGGGTATGATATCATCTCTGTTGGCTAATTTATTGGGCTCATCATAATTTTCGATGTATCAAGGGGCTCCGCTATTCTAGGACCCAAATGTCACTTAATATGTTCAATTATTTCCATATATTATTTGGGTAAAAAAATAAACATAAATATTCATCTCAAACATGTGACATGAAAAATTATAATACTTACCCCAATTAATAAACAAAATCATAACTCATCCATTGTAACATTGTGAATGGTAAAAAGTATAACATCTTAAGTCATACTGATCATAAAAACCCAACGTAATAATAAGGATTATTTACAACTTTTCCTCACTAGGTCATAAGTAAAAAAAAAGAATTATTTTTTAGGATGAATTTTAAATTGTATTATAATATAATTTAAAACATTGTAGAGGAATATAAGATTATAAATTTTAATATAACTATTTAAAATTAAAAGTTCAAAGAAATAAATTTTCAAACTTGTAAAGGAATATTTTAAAAAAATAGTGGTCATGATGTTGAAAAATTATGTTCATTACATACACATTAAAACAAATATTTCATTCACATTTTTTATAACAGCCAAACATGCCCTCTTTGGAAAATATCACAAACATTACTTTCAATTTTCTTGGTAAAAAATCAAGAAGATTAAAAATATATTAAATAAATCATGTTTAAATGTTTTTAAAAAATAAATTGAATGTCTTTTTAGAAAATAGGATTTTATATGAAAATTGGTTTTCAACCAAAGAGAGAAATACATTCATATTTTCATAAAAAAATAATAATAATTTTATGTTTCAAATATTATAAAAATGGTAATATTATATTAAAATTTTCCTATATAAATATTGGAAAACAATGTTTATTTTTTATACAAAATATCATAAAATTCTCCCACGAGAGAATTAAATATAAATAAAAATGAGAAATCATGAGATTGTAAAATTAATCCTCACTAATTTTGTAACATCTAAATAATAAGCATTTTGAATATAATAACTTCAAATTAAACATTAAATACCATTAAAATGATTGAATTTATGATATAATTTATGAATGGGGAATCATATACAACACTAAAATGAAATAATTAGTGAATATGACATATGTCTCACATATGTAAAAGCAAGACAACCGATCCTTATCATAAGATATACTTCCTTCATATGTTTAAAAACCACCTATATAATAAATATAGGTTTATTATAAATGTATTAAATTGAAATACTCATATAATCCATATAATTAATGATTTTTTATGACCTTTTATTAACTTCTTATGAACAATTCATTTTTAAATTCACGTTCTGGGTAATAATTTTTTTCATGTATGTTTTGATTTGGTATTTTCAATAACCGTAAATTGATCAAGTTTAAATCTTATCTAAATTTTTATACATGATATAAATATCAAATATATTCATTATATATGGATTTATAGTAATATATAAATGTTATTGATAGAAAAATAATTAAACAAACCATAGAGATGGTATCCCATATGTACGTATGAATGGTGTTTCCTTTTGTCAATGTCTAGAGAGAATATAAAATAAAAATTCAACCACTTTTAAAGAATAGTTATTATGTTGTATATAGTATTTATATTAATAAAATATAATCTTATTACTAAAATTTTAAAAATATAAATAAAAACATTTCACATTGCGACATGGTTGTGTAAGTCTACACATACACACGAGCGTTGTTATTTTTTTCCAATGAATTTGAATATAAAAATTTATAGGTGTTATTATATTTAAAATAGAATTTTTATTTTATAAATATAACTTAAATTGATTAATATTAGCAATAATACCTTCCATATAAAGAGTAAATGAAAAATGAATCACATCACTTTATGAGCCGGTAGTCTGTTGTACACAAGAGTGGTATTTTCTTATCCTATATATAGTTAAAATTATGATGTGATATACGATATAATAGTCTAATAAGTATAATAAAATAAAAAATATAGTTTAAAATATGATTATTCAATCATTATATCTATCCTTGGAATGTGGTGAGAGAAGAAACACTACATTATTCGTGAGGCGGTAGTCCCCCGTATAAATGATCCACTGTTTCGTTTTCCATTTGATAGAAGTGGATTTGATTATTGATAATTAAATTTAAATAATAAAAAATAACTTTACATGAGATAATTGTGTTATTAAATTATCATATTTTAATTTTATTTGGTGGTGGTGAATGAAGAAATAGAACAAATATGCACATTTAAGAATTTTACCTCTTCATCAGAGAGCCTCTTTTGGATTACATGGAAAGCCTTCTTTAGAGGGTTCATAATAAAAATAAAGCCTTTAGTATGTGTGTAAGGAATTAGGAATGTAATTTGGGAATATATTTTTTGAAAAACGGTTTTTGAGGTGTGAATATGGGAGGATAGGTGGGGCTTTTTATTAGTAGGGGGAGGACACACATGAACTTTTAGAAAAGATAAAGTGATACCCCTGTTTTTATCATAAAAAATCACTAAAAATGGTTAATCATCAAATAATAGAAGAGGTATGGTCTAAAAATGTCCATAATATTGGTTTTAACATGTTTAATGTCATTTTATCATTTATCTTATTATTATAACCCTCGATATCCTCATTTTTCCTTCTTCATGATAATTAATTTTTTTTAACTTTTTATATTAGTAATTGTAAAAAATTCGAATTATCATATAGAAATTATTAAATATTATTATTCTAAATATGGAATATATTTTTCTATATTTAATTCACATAATGGAAGAATTCACTTTGAAATTATACCCTCCAGCACCATGACAAAAAAATTTCCTTATAAAAGCATTTAAAAGTTTAGAATGAGTTTTATAATAATTAAAAATAAATTTTAATAAAATGAACATAAATAGAAAAAAATTATATAATTTATTTTATTTTAAATTAATAATAAATTAATATATAATTTTACTGTGTAAATAATTTAAAAAGGTGGTTTCCATTAAAAATCATTATTTTTCACTATTCATCCAAATAAATTTATTTATAAAAAAATTATAAATAATTTAGATAATGATAATTTTGAATTGAATATTTAAAATTTTAACTTAATTATTTCCAAGAATTATAATATTACCATTAAAAAATTATTTGGAAAATATGTGTTCAGAGCACGACTAATGCACATTTAAGAAAAATATATTTTTTTAGAAAATAATTCATTATCTTTCAAATGTGTTTTATTTTCGTTAAAATAAATATATATTTATTTATATTTGTATTCCATATATAATTCGTTATTTATTTATTCCTATCCATGCATGACAACTTAATGTTAATGTAATAATTACAATTTTAAAATAATAATATTTTAATTGAGTATCATGATTCTTTTAAACCCGACATTGCATGAATAAAAATATCTATAGAGATTTAATTTTTTTAATTATACATGTACTATAAATTCTCTGTGTGTTTGATTATATTGTATAACTGTGTGTTGTTTCACATATTTTATCAAACTAGATGTCTGTTTTAAAATCTTATGGTGTGAGATTCTACCACCTTAAATAAATTGCATCATTTAAATATATTTTTGATCTTGGAGATTATAGGTTTGATATTTTAAAATACCTTTTTTGGAAACCCACATCATAAAAAGTATTAATATAACATCAACATGATCAGATAAAAATGGATGTACATAGTATATATAGAATAAAACATTTCTTGGTTTCTAATTTGTATAAGATTAGTGGGATGTAAATATATAGACATTGAAGAAACGCCTAAATATTTATAAATGATGACAAAGATCATTGATCATAAAAATTGGATGAACAATGAAAATTAAAGATCCTCAAAAAAATAAAATGAATAATTATTTAGAATATAATTTTATTCATCATAGATATTGGGAAGATGATAAATTTTTTTGTTTCAAGATCTTTTTCCATTAAATTTGGAATTCTTTTACTCTTTATGAATATAAGGAAATAGTCTTACATGATATCATTATATTTCATAATCCAAATTTCATCCTTTGGTTGTGCTTCATAAAATTTCTACTTCACCTCTTAGTCAATGAAATGAATATCCAAAAATGAATTGTTGTACCAGAATCTGTAAAATAATCGTTTAATGGATCAAAAGTTCAATAAAAGTTTGAAAACTATTTCTGCATATCTCTAAATATTTTCCCATTCCAATATGGTAGGTACATGTTATCAAATATAATACATTAATATAAAAGTCTAAATAGTAAAATAACATGATCTACATTAATATATTTCAATCATGTCATTTACGTAAAAATAGTGACATAATGACTAGACCATAACATTGTTTAGTGGAAGGTGTAACCACCTTATCACCCTTCAACTATGGGTTCAAGAACCACAGCCCTACTAGATGTGATGGGTTGTCCATCAGTATATGAGATTTAATTTATTATAGAATTATTAATATAATTCTTATAACATTCCAAAATTTTAATAACTCCCAAGTACATAAAAATAAATGGAGATATAAACAATAATGATTATCATTACCTTTATTAAAACCCCTTTATCATTATTATCTCAACATCAATCACATATTATGTGTTATCCTCTCAAAATATTGTTTTTTCCATGATGTTCAAAATGAAACTATATTACATTTATTGTTCATCGGTACCACTCAAAAATTTCTCTAAAATAATTAAATAATAATTAAAATTTTATATTACATAGACAATTAATTATTTATGTACACACAATAAAATTGATAAAATGATAAGATAATATATTTATTCAATCCTAAAAAGCACAATAGTCATTCCACTACTTATGTAGTAATATAATAATCTTGACATTGATCCCTCAACATCTTTTGAGTTATATTCTCTTAATACTTGGGGAATTAATTTGGGTAGTGTCTCATATCCTTATAGTTAATGATTTAAATATTGGAAAATTATTTATTTCATATGTAATCATGATCATGGTGAACATTCTCTCTGCACTTTAGAAAACTACAATTTTGTTCATGAAATTACCAGGGTGTTTCTTTCCAAAACAATCACAAGGGATAAATACTATATTCCCTTTTTTCCATTTACCTATATTTTCATTATCATTATATTATTATATTTATTCCCTTTAAATCCATAGTACATGTATAATTGATTATCTATCTTGATAGTATATGATATCATGTCCTTTTAGGATAAGAAGGATTGATAGAATTGTCATATTAACATAATTGGATTTAAACCATTAAGAAAAAATTTATATGTTTCTATTTTGATTATGTACAAATTCCATTGAATTACATACCAACATTATAATGTTTTATTATTATATAGAAACATTTTAATCTTCCATTGGTCTTAGACTGAAGTGTTATATCTTTATATTCACACATTTACCATGAAGAAAATATTTTTCCAAGAATATCCCCTTAATATTATTCTGTTAAATATTTAAAAATTACTTTTCATCCATAACATTTTGTATCAATTACCACCATTAATCCAAATCTACCAAGGGATGATAAACTGTAATGATAAATATATCCCTTCTTTTTTTTCCCAATAAATTAAATATCTTCTCAAAGGAATATATCAATTTCATTTTTAAAATAGATTTGTAGTCACGTTAAATATTGAAGGATCCTAATACATAATTTAGTTTAACATTGTTACACCAAGTTGTGGTCAAAATGATACTCTATATATGAATGTTTATAACTCATAACATGAGATATTTTTCTCAATATGGTTATAATTTTGTTAGTTCCAGCTGTATCTCCAGCTGATGTGTCATTAAAATTCCCTGAAGGGGAATCTGTATATGGGGTACTTAAATTGACACTACTTCCATTCCTTCTGCTAGGAATCATTTAAAAAAAATACATATACTATATTAGATCAAAACATTATCAATCATAATGTATGGTCCCAATACTAGTGAAATATTTATTATAAATTAAAAAAATCATGGCCAATTCTATAATCATTAACATAGTTTCTTTGGTAATTATTTCATATAATTTAAATATTTTAAATACTTTATAATGTTTTTAAATAAAATATTAATTAAAACTATAATATCCCCACAAGAGTGTTATCCGAGAATTGTATTAAGGTCTACATTCATGTACCTGGTAATATTCTATTCAAGCCTAAAATTAATCTTTTAGAGATCTTGTTCCTTGGTACATTTTTACTAGAATCATTTCCACATTTTTTTTCCCGATAGGGATGTATTTTTTTATAAAATAAAAAAATATCAACATTAAAAAATATTAATATGTTCTTCTATTATTATTCTCTATTTATATCATGGGGTTATTTTCCCAAATCTATAATTACCTTAATATTGTTCCCAATGTATATATTGAAATCTCTATAATAACAATGGTCATATCCCTAAACCCAATAGCATAGAGAAAGAATTTACACTATTAAATTGACACAAGATACATGAAATTTCTTCTGAATGAACCAACATGTTTAGTATTCAGGTTAAAATATATACAAACATAAAATTAATATTATATTTTAAAATATAAAATAAATTAGGTATTTTTTTGCGAAATACATTATTTTCCTTATAATTTCTATATAAATCAATCAAAAAAGAGTTCCTGGTCTCTTGGGGAAATAAATCAGAAGAAAGGTGTGACTTCATATGCTGAGTAAGGGTGAGTGTACAACAAAATATATCATGAAAAAATAGTCAATATCAATATTTTATGGTAAAAAACTAAAACTCATTTCATTTAAACAATAACATGAGAATAATAAAATATGAATAAATGCGGTTAAAATAAGTACATATAAAAAATCACATGATATTTTACATTATAAATGGATATATAACTAATTACATTATCATATGGAAATCAAAAAATGATCTAATAATGAGGTAATGCATAATTCTAGATATCTAAATCCTATTTACATGTCCTGTCACTAGGCAGTTTATATATATGTTAATAAAGTCTTCAAATTTATCGAATGGATTTTTCTCATGACACCTCGATGCAACAAGGGGCTTTGTAATTCCAAAACCACACCCATCACTGAATTAGTAAAATTCATTCCCCAAATAAATGGGGTGAAACATAATTAAACAACAATCATATATTAAATATAAAAAATGAAATTTTAATACTCAACCATATCATTTAACATAAATATAACATATCGGGAGTAATATAGTTATTTGTAATAAAATAGAACATCTCCATTCTTTTTTAGCATAACCCATGAAGATAAATATTAATTATTTGGTTATTAAAATATATCCTTAGTGGAGAAGAATTTTAATAAGGGTTTCATGTGATAAATATAGATTTTATGAAAAGATCATTTAAATAATTATTGGAGAAAATCACCTTTTAACTTTGAAAATAACATTTTATATTTAGAAGATAAAAAATGAAATTAATTTTATTTGATAAAAAATTGAATCATATAATTTAAACAGAAAAACATTATGTTTTCATGAAGGAATTAAAAATCCATTCATTTTGTACATGTTAAAAAATTATTCCTTTCACATTTTCAAATAATTGAAAAAATGCCATATTTGAAAAATGACCTGAAAATTCCTTTCAAATTTAGGTTTTTGTAAAAATTATTTTTTGTGTAAAAAAAATTAAAAAAATAATTTTTATAGTTTCACAAATTTATTTTATTTTTTTATAAAGAATAATTTTGAATAAAAAAGTTTTATTAAAAAAAGATTAAAATAAAGTTGAATTTTCTTAAAAGCATTATATTGATAATTTATTTAATAAATTTGGTGAAAAATGGAACTATTAATTGAAAGCGTTCATTTTTAACTAGATAATAATATAATATATTTATTTTAATAAATATAAAATAATTCCACGAATTAATAATGAATCCTAGGTAATTTCTAATTATTATGATATTGTGAAATAAACAATAACCACATTGTTAACTTATGAATCATAATCCCCATGAAAAAAATAACATTAAATGAAAATTTAAATGACATTAATATAATTTAATTAATAATATAACATATCAAATAGACATTATTTACTCCCAAAAAATGAATAAGTGGTTAATTTTTCTTCTATATCACGAAAGCAAAATTGAGATGGGAAACCCTTACCATAGGCTGGACTTCCATCATGTGTGTATAAAAAAATATATAATAAATATTGATTTATTATAAATATATTATAGATACATACTCATAAATCTTATACTATATTTTATTTACCTATTTCCTATTATGAACCTTTTACTAACAATTTATTGTTCAAACACATTCCAGGTAATAACGACTTTATTTCTCACATAGGTTTTAATTTTTTATTTTTATTTCTTTTAAATTGATCATGGTTACATCATCTATTGTTCTTTTATCATGATATAAATATCATATATATTCATATTTAGGTATTTATATTAATCCAAAAAAATAAGAGATATAAAATGCATTACACTGTTCATGGAGAAGGTTCTTCATACATACATATGAATGTTCCATCCATTTTATCGGTGGATAGAACAAATAAATATATATTAGTTAACCTTTAGAGAATCAGTATAATTTTATATATATAATTTATATTAATAAAATTCGTCGTTATTTCAATCCAGGTAATATTAAAATGAAACACATTTCACATTGCTAAATGGTGGGAGTAGTCTTCACGTTCACAGATGCCACATTATTTCTTTCCAACCGATTATATGGAAATAATCTATATGTGTTATTATATATAAATATAAAATCTTAAGTCATAAATATCATATATAATCCTTAATTTTAACCTTAATATCTTCAATATGAACAATATGTGAAAAAAATAATCACATCACATCGTGAGGTTGTAGTCCTCCTTACAGATGTGAAACACTATCGTATCCTTTAAAGAGAGGTATATGGGTTATTATAAATCCAGAAGAATAATAATATCCTAATAATAAAATAATAATGATAAATTAGTAATTATATCCATCCATGAAATGTGGTGATGGAAACTAACAACATTGGTTTGTGAGAGGGTAGTCTATAGTACCGTTGATCGATGCTTTCATTTTCCATTTGATGGATATGGAGATGTATATGGGTATTAAAATTTCAAAAATAAAATCTTATGAAGTAGGGGATACTGGTGTTATTATATTATCAATGTTTAATATGATTTTAAGGAGGTTTATGATGATATAAAACAAATACACATGTTTAAGATTCATACCTCTTCTTTAGAGAGCCACATTAGGTTTATAACTAAAAGCCTTATAATGTGGGATTCCTAATTATAATAATTTTCAAAGGATTTTGGGAGAGAAATAATGAATATATTCTGTTAGTTTAGGGACTAATCAAAGGATTTTAGATGTA
This sequence comes from Viscum album, assembly GCA_963277665.1. NCBI lineage: Eukaryota > Viridiplantae > Streptophyta > Magnoliopsida > Santalales > Viscaceae > Viscum > Viscum album. The sequence goes on along the minus strand of OY728121.1, from coordinate 167,948,820 downwards.
TGAAAATTAGAGGATATTCAATGGTATTTTATAAGTGGGAGAGTGGATATATATGGAATTCTTGGAAAGATAGAGTGATACCCACGTTTTATTCATGACAGAAGCCTCCAAAATAATTTATTTTATAAAAATATTATTTATTTGGTATTTTTATTGAAAAAAAATTATTGGATGAGTATTATGTTAGTGTTAATCCTTAACTCCTTTTTTAACCCCTGGTAAACCCATTTTACCTTAACCACTATAATTAATTTTTACATATTGTACAATAAATAATATTAAGAAATTATGTTTTGATTATTAAATAATATATATAATTATTATTTAAAACATTTAATTTATTTATCCAATTCAATTAATATATTTTTTATAATTCAATTTAATATTAAACTTCTATTCACCTCGAAGAAACTGTTTTTCCATGGAAAACATTTAAAAGATTAAAAAGTTTTTCAATAAAATATATTTTTGAAATATATTGAAATGAACTAAATTAGTAAAATTATAATATATATGATCATATTTTACTTTATATCCAATTTATATAATAATTGATCTTCTTAACTAATTTAAATGAAAATACAATTTTCCAAAAAAGCAGATTCTTACTATTCATCAAAAACTTAATCCTTTCAGACAATTCATAAAAATATATCCAAATATAATTGTGAAATTTTTATTTAAAACAATTTCTTTATATTTTAAAATAAACATTCTGAAAGTGTTACATTTTAATTTTTTATTATCTATGAAAAGCATCACTAAAACAGATTTTCAAAAAATACAATTTTTCAGAAAACAATTCTTTTTACTATATAATGATTTTGGTTTTGTTTAAAAAAAATGGGTACCCATTGAATATATTTTAAACCATATAAATTTTAAAATTTATTTTCTCCTATTCATACTCTTCATGATAACATCACAGTTATTATGGTCATTTTTGAATAATAATATTTTAATAGTGTGTTGTATTTTTTTTATACTCGGTGTTGCACGCATCAAAAGCTATCAAAGAGAATTAATTTATTTTAAAAGATTCAAATATTAATTTATTAGGATTTTTAATTTTCAATTAATCATGTTGATTCATTTCATATACACCATCTAACATGATGTCCCTCTTTTAAAATCTCATAGTGTTATAAATATTATAATGAATAACATTCCTTAATTGTGGAACAAACCTTAAAATACAGAAACATTAATAAATTGAGCCACACAATCAGAGACCATACATATGATCAACGATAATATTCTCTATAATACCTATATCATGTTATATGTACTCATAACCATTTCATTAGAGGGTGATATTAGATCCTACCCATCATTCGTCCATACTTATGTGTTCTACATATAAAACATTCACCTTAAACATCTTAGAGAACCCATGTAATTAAAATGGGTTCCAGAAAACGTCCAAATGGATATAATTATATTTTTATATAAAACAAATTTTTATAATATATGTATCATAAATCCTAAATTTAAATAATTATATTTTCATAAATATCAAATTGAAATAAAATTGGTTTCTTAAAACATAAAAATCGTAAACAATATCATCAAGACCTAAATATTTAGCTACTAAAAAGCTTATCACTATAATTAATCACATAATTAGAGAAACATAAAGGGAGAAACATGAAATATAACACATATTTGAAATATTAATTTGATGATATTTTGTAAAACTGAATCAAAATAATAAAAATAGATTTCTTGAAAACATTATGTATTAAATGATGTTAAGGCCATCATTATGCGTCTCTTTTCAGAAATCGTTTTTTTAAGTGACAAGATAAAATATCATTGAATTTCAATTGTGTAAAAAAAATCTATTTCCATATAAATATCTAGAAAAAATAATTCAAAATTTAATGTCTTGGAAGAATTATTTTAAATAGAAAAATTATACAACACGCTAATAATATTTTGAGTTACTGAGTCCCTTACATTTAGCCTTAATATATATGGATTTTATTTTACATATAATTTTATAAGGATAAAAATATTTATTAAAAATTAAAATAATTTATCCATATAAATTTCAATTTCAACTATTTATTATCCAATATTCTCTTCATGTATTTGATTTTTATGACATTGGATGTTAGAAGCCATCATAATTTTGAACTAGTTATGTAAAATATTTGTTGTTGTACATTATTTTATAGAATATATTCATTTAAAATAACTAAAAGGTGTTATAATAGTGGTTTTATATAGATTTATAATCTTTAGTACACTTAAATGAGAATCTTATTTGCGATTTGTGAATAGAAAAGAAACGTTGAACTACTTTTTTGTTATTTTCCAATATCTATGGATTACATTATAAAGATCATAATTTCCTGTGATATACATTTATATATATTTTATTGATATATATTAATTTTATATATCATATATACTAAAAAAAAGTAAAACTATCCATGAGTGTGGTAGTGAAAAATAGAACGCATAATTCCATAGTTGTAGAAGTCCATTTGTTCACAAGGATAATGATTTCATTTATCTATGGAAGAAAAAAATTAGTTTTATTGTTTATAATTTTAGGAACCATATTATTATATATATATATATATTTATTTATTTATCCTAAATTTTGTAATAATTAATCTTGGTCCTTAGGGTTATGTTTTCAAGGGAAATGAAACACGTTGTGTCGGGTAGGCGGTAGTACGTGGAACACATGAATGATGATCTGGGTTTTTATAAAATAAAAGAAAAAGGTGGATATTTATTGTATGTAAGTTCAATAAAATACTAATATAATAATTATAATAATTTATTTCATTTTAATCTGTATTAATTGATTTTAATAATATAAAATTCCCCTAATGAATTAGAAATATGTAGGGTCGATTTGAAAAATATACCAAACTAGATAGAATTTATTTTCTACTCTAAGGTTGTTATTCCTTTGAGTAACTGGGTTTTGAGAAGAAAAAAATCTATTTTAGTTTTTTAGGATTGTTTCAGAGTGTTTTTGATAAATTTTCATATCAATGGGAGATTTGGTATGAGGGTACTCGAGGAGCGGTGTGCCCCTTTTATATGTGAAAAATGTTGTCATTTTTTTAAATACCTAGATTTTTTCAATATTGTGAAGGTAGACTCCAAAAGAGATGATCCGAAATTGATAAATAATAGATAGGAAAATATATAATTTCCATAAAACCTAAATAACTCTATCAAAAACAGATTTTTACCATGTAAGTCACTTCACATCATAGGATACTCATTTTTACAATTTTGTTTTTCACCCAGGATATTTTTTTACCAGGGTAATTTATCATTGATCCCAAAAAAGAAAATTAAACTTTTTATATAATATTGACGAAATTATTTTATATTTAAAATTATATTTTATTTATTACATTTTTAAATTTTAGAGAATTAAATTAAGTATACAACATTTATAAAATATTGAAGAGTATTTTTTTTGAAAAAAATATATTATTATATAAAATAAAAAATAATGGGTCATTAATTAAATTCAATTCAAAATTATATTTTATCATATAAAGTAAATAATTGGTCATAAAAATTTGGTTTCATGAAATTACTCCTGAAATTTACGTAGTAATAAATCTTTTTATGTCATGTTTTTTTAAATTGTATTTTCAATATTCACCTACAAATCAATCTTTTTAGAAAAACCCCAAAAATTAATCATATGATAATACTCTTATGATAATTTCAAAAAGGAATTTAATTTATTCTAAATCAAATTAAAATAATTATAAATTAAATATTAAAATAAGATCATAATATATTGTGAGAAACTATTTTCTATAGGAAATTATTTTTTGGTATATCAAAACTTCATCTAAAATTTGGTCTAGTCAAAAAATATTAAACATTGTAAAATTAAATTTTATGAAATATGTTTTATGTACAAAAAATATATTATTTTCTTCTTAGTCTCAATTAAAGAAATAATATTAAACAGTAATATTGTTTTATATGTTTTTTATAAATGGTTATAACTATTTATTACATTTCTAAAATCCATTAGTTAATATATATTTTAATAAAAAGAGTTTTTATCTATTATTGTTGGGTGTTGTGTGTGGAGAAATCTATTAAACATTATATTAATTTAGGGAGTAATATTTAACTAAAACTCTAGTTGTTACAAATAAAATCATAAATGACTCTTCCAAACACTCAATGACTTTTCATATGATATGTTAAAGATTAAAGATGAATCTAATGAAATCATGCTGGAATATTATGAAGCTCAACCATTACTCATTTCATGTCTACATTAACTCTTTAAAAGTTATACAATTTCCCTTTTCTTGTCCCATATATGTCTTTTGTATTTATAAATTTCCATTTTTATGTCTCCACTTTCACCTAAATTGTTATCAACTTTGTATTATGAAGACAATAGTTTCTTTTTCAAATTTACTATTTAAACCTCAAATGTTTCAAATGGAAAAATGTAACTAGGATTTCAAATTCCATAGTAGTCCACATCTCATTAACGATTCTTCAAGTAAACTATGGGCCTTATCAATTACAAGAAGTCATATAAAACAAATATCATACAGTAATTCATCATAGATTATATCTACCTTGAATCTAAATACCATTTAGTCAGTTTCATAAACTTTCAACCCATCCTTTTTCTCTATTTACCGTATGTGATGTACCTCGATCTTACACTCTATTGCATGGCCAAAATAGGCTTGTTACTGTACCTCAAGCGTACATCCCCATCTGCAAGAGTATAATGACTATTAGTGGGTGTGTGATAAGTATAGTGGGCAGACTATACCCCATAGTAAAGAGTAAAATACATTGAAATAATTTATAATAATAAATAAAAATTGAACAAAAAATGTTAGATTAATAGACAATAAAAATAGAATGAAAAATTAGGAACTGATAAACAATAATAAGGATTTATTTAATGAAAATTGATATGAATATTAATTTCATACTAGAAATAATTCATTTAAGAGAATCATATAAGAGAATAAAACTCAAAATACTCCACTTTTGAACTTAATGTTTGTTCCATATCTAAACACTAACAAATACAACAAGTAACAAAATTAGCAATATTGTAGCTTGTAATTATCTGAACCTCTAACTATGTAATCTACTCTGGTACCAAATGGTTGAAAAAAATATGCTATCAGTAAAAATTAGTAGTTTGATGCCACATTTTACATACATAACATGTAACACCGTAGGTTTTGATGAATTGTTATTTTTTGAAAAAAAATTAATTATTTAATTGTTCCCCTTGCATGATGCACCATGTTATGATTTCCTTAGACAAAAAACAAATAATAAATTTCACTACACAAAACACTTGGATTAGAGTTTTTCACTCACAACATAATGTTTAGAATCTGTTAAAATAATACTAAGTTCCTTTGGTAGCTTGCATTAAACAGTAGACAAAGTTTTACCGAACTATAATATTATTTTTAAAATATTTTTATAGTTATCACCTAGTTATTGAAATGTATGATATTAACTGGAATAAGTATAATATTTAACTATGGTTTACTCGTGTTTAAAAAATAAATTACCTAAATAATAGCAATCCTTAATCGTCAAGAACTTTTATTTTATTTTTTTAACTAACCCTCCAATTATATCTATATCATTAATATATAACAAACTATGTAGATTCGATATAATAATATTTTTTAGGATAAGGATATACCATAAAACATCACACTCCCATCGAATGTTATATAAAATCATAATTCGTGTGTACGGCGGACTACCACCTCATGAACCAATGATATTTGTTCATCCATTACCTGTTCTCAAGGTTGGTATAATGATGGAATCAATGTTTTAATGTTAAATTTTTTCTATATATTAAGTAAAAATTATTTTTTAATTATAATACAACACATAACATCTAGATTTACATTTTATTGGAATATGGTAACATCGTGTGTGGAAGTGTGGACTACAACCTCCTCAATGTGATGTGATTCATTCACACATTACATTGGATGTATTATGGGAGTGTTAATTAAACATATGCGATATATATGACACAATAATTATAGTTTAATATATATATATGTGTTTGTGTTTGTGTGTGTGTGTAATTTAATTACATTCTTTCAATATGATAAGAAAATGAAAACAACATTCAGGAATACATACGACCTGCCATCTCCATAAACAGTGTATGTTATTTTTCATTTATATATTTTATGTATTCTTATAAATAAATATTTATGGAATACATAGGGAATCTATATAATGTTTTACATTATTAGGATTCATAAATCATGATCAATGTATAGTGACCAAATATAACTCATCAAAATATACAGATATTTCTCGAAATGTATCTGTATCATAGAATTGTTTATAAATAGGTAATATCATGTCATAATAATAATGAAAATGGTATGATATTTTAGAATATGTTTTTTTATATTTATAATAATATTACATTTATTATATTTTTCAATTGGATTGTGTACGATGAATTTCAATAATTATTGTATGTTTTTTCTCATATAAATTTTATTTCTCTATGATATATGTTATATTCACTCATTATTCTAGATTTTTGGGGTATATAATGAAAAATAAAATAAAATATACTATTATTACTTTATTTAATGATCTTAGAAATATCCAATTTTATTTATTATTTCATGTATCTCATGATTCAATAGATACTCAATTAGTCAGGGGATATCTAGTCCGACATTTATTTAAGCAAGACATAAGCATTATTCACCACTCATTTCATTTGTGCAGTGTATGTAAAATTCATAAATGTATTATATGATTATAAAAACTAAATTTATATGTATTTATATATATATTTTATGATATCCATTATATGATGCTTATTTATCAATGGTTACTAAATCGTTAAGGTAATTTTCCCTCTATTTTTCATCTTAGAGACATATGTTATGTTATTCACCAATATTCTTATATGTGGTGTATTTATTTCCCCCTGTAAATTTCATATAATTAATCTAATTATTTAATTATATGTTATGATTCCTTAAATTTTATTATCTCATGGGGATAATGATACTATGTTACATAAGTGGTAATGGTTTATTGATACAATGTCATCCTTTATTGATATTATTTATGATTATTCTTCCTTCGAATTAATATTATGATCTATCTCTCAATAACTCTTAAGAATTTTATTCATCTATGGTTATTCATGATATATTCATTCATTGGTATGATTATTCAACTATAGGGAATATAATATGATTAACAAAACATCTTTATGAAAATAAGACTATATCTCTCTCTTCGGTTCGAAATTTGTGTTATTAAAATACAATGTTTTGAAAAAGAAAATTGAAATGACAATTTTAAATATTTTCATGTAAATCATTTTTTTCTATTTATAAAGTGTTTGAAATTATTTTCAAATAATCATTTATATATTATTAATGTTATTTTAAAATAAATATGTTTTTATATAGTGGTTATCTTCCAGATGTGTTATTAATGATATTTGAAGAATTATTTATAAGTTTTCAATTTAAATTTGAATGAAATTTTTTTTATAAAAGTTTTATGTCATAAATTTTTTTTTCAATGTGGGGATGATATTTTACTCTATCAATTTTTTAAATGATCCATTAAATTTTTTTCAATAAATGATGAAATCCTATGCTATAGTTTAGGTTATATTGGGGAAAATATCCTAGGAAACCATTAGTCTACTTTTTTTAATAGTTTATGATTATGATAACAAGGTACTTATGAAACACATTTCACTTCGGTAGGTTATTCCTTAATAAAATTTTTATCAAACACACTTCCTTCAGAGTTTATTCTTTGATTAAATGATTGTTAAACCTATCCCATTTTAACAGGTTTTGATAGGATAATGTGTTTATAATATCCATTTCGTTTCATGGATTACATATTAAGAATGTTTATGATCTTTGAACACACGTAGTTAAGATTTAATTATATGATTGGTGGGGCCTATATCTCCCTCCAATGCATTTGGTAACAATTGATAGCCCATGAGTATATATGTTATTTATGAACTTTATTACATGTTCCAAACATTATGGGTGAATCTTCTTACATGTTCCAAATTTTATTCATAAACTGGGATATACGTTTACAATGTTATGTGTGATCCTGATTACATGATAAAGACATTATGTGTGAACATGATTACATTTTTAGAATGTTATAATTTGATGAATATTTCATGTCAATAATGGTATTAATTGAATTGGTTTCATGCCCATAAGTTTATTCGATGGATTGATTTAATGTCCTTACATTAATGAGTGAACATATTTCTATTTATAAATTTTAAAAATGTAATAAGATGATGTAAATTCGACAATATATGTTTGATGTGAATTTTATACTCTCAATAATGATTTTATTTGAATTTCTAATAATTCATCTATTATGAACTACCAAAATATATTACAGGACTCATTCATATGATCCTTGATATATAGGGTATGACCTTTTAATTCTATGTTTACATTCTCATAAGCTTATATACATGTTATTTTTATATATCTTATTTGTTTACTCCAGTAGATAATCTGATATCACCCATTCATGTGATTCATTTCCATGGTTATTAAGAATTGTTTTATGTTGTATTAGTAATGTGTAAGATCATTATTGGAGATGGTGAAGATATGTCCCGAAGTTATAATATTATTTATCTATGATTCCAAAGGCACTAAACTATTATGGTCCTTAAGAATGTGCCTTTTTAATCTGTAGAGTTTTCATTTAATATTATTTAATATTCATCTAAATTAATTCGGGGTCATTATAGTTGGTTTCAATAGAAAGGTTTTTTAATCCATTGGAATCTATGATGGGAAAATTTTAGTGAAATACCAAGTGATATATCTTATAATATGTCTAGGGATGTCTAAAAGTATAATTCTATGAATAATTTAAATTATAGAAAATATCATGGAAAGGATTGAGATATTTGTTTCCAGGAAATTATACCCATATAATTGTATAAAAATTAAATGTATTAGAGGAATAATAATATGTTTTGACCATGGAAAATATGGACGTAACAAATGTAACAACAAAGGTAAAAGTAATATATTCGGTAACACAACAGATGAGAGTAATGGAAACCCTAAGGTATCATCGACTGTTAAAGGATTCAATCATGGAAATTATGGGCATTATGAACATCAATTTTTTGGGGGAATTATCACTTTGGAAATCATCAAGGTTGTAATAATAATTGAATTTCTACTAAATATGATGACACTATAAGTGTCATATGAAATGTATTTTTGTCTATAATATTATTTTTTTACAAGCATGATTAAATTGATTTTGATAAATTTTAGTACATGATTCTTACATCATATTTTTGGAACGTGGTATTAAGGAATAAAATGGATAATATTACCAAATATTTGAGAATGAATAGTAATGATTAAAGTGAACATGTATTGTAATTCATGAATTATGTTTCCAAAATCATGATATATATGTTCATGATGGATATTCAAAAACTTGTTGAATGGTTTGCATGACGTATAATAATGATTTAATAAAAATATTATATTATGCTCAAAGGAATGTAACCCCAAATGTGTTCCAGATGATGAGAAAATTGGTTTTATCTTGGATGAAGGGATGAGTGAAATGGATAATTTAAATTGGATATTATTTATGACCTTAGAGTTGATAATGTATTTTATGGAAAAAATATATGTTATCATTAATGAAGTTTAAAACATTTTCTAATTTAAGTAATAAATCCAATTATTTTCATTTTTTTGTAAGTAATAAAGAATCATGTTTTTTGTTCAATTTGAATTTTTGTTAATTTAGGCTATGAAAATGTTTAAAGTGAATATATGATTATGGTATTCACATGTTTGATATGTGACAACAAATATCTACATTATGATACACAAGAGATCATGGTTAAGCTGGTTTTGAGATATTTAGGGACTATTATTCAAATGTTTTTAACATTCAATATGTAGAAGCATTATATGGATAAACAATTATATAATGGTTTGAGTTGAACATTGGATGTGGTTTTTAGGATTGACATATTACATCACCATAAGAGGATTTATGCATATTAAATTAATAGGGATAACTTTTTTTTGATTATACATAATGTTATATGTAATAACATATCTATCCATATATGGGTCTTATGATCCATTAGCGGCGGCAGGGCACTGTAGTGGCGGCATGGCACTGTAGCGGCGGCGATATTGTGTGGTACTATAGCAGCAGGTTACTATTCACAGAATGTGAATTGGCCTTAGAATTTGGGCCTACGGGCTTTGTAATGGGCTACAAACCCACTGGGCCTTCGGGCTATGTAATGGGTTTCCCTCTACCCAGTTAAAAGAGGACTTTTCTTTGATTTAATAATAAAAATGAGGCTTCAACCCCAACCTTTAAAAAAATGACCTTTCTCAAGAGTCATTGGTTTTTGTAATGTTTATTATTAATATTTTATTGAACATGTCATCTATCACTCTATATCAGAAAATTATTGTTAAATTTATCTTTAGTGATGATGTTTTCACTTTCCACCAATATTCTCTTATGTGGAATCCAATAATAGAGATTCTTAATCTAACCATTATTTTTCCAATACTCAATTTTAATTACATGATTTAGTATTCATTTTTACGATGTGGGTTTCTTTAATTGGAACATGAATGTATTAATTCTTTGATAACCCAGATGAAATTTTGACTGTGAAATTTATTCTTAAGGGTGTAGAATGTAACACCCAATGTTTTTTATGAATTAATAATTTTGAATAAATTATAATTCGAACATGGATTCATTTTTATGCGACACCATGTTAATCATTCTTTATAGAAAACACCATGATATGAATTCCGTGCACACAACACATATTATCTTTTAGCACATGTAATATTATATTGGCTTATGTTACGCACAATGAAGAGTTACATTGATAGAATTTGTTACAAGTAAGACTGAGTTTTACTAAACTATAATATAATTATTTAAATATTGTTATAATTATCACAGATCCATTACTACAAAATATATGAATATTATAAACTAATATTAGAAAATATTGTTTTTAAATGTTTATAAAATTGATTATTTGGTTATCAATTAATTAGAAGTGAAATTAAAAACTAATTGAATATAAAGGATGTGTTTTTATGGAGATATTATTTTTATTCCCACCAAGGTGTATTATTTTAATAAATTAAATTAATCACTATTATAGAGAGATCATAATTATATATACATATATTATAAATTCAACAAAATGTTTTAACATTATTCCAATATATTTTAGAAACATAAAATAAGAACAAATATGGTTTTATGTATAAAAATGTTTATTATTCTAAAGGACATTTTTACCTCATTTTAACTGCTGGCTTGTTTAAATTATAATTTTTGACTCTTTTAAAATTTATATTTTATATTATTTTTTTGAAATATAAATATAAAAATTTATGTTGGGACAATTTTTTGTATTTTTCGTATGTGTTTCATTTTTCTATGAATAATGAAAAATAATGAATTTTAATTAAAAAAATATATTCTCATAAAATTTTTAAATATAGTTAAATTATATTATAAATTTGTATTAAAGTATATTTAATTCAATTTTAAATCATTAAATGAAATTTATGTCATTATAATCAACATCACACTAAAATTGGATATATAAATATATAAACTTTTGTACATTTTCACCCTAAAAACTTATTGTCTAATCTCATTCGTGAGTTTAAATTTAAATTAATTTATGCCACTTTTGTGATTTTAATATTGAAAAATTGTATTATTTATTTTGAATCTAAATAATATATAATTACTTGTATGTTATTGTTATGTTTTGAACAAAAAAATTAATCAAATCAATTAAAATTAATCAAAACGATTAAGGTAAAAGTGAGTTTAATTCATGGTCAATCATTTATATTAAAAGGCCAAATGACATAGAATCTTGTAAAAAATACATTGGATTGATATATGGTTACAATATCCCAAATTTTTTGAATTTTTATTCATTATTTGAAGTATATTATGTATGGGATACCTATAAAAATTCATTTCGCTTTTGTATTTGTAGGAATTCCACTCGTCATCCAATATAAAATTGAACTCGCCCACCCCCTACTTGTTAACACCTCAAATGAGTTTTTGATATTACAAAACCTCACAAATAAACTCCAACCATCCATCCTATTTTCCTAGATTCATCACATTTGACAAAATGATAACCAAGGATGTCAATTGATACAATTCAAAAGGAGTTACCCAAAGAAGTGGTAACATTATTTATTGATAACTTTCGTTTTACTTATTTTTTTCAGCACATAAATTAATTTTCTAGCATAATTTTTTGTAATAATATTATATTAAATATATGTATATGTTATTAATAAGATTATTTGACCAAAAAACTTCTCACACTTCAAACAAATAGGATACGGAATCATTGTTCTTGTGTATGTCAGACTACCATCTCACGAATTGATGTGCTTCATTTTTTCATTACCAACAATCATGGTTTGTAAGAATTATAGAATTACTCTATATATAATATATTAATTATATTTTTGGTATATTATTTTTTAATTAATATATAACACATTCATTCATCATTTCCTTTTGGTGAGAATACAATATCCTCATTTGTGGATGTATAGACTACCACCTCCACAAAGCGATGGATTCCTTCACAAATAACAAGGAATGTATTAAATATAGTTTTAATAAAAATATGTTATATATAAGAAATAATAATTATAATATAATGATAAAATATATTTATATACATTTCTGTTACTTAATTTCATTCAATATGACATGAAAACCGAAACATCTTTTAAGGATATGTTTGACCAACCATCTCCTTGAACAATGTTTCGTATTTTACATTTAAATATTTTATAGATTATTAAAGATACATATCGAAAGAATATATAGGATATTTATATATGGTGTTAAATTCTAGATATAAGGATTTCATGATAAAAAAAGGACCAAAAATAACAAGTCAAAACTAATTCTATGAACCAAGTAATGATTACAAAAAACATAACATTGACGTAAAATATTAATAAAAGTGAATTATTTATTCATAATAAAATAATATATGATATAATATATAAGAATATATTCCTATGTTAGATTTATAATAATCATATATTTATTATATTGTAGTTTTTAGTATTTACAAAGAGAGTCAATAATTAATGTAAGGGTTTTCTCATATCAATTTTTTTCTTGGTGATATATGCTATAGTCAAAAATAATTATCATTATGTAGTGTATATACTAAACCATGATATGTTATATCATTAATTTAATTTATTTAAATATATTAAAAGATATAATTGATATTTTTCTTTCACAGATCTCATGATACAAATGTTACTCTTATAGTAAGGGGACTACTATTCTCACTCTTATTTCTTTGAGACTTATGCCTTATTAACCAATAAGATATATAGTGTGGTGTATATTAGTCAAAAAAATGTATAATATGATTATTATCCATAATTTTATGGGCATTTACACATTCGTTATATATTCTCTCTTTCATTGGTTTTACAGTGAAAAAGTTCCCAAATTTGTATGGTAAATGTTTCTCAATTTTTGATCTTAAGGAATCATGTTATGTTATACACCAATATTCTTTTTATAAGGTATACATACTACCATTTGACTTCTTTTATCATGAAGTGAATTATATTAATGATATTGTATGATTCATGTAATGTTATTACCTTATGGGTATTATGATGCAATGTTACCAAATTTGTAAATGTTAATTTCTAAAATCTCATCATTTATCAGGATTGTTTATGTTTAATCTTCCAATGATGAAATTTTGTGATCCATATCTCAATAACTCACATTAAATATATTATTCTATTGTTATTCCTGACATACTCAACTATTGGTACCATTTCAAAACTATTTCACACTAAACATGTTTAAGAAAATTTTGTTAAAAAAATCTAACAGTATCAGTCTCTTATTTCAGAAATTTTTTCTATTCAAAACCCATGTTTAAAAAAAATTTAATTTAAATTTTAATATAATTTTAAAATTATTTTTTTTCATTTTGTAAATGTTTTTAAATGATATAAAAATCGTTTTTTAAATTTTCTGGTATATTTTCAGATAAAATGATTTTTTAAATCACTTATGTTTAATAAGAGTTTTAAAATATTGTCAAAACATAATTTATATTTCATAGAAAATAATTAAATCAAAATATAACATTACAAGACTCAATTGTAAATTATGGAAATTTCCATTTTTCATTGAATTTTTCATTATTTTGCATCTCAAATGATCATTAGGGATATCAATAAATAATAATCCATTATATAGGGAATATATATCCAGGAATCACCTTATGTCTTATAACATTCTAACCACTATGAAACTAGTTTCCAATTAATTTGAATCATGGGGTTTCTCAACCAATGGGTATAAAAAATATAGGTCAAAATCAACTAAATCCAAAAGGATCCCATCCGTACTAAAATCTATGATTTTATATTTATAAGTGAAAAAATTAATTATATCATATATAGAATCGGAAAATTCATAGTATTTCACAGACATTCCAATTATCAAACAATAATGTTAATGTTTATACCGCATAACTTTAACCAAAAATTGATCAAAATATTCCAAGGGAAAATTATATTAAATTAAATATTAAAGAAGTTCTACAGAAGAACCTAGATAAACCTAGGTCAATATAAAAACACAAAATAATCCTATTTTCAAAATATTTTTGCTGTAATTAATGAGGAATGATGAGAGAGATGGGAATCAAAGTACAAAACATGCACCATGGATCATAATTGTAATCAGGACATCCGAAATTGAGTTAAGGGCCCCAAAATATTCTAGAAATCACCCTAGGTATGAGAATAGAGATATGAATTGATGGAATAAAAATCATCATCTGTTCCTCTAATTTAAAACCAATTCTCATGATAAATCCATGACATGTAATGCATTTACAATTCAAGTATTAATTTTTAACATGATGTGCTAAAAAACGAATCATCTCAGTTTTTGATTTATCCCAATTGGAAATTACATTCTATTAACTAGGTTCATGGTATGTAGTGAGTTAAAATAATAAATGGGCTTATAAAATGTGTCGTAAGGTATTTACATGTTAGGTAACATGTACATAGTATGTAAATTCTCTACTGACAGTTTTTAGCCCAGTTTCTATGTAATGGTCCAAACCATCTCCAAAGCCTCCCAAACTAATAGAACACCCATATAACCCCGTTAAGCACATTTATACCAAAATTACATTAATCCAATAAAATATAAATCCCTAAAATTTATTTCATTTTCCAAAAAATGTTATATGTCTCTGAAAAAGACACATCCACCAAGGATTGCTAAAAACAGAAAGAGGGAAGTACCCGGAAAAAGGTGAGATATTACAGCATCTCCCCTATATAAATGATCATCCCAAGTATACTATATGAATTACAGTGTTGACACAGTTTAACTTTCATTCCATTATGGTCACATATTAGATTCCTTATCATATGAATCAACTAGAACCTATCCATGCTCCCATTTTAGTCTAACCAGAGGTATTCCCCTACCCTGATGTTATGATACAAGAAACCTTTCATACAAGGAACTATGGTGCTTTATAATTGTTAATTAGTATTCCATTGGGCTGATCGTATCTACTATCTCAAACATCCTAACAAATTTGGGTGCTAGCATTCCATATTTCCTGATAAAACATTTCACCAACATAGCCGATACCCAAACGAAAATAAGTTGAATTACCTAAAACACAAGATGTCATATCCAATGGTAAGAATAATATTTCTAACAAGTCTGCATAGTAACCAACCATCTTCTAATTAGCTAAACCATATCATAATTCATCTACATGAGACTAGGATCAACAAGAACTGACTCTCCATCCTCGAACCAAAAAAGAAAAAAAGAACATGAATATAAATTTTAAGAATCAAAAGGATACATATGAATCGATACCAATAAAAAATTAAATACAAACCTAATTATTTTCAAATGTAAATCACATTGACTACTAAAATCAAAAAACTAGGCTCAAAACACGTCCCCCTTGACCAAAATAATCCACTCATGTTAACTGTCAGTCTGAGGATGATTGGATGTGCTCAAAAATAACATGTGATCCTAGTTCCTCAAAAAGACCGTTCTTGATCCAAAATTTGATATGAGGATCTCTATATAAAATTATACTCCTAGGAACTCATTATAATAGAATAATATCTAACACACATAGACTAGCATGATCATCAATGTTGAATGTATCCATAATAAAATAAAAGTAGGAAACATTTTTATGTAGAACCCTGATCACCTATACTATATCATTCATATGATTTTTTCTTCTAAATGTGGCCATAAAATCAGTTAGTAAATCATACTAATTCAATTCAGGAATGGGAAATGGTTTTAAAACCCCCCTATCATCTGATGCTAAACGTTCACAACTGACAATTGTGACATCTTTCCACTAATTCTTCTACATATATAATTATTCCTAATTCCAATTCATGTTAATAGAGTTCACATTGAATCATTTTCAAATAATGATATACCACCCATTTAGAAGAGTGGAACTCTCTCATCATCTCCACACATAATACTTTTGGAACCCATTCTATTCCATGAAAAATTAGACAAATTACTTCTTCTAAGAGACCATAATGATGGTGTATCTCTACAATATATTATGTCACTCAAAACAAATCCCTCCACATGAGATAAAATCTCTTTCTCGATCTGGTCCCAAATAAGGGGTATAACATATTACTAATTACGATTTAATCAACCCTCAGACTCTTGAACATGTAGATGAATTCCTTAAAATATTTCTATTATTGAACAATAATCATAATAATACCAAAAATATTTTACTAGTTTCATTCAATATAAGTAATTAGTAAAGATGGTTCACTTTCCTAATGTAATATTGAACTCATTGTCAAAATACAAGTTGTACTTGACCCATCTCCTATACTGATGGTACACCTACTGCTGAGGATCGATATATATGGGGATATTATAGTAAACTTACCACATAAAACTATCACCCATAAGATAATATCTCCAGCATCATAGGGAATATACCACTATTGATAACTGTAGATATTGAGTAAGGTAATTCATCTCATGTGGTCACATTTGTTTTGATCCATAAGTAACCACATGATCCTTGTACATCAGAACTGC
This sequence comes from Viscum album, assembly GCA_963277665.1. NCBI lineage: Eukaryota > Viridiplantae > Streptophyta > Magnoliopsida > Santalales > Viscaceae > Viscum > Viscum album. Next base: position 167,931,561 of record OY728121.1, on the reverse strand, counting down.
TTCAATTGTTACATTGGATGTGTCACAATACATTTTATATAATTTATCTTGAAAATTTAAATTTAAGATAGGTTTTGAGGTTTTATTTCACATCATATCCTAAAGAAAATCATTTTCAAGTGTCCAACCAATCAAAATTTACCCCTTTCTTGGTCATCACTAACAATGGTACTCCATGATAGAATAATTCCTGGATAAACCACTGAAAATATCTTACTAAAACCAGAAAACAATGAATTTTGATGATATTTTTGGGTCACTCCTAAAATAAATTAGATGAAAAATTCTGAAGGTCCACCAACATTCCTTCCTTTTTGATTCCATAGTCCATGAAGTAAAATTTATGAATAATGAAACTATACTTAGTTAGATAAGCATAAATACAATGATCTTTTAATTTACTCAAGATGATGTCATGATGTTTGGAATGATTGTATGCTGACTGGGAGTACTCTAAGATTTCATTGAACAAAACATAAAAAATTAGTGCAGAAAATGTATATATATTTGATTCCTCAAAGACATTAATAAAACTAGTGCATTTTTCAAACCTAACACCATCACATTGAACTCGTACATTGAACACATAATCCTTAATTTAGAATGAGGTATGTATGAATTTTTCACCCAAATTTTGAGGTCTAATTTTCTCAGATCAGTTATGGATAATATCTTAGAACCTCTTGTATGATCAAAGAGATCATCAATGTTGGAAAAGAGGGTAGTGGTTCTTGACCTTCATCTGGTTCAATCATTGATAATCCATGCATTAGCCCAAGGTAGAATATTCCATATTCATGAAATGAAATATAGAAACCCATGGAGACATAATAGTCCATATATAAAATTTATTATCCAAATATTCTCTCAAAACATTCAACTCTCAATCCTTTACTACTTCCATTATATAAGGAGGAATAGATACTACCTCTTCTCCCAAAAAAAACTTGATCTTGATCTTGATCACAAGCTCATTAAATAAACCATTGAAATTATGGGGAAAAACATATATAAAATGGTTATCCAATAGAGAATAAATTCATTCTAAATTCCCATATAATCCATAGATATTATTTCTATTAGGGATTCTACATAATACCAATTTCACTAAATTGGTCCTTTAAGACCAACCTGAAGATCCCCTCACACAGGTAAGATGAGGTGCCTCCTTCTAATGATATAACATTATATATCCTACAAAAATTCAATATAATAGTGGTATTGTAATAATCAATTCATTCATAAAAAAATTAAAACATTTCCTTTACAACACAAATAGCTCCCATGAGAAACAGTAATTATCGATCTCTAGAGGAAATGCCATGCAATGTTGGAAATTCATTAACTAAACTCCATATAGTTTATTGATGGTTGAATAACCATATATAAATCATAAAACCAAAACCAATTCATTTTAAAAGTCATAAGATAAACATGATTGTGATGCATATGGATCAATTAAAACAAAATAATGTGTAGATGATACAAGAATCAGACAAATGATAGATTCCAATCTTGTATCCCCAATAGATATATTATTCTTCAAAATATAAAACTAACTATACCATCTACCAAAGGCTAAATCCTAAAACCATTGAGATATTCTTTTTCCTTGGTACAAACATTGGTGATCTGGTGTACCGTGTCCCCTTCCATGACATGAATGTTAGTGAAACTCAATCTTACATTCTACTTAAGGGTAGTTGAGTCCTTCCCAAACTCGGGTACCTATCCAAATACCATGCCACTTCAATTATAGCATATGCCCATACAAAACCTATAAATGTTTCCTTTCTTACCACAAGAATGAATATCTAAAAGGGTATATAGACATGAATTCCATTTGTGTTCTTTCTAACTAAACAAAAAAAATATAATGGAACACAGTCTTATGATGGATTCACACTTCCATGGATACTATTCACAATGATTCCATAGAGGAAATTACCATAAATATGATTCTTTCTACAAGAATAACAGTTCTCAATATTTTATTCTATGAAAAATGGTGATTATAAATACCTATATTAGAATAACATTCAAGATGAGTTCCTAATTCTTCACATTTGAAAAATAATTGGATGAAATAAGTTTACCTGTAATCGGATCACATATCTAATGGGAACCTAATTCTTCCCAGCCTAATTTAATATAAAAGAATATCTAAATATTATAAATTTATCTCTTAAATGACAACATAAAATAAATAGAAAAATTTTATTAAAGAAAAAGTGTTTTTCAACCATAAGTGTTCATATTCAATATTCATATCAAATTTTATTTGAAGAAATAAAAATCTATTTACTTATTCATTGAAACAAAACATCAAAATTATATTTTATCACGTTAATAAATTATTTATACAATTCAAATTACTAGTGAAAAATAGGTTATGAATAATTATCACTTTCAAATAATCCTTAATTATTGAAACATCCGTGTAAATTTAATTATTCGTATTCTTAAAATATAATGTTATAAATATCATCAAATTAAATTATTTCTTTTAATTTTAAAAATACACAAAATAATAATTTAATAATATTAATAACAATATTGATATTATATAAATAATAAAAAATATATTTCACAATAAAATACATTAATTAAATATCATATTTTATTTCATCCCAAAATTTTGAGTTATATTATTTTAAATTACAGAACATACATATTCGGTATTACCAATGACCACATGTCCAATGAAAAAATTCCCAATGACCATATATATAATAGTAAAATAATTTCATATATTTATTCTTATATAAATAAATATTATCATTCAATTTAATCATTTTGTTTTCTCTCAACATGTATATAATATTTATAATTCTTTATCTTATTTCTATTTTTTTGGGTGGGTCGATATTCAAGTTAAAGCATAAGGATAAATATTTACTTATTATTGTACTTTTATTTACATGTGTTTATATTTCATGTATAATTTTTTAAATTAATTATTGATATTGAATTATCATGTTGAATGATTTTTTATATTGTTTTATATTATTGAATTTCATGAAAATTTATGGTTGTTTTTTTGTGTTGCATGTGAAATAATGTATTGCCTAAAGTCTTTATTAAAAAGAAAAAAACCAAGTATAAATATGGGGTGTTCCATAAATACTCTTGTTTCACAAGATCTATAAACACATTTATATCTCCCCCATGATTTATCACCTTTAATTACCATATAATATGATGAAATCAAAATTAATGTGGAATAATGTGGAACTACATACTTTGTTAGTGAATGAAGCAATATTGGGAGATAAAACTATATAGTGATCCAATTTTTCATCACAACCTTAAATATTGAATAGTTATTGATCAATTAATTTTTAAATATTGTATCATGTTTACTCCTAGTGAACATGGTTGTCTTCCTCATATTACCTATCACCATTTGTGGAAGAACCCCATTATCTAATCCAAAAAAGAACATTAATTTTTAGTTGTGTCTTTCATATTTTTTAGATTTTCAACATGTATAAGAGGCATTTTAAGAAGTTTTTTTAAATATTTACTACCCAAACATTCTATACATAATAGCATGAGATCATTGGAATACATATTTGGTAAAATCCCTTATTTTTTATGAATTATCTTTTATTAGAGTCTAAAATTCATTTTCTGGATCTTTCTTGATCATAATTTTATAAAAAAAATGTTAAAACCTCAACCACCGTAGTTCTCTTGGATAGTGTTATTCTTAGAAACTACATTACTAAGTCTAATAGAATTATTTAAGGTTCTAGTAGTTAGTTCATACATGTAATTATAAAAAGTTAGAGTTTTAATACCGATGTATTATGCAATCCCACTTAACCAACTCAGTACAACAATGTAGATGAATAATAAAAAGACTGTACCATATTGAGTGAACTAATTTATGTAGTATCCTTTAGGGAATACAACATAGTGAGATAGAATAATAACAAAGAGGATAAGGGAAAAATACATTCCCAACAAAAATTTATTCCCCAAACTAAAAACTACTAAAACAAATGAAAATTGAAAGATCCAGAATTGAAATATCAAATTCTCCAGCATCGTATAGTACCAATTAACTATGTATCATTATGCTCCACCAATGTCACCATTGAGGAATCTGTTAGTTTCATAATACTTGGCACATGTTGGTAAATCCCATGCATCTGCGAGAATATACAAACTTAGTTTGAAACCAAAAAAAAACCACACTTGGAGAAAAAGAAATACACCGAAAAGGATATAAAAACCCAAAAAACATAAAAACAACACCTAAAAAGATATATTATAAAAAATAATCCAAAATTAAATATAAATGGGATATATATCACTACATCTCATCCCAATGTGATAAGTCTCAGTGCAGCTCCAGAGGTCCATCAATGATACCCAATATATCACATTTTTTTTCAATATTTTCATGAGGAGGACCCACACCATACACCATATCCACATCTATATGGGAAAAAATATACAATATAGGACTCCTAAATTTGTTAAATAAGGGGTTAAAATCAATAGATCATGGACCCCTTACCTAGGGTTACAAAGGGGTACCAGATAGTAAATAGAAATCTCATACAGTAGAAAAAGGGTGTATGAGTCTGTAAAAAGATAAATAGATATTGGAATTACCCCATGGTTATTTTGGGGGGTTCTATCTATTGAATAGAGGACCCATGCTCATGTATGATACGGGTCTCACATGGTAGGTAGAGTACCCTCACCCTGGCCGGTCCAGGGGGTGACACTTAATGAATAGAGGATTTATTCCCTTGTGCATCATGTGGATTCCACTGAATGGGAGGGGGATGATCACCCTAATATGATATAGGGTTCCATCCGATATATAGAGTGGAATATGGGGAAATTATGAACTAATGTGATATGGGGTTCCCAACGATGACATCTCTCAGATTATATAACCATGACCAATTCCAACATCGCGTGTCTTCAAAAGATGTTTAATTAAAATAACACCGCACTTTATATCACAAATTAAACTATGGAATCCTTCATACCGATCTATGTGAAAAAACACCTAGGAAAAGCTATTCATAGTCCAAATACAAGTCTTAAAGAAGGATATACAAGAGGTGGAAGTTAATATGAAATGTACTTGGAATATACAAAGGATCATAGAACATATTACCTCACCAAGCCTCCTAGTCGTGTCCCCACATGTACATGTATTAGATGGTATTTCTATAGATCAATACATGTAAGCGTACTACAAGATATTTATTAACTATACGATACCTAACAATGTGCTCTTATATATTCCCACATACATCAAGACATGCTTGTGTACTCTAAAATACAAAATGTGTAACACGAAAAGGGGCTTCGAGCATGTGTAGCTGGAACATGGATTAGACACTCCTAGGTTGTGTCAAAAGGCATGTGTGTTCGACCACATGGAATGAGATCTTTATCTATCTTGAAACCATGTCTGTTGTAACTATGGTATTAGATATCATGTATTCAAAGAATATACACCACATAGTTGGGTTTACTAGAAATCCAATAAAGTATTCATGTGACATCATTGATCCACCAATATCACTATTTCATCTACAAACCATGATGATGACCATGGATCTAGGGTCATCTATTCCACAAAAAAATTACAGCTAGTTTATGACCCCCCAAACACCACACATCTCTATCCCATCACAACTAAAATCCCCCCATTCCTTCTCTAAATCATTGATCCCAGGATTCCACACCCAAAACATATAACTCATCCTGAACCACTAGTAAATCAACAAAACATTCATAATTTGAAAAAAACAAATGATTTAACGGGATTGATCACCCTTAATACCACCTAGAAAATGTTGTATCACCACCTTGTGTCAAATGGAGAAGACCACAATTAAAAAAACAGGAAAACACAAAAGAAATTTCACTCCACCATTGGGTAAACAAATCTTGGTCCAAAATTGAATAAATGGTGCACCTATAGTGATAATAAGTGAAATGAATAAATTATATTATATAAATATAAAAAATAAATAGTAGGTATCATGTAGAGAAAAAATAAATATAATATTATATAAATATGAAAATAATCTAGGCTAGATAATTTAATAAAAAAATAAAAACCAAATACGAAAATGTTTTCCTCAATATAGCATTGACTCTTGGGGACGAACAAAAGAATCAATGATGAATAAGACACTTTTTATTCCATACCTCTTGATCCACCATGATTCTTTCTCCCATCTCTTTATGATGTGATCCACCAATAAATAACACATATATCACCTATCGAATCCTCCCAGGTTTATGAGGAAAACCATATCGATTTCTTATAATAAGGAATTTATAATGGATTATATATAGTTCATTTAATATAAAATAAATAATTTTTTAATTTTCATTAAATTCACAAATATTTGGATTCATTTCTTATAACATCCAATGTCGAACATTCGGAGGTCACGCATATGGTAAAACCCATGTTCTATAATAAATTGTTCTATCATATTTTCAATTCTAAATATGGAGAAATGAGAAAACCAAGAAACAATGAAACGATGTGTGAACATGCATTAATAGATATTATTATTTTTAATATAATAATTCTAGTGTCTTAAGTCACCCAAAAACCATGAAAACGTTGATGGTAAAGCTGGGTATATACACGGAGATATTCAAAGGAAAAATACATTAAAAAAAACTTATTATATTATATCATCTTTAACAAATTTTTCCCCAAAAAGAAAAATATGAAAATGGAATTGGTACTGAGCCAACATTTGGATATCACACTCCCAATAGATCCCCTACAGGCTCCCAATCTACCAAAGAACAACAACCAAGGGAATGGTTTGTCACTTCCGGATCCTCTCCTATTGATCATCAATCACAACCACGTTCTCTTGAAAGGTTTATTAATCCTTAGGGTCCTACTCACCCAAGTCAATAACTAGAATTTGATCATTCATGTATCTCATTATCTATGACACATAGAATATGGAATGCAGCTGGTCCAAATGTGGGGTTATGGATAGGTGTTAATCAAACTCCAAAACTATCTATAAGATCTAAAATTAGCCGATTAACCATAGGGATATTTTTCCTCCCTTGAAAAACGTCGACAATAATTTTTAGGTGGATACTCTCAGGAAAACATTGTCTCCTTAATCCAACTAAAAGTCCATATAATTAGAATTTGTAAAAAAATTGCGTATTCTAGGGATTTCTCATCACATGCTCACAAATAAAATAATCCATCTCTGTTTTCACTTCCACCACTATAGGCCCAAAAAAGATTCCTCACCAATTACAATCTAGCACAAGGGTGACCTACAAGGTCTCCTATAGAGGGTTTTAAAAGGTTTCATGATGATAATGATTGATTATTTTTTTATATGAATGTTATTCCAATGGAATGTGAACCTCCAATCATTGATTGATGTCTAACACTCAATCAATCTTTATATCCTCCTATGCATGGATACTCTTCTCAATCTACCTATCCATATTAGATGTAAATTTTGAAATATACATCAATGGGGTCCATGAATTCCTCCCCCATGTCACTAAAAAACAATGATGTGAATCAACCATCAATTGTGGAGATTATTTTCTTTTGTACTGCATGAAGCTGTATGATCTCCCATATGTACAAATTCTTTTTGATCATAACTAAATTGTGCTCTCGGAATTCATCGATCTGTAAAAACATGTGAAGTCAGTCAATAATCATTTAGAATGAATCATATCCTCTCACTATCCATGGAATATCCATAATAGATACTATGGATAGTCCATCACATTTCCACTTCTGGATCTCATGATCTACAGTCAAACCTACCAAAACCTAGTGCTTGTAATTCACCTAATGACTTTAATACATTGAGAGATAAACCTTTCTACACCACACCTCATTGTCACCCTCCAAAACATTCTCTTCAAATACCTGTACATAGTTTCCACCCCAATAAGTATATCTACGGGGGATGTGTGAATCTCCATCATCGCTTCCTCTGGAAACATGACTAGAACCACTATATGTCCTTATAAAAGAATGGTGTGTTTCCCACATTTGAAAAACCCGTATGATACATCTTGTGAAGAGATCTGGTCCTATTGAACCACACATTTGATATTACCAACTAGGACTCTCTCACATGAAGAAGGATAGTAGGATTTATCAACATCAAATGAATAAAAAAATAACCCCTCTCCTCCCTATAGGTTTCCTAGAAAGAAGCCAACATCAAATATGCTTCCTCCAAAAAGTGTAAATGGGATATCCTACTATGGGAATTGTCCTCCATGTTTCCCTTAATATGATCATATAAGATCTCTAGGATATAATGAATCATGAAATCCAACCAACTAATCTAACCCAGTTATTGATCTCTCTGTGTGGATATGTAACTGAGACTCTAGTGGTTTGAGAATACAAAAATACACTCTCCTGGAAGATGGTTCCAAAATATATTCAGAGAAAATCCCCCCACTACCAACTAAATGTCATGAGTATCCTAGATCTTATCATGAGTTATCAACTACCTCATCCCATTTGTGATCATTTCTTACTACTACATTAACACACACTCAATTCCATCTCCAAATGATTCACAAAATAATACATACTGCACACCCTCCTCCAGTAGTCTCAACATAAGTGAAATAGTTAGTCTCACCTCAAATCCTTGAAGAATTTATAACCCAACACACTTTAGGTTAAAAGAATCTGATTCCATTACCTAGATGTAAATGTGCTCTAATCCATGATAATTCTTTCACGTACCTCCTGTATTACCCTTAGAAGAGAATAAAACACTACACCTATAGTACATTATTGGGTTGTTACCAAGAAATCACTACAACAATATTTTATGGGTACACAGATAAAATATACTCATAAATGAAATTACATCCGAAGTGATCCTCAGGGATCCAAAACTATAACTTTAAAAGCTTACTAAATAATTTTTTCTGTTGGAGTGATTCTTGGACTATCCCCATTTTCCATTCACACTCTTCATATGACATAGAACAAATGGGAATGCCATCAATGATGTCAACAAAAAATTATTTATTTTATGGAGGAATGATCAGGTTCATCATAGATATAAAACATTATGGAGGAATTGTTTAGAGTAAAATAAACCAAAAATTCAATGTGTATGTACTGACATTAGAATTCAATATTTGACATACCATGCTCACAATCCCTCCACTAGTAGTACTTGGATCTGTGATCGATCATTGAGAACCAACCAATGACTAGAAACTGGTCAAAGAGGTTGTCATTCCTCAAAAGGGGTATATATTCTTCCTCATTACCTACTACAAATGATAATAGTGAATTCAAATACGAATGATCCTATAAGAACTTTTCACGAACATCATTGGATCATTGTTGATGGATACATTGGTTCTAATGAAACCCTTATTGTGAAGGGCCTCCAACTACACACTTATATTTTAGATCTTAGTTAGGGCCACAGGATATGCCAAATAACATATCAGTGTTTTTTGAGGTGTAATTCATGGTAGAAGTCCATGTCACACTACAAAGGCTGTACTGGAACATCCTCGGGGTAGATTCCCATGTAATCCCCCACAACCAAATGAATCTAGTTGTCCATGTTCCTGCTTCCCCTAGGGATAAACATAGAAACTGATGGGTGATGGGTTGAAAAAACCTATATACCAGACCAGCTTGCAAAACCCTTAGATCCCTCTCACTTGAAAAGAGGAATCTCTTCCCATCCTCATGTATTCATCAAACTCACTTGTGACAATAGTCAATCTATTAATGAATTATGGGTAAAAAATCAAATTGAAATAAGATTTCACTAGGTATCATCATGATCATTGAGATGTCCCATGAGAATCTCTCACTCCTAAGAACCAGGTCTCACATCCAGTAGATATGTGATATCAAATAATTTCCCCCAGTTGAATCATCTGGACGTGGTTTTTAGGATAACTTTCCCACAATACACCCCACCTCTCAATGAAGGTATATGGAGATGAAGAAATTTTTGGAATATAACTTTATCAATACTAGAGTAATTATAGAAAAAAAATAGATCATTTCCCATATCATTGAATTTAAGTCCTGGTCATACCCCTCCATTTCTTGATACTACCCACATCCCTAATCGCCGACTCCTTGGGAATAGAATATTCCACAAAGTGGTGGTGGTGGGGGTATCCGAAAGCATCAACCCAATAAGAACACTATTCTTATTCATGAGGTACATGTTTCATCATTTCCATTTTCCTTATGTGTTTTTGTGAAAATAAGGCAAATGGGGAAAATCCAAAATTCTGTGGGTACATGCCATGTACTTTTTACCATGCCGTGTACATTGGGCATGTGGGATTAGTACACAGGGCGTGTAGGCCTGTCAGTGATGAAGGGTGTAAAAGCTGACTACACGCCGTGTACTTAGTATATACACACCATGTAATCAGTCGATATGTGAATGGTAAGGAAGTGGGAGTAGCTTCCAGCGGAGTGATAGTACACACCGTGTAATCAAGTCGACATATTAACAGTGAGGCGGTGGAAAGTGTCTTCCAAAGGGACAGTTAAAAAAAAGGAATGTACATGCCATGTACTTGAGAGTGCATGCCGTGTAGTTATGTTTTTTTCACATAAAATAGGCAGTATATTAACCGTTCGATAGAGGAAGCTTTGAACACCCGAGAGCCGTAGGAGAGACTCCCAGACCTTGGAAGGGCTCCTGACCACACATCGGGACTCCGATTCCTTTGTCGATGAACTCATTTGAACCGTGCGGGTGATTTATATTTCCCATGGAGTGTTTTCGCCCAATTATTTTCTAAGAGGAAGTTATTTGAGTTTGAATGGGTGAACATTTTTCCCATATCTACATTGTTCTCGGTTGTTTCGGGAGGCATCGATCATGTATATTGATAAGAGGAGATCATGGTAGGTGTTTTGTGTTTATTTCCATCTTTCTTCTGTTCCATTATGCTACAGGACCATGTTGGGGTGTCGTATGGCTGAGGCAGTGACTGATATAATACCTATAATTGCATAGGTAATTTAATGAATATGTGTATATAGCTATTTGGGATCATTGACTTGATCCAGGGCCACCCTGTGGTTGTGTTTCCCTTGTTTATCCATTTGGCCAGGATACCTGTGGGTATGTTGTGATTATAGCATGCTTTGAGATTCCATGAGAGAAAATATAGATATAATTTCTTGCTTATATTTCTGGACTCGGTCAGGTTAGTTTCTTAGCATGAGGGTAGTGTTTTTCTTTGCCTTAGGGAAGTGTTTAATTTACCTTGAGGGAAACTTTTCTTATTCATATGGGCAGTATCATCTGTTCTCGAGTGCAATATCTCGTATGCCTAAGGGAAATATTCATTATGCCTGAGGGAAATCACCTACGGGTTTCGATTCTAATTACCTGAGGGTAAGGTTTTTCATGTCCGAGGACTCTTTTGAAATTGCATATTTACATTGGTGATTTCATATATTGTACCTTCTAGGCTAAAGCACAGTCTTGGTATTGTTTTTTCTTCTAGTTGTTAGATAGCTTGTGGTGATTTTTTCTGTAACACTATTTAGAAGATTTTCGGTTGAGGACGGGTCTCGGAAACATATAATTAAATAATATTGAATTGTTAAAAAAATAATTAATTATAAATGGATCTGTAAGGAGTAGATTCTTTTGATTACTTCCTAGCTTACTACATTTAATTATTTCACACTATTGTTGCACATTTTCACTAACAGTTGTGCATGAGCCTTTGGTGGTTTCCTTTTGGGATTTATTTCTCACACCCATTTTGGGTCATTCTTGGTCACAAATAGATTTTATTGATGCCGCTCTTGATAAGGGAAAGATTCCCTATACAGGTTCTTGATTATTGCAGAGGAGTAGAAGATCATGGGACCAAGCTTTGGCTTGCGATGCTATTGAGTTCCTGTTGTGCTATTTGATTTTGCATTGCTGTACTTGTACCTTGTACTGTATTATTTTAGATTGCAATGTATCCTGTTTGAACTTTTTTCTTAGACATAGGGAAATAATTCATCATCCTATATATATATGAATATTGTCATCTTTTACATCTGTACTATTGTACATTTCATCTTGGAATTGTTTCCTACTTCCACTTTTATTATGTTTGTATTTTCTCCATTGTTCTACACTTTGACAAATGAGGGTATTGTTTCCCCAATATTAGAAATAGGCCCTCACTTCTAGTCGATAGAATTTTGAATTTGGGGAAATGATCTTGAGTTCATGTGACCAACCGAGTTCAGGGAACCCGTGGTGTGACACCCGAATCCAAGACGTTACCAAGCGGTATCAATTTTTTTTCTTTTCTATGAGTTATTTTAGTATTTGGTGATGATAGATAGAGATATATTGCTATGGGATTCGGTAATAACTGTGCCCGGTAGTAGCTACCCCTTGTACAGGTAAAGGCCGGATTGACTCTAATTCAATTGGGGTTTTCTGTTTTTGAATATTATAATTGATTTTATTTCCACTGTTGGGTGATGCACCTGTTCTCTGCTATTAATATTTTTCTACTTAGGGACTATTTATTTGCAACCAGATGAGATGAGGGTATTCCATCTCATGATCCATTTATTAACATTTTTGAATCTCATTCCATGCATAGTTTCCTTTCCATTTCTGTTCAATAGAAATATGATTTTGTTGTGATAGATGTTGTGCTAGAAAATGAATGTGGTTGTTAGTGGTACCTTGATAGATATGCCTGTTGTTGGTAGGGTATTGATAGATTTTATGGTTGGGTTTATGGATGCTAAATTTTTTTCCTGAGAATTATGGGCTCTCATGGAACGGAATTTATCGGATCACGATCTAGCCTATTGTTGTGAAGGTCGGAATCTAAACATTGATTTGTGGGGAGTATGGCCCCCCACAGATTGGAATTTGGCATACCGATGCTAGAAATTTACGGAAAATGGGCCCCAGAGTAGTTTCTAAGATTACTATGAAAAAACCCAAACAACATGGTGTGTGGTTTTATGAACACATTCCATGTACTCTTCTATTAGTGAAGAAATGAAAAAAATTTAAGTGCACATCATGTTCCCTATGTCCATGTAGTCTTGTCTCGAAAAATGTTATTGGCCTTATAGGAAGAAACACGGGATGTGAAAACACTAGAGGGAACACGTCATATACCATTTTTACACACTATGTCATGTTGACCCCTTTTCTGTCATGTCACCAACTACACGGATGGATAAAACTTTCCTTAAACACGCCATGTCACCTTTGAACACATAGTGTAGTGTAATCTGGGATTCCGACCATGTGACTAACTGCACGGGTCAGTGTTATCATTCCTATTACACACCGTGTCCATTTGGAACATGCCGTGTAGTGTGAACCATATAACTAGTCATGTCTAGGACAACACAGCTCGATGAAGCTCATTTAGTACACACCGTGTACGTGCGGGCGCGCCATGTTGTCTTGACTAGTGAGAGACTATGTGGACATGGCTGCGTGGCTGGGGAAATAGGGTGGTTTACACACCATGTGCGTGTGTAACACGTCGTGTAGTGTCATCCGAGTATATGGCCATGTCACTAACAAGACGAGCAGTTGGTATCTAACCCATACACGTCGTGTCTATCTGGAACCCACCGTGTAGAGTGAGTTGTGTACCCGGATGTGTAACGGACAACACGGGTCGGTAAAGCTTGTCTAATACACGTTGTGTAGACATTATAAATTCCATGTATTATCATTCAAAAGGGAGCTGTGTGACTATTCATTGTAGAAGGACTTGGGCAGGGGAAGAAAATTCAAGTACCCACCGTGTGTGGGGACAACACGCTGTGTGTTTGCAGTGTTACACAACCCGTTCTGGAAGAGTATATGCCCATGTGAATGACTTAAGGGAACACACCGTGTATTTATTATACATGTTTTGTATACATGTATTATAAAACTTGAATGTTTTCTTTGTCATGTTCCCTTATTACACTCATTGTTTTCAGCTCTTGATGATCTTAATCTAATGCCTGTGTTTGACCTCATACAGTCATGTCACCAAGACGACCATGAGTTATTCAGCAAGATAATAGCAACGAATATACTCCAGAGACGGTAGGCCATGGGAAACTGATGTATCCTCTAGTAGTTCCAGATGTGGTGCCATCTTTTAAACCAGACGCAGGAGTGGTGGCACTGTTCCATGAATGATTTATGTGGTTTATGCTAACCTTCTAGGGAGCGCCGCCGGTTGCTACATCTATGGTAGAGATGACACGTATATTCCAGATGCTGCATCTGCCTATGTTTTCATGTGATGGTGGACCATAGGCTGTGGCGTCATGGTTGGGATTTTTACAGACTATCTTCAAGCATCTTGAGACGTCTCCAGGGTGGAGGGTCAATGTCGCTATATACATGCTACAAGATTCCACCAAGATATGGTGGGATGTTACCACCAAGACTAAGCATCATAGAGACATGGAGTGGGATGATTTTTAGGCAGTTTTCTATGAATTTCTCTTCATAGAGATGCTACAAAATGATCGAGCTCGAGAGTTCATGAATCTGCAGTAGGGAGCCTTATCAGTGATTGATTATCCTTCCCGCTTTAGTGAGCTACAACGTTTTTCACCTGTTCTGGTGGGTGACGAGACATTGAGGGCTAGATTCTTTGATGATGGTCTTCTATATGACATCTGAGCACTATTGAATGTTTAAAGGTTTCCTATAGTGCATGAAATTGTGAACTAGGCACTAATTATTGAGCGAAACATACGGAAAGCTGGTGGTGTAGGCCAGGGTGGTTCGACACCGATTTCTGGTACAATTTCTACTGTTAAGATGAAGAGGCAGATGGATTTCTCTCAAGGTGGATGTACCAGCCATAATAGTTCATCAGGTGGCCAATTCATGTGATACAAGTGTGGTAAAGAGGGACACAAGAGACCCTAGTGTCCATGTGACTTAGTGGAGTGCCGATCTTGCGGCAAGATGGGTCATCTGCTACGCTTTTGTAGGGAGTTTCCACCAGCAACTAGTGAATGAGGTTCTGTGTAGACTCCCCGTGCAGGAGTCGGGCCTGCAGCATCTTACCAGTCATGGAATTGGAAGACATCAAGATGTTCAGGCCGAGGTGGTGTCCATGGCCATGTTAGCCAGACACCATTATCTTAGAGACAACAAGGTGGGTCAGCTCATTATACCCAAGATGTGTTGGAGGGCCACGACACTGGGAAGGCATAAGCTGTGCAATAGACCCAAAAAGAGAAGGATCATGGACCTTATACTGTCTGAGGTACTATTCTGGTTTGTTCTATTTTATCTCATGTACTTTTCAATACTAGTGCTACACATAGCTTTATATCTATGTCTGTTTTGGAGAGCCCTGTGTTCTGTGTTTTCCCTTCTTCTAATATTATGATGCTAGACACTACGTTGGGGACTAGAGCAGTCGGTGTGCGTCAATGCAAGGAGTTCACCCTAGAGGATGGTGGGTGTCACATTCTATTGTACCTCTATGTCCTAGAGATGACAAGGTATGACATCATTCTCGTGATCAACTGGTTGGTACCCACTCGATCCTTTGTATGTTGCTATCGTCTCAGGTTGAATTTCACATCACCAGAGGGTGGAGAGATTCTATACAAGGGCGAATGGGATGTCTATGCGAGATGAGATGGACCCGAGCATCGTAGGCATGGTGGATTGTAGCCCAGATTGCGAGTTTGTATCTGGATGACCGGGTATGTTTTCAGAAGGATTTCCCTCCAGTGGTTGATTGTTTTAGGGATGTCTTCACGGACGACATTTCAGGTCTTCCTCCAGAGTGATTGGTGGATTTATCTATTGAGCATGTTCCATGAGTGGCACCAGTTTCCATTCCTCCTTAAAGTATTGCTACACCAGAGCTTCCGGAGATCAAGAGGAAATTATAGGAGTTGCAGGCAAAGGGTTTCATCTAACCTAGTACTTCTCCTTGGGGTTCGCTTGTCCTGTTTTCAAAGAAGGTGGACGTTACCCTCATACTTTGTGTGGATTATATGATGTTGAACCAGTTGATGATTAAGTATTTATATCCCTTGCAAAGGATTGATGATCATTTTGATCAACTTCAAGGAGCACGAGTGTTCTCAAATATTGACTTGAGATCCAGATATCATATGTTACGCCTTAGACCAACGAACATACCTATTACTGCTTTTCAGAGCAGATATGTTCTATATGCGTACTAGTCATGACATTTTGACTCATGAACAAACTAGCAGTTTTCATGGCTCGGATGAATCGTGTGTTCCACCCATAGCTGGATTCTTTTTTGGTAGTATTTGTGGACAATATCATGGTGTACTCTCACACTGGACATGACAATGCACCCTATATTGAGATCGTTTTGAGTACACTGAAGGAGCATTGGACATATATTATGGTCTCAATTTTCCACTTTTGGCTGGACTAGACACACATTCGGGGTCATATTATCTTAGATGCAAGAGTAGCGGTAGACCTAGATAAAGTGAGAGAAGTAGTTTCCTGGGAGCATCCATAGAACGTGTTCGAAATAAGAAGTTTCTTGAGGCTGGCTGGATACTATAGGTGCTTTATATAGGACTTCTCCAGCATAGCAGCGCCATTGATGGGTTTGACTAAGATGGGTGCAATGTTCATTTGGCCAGAAGCTTGCGAGATGGCCTTTTAGGAGCATAAGGGAAGAATGACATCCGCACCAGTCCTCATACTTCAAGAAAAAGGGAAGAGCTGTACAATTTATTATGATGCATCAGGTATTGGGTTGGTAGTAGTGTTGATGCAGTTAGATCAAGTAGTTGCATATGAGTCTTAGCAGTTCAGGCCACATGAGAGGAATTACCCGACACATGATCTAAAGTTGGCTACAATTGATATTGTGTCACGCTGTTGGAGACATTATGTCTTGGGAGAACATTTTGTGGTGTTTACGGACCACAAAAGTCAGAAATACATCTTTACCCAGCGTGACTTGAATCTGAGATATTAAAGTTGGGTGAATTCCATTAGTCCTTCGACTTTGAGAATTCCTACACACATGGTAAGGGTAACACAATTGTTGATGAAATGAGTAATAGGACTCAGTTATTGGCAGTGTAGGAGGCCAGCGGTGAGTGACAACTTATGGATTTGTTCTCTAAGATGCATTTGGAGGTGCACAATAGTCAGGGGAGATCCTATCTTCAATCCTTAGTTGTGGCCTCTACCCTCCTGGATAGAGTGAGGATGAGACAACTATCATATTTGGAAGGCCTAGTTCTATAGGATTCAGTGGCAATTGAGGACCCTCCTCCCAGTTGGATGACAGGCAATGACGAGGTACTACGTATCCATGGATGAGTATGGGTTCCAGGGATATATGCGATGAGTTGATGTGGGAGTTTCATGCTTCACCTTGGTCAGTGCATCCTGGGTTTACCAAAATGTACTTTGACTTGAGATGTTAGTATTGGTGGCCAGGTCCAAAAAGAGAGGTATCTGGTTTGGTTATGAGATATCCCACCTGTCAGCAGGTGAAGGCGGGGCATCAAAGGCCTACTAGAATATTACAATACTTACCCATTCTGGAGTGGAAATGTGATGATGTCGCGATGGACTTCATAACTAGTTTTTTGAGGTCACCTCGAGGTAATGATGTTGTGTGGGTCAATGTGGGTAGACTTACGAAGGTAGATCACTTTTTACCAATCATAAAGGCCTTTAGTGTTGACATGCTCGGGAAGATGTATAAATGAGAGGTGGTATGTCTTCATGGGGTCCCTTGTTCTATCGTTTCATATAGGGACACCCACATTATGTCTCATTTCTGGAAGAGGTTTTAGAGGGTACTGGGTACATAGGTGCTCCTAAGAACAACTTACCACCCTCAAACAGATGGAAAATCAGAGCGTATGATACAAGTGATTGAGGACATGCTGCATGCATGCATCCTGGACTTTGGGGGATTTTTGGAGAGGAACATACCTCTGGTCGATTTTTCCTATATATATAGTTTTTAGGAAACTATTGATATGGTACCTTATGAGGCTTTATACGGTAGGCCATACTGATCACCCCTGTGCTAGTTAGAGGCAGATGAGGCAGCTTTACTGGGAAATCATCTTGGTCATGAGACTTCAGAGTAGGTCCAGTTGATTCAGAAGTGGATGGCTACTGCACAGTCTCATTAGAAATTTTATGCTGATCACCACAGACGACCCTTGGAGTTCAGGATCAGGGATCTGGTTTTCTTATGTGTTTCACTAAGGATGAGACACTCACAGAGAATGAGGCAAAGTAAACTTTCACTGAGGTATGTCGGACCGTCTGATATTATGGAGAGAGTTGATCCAGTTTCCTATCAGTTATAGTTACCATAGAGGTACCAGGCCATGCACGACGTCTCCCACATAACTCAGATGCTTCGTTATCACTTAGACTCATCTCATGTTTTTCATCCTGAAGATGCTGAACTTTAGGTCGATGCATCATTTGAGGAGTATCTAATTTGTATTGTTGATTGGAGAATGAAGGTTCTCTGAGGCTGGTCAGTTCCTCTCAAACGGGTGCTATGGTAGCATGTCTGAGTGAAGGACGAAAACATGGAGCAGGAGACCGATGTACATGATCAATGGCCCGAGTTGTTCTAAGCTTTATCTTCACCACCCTTGTAAGGGAAATTCAAGGATGGATTGGTTTAATTGGGGAATTTTGTAGGAACATGGTTCTATTTCTTGAGGTATGAGTTTCTTCTTTTCCTTTTTCCATTGGTGTTTTTGAGAAAATAAGGAAAATAGGGAAAATCCCCAAATTCTATGGGTACATGCTATGTACTTTTTCACACGCCATTTACTTTGGCCATTTGGGATGAGTACATAGGTCATGTAGGCCTATCGACAATGAAGGGTCTAAAAACAAACTACACACTTTGTACTTAGTATATAACAGTCGTGTAATCAGTCGACAGGTGAACAATAAGGTTGTGGGAGAAGTTTCCAGTGGAGCGATTGTACCTTCCATGTAATCAAAAATACATTCCATGTAATCAAGTCGACCGATGAATACTGAGGAGGTGGAAAGTGGCCTCTATTCGAATAGTTTAAAAAATGGAATGTAAACACCATGTAGATTAGATTACATGCTATGAAGTTATGTTTTTTTTTCATAAAACATGTTGTTGCCTACTCATTTGATAAAGGAATCTTATAATGACCGAGAGCCATTAGAGAGATGGTCGGACTATGGATGAGCTCCTGACCACACATCGGGACTCCAATTCCTTCGCCGATGATCTCATTTGAATTGTGTAGGTGATTTCTTATTTCTCCTTGAGTGTTTCCTTCCAATTATTTCCCAAGGGGATATTATTTTAGTTTTAATGGGTGAACATTAATCCTAGATCAATGCCATTCTTGGTTGTTTTTGGAGTATTCCTTCATGTATATTGATCAGCGGAGATCCAGGTAGGTGGTCTAGTGTTTATTTCCAACTATCATGTTGTTTTTGTGTTCTGTAGTTCTATGCCCCCATGTTGGGGAGTCCTATGGTAGAGGTCATTACTGATAAAATACCTAGAATTTCAGTGGAAATTTAATGAGTATGTGTATACTGTTGTTTGGGATCATTGCCTTGATGCAGGGCCACCCCATGGGTGTGTTTCCCTTGTTTAGCCATCTGGCCAGGATAACCATGGGTATGCCAGGATTAAAGAATGCTTTGAGTTTTCTTGAGAGAAAATGTAGATATAGTATCTTTCTTATGTGTTGGGCTTGGCCTGTTTACTTTCTCAGCTTGAGGGAATTGTTTTTCTTAGACGGAGGGCAGTTTTTCCTTTAGCCTGTGGGAGATTTTCTTATTCCTGTGGGTAGTACCTTCTATGCCTGAGGGAAATATCTCGTACACCTGAGGGAAATATTTGTTATGCATGAGAGAAATCACATGAGGGTTTCGATTCTGATTACTTGAGGGTAATGTTTTTCATGTATGAGGACTCTGTTTACTTTGCATATTCACTATGGTGATTTCTTATGTTGTACCTGCCAGGCTAAAGCGCTTGCATGGTATAGTTTTTCCTTATACTTGTTAGATAGTCTATTGTGGTTTTTACTGCGACACTATTTAGGAGATTGTTAGTCGAGCCCGGGTATCAGAAACTTATAATTAAATTATGTTGAATTGTTAAATAATAATTAAATGGAAATGGAACTATTAGGAGTAGATTCTTTTGAGTACTTCCTAGCTTACTGTATTTCATTATTTCACACTATTATTGCACATTTTTACTAACATTTGGGCACGTACCTTTGGTGGTTTCCTACTGGTATTTATTTCTCACACCCTATTTGGGTTATGTCTTGTGCCCAAATAGATTATATTTTAGCAGGTGTTGATAAGGTAAAGAGTCGCTATATAGTTACTTTATTGTTGCATAGGATTAGAAGAGCATGTGACCAATCTTAGGCTTGCGATGCTACTGAGTTTCTGCTACGCTGTTTTGTTTTGAATTTCTATACTAGGACCTCATACTGTATTATTTTAGATTGTAGTGTATCCTATTTTGACTGCTTTCTTAGACTTAGGTACATATTTCATCATCATCATATATATATATATATGATTTTTTTCATCTTTTACTTATGTAATGTTTTCTTTTTTAGCTTTTTATTGTATACTACTTCCGCTTTTAGTATGTTTGTATTTTCTCTATTGCACTACACTTTGACAAATGAGGGCATAGATTCCCCACTATCAGACCTAGGCCCTCGCTGCTAGTCGGGAGCCTATGGCGTTTGGGGAAATGCGTTTGAGGTCATGTGACAAACTGGGTTTGGGGCACCTATGGTGTGTCACCTGGAACCATGACATTACAAACCACCTCCAATTGATCCAACTTCTAAATCTATTCATTTCCACTTCCAACATCACCACAAATGGGGATTCTTTTGAAATTATTGGTAGATCATTAATCACGGCGGTTCATCTATCATGATGTATCATCGCTTTCTTACCATCCCTCCTTATCTCAATGGTCCTTCCAATAAATATCAATGTGATATTTTCCATAATAATTATAGTATCTCCCCTCTATAGGATGATGAAAACCTATAAAAAACCTTGTACTACATTTCCATGTGACTAATTCTGGTAATGAGAGAGTTTCCTTTTCCATGACCATGCCAAGTAGAACCTTATAGCTACTGCAGATGAATCAGTCCAGTAATTCCCACTGACATCTCTTGATGCATGGCATATCTATGATAGGAATATCTTCGTCACCAAATCCCTCTCTAGCACTCCATTATAGATGACAATTATTCAGGGGACTTCACCCTCAAAATTATATATTCAGATAATTTTATCAAAATTACATATCTAGAAGTAACCATCCAACACCATGTAAATGGATAATTTTCAATGGTATGTGAACCTCATGGTGTACATTGAAACCATAAAAATACCTTGATGAAACCCAAGAATATTCAAGATCTGAACTGAGTAAAATCATTAGGGGTATTACTCCACATAAAATAACTTCATGAATATAGACCATGAGATTGACATCTCAATATGATTATGCATGAGTGGAATCCACCTTCACCATGTTACTCTATAGAAATGACTATCTTCTAGAGAAAACATATAATCCACTATGGTTGGAATGATTTTGAAGAATCAAATCATAGAATCATACCAATCATCCACTAGCTGGGTATTTGGCTCAACCCAAAACCTCATTAGCCACTAATGCTGGAACACAAAGAGTGCACTAAAAATATACACATCATTATCCTGAACTGTTGGTACTATCTACATCTCATCAGGAGGGATGATAATCCATACTTACTTAGAGGAAACACCTCATGATATGTCCCCTTAATTGAGGCCTAATAACCAATAGGATCTTCATAATGATCATGAATCGGTAACTTGGATAGTTTTCTTAATGGAGTAATTATAAAAGTGATAAATATATACCATAGGTAGAAGAGATTTTTTCTATTGGGAGATGAATCAAGATGTATATTAAAATTACTATATACTATATGGTGTATATACAATTGATATTTTCAACTTATGTATCAGTATGCCAATTTTACAAGCTGATAGTCAAAATCATAGTGTATGGATATTGCAACAACCCTTCAAAACCATGGTTCCCTAGGATGAAATCCGTAGTCAGGACACTTCAACACCATCCTTTAATGTCTGATAAAGTTCCTCATATGTGAAAAAATCTATTCATAATCCCATGGAATGAACTTCTCTAATAAAAATAAGTATGGACCAGACGCACCAAATCCCACTAGGGTGGTCATAGGGAGACCACCAAAACCCAAATCTCACATCTAATTGGATATGGTCTAGCTATAATCTTGAAGAAATAATGATATAAAATTGGAGGCCATATCCTAACATAAAAATACAAATTCACCTGACCATTCCCATGATATATAGTATAGGAATAATGAAAATATTATAACATATATTGTAAAATGAATCATTTAATAAACTCTAGATAACATTTCATAGAATAATAAAATAAATAAAAAAGCATAAATGTGTTAAATAATTCCCAACTAAGAGATACGTCCCAACTAGAAATGAACTGGAATAAATGGAAAATATGAGACTGAATCCCGATATTCATGTCTTGAACGTTGTACATAGTCAATTCTGAAGTCATCAATGCACTATAATCTTGTCAACAACAAAATATTTTTCATCTTTATAAAACAATACATAAGAAACAATAACAATATAGGGTGAGTATATACATATATAATTGGAATACGAAATAAATCACAAAGGGATAACTAGAAAGATACAATAATGGTCAGATTAAACCACAATAATATGGAAACAAAACTCATCCTAGTTATATGATCAAAAAAATCCATATTATTGATAAAGGGTATACTATTCTTTATAGCCTAGCCTCAGACGAAGAATCTTCTTGTTTCTCCAATGTTCCATCATTGATGCCCAAAATCTCACTTGTCAATTTGAGAGATTATTGTGGAGGACCATCACCTTGTAACATATCCATATCCCAAGGGGTTACAATCAAAAATAGAGGTCTCACACATTAGTTCAATATGGGGGTTCCACTAAATAGATCAATGACCCATGCCTTGGTGCGATAGGGGGTTCCACTCGTGATTAGAAGAATATTTAAATAGAATGATAATGGGTACCAATCATAGATAGATAGATAGGTATAAGACTCACAACCTGGTCTATCAAGGGGGTTACACTCAATGAACTAAGGACCAACATCATATTATTATAAGTGGGTGCCACTCAATACATAGAGAAACCACACACCAATTCATTTGGAGGTTCAACTGATGGGACATAAGACCTTATCCCTAGTATTTTAATGGGGTTCCACACAGTGATGTTATGAACCAATACCTATAATGATTGTGGGTTCATCTCAATAGATATAGAGGAACCTCGGGGCACACAACCTAGTGCAATAGAAGATTTATAACCCTGATATCTCTAGGAAGATCATTCTAAGATCACAACCATCATTAGGAATCATCTGGAGGAGTTACGCTCTATGTAACACCTTAAATGTTATCTCAAATTCAACAAACATTTCCATCATCAGGTTATACAAGGATATACACATAGGATTGTCAACTCATAAGATAAAATTCAAGTCCTAGAGAAGATGATGTTCAAGGTGGATGTTCCCAAGAAAATTACGTGGAGTATACTTGGGGTCACATAGCATGTGTCCGAACATAGTCTCCTTCCCTCTATTCCAATGAAGAAAACATCGTTTTCTATGAATTACTACATGGTTTGTAAGGGTACTACATGGAATATCTGGGCTTCATGGTGCCTAACTATGTGCCCTTGTCCATTCACATGTACATTGATTGATGCTTGTGTACATATAAAGTACATGAAGTGTCATTCCACCAAGTGACCTATGCTCTTGAAGCTAGCACATGGCATGGAAACCATATGTTTGGTCACATAGTGTGCAGGCCCAACCACATTGAATGTGATCCTTACCTTCCCCAAATCCCTAACGAACAATTTTGGGGGACTATAAAACAAGTTTTTATATAATACATGTTGTGTCGTTGGTATTTTCGTAGAAACATATGTATGTCTTCATATGAAGTTTTCATGTTTGTGTTTCCATTGATTCTTCATAAAAAAAACATTGCGGGACCTAAATCTATGTTGATCCCAACCTGATTCATTAATTGTGGATAAATTTGGGTCACCCGAATGTTGCACAACTCGTTCCAATCCCCACAAAAATCTTCTCCATTCTACTATAAATACCAAATAAATAATGTATTCTCCTAGAATGTGATATTATTCCTGATTTTCAATAAAAAAATTGAAAATGTTCTCATCATTTACAAAACCACCAGGAATCTGGTGGTTCGTAATCACTCATGGCTTCCATGACAATGTAAAACTATAACCCTATTATAACACACCATGATTCTATGATACGCTTCTCTTTGAATAATTCAATAGTGTGTGTTGTTCACAACATCGAGTTCTAACACACCACAACCAATCAAAAAAACCGTTATGAATAGTAATACCCATTTTTTGAAATTTATAAATTTTATTTTTCAAAATGGACTTCATGTTTGGATTCGGAATATCGAATTTATCCTAGGGTGAATTTTTGGTATTTTTCTGAAAAACCTCAATTTTTATGAATAGTGAAACCACTAAGTGGTAGTTAAAAAACTGAATTTTTCATAAAAAATAATTTTACTGCTTCTGTGAGTGGAATTTCGAAAATCCGTGAGACACGGTTAATATCAAGGAGTAAAATGTGGTTCAATGAGATGAAAATAATATTTGGAGAATAGTAACTTTTTACTTTTATTTATCACGGTTAATAATAAATAGGGTAATTATGGGTCAAAATAATATTAATATTAACCTAAAACATGTCCTAATTCTATTGGAAAAGTGTATCTCGACCAAAAAAAACCTTAGGAATAAAATATTATCATTTAGGTCCACTTGGATTAGATTAGGACATTTATTATAATTAAATTCAAAGAAGATTTAAAAGAGTTGAAATCAATGATTATTTACTAAAAAAATTTTAATATAGGGTTATACCTAAGATAAATTCACTTGTAAATATTCATTATAAAGATAAAAAGATTTTCTACATAATGGTATTTTATTTATACTTTTTAGACATTAAATAATTTAATTTATTTATGACAAAATAATGATGCAGTAATTACCATAATATAGAAAAATTAAAATAATTGATATTATAAACACACAAATAAATATAATTTGAGAATTTTTATGAATTATACTAATTTTACAGGATAATATGACATGTTAGGATTGATTTAATTAACTTTTTTCGATTTAATCATTCTGTTATGATTTTATTACAGAAATCAGTTATTGAATTATGTCAAAATTTACATAAAAGTGATTTTTTAAAATATTATATTATTAATTGATATTAAATTCCTAAAAATTGAATTTTCGTCTAAGAGACTTATATCATGATAGTTGTATCATTAATGGACCACTTGGGGGTCTATTGGAGGCATATAGTAATTTTATTAAATATATATTATAAAAATACAAAGTGACATAGTAAGTGTCAAACTAATTAACTAAGAGTTAAAACTAAATGATAAGGTTAATATAATGACCCAAACCTGTAAAAATTCTATTGGTTGTGTGTGTTTCAACCCATACCACCATAACCTTTAATTAATAGACTTTAGAGCCATTAGAAACCGAATATGAATTTATTATAAAATAATATTTCTAGCTTTTCCAAAGGTTCATCTCACCCCTCTTATAAAAGGGCCCTCCCCCTTCTAATTAATTCACACCTTCAAAGCCTTTTGGTTTGGCCAACCCCTGCCCAAATACTCTTTCAACTTCCCTCAATACAACCTAGAGGCCTTATTTTGATCAGAAAGCCTACCTAAGGAGCCCTTTTGATCAAATCAAAAGGAAGAACCCGATGAAGAGGTAATGTTTTCAACACCCTTTTTCAAATTCATTTCTTCTTCATCTTATTCATTATTTTTTATTACCATTCTAAAATAATGAATCCAGTATCTACTATATACATTAATATTATTATAAATATGGTACATCCATATTCAGTATTCTATCCATCCTTTGAATGACATGTCACCATATGTGCGTACGTACAGCTTAACATCTCCACGTCGTCATGTAATTGTTTTTCAATATATTATTATTTGGATTGGTATAATAATGATTTGTAATTCATGTATATAATAAATATAACATGATAATTATTTTTATATATGATAAACCATCTAATGAAATATTATTTTAATATCAAAAGAATGATCTTGTCGCTCATGCGTACGTACGGACTATTGTCTCCACAAACGCGATGAGATTCATTCTCCATCGTATCCATCAATGTCTAATTATCTTTTAATGATCAGTAATTGTATCTATGGACTTGATATCATTCTGTATATGAATAAGATAAAACATATCCATGAAAAAAAAATTTTACGTAACAAAACATATAAAAGAAAACGAGTAAGTTAAGACACGAAACAATGATAATACTAAGATATTATGAACAAATAAATGTTAAAAGATCATATATGATATCATATTGATGTATATGATTCTTGTATAATTTAATAAAATTTACTTCACTATTATACAGGAGTTTAACCTACCCCCAACCATGGAAAAGTGCAAGGTAAGGGTTTATTTCGCAATCTCTTCATTATATGAGGTTGTTTATACGAAATAATCTACTGGGATTTCATTATCATCCACATCCATGTTTCATTCAAAATATATTTCAAAACATTTTTACTATTTACATGAATATGGGTTAAAGTCATTTATACCCTTGTTTGACTTTTTAAAAGAGGTTTATAAAGGAATCTTTCTGTCATTTTCCAAACCATGTGCTTTTAACCTTTTCGACAGAATTAAGGTAAAAATGTTTTTTAACTTATATGGTGGGTGTAGCTATTCTCCACCGTTATAAAATCTTTAAAGCTTCCCTTACATTCTTATAAGAATATTTTAAAGGAAAATGTTTTATTTTATAAATATATGACTCTTAAATGATTTCAAAATAGAATGAGATATTTCTTTAAAAAGAGTTTTGATTTCATCTATGCCAGCATCCTTTAATGGATTTTATGTTTATTTGGAGTTGATTTATTATGATACAATACTTCCATATTGTATAGATGGTTTTGTGATATCTTTGACTATGGATGCTTCATTTTTATACCATTCATGGTTTATGAAGAATGTATTGACATTTTGTATTCTAGTTTTAATACAAATTTTTATGTTATGTTTAAACCTTTTCATATGAGGAATGTATTGGACTTAATAAGGGACGGGTGGAGCCTGCTATAGCTCCTCGATGCATCGGTAGGTCTCATGAGACAAACAAGTGCTTTGGCACAAGGCCTTAGAAAAATATTATTTGTAGTCTTGGCATGTGGCCTTGGATATGTGGTTATGATAGTCTGGCATTATGCATTCCATCATTATGAATGTTGTTATTGATATTGCATGTGATTATTCTATTAGTACATTATCCATGTGAAAAATTAAATGGAATTATTTCATTTTATTTTTGCCATACTATGTTGATGTTCAAGTTTAAAAGGCTTTTGTTTTAGTTATACATTACCTTAAAAGTTTATTCTTATTTATGAATGTTTCTGCTATATTGTTATCCTTACTGGGCATTTGAGCTCACCCCTTTTCTATGTTTTATTTTTCCCAGGATGTGAAGAAGTAAATTATGAATGACCTGTAGGGATAGTATGAGGGGATAAGAGTGTGGACTATGGAGACTATGTTGTTGTAGTTTTCATTTTTATGATGTAATGTATAACTTTATGAATATATCTAGTGTTTCCAAGGCTACTAAACTAATCCGTCTTTCGATATTTGATCTTTCTTGTGATCATGCCAATGTTAAGTAATAATTCACCGACTCTGGGTAACTGGGGTCAGGGCGTTATAGTTGGTATCAGAGGAAGTTTAGTAAAAACCATGGATGCTAGATTTAGATAAACTCTGAATAGAGCACATAGATTTAAGATGGACTTTGAGGATTAGTATAGATGAACTTCCTAGAATTTTGGTATTGTAGAGATTTTGTGAGTTTTCCGAGCAATATATCCCTATCTAGATAAGAGTAGGTAGAGGTGGCTCTAGCACAGATGTACCTAGGGGTAAAACCTGAAAACACCACTTTGAGCTAGACTCGAACGGGAACTGGTGCACGACAACGAGCCTTTCTGCACTCTTGGTTACGACAGTCTCGAGGGATATGCTTAGGATTACACTCAATTTATTTACAAATCATTATGAAGGGTTTATGAGTATATACTTCCTCAAAGAAATCATTTTTATGATTATGGATTATATCCATAAATAGTTCAACTTACATTAAGTGTTTTATAAGAATGGAATTAGGTATTTTGATTCATAAACTGATCTAGTTTATGCCATTTTTTAGAAATGGTGTCTATGTAAAGAAATGGAAACCTTATCAATGCACACACTCCATGTAGGGATTTCCCTCCTGCTCAAGATAATTACAGTGGAGATGGTGATGCAACTGGTGCTGATCAACTAATCACTATACTGGGAAAACTAACTCAGGTTATGAATAATAACCTTACCCATATGGAGCACCCTGATCCACAACGTGGAGGATCAATATTATATCGTTTCATGAGGCAACAACCACCAACATTCAATGGGATTACAAATCCTTTAGTAGCATAGCAATGAAAAAATTCCCTAGAAAAAATATTTCAGGCCTTGGGGAGTAGTGAAAGGGAAAAAGATATCATGGCTGTTTACCACCGCACTGGAGATTCTGATCAATGGTGGTCATTGATTCAAAACATAAAGGAAGATGATGAAGTATCAAATATGGAATGGAGGGAGTTCAAAGATCTGTTTCTAGAAAAATACTTTCCTCGCGACCATCGACCAGATATGGAAAGGCAATTTCTCAGTCTGATACAAAAGGAGGATGAGAATATCAAAAAATATGAGGCTAAATTTACAAGATTAGCAAGGTATGATGGATATTTTATACGTAACCCAATAAGTAATATTGATCGTTTATTTGATGGGTTAAAACCATTTATCCGTTGATAATTAGTCTCACAATCCTTCTCGTCTTACGAATACATTGTCTCATGTGCTATCAAGACAGAAAAGGAATTATCTAATTCTTATTACTTTAATGAAAAGAAAGAGAAGAATAGATCATCTAATCAATCTGGGAATGGAAATAATGGGATTAAGGGAATGGTTGAATATCCATCCTGTGGTAAATGTGGGAAAAAACACCTCGGTACTTGCTTGAAGGGAACTGGTGTCTGTTACAAGTGTGGTGAAAAAGGCCACCAAGCTCGTGATTTCAAAGGGAAGAAGGAAGTTACCAATGTTCAATGCTACAATTTGTAGGGATATGGGACATTATTCAAATTAATGTCCTAAGCGTCAGGGGATGTTACCTCAGAAAAGGCCATGGGATCAAGGCAAAGATTATGCTATCACTACTGCTGAGGTAGAAGCTCTTAAAGATGTGGTGGAAGGTAATTTAATGGTTTCCTAAAGTTTAGAAAATGCATTATTTGATTTTGGATCATCACATTGTTTCATATCTTCCCAGTTTGCTAAGAAAATTAGATATTTCCAATTTGATTTAACAAGGGAGTTGTCAGTTAAAACTCCTAAGGGAAGTGTCATCGCAAAAATGTTTTGTGAATCAGTCCCCATTAGAGCACATAAATGTTCTTTATCTGATGATCTCATCATCTTACCTATTATTGAGTTTGATATATTCATCGGTATGGACTGGAATTAGGACCATGATGCGAAGATTTATTATAAGAAGAATGAATTTGTGATTCTTGATGATGATGATAAAGAACACCTTATCTTTAGAGAAGAATCGTCACCACCTAATTCTTATCTAGATCCACCTACAGTAGCTCAACTAAATTCAATTATTGGGGATGAAGAGAATGAAATGACTATGGTTGAGGAAAGGAATGTTCAAATAAAGGATGTACCTGTTGTGAAAGAATATGTAGATGTGTTTCTGGACGATTTACCTGGACATCATCCAGAACGAGAAGTTGAGTTTTCAATTGATTTAATTCATGGATCAAGGCCTATATCGAAGACCCCTTATAGAATGGCCACTATAGAATTAGTTGAACTAATGAAACAACTATAGGAATTGAGTAATAAGGGATTTATTCATCCTAGTGTTTCTCCATGGGGATCCCATGTTATTTTTGTTAAAAACGATGATAGATCTATGAGGTTATGTATCGACTATAGGGAGATCAATGCTATAACAATAAAGAACAAGTATCCCTTACCTCGCATTGATGATTTATTTGACCAAATGAATGGAGATCAATACTTTTCAAAGATTGACCTTCGATCTGGATACCATTAGTTTTTTTTTAATGAAGGAAGACATTCTGAAGACAGCATTTCGAACTAGGTACGGGCATTACGAGTTTATAGTAATGCCTTTTGGATTGACTAATGCACCCTCTGTAGTCACAGATCTGATGAATAGAGATTTCAAGGAATAACTCAATGAATTTGTGGTGGTATTTATTGATGATATCTTGGTATAATCCAAATTCTATGAAGATAATGAAAATCACTTGCGCATTATCCTGAAGACTCTGAGAATACATGAATTATATGAGAAGTTTAGCAGGTGTGAATTCTGCCTTCAAGAGATTTCTTTTCTTGGCCATATTGTCTCAAAATATTGAATCTCTAATGATCCTTCTAAGACCAAGGAAATCCAAGAATGGCCAGCACCGATGAGTATAACTGAGGTACGTAGTTTCGTTGGTTTAGCAGGTTATTATCGATGTTTCGTCCAGAATTTTGCCTGGTTGGCTAACCGATTAACAAAGCTCACATGTAAAGGGGTTAAATTTGTTTGGACAAAATAGTGAGAAGAATCTTTCGAAGAACAGAAGAGAAGATTAGTCAATGCTCCTATATTGAATCTACCATAGGGGAATGATGGGTTCGTTATTTACAGTCATGCATCTATGAAAGGACTTGGTTGTGTCCTTATGTAGAATGATAGGTTTATTGCCTATGCATCACGATAGTTGAAAACTCATGAGAAAAACTATCATACTCATGATCTTGAGTTAGCAGCTACGATATTTGCTTTGAAGATATGGAGGCACTACCTCTATGGTGAAAAATGTGAGATTTATACTGATCGCGAGTGTTTTAAGTATATTTTCACACAAAAATAACTCAACATTAGGAAAAGGAGATGTCTAGAATTACTAGAGGATTATGATTGTACGATACACTACCACCCGGGGAAAGCAAAAAAGGTGGCAGATGTTTTGAGCAGAAAAGATCATGGAGTTTTAAACAATATGAGAATTGAAAGGGATCCAATTTTCATGGATCTAGTGAAGATGGACATGGGAATAACCATGGAAGGTGAAACATCAATTCTTTTTCAAATGGTTTCCAAACAATCTTTACTCGAAAGGATTAAGTGTTCTCAGACTAATGATGAAGAATTTCAAAAGAAGATTAAAGCTATGAATGATGAGAGATTGAGAGACTTGTTGGAACCAGGTTCTTCAAAGCATGATTTGGTGTATGGTTTGTGTTTGTTGTCAATCCTCAGTGGAAGTTCCGAATGTGTTCCAGATGAGAGGTTTTCCGCGCCGAAGGGGATTTTGCGCGCAGTGGTATCAGTCGCCTATAAATATGAGGTGACCCCCTTCATTCGGGGGGCTGGAAGACTTAGAGAAGATCCGAGGTCTGATGCGCGAAAAAGGATCGCGTAAAGGAGCTTGCGCGAAATATTTGGAGTTGCGCGAAAAAGGGGATTTTTGCGCGAAATATTTTTTCCGCGCCAAAAGAAAATTTTGCGCGCAATAGGATGATTTTGCGCGCAAATGGTTGATGTTTCGCATATTTCTCAGTAAGGTTTGACTGCACGTTTTGGTTATCCAGTTCAGTGGTTCTGTGCGTTCTAGTGCATCTCTTCCGGACTTCGATGCAAGCAGAGTCTCGTGCTGAGCAGAGGCAAAGACTTCAATGCAAATTTATTGAAGAGACCTTCATGTCTATAAACTGAGTGAGACTTCACCAACGGAAGTGAGCCAGGGGGAGTCAACGGGAGTGACCCGAGGGAAGCAGTGAGCTATCCCTAAACCTTATGTAAAGGCAGTGAGCCTGGGACAGAGTGTCTCTACCCGAACTTTTGTATCCGCAGCTAGTGAAGCATAGTGGATTTAGGTACGACCGACAATCTGTCGGCGTATGCTCCTTGGACGTAGCCCTTAGTGGTGAACCAAGTAAAAATTGTTGTGTCATCTCTCTGCATGTGAATGTTTAATTGCTGATCATATCCTTCATACAGGTTTAAGAAGTTCCTGCCAACGTGGGAACAAGATCCACAACTTTAAGAAGAAAAAGTTGCCACCCTGATTCACCCCTCCCCTCTCAGGGTGTCCCGGGGTCCTTCAAGTGGTATCAGAGGGAGGTTGCTGGTCTTGAATCTGTCCTTTGTCGCCATGGAGAATGCAGCCAATGTGAGGGGATTCCCTCTCTTTGATGGAAATAATTTTCAGATCTGGAAGAATAGGATGCGATCTCATCTAAGATCTCTTGGAATGTAAGTTTTGTTTTCTATTGTGCAAGGAATACAAGTCACTGATCAAACAGTACTGGCTATGACTGACACAGACAGGAAAATTCTTGATGCAGATGCTAAAGCTCAAAATGCACTCACCGCAGCTCTTTCTGATCAGATATATCTAAAGGTGATGAGTTGCACTTCAGCAAAGTCTATGTGGGATAAACTTGAAAACATTTATGAAGGAGATAGCAAGGTAAAGGAGGCAAAACATCAGGTTTTACATAACAGGTTTGATGA
Source organism: Viscum album (assembly GCA_963277665.1). NCBI lineage: Eukaryota > Viridiplantae > Streptophyta > Magnoliopsida > Santalales > Viscaceae > Viscum > Viscum album. The sequence goes on along the minus strand of OY728121.1, from coordinate 167,898,591 downwards.
CCTAAAGATGCATCCCAATGAAAATGCAGATTCATTTTTTAATCGAATTACTGAAGTAGTGGGAGCAATTCGAGGTCTTGGAGAAGAAATCAAAGACATTGATATCGTTAAGAAAATATTGAGAAGACTTCATCCCATGTACAATGCAAAGGTGTCAGCCCTCGAAGAAACAGATCTATCCAAACTTTCTATGGATGATTTGTTAAGTAGTTTAGTGGCATATGAGATGAGAGTCAAACCTGAAGATGCCACGAATCGCGTGAGCAAAGAAATGGCATTCAAAGCCATGGACAAACTGAAAATTTCAGAAGATAGTAGTGGTGATGATGACGAAGAAAAAGAAATTCTTTCCCTCATCGCGAAGAAGCTGAAAAAGGGTAAAGGTAAATTTAGAGGTAAGTTACCTCTTGCATGTTTCCGTTGTGGAAGAGTTGGGAACATTGCCTCTCAGTGCCAAAGAAATTTGGATAATGATGAGAGCGAAGCTGAAGACATTGAAAAGCCTCGGAAAAGGTTTTTCAAAAAGGGTGATTTCAAATCTGGAAAGAAAATGCAGAGGAAGAGCTTTGTCTGTGAGGAAGAAGATGATGATATTGAATTCTGTGAGGAAGAAGAACCAGAATTTAAAACTGAAAAACATGCTTCCATGATGGCTACCACTGAAATATCAGATTCTTCAATCAATAAAGGCATAGATAATCAGAGTACTGCCCTTGATAATCCAAAGGTTCAAATTAAGGATGCTTTCTCCAAGATTGAGAGTAAATGTAAGAAATGTAATAAGTGGAAGGAAATGGTCAAAGAGTCATCAGAATATGTTGATGAACTTGAAGCTGAAATTGAACGTATGGAAGAGTTTGTGAAAGTTCAGTCTAAAATCATTGAAAGCAATGATGATGTATTGGATCTTAAGATAAGAATTGAAGAGCAGGGAAAGGTCATCAATGACCTCACCTCAATACTGGAAGAAAAGTCCAAGACTACTGAGGGTCTTGAGGAGGCAATTGTTACTCTTAGGAGTAAACTTGAGACCGAATCTTTTTCAAAAGAATCAAGGAAGAAAATACAACCTAGAAGATTCTCAGATGCTGAATTATTAGCAAGAGCCAAATGTGGTTCTGATGGAGTTGAAAAAATCTTGAGCGTTCAAAGACCCACCTGCATGGGAAAGCGTGGAATTGGATGTGAAGTTGAGACATCAACTGCTGGAAATAAAGAAATTCAAAAGAAAGACAAAGCGAAGGTTGAACATGTTGAAACATTTTCTGAAGTGCTGAAAAAGGAACCCTCAATCCAAACTAGAAGGATAACTGACAATTACCATCAAACATTTAGAAATGATAGGCAGTTCAACTACTCTCGCAGGGATGAAGGTATGAGGAGAAATTCAGGCGTGAAGGCATTCCCTCACATGAAGTGTCAATTCTGTGGCTATCTGGGCCATACTATGTCATATTGCGAAGAGGCAAGGAGTTACTTTAATGGAGAAGATCTGGGAAATCAACAAAGGAGACCTATTTCATATCCTCCATCTTATAGAAGAAATATCCTCTATGGTTACTGTTTTAATTGTTCTAACTTTGGCCATAAAGCTATGTTTTGCAGGCAGCAGTATGACAAGAGAAATTCATACAACACCCAAAGACGGGACAGGGTTCATCCTCCTGATGATGTTGTTCTCAAAAATTGTTTTTCTCTTCCGGAAGAAGATTATGGGTATGAAGACTCAGATTATGTGGAAGAAAGTTTTAAAAGGCCATCAGTGTCTTATGCTCAATCCAATATCTCATGGAAAGAAAAGAAGAAAATCGAGAAATCCAATCTTGCGGAGGTAGCCCTCAAAGCTAAAAAGAGTTGCAGCACCTGGATTCTTGATAGTGGATGTTCTTCCCATATGACAGGAAATGCTGACCTTCTGAAGAACATTGAAAAGAAGGTTGATGGAACAGTACGGTTTGGTAACGATGGCGCTTTGAAGATTAAGGGCAGTGGGAAAACTGCTCTCGCCAACGGAGAGCTGAAAAAGACTGAAGTTCTTTATGTGGACGGTCTACGCCATAATCTCCTCAGTGTAAGTCAACTCTGTGACTCAGGGCTCATAGTAACCTTCAATCAAAAAGGCTGCACTATAAAAGGAAAAACAGGGAATTCTCTTATGAAAGGTTGTAGAACAGATGGAAACTTATATCAGGTTGACAGCAAAGTGAACTCTTGTTACTTGTCTGTTGACGAAGAAAACAATTTATGGCATCGAAGGCTGGGGCACATTAACCAACAAGACATGGAAAAGATATCTAAGCTGAAGATAGTCATGGATATTCCCATTCTAAAACGCGAACGGGAAAAATCTTGTGATGCCTGTATTCGTGGGAAGCTGGTCTGTAATTCATATCCTCCAAAGAAGAAAAGGGCATCACATCTTCTCGATCTCATTCACACTGATGTATGTGGCCCAATAAATGTTGCTGGAACCTATGGAGAGAGGTACTTCGTCCTTTTCATTGATGATTATAGTAGAATGGATTGTGTAATGGTGATTCACAGGAAGCGACAAGTACTTGAATGCATGAAAACTTATCGCCGAATTACCGAGAATGACACTGGACGGTCAATAAAAGTCCTACGATCAGACAATGGAGGGGAATACACATCCATTGAGTTTGAAAACTATCTAGAGAAACATGGAATACAGCATGAGGTAGCTGCTGTGAGAACTCCACAACAAAATGGAGTTGTTGAGCGTCGAAATCGACAGGTCAACAATATGTCCAGGACTATGTTGATTGACAGTGGTATCTCTCGCCATTACTGGAAGGAGGCTGTTGAAGCTGCAGTTCACATTCAGAATCGAACAGGGCTCTACATGGGAGAAACGAAGACACCGTACGAATTATGGCATGGAAGGAAGCCTTCCTTGAAATACTTTCGGGTTTTTGGAAGCAAATGTTTCATCCGGAATAAAGAAGGAAACCAAGGAAAGTATGGTGACAATGCTGATGAAGGAATTTTTCTTGGGTATCCAATGAATAGTAAAGCTTACAAGTGTTTCAATAAACGCTTGGGGAAGATTGTGGTAAGCAGTGATGTTAAGATAATTGAAGAGAAAACCACAAATGCTTCAAGGACGCCATATGCAGATGTGATGGACAATCAGGAAGAAAGTGAACGTGAAGAAAACACAGAGATAGAGGAAGTTGTTCAAAACTCTCAGCATTCACATCATGATGTTGACTCAGAAGAGGAATCAGAAGAAGAACCTATAGCTGAAAAGAATGCTACTGAATCTCTCAGGAGAAACCGAAGAGCTGAGATTGATCCATCCAACATAATTGGGGACATGAATGCACCCACTCAAACAAGGAGGATGAGAAATAACACACCTTCTGCATTTCTATCAGTTGTAGAGCCAACCTCATTTGAAGAAGCTGCAATGGATGAATCTTGGGTGAAAGCCATGAATGAAGAGTTAGATCAGATTGACAAAAATCAGACATGGGATTTGGTCCAGAGACCCAAAGGTCACAATGTGATTGGCACCAAATGGATTTTCAAGAACAAGTTTGATGAGCATGGCAATTTTATCAGAAACAAGGCTCGACTGGTATGTAAAGGGTATTCTCAGATTGAAGGTGTTGATGTTGAAGAAACCTTTGCTCCAGTGGCTAGATTGGAGTCAATCAGGCTATTCCTTTCCATGGCTCTCCAAAGAGGATATAAAGTATATCAAATGGATGTCAAGACAGCATTCTTAAATGGTGTACTCAAAGAAGAAGTCTACATTGAACAACCAGTGGGTTTTCTTCTTGGTGCTGATGAATCAAAGGTCTGCAAGCTAAAGAAAGCACTTTATGTATTAAAACAGGCACCAAGGGCATGGTATTCTAGACTAGATTCGTATCTCAAATAGCTGGAATTCAAAAGAGGAGGAGTTGATCACAATCTCTATGTGAAGAATTCTCCAAAAGACCAGTTCATGGTTCTTGTTTACGTCGATGACATTATATTTGGTGGCAGAAAACAGAAATCAGTGGATGAATTTTCCAATCATATGAAATCAGAATTTGAAATGTCAATGATTGGGGAGCTCACATATTTCTTGGGACTGCAAGTGACTCAGAGGAAAGACTACACTTTTATCTCTCAGGAAAAGTATGCAAGAGAGCTGCTGAAGAAGTTTAACATGCAAGACTCCAAACCAATGTCAACTCCGATTGCAGTTGGAACCAAACATGGGAAGCATGAGGATGGGAAATCTGTAGATCCCACCCTGTACAGGAGAATTATTGGGAGCCTATTGTACCTGACAGCGACACGACCAGATATTGTCTTTTCCACATGTCTTTCTGCCCGCTTTCAGAGTAATCCAAAAGAGGAACACATGACAGCAGTGAAAAGAATCATGAGGTATATTCAAGGTACTTACAAGTATGGATTATACTTTGCTGTAGGAAGGGATAGTGAATTATCCGCATTTTCTGGTGCTGACTGGGCTGGCGATGTTGTGGACAGAAAGTCCACCAGTGGTGGAGTATTCTTTATCGGAAATAATTGTGTTGGCTGGTTGAGCAAGAAACAAGAAAGTACTTCTCTTAGTACTGCTGAAGCTGAGTATATATCTGCCACAAAGTCATGCACTCAACTGCTATGGATGAAGCAACAATTAACAGATATTGGTGATGAGGTAAAGCAGCCAATGGTGATCTACTGTGATAACAAAAGCGCAATTGATCTCACGAAAAATCCGGTTCAGCATTCTCGTACAAAACATATTGAAATATGGTATCATTTCATCAAAGAAAAGGTTTAACAAGGGGTGATTAGACTGGACCATGTGGGAACTGATAAGCAGGTAGCTGATATCCTGACAAAGCCACTGTCAGCATCTGTGTTTGAAAAGCATCGGTTGAACCTAGGTGTTCAACCACCTCCTGCTGCATAAGGAGGTTTCGAAACCCCCCCTCTCCCCGTTTGTTTTAACTATTTTTATCTGCTTATGGTTGTGATGCAGGTTTATGGGGGAGATACTATCCAGGGGGAGTATGGCTTGAGCTGAACGTTGAACAAACATTTCGGTCTTTGGTTTTTTTGTCAATGGGGGAGAAAGGAATAAATTCACGGCAATAAATTTACGGCAAGAAATTCTTCTGTGATGGAAGTGTAAGATTGTGATGAGAAGTTTAATAAGGATAACATCGGGCGTCATGGAGAATTTCAAAACACTAAGACCCAATTCAAGCTTCCTCTCTTGTTTTCTACACCGAGCATTGCTCACGTAGACTTAGAGTGTTGGCTGAGTTGATTCTTGCGTTTTGGATTTGCTCATGGTTGGAGATCTATTGAATTTATTCTGATTGCCAACAAACCCAACGGGGGAGATTGTTGGAACCAGGTTCTTCAAAGCATGATTTGGTGTATGGTTTGTGTTTGTTGTCAATCCTCAGTGGAAGTTCCGAATGTGTTCCAGCAAAGTGATCATACAGTTCAAACAGACAACAGTTTTGAAGGTGGCGCTGTTTCCCAGTGTTTGCCAAATTTTTGGGCCTCAAAATCGGAAAATGAAGACATGGATTGTCTGCAAAAGGAGATTCGCAGAAAAAGGAAGGTGTGCGCGAAATATAAGAGGCTTGCGCGAAAAATTTAAGTTAGGCGCGGAAAACAGCGGGATGCGCGAAATAGTTTTTCGCGCAAACAGTGTTTCGAAATTAGAGAGGTGAAAAATGGAAAAGGCATGGGCTTCGCGGAAAATCAGGGATATGCGCGAAATACGTAAGCTGGGCGAAAGATTACGCGCCAGATGAGAGGTTTTCCGCGCCGAAGGGGATTTTGCGCGCAGTGGTCTCAGTCGCCTATAAATATGAGGTGACCCCCTTCATTCGGGGGGCTAGAAGACTTAGAGAAGATCCGAGGTCTGATGCGCGAAAAAGGATCGCGTAAAGGAGCTTGCGCGAAATATTTGGAGTTGCGCGAAAAAGGGGATTTTTGCGCGAAACATTTTTTCCGCGCCAAAAGAAAATGTTGCGCGCAATAGGATGATTTTGCGCGCAAATGGTTGATGTTTCGCATATTTCTCAGTAAGGTTTGACTGCACGTTTTGGTTATCCAGTTCAGTGGTTCGGTGCGTTCTAGTGCATCTCTTCCAGACTTCGATGCAAGCAGAGTCTCGTGCTGAGCAGAGGCAAAGACTTCAATGCAAATTTATTGAAGAGACCTTCATGTCTATAAACTGAGTGAGACTTCACCAACGGCAGTGAGCCAGGGGGAGTCAACGGGAGTGACCCGAGGGAAGCAGTGAGCTATCCCTAAACCTTATGTAAAGGCAGTGAGCCTGGGACAGAGTGTCTGTACCCGAACATTTGTATCCGCAGCTAGTGAAGCATAGTGGATTTAGGTACGACCGACAATCTGTCGGCGTATGCTCCTTGGACGTAGCCCTTAGTGGTGAACCAAGTAAAAATTGTTGTGTCATCTCTCTGCATGTGAATGTTTAATTGCTGATCATATCCTTCATACAGGTTTAAGAAGTTCCTGCCAACGTGGGAACAAGATCCACATCTTTAAGAAGAAAAATTTGCCACCCTGATTCACCCCTCCCCTCTCAGGGTGTCCCGGGGTCCTTCAAGACTTTGTGTATAAACATGGAATTTTGAAATTTGGGAAGAGGCTTTGTGTTCCTGATATACTCGATCTAAAAAGGGAATTGTTGGATGATGCTCATAGTTCCAATTTCTCTATACACCATGGGAGCACCAAAATATATAGAGATTTGAAGGAACATTTTTTGTGGGAAAACATGAAGAGGGAGATTGCTGATTTTGTGTCAAGATGTATGGTTTTTCAAAAAGTGAAAGCTGGAAGGAATCAACCTGGAGGATTCATGCAACCTCTTCCCATACCGGAGTTGAAATGGGACAATATTACAATGGGCTTTGTCATGGGGATACCAAAGACTCTTAGAAGGAACAATGCAATATGGGTTATTGTTGATCGTCTTACCAAAACAGCACATTATCTTGCTATAAGAGATGATCTACCACTAGAACGTCTAGAAAGACTATATATTAATGAATTTTTGAGACTTCATGGAGTACCCCTATCGATTGTTTCTGATCGTGATCTGCGTTCTGCTTCCAGATTCTGGAAGAGTCTTTAGAAATCCCTGGATACTAAACTTCATTTTAGCACTGCCTACCACCCTTAGACAGATGTACAATTAGAACGGACTATTAAAACCTTAGAAGACATGTTGAGATCTTTCTCACATGACTTTCAGGGTATGTGGGATCAATAATTACCTTTGGAAGAATTTTCCTATAACAATAGCTTCCATTCGAGTATTCGGATGTCACCATATAAAGAGTTATACGGAAAGAGATGTCGCACACCAACCTGTTGGGATGACGTTGGTGAATGAAAACTTATAGCCCCAGAACATGTGGAGGAAACGATGGAAAAGGGGAAGGTAATCAAAAATCACATCAATGCAGCTCAAAGTAGGAAGAAGAGATATGCTAATAATTGAAGGAATGGTTTGAAATTTTAAATCGGTGATCATGTTTTCCTAAAGGTATATCCATGGAATGGAGTCATACGTTTTGGAAAGAAAGGTAAATTGAGTCCTAGGTACATCGGACCTTTCGAAATTCTAGAACGAATTGGGGTTGTAGCTTACCGATTGGAAATGCCCCCAAGCCTCTCCAAAGTTCACGATGTGTTCCACGTATCTATTTTGAGGAAATACATGCCTGACCCAATGCATGTACTCACCTTTGAGGAATTAGAACTGGAACCCAATCCGTCTTATTGCGAAGATCCCGTCATGATTTGTGATACGAGAGAACAAGTACTGAGAAACTAGACGACTCGTCTGGTAAAAGTCTTGTGGATAAACCATAAGATGAATGAGGCAACATGGGAACCCTAGGAACTTATGATGAAGAACCACCAGAGTCTTTTCATGCGGTCGTATTATAGAAATTTCTAGGAAGAAATTATTTGAAGGAGAGGAGAATGTAACACCCCAATCTTCAACGATACGCATCTCTTTAAATAATGCAATAGCGTGTGTTGTACGCAACATCGAGTTCTAACACACCACAACCAATCAAACTATCTGTTATGAATAGTAATACCTAGTTTTTGAAATTTATAAATATTATTATTGAAAATGGACTTCATTTTTGGATTCGGAATATCGAATTTTTCCAAGGGTGAAATTTTGGTATTTTTCTGAAAAACATCATTTTTTATGAATAGTGAAACCACTATGTGGTAGTTAAAAAGATGAATTTTTCAAAAAACAAAATATTACCGCTTCTGTGAGTGGTATTTCGAAAATCCGAGAGACACGGTTAATATCAAGGAGTAAAATGTGGTTCAATGAGATGAAAATATTTTTTGGTGAATAGTAACTTTTGACTTTTATTTACCACGTTTAAAAGTAAATAGGGTAATTAAGGGTAAAAATAATATTAATATTATCCTAACACATGTCCAAATTCTATTGGACAAGTGTATCTCGACCAAAACCAAATTTATGAATAAAATATTATCATTTAGGTCCACTTGTATTAGATTCGGACATTTATTATTATTGAATTCAAAGAATAGTTAAAAGAGTTAAAATCGATGTTTATTTACTGAAACATTTTTAATATAGAGTTATACATAAGATAAATTCTATTGTAAATATTAATTATAAATCTAATGAGATTTTCTACATAAACGTATTTTATTTATAATTTTTAGACATTATATAATTTAATTTATTTATGACACCATGATGATGTAGTAATTACCATAATAGTGAATCATTAAAATAATTGATATTATAAACCCCCGAAAAATATAATTTGAGACTTCTTATGAACTAAAATAATTTCTAGGATAATATGACATTTCAGGATTGATTTAATTAACTTTTTTTTAAGTAATCATTTTTTATGATTTTTTTACAAAAATCAATTATCGAATTGTGTCAAAATTAACATAAAAGAGTTTTTTAAAAAATATATTATATAATTAATTTATATTAAATTCATAAAAATATAAGGATCATCCAAGAGACTTATATCATGATAGGTGTATCATTAATGGACCACTTGGGGGTTTCATGGAGGTATATAGTATGTTTATTAACTATATATTATAAAAATACCAAGTGACATGGTAAGTGTCAAACTAATTAACTAAGAGTTAAAACTAAAAGATAAGGTTAATATATTGACACAAACTAGTATAAAATCTATTAGTTGAGTGGTTTTCAACCCATACCCACCTTAACCTTTAAATAATACACTTTTGAGCCATTAGAAACCGAATATGAATTTATTATAAAATAATATTTCTATCTTTTAGAAAGGTGCCCCTCACCCCTCTTATAAAAGGGAACTCCCCCTTCTCATTAATTCACACCTTTAAAGCCTTGTTGTTCGTCCAAACCCTAACCAAATACTCTCTATACTTCCCTCACTACATCCTAGAGGCCTTAGTTTGATCAGAAAGCCTACTTATGGAGCCCTTTTGATCAAATCAAAAGGGAGAACCTGAAGAAGAGGTAATGTTTTCACCACCCTCTTTCAAATTCATTTCTTCTTCAACTTCTTCTTTATTTGTTATTCCCTTTCTAAAATAATTAATCCAGTATCTAAAATATAATGTAATATTATTATAAATATGGTACAACCATATTCAGTATTCTATCCATCCTTTGAATGACATGTCACCATTAGTGCGTACGTACGGCTTACCGTCTCCATGTCGTGGTGTAATTATTATTCAATATAATATTATTTGGATGGGTATAGTAATGATTTTTAATTCATTTAAACAAAAAATATAACATTATAATTATTCTGTATATATGATATACCATCCATTTAAATATTATTTTAATATCAAAAGAATGATATTGTCGCTCGTGCGTACGTACGGACTACCGTCTCCACAAACGCGATGAGATTCATTCTCCATCATATCCATCCAAGTCTAATTCACATTTGATGATTAATAATAGTATCTAAGGACTTGATATCATTATGCATATTAATAATACACAACTTATCCATGACAAACACGTCTTATGTATCAAAACATATAAAAGGAAACGAGTAAGTTAACACCCGAAACAATGATAATACTAAGAAATTATTAACAAATCAGTGTTAAAAGATCATATATGATATCATATTAATGTATATGATTCTTCTATAATTTAATAAAAATTATTTCACCATTATACAGGAGGTTAACCTACGCCCAACCAAGGAAAAGTAAAAGGTAAGGGTTTATTTCGCAATCTCTTCATTATCTGAGGTTGTTTATACGTAATAATTTACTGGGATTTCTTTGTCATCTGCATCCATGTTTCTTTGAAGTGTGTTTCAAAACATTTTTTATATTTAAAAGAATATGGGTTAATGTCATTTATACCCTTATTTGAATTTTTTTAAGAGGTTTATAAAGGAATATTTTTGTCGTTTTCCAAACAAGGTGCTTTTAACCTTTTCGACAGAATTAAGGTAAGAATGTTTTTTTAACTTATACGGTGAGTGCGGCTATTCTCCACCGCTATAAAATCGTTTAAGATTCCCTTACATGATTATAAGAATATTTTCAAAGAAAATTTTTTATTTTATAAATATATGACTCTTAAATGATTTCAAAATAGAAAGAGATATTTCTTTAAAAAGAGTTCTGATTTCATCTATGTCAACATCCTTTGATGGATTTTAAGTTTATTTGGAGTTGATTTATTATGATACAATACTTCCATATTGTATAGATGGTTTTTTGATATGTTTGACTATGGATTCGTTATTTTTATACCATTCATGGTTTATGAAGAATGTATTGACATTTCCTATTCTAGTTTTAATACGAATGTTTATGTCATGTTTAAACCTATTCATATGGGGTATGAATTTGACTTAATAAGTGACAGGTGGAGCCCGCTATAGCTCCTAGATGCATCAGTAGGTCCCATGAGATAAACTAGTGTCTTGGTAAAAGGCCTTTGCAAAATCTTATTTGTCGTCTTGGTACGAGGCCTTGGCTATGTGGTTATGATAGTCTGGCATTATGCATTCCATCATTATGAAAGTGGTTATTGATATTGCATGTGACTATTTGATTAGTAGATTATCCATGTGAATAAGTAAATGGAATTATTTAATTTTATTTGTTCCATACTATGATTAAGTTCAAGTTTAAAAGGATTTTGTTTTATTTATACATTGCCTTAAATGTTTATTCTTATTTACGAAAGTTTCATCTATATTGTTATCCTTACTGGAAATTTGAGCTCACCCCTTTTCTATGTTTTATTTTTCCCAGGATGTGAATAGTAAATTATGAATAAACTGAAGGGATAGTATGAGGGGATAAGAGTGTGTACTATGGAGACTATGTTGTTGTAGTTTTCATTTTTATGATGTAATGTCAAAAATTATGAATATATCTATTGTTTCTAAGGCTACTAAATTATCGGTCATTTGAGATTTTATCTTTCTGGTGATCATGCCAATGTTATGTAATAATGCACCAACTCTGGGTAACTGGGGTCGGGGCGTTACACCTATTGGGAAAATAATATGATTAAATATAATTATGGGGAAAAAATATAAATTTGAATCCATATTATTCCATGTGGTCTTGGAAAAAAACAATAAAATCATGGTATATAGGGTAATAACAGTGGAATTAGAAGAATTATATTGTAGTAATATATCTGATAAATTGTGGGGAGCAAATGAAAAACAAATATATCACATATCACTGAAGCAATATAAGCATCTATTTGCAAAATTTTAATCAAAAGGGATAAACCAAAAAAAATTGATGATCCCTACAACAATTTCAGATTGAGAAAAGGTGAAGAACATGACCTCCTTTGATGAATAAGACCCACTTGTTTTTCTTCTTCTTGATCCACCAAATTCATTTCCTTCATCTTCCAATAATATGAGATTCCAAAATGTAATGATTAATCCTCCCCTTTTTCCTTCCATTAGTTATCTGAGAAGCACAATATTTTTTTATATTATATTTTTGGAGCATTATATTTAAGTCAATTAATATAAAATTAATAAAATTTGTTTTTATTTTTTCTAATCAAACCCACAAACATCTTATTTTTTATGGAATGTCATATACATAACAACCATAGCTCACTCATATTGTAAAACTCATGTTACTTAATCAAATGTGATCTTATATTATTCATACGAGTTCACGAATGATGAAAAAACATTGAAAACACAAAATTATGAACACTCATTCCTTAAAATTTATTAACAATTTTAATATATTAATTATTATGTCCTGAGACTCCCATACACAATGCCAAATCTAATGATAAATTTAGATATATATATTTAAATATTTAGACAAAAAATCTTATAAAACTAGAGTTGTTATGAATTAAATTAACTAGGACAGTCATGTATCCTTTAACTTATATATTTTTCTCAAATATAATTGTGTATAAACTCTCTCCAAAAATTATCGGGATTAAATATTACCCATAGTGAAATTTTTTGTTACATTTTCCATATATTTCCCCAAATATATCAAATTTAACATGAGAACAAAATCTTCTTAATTTTTCATCATTAAAATATTTACTACTTCTCACATTGCTACTTCTTATCTTTATATAATTTCTCTCATGGATTAATTCAAATTAAATGATAGTGGATTATTATACCACTAGTATTTTTTATGGACTAATGTTACACAACAAAAAATCACTTATAATTTTCCATTTATAATTATTTTTATTTTCCTATTATTGGTAAATTGGATAATCACAATTCAATTTTCATAATTATTTTCTATCTTATGGAACATTTTTTTGTGAACTCATTTTTATTTCCCCTTGATGATAAAGTTATGGGTTTATGGTTTTCATAGGTCCATATAATTTTAATATTTGAAGTTGAATATTTACTACAAGATTAAATAATATTAAAATCACTAGATTAATAAAAAATATGTTTAATTTATTCTATAGTCTTGTTTAAACATTATCGTTAGAATATTTAACATGAAAATCCATAAATTATTAATTTTATTCTCTTATTGTTTTAATTTGTATTTTTATGTCAAAAAAATAATAAACAATGTATCATTAATTACTTCCTCTTTTCTATTTATGTCTATGTTATGAAAATCCCTCATATTTTCCAATTATGATGTTTTCAAATTTATAGTCTGGATATTCTTGAATATATATTTTCCTTCTAAAATTCAGTCCATTTATCATTCTAAAGTATCTTGATTATATTTTTGAAATTAGTGTTTTAATGATGACATGCTATTTGTTCTAACTTCAGCATGAATTCATTGCAATACATATACCTTTATTCATCATTTTTTTCACTTCTATTCAAGCATATAATGATGAGAAATGATGATTTTGGGATTTGGATTAGCATCGTTATATTTTTGTAACATTATACTGATGATTCTTCTCCCCCCCAACTCATTAAAATTAATATAAACATTCGTGGAGAAATATTATTGTTTCTATTGTAACCATTATTGGTTTCTCTATAGATTCTTTTAGAATATTAATATTATTTATCATTATAATCCACTGGTTAGTTTATTCACGTTCCAAATTCTCTGATAATTAATGAATATATGATGATTTATATATTTTTATTTACAACATCATCTTCTAAATTTCTCTAAAATAAGAAACATAAAATAATTATGACCCTATATTATTTCTTAATAATTTTTTGAATATGTTATAAATTAGTCATTCATTTCATGAATATCACGATCTCTAATGAATTTGAATTCAAATTTCGAGTTTTCATTCTATTTGAACACATAATCTTTCCCCATCTCATAATTGAGGAGTTTTTATTTAACTAATTAAATAAATAAGCCTATAACCTCTCCCATATATGAAATAATTTTCTAAAAACTATCATTAAATAAACTCATTAGAATCATGAAAATATATTAATCATATATAGTATCTATATTTCCCATGATATGATAGAATATTTCATTTATTAATGTAAATTAGTCATCAATCATCACATCATAACTCATTTATATATCATCAAACTTATCACTGCTGATTATCTATAGGGATGCATTATTATTTCATATTCCCCTTATATATTTTAACATCCTAATCCAACATATCATAGGTTGTCTTGAGTTTCGTAAATTTTCAATACACCCTATCAAATAAGGTTGAAAGAATGCAATTTCATTCTATCATATACAATTCTAGATTTCTCTTATCATATTATGACACATGAGTATCTCTTCTATGTGAGTTAAACACCAACATTATGACATAACAAACCTATAGGACTTGTGATTATATATGTCGGAGATTTCAATTCTTCCACCCCAGATATTTATTTCCATTATGGGCTGGTACAACACATACATAGACTAAACTAAAATTTTATATCTTCATTTTTATTCAATGCTTTATCTTTCCAAACGTATGTATTTTACTCTGGTCCCACTTTATGTGCCAAGATAAAATTATATCTATTATAGGGGGAGGTGTAATATAAGTGAAACCCCATTATAAGATTAATTTATTTAATTAATAAATGTTATTGTTTTGGGTCACAAACATCTTAATCACTAATTTATTCACATTGTCATAGTAACCATATGAAGAAAAAAACACAAGGGTTTTTAACCGATTTTGTCATAATGTGTGTACAATTTTCAGGGTGTTTTTTATTATTATCCCTCGACACATATATTAAATTTTCTAAAAGTGAGAATAATTACAATCTATGTATTTAATATTATAAACATTAGTGAGTACTACAGAGGGATATATACCAAAATTCCCTTATCCTCTATATTAAATATTTATTAAACTAGTTTCCTCTAGTTTCAGATATTTAAAATTAATATACAATAATTTATTGATGATTATCCATATTTCTTCCATTCATATTTCAAATTTTCATTCCAATGAACCCAAAAATATGATTTCAAATTCTATATCCTTTTGGTGTAGTTTTTACTTAGGCCTTGTTTGTAATCTCAACAATAATCCCTTAAAAAAATATATAATATTATACATATTCTCATTTTCCATCACATTTGAGATGTCATTGTATCATATGACTCCTTAACTCCATCTATTACTTCATATATTTCACTCCAAGATGAATTACACTTATCCCATTGATGTATAGATTATCTCTTTTTTAAAATGGATTATTGAGTTCATAAATCAAACAAATCATTCCCTTTCTTCTCCTTGTTTTTTATTTTCACATTATCTCTTGAATATTTATAGATTAAATAGAATATATTAAAAAATTAATTTTTGATTTGATAAATTGTGATTTAAATATGGAAGAAATATCTATTTTGAACAACCATACAGAAATCACTACCATATAACTACATAAAATTCACATAAAGACTCATGATATTTCCATTTTCAAAATATATATAATATCCAAAACACCATTTATATTATTTCTATGTCTCCAAGAAAACATGCATCATCTTGACATTTAATTTCTCCTTATATCGTAGATATATTTTACAATCATGATTTTTATTTAGATTTTCATTTTAACCACACATTCTTCAATCATAATATTCTTAATTGTGATGCTTTTTTAATTAAAGGGAATATCATAGAATTTTCAGATTTAAATTTATTTCAGAATAGATTTCAACACTACATTTTCATGTTTCCTCATATATTTATTATTTTCTTGGTTATTTGGTATTTTTTGATGGTGCCACAAGAATTTTAATAATTTGAATATTTTATTAATAAATATATTATTACTCATAATCCTTATGGTAGTAAATAATAATAATAGTAATAGTAATAATAATATAGAATAAGTAATATTGATAATATTTATCATATAAATAATAATATTAATGGAAAAGGGGGATCTTCAGTCCCATCACATAGTCCCCTCCCCATTCTACTCACACGACATAGTTGTCCACCCCCATCCCCATGTTTCCTACCTCCTTATGCCTCATACCACATGTAAAACCCCTCTACTGATGGCCCCCACCCTTTCAAACCCCACTCATACTCACATGACCTATCCCAAGTACGCTCCTTACACAACCTCTATGATTATGTACCTTACTACACATGCATTCCACTCTCATGATTTTTTCATTCCCACATGATTTTATGTAATTTCCTATCAATATGTGGTCGAATCTCTAAGGCAATGTTTTTTCATCCCTCTCCTTTATTTTTCCACTTAATTTTGTGCCTTATCAAAATATGATTCAACCATACAGTAATTCACATTTTTTACTCAATTTTTTTTGGTTTCAAAATATTTTATGGTTTATAATGGTTCCATATGGCATGTTTTGGAATCCAAGGTAGGAGGTGGCACATTCTAGATCATGTGTCATTGAATGCATATAGGTTTTCTATTTTCCAAAATTTTAATTAAAATCCCTTTAATTATTTTTTATTGATAATTATATTTGAACATTATATTATAAAATTACTTGTGTTTAAATATTTTATCAATATTTCATTAAATTTAATGATTTTAAATTTTTTTAAAGAATTGTGGAAAAAGGATTTTTATTTATTTTCCCCATTAGATGTCTATTGAACATCCAAAATGGTGATTTTAAAATTTAATTGATTTTTTAAATGGTGACCTACGATTAAAATTTGGATATTTAAAAGGATTTAATAAACATTAAAGAGGAGGGATAGTATTAAAACATGATTTTTGAGCTTCTCAAGTGACATAATTTTTCAAATTCCTACTTTAAAAGTTCTTTTGATGTTGGTTACCAATTTCATTTTTTAATTTTAAATGAAATATTATAGGATGGTGAATTAAATCAACCTATAAATTTATATAGGTATGTGAATATATACAGAAATACAAATTCTCTAGGGAAACTGTGAGTAATGGAATATGTTGATATTCTTATATATGCATTGTCATATATATTTATATGTGAATGGTAATGAAGTTGGTTTTGAAATAAAATTTACTTGTCTCTTGGGTGAACCTATACTAGTTAAAATGGTAATAAACTAGGAAAAAAGGACTCATCCTACTTGATTTTGTTTTTCAAGATATCTTGGTTGGAACATTAAATGTTTTCAACATCACTGATTCTTGTGAACCCCTCTATTTCCCATTGGTTATTGGTTTTGTTAGATTTATTATTCAGGGTTCATGTGTGATTTGAAAATATTGATTAATGTTTCTAAGAATGGATTAGTGTTAGGATGAGTTATTTTTTATTCATTTATGGACATGTGTTCCTCATTTTGGGTTTCATGCTAACTAATTTTAGGTTATTAGATAGCCTATGGAATGTTTCTTGATAGTTCTTGTGACCATGGAATCAGTGTGTTTTTGAGATGATTTGTATGAACATCTAGCTTGATGTGGATACAGAGATATGATATGATTATCATATTATCCTTGGGAATTTTTTAATCTAGCATTATATAGGGTTTTAGGAATTTAAAAGGAGTTTAAACTTTTAAATGGGGTAAAATATTAAATATGAGTCATGTTGTGAAATTAACTTCTGAGAGTTTGGGGACCACTAGAGTGTTGTTTCTGACATATAACATTTCTGAAGTTGTATCCAGAAACATGATGGTGCCCGGTATGTGGTTTTTTAAAAATGATGAAGACCACTATAGAGTCAGTATCCCCAATCATCATACCTTTGGGATTCATAAAATTTCAAATTACATAATCACACCATAATGTTTTTAAATAGGAATCTGCACTATGAACCCTGTGGTTGGTGTCCAAATCCCCAATAAATCAACTTTCATATTCTATTCAACACTATTTGGTATAGGATGTGTTATTGGTAATTACTTCTGTGATCTAAAGTTAACATCACCATATATAATTCTCATATATACTCCTCCTTCCTCTCATAAAATATTTTACTTTCATGGTCATTATAGTCACTAGATATTCCAAAACTGCATGGTGAAACCACATGTCTTTCACAGCTGATATCCCATGAAAGCATTTGTATATTTTTTCCAAAAATTTCATTAAGGAATGAAATTATAGTTATCTTTCTTAGGTTTTTCCACATTTTATTTTTCGACTAAAAATAGAAAATATTTTTCATATTAAGGATTTTTCCCAAATTATTGTTCGGGGTACACCATAGATCATTAGAGTATGGATGGCTATGATATTTGTGTGGTGATTAGTTATAGTTGGTTTTATAAAGTTTAATTATAAATCTAGTAATTTGTTAACTTTATTCATTAATTTAATTATTTGTTTTTCAATGTCAGGATGTGAAGTATCTAGTAGTGTGGGTGGGGGCCTAATGGATATAGATGAGTCCAGGAGTCCAATCCAATTGAACTACATGCCTATGTAAAAAACGATGGAGGTTTTATTAATGGTAGCATATATGTTGATTTTACCTTAAATTTTTTCCATTTTATTATGTCATTATCTTAGGTAGTCGTCATTAACAAAAATAATTAAATCAAATTACATAGTTTCCGTAGTAATTATATGGAACCATTTATACTTAGGAATGTTGGTTGGTGCTGGTAGATATTTGGGTAAAATACTAATGAGGTGAGTTATTTATTGTTCCTTGTATTTGGGACAACTAAAGAGGTAGTTGAGGGATTCTCTTGGATATGAAATGTTTTATATGGATTTTGAACACCAATAATGACCTATAGTTTCCCTTAATTCTTGTGGCCATGAATTGATTAAATATAAATGGTAAATGAACCCAAATAATGAATTCATATTTAATCATTAAATTTTTTATTATATGAATTATGATTTAAGGAAAATATTGTGATTCCTAGAATGTTCTATAATTATGGAATTCTATAGATGATCTCTATGGATTAATTATTATGGTATTAAAATTTAATTCCATCGTTGAGCCTAGGATTCCATTTGGGGGTTACTTATGAATTTTATGGATTGATGGAAAATTTGAATTGAATTGTGTTGAATGATATGAAATTCCTAGAGGAATCCAGTGGATTTCATGAAGGTTAATTTTTGTGGATTCCATTAGTAAATAGCTCCTTCGAATCAGTACATGTCAACACATGTCAAATTTTATTTCTTGATGATGTGGATTCTTAAGGGATCCCCTTATTTAATGTAGTGGTCTGAGTTCCACATATTTTGATCAATATTTATTAGTTTTTACGTCCACTAAACTGAGTCTTGTATTCTAAATCATTAATGTCTTCGACTGTCTAGGGAAGTCCCATGAGATCAGTTTTAATAAATAGATATTCATAAGAATTACTAGAATGGACTGCTTGGTTGAGCCTCAAATATTAATTTGTGATACATGATCATGATTTCATATATAATGAATATCAGAATCATATTAGACCATATTATGATCATCATGTTCAGAGAAGGTTGTATGGTGAAGTAGGTTTCATTTTCCTTTGTGGTCTCCTTAAGACTCGAGGCACAACAATGTTCCATTTATTATTTTGTGTATTATTATTATTACTAAAGTAGTTGTATATTTGACACCATTATTATTTTCATGTATGAAATTGATTTTCATAATACACTATTAGGTTTATAGTATTTAGTTATAATCATACTCGACATGGGCCACCACAGAACTTTGGTACCTGATAAGATGCCAATTGGTCACATTTTATAAATTTTAGGAATTTATCAATGATGATGTCTATGGTCTTATGGATATGATAGAGTGTGGGAGTTAATAGATAGGATATAGATCTATACATCTATTAGATTTGGTTTCCTAGGTATTTCACCGTTTATTTACATTTTTCAATTGTACATGATTGATATTATGTACTACCCTACATATTATTTGTGTAACAGCATAGTATTATCGAATAGATTTTGAATTATTTTTCTAACACCTTCTTACATTAAATAGATTTAATGTGAATGGTATTCCCTTTATTATAATTTTATTGGACTCTTAATAGAGGTTATTGTCTCAACATCATACCATTTATGAGACATTTCTGTTAGTCGATTGTGTCTGTGGTATGTCGATGTGCAATTAAAGCCTTATGGTGCACCGTCTCAGGTCCCTAATTTAGTTAAATCCTTAGACGGGTGTTAAAATATGGTATCAAATTTGACTTTTCTTTTTTATTAATATTTAGGTATGGTAGATGTGAATTTAATAGTCAATTTAAGACTCATTAAGATAATAAATTTGGGAGTTACAAACACACGTACTATGGTAGTACTATGTTGTCAACGATGAGAATTAATTATATGTATTTTCGCTTTTATAGTCAAATGATATCCATCTCGGGTAGTACAGTTTGGGGGTTTTCTTAGTTTATGGTTATTTTTCTGATATTCTATAGGACCAGAGGGTATGTTTATTTATTTTTAATATTCAAGACATAGTGTTTTTATGTCATCTGTGTGTTTTCTATAACTACAAGATTCATGATATTATTATATGATTGTGTTTGATTTATTTTCATTGGGTTATGTATTCTAGTAATATATATCTATATATTATTTAAATAGATGATAGTTGTTGGATATTTAAAGTGTCCACAACCATTTATATGGTTTTTCTCACATATATGTTTATGGTGGTACTCTACTTGTCCAATTCAGATATTGAACACTTTTAATTTATGTTCTCATAAAAATGGGTTATTAACAACATGTTTTGGTTTTATAGGTTTCTAGTTAGTAACATATAATTTTTTATCTAATATAACTTGATAATAGATTATTATCTTACCAAACGAGGGGTTGTGATTTATAAATTAATGATAAATGGTAATCATTGAAAATGATGGTATTCAAATTCAAATTTTTTTTGAAATTATATTAGTTCAATTTAAAGTGGGCTATAATCAGAACCTATATTTTTTCCTCTATAACATTTATTTGAATATTTATATAAAAGAACTAGTGTGATGGTACTGGAAATGATGGAAACCTGAAATGTGGATGATATATGAGATGTAGATAAATTATATGATAGTCTTAGTTAATTACAGTGTTAATAAGAAACCTATTAGTAATTTTCATTCATATCATATGAACGAAACCATATATAACCACGGCATGGAAGTTTTTCATGGTGGAAATATTTGATGGCCTTGAGTGTTGGGAAGGGATCAACATAGTTCTTTCATCCTGAATTGATTTTTCATATCTTGATCACTTTAAACAGGGTCGGGTAGTTGATTAAGTTCGTGATTTACTGTAGGTATTGGGAGTGTGATCATAGTTTTGGTTTGTGTCCAGAGTGAGGGTTGGTTTGTGAGACCATGGTGATGCATATTTTTTAAAGCTAAGGGTTGGGTTTTCTAACTCTAGTTGGTGTTTTAAACCATGTAGACCATTTAATCACCTTGAATGGGTGCTTCAATATGGAAAACCAGTTTACAAGTGAACATGATATGAGATAATGTGTTTTTTAGCACAAAATTATTGATGTGATTTATGGATCGTGGATAGAAGGGAATTTATTTTGTTTCCCAATAAAAATCAAGGATAGTGTTCTGAATTTCCATTTTGAATATATTCTCAAAAGCGATTTACTTTGTTCATTATATCTTATTTATCACTGATTTTTCAACGAATTCCATAACAAAGAAGGACCAGTTTACAGGTAGTGCTATAAAAGGTGTATCATTGGTGAATTTGATTCCGTAGTTTCTTATGATTGGTACTCATGTGTTGGTTCGTTGGTTTAAAATTTACATTTTATAGGGAAGGGTCATCATAATTCAAAGAACATTGACTCCCTGGTCATGTTATGATGGTTTTATTGGTGGTTGACCGTAATGGGAGGTTACATATAAGATGATTTGTTGTGAAATGTTCTAGTTCAAACACATGGAACCAGAAATTAAAATATCCAATCTATTATATCATGGATATGATTTTATTATCCACTAATAGTCCATGTTAGTTCTGATGATGAGTTGGGATTTGGGGTTTTTTGTTGCCAGAGGGTGAGGATAACCATATAGTGGTTGATCAAGGATTTGGAATTACATCATGTTTTGAATTTTATGACACCTTGATTTTATGTTTGAGTTGATTCTATGCATTAATTCATCTAAGGATCAATGTAATACCTAGACCTATGGTTTCTCATTATGTGAGGCAATGTTGAAAGAGATGTTATATGATCTAGGTTGGAATAATTCCCTGGAAATAGGTGGTCAGAAAGTATTCATGGTTGAAAAAATTATTCATAGGATATGTCGAGTGTGTTATATAGAGGAATTTAGAATTCATTATGTTCGATTAGGATAATGAATTTGGGGTACATGATTCATTCTTGAGTTTTTTTGTTACTATTATCCATTATACATTGCTAATGATATAATTAGTTGGTTTTTGAAATGGTCACATGGGAATAATTGACACAAAGGTTTGATAAGATCATGGTTCTAGATGGAGACAAAGAATTTTTTATGTAATTTGGGTTTTGTGATTACTGGTTGGGGTGTTGGTACCTATTTATTTTGACGGAAAAAAGTGATGTGGATAGGCTAAATGTGGGCCCTACTATGTTTTGGGTTGGTTAAAATGACCATATCCATTACCTTTATAATCATTCTCATCATTGAGAATATTTATAATTTTAGTGGTAGTAGTTCCACAACAGATATTTGTTCATGACTGTTTGAATGTGAGCCATCAATATATAGAGTGTGTAGTGTAACAATCCCCTCTCAATGAAAGGTCACTAAGACTGGAGAGACGCCTGTAGGTAGGGAGGTATTTGGCCTATAAATTTGATTATTGAAATGAACTAGAAGTAAATGTTTGAACCATATATGGGTTATAGGGTAGTGTAATAAATGATTAGGGCTCAACATAATGGAGGTTCTGGGTGTCGATTTAATCAATGGAGGCTGAATTATAAACCAAAAACACATTTTCAAGGGTCACCATAGAGGATAAAATAAATGAGATATTGAAGTGGGGTAATATGTTGAGGAGTTTTACATTGACCACTAGATGGTGAACCTATAATATGGACTAGATATTAGAAAATTTCATGGGTGTATGTCTTGGAAGATGGGAATTAACAAAAGGTGATTTGTACTGCTCTTTTGGATATATAGGGATGAAAATTATTATTACATGGTGTTAGAGATAAATAGATTATAATAAATGATTACTATTATTTTTTTAAGTCAATATTTGACAAGAACACTTCTATAGTGTTATGTGACAAGATACCTAAGGGAACATGAACCTTCTGTAAGAAATTTCACGGGATTACCGCATTAACCACAAAATAGTCACTGAACCAATATTTTTCTCAGAAGGGACCAATGATATATGTTTTAGGATTATATAAGGAATTCCAAATTGAAAATTCAATGTGTTTCTAGATCCAATCTATGTGTCTGACTCAAGTCATGGAGGGATATTATTATATTTGATAGACTATTGATATGATGTGCATCGATGTGTATGGTGACTTAAGATGATGTCTCAAAAAATTAAGGATTCGAAAGTGTATCATTCCCTATATTTTCATAAAAAATATATTGTGTATTTTTAGATAGTCATTTTATTCCTTTGGTCAAGGAGTCCTTATAATAATAATAGTATTTGATGCATTAATTTTTGTAGCGGATTGTTTTAGAGATGACCAATACATGATTGGTTCTGCTTGTGTTTTTGTGTATGATTGGATATGAAAGGTTAGAAAACTCATTTTTCATGTCATCATGGTAATGTATGATTAATGTTTGTAATAAAATAAAAATTTCAATTGAATTCCATTATATTAATAGCAAGTTTATTTACTCAGAATATGTTTCCATCTCATTTCTGATTTTGATTACATGGTCTGGTAATGGAAATGTAATATTTTTCTCTAAGATATTTCGATGTGGTGAGTTGGGAACCAAGTTAGGAATATTTTTGGATCATGAGTTTGAGGTTATTTCGAAAATTATTACTACATGGAAACTATATAATCAGAATTAGAATTTATAAGGTAAATATTATAGTGGGAAAAAGCATAGGTATGCCTAGTTTTTGGTGAGATAGATTGTTTTTCACTTTGTATGGATGAGTTCATGTTAGTAATATCCCAGCGTTATGGTAATGATGATGGGTACTGGATTAGTTTTTGGAATTTAGAGCACCGTATTATAAAATATATGTCTTGCTAGTGTATTGATAATTATTATAGGGAAAACAGACATTAAACCTTGAAATAATGACTGACGTAGGTCTGGGGATGAGGATATAGGACCACATAAAATTATAAGGGATGAGTTTTGTTATTATGGGGAGTTTGTAGCACCTTTAATTGATGCAATTATTTGGAATTAAAATGGAATTTATAATTTTTATATGGTTAATGGGATGTAATTTGATTTAGTTCTAAAAAATTAATTTTCAATAGTTTGAGGCCCCAAGAGATGTGTTTTGGACATTAAAATGGATCAAGAGGATGCCAGGTGTTATAAGAATCACCTAAAAGTGGTTGGGGTGGCTGTTAAAAAATATTATAGAGTAGTGGTCAGAAGGTAGTTTGATTCCATTCTAGTTAAATCTACATGAATCTGCCATTTATTTAGTGGCATCTAAAATCTCCCTAGGGGTGTTTAAATTGTGGAAAATCAGAAAATAACACCCTCATATTTTTGAATATGTTTCAACCTATTCACCAGTGTAAGGTGCACATGGATCCCCTATCACTCATTCATCCCTCCCTCTTACTCCCGTGGTTTGGGGTGTCCGTTTTGGGTGTTTATTTAAAGATTTTACATTTTTATCACCCTATAGAAACCATATTTATTATCATAGTTCCTCTTTTATAAATTTTGAGATCCTGGTTGAAGTTTTTATGGGTTATTTCATTATAGCAGGGTGGAAATAGATGTTTCCATTTTGGATTCATCATAGCATGTATAGAGATGATTCAATGAAAATATCTATATACCATCATATGTTTTTATGATAATATGGTATGTTTATTTATCATTGGGTTATCCTAAATTTCATTTTAACTATATAAATGAAGTTTCCTCTTAAATATTTTTACATAGAATATTATTGAGGGTTCACTATGAGTCCTTGGAAACTGTTTGTCTAGGGATCTAGTGTAGAGAGAGCCGCTAGTAAGTTTCATTACACTTATGCCTATATCAATTTTGTTACCAAATCATTTTTAAAAATTTGTTTTTTATGAAATTTTTGGTGACTGTTTGGTCCAAGATTTTGAACGATGACCATTGGGAATAGAATGGGCATATAGATCATGGAAATCTATTACTAAACTATTGAATTAATGTTTAAAGATTTGTAAAAGGTAAGTGGTCTTGATTTTTATATTAAAGATACCTCCATTGTATTGAATCAGTGTCTTATACAGTCACAAAGTCGTTTCATGCACTTGAACATAAAATTTAATTTGAATGGAATAGTTTTTAATATAATCACATGGATCAATAGAACTTAGTAATGTTAGTTAGTTTTCTGTACACCCTATAGAAACTATTAATGAGTTGAATTTTTCCATTTTCAATGAATTTTGGTTTACTAAAGAGGGATTTGAGGGATACCCTTAGTGTCATAACATTTTATTATTAAATTTGGGACTCCTAGGATTACATTTATCACCAAAAAAATGTTTATGGCCATGGATTGTCAAAATAGATATTGGAGATGAACCAAAATGGGGAATTTTTTAATTGTTTAATTTTTTATTATTTCAATTGTTAAATTATGTCAAGTTTGATATTATATTATGCTTTTTATAACATTTGTATTCCATATAAAACCTCCTTGGATTTGTTATTATTGTTAAATATTGGAATTACATAGATGATCCTGGGATTCTACTAGGGTATACATGTGAATTCCATGTTGTGAATAATGCTTTTTATTGAATGGGTATAATTCTATGGAATTAATTAAAAATACTATGGATTATTAATGGATTAATAACTATGAATTCCATGTTATGGCTCCCTATTGGATTTTGGTGATTTCCACACTTTTCAAATTACATGGATTCTTAAGGGAATCACTTGGTGAATGTTTTGGGATGATATATTCGGATTTAGATAAATTTATTTATAGTTGAATGATTCAAGTGTAATATTTGGAATCTAATAGATCTATTACTTTTAGTATCAAGGGAGGCCCCTTGATATCTAACCTAGTAAATTATTATTCTGGGACACTGTTATGGTATCACTTGGGTTGTGACTAGGAGTTCAAGAAATTTTATATCTAATCTATATGTTATGGGTATTATATTTCTTTAATTTCATTTATGTTGAACTCCAACTAATTGGAATTTATTATCAATTGTACCATTTATGGACTCTCACTTCTAGTAAAAAACCATTGACACATAAATATACATATTTGATAACATATGATGGAGAGACTATGACAATTAGTTTAGTGTATTCGAGGTCGGGGTATTATAAGAATCGTTTCATTAGTTCAGATCATGCTACAAAAGATCTTATGGTGTATCCCATGACTAATGGTTTGTTGATTTGTAATTGTTATTGTGGATCCTTATATTTTACTATATTCATTTCCCCTATACATTATTTTGTTGTTAAACCCGTAGTTTTTTTTGATTTCCTTTCTATACTACTTTGACATTCAATGCTTGTTCAAATATCATCTGATTATGATATTTTTTCTCTTTAATTATAATTTCTTTAAAATAGGTTTCTATGTTTTAATTTAATTTATTTTTATGTATTTCAAAATGTATTCAGGAAATTATTGTTTTTCATTCAAAGGATGATTTATTTGAGAAAATTAGTTTCCAAGTTGTTGTTTTCATTTATGAAAAAAAATAAAGAACCTTTTTTTTCAAATAATTTTCAAACTAACATGAGATTGGATTTATAATTAAATTTTGGCCATGTGGAATGGTATGTGGTGTTTTATGGAGTACATTTTTACTCATTCCTATATTTTTTCATAATTTCAATTTTATCCCAATACTCGAAACACACTTTGATCATGGAATGGTTTTTGAATTTTAGGTTGCATTCTATATTTTTTATTATGTTCAACTTGTATTTCTGATTATATGATTTTTTTGGAAATGATATTCTTTTCATAGTATTTATATATTTTGTCCCAATAAGTGATTTTACCTATCCATGTATCCTTTTACAACAATTTATTATTAGAGGTTTAGCAATATTGTAGTGGATAAGGAACCGAATAGTTAGAGGAATTTTCAACCAAGGGAGATTAGAATGTGAGATGAGAGTTTATTTATACATTAATTTATGTTTTTTATATTTATTTTAGTTTCTAAATATCTAATTTTTTGTCGATGTTTGACTATTAGACGAGTCATGTTGTGTTTTCAAGAGAATGTATTTCAAGCTTAACCCATGATTTAGTGGTGTAATCATTCATAATTCTTATTAAATATTTCATGTGACTTTTCACTATCATGATGGGATCTTGAATTCCCCTTGGTCTAGTGCTGGTAAGGTTCGAGTGTTTATATATATTTTAAAGAAATCAATGTTGTTAAAAATGCTATTAGAGCATTTTCTTATTATTTAAATAATAATAATATGGGAGTAGTACTTTTATATCACTAGTGGTATATTGGGAAGAATATTATATCTATATTATTTCCAATAAACCCTTGATTTTCCTGGGTAATATGGAATTATGATTTAATTTTAGTTATTTTTATTGATTTATATTTAAAAAATGGTGATGTTTTTTTGTCATTCTTTTCATGGACATTTGTCTTAAGGATTGTTGATAGTTTTTTTATGTAAAAGGAGGTTATGTCAAGAATATGAGGTTGGATTTCATGTCATATAAAACAATTAAACTAAAATACATACAGTTTTAGATCCAATTTTGGAACTGTTACATGAATGGAACATGTCTCTTCTCTATGTGACCATGTCAGACATGATTCCACATTATGGTTTTGCTAATTATATTTAAAAACTAATGTTATTTCTTAACTAGATTGTAAATTGAAATTTTAAGATAAATAAGGAAGTTCTTGTGATACATTGACGAAATCAATTTGGATTTTAATAAAACCTTATCAAGATCCATTTTATTTCAATCATCATATAATATAAAATATAATTTCCAATATATATATATTAATTATATTTAATATCAATAATTTATACATTTGGATTGTTGTTTTACAAATTTTTTGATTGATTTGTTTTTATTAATTTATTGGAAACTATAAAGATTTTTTTCCATAGTGTATTTCCATTAAAATCATGCTTTGGAATTGGAAAAAATATACGATGGCATAGTAAATGTTTATGTGATTTGGTAATGTGTACTTATTTGAGACAACTTGAAATGATAGTGATTTTATAAAATCATTGAATTTTGGAAATATAGTTTTGAATTTTTCATGAAAATATAAATTAATCATCAAATGAATTTTCGGGATGACTCTAGATATAATAAATTTTCTACCATACCAATGGTTATTGATGATTTATGTTTCTAATGAAAAAAATATTTTTTAAATGGTTTTTTTTTAAAATCAGTACTTGAAAAGAGATTACAAGAGGTGAAATGTTTTAAAAATTAGGGTTTAGACATAGAATGAGTAAAATTACGTGATTAGAATTCTCATTTATGTTTCATAGAGTGTATGGGGTGACTAGAATGCTAAAATTTCATAGTCTGATGCCATTGGCCAACTGGTGGTGGGACCCTAGAAAATATGTGGACTCGAAGTTGCCTAGGATTCCCCCTCGGCCGCAAGCAAGCTAATGAGAATAGAAGGGTTCTCCAATGAGGCCTATTGGATTTCATTTTTAAAATTCAATCAATTTTATTAATTTGATGAATAAATTACAAATGGTGGACTTATGTTTATATGAATTTATTCCAATCTAGTGATTCTATATTTTTGAACCATCATTATTTTATTTACATAAATGTTTCATTACATGTATGATATTTTCATAAGTCTACAATGGTTTTATGTCATCCTAATATTCAATAAGGTCTAAATAACACTCTAGATGGTTAGATGGCAGTTGAATAGTTTAATGAGTATTGGTGGCACTAATTATGGTGTGTTTAGTGGAGTGTATTTATTATCATTTGATGATGGGTTTCTATTTTGTGATATAATTTAAAAAAGAGTTGGATTACATGAGAATTGATTTCAAATGGAATGTTTTAAATTGAAATATATTATCTATATAAGGAATGATTGATTCTTGGAAGAGGTTATGATGTGATCAATGATTCAGGTTAAACCTTTTCATCATGATTCATAATTTTTATTTTCATCTTCTTTTTACCAGTTCTCAAAAACATGTGTGATTGATTGATTTTCTTGATTTTTAATACATCAGGTGTTTTTTTGAAGTGAATGCTAATTATATTTAACAAATTTTCATTTTTAAAATGAATTGATTATTTAATATTGATATGGTAATTGATTATATATATATTTTTGATTGTTGATGATGATATAGAAATCCCCCGTTGGGTATTGGTTACATTATATAGAAATAAAACTCCCAAAAATGGTATTATATGTTAGTTGATGAGAAAATTCCCACAATGTAGGTCTATGATACAAATTAAGATTATTCCATGACTAAGAAAACTATAATAGGGGTGGTCCATGATACTTCTTAAGCTTAATCCAAGATTGTGAAACCACTAATACAGGAGGACCATGTTACATATTTTTTATTCTATTGAGAATCAAGGTATCAACCATAAAAATTAATTCAAAATAACACTTCTTGATATCTTTCTAAACATGGAAAATTGAACAATAATCAAATTTGGATTTAATATAAAAATATTATTATTTAAATCTCATCATTATAACATATTTGTTAAATTGGAGATGTGAAGATGAATAACCAAATTAATAAAAACAATTATAAATGTTTTATATATTTATAATATACTTATTAATGTATAATAAATATTCACTACATTTTTACTAATTTTATCTTATACATTATAAATATTATTTCAAAAAAAAATATGTTTATTTATTTTATTTATTAGATATTATCATTTCTTTCAAATTTTTTGGAGTTTTTATTTTTTGGGGTTAATATAATTTATGTAATTATAATATATATATATATTACCTTGGGGTTGTTTTTTAGGATTTTTTATATACTTTTATTTCATAGGATTGTGAAAATTTTCAATTTTTGAAAATTTTTAATCTTCTTTCATTAAATTGAATAACATGAAAGTAAAATTATTTATTTTATTTTATTTTAATGAAACATAAGATATATTATTTAAAAAATAATCAAAATAATTACCCATTAAACATTGTTATATTTGATTTCAGTTTATGTTTATTTTTGTTCATCAAAACAAAATTTTCAATATACTATTTTTTATTTAGTTTTATGGATTTATATTGAAAATCATCACTAAAACATATTGAAATATATTCTGATAAAATGGATCTCATATATTGAATAATTATGTTAATATTTGGAAAATTGGCCCCTATATTGTTTTCAATATCAATTTTAATTATGGTAAATATTTGCCACCTCGGTAAGAGTATCATTACTGTAATAGGGATAAAACTATTAAATATGGCCTAAAACTTTCCTTAACTATTTTATTTATCAGATTGGATTTATTATTGAATCTTTTTAAGATATGAATATATACTAATTTTTTCCTATTATTTTGATTACAAAAATTATAATATTTTTAGAAAAGGATAAAAAAAATTGTGTACTTTCTTGATTTTAATTTCTATAATATGTTTTCGCATGGATATTAAGAATAATTGATCGAATATAAAACATTATTTTTAACATAAAAAGAAATTATTCACCACAATACTTTTTTATAAATTTTTAGCACTTATATAATTATATAAAGTAATTATTCGATATTGATAGAGTTTATGTCTAGGAAGTAGAAATATAATGCTAAAATAATATTTAAATAAAAGTTAAATTAATATATTATTCATGTACTGTGGTATTAAAAAAATATAGTAGGTAATTATAAGTTAAAAAATATATTATATGTGTCTATATTATAATTTAAATGTTTTCTTTATTAATTCAAAGATAAATAAATTAAATAGTCATTAAATTATCATCAATAGTATTTTATGTTATATAATTTTTTATCTAGTAATTTTTAAATAAATAAGAATGTTTTTCTAAAATGGTCTAAAATGTCATAAATGAAAAATATGTAATACACTTTTCAATATATAAATAAATTTATGTCCCTTAAAGGATAAAAAATTTGATAGCATAGTTATTCTTATAAATAGTTAATCATGGGGGTGTTAACCCTAAATATAAGGTTTAAAATGTAAATTATGTTGATAAAAATTTTACTTTGTGAAGGTATATAGTCATTATAATTTCATAAATTCTAATTTTTTTGATATTTACCAATATTAAATTATTATGATATATATTATATTTAAATACTTTAATAAGTTCAATGTGTGTCCCTTACCTTATTAATAAAAGGCAACATCATGTTCTCTTTTATTCAGAATGATTGATAAATACATAGTATCCAATACCTAACCTGAAATATTCTTATATCTCATACCTTATTTTTAGAGAATATGATCATCCCCTAAAACTATACTAATATCGAACAATTTGTAAGCCAAATGAATTCTATCAAAGAAGAGTGAATCTTATTAAAAGACACTTTAGCATTAATTTCATCGTTTGTTTCTTATAAATTTATTATGTGCTATTAAGACATGTAAATTTAAAGGAAATTTTTTTTTCATAAATTCTTTGGAATATTACAAGTATGCAGTTTCTGACGGTACCTGATTCCGAGACCCGGTGTGCCCAAAATCAATTTTTGATGTTTTCTCCAGGTACGTTCAGTAATCATACGTGCAGGTTTTTCTATCATTTGAACTGGTGCTCGGAATTTAAATATGAGGACACTGATGAACTCGCAGTGCCAGTATTCTCTTAAGGGGACATTTACCTTAGTTGTGTTTTATGTAGGTTTAATGATAATTTTGTTAATATTATTAAACTAAATAAAATTTATGGGTTATATGAATTTTATAAAGTTAAAGGTTAAATCCACCAAAGGGTTGTTGGAGGTGGGGACCACTCCCCACATAACCTCCCATGGGAGGATAATATGTGGTGGGGCCCACAAGAGCACATAACCCCCCTTTATCCCCTTAATCCTTTGGGCTTCACATTAATGTCCCAACTTATCCTCATTTTAAATTTATGAAACCATTGGAATTCATGCCAACCAATGGAAAATTAATTAAAGGAATCAAATAATTAATTGTTTCTGTGTTTGAAATATTTTGAATGGAATGGAAATATTATTATAATATTCGGAGCCTATTATTTCATTTGCGTTGGGAAATACTCTTTGTTGGAGGATCTAGAGAATTAGAAGAAATGTGTTCCTCTCTCGATGAAGAACATCGTTCTTCAATGAAGAACACCTCTGATTAAGAACACAAAGAACATCTCCAATGATGCTTCCTCTTTGGACGCACCCTGACATCAACTTAATTAGCGTTCGTATTCTGCGGCGACTGACCTCTACGCATCTCATCTTCTGCGGCTCATCAACGTGCATCGTCATATATGAGGTAGGGGTTTTTTATAATTTTATATAAATAAATTATGTCATTCTTTTTTAAAACATTGGATTGTCTTCGACATACTTTTAACTCCTAACACGGAGGGCTTGGGCTGAATGACACGGCCTGACGACCCTCCGTTGAACCTTGTTTTTACTCATGATAGAGGTGGAGATGGAAGAGGTGGCAGCGACCAGAATTGATGACGATCGAAGGCGGTGGCGTCAACGGCAGCCGCGCACCAGCCCATTAGAGGAACATGACACCAGGTGTCGCGCAGGTGGAGGAGACCGCGGCTCGCAACCAGACTGCTCGCCTGAAGAAGAACCAGACGACTTTAGCCGGACGGTCTGGAGAAACGCGGTGCCGCGCTGCGAAGAACCACAGCCCGCGCTGGGCGGGTCGCTACGGAAGACGAACCGGCCGACTCTTCAGCCGGTAGGGAGGGAGGAACCGCGGTGCCTATTGGAGCCTTGTACGAAGGACCTGCGGCCCGCTCATGCCGGAGGACACCATCCCACTGGGCTTGACGGGCCGGGCCTGTTTTTCATAAATGTGAATATCATCCAGATCGTGCATCCGAATGACGTTCCATCTATAGAAATGGGACCCTTGCAACGTGGAGGTCCTTTTGAAATACACTATGTGAGTTTTGGAAATATTTGTAAAATTTCTGGGTTTGGAACGAGCATAATTCCAACCGGGCCTGAGGAACATAAATGCCAATAACTCTCAGTCCGGGCGTCTGATTGACTCGCCATCAGCCACAATTTTTTTCCTTTTGATGAGATGGAAACTTGGGATACATCAAATCTGCACTTCATGAAAATTTATGTATCGACATTTGGGCTCGAGGATCGGACCCTTCCAGAATCGAGCGTGCTCTGTGCGGGAAGCCTAGAGCTGGCTGCGACTACGACGACTACTGTACAGGAATCCTCCATGGGTTTGACAATGACGACTATTGTACTGGGATCCACCATGGGTTCGAAAGAGATGGCTACTGTTCATGTATCCTATGTGGGTCTGGCAGTTTGACCTCTGTACTTGAATCATATGTTGGTCCGACAGAGTAGCTGGTCTTGTATCCTGTTTGGGTCTGATATCTTAGCTGGTCATGTATCCTGTGTGGGATTGACTGCTTAGATGAATCAATGGCTACATCTAGACATATCTATCTCTATAAGAAAGATGTATACCTATGGGAGATTTGTCTTGAAATTCTATCATTATCATCGATGTGATTGACATCTTACCTTTGTGGACTAGGTTGTTCATGGGCTTGAGAGTTGGAGCCAAACTGTGATTGATAACATAGGTATATATATGGGAATATATCTAAGTAGAGTTGGTTGATACCACGTGATAGTGTCTTTCTTATGTGGTTTATCCTTCGTGGATTCTGGGATACCTTTAGGGGTCTCGGGGCCCCTACTGAGTATCATATACTCACCCCTCCACGGGCTATGCCTCCACTACGTTGTGTTGGATGCAGACGGCAAACATCACTAACTGAGGTAGAGACATATAGAGCTTGGCGGTACCCGGAGGTGGACCACTGGGCGAGATGTACACAGAGCAGACAGACGGACCCACGGTGCAGAGGAGGCCATATGTACCCACCATTCTGGGGGGATTCCTAAAGGATGACTCAGTAGTTGCTATTTTACATTACATTCATTGTACTAGCTCTTCAGTTGTACTGTACTTACAGTTGGTCTTGTATTTCTAGCCCCTTATCCTTTTAGCTCTTAATTTTGTATACATTATTTATTAATGCTTACTTCAGATGCGTACTATGTTGTGTTTGTTTACTTTCATAAAGGAAATGCCTTACCACCTTAAGGATTTATGCCTTTGGTGCTAGTCGCCAGCACCTGGTCTATGGAAGGCGGGCTTGGGGTAGTCATGGTACGGGCCCCGAGGATGGGTCCTCAAAATTTGGTATCAGAGGAGTCTATTCTACCACATAACTCATGACTCTGATCATTATTTTCTATGTAGAAATAGTGTTAAAAGAATTGGGTGTGGTTTTCAGTACCTGGGAGTCCAGTTTTGGTGTAGCGGCCGACATATCCATACACCATGACGCTGACCTCTTATTTTCGAATCAGTGCACGAAAACACTGATTTCATGTGTGTTTCAAAAGATTCTTTGTGATTACTTTATGTCAGATCACCAGGAATATAGTTTGACAGTGGTGCACCTGTTTCTTTTAAGGATGGCGCCACGAAGATATCCAGCTAGGGTATTGAGTTACGTATGAGATGGTAGCCCAGCGAGCGACGAGGCCTCGGTGCAGGGCCCCATCACAACAGAGGTACCAGCAGTACCACTACCTGCTGGGCCACCGATACCACTATCCCCAGCAGTAGAGAGTGCACACCACCTGAGTGCGTTGCACGAGTTCCAGCTATAGAGGCTGCCAATGTTCTGTGGATGATGGACCCACATACAGCTGAGGATTGGCTAGAGGCTATCGTCAAAGTTTTCAGATTGGTAGGGACACCATCCAACCTTATGGTGATCCTTTCCGCGAGTATCCTGCACACAACAATAGGTAGATGGTGGATCCTTATGCTCCATGTGCATGGCGTGGCATCTTTACTATGGACTGACTTCGAGAGTCTCTTCCACTCGAAGTCTGTTCCAGCCACCCATCGTTGGTGCAGATTCAATAGTTACTACATCTACAACTGGGCAGCATGATAGTAGCTCAATACTCATCGAGGTTTACTAGCCTCTCACGCTACTCCACGAATATTGTGTGGGACCCATTCTTCAGGTACTGGACCTTTGAACAGGGACTTAGGCATGAGATTAGGGCTTCGATGATTCCCCTCAACATCCCGATGCACGCGGGGGTACTGGAGAGAGCCCTTCTAGTGGAGAGTTTTCTCGCTGAGTAGTCACCAGCGGCGAGACCCCTGCAGGACGACACGTAGCGGAGTCTTCTACTGTTGTTAGTAGATAGGTGACGCAGAGGTCCAAGAAGACCAGGCAATCAGGTGTGAGACCTCAGGATACAGGTTCGGTTGTGCGGGGCACACGAAACAGAGCCAGACTTATGAGGATAAGGTAGTGATATTCATGCAGAGGGTAGGGCCACATTGCTCGTGACTTGACGACCCGACATACAGAAGAGAATTAGATAGTAGAGGGACCTCCCAGGAAGAGAGGCATAGGTTCGACCGTGGTGGTCCGCTGGGAGCAGGCGGACTTGGCAGAGGAGCTGGCCGAGCTGCGGTTGGTGGATGATGTTTTTAGGATATATTTCCACAACCACTAAGAGGTCCACCCCAACCAAAGGGAGCAGGCGGACAGAGACAGGCTCATCTCCAAGCAGTCATGTCATATGACCACAGTGCACATGAGATGATCCGAGGTACTATCTGTGTCTACTCCACCCTTTCTCCAGTATTTAGAGACACATGTGAGAGTCATTCTTTTATTTCTGCTGCCCTTGTTCGGAGCTCAGAGATTCCGACAAAGCTACTGTCTCGATCCTTACTACTAGAGACTCCTACGGGAGAAAACTCAATGATTACGCACTTGTTCCGGTAGTGTGATCTTACTCTAGGAGGCGAGAGTTTCGGCTGAGATCTTCTTGTAGCGGCGTTGAGGCCTTACGACCTCATCCTGGGTATAGACTGGTTATCTACATTCCATGTTCAAATCGACTGTATTTTTCACAAACTGTGGTGTATCCA
Organism: Viscum album; assembly: GCA_963277665.1. Lineage (NCBI taxonomy): Eukaryota > Viridiplantae > Streptophyta > Magnoliopsida > Santalales > Viscaceae > Viscum > Viscum album. Next base: position 167,862,297 of record OY728121.1, on the reverse strand, counting down.
CACAGATGGGACCAGGTTCACCTTTCACCAGCGAGAAGGGAGCCTTTGCAGCGCAGGATGGACTTACATAGAGGAGAGGGAATCCGATCACACATCTTTTGGCTAGTCTCATCCTCAGAGTAGTTAATGTGTTGAGTCCGAGTTTTCCTCTTGTGGTGGATCAGTATGCGGATGTTTTTCCTAATGATATTTCAGGAGTACCTCCTTAAATATTGGAAGACTTCTATATTGACCTCTACCCCAGGACAACACCGATATCTACTCCAACATATTGGATGGCTACCTCCATGATTCGTGAGCTACCTTTACAACTATAGGACTTGTAGGGGAAGGGATTTATCCGACCCAGTGATTCACATTGTGCATATCCAATTTTTTTCGCCAAGAAGGAGGATGGGAGCTTGCGACTATGTTTCGAATACAGTTTCCTGAATTAGGTGATCATGAAGAACAATTACCCACTTTCGAGGATTGACAACCTCTTTGATCAGATCAAAGGATCATGATGGTTCTCGAAGATAGACCTTAGTTCAGGCTATCAGCAGCTCCAAGTTCAAGATGAGGATGTTCCAAAGACGTCCTTCAGGTGTCGGTATGTCCACTATGAGTTCTTGGTTATTCCCTTTGGCATTAACAACACTCCAACAGTGTTCATGAGTCTCATGAATAGGATCTTCTAGCCTTACCTCAATCGATTTGTTGAATTCTCCATCAGATACATACTGATTTACTCGACTACAGAGGAGGAGCACACCTATAACATGTGGGTAGTGCTGGACACAATCCGAGAACACCAGATTTTTGGTAAACTCTAGACGTGCCAGTTCGGGATTTGAGAGGTTCACATCTTGCAACACGTCATCTCAGAGACTGGGGTAGTAGTGGATCCAGCGAAGATCGAGGTAGTGCTTTCTAGGGAGCCTCCCAGGAGTTTGATGAAGGTTCGGAGTTTTCTAGGTCTGGCTGGGTACTATCAGAGGTTTGTGTGAGACATCTCTAGAGTTTCATCACAACATTCATCTTTGAAGAAGAAGGGGAAACCCTTCGTGTGGTTAGAGATATGATATCAGATCTTTTAGGAGCTGAGGAAGAGATTGAATAGTGCACCCATCTTGAGGATACCCGAGGAGGGCATATGGTATGTAGTTTACTGGGATGCATCAGGGACCAGACATGGGTGTGTCCTGATGCAGGAGAGAGAAGTGATCACGTATAGTTCACATTGGTTGAGACAACATGATAAGAAATACGCTACCCATGATCTACAGTTAGCAGTAGTGGTCTTCGTCTTAAAGATGTGGTGGCACTATCTGATGGGTGAGCATTTTATAGTCTACTCTGACAACCAGAGTCTCAGGTACAACTTCTCATAGAAGTACATGAACCTCAGACAGTGATGTGGGCTCGAGTTCCTCCAGGACTATGACTTAGAGACAGTCTATACTCCTGGGATAGGGAACATTGTATCAGATGCTCTTAGCAAGAGTTCAGGAATTCAGCTGCAAGGAGAGGCGACAGAGCATCTGGCCGCGTTGCAGATATCCTTTGTAGATAGAGATGGAGAAGCCTTTTTTTAGTCTCTCACAGCCACCTCTCCACTTCTTCAGCGAGTCAGAGATGCTCAACATGTGTACATTTACTGTGAGATGCGACATGATCAGATATCCATAGGGCAAGTGCTTGATGGGTTTTTTGAAGGAGGGAGCTTGTCATCCTCTTCAGGTGACATACCATGGTACCATTTAAACTACAGGAGGAAGTGCGGAGGGAGTTTCACACATCCCCTCTAGAGGTAAATCCAAGAGTGGATAAGATGTATCAAGAAATCAGATGACATCACTGGTGGCCAGGTATGAAAAATCCTATAGTAGAGTTTTTCTCAAGATGCCCCACTTGTCGGCAAGTGATGGCAGAGCACTAGGTACCAGCAGGCTTGGTATAGCCCTTAGATGTCCCAGAGTGGACGTGGGACTGGATATCCATGGCTTTTGGGACGTGGATTCCATGTACATCCAGAGGACAAGACTCCATATGGGTGATCGTAGGCCATCTCACCATGTCGGCCCACTTCCTACCGATCATAGAGAAAGGCTCAGTAGAGAGATTGGGATGCCTCTACATTCATGGTATCATATGGCTTCATGGCGTACCGTCGACTATCATCTTCGATCAAGGTTCTTGTTTCACTTATCGACTATTGAAGGTATTAGAGGAAGCATTTGGGATACAACTTCTCTTGAGCACCGCCTTCCATCCTCATACAGATGGTCAAACTGAGAGGCCCATTTAGACTCTCGAGGTTATGCTTCCTGCATGTTTCATCAACTTTGGTCGTAGCTGGGATGATCACATACCCTTAGTGGAGTTTGCGTACCACAATAGTTACCACTCCACCATCGGGATGGCCCCTTACGAGGAACTGTATGGCCAACCATGCAGATCACCCCTGTGCTGGACTGACCTAGCGGAGTCCACACCTGTAGGACCTGAGTTGGTTTAAGCTACGACATAGACAGTGCAGATCATCCAATGGTGGATGAAGACTCTATAGATCATACAACAGTCCTATGATGATAGGAGATGGATACCACTAGATTTCAAGGATGGTGACCAGGTTTTCCTAATGGGTATCGCCTCAACGATGTCTACAGAGATTTGGCTTGGGTGGAAAGTTATCTCCACACATCATCGGGTCCTTCCAGGTCCTTTGTAGAGTAGGCGAGGTGGATTACTGCCTGGACCTTCCACCTCAGTTGCACTAGGTGCATGACGTCTTCCACGTATCTTAGCTGAGGATATATGTGCACGACCCAACACACATCATCGATCATGGAGAGCCAGAAATAGATGATGGAGATACTTTCACGGAGGTCCCGGTGGAGATTGTGGATCGATAGAAGTAGGTCCTATGTGGATGATCAATTCACCTAGTGTTCATTCACTAGAAGCACATGAACCTCCAGGAGAAAAAATGGGAGTCAGAGGCTCTGATGCATGCTCAGTAGCGCCATTTTTTCCCTCATGTGTGTCGTAGCATTACGGGGATGTAAATCCCTGAGGTGGGGGTAATGTAATGTCCTGGAAATTTCAATGAAATTTTTTTTTCATAAATTATTTGGAATATTATGAGTCTTTAGTTTCTGATGGCACCTGATTCTGAGTCCCAGTGTGCCCGTAATCGATTTCTGAAGTGTTGTTCGTGTATGTTCAGTAAACGTACATGTGGGTTTTTCTATCTCTTGAATTTGTGCTCGAAATTGAAATCCTATGACATTGATGAACATGTTGCACCAGTATTAACTTAATGGGACCATTACGACATTTGTGTTTTTTGTAGGTTGAATAATAATTTTGGGAATTTTATTAAACTAAATAAAATATACGTGTTATATTAATTTTATAAAGGTGGTGGTTAAATCCACCAAAGGGAGGTTGGAGGTGGGGCCCACACACCACATAACTTCCCATGGGCGGATAATATTTGGTGGGGCCCATATGAGCACCTTACCACCCTTTAACCCATTAATCTTTTGGGATTCCCATTAATGTGACAACTCATCCATTTTTTAAATTTATGAATCCACTGAAATTCCTAACAACCCATGGAAAATTAATTATGTGAATAACAAAATTAATTATTCGTGTGTTTAAAATATTTTGAAGTGCATGGAAATTTTATTATAATATTGGGAGCCTATTATTTCATTTGTGTTGGAAAATATTCTTTTGGGGAGGCTCTGGAGAATTAGAAGAAAAGAATTCCTCTCTCGACGAAGAACACCATTCTTCAACGATGAAAATCTCCAATGAAGAACAAAAAGATCTTCTCCAATGATGCCTCCTCTTCGGAAACACCCCGACGTCAACGGAATCGACGTCTGTATTATTTGGCGCCCGACCTCCGCGATGCCCGTCTTCCGTGGCTCATCAACGTACATTGTCATATACGAGGTAGTGGGTTTGTATAATTTTATGTGAATAAATTATCTCATTCTTGTTGAAACCTTTGGAATGTCTTCAGCCAACTATTATCGCCTAACATGGAGGGCGTGGGCCGAACAAACACGGCCCAATGACCCTCCGTTGAACCTTGTTTTTATTCACGATGGAGGTGGAGATAGAAGAGGTGGCGGAGACCGCAGTTGATGATAACCGAAGGAGGTGATAGAACATCGGTTGTGCACCGCCCTATTAGAGGACTGTGACACCGGGTGCCTTGCAGGTGGAGGAGACCACGACCCGCAACCGGGATGCTCGGCTGATGAAGAACCATCCGGTATCATGACATTCAAGGAAAGAAGAACCAGCCGGATTTAGCTGGTCGGGCGGGAGTAACTTGGGCTTCTATGGACGCCGCGTGCAGAGGATCCTTAGCCTGATACCATGGGCTGCTCATGCCGGAGGAGACCGACCTGCTTCAGTCGGCCGAGCAGGAGGGGCGGCGCTGCTCGGTACCACCATTTCAGTAAAACCGGGGGGCCTCCCCCCCCCCACTCCACACGCCCGGCTAGCCGAACTGCGGCCTACTGCGGGCCGGGATGCGCCCCACAGGGCTGGGTCACGTTCCACTAGGTCGGGTCGTGTCCGAATGTGCTCGGCCACGCCCCATCGGGTCAGGCCGACCCCTCTGCCGGTTTGGACCCGATGAACTAGGTCAGTTCGACCCGCCAGCCCACTGGGCTTGATGGGCTGGGCCCGTTTTGGTTAAACGCGAATATCTTCAAAACCTCTCATCAAAACGATGTGCCGTCTATAGTACTAGGACCCTTGAGATGAGGAGGTCCTTTTGCAATACTCTAAGTGAGTTTTGGAAAAATTTGGAAAATTGATCATGTTTGGAACGAGCGTAATTCCAACCGGGACCCTAAAATAGATGTGCCAATAACTCTTAGAATGGGCGTCCGATTGACGCGTCGTCTGTCGCGTTGGGTTCCTCTTGATGAGACAAAAAATTGGGATATATCAAATCTGGACATCATGACAGCTGATGTATCAACCCCTTGGCTCAAGGAGCAGACCCTCCTGGAATCGAGCGTGATGTGTTCGGGAACCCTAGAGCTGGCTGCGACTGCGAAGACTATTATACTTGAATCCTCCGTGGGTTCAACAACGATGACTATTGTACTAGGATCCTTTGTGGGTTCGACAGTGATGACTACTGTTCTTGTATCCTGTGTGGGTCCATATGTTTGACCTCTGTACTTGTATCCTATGTGGGTCCAACAGAGTAGCTGGTCTTGTATCCTTTGTGGGTCTAACAACTTAGCTGGTCTAATATCCTGTGTAGGTCTGACAACTTTGATGAACCAGTGGCTACATCTGATCATATCTATCGCTATATGAAATATGTATACCTGTGTGGGCTTAATCTTAACATTCAATCATTATCATCGATGTGATTGACTTATTTCCTGTGTTTACTGGGTTGTGCTTGGGCTCGAGAGTTGGAGGCGAACTGTGATTGATAACATAGGTATGTATATGGACATATACATAAGATGAGTTTGTTGATAATTCTTGATCGTGTCTTTCTTCTATGGTTTATCCTTCATGGATTCCGGGAGACCTTCGGGGGTCTTAGGGTCCCTATTTAGTATCGTATACTCACCCTTGTTCTTATTCATGAGGTACGGGTTTCTTCATTTCCATTTTCCTTATGTGTTTTTGTGAAAATAAGTAAAATGGGGGAAAATCCCAAATTTTGTGTGTGCTCGCCATGTACTTTTCCCCACGCCATTTACATTGGCCGTGTGGGATGAGTATTTAGGGTGTGTAGGCCTGTCAGTGATGAAGGGTGTAAAAGCTGACTACACATCATGTACTAAGTATATACATGCCATGTAATCAGTCTGTATGTGAATGGTAAGGCGGTGGGAGTAGCAGCCAGCGGAGCGATATTACATGCCGTGTAATCAAGTCGACATATTAACAGTGTGGCGGTGGAAATATTCTTCCAGAGGGACAGTTAAAAAAATGGAAATTACATGCCATGTACATGAGAGTGCATGCCGTGTAGTTATGTTTTTTTCGCTTAAAATAGGAAGTATCTTAATCTTTTGATAGAAGATGCTTAGAATACCCGAGAGCTGCAGGAGAGACTTCCAGACATTGGAAGATCTTCTGACCACACATTGGTACTCTGATTCCCTTGCTGATGAACTCGATTGAACTGTGTGTGTGAGTTCTTATTTCTCCATGAGTGTTTCTTCCAATTCAGTTCCAGGAGGAAGTTATTTGAGTTTGAATGGGTGAACATTTATCCCATATCTACAGTATTCTCAATTTTTTTGGGAGACATCGTTCACGTATATTGATCAGAGGAGATCATGGTAGGTGGTCTGGTGTTTATTTCCATCTGTCGAGTTTTTTTCTGGACCATAATGTTACACTCCCATGTTGCGGTGACGTATGGCTAATGCTGTGACGGAAATAATACCTATAATTGCATAGGAAATTTAATGAATATGTGTATATAGCTATTTGGGATCGTTTCCTTGATCCAGGTCCACCCTGTGGGTGTTTTCCCTTGTTTAGCCATTTTTCAAGGATACCCGTGGGTATGTTGTGATTATAGCATGCTTTGAGTTTCCTTGAGAGAAAATATAGATATAATTTCTTGATTATTTTTTGGGCTCAGCCTGGTTACTTTCTTAGCCTGAGGGCAGTGTTTTTTTTGCCTTAGGGAAGTGTTTCATTTACCCTGAGGGATACTTTTCTTATTCCTGTGGGAAGTATCTTCTGTTCTCTAGTGCAATATCTCGTACGCCAAAGGGAAATATTCATTATGCCTATGGGTAATAACCTAAGGGTTTCAATTCTATTTACCTGAGGGTGAGGTTTTTCATGTCTGAGGACTCTTTTTTACTTTTCATATTCACTTTGGTGATTAATTATATTTTACCTTCTAGTCTAAAGCACATGATTTTTATTGTTTTGCCTTCTAGTGGTTGGATAGCCTGTGGTGATTTTTGCTGCAGCACTATTTAGGAGATTGTCGGTTGAGGACGGGTCTCGGAAACATATAATTCAATTATATTGAATTGTTAAATAATAATTAAATATAAATTTAACTAGAAGTATTAGATGCTTTTGAGTACTTCCTAGCTTACAACATTTCATTATTTCACACGGTTTTTGCACATTTTCACTAACAGTTGGGCACGAGCCTTTGGTGGTTGCCTACTGGGATTTATTTCTCACACCATGTTTGTGTCATTATTGGGCACAAACAGATTTTATTTTTGTATCTCTTGATAAGGGAAAGAGTCCCAATACAGGTACATGATTATTGCAGAGGAGTAGTAGATCATGGGACCAAGCTTTGGCTTGCGATGCTGTTGAGTTCCTGTTGCGCTTTTTTATTTTGCATTGCTATACTTGTACCTTGTACTGTATTATTTTAGATTTTTGTATATCCAGTTTGAACTGCTTTCATAGACATAGGGACATATTGCATCATCCTATATATATATGACTATTGTCATCTTTTACTTCTATACTATTGTACATCTCATCTTGGAATTGTTTCCTGCATCCCCTTTTAGTATGTTTGTATTTTCTCCACTGTGCTGCACATTGAAAAATGATGGAATAGTTTCCCCACTATTAGATCTAGGCCCTCGCTGCTAATCAACAGCCTTTAGAATTTGGGGAAATTCTCTTGAGTTCATATGACCAGCTGAGTTCGGGGCACCCGTGGTGGGACACCTGAATCCAAGATGTTACCAAGTGGTATCAGATTTTTTTTTCTTTTATATGTTTTATATTAGTATTTGATGATGATGGAAAGAGATAGATTTCTATGGGATTCAGTAATAACTGTGCCTAGGAGTAGCTAACCCTTGTACATGTAAAGGACGGATTTCCTCAAATTCAATTGTGGTTTTCTATTTCTGAATATTATAATTGATTATATTTCCACTATTGGGAGATGCACCTGTTGTGTGCTGTTAATATTTCTCTACATAGGGTCTATTTAGTTGAAACCCGATGAGTTGAGGGTATTCCATCTCATGCTACGTTTAGGAAAATATTTGAATCTCATTCTATGCATAGTTTCCATGCCATGTAGGTTCATTAAAAATATTATTTTGTTGTGATAGATGTTGTGATAGAAAATTAATGTGGTTGTTAAAGGTACCTTGATAGATACACCTGCTATTGATAGGGTATTGTTACATTTATGGTTGGGTTTATGGATGCTAAAATTTTGTTCCTAAGAAGTATGGGCTCTCAAGGACAGGAAATTAGCAGATCATGATCCAGCCTATTGTTGTGAAGGTCGGATGATAAACATTGATTTGTGGGGAGTATGGTCCCCCATAGATTGGAATTTACCATACTAATGCTAGATATTTACAGAAAAGGGTCTCTTGAGTAGTTTCTGGGGTCTACTGCCCAAAAAACCAGACAAAATGGTGTGTGGTTTTATGAACAAATTCCATGTACTCTTCTGTTCGTGAAGAAATACAAAATTTTTAAGTACACACCATGTACCCTAAGTACATGTGGTATTGTCTCGAACCATGTCATAGGCTTTATAAAAACAATCACGGGATGTGAAAACTCTAGAGGGAACACATCATGTACAATTTGTACACGTTGTGTCGTGTTGACCCCTTGTTTGTCGTGTCACCAACTACATGGATGGATAAAACATTTCATAAACACACCATGTAAACTTTGAACACGTATTGTAGTGTAATCTGGGAATCTGGCCGTGTAACTAACAGCCCGGGTCATTGTTATCTTTCCTAGTACACACCGTGTCCATCTAGAACACTCCGTGTAGTGTGAGACGTATAAACGGTCGTTTCTCGGACATCACGTGTCAGTGAAGCTTGTTTAGTACACATCATGTACATGAGGGACAAGCCATGTAGTCTTGACCGGTGAGAGACCATGTGGACATGGCTGCAGGGCTGGGGAACTGGGTGGTTTACACTCCCTGTGCGGGTGTAAAAAGTCATGTAGGGTCAGCCGAGTAGTTGGCCATGTCACTAACAACACGAGAAGTTGGAATCTTACCCATACACGTCATGTATATCTGGAACACATCGTGTATAGTGAGTTGTGTAACCGGCCTTGTAACGGACAACACGGGTCGATGAATCTTGTCTAATACATGCTGTGTAGACCATATAAATGCCATGTAGTCTCGTTCAAAACCGAGCTATGTGACTAAGCTGTGTAGAAGGACATGGGTAGGGGAAGATAATTCAAGTACACACCGTGTGTGGGGACATCATGTCATGTGTTTGCAGTGTTACACAACTAGTTCTGGCAGAGTACACACCCATGTGAATGAATTAAGGGAATAAACCATGTCTTTATTATACATGATGTGTAGTCTTGTATTGTAAAACGTGAATGCTTTCATTGTCATGTTCCTTTATTACACTAAATTTTTTCAGCCCCTGAGGAACATAATCTAACGCATGTGTTTGACCTCGTACAGTCATGCCGCCGAGACGACCACGAGTTATTCAGCAAGATAGCAGCAATGATTATACTCCAGAGATGGTTGGCTTTTTGCAATTGATGGATTCTATAGTAATTTCATATGCAGCGCCATCCGTTACACAAGACACAGGCGCGGTGGCACTGTTCCGTGAAGGCTTTATGCGGTTTATGTAGAACTTCTAGGGAGCACCGCCGGTTTCCACATCTATGGTAGATATAACACATATATTCCAGCTGCTGCATCTACCTATGTTTTCAGGTAATGGTGGACCAAAGGCTTCAGAGTCATGGTTGGGTTATATGAATACCATCTTAGAGCATCTTGAGATGCCTCCATGGAGGAGGGTCAAGCTCGCTATATACATGCAACGTGATTACTCCAAGAGATGGTGGGATGGTACCACCCAGACTGAGCATCACAGAGACATGGAGTGGGATGATTTTTAGGCAGCCTTCTATGAATTTTTCTTTATAGAAACGCTATAGACAGAACAAGCTCAAGAGTTCATGAATCTACAGTTGGGTGCCTTGTCAGTGATGGATTATTCTTCCCGCTTCACCGAGCTTCAACGATTTTCACCTGTTCTAGTGGGTGATGAGACGTTGAGGGCTAGAAGCTTTGAGGATGGTCTTCTATATGACATCCTACCACTAGTGAATGTTTTAAGGTTGCCTAAAGTGCATTCTATTGTGAAACGGGCACTGATTGTTGAGCGAAACATGCGGGAATCTAGCGGTGTAGGCTAAGGTTGTTCGACACCAGTTTCTGGTACAATTTCTACTCGATAGATGAAGAGGCAGATGGATTTCTATCAAGGTGGAAGTACCGGACAGAAGAGTTCTTCAGGTGGCCAGCACATGTGCTAAAAATGTGGTAAAGAGGGGCACAAGAGACCCTAGTATCCATGAGACTCACTAGAGTGCCGAGCTTGTGGAAATATGGGTCATCCGCAGTTCTTTTGTAGGGAGTTTCCACCAGGAACTAGTGAATGAGGTTCTGTATAGACTCCCCGTGCAGGAGTCGGGCCTGAAGCATCTTACCAGTTAGGGAATTGGAATACATCAGGATGTTCAGGATGAGGATGTGGTCGTTTCCATGTTATCCAGACAACATTATCTTAGAGACAACAAGGTTGTTAGCTCATTATAGCCAAGATGTGTCGCAGGGCCGTGACACTGGGCAGGCATATGCTATGCAATAGACCCATAAAGAGTAGGATCTTGGACCTTATACTGTCAGATGTACTATTATGGTTTATTCTATTTTATCTTATGTACTTTTCGATATTGGTGCTACACATATCTTTATATATATTCATATTTTAGAGAGCCTTGTGTTCTGTGTTTGTCTTTCTTCTAATATTATGATGCTAGACACTATGCTGGGGACTCGAACACCTGGTGTGCGTAAGTGCAGGGAGTTCCCCCTAGAGGTTGGTGGGTGTCACTTTTTATTGTACCTCTATGTCCTAGGGATGACAATCTATGATGTCATTCTCGTGATCAACTGGTTGGTACCTACTCGAGCCTTTGTATGTTTCTATCATCGCAGGTTGAATTTCATGTCACTAGAGGGTGGAGAGTTTATATATAAGGGAGAATGGGATGTCTAGGAAAGCTGTGATGGACCTGAGCATCGAGGGAATGGTGGAGTGTAGCCCAGATTGCGAGTTTGTATCTGGATGACCAGGAATCTTTTCAGAAGGATTACCCTCCAGTTGTTGATCATTTTAGGGATGTCTTCTCGGATGACATTTCTGGTATTCCTCCAGAGTGATAGGTGGATTTCTCTATTGAGCTTGTTCCAGGAGCGGCACCAGAGTTCATTCATCCTTATAGTATTTCTACCCAAGAGTTACCGATGATCAAGAAGAAATTAGAGGAGTTGTAGGGAAAGTCTTTCATCAAACCTAGTACTTCTCCTTGGGGTTCGCCTATCCTGTTGGCGAAGAAGGCAGACAATACTCTCAGACATTGTGTGGATTATATGATGTTGAACCAGTTGAGGATCAAGAACTGATATCCCTTACAAAGGATTGATGATCATTTTGATCAACCTCAAGGAGCACGAGTGTTCTAAAATATTAACTTGAGATCCAGATATCATCAGTTACGCGTTAGACCATTGAACATACTTCTTACAGCTTTTCGAAGAAGATATGTTCTATACGAGTACTAGTCATGCCGTTTTGACTCACGAACAAACCAGAAGCTCTCATGGCTCTGATGAATGGTGTGTTCCACCCATAGCTGGATTCTTTTGTGGTATTCTTCGTGGACGATATCATGGTTTACTCTCACACTAGACATGACCATGCCACCCATATTGAGATCATTTTGAGTACACTGAGGGAGCATTGGCCATATGCTTTTCTCTCAAAGTGCCACTTTTGGCTGGACTAGAAACTCTTCCGGGGTCATATTATCTTAGAAGCAGGAGTTGCGGTAGACCTAGTGAAAGAGAGAAAAGTAGTTTCCTGGGAGCAGCCTATGAACGTGTTCTAAATACGAAGTTTCTTAGGGCTAGCTGGATAGTATAGGGTCTGTATAAAAAAATTCTCCATCTTAGCAGCGCCGTTTATGGGTTTGACTAAGAAGGGTGTGATGTTCATTTGGTCAAAAGCTTTCGAGATGGCCTTTTAGGAGCTGAAGGGAAGAATGAAATCAACACCATTCCTGATACATCTAGAGAAAGGGAAGATCTATATAGTTTACTATGATTCATCAGGTATTGGGCTGGGAGTAGTGTTGATGTACGTAGATCGAGTAGTAGCATACAAGTATCAGCAGTTCAAGCCACGTGACAGGAATTACCCAACACATGATATCAAGTTGGTTGCAGTTGTTCATGTGTTATGTTGATGGAGACATTATTTATTGGGAGAACATTTTGTGGTGTTTACAGACCACAATAGTCTGAAATACATCTTTACCCAGTGTGACTTGAATCTGAGACAGTGAAGGTGGGTTGAATTCCATCCATCCTTCGACATTGAGCATGCCTATACACCTAGTAAGGGTAACACAGTTGCTGATGCATTGAGTAGGAGGACTCATATATAGGTAGTGTAGGAGGCCAGTGGTGTGTGACAGCTAATGGATTTGTTCTCTGAGATGTATTTGGAGGTTCACGATAGTCAGGGGCATGCCAATCATCAATCCTTAGTTGTGGATTCCACCCTCTGGGATAGAGTGAGGATTAGACAATTATCAGATTTGGAAGGGTTGTTTCTATAGGAGTCCATGGAAAGTGAGGACCCTCCTCCCGGTTGGACGACAGGTGATGATGAGGTACTACATATCCATGGACAAGTATGGGTTCCATGGATATATGTGGCGAGTTGATGTGGGAGTTTCACGCTTCATCTTGGTCAGTGAATCCTGGGTTTACCAAAATGTACCGTTACTTGATATGTTAATATTGGTGGAAAGGTCTGAAAAAAGAGGTAGGTGGTTTGGTTACGAGATATCCCACCTGTTAGCAGGTGAAGGTAGGGTATCAGAGGCCAACCAGACTATTACAATAGTTACCCATTCTCGAGTGGAAATGGGATGATTTCATGATTGACTTCATAACCGGGTTGCTGAGGTCACCTCGAGGCAATGATGTTGTGTGGGTCATTGTGGATAGACTTACGAAGGTAGATCACTTTTTACCGATCATACAGGCCTTCAGTGTTTACATGCTCAGGAAGATGTATATATGATAGGTGGTATGTTTTCATGGGATCCCTCATTATATCATTTCATATAGGGACACCTGCTTTACGTCTCATTTCTGGTAGAGTTTCTAGCGGGCACTTGGTACATAGGTGCTTCTGAGCACAACATACCACCCTCAAACTGATGGACAATCATAGTGTACGATACAACTACTTGAGGAAATTCTGTGTGCATATGTCCTGTACTTTGGGGGCTCTTGGGAGAGTCACATACCTCTAGTCAAGTTTTCCTATAGTAATAGTTTTTAGGAAACTATTGAGATGGTACCTTACGAGACTTTATATGGTAGGCCATACTGATCACCCCTATACTGGTTATAGGTAGATGAGGTAGCTTTACTGGGACCACATCTTGGTCATGAGACTTCAGAGTAGGTCCAGTTGATTAGAAGATGATGGATACTGCACAGTCTCATCAGAAATTTTATGCTGATCACGACAGACGACCCTTGGAGTTTACAATCAGGTATCAGGTTTTCTTATGTGTTTCACTGAGGATGAGACACTCACATAACAGGAGGAAATGTAAATTTCCACTAAGGTATGTGGGACTGTTTGATATTATGGAGAGATTTGGGCCAGTTTCCTATCGGTTACAGTTACCATAGAGGTACCAGGCCATGCACGACGTCTTCCACGTATCTCAGATGCATCGTTATCACTTAGACTCGTATCAATTTTTTCAGCCTAAAATGTTAAACATTAGGTCGATGCATCATTTGAGGAGCATCTGATTTGTATTGTTGATTGGAGAATGAATTTTCTCTGAGGCTGGTCAGTTCCTACCATACGGGTGCTATGGCAGCATGTCCGAGTGCAGGACGAAACCATGGAGCAGGAGACCGATGTATATACTTAGTGGCCTGAGTTGTTCTAAGATTTATCTTTACCACCCTTGGAAGGGAAATTCAGGGATGTATAGGTTTAAGGGGGATGATTGTAAGAACATGGTTCTTATTCTTGAGGTATGAGTTTCTTCTTTTCCTTTTTCCTTTAGTGTTTTTGATAAAATAAGGAAAATGAGGAAAAGTCCCAAATTATGTGGGTACATGTTTTGTACATTTTCACACGCCGTGTACTTTGGCTATGTGGGATGAGTACATATCTCATGTAGGCCTGTCTACAATAAAGGGAGTAAAAATGACTACATGCTTTGTACTTAGTATATACACGTCGTGTAATCATTCGGCAGGTGAATAGTAAGGCGGTGGGAGTAGCTTCTAGAAAATCGATAGTACATTCCATGTAATATAAAATAAATTCCATGTAATCATGTCAATAGATGAATACTGAGTCGGGGGAATGTGGCTGCTAGAGGAACAGTTTAAAAAATGGAAAGTAAACATCGTGTAGATGAGATTACATGGTGTGTAGTTATGTTTTTTTTCATAAAACATGCAGTTTCCTCCTTGTTCAATAGAGGAAGCTTATAATGACCGAGAGCCATGAGAGAGATGGTTGGACTTTTGATGAGCTCCCGATCACACACCGGGACTCCGATTCCTTCCCTGATGATCTTATTTGAATTGTGTAGGTGAGTTATTCTATCTCTTTGAGTGTTTCCTTCCAATTATTTCCCAAGGGGATGTTATTTTAGTTTGAATGGGTCAACGTTTATCCTAGATCAATTCTTTTTTTGGTTTTTTTTGGGAGGAGTCATTCACGTATATTGATTAGTGGAGATCTAGGTAGGTGGTCTAGTGCTTATTTCCAACTATCAAGTTGTTTTTGTGTTCTGTTGTTCTACGTACCCATGTTGGGGAGTCGTATAGTAGAGGCCATGACTAATAAAATCCCTATAACTGTGTTGTAAATTTAATGAGTATTTGTATACTACTGATTGGGATCATTTCTTTGATCTAGGGCCACCACGTGGGTGTGTTTCCCTTTTTTAGCCATCTGGCCAGGATACCCATGGGTATGCCATGATTAAAGAATGCTTTGAGTTTTCATCAGAGAAAATGGTGATATAATTTTTTTCTTATGTGTTGGGCTTGGCCTGGTTACTTTCTTAGCCTGAGGGAAGTGTTTTTCTTAGCATGAGGTTAGTGCTTTCTAAAGCCTGTGGGAAAGATTCTTATGCCTGTGGGTAGTACCTTCTGTGCATGAGGGTAATATCTCATACACCTGAGGGAAATATTTGTTATGCCTAAGGGAAATCACTTGAGGGTTTCGATTCTGATTACCTGAGGGTAAGTTTTTTCATGCCTAAGGACTCTATTTACATTTCATATTCACTATGGTGATTTTATATGATGTACCTGCCAAGCTAAACCACCTGCATGGTTTTGTTATTCCTTGTACTTGTTAGATATCATGTTGTGGTTTTTGCTGCGGAACTGTTTTGGAGATTGTAAGTCAATGCAGGGTATCAAAAACTTATAATTCAATTATATTGAATTGTTAAATAATAATTAAATGGAAATGGAACTGTTAGGAGTAGCTACTTTTGAGTACTTCCTAACTTATTGCATTTCATTATTTCACACTACTATTTCACATTTTCACTAACATTTGGGCATGTGAGTTTGGTGGTTGCCTATTAGGATTAATTTCTCACACCCAGTTTAGGTTATGTCTTGGGCCAAAATAGATTATATTTTTGTAGGTGTTGATAAGGTAAAGAGTCCCTATATAGGTAATTGATTGTTGCATAGGAGTAGAAGAGCATGGGACCAAGCTTAGGCTAGCGATGCTACTGAGTTTCTGTTATGCTGTTTTGTTTTACGTTTCTGTACTAGGACCTCTTACTGTGTTATTTTAGATTGCAGTGTATCCTGTTTTGACTGCTTTGTTAGACTTAGGGACATATTTCATTATCATATATATATGATAGTTTTCATCTTTTACTTCTGTAATGTATTCCATTTTATCTTGGTATTGTTTAATTCTTATTCTTTTAGTATGTTTGTATTTTATCTACAATGCTACACTTTGACAAATGAGGGCATAATTTCCCCACTATCAGACCTAGGTCCTCCCTGCTAGTCGGCAGCCTCTGGCGTTTTGGGAAATTTGTTTGAGGTCATGTGACAAACCGGGTTTGGGGCACCTGTGGTGTGGCACCTGGATCCGGGACATTACAAACCCCCTCCAATTGATGGACCTTCTAAATCAATTCATTTCAACTTCCAGCATCACCACCAATGGGGCTTCTCTTGAAATTCATGGTAGATCCCTAATCACGGTCCTTCATCTATCATGATGTACCATCGCTTGCTTACCTTCCCTCTTTATCTCAATGGTCTCGAAAATAAAGATCAATGTGATCGTTTCAATAATAATTATAGTACATCCCCTCTCTAAGATGATGAAAACCTATAAAGAACCATATACTACATTTCCATGTGACTAATTCTGGTAATGATATAGTTTCCTTTTCCATGACAATGCAATGTAGAACCTTATAGCTCCTGCAGATGAATCAGTCCAATAATTCCCACTGACATATCTAGATGCATGGAATATCACTGATAGGAATATCTTCAACACCAAAGCCCTCTGTAGCACTCCATTATAGATGATAATTCTTAAGGGGACTGCACCCTCAAAATTATATATTCATATAATTTTATCAAAATTACACATCTAGAAGTAACCATCCAACACCATGTAGATGGATAATTTCCAATGGTATGTGAACCTCATGGTGTACATTGAAACCATAATAATTCCTTGATGAAAACCAAGAATATTCAAGATCTGAACTGTGTACAGTCATTTGGTGTATTACTCCTCATGAAATAACTTCATGGATATAGACCATGAGATTGGAATCCCAATATGATTATGCATGAGTGGGCTCCCCATGTACCATGTTACTCTATAGAAATGACTATCTTCCAGAGAATCCATCAAATCAACTATGGTTTGAATGATTTTTAAGAATCAAATCATAGAATCATTCTATTCATCCACTAGCAGGGGATTTGGCTCAACCAGAAACCTCATTAGTCTCTAATGCTGGAACACAAAGAGTGTACTAAAACTATACACATAATTATCCTGAATTGTCGGTACTATCTACATCTCATCACGTGGGATGATAATCTATACCTACCTAGAGGAAACAAGTCATGATATATCCCCTTAATTGAAGCTTAATAACCAATAGGATCTTCATAATGATAATGAATCAGTAACGTGGATAGTTGTCTTAATGGAGTAATTATAAAAGAGATAAATATATACCATAGGTAGAAGAGAATTTTTATATTGGGAGATGAATCAAGATGTATATTCAAATTAATCAATACTATATAGTGTATATACAATTTATCTTTTCAACTAATGTATTAGTATGCCAATTTTACTCGCTGATCATCAAAATCTTAGTGTATGGATATGACAACAACCCCACAAAATCATGGTTCCCTAGGATGAAATCCATAATCAGGACAATTCAACACCATACTTTAATGTCTAATATAGTTCCACATATGTGAAAAAATATAATCATTATCCCATGGAATGAATTTCTCTAATATAAATATGTATGGACCAGAAACACCAAATCCCACTTGGGTGGTCATAGGAAGACCACCAAAACCCAAATCCCCCATATAATTGGCTATGGTGTAGCTAAAATCTCTAAGAAAGAATGATATAAAATTGGAATCCATATCCTAACATACAAATACAAATGCACCTAACCATTCCCATGATATATAGTATAGGAATAATGAAAATATTATAACATCTATTGTAAAATGATTCAATTAATAAACTCTAGATAACATTTCATAGTATAATACAATAAATAAAAAGCATAAATGTGTTAAATAATTCCCAACTAAGAGATACGTCCCAACTAGAAAAGAACTGGAATAAATGGAAAATAAGAGACTGAATCCTGATATTCAAGTCTTGAACATTGTACAGAGTCAATTCTGAAGTAATCAATGCACTCTAATAATGTCAACAACAAAATATTATTCATCTTTATAAAAGAAGCCACATGAAAAAATAACATGATAGGGTGAGTATATACATATCTAATTGGAATACACAATAAATAACAATGGGATAAATAGAATGATACAATAATGGTCAGATCAAACCACAATAATATGCAAACAAAACTCATCCTTGTTATAAGACCAAAAAATTCCATATGATTGATGAAGGGGACATTATTCTTTATAGCCTAGCCTCAGACGAGGAATCTTCATGTTTCTCCAATGTTCCATCTTTGATGCCCAAAATCTCACTTGTCTATTTGAGAAATTATTCTGGAGGACCATCACCTTGTAACTTATACATATCCCAAGGGGTCACAATCAAAACTAGTGGGCTCACACATTAGTTCAATATGGGGGTTCCACTAAATAGATCAATGACACATGCCTTGGTGCGATAGGGGGTTCCACTCATGATTAGAAGGCTCTTTAAATAGAATGATAAGGGGTACCAATCATAGATATATAGTTAGGTATAAGACTCACAACCTGGTCCATCAATGGGGTTATACTCAATGAACTAAGGACCAACATCCTAGTAGTATAAGTAGGTCCCACTCAATACATAGAGGAACCACACACCAATTCATTAGGAGGTTCCACTGAGGGGACATATGTCATTATCCCTAGTATTTTAATGGGGTTCCACATAGTGATGTGATGAACCAATACCTGTTATGATAGTGTGTTCATCTCAGTAGATAGATAGGAACCTAGGGGCACACAACCTAGTGAAATAAAAGGTTTATAACCCCGATATCTCTAAGAAGTTCATTCTAAGATCACAACCATCATTTGGAATCAGATAGAGGAGTTCCGTTCGATGTAACACCTTAAATATTATCTCAAATTAAACTAAAAATTCCATCATCACGTTATACAAGGATAGAGACATAGGATTGTCTTCTCATAAGATAAAATTTGAGTCCTAGAGAAGAAGATGTTCCAGGTGGATGTTTCCAAGAAAAGTACGTGGAGTATACCAGGGTTCACATAGCATGTGGCCGAACATAGACTCCTGACCTCAATTCTAATGAAGAAAACTTCATTTTATATGATGTACTACATGGTGTGTAAGGGTACTACATGGAATATCTGGGCTTCATGGTGCCTAATTATGTTCCCTTGTCCATTCACATGTACGTTGATTGATGCTTGTGTGCACGTAGAGTACATGAAGTGTCATTCCACCAAGTTGCCTATGCTCTTGAAGCTATCACATGGAATGGAAACCATATGTTTGGTCACATAGTGTGCATGCCCAACCACATGGAATGTGATCCTTACCTTCCCCAAATCCATAACGAACAATGTTGGGGGACTATAAAACATGTTTATATATAATAGATTTTATGTCATTGGTATTTTCGTAGAAATATATGTATGTCTTCATATGAAGTTTTCATGATGGTGTTTCCCTTTATTCTGTATAAAAATCACATTGGGGGACCTAAATCTGTGTTGATCCCAACCTGATTCAGTAATTGTGGATGGATTCTGGTCACCAGAATGTTTCACAACTCCTTCCAATCCCCCCCAAAATCTTCCCCATTCTACTATAAATCCCAAATAAATAATGTATTCACCTAGAACGTGATACTATTCCAAATTTTCAATAAAAAATTGAAACATTTCTCATCATTTACTAAACCACCATGAATCTGGTGGTTCGTTATCAGTCATGCCTTCCATGAAAATGTAAAACTATAACCCTATTGGGAAAATAATAATATTAAATATAATTATGTGGAAAAATTATAAATTTGAATCCATATTATTCCAAGTGGTCTTGGAAAAAATAATAAAATCATGGTATATAGGGTAAAAACAGTTAAATTAGAAGAATTATATTTGAGTAATATATCTGATAAATAGTGGGGACCATATGAAAAACAAATATATCACATATCATGGAAGGAATATAAGGATCTATTCTCAAAATTTTAATCAAAAGGGATAAACCCAAAAAATTGATGATCCCAACAATAATTTCAGATTGAGAAAATGTGAAGAACATGTCCTCCTTTGATGATGAAGACCCACTTTTTTTGCTTCTTCCTGATCCACCACATTCAGTTCCATCATCTTCCACTAATATGAGTTTCCAAAATGTAATGATTAATCCTCCTCTTTTTCCTTCCATTAGTTATCTGAGAAGCACTATATTTTTTAATATTGTATTTATGGAGCATTATATTTAAGTCAATTAATATAAAATTAATAAATTTGGTTTTTATTTTTTCTAGTCAAACCCCCAAACATCGTCTTTTTTAGGGAATGTCAAATACCTAACAACCATAGCTCTCTCATATTGTAAAACTCATGTTACTTAATCAAATGTGTTCTTATATTATTCATACGAGTTCATGAATGATTAAAAAACATTGAAAACGAAAAAGTATGCACACCCATTCCTTAAATTTTTTTAATAATATTAATATATTAATTCTTATGTCCTGAGACTCCCATACGCTGTGCCAAATCTGATGATAAATTATGATATATATATTTAAATATTTTGACAAAAAATACAATAAAACTAGAGTTTTTAGGAATTAAATTAACTTGGACGGTCGTGTATCATTTAACTTATATTTTTATCTCAACTCTCACTATGTATAAACTCTTTCCTAAAATTATTGGGATGACATATTACCCATAGTTATATTGTTTGTCACATTTTCTATATATTTCCCAAAATATATCAAATTTAACATGAGTACAAAATCTTCTTAATTTTTCATCTTTAAATTTTTTACTACATGTCACATATCTACTTCTTGTCTTTATATAAATTCTCCCATGGATTCATTCAAATTACATGGTAGTGGTTTATTATACCACTAGTTGTTTTCTTTATGGAATAATGTTACACAATAAAAAATCACTTATAATTTTCCATTTATAAATATTTTTATTATCCTATTAATGGTAAATTGGTTAATCAAAATTTCATTTTCATATTTATTTTCTATCCTATAGAACATTTTTTTGTGAACTCATTTTTATTTCCCCTTGATGATGGAGTGATGGGTTTATGGTTTTCATAGGTCCATATCATTTTAATATTTGATGTTAAATATTTACCACAAGATGAAAAAATATTAAAATCACCAGATTAGTAAAAAAATATATTTAATTTAATCTATAGACTTGTTTACTCATTATCCTTAGAATATTTAACATGAAAATACATAAATTATTAATTTTGTTCTATTATTGTTTTCATTTGTATTTCTATCTCAAAAAATAATAAACTATGTATCATTTAGTTGTTCCTATTTTCTATTTATGTCTATGTTATGAAAATTCCTCATATTTTCCTATTATGATGTTGTCAAATTTATAGTTTGGATATTCTTGAATATATATTTTCCTTCTCAAATTCAGTCCATTTCTCATCCTAAAGTATCTTGATTATATTTGTGAAATTAGTGTTTTTATGATGACATGTTATTTGTTCAAACTTCAGCATGAATTCATTGCAATATATATACCTTTATTCATCATTTTTTTCACTTCTATTAAAGAATATATTGATGAGAAATAATGGTTTTCTGATTTGGATTAGCATCGTTATATTTCTGTAACATTGTACTTATGATTCTTCACCCCCCCCAACACAGTGAAATTCATATAAACATTCATGGGGAAATATTGTCGTTTCTAATGTAACAATTCTTGGTTTCTCTATATCTTCTTTTAGAATCATAATATTATTTTTCATTATTATCGATTGGGTAGTTTATTCATGTTACAAATTCTATGATAATTAATGAATATATGATGATTTATATATTT
The DNA here is from genome assembly GCA_963277665.1 of Viscum album. Classification (NCBI taxonomy): domain Eukaryota; kingdom Viridiplantae; phylum Streptophyta; class Magnoliopsida; order Santalales; family Viscaceae; genus Viscum; species Viscum album. The sequence goes on along the minus strand of OY728121.1, from coordinate 167,840,354 downwards.
TTATTTACAACATAATCTTCTAATTTTCTCTAAAATAATTAAATAATAATAATTACGACCCTCAATTATTTCTTAATAATGTTTTGAATCTATTATAAATTAGTCATTCATTTCATGAATATCATGATCTCTAATGAATTTGAATTCAAATTCAGAGTTTTCATTCTATTTGAACACATAATATTTCCTCATCTCATAATTGCAGAGTTTTTATTTAACTAATTAAAAAAATAATCCTATAACCTCTCCCAAATATGAAATAATTTTCTAAAAACTATCATGGAATCAACTCATTAGAGTCATGACAATAGATTAATCTTATATAGTATCTATAATTCCCATGATATAATCTAATATTTCATTTATTAATGTAAATTAGTCATCAATCATCACATCATAACTCATTAATATATCGTCAAACTTATTAATCCTGATTATCTATAGGGATGCATTATTATTTCATATTCCCCTTATACATTTTAACATCCTTATCCAACATATCATAGGTTGTCCTGAGTTTCGTAAATGTTCTATACACCTTATCAACTAAGGTTGAAATAATTAAATTTATTTCTATAAAATACAATTCTAGATTTCTCTTATCATATTATGACACATGAGTATCTCTACTAAGAGAGTTAAACACCAACATTACGACATCAAAAACCTCTAGGACTTGTGATTATATATATCGGAGCTTCCAATTCTTCCACCCTAGATAATTATTTCCATTATGAACTGGAACAACAAAAACAAAGACTAAACTAAAATTTTATATCTTCATTTTTGTTCAATGATTTATCTTTCCAATGGTATGTATTTTACTCTGGTCCCACTTGAAGTTCCAAGATAAAATTATATCTATTATAAGGGGAGGTGTAAAATATGTGAAAAAACATTATAAGATTAATTTATTTAATCAATAAATTTTATTGTTTTGGGTCATAAACCTCTCAATCACTAATAGCATCACATTTTCATAGTAACCATATGAAGAAAAAAACCCAAGGTTTGTTACCTAATTTTTTCATAATGTGGGTAAATTTTTCATGATGTTTTTTATTATTATCCAAGGACACATATTTCAAAAATTTTAAAAGTGAGAATAATTACAATCTATGTATTTAAAATCATAATCATTAGTGAGTACTGCGGAGGTATATATACCAAAATTCCCTTAGCCTCTATATTACATATTTATTAATCTAGTTCCCTCTAATTTGGGATATTTAAAATTAATATAAAATAACTTATTGATGAGTAGTCATATTTCTTCCAATCATACTTCAAATTTCCATTCTAATGAACCCAAAAATATGATTTCAAATTGTCTATCCTTTTGATGTAGTTTGTACTTAGGTCTTGTTCATCATCTCAATCATAATCCCATAAACAAATATATAATACCATACATATTCTCATTTTAAATCACATTTAAGATGTCATAGTATCATATGACTCCTTAGCTCAGTCTATTACTTCATATATTTCGCTCCAAGATGAATTACACTTATCCCTTTGATGTATATATTATCTCTTTTTTAAAATGGATTTTTGAGTTCATAAATCCAAAAATTCATTCCCTTTGATCTCCCTGTATTTTATTTTCACATTATCTCTTGAATATTTATATATTAAATAGAATATATAAAAAACATAATTTTTGATTTGATAAATTTTGATTTAAATATGGAAGAAATATCTAGTTTGAACTACCATTTAGAAATCACTACAATATAACTACATATAATTCACATAAAGACACATGATAATTATTTTTTCAAAATATATGAAATATCCAAAACACCATTTGTATTATTTCTATGTCACCGTGAAAACATGAATCATCATGACATTGAATTTCTCCTTATATCTTAGATATATTTTACACTCTTGATTTTTATTTCGATTTAAATTTTAATCATACATTCATCAATCATAATATTCTTCATTGTGATTCTTTTTTAATTAAAGGGAATATCATAGAATTTTAAGATTTAATTTAATTTCAAAATATATTGAAAAACTACATTTTCATGTTTCCTCATATCTTTAATATTTTCTTGGTTATTTGGTATTTTTTGATGGTCCCACTAGAATTTTAATAATTTTAATATTTTATTAATAATTATATATTTACTCATAATACTGATGGTAGTAAATATTAACAATAATAGTAGTCATAATAATATATAACAAGTAATATTGAAAATATTTATCCTATAAATAAAAATATTAATGGAAAAGGGGGATCATCAGTCACATCACGTAGTCCCCTCCCCCTTCTACTCACACAACATGATTGTACACACCCATCCCCATGTGTCCTCCCTCCATGAGCCTCATACCACATGTAAACCCCCTCTACTGATGGCCCCCACCCTTATAACCCCCACTCATAATCACATTACCTATCCCAAGTACCCTCCCTTACACAACCTCCACGATGATTTACCTTATTACACATGTATTCCTCTCTCATGCTTTTTTCACTCCCACATGATTTTATGTAATTTCCTATCAATATGTCGTCGAATTTCTAAGGCAATGTTTTTGCATCCCTCTCCTTTACTATTCCACCTAATTTTGTGCCTTATCAAAATTTGTTTCAACCAAACAGTTATTCACGTTTTTAACTCAATATTTTTTCTTTTCAATAGTTTTTATTGTTTATAATGGTTCCATATGGCATGTTTTGGAATCCACGATAGGAGGAGACACATTCAAGATTATGTGTCATTGAATGCATATAGGTTTTCTCATTTCCGAATTTTTAATTAAATTCCCTTTTATTATTATTTTTTGATAATTATATTTTAACATTATCTTATAAAATTACATTTGTTAAAATATTTTATCGTTATTTCATTAAATTTAATGATTTTAAATTTTTTAATGAATTTTGAAAAAAGGAAATTTCTTTATTTTCCCCATTAGATGTCTATTGAACATCCCAATTAGTGCTTTTAAAATTTAGTTGATTTCTTAAATGGTGACCTATGATTAAAATTTGGATATTTAAAAGGATTTAATGGACATTAAAGAGGAGGGATAGTATTAAAACATGATGTTTGAGCTTCTCAATTGACATAATTTTTCAAATTCCCACATCAAAAGTTCTTTTGATGTTGGTTACCATTTTCATTTTTTTATTTTAAATGAAAGATTATAGGAAGGTGAATTCAATAAACCTATAAATTTATTTAGGTATTTGAATATATAATGAAATAAAAATTCTCTAGAGAATCTGTGAGTAATGGAATATGTGGATATTCTTATGTATGCATTGTCATATATATTTATATGTGCATGATAATGAAGTTGGTTTTGAATTGAAATTTACTTGTCTCTTTGGTGAACATATACTAGTTTAAATGGTAATAAACTAGTAAAAAAAGGACTCATCCTACTGGATTTTGTTTTTCAACATATCTTGGTTGGAACATTAAATGTTTTCAACATCACTGGTTCATGAGAACCCCTCCATTTCCCATTGGTTATTGGTTTTGTTAGATTTAATATTTAGGGTTCATGCGTGATTTGATAACATTGATTGATGTTTATAAGAATAGATTAGTGTAAGGATGAGTTAATTTTTATTCATTTATGGATATGTGTGTCTTAGTTTGGGTTTCATGAAAACTAAATTCATGTTATTAGATAGCCTATGGAAAATTTCTTGATAGTTCTTGTGACATTGGAATCGGTGTGTTTTTGAGATGCTTTGTATGAACAACTATCTTAATGTGGATACGGAGATATGATATGATTGTCTTATTTTCCTTGGGAATTTTTTAATCTAGATTTCTATAGGGTTTTAGGAATTTAAAAGGAGTTTAAACTTTTAAATGGGGTAAAATATTAAATATGAGTCATTATGTGAAATTAACATCAGAGAGTTTGGGGACCACAAGGGTGTTGTTTCTAACATATAAAATTTCTAAAGTGGTATCTAGAATCATGATGGAGCCCAGTATGTGGTTTTTTAAAAATGAAGAAGACCACTATAGAGTCAGTAGCCTCAATCATCATACCTTTGGGATTCATAAAATGTGAAATTACATAATCAAACCATCATGTTATTAAATAGGAATATGCACTATGAACCCTATGGTTGGTGTCCAAATCCCCAATAAATCCACATTCATATTCTATTTAACAATTTTTGTTATAGGTTTTGTTTTTTGTAATTACTTCTGTGATCTAAAGTTAACATCACCCAATATAATTATCATATATACTTATCCTTCCTCCAATCAAATATTTTTTTCAAGGTTATTTTAGTGACTAGAGATTCCAAAACTGCATGGTGAAACCACATGTCTTTCACAGCTGATATTCCATGATAACATTTGTATTTTTTTCCTAGAAATTTCATTAAGGAATGAAATTATAGTTATCTTTCTTAGGTTTTTCCCATTGTTAGTTTTCGACTAAAAATAAAAATTATTTTTCATATTATGGATTGGGCCCTAAATTATTGTCTCGGGTACACCATAGATCATTAGAGTGTGGTTGGCTATGATTTTGGTGTGGTGAATAGTTATAGTTTTTTTTATAAAGTTTAATTATAAATCTATTAATTTCTTAACTTTTTTCAATAATTTAATTATTTATTTTTGAATGTCAGGATGTGAAGTATCTAGTAGTGTGGGCGGGGGCCTAATGGATATAGATGAGGCTTAGAGTCAAATCTGATTAAACTACATGCCTATGTAAAAAAGCATGGAGGTATTATTAATGGTAGCATGCATGTTGATTTTACCTTAAATTTTATCCATTTTATTATGTCCTTATCTTATGTAGTCATAATTAAAAAAATAATTAAATAAAATTACATAGTTTCTCTAGTAATGACATGGAACCATTTAGACTTATGAATGTGGGTTGGTTTTGGTCGATATTAGGGGAAAATACTAATTAGGTGATTTCTTTACTGTGCCTTGTATTTGGGAGAATTAAAGGGGTAGTTGAGGGATTCTATTGGAGACGTAATGTTTTATATGGATTTTGATCGCCAATGATGACCTATAGTTTCCCTTAATTCTTATGGACATGAAATGATTAATTATAAATGGGAAATAAACCCAAATAATGAATTCATATTTAATAATGAAATTCTTTTCATAAGAATAATGAATTAAGAAATAGATTGTGATTCCTAGAATTTTTTGGAAGTATAGAATTCAATATATGATCTCTATGGATTCATTATGATGGTATTAGAGTTTAATTCTATGGTTGAGCCTAGGATTCCATTTGGGGGGTACTTATGAATTTAAGGGTTTGATGGAAAATTGAATTGAATTGTGTCGAATGATATGAAATTCCTAGAAGAATCTAGTGGATTCCATAAAGGTGAATTTTTGTGAATTCCATTAGTAAAAAACCCCTTCGAGTTAGTACATGTCAACACATGTGAAATATTATTTCTTGATGATATGGATTCATAAGGGATCCCCTTATTTAATGTAGTAGGATGAGCTCCACATATCTTGATCAATTTTTATTAGTTTGTACATCCACTAAAGTGAGGCTTGTATTCTAAATGATTAATGCCTTTGAGTGTCTAGGGAAGTCCCATGAGATCCGACTTAATAAATGGATATTCATAAGAATTACTAGAATGGACTGCTTGGTTGAGACTCAAACAATAATTCGTGAAACATGATCATGATTTCCTCTATAATGGATATTAGAATCATGTTGGACAATATTATGATCATCATGTTCAGAGAAGGTTGTATGCTGAAGTAGGTAGCATTGTTCTTTCTGGTCTCCTTAAGACTCGAGGCACAACAATGATCCATTTATTATTTTGTGTATTATTATTATTACTAATTTAGTTGTATATTTGAAACCATTATTATTTTCATGTATGAAATTGATTTTTATAATACACTATTAGGGATAGAGTATTGAGTTATAATCAAGCTCGACATGGGACACCATGGAACATTGGTACCCGATAAGATGCCCATTGGTCGCATTTTATAAATTCGAGGAATTTATCAATGATGAAGTTGATGGTCCTAAGGATATGATAGAGTGTGGGAGTTAATATTTAGGATATAGATCTATACATCTATTAGTTTTGGTTTCCTAGGTATTTCACCGTTTATTTACTTTTTTCAATTGTACATGGTTGATATTTTGTTCTACGCTACATATTATTTGTGTAACAACTTCGTATTATCGAATTGATTTTGAATTCTTTTTCTAAAACCTTATTATATTATATAGATTTAATGTGTATGGTATTCCCTTTATTCTAATTTTATTGGAATCTTAATAGAGGTTATTCTAACAACGTCATACCATTTATGGGACATTGCTATTAGTCGATTGTGTCTGTAGTATGTCAAGGTGCCATTAAAGCCTTGTGTTGCACCGTCTTAGGTCCCTAATTTAGTTAAATCCATGGTGTGGTGTTAAAATATGGTTTCAAATTGGGCTTTTATTTTTTATTAATATTTTCGTACGGTTGATATTAATTTTGGATTCTATTGAAGACTGATTAAGATCTCACATTTGGGAGTTACAAACCCACGTACTATGGTAATACTATGTTGTCAACGATGGGAATTGATGATATGTATTTTCCCTTTTATAGTCGAATGATATCCATCTTGAGTAGTGAAATTTGGGGGGTTTTTTATTAGTATATGGGTATTTTACTGATATTATATATGCCCAAAGGGTATGTTAATTTAATCGTAATATTCAAGACATAATGTTTTTATGTCATCTGTGTGTTTTCAATAACTAAAAGTCTCATGATATTATTATATGATTGTGTTTGATTTATTTTCAAGGGGTTTTTGTATTCTAGTAATATATATATATACTATTTATAAAGATGATAGTTGTTGGTCATTTAATGTGTCCACAACCATTTATATGTTTTTTCTGACATATAAGTTTATGGGGGTACTCTACTTGTCCAATTCAGAGATTGAACACTTGTAATTTATGTGATAATAAAAATGGGTTATTAACAACATGTTTTGGTTTTATAGGTTTCCAGTAAGTAACATATAATGTTTTTTCTAATATAACATGATAATAAAATATTATCTTACCAAACCAGGGGTTTTGATTTATAAATAAATGATAAATGGTTATCCTTGAAAATTATGGTATTCAAATTCTCATTTTTTTTAAATTATATTAGTTCAATTTAAAGTGGCCTCTAATCAGAACCTATATTTTTTCCTCTATAACATTAATTTGAATATTAATATAAAATAACTATGGTTATGGTACTATAAATTATGGAGATCTAAAATGTGGATGATATATGAGATGTAGATAAATTATATGATAGTCTTAGTTAGTTAAAGTTTTAATAAGAAACCTATTAGTAATTTTCATTCATATCATATGAATGAAACCATATATAACCAAGGCATGGAAGATTTTCATGGAGAAAATATTAGATGGCCTTGAGTGTGGGGAAGGGATCAAATTAGTTCTTTTTTCATGAATTGATTATTAATATCCGGATCAATTTAAACGGTGTTGGGTAGTTGATTACGGAAGTGTTTTACTGTAGGTATTGGGAGTGTGATCAAAGTTTTGGTTTGTGTCCAGGGTGAGGGTTTGTTTGTGAGACCATGGTGATGCCTATTTTTTATAGCTAAGGGTTTGATTTTCTAACTCTAGTTGGTGTTGTGAACCATATAAACCATGTCATCCCCGAGGATGGGTGTTTTGATATGGAATACTAGTATAAAAGTGAACATGATATGAAATAAAGTGTTTTTTCAGGACAAAATTATTGATGTGAGTTATGGATCATGGATAGAAGGAAATATATTTTGTTTCACAATAAAAATCAAGGATAATGTGCTGAATTTTCATTTTGAATATATTCTCAAAAGCGATATACTTTTTTCATTATATCTTATTTATCACTAATTTCTCAACAGATTCCTTAACATATCAGGATCTTTTTGTAGGTAGTGCTATAAACGGTGTATCTTTGGTGCATTTTATTCCATAGTTGGAACTCATGTGTTGGGTCCTTGGATTAAAATTTACATTTTATAGGGAAGGGTCATTATGATTCCAAGAACATTCTTTCCATGGTCAAGTTATGGTGGTTTTATTGGTGGTAGACCATAATGGCAGGTTACGTGCAAGATGATGTGTTGTGAAATGTTGTAGTTCAAAAACCTGGAACTATAAATTCAAATATCCAATCTATTATATCATTAATGTGATTTTATTATCCACTAATAGTCCATGTTAGTTCTGATGAAGAGTTGGGGTTTGGGGTTTTAGGTGCCCAGAGGGAGAGGATAACCATATAGTGGTTGATGAAGGATTTTGCATTACATCATATTTTGGAGTTTATGACATCATTCTTTTATGTTCGAGTGGATTCTATGCAAGAATTGAGGTAAGTATCAATGTAATACCTAGACCTATGGTTTCCCATTATGTGAGACATTGTTGAAAGAGTGGTTATAGGCTCGGGGATGGAATAATTCCTAGGAAATAGGTGGTCAGAAAGTATTCATGTTGAAAAAATTATTCACAGGATATGTCGAGTGTGTTATATAGAGGAATTGAGAATGCATTATGTTCGATTAGGATAATGAATTTGGGTTACTTGATTCATTCTTGAGTTAGTTTTTTTGACTATCATCAATTATACATTGATAATGATATCATTATTTGGTTTTTGAAATGGTCACATGGGAATGTGTGACCCAATGGTTTGATAAGATTATGGTATTAGACGGAGACAATGAATGTTTGATGTAATTTGGGTTATGTGATTACTGGTTGGGGTGTTGGTACCTATTTATTTTGATGGAAAAAAGGTGATGTGTATCGGCTACATGTGGGCCCTACTATGTTTTGGGTTGGTTAAATTAACATATCCATTAAATTTAGAATCATTCTCATCATTGAGAATATTTATGATTTCAGTGTTAGTAGTTCCACAACAGATAATAGTTCATGACTGTTTGAATGTGAGTCATCAATTTATAGAGTGTGTTGTGTAACAATCCCCTCTCAATGCAAGGTCACTATGACTGGAGAGACGCTTGTAGGTAGGGAGGTATTTGGCCTATAAAATTGAATCGTGATATGAACTAGAAGTAAATGGTTGAACCATATATGTTTTATAATGTATTGTAATAAATGATTAAGAATAAATATAATGGAGGTTCTGGGTGCCGATTTAATGAATGGAGACTAAATTATAATCCAAAAACACATTTTCAAGGGTCACCATAGAGGATAAAATAAATGAGATATTGAAGTGGGATAATATGTTGAGGAGTTTGACATTGACCACAAGATAGTGAACCTATGTTATGGACTAGATATTAGAAAATTTCATGGGTGTAGGTCTTGGAAGATGGGAATTAACAATAGGTGATTTGTACTACTCTTTAGAATAGATAGGGATGAAAACTCTTATTACTTTGTGTTAGAGATAAATAGATAAGAATAAATTATTCTTAGTATTTTTTGAAGTAAATATTTTACAAGAACACTTCTATAGTGTTATTTGACATGGTACTCAAGGGAACGTGAACCTTCTATTATAAATTTCACGGGATTGCAGCATTAACCACAGAATAGTCATTGAACAATTATTCTTCTCAGAAGGGACCGGTGTTATATGTTTCTGGATTATAAAAGGAATTCAAAATAGAAAATTCAATGTGGTGATGGATCCAATCTAAGTGTATGATTCAAGTCATGGAGGGATATTAGGATATTTGAGAGTCAATTGATATGATGTGCATTGATGTGTATGGTGACTCATGGTGATGTCTAAAAAAATTAAGGATTTGAATGTGTATCATGGCCTATATTTTCATAAAAAATCAATTGTGTATGTTTAGATAGACATTTTATTCCTCTGTTCATGAAGTCCTCATAATAATAGTTGTCTTTGATGCATCAATTGTTATAGCGGATTGTTTTAGAGATGACCAATACATGATTGATTCAGCTTGTGGTTTTGTGTATGATTGGATATGAAATTTTAGAAAACTCATTTGGCATGTCATCATGGTAATGTATGATTAATGATTGTAATCAAATCTATATTTTAATGGAAGTCATTATATTAATAGCATGTTTTTTTACAAGGAATATGTTTCCATCTCATTTCTGAGTTTGATTACAAGGTCTGATAATATAAATGTAATATTTTTTCTCTCTGATATTTTGATGTGGTGTGTTGAGAACCAAGTTAGGAATATTTTTGGATCATGTGTTTGAGGTTATTTAAAAAATTCTTACTACCTAGAAACTAAATAATCAGAATTAGATGTTATAAGGTAAATATTATAGTGGAAAAAACATAGTTATGTCTATATTTTGTGAGATGGAATGTTTTTTACTTTGTATGGATGAGTTCAGGTTAGTAATATCCCAGTGTTATAGTAAAGGTGATGGGTACTGGCTTAGTTTTTTGATGTTAGGGAACTGTATTATAAAATATGTGTCTTGCTAGTGTATTGATAATTATTATAGGGATAACCGACATTAATCCTTGAAATAATGACTGACTTAGGTTTGGAGATGTGGATATAGGACCACATGAAATTATAAGGGATTAGATGTGTTACTGTGGGGTGTTTGTAGCACCTTTAATTCATGCTATTATTTGGAATTCAAAAGGAATTTATAATTTTTCTATGGTTAATGGGATGTAATTTGATTTATTTCTAAAAATAAATTTTCAATAGTTTTAGACCCTAAGAGATGTGTTTTGGACATGAAAATGTATCAAGAGGTAGCCCGGAGTTATAAGAAGCACCTTAAAGTGGTTGGGGTGGCGGCTAAAAAATATTGTACAGTAGTGGTCAGAAGGTTGTTTAATTCCATGCTAGTTAAATATACAAGAATCATCCATTTATTTTGTGGCATCTAAAATCTCCCCAGGGGTGTTTTAATTTTGGGAAATCAGGAAATGACACCCTCATATTTTTGAATAAGTTTCAACCTCTTCCCCGGTGTAAGGTGCACATGGCTCCCCTATCACTCTTTCTTCCCTCCCTCTTACTCCTTTGGTTTGGGGTGTTTGTTTTTGGTGTTTCTTCAATGATTTTATGTTTTTATCACCCTATAGAAACCATATTTATTGTCATAGTTCCTCTTTTATAAATTTTAAGTTCCTCGTATAAGTTTTTATGGGTTATCTCATTATAGCAGGGTGGAAACACATGTTTCCATTTTGGATTCATCATAGCATATATAGAGGTGATTCAAATAAAATATCTATATATCATCATATGTTTTTTATGATAATATGACATGTTTATTTATCATTGGGTTATCCTAAATTTTATTTTAAATATATTAATGAAGTTTCCTCTTAATTATTTTTCCCTAGAATATTATTGAGGGTTCACTATGAGTCCTTGGAAACTGTTTGTCTATGGATATTGTGTAGAGAGAGCCTCTGGTATGTTTCATTCCACTTATGCCTATATCAATTTACTTGTCAAATATTTTTTTAAAAATTTGCTGTTTATGAAATTATTGGTGATTGTTTGGTCCAGGATTTTGATCGATGACCATTGGGAAAAGAATGGGCATATAGATCATGGAAATATATTACTAAACTGTTGAATTAATGTTGAATGAATTGTAAAAGGCAAGTGGTCTTGATTTTTATGTAAAAAATACCTCCATTATATTGAATCACTTCCTTCTACAATCACAATGTATTTTCAAACACTTGAACATAAAATTTAATTTGAATGGATTAGTTTTTAATATAACAATATGGATCAATATTACATAGTAATGTTAGCTGGTTTTTTGTACACCCTACAGAAACTATTAAAGAGTTTAATTTTGTCATTTTACATGAATTTTGGATTACTAAAGGGGGATTTGAGGGATACCCTTAGATTCATAACATTTTATTACTGAATTTGGGACTCCTAGGATTACATTTAGCACCAACAAAATGTTTATGGCCATGGATTGTCTAAATAGATATTGGAGATGAACCAAAATGGGGAATTTTTTAATTGTTTAATTTTTTATTATTTCAATTGTTAATTTATGGAATGTTTGATATTATTTTATTTTTTTTACAACTTTTCTATTCCCTATAAAACGTCCTTGTATTTTTTATGATTGTTTAGGAGTTGAATTACATAGATGATCCTGGAATTCCACTAGGGTACACATGTGAATTCCATGTTGTGAATAATGTTTTTTACTGAATGGGTATAATTATATGGAATTCATTAAAAAAATATGGATTATTAATGGATTAATAACTATGAATTCCATGTTATGGCTCCATGTTTGATTTTGGTGATGTCCACAATTGTCAAATTACATATATTCATAAGGGAATCACTTGTTGAATGTTTTGGGATGATATATTCGGATTTAGAAAAAATTATTTATCTCGGAATGATTCAAGTGTAATATTTGGAATCTAATAGAGACATTACTTTTAGTATCAAGGGAGTCCCCTTGATATCTAACCTAGTAAATTATTATTCTGGGACATAGTTATGGTATCACTTTGGTTGTGACTAGGAATTCAAGAAATTTTATTTCTAATCTATATGTAATGTGTATGATATTTCTTTTATTTTATTTCTGTTAAACTCCAACAAATTGGAATTTATTATCCATTGTACCATTATGGACTATCACTTCTTGTCAAAAACCTCTAACACATCAATATGCATATTTGATAGCATATGGTTGATAGACTCTAAGAATTAGTTTAGTGGATTCTGGGTCGGTGTATTATAAGAATCATGTCATTAGTTCAGATCATGCTACAAAAGCTCTTATGGTATATCCCATGACTAATGGTTTACTGATTTTTAGTTGTTATTGTGGGTCCTTATCTTTTACTATATTTTTTTCCTATACATTATTTTATTGTTAAACACGTAGTTTATTATGATTTCCTTTCTAACCAACTTTTACATTCAATGCTTGTTCAAATATCCTCTGATTATGATATTTTTTCTTTGTCATTATAATTTCATTACAATAGTTTTCTATGTTTTAATTTAATTTATTTTTATATATTTAAAAATGTAACCAGGAAATAAATTTTTTTTCTTTCAAATGTCGATTTATTTGAGAAAAATAGTTTCAAAGTTGTTGTTTTCATTTATGGGAAAAAATAAAAAACCTTTTTTCAAATAATTTTCAAACTAACATGAGATTGGATTTATAATTAAATTTTGGCCCTGTGGAATGGTACGTGGTGTTCTATGAAGTAAATTTTTACTTATGCCTATATTTTATCATAATTTAAATTTTATCCTAAGACTTGGAACACACTTTCATCATTGGCTGGGTTTTGAATTTTAGGTTATATTCTATTGTTTTTATTACTATCATCCTGTATTTATGATTATATGATTTATTTTGGATATGATATTCTTTTCATAGTATTTATAGATGTTTCCCAAATATATTATTTTCCCTATCCATGTATACTTTTACCACATTTTATTATTAGAGGTCTAGCGATATTGTAGTGGATGAGGAACCAAATAGTTAAAGGATTTTTCAACTGAGGGTGATTGGAATGTGAGGTGAGAGTTTATTTATAGATTAATGTATATTTTTTTAAATTTCATTTAGTTTCCAAATATCTAATTTTTTGTGGATGTTTGACTTTTAGATGATTCATGTTGTATTTTCAAGAGAATGTATTTCAGGCTTAACCCTAGATTTAGAGGTGTAATGATTCATAATTATTATTAAATATTCCATGGGACTTTTCACTATTTTGATGGGATCTAGAATTCCCCTTTGTCTAGTGCTGGTAAGGTTCGAGTGTTTGTATATATTTCAAAAAAGGAATGTTTTTAAAAATGGTATTAAAGAATTTTCTTATTATGTAAATAATATTAGTATGGGAGTAATACTGTTAGATCAGTAGTGGTATATTGGGAAGAAGATTATATCTATATCATTTCCAATAAACCCTTGATTATCCTTGGTAAGATGGAATTTGGATTTAATTTATTTATTTTTGTTGATTGATATTTAAAAAATGGTGATGTTTTTTTGTATTTCTATCATGGAGGTTTTTATTAAGGATTTTTATTAGATATGTGATGTAAAAGAAGGTTAAGTCAAGAATATGAGTTTTTATTTCATGTCCTATAAAAAAATTAAACAAAAATACATACGGTTTTAGATCCAATTTTGGAACTGTTACATGAATGGACCATGTCTCTTCTCTATGTGACCATGTCAGGCATGATTCCACATTATGGTTTTGCTTATTGTATTTAAAAACTATAGTTATTTATTAAATATATTGTAAATTGAAATTTTAAGATAAATAAGGATGTTCTTGTGGAAGATTGATGAAATCAATTTGGATTTTAATAAAACCTTATCAAGATCCATTATTATTTCAATAATCATAAAATATAAAATATAATTTCCAATATATATATTAATTATATTTAAGATCAATAATTTATTCATTTAGATTGTTGTTTTATAGATTTTTAGATTGATTTTTTTTATAATTTATTGGAAACCATATAGTTTTTTTGCCATAGTTTATTTCCATGAAAATCTTGCTTTGGAATGGAAAAAAATATACGATGGCATGGTAAATGTGTATGTGATCTTGTAATGTGGTCTTAATTGAGATGAATTGTAAAGATAGTGATTTTATAAAAGGTTTGAATTTCCGAAATATAGTTTTAAATGTTTCCGGAAAATATAAATTAATCATCAAATGATTTTTGGGGAGGAATCTAGATATAATAAATTTACTTGAATACCAATGTTTTTTTTATGATATATGTTTGTAATGAAAAAACTATTTTTTAAAATGTTTTTTTGAAAATTATTACTTGAAAAGGGATTACAAGAGGTGAAATGTATAAAAAAGAAGGTTTTAGACATAGAATGAGGAAAATTAAGTGTTTGGAATGCTCATGTATGTTTCATAGAGTGTATGGGGTGGCTAGAATGATAACATTTTATAGTCTAATGACATTGGGTAACTGGTGGTAGGACCCTAAAAATATGTGGACTAGAAGTGGCCTAGGTTTCCACCAAATTCTCAAGAAAGCTAATGAGAATAGAACGGTTCTCCAATGAGGCCTATTGGATTTCATTTTTAAAATTCAATCTATTTTATTCATTTGATGAATAAATTAAGGATGGTGGACTTATGTTTATAAGAATTTATTCCAATCTAGTGAATCTATATTTTTGAACCATCATTATTTAATTTACATAAATGTTTCATTACATGTATGATATTTTCTTAAGTCTACAATGGTTTTATGTCATCCTAATAATCAATAAGGACTAAATAACACTCCATATGGTTCAATGGAAGTTGACTAGTTTAATGAGTGTCGGTGGCCCTCATTATGGTTTGTTTAGTGGAGTGTATTTATTATCATTTGATAATGGGTTTCTATTTTGAGATATAATTTAAAAAAAAGTTGGATTACATGGGAATTGATTTCATATGGAATGTTTTAAATTGAAATATATTCTCTATGTAAGGATTGATTGATTCTTGGAAGAGGTCATGATTTGATCAATGATTCAGGTGAAACATTTTCGTCATGATTCATAATTTTTATTTTCAACTACTTTTTACCAATTTTCAAAAACATGTGTCATTGATTGATTTTCTTGATTTTGAATACATCAGGTGTTTTTTCATGTGAATTCTAATTATATTTAAAAAAAATTATTTTTATAATGAATTGATTATTTCATATCAATATGGAAATTGATTATATATTTTCTTAATTGTTTATGATCATATAGAAAACCCCGTTGGAGTAATGGTTACATTATATGGAAATAAAACTCCCAAAATGTTAGTATGTGTTAGTTGAAAAGCAATTTCCCACAGTGTAGGTCTATGATACAAATTAGGATTATTCCATGACTAAGAAAACTATAATTGGGGTGGTACAGGATACTTCTTAGGCTTAATCCATGATTGTTAAACCAGTAATATAGGAGGACCAAGTTACCTATTTTTTATTCTATTGGTTATCAAGGAATCAACCCTAAAAATTATTTGAAAATAACACCTCTTGATATCTTTCTAAACATGGAAAACCGAACAATAATCAAATTTGGATTTAATATAAAAATATTATTATTTAAATCTCACCATTTTAACATATTTGTTAATTTGGAGATGTGAAGATGAATATCCAAATTAATAAAAACAATTATAATTTTTTTTATAGAATTATAGTATATTTATTTATGTATAATAAATATTTATTCCATTTTTACTAATGTTATCTAATAAATTATAAATATGATTTATAAAAAAAATATTTTTATTGATTTTATTTATTTGAGATTATCATTTATTTCTAATATTTTTAGATTTTTTTGGGGGTTAATATAATTTACGTAATTATCATATAGATATTACCTTAGGGTTGTTTTTTAGGATTTATTATATACTTATATTTCATAGTATTGTGAAAAATTCAACTTTTTGAAAAATTTTAATCTTCATTCACTAAATAGAATAATATAAAAGTAACATTACATATTGTATTTTATTTTAATGAAACATAATATCTATTATATTAAAAATAATCAAAATAATTACCCATTAAACATTGTTATATTTTATTTCAGTTTATGTTTATTTTTGTTCTTCAAAACAAAATTTTCAATATACTATTTTTTATTTAGTTTTATGGATTTATATTGAAAATCATCACTAAAACATATGGAAATATATTCTGAAAAAATTTATCTCATATGTTGAATAATTATGTTAATATATGGAAAATGGTCCCCCTATATTGTTTTCAATATCAATTGTAATTATGGTAAATATTTTTCACCTCAGTAAGAGTATCATTGCTGTAATAGGGTTAAAACTATGAAATAAGGCCTAAAACGTTCTTTAAAAGTTTTATTTATCAGGTTGGATTTTTTATTGAATCCTTTTAATATATGAATATATACTAATTTTTCCTTATCATTTTGATTATATAAATTAAAATATTTATAGAAAATTATAAAAACCATTGTTATATTCTTGATTTAAATTTCTCTTATATGTTTTCTCATGGATATTAAGAATAAATGATCAAATATAAAACATAATTTTTAACATAAAAAAATTTATTTGTCACAATACTTTCATTTTAATTTTTAGCACTTATATAATTAAATAAATTAATTATTCGATGTTTAAAGAGTTCATTTGTAAGAAGTAGAAAAATAATGGTAAAAGAATTTTTTTTTAAAAAATAAATTAATATATTATTGATGTACTGTGGTATTAAAAAAATATAATAGGTAATTATAAGTTAAAAAATATATTATATGTGTCTATATTATAATTTAAATGTTTTCTTTATGAATTCAATATTAAATTAATTAAATAGTCGTTAAATTATCATCAATAGTATTTTATGATATATAAAATTTTATCAAGTAATTTAGAAATAAATTGGAATGTTTTTCTAAAATGGTCTAAAATGTCATAAATGAAAAATATATAATACACTTTTCAATATATAAATAAATATATGTCCCTTAAAGGAAAAAAATTTGATAGCATAGTTATGCTTATAAATAGTTAATCAGGGGGGGTTAAACCTAAATATAAGGATTAAAATCTAAATTATATTGATAAAAAATTTACTTTTTGACGGTATATAGTTATTATAATTTCATAAATTCTAATTTTTTTATATTTACCAATATTAAACTATTATGATATATATTATATTTAAATACATTAATTAATTCAATGTGTGTCCCTTCACTTATTAATAAAAGGCCACATCATAATCTCTTTTATTCATAATGATTGATAAATATATATTATCCAATACCTAACTTGAAATATTCTTATATCTCTTACCTTTTTTTAGTGAATATGTTCATCCCTAAAACTATACTAATATGGAACAATGTGTAAGCCAAATGAAATCTATCAAAGAAGAGGGAATCGTATTACAAGACACTTTTTTGCGTTAATTTCATATTTTGTTTCTTATAAATTTATTATGTGCTGTAAAGACATGATAATTTCTAGGAAATTTTTTTTCCAAAATTCTTTGGAATATTACGAGTCTGCAGGTTTTGACGGCACCTGATTCCGAGACCCGGTGTGCACGAAATCAGTTTTTTAATTTTTTTGGGAACGTTTAGTAAACATACGTGCAGGTTTTCCTGTCTTTTGAACTAGTGCTCGGAATTGAAATCTGAGGACACTGATGAACTCGCAGCGCCAGTATTCGCCTAAGGGGACATTTACCTCAGTTGCATTTTATGTAGGTTGAATTTATATTTTGCGAATATTATTAAACAAAATAAAATTTATGGTTTATATAAATTTTATAATGGTGGGGGTTAAATCCACCAAAGGGGAGTTGTAGGTGGGTCCCACACCCCACATAACCTCCCATGGGAGGATAATTTGTGGTGGGGCCCACATGAGCACATAACCCCCTTTAACCCCTTAAACCTTTTGGGCTTCCCATTAATGTCCAACTCATCAACGTTTTAAATTTTTGAATCCATTGAAATTCTTGCCAACCCATGGATAATTAATTAAGGGAATCACTTAATTAATTGTTTCTGTGTTTGAAATTTTATGAAAGGCCTGGAAATATTATTATAATATTGCAAGCCTATTATTTCATTTTCATTGGAAAATATTCTTTTGGGGAGGCTCTAGAGAATTAGAAGAAAGGTGTTCCTCTCTTGACAAAGAACACCATTCTTAAATGTAGAACATATCCTATTAAGAACACAAAGAACTTCTTTAGTGATGCTTCCTCTTCGGACGCACCCTGACATCAACTGAATCAGCTTCCGTATTTAGCGGCGCTTGACATCTGCGCCTCTCATATTCCGCGGCTCGTCAATGTTCATCGCCATATATGAGGTAGGTGTTTTTTATAATTTTATGTGAATAAATTATGTCATTCTTGTTGAAACCATTGGAATGACTTCGAAAAACTGTTATCTCCTAACATGGAGGGCTTGGGCCGAACGAACATGACCTGGCGATCCTCTGTTGAACCTTGTTTTTACTCACGATGGAGGTGGAGATGCAAGAGATTGCATCAACCGGAATTTACGATGATCCAAGGCGGCGGTGGAAACGATAGCCGCACACAGACCCGTTAGTGGACCATGACACTAGGTGTCGCATGGGAGGAGGAGACCACGACCATCAGCCGAGCTACTCCACTGAAGAAGAATGGGCCGGCTTTAGCCAGCCAGTCTGGAGAACCACGGTGCCACGCTGCGGAGAACCACGGCCCGTGCTGGGCAGGCCACTTCGGCAGATGAACCGGCCGGCTCCTCATCCGGCAAGGCGGGTGGAACCACGACGCTTATTGGCACCATGTGCGGAGGATCTGCGGCCTGCTCGCATTAGAGGACTGCATCTGGGTTCAGTCGGTCGGAAGGTGGGGCGACGTTGCTCGGCGCCGCCATATCAGAAAACCGGGGGCTACCCCCCCCCCCCCCCCCCGCTTCGCTCAGCTATCTGGCTGAGCTTTGGCCAGCCGTGGGCCGGACCGCGCCCCGTTTGGCCGGGCTGACCCCTCGGATGGGTCATTCCCGCCGAATCGGGTATGACCGACCCTCCAGCCCACTAGGCTTGACGGGCCGAGCCCGTTTCGCTTAAACATGAATATCTTCAAGATCATGAATCTGAACGATGCACCATCCATGGAACAAGGACCCTTGCGATGAGGCGGTCCTTTTGCGATACTCTAAGTGAGTTTTGGACATCATTGTAAAACTGTGGGGTTTGGAACGAGCATAATTCCAACCGGGCCCCAGGAATGTAAATGCCAATAACTCTCAGACCGGGCGTCTTATTGACATGCCATCTATCATGTTTTGTTCCTTTTGATGAGATGAAAATTTAGGATACCTCAACTCTGAACATAGTGAAAATTGATGTATCAACAGCTTGGCTCGAGGATTGGACGCTTCAGGAATCGAGCGTGTTGTGTGCGGGAATCCTAGAGCTGGATGCGACTGCGAAAACAACTGTACTAGATTTCTTCATGGGTTCGACATCGATGACTACTATATTGGGATCCTCCTTGGGTTCGACAACGATGACTACTGTTCTTGTATCTTATGTGGGTCTGACAGTTTGACCCTTGTACTTGTATCCTGTGTGGGTCCGACAAAGTAGCTGGTCTTATATAATGTCTGGGTCTGACATCTTAGCTAGTCTTGTATCCTGTTTGGGACTGATAGCTTAGATGAATCAATGGAGACATCTGATCATCTCTATCTCTATACGAATGATTTATACCTGTGGGAGCTGAGTCTTGACTTTAAATCATTATCATCGTTGTGATTGACTTTTTACCTGTGTGGATTGGTTTGTGCTTGGGCTCGAGAGTGGGAGCCGAACTGTGACTGATAACATAGATATATATATGGGCATATATCTAGGTCGAGTTGGTTGATACCTCATGATAGTGTCTTTCTTAAGTGGTTTACCCTTCGTGGATTCTGGGAGACCTTAGGGGATCTCGGGGTCCCTACTGTGTACTATATACTCACCCATCCATGGGATATGCCTGCACTACGCTGTGATGGATGCAGACAACATACATCATTGATCGATGTAGAGACATGCAGAGCTCGGCGGTACCCAGATGTGGACCACTGGGCGAGACGTACATGGAGCATACAAACAGACCCGAGGTGCGGAGGAGGCCATATGTACCCACCATTCAGGTGGGATTCCCGGAGGATGACTCAGTAGATGCTATTTTACTTTAATATAATTGTACCATCTCTTCAGTTGTACTGTACATACTGTTGGGCTTGTATTTTCTACCCCTTTTCCTTTCAACACTTAATTTTTTTATACATTATTACTTAATGCTTACTTCAGTTTCATACTATGTTGTGTTTGTTTACTTTCATAAATGAAATTCCTTCCCAGCTTAAAGATTTATGCCTTAGGTGCTAGTCACCAGCCCCTGGCCTATGGAAGGCGGGTTTCGGGTAGACATGGCATGGGCCCCAAGGATGGGTCGTCACAAATTGGTATTAGAGGAGTTTTTTCTACTGTAGAACTTAGGACTCTGATCATTCTTTTCTGTTAAAAATAGTGTTACGATAATTGAGTGTGGTTTTCAGTACCAGGGAGTTGAGTGTTGGTGCAGCGACCGACATATCCATACACCACGACCCTGACCTCTTATTTCCAACTCAGTGCATGAAAACCCTGATTGCATGTGTGTTTCAAGTGTTTCTTTGTAATTAATTTGTGTCAGCTCACCAGGTATATTGTTTTACCATGGTGCACCTATTTCTTTTCAGTATGGCCCCACGAAGCCAACCATCTAGGGTTCTAAGTTACGTATGAGATGGTAGCCCACCAAACGACGAGGCCTCGGTGCAGGGCCCCATCACAGCGGAGGTACCAGCTGTACCAGTACCCACTGGGCCACTGATACCTCCAGCCCCAGTATCAGAGAGTGCACGCCGCCTGTGTGCATTGCACGAGTTCTAGCTATAGAGGCCGCCCAGGTTTTGTGGAGAGACGGACCCACAGGCAGCTGAGGATTCACTGGAGGCTGTCGTCAATGTTTTCAGATTATTTGGGACACCAGCCAACCTTATGGTGATCCTTGCCGTGAGTATCTTGTAAAACGTAGCAGGTAGATGGTGGATCCTGATTCTCCAAGTAAATGACGAGGCATCTTTACTATTGATAGATTTAGAGAGTCTCTTCTACTGGAATTTTTTTCCCGCCACCCTTCGTGTGGTGCAGATTCAGGAGTTAATACATCTACAGCATGGCAGCATGACAGTAGCTCATTACTCAGCGAGCTTTACTAGAATCTCATGATGCTCCACAAAAATGGTGTGGGACCTATTCTTCAGGTCCTGGACCTTTGATCAGGGACTCAGGCATGAGATCAGGGCTTTGATGATTCCCCTTAGCATCCCGATGCATGGAGGGGTGTTGGAGCGAGCCCTTCTAGTGGAGAGTTTTCACGCTGAGCAGACAACAGCGACGAGACCCACCGCAGGACGACACGTAGAGAAGTCTTCTATAGTTGGCAGTAGATAGTTGACGCAGAGGTTCAAGAGGAACATGCCACTAGGTGGGAGACCTCAGGATACATGTTCGGTTTTGTGGGGAACACGAAACATAACTAGTCTTATGAGGAGAAGGTAGTGATATTCATGTGGTGGGCAGGGCCACATGGCTCGTGACTCCACGAACCACCACACAGAAGAGAATCAGATAGTAGAGGGACCTCTCAGGTAGAGACAGAGGTTCGACCATGGTGGTCCGCCGTGAGTAGGCGGACGCGGCAGAGGAGCTGGCTGAGCAGTGGGTGGTGGACGATGTTTTGAGGCCCTATCTCCACCACCACCAAGAGGTCCACCCCGACCAAAGGGAGCAGGCGGACAGAGACAGGCTCATCTCCAAGCTATCAAGGCCTATGACCAAAATGCACATACGATGATCCAAGGTACTATCTGTGTCTACTCCACCCTTGCTGCAGTACTTATGGACACATGTGCGAGTCATTATTTTATTTCCGCTACCCTTGTTCGAAGCATAGAGATTCCGACGAATCTACTAGCTCAATCCTTATGGATAGAGACTCCTACGGGAGAATAATAAATGATTACGCACTGGTGCTGGAAGTGTCATCATACTATAGGAGGTGAGAGCTTCGGTTTGGATCTATTTGTAGCGGCGTTGAGTCCCTATGACGTCATCCTGAGTATGGACTAGTTATCTACATTCCATGCTCAAATCGATTATATTTGGCAAAAACTGCGGTGTATCCACATAGATGGGACCAGGTTCACCATACATCGGCCAGAAGGGAGCCTTTGCGGTGCAGGATGGACTTACATAGATAAGAGGGTATCCGATCACACATCAGTTGGCTAGTCTCGTACTCGGAGTAGTTAATGTGATGAGTCCGAGTTTTCCTCATGTAGTGGATCAGCATGCTGATATTTTTCCTGATGATATTCTAGGACTACCATCTCACATAGAGGTAGACTTCTACATTGACCTGTACCCCAGGAAAACACCAATATCTACTCCAGCATATCGGATGTCTCCCTCCTAGCTTCGTGAGCAGTGTGTACAACTAGAGGACTTGTAGGGGAAGGGATTTATCCGACCCAGTGTTTCACACTGCGCATGTCCAATTTTGTTCACCAAGAAGGTGGGTGGGAGCTTGCGACTATGTGTTGACTACCATTTCCTGAATCAGGTAATCATGAAGAACAATTACCCACTTCCAAGGATTGACGACCTCTTTGATCAGATCAAGGGAGCACGATGGTTCTCGAAGATAGACCTCAGGTCAGGCTATCAGTAGCTCAGATTTCGAGATGAGGATGTTCAGAAGATGGCCTTCAGGTGTTGGTATGTCCACTACGAGTTCTTGGTTATTCCCTTTGTCGTATCCAACACAGCAGCATTGTTCATGAGTCTCATATATAGGATCTTCCAGCCTTACCTCAGTCGATTTGTCATAGTCTTCATCGGCGACATACTGATTTACTCGACTACTGAGGAGGAGTACAACTACAACTTGTGGGTAGTATTGGACACACTCCGAGAGCACCATATTTTTGGTAACCTCTCGAAGTTCCAGTTCTAGATTCGAGAGGTTCACTTCTTGTTACACGTCATCTCGGAGATTGGGGTTGCAGTGGATCAAGCAATGATCGAGGCAGTGCTTTCTAGGGAGCCACCGAGGAGTGTGACGGAGGTTTGGAGTTTTTTAGGTTTGGTTGGGTACTATCAGAGGTTTTTACGAGACTTATATAGAGTTTCATCACCACTTTCTTCTTTTATGAATAAGGGTAAACCCTTCGTGATGTCATAGAGATGATATCAGATCATTCAGGAGCTGAGGAATAGATTGACCAGTACACCCATCTTAAGGCTACAAGAGGAGGGCGTTTGTTACGTAGTTTACTGCGACACATCAGGGACCAGAAATGGGTGTGTCCGGATGTAGGAGAGAGAAGAGATAACGTATGGTTCACGTCAGTTGAGACAACATGAGAAGAAATACGCTACCCATGACCTGGATTTATCAGCAGTGGTCTTTGCCTTGATGATGTGGCGGCACTATCTAATGGGTGAGCATTTTATAGTCTAATATGAAAACCAATGTCTTAGGTACAACTTCTCACATAAGAACATAAACCTGAGACATTTATGTTGGCTCGAGTTCATCCAGGACTATGACATAGAGATAGTCTATACTCCGTGGAATGGGAACATTGTATCAGATGCTCTCAGCAGGAGATCTGGCATTCAGCCGTAAGGAGAGGCGATGAAGCAGTTGGCCTCATTGCAGATATCCTTTATGGATAGAGATGGAACAGCCTTTCTTCAGTATCTCATAGTCACTCCTCCTCTTCTTCAGCAAGTCAGAGAGGCTCACTGTGTGTACACTAACTATGAGAATCAACATGCTCAGATATCCATAGGGCATGCACCTGAAGGATTTTATGAAGGAGGGGAGCCTTTCATCCTCATCAGGGGACATACCATGGTACCATTTTCACTACACGAGGAAGTGTGGAGGGAGTTTCACACATCCCCCCTAGCAGTACATCCAGGAGTGGAGAAGATGTATTAAGACCTCAGACGATAGCACTGGTTTCCGGGTATGTAGAATCCCATAGTAGAGTTTGTCTCACAATGACTCACTTGTCAGCAAGTGAAGGAAGAGAACCAGGTACCAGTAGGCTTGGTACAAACCTTATTGGTCCCAGATTGGATGTGGGACTGGATATCCATGGATTTTTTGATATAGATTCCACGTAGATCCAGAGGAAACAACTCTATCTAGTTGATCGTAGGCCAACTCAACATGTCGGCACAATTCCTACCGATCAGAGAGCAGGGATCAGTAGAGAGATTGGGACTCCTCTACATTCAGGAGATCATACGACTTCATGGTGTACCATCGACTATCGTCTCTGATCAAGGTTCTCGTTTCAATTCCCGACTATGGAAGGGATTACAGGAGGCTTTTGGGATGCAGCTTCTCTTGAGCACCTCCTTCCATCCTCAGATGGATGGTCAGACTGAGAGGACCATTCAGACTCTCGAGGACATGCTTCGTGCTTGTTTCCTCGACTTTGGTTGTAACTGATATGATCAATTTCCCTTGGTGGAGTTTGCGTACAACAATAAAAACCACTCCACCATCGGGATGGCCCCATACAAGGAACTGTACGACTGACCTTACTGATCACCCCTGTGCTGGACTCACCCCCGGGAGTCAGCAGTTGTAGGACCAGAGTTGGTTCATGCTGTGACAGAGAAGGTGAATATCATCAAGGGGCGGATGAAGACTGCATAGAACAGACAATAGTCTAATGACGATAAGAGATGGAGACTACTAGAGTTCGAGGATAGTGACCACATTTTCCTATGGGTATCACCTAAACGAGGTCTATGGAGATTTGGCATGCGTGGAAAGTAATCTCCATGCATCATCGGGACATTCTAGGTCCTCAACAGAGTAGGTGAGGTGGATTACTGCTTGGACCTTCCACCTCAGTTGCACTGTGTTCATGACGTCTTCCACGTATCTCAGTTGAGGAGATACGTGCACGACTCGACCCACATCATCGATCATGGAGAGTTGGACATCGATGATGGGGAGACATTCATGGATGTCCCAGTGGAGATCAAGGATCGATAAGAGTGGCTCCTATGTGGACGATCGATTCATATTGTGAACATTCTCTAGAAGCACAGGAACCTCCAGGACAGCTCATGCGGGTGAGATGCTCATATGTTTGCTCAGTATCCCCATTTGTTTCCCTAATGTGTGTTATAGGCTTACAGAGACGTAAAGCCCTGAGGTGGGGTACTGTAAAGACCTTGAAATTTCAAGGAATTTTTTTCTTAAATTCTTTGGAATATTAGAAGTCTGCAGTTTCTGACGGCACCTAATTCTGTGGCCCGATGTGCCCGTAATCAATATCTGAAGTTTTGTTCAGGTATGTTCAGTAAACGTACGTGTGGGTTTTTCTATCTTTTGAACCGGTGCTCGGAATTGAAATCCAAAGACACCGATGAACATGCAGCGCCAGTATTCACTTAAGGGGACCTTTACCACAGTTTTGTTTTACGTTGGTTGAAAGTTAATTTTGGGAATTTTATTAAACTAAATAAAATATATGTGTTATATAAATTTTATAAATGTGGTGGTTAAATCCACCAAAGGGAGGTTGTAGGTGGGGCCCAAATTCCAGATAACCTCCCATGGGAGGATATTGTGTGGTGGGGCCCACACGAGCACCTAACCCCCCTTTAACCCATTAATCCTTTGGCCATCCCATTAATGTGCCAACTCGTCCCTTTTTTAAATTTCTGAAACCATTGAAATTCCTTCCAACCCATGGAAAATTAATTAAGTGAATTACGTAATTAATTGTTCATGTGTTTGAAATATTTTGAATGGAATGGCAATATTATTATAATATTGGGATCCTATTATTTCAATTGTGTTGGAAAATATTCATTTGGGGAGGCTATGGAGAATTCGAAGAAAGGAGTTCCTCTCCCGATGAAGAATACCATTCTTCAATGAAGAACATCTCCGATGAAGAACGTGAAGATCTTCTCCAACGATGATTCCTCTTCGGACACACCCCGACATCAACAGAATCGACCTCTATATTTTGCGGTGCCTGACCTCCATGATGCTCGTCTTCTGTGGCTCGTCAATGTACATTGTCATATACGAGTTAGTCGTTTTGTTTAATATTATGTGAATAAATTATCTAATTCTTGTTGAAACCTTTGGAATGTATTTTCCCAACTGCTATCTCCAAACATGGAGGGTGCGGGCCGAACGAACATGGCCCAATGACTCTCTGTTGAACCTTGTTTTTATTCGCGATGGAGGAAGAGATAGAAGAGGTGGTGGCGACCAAAGTTGATGACGACCGAAGGAAGCGATAGAACGTCGGCTGCACACTGGCCTATTATAGGACCACGACACTGGGTGCTGCACAGGCGGAGGAGACCGCGACCCACAACCAGGCTGCTCGGCCGATGAAGAACCGACCAGTCTCATGATCGGCTAGGCAAAAAGAACTGGAGGTCTTTAGCCGGCGGGGCGGGAGGAACTGCGGTGCCTATGGTCACCGCATGTAGAGGATCCTTAGCCCGAAACCACGGGTTTCTCATGCCGAATGAGATTAGTCGGATTCGGCTGGATGGGATGGAGGGGTGGCACTGCTCAGCGCCACCATTTCAGAAAAACCGGGGGGCCATGCCCCCCCGCTCCACTCGGCCGGCTGGCCGAACTGCGGCCAGCTGCAGGCTGGGACGCGCCCCGCTGGGCCGGGCTGTGTTCTACTAGGTTGGGTCACATCCCAATGCGCTTTTCCATGCCCCGTCAGGTCAGTCCAACCCCTCATCCGATTCGGACCCGACGAACTGGGTCAGTCCGACCCACCAGCCCACTGGGCTAGACGGGCCAAGCCGGTTTCGCTTAAATGCGAATATCTTCAAAACCGCTCATCCGAACGACGTGCCGTCTGCAGACCTAGGACCCTTGAAATGAGTTGACCCTTTTGCGATACTCTAAGTGAGTTCTGGACAACTTTATAAAATGGTCAGATTTGGAACGAGCGTAATTCCAATCAGGCCCCTGAAATATAAATTACAATAACTTTTAGACAGAGCGTCCGATTGACGCGCCTTCTGTCGCGTTGGGTTCCTTTTGATGAGAAAAAACATTTGGATATATAAATTCTGGACATCTTGATAGATAATGTATCGAACCCTTGGCTCGAGGAGCGGACCATCCCAGAATCGAGCGTGCTGTGGGCGAGAACCCTAGAGCTGGATGCGACTGTGACGACTACTGTACTTGAATCTTTCATGGGTTCAAAAATGACGACTACAGTACTGAGATATTTTTTGGGATCAAAAGCGAAGACTACTGTTCTTGTATCCTATGTGGGTCCGGATGTTTTACCTCTATACTTGTATCCTCTGTGGGTCCGACAGAGTAGTTGGTCTTGTATCTTGTGTGGGTCTGACAGCTTAGGTGGTCTTGTATCCTGTGTGGGTCTGATAGTTTAGATGAATCAGTGGCTACATCTGATCATCTCTATCGCTATACAAAATATTTATACCTGTGTGAGCTGAGTCTTGACATTCAATCATTATCATTGATGTGATTTACTTCTTTCCTGTGTGGACTGGGTTGTTCTTGGGCTCGAGAGTTGGAGCCGAATTGTGATTGATATCTTAGGTATATATATGGACATATACCTATGTAGAGTTGGTTGATAATTCGTGATTGTGTCTTTCTTCTGTGGTTTATCATTCATGTATTCTGGGAGACCTTAGAGGGTCTTAGGATTCCTACTGAGTATCATATACTCACCCCTGCATGGGTTATACCCACACTACGTTGTGTTGGATGCAGAAGACAGACATCATTGATCGAGGTAGAGACTTGTAGAGCTGGACGGTACCCAAAGGTGGACCACTGGGCGAGACGTACACGGAGTAGACCAACGAACCCGAGGTGCTGAGGAGGCCATCTGTACCCACCCTTCAGGTTGTATTCCTGGAGGACGACTCAGTAGTTTCTGTTTTACTTTACTATAGTTACTAGCTTTTCAGTTGTACTGTTCTTACTGTTGGGCTTGTATTTCCGGCCCCTTTTCCTTTAATCACTTTCTTTTGTATACAGTATTACATAGTGCTTACTTCAATTGCATACTCTATTGTGTTTGTTTACTTTCATAAAGGCAATGCCTTCCCAGCTTAGGGATTTACACCTTTGGTGCTAGTCGCCAGCCCCTGGCCTATGGAAGGCAGGCTTGGGGTAGTCACGACACGGGCCCCCAGGACTGGTTGTGACATGTGCGCAATAAAATGATGAATAAAATATTTGTAATTATAATTTTATTTTATCATCATTATTTTATAACCATTTTTCACCTATGTTCCATGAATCGAAAAATGAATGTATTGTTCATGTGTATGTGTGGATTGTAGCCTCCATATAGAGATATGATTCAATTTTTCACGTACATATTTATTCATTCCTTATTATTAATGATTTAATTCATATATTTTATATTTATGAAATAATTATGCATGTGAAATTATAATATCATTTCAAATATATTACCTTCCAATCCACACCAAAATGAAATCATCTCTTGTGCATACGCATTGACTGCCACCTCCAGGAAGTGATGTGATTAATATTTTATTTACAATTTATATGTTTGGGAATAAGCATATAATTAATTAAAATATATGATATTTATGATATATAAATTATTTTATAAATGTTATTTTTTTTTTAAAATTTCATTCATTAAATCCATAAAAATGTGATAACATCACCAGTGTGAACATACATTTTATCATCTCCATAAAGTGGTATAATGATTTTATCATCACCATATTATATGAATAGTTATAAAATTATATATAATGATAAAATTTGATAATTTTGAAATTATTAATATTATGGATATGATGGAACCATTATGAAATTACAAGGATTGGAACTACTAAACTAAAGCATGCATGAAAATTATATAATTATTACTTGAAATGATTACATTAATGAAGAATTTAAAATAAATGGGAGAAAGAATGTTATGAGTAAGTCATCAATAATATGATATGAAAGAAATTGGTATAGTAATAGCTTTACAATAATATATATTTTTTTATATTAGGATTTAACATGTATGAAGTAAAATGAGACCTAAGGTATGGGTTTATAGCTTCATTTTTATTTATACGATATATACACCATATTAACCACATGATTCATTTTTATGGTGTATATACTTCCCATTAATTTATTTTAGGAAGCTTATATTGATAATTATGTAGATTAAAATATCTATATAAGTTTCATTGATTCATGAGGTTTTGATATAGATATTACCATAGTAGTAAGGGTTTATGATTCAATTTTATTTTTCTCCTAGATTGTATATGAAAATAATACATTGAGGGAAATTATATAGATCATATCCTTTAAAACTGAAATAATTTATTCAACTATGGTATTAATGGACTTTTATGAATTACCACCTCTTTCATCCTTTGTTAAATTAAAGGAATGTGGAATTTTTTTTAAAGAAAACCAACCTTATAATTTATTTTGTTGATAATATTTTTCATCCATGTCCATTCTCTTAAAAATTATTTACAATGTTGCTTTTAACTATATTTTATTTGTCCTAAAATTACCATTTTATTTCATTTTATATTATTTTAAATGGTATAAATGGAATATTTTTGATGAAATATTTAATAGAAATTTTGGATTTTTGCAAAAGGCTGGTATGAATGCTCACTTTTATCATATATAGTATTTATAAATTATCCTATAGTATTGTAAATTGTTTTCTCTGAATAGTCAAAAACTTGTTTCTAGTTTTATTTTCATTGAAAATGTTTTTGTACTATTTTAAAAAAATTTATATTTTATATATGTAAATTAAAATGTAAAATGATATTTTCCCTACGATATAATCCAATTGTGTTTTTAATGAATTTTACATCTAGGAGGTTACTTATGTTTTATTAGGGATATAATCCAATAATACCATCTTAATTTATTCTTTGGATGATTTTAGATTGAGATGTGGATAAGTTTAGGAAACCCATTTATTTTCCATGGAAAATTCTATGATGATATTATGAATGTTTTATGATATTGTGAAACACATATGTATGGATTCCATTTTCTGTGGGGTGGTTACATTGAAAACCATTGATGCGTTATTTCATTATAATCCAAGGATGGACTGTTTAGTTATAAACTAGTGATGGGTTGTTATATTATTAGGACGATATTGGTGGGACCATTACCTCCCATTAATTTGTTTGGTAAGTAATGATATCTCATAAAATTATTAGTATTAAAATAGGGAGTGAAACCAATTAAATTTTCGACTATGTCAACTATTAAAGTATTTTCTATGATCCTTGACGAACCAATTTTTATAAATATGTGTATTTGATAAAAATTATTTATTATTCCCACAATAAAATTTAATTTATCATGATTGATTATTGGTATAAATGGATTTTTATTGGGATCCTTGGAAACTAGATTTTGGAAAACATTTATTAGATATCATTACTCTTTTATAAATACTATGTATAATTCTATATTCATGGTTACATCATAAAGATTTAGTAATGTAGAGATTTTGTGATTTTCCTAGAAAATTAATCTGAGACTGGAAAATGGAATTTGTATACGGATGGGGAATAGATTCATCTAGTGGTAAAATATATGAATGCATTGGATTAGATATTAAATAATTCATCAAATTTTTACAATGTGTGGGGATAAGACTTTGAACCTGTCTAGAAACTTCTGAGGGGGCATAATTTTGGCCCTTCACATTTTATTTATTAACCATTGTGATGTACGATAGGATAGAATATATTTAAGCCAATGATATTCCATAGTGCTATGTGTTAAAAATTAAATATCAAGGTTTTACAAGTCTAATAATGATCATATGATTAATAGTGTGGATACCCCATTAGATGTATAATGTTGTGGGATTTTAATCTGAGTAAAGATAATTTGGGGGAAATTTATTGAAATACAACCCATTTGTTTTGTACTAGTTTTATTGAAAATGATATTTGAGTGATAATGATTAAATATTTAATGTAAATTAGTTAATTATTATTTATAAACATTATGTTAAATAAGATCATTGGTGTTAATATAGTTAATTGGGATAAAAGGGTTATCATATTTTTGGAACATATTTTTTATCATATTAGAATCCAAATGATTGTAAAATGATTTGGTGACTATGTGATTAACTTTATATATTATTAAGTACACTATATTATATATATTATAAGATAAACATAAATCTTATTTTAGGACTGAAGATTGTGTTAATTTTTGGAATCATATATGAATGTATTTTTGTTATATGGTTATTAAAATTTGTTAGGGAAATTATTGTAATGTTTTAAAAGAACATACGATAATGGTATTGAAGTTATTGTTTTGTGATATTATGAGGTATTACATGTTTTTTGGGAGAAGAAGAAAATTTTATATTGGAAAAAATTTAACAACTCATTTGGAATTTGGGATTTTCAACATATTCCTAAATATTATGGAGGAATCATAAAGTTTAATATTTATTGAATGGATAAAGATGAATATTTGTTGAATGGTTAATGTTGATCTTTTTGTGTTATTTTTGAGGTTTTACTGATTAATATAGTTTTTCATCATTTAAATATTTATCAATATTTTATAACTTGTTATATAGATTTTTATTTTGGTAATTATCTGGTGACAAAAGTAATGTATTTCAATATTTTATGTAATTTATGATACGTTAAATGTTAATTTTAGTGAATTATTATGAAAATATTATTTTCAATATTATTTTCATGGAGTAATAGATGAGATAGAAGAGGAAATTGATTATAATATAACCATAGTAAAAAATTGTTTATATAAAATGGAATGCAATAAAAGGATTCATTTCTTATATACTCAATACTACTAGTAAAAAAATCTTTCAAATGTAAGAATATTTTATTTCAATAAAAATGATATCTTTTTATATTGTTTTCTATTGAATTAAATGACTTCTTTATCTCTTTCTTTCTTTGGGTTTTGGAGTCTTTGACCTTATTATGATCATGTTTTCTATCTTTTTATATTATTTCATAAAATTATTTTTCACTTATATATCCATAATTTATCT
Organism: Viscum album; assembly: GCA_963277665.1. Lineage (NCBI taxonomy): Eukaryota > Viridiplantae > Streptophyta > Magnoliopsida > Santalales > Viscaceae > Viscum > Viscum album. The sequence continues at coordinate 167,807,600 of OY728121.1, read as the reverse complement.
TATATATAATATTATCCTTATATGGGAATCTGGTTTCACGTTAGTTTAGGTAACATTTTTACCTATTCCCTTTTCTAAAGTACGTTTTATTATTCTTTTATATGATGTGGTATTTCAACAACTAAATATTCAAACAATGATCCTTTGAATAAATTTGAAAAAAATTCATGATTAGAATTTATTTTTTTCTTAGGGTCATATAGACAATTGAAAATTTAGTTTAAAATATTATTATGCTTGATATATTTCCTATCATTAATCAACCTACATTAATTGACCCATGATAATCTATAAAAATATTATTTCTTAAATGTGACCATTTTAAAATAGATATTAAATTAGTGTTATGAATAAGAATAAAGTCATTATAATAAATTTGTGAAATGGAATTATATAAATAAAATTTATTTATTAACGTGTAATAAATATAAAATCAATACACATTAAAGTAAATTTATGATTCATAAACATGTTTTCATCAAAATTGGGTTTTATTACATTTTGTGATTAGATATTATATTTTCTACAATTTATAGAAATTTTATTTAATTTAATGAATTTATTTTTTAAAATAAAATTTTAAATATTATCTTTTAATGATTTTTTTAGATTTTATCTAAAATGAATTATTTTTCTACGAATAGTAAAAAAATTTGTTTTTTTAAATAGTCATCTATTTTATTTATATTTTGTAATTTGATGGATTTTATATTTTGGAATTGATTTTCAGTTATAATAATATTAATTTTATTAAATATAATCTAAATAATTAAATCATAATATATATTTTATTTTATTTTTTTAAAAGTTCATTTTAATGATTAAATAGGAAATTGTATAAAAAATATTTCTTGTTTCATTTTACACATATATTGTAAAGTATATTTTCAACAAAACGAGAAATTTAATTCTGAATATTAATTCCAAATTTGGTATTAATTGGATACATTTTTTTAAAAAATGACTATTTATTTAAGTCATTCTAAATAGTGAATGTGGAAAATTATTATCACCTCGATGAGGGTAAAATGGATAAAACTAGGTTAATGTTATGAGATAAGGCCTATAAATCCCCATTACAAATTCCCTTATTTTATTCTATAGTTTTTTTTTTGACTAAATACAATCTAGATATTAAAAAATATGAAAATTTATTGCCACTTTCTATTGGATATAACATTTATAACATTTTAAGAAAAGGATAAACAAAAAAATAATTTTAATGATTTTAATTACAATTATAAATTTTAATGCGGATAAAAAATGTTTTTAAGAATTATAAAAAGAAGTTTTTAAAATGAAAACATTATTTTTGATGTATCCATTTTATTATTAATTTTTACTGATGATATAATTAACATAAACACTTATGTAACACCAATAAAATTCACAGAATTTAGTATAAAATTAAAAAAAATGAATTTAAAAATAATAAAATTATATTATAGTGGTTAAGTATTTCTCTTATATGATAATTTTAACTGATTATTTGTCATAAATAATTTAATTTATTTTCATTTTTTAATTCCATTTCTATATTGATATCATTGAACACAAAATAAATTATTTTCCATAAAAATGACTTTAATGACACATAATGATAAAAAATATGTTATTAAATGATTGAAAATAAAAAAAAATCCTTGAAACAAGACAAGTGGTTTATTAAATAGTATAAAATGTCATCCATTTACCATTTTGGATCAAATTTTAAAAATATAATTAAAATTATCACACTTAAATGATATAAATTTTTTCATATTAGTTGATGTTAAAAAATGATATTTATGCTATTAAACTAATGGATAAGGTCTAAATTTTAAGGTAATTACGATGGATTTTTCTGGATATATTTCTACCTTATAATGTCATAATTTCATTATTATGGATATTTAGTGCCACCTAACATAATTATGGTATATATTATCTTAAAATCTATTAATTAATTCCAAGTGTGTCATTTACATCCCTTATATAAGGGAACCTACACTTCAACTTTATTCAAAAGTATTTAACACTAAAGAATATTAAATTCATAACAAAATTACTTCTTATATTATTTACCTATATCAATTATATTTTTGTATTCCTCTAAGGCCATCTGATTAATATTATGGTCTAATATGAATAAGGTCACCAAATAGAGTGTTAGTTGTCATACCAGATTCTCTCAATGTTTATTTTATATCATACATGTTATAATTTTATTATATATAATCTGAAATGATTAACCTAATAAAATAAATAACATGATAGGTAATTATGTTTATGGGAAAAAAAATTAACTTTATATCGATGAATTTGTAAATTAAAGTATCACTTATGTGTTTGTGTAGAATAGATCATCTACAAAATGATATGATTTATTTTAAATCCATGTATTTCAAGGATGGTTTCTATGATATATTCAATGATTATATAGGCAATTTATGATATAATTATACTTTTATAATTACAATATATTATCTATCTCCAAACCAACCAATCCATTAAAAACTTATAGTGTCTCTCTGGAAAACTTGTTGATTACCACCTCCATGATGTGACATGATTCATTTTTCATTTCCTATTTTCATAGATGTTAATACAGATACTTTTATTGAAAAATTATTATAATTATGTAACATTAAATATTTTGGTATTTTTAATTATTATTTAGCTTTAATTTTTTCATCCATAGAAATATGTAAACATCACTAACATATATGTATTATTTTTAGTCTCCATGTGGTGGAGTAAATAAGTTTTCATCACCACTCTATAAATAGTTATGTAAATATATATAAGGATTAGTTGATATAAATAAGTCATTATAATCATTATAGAGATTATTAGACAATTATCAATGTAATACAACCATAATTTCAAAACTGAAACATGCATGAAAAATGAAATAGTTAATACTCGAAACAATAAATTTAATGAAAAAATAGTTAATAAATAGGTGATAATATGTTATAAGTAAATCATAAATTGTATGATATGTATGAATATTATTCGATAAAATATGTCAAATAAATATATATTCACAACAATGGTGGTATAGAACCTCATGTTGTAATACACGACTTCACGTAATGGTCTATCATCTTACTCTTTTTTCCATGAGACATATAACATATTCACCACTATTTTCATTTGAGTTTTTTATTTGATTCAAATTAATTTATTTCATGATAAATCTAATTAACATAATTTGGAATTTGAAATCCATATTAGTTTTTACATTACATGTGGATAATATTTTTATATTACCATAGTGAAAGAGTTTATGTCACATTCTCATCTCTTTCTAGGATAGTTTATAATAAATTTTAGTTGAGGGAAATTATTTAGATATAATATTTTAAAACACATATATTTTACTCTATTATTATAATTATTTTATTTTTATTTATTATTACCATTTTATACACATTGATAATAAAAATGATCAATGAAATGTTTTTATAGAAAAGAAAACCTTATTTACTCTTATATCGATGAAATATTTCTTCTATGTACATTCCCTTTATAATTTTTTATGGAAGATTTAAATTATTCATTAAATATATTAGAAAGATCAATTTCATTACCTATTTTTTATTTAATTTTTTTTAAAATGAATACTTTTAAATAAATATTAACTAAACACGTCATATTTTATTTTTTATAAAAGTGGGAAAAGAATGTTATCCTTCAACATAAAACTCGTGGAAGTATTTCTTATCCCCATGTTACTTCTCTTCATTGAATATTTATTTTTAGGTTTACAAATTTAATTTCAATGGATATTTTATCCCTACTATTTTTGGAAATTTTTATATTTTAAATAGATTATTTTCAGATGAAAAGGTTATTTTCCTCATGAAATATTATAATGATATTTCAATAAAATTTTTATTATATTAAAAAAATCCTTTAATATTAGTTTTGATTTAAAATGTTAATTATCCAATGATACAATCTATATTCTTTCTATATATAGTTTCATATAATGATTATGTAATGTTTAGAAAATCCATTTTCATTATCATTTATTATATAATTAGGTGAATAATGTTTTATGATATTGTGGTACACACTTATATGGTATTAATTATGTTAAGGGTGGAAACATTATAAACCAAGGAAGGATGGTTATATTAGAAACCAATGATTGTTTGTTACATTATAAAAAATGATGTGTTGTCACGTTATAAACTAGATATTTTTGAGTACTTTATGTACCTCTAATGTATTGAGTATCAAATAATATATCATGGGATTATACAGACTAAAATAAAGAGTGAAACTACTTTATTGAGAAATTGTATCTGCTATTACTAATATGTTTTTTAAATGTCTCATGAGTCTCCTAGTCTCCACTCTCCCCTCTCCCCTCAAGCTAGGGGTTTTCCAGTGCCGTCGATCCCTCCCTCCCTCTCCTCCATTTCGGTGAGAATACGTTCTCCAATGTTCCTTCTATTCTCTCTTTCTTGTCCCCTCACTCTCCTCCGGGTTCATTATGTCCATCACTCTTCTTCCTGGTACTATCGTGAACAGACCCCATCCTGTTATGACTCTTTGAAACCCAAGCAATTTGGGATTTTGTGGTTGGTGGGTTCCAGTGAGTTTCTTTATCATGTTTCTCGGCCTGCATTATGTTTTCTCATCTTTTGTTGCAGTTCCTCAGATGGAGGCTTTGATGTCAGGGTTCGGTGGCCACGTTCAGAGCATGGTGTCAAGGAATTAGGTAGAAAATTTATCTGCTATTTCTCCAGGATCCCACCGCTCTTCTTTTAGTTATACCAAGTCATTTGTTTCCATGGTTTTTTTTGGGTTGTGTAGTTTGATCAGTCGATGGAATCGCTGGAGGAGACTATTATGGTGGCTTCGCCTCAGTCCATGGGTCCTCATAGGGATTTCAGTTTTGTGATGTTTTTCTATGGAAGATGATGTGGTGTAATGGTCTTCAGTTGGGTTTCATCCATCATTTGCGACGTCACGGTGCGTGGTTCTTGGTGGTGATGATGGGTTCTGGAGAATGTCTATTGTGGTGATTTTTCATGGCTTCAATGCTTAGAAATGATGGTGGAATACCGTTTATATTTTATTCAGGTTTGATTTTCCATGGTGGTGGCTCCATCGGACTAGGATGTCAGCTCAGTCTTGGAATTGCTTATCTTTTATGGCCCTATCGATTCTCGCTACTCTGGCTTCTGGTTCATGATATTCTCTCCTATTTGGATCACAATAGCAGTTTCTTAGAGGTTTTGGGATGTTCTGTTCGATCCACAGTCAATGTATTGAGAGGATCATGCCTTTCTAACTTCATTTCAGGCTGCGCTTCAACCTTGTCGACCTTGGAAATTTCAAGATGGTGTTTCTCTCTTAACTGTTCTACTGGGTGATTTCAGTAGAGGTGATGAAGGAGTTTTATGATGTGGCTAACAACCTTCACCCTCAGCTTCTCCAACAATTCCCTTACCATAGGTTCTTCTACTTCAATCCAATTTTGTTTTGGGTAGGTTGTAATAGCAAGGTTTTAGGATGTTTTGTTTGGTGGCTGTTAGTTCGTCTGGTGTGTCCTGGATTGGTTTACCCTTACGTTGGTGGTTTTTCTATTGATATCAATGAAGGGGTTCTGGTTATCGGTGTTGGCTCTAGAATATGACAAGTGTTTTTAGTGTTGATGATGTTGTTTTGGTTGATCAGTTCATCTGTGTTTCCTTTGTTCCAGCCGGCGACGATCGGTGGCGACGACTAAAATGGTGTTTCCAAAAGTGATAATGATTATAGGGATCTCTTGACGATTGTATGGTAATGACGGAAATGTGTATTTGGTTTGTTAGATCTCAATGTAGGATGGTGCACGACACACTAGTTCTTGGGTGATGGGTTTTATAATATCATTTGAAATTTAAAATTTGAATTTTGGATTGTTGATTTTGTATGGTTACCACTCTCCTTAAAGCGTATTTTTTAAAAAGGAATTATAATGGAATATCTATTCAGTCAGAAACTATATCTGCTTGGATGTTCATGAAAGTGATCCTTGGAAAATACAATCATTATTTTGGCGTATGTGTATTAAAAATACTTATCTTTTATTCTTATGATATTTTCTCATTGATCATTACATATTATTGGGTATTTATAAATCATATATTTCAACTCATTTATGAAAAAATATTATTCCATTATTTATGATTAATGATTATTGATTGGTGGCATATGAATTTATCATGTAATGATAATGTTCTCATTGCCCTATGATTATTATCAATAATTGTAATTGATTAATATCTATTATAATTACCCATAGTAAAGATATAATCTCTCCATTCATTATGTATTCTATTATCTAGGATTCCAAGAAGGGATCTATTGATAATTTTATGGATATACTAGAATAAATAATAATATTATCACTGAAATTTTAATTTACATTACCTATTATTCAATGTAATGTGAGAATCATGAATTTGTCTAGGCTCTGAAGCATACTATACTATTATATTCATTGGGAAACTATATCATGTATATTTTTCCAATGTAATAAGATTACCTCTAGCCTATATTTAATATTGACTTCTTGTTATCCAAAGTAGTTTATATTGTCTTTCAATGTTACTATGATGAGTTGTGTTATATCCATATATTGGTCAAAAATTGTATGGTCATATTGGGTCATATACCTAAGAATTATTAATGGTTTGGGTCATTCTCCATTTTGTATTCACATTACATTGAGGCAATTATGAAATACCGATTGGAATGGTCCATGTGACATGCTCAATGAAATTCCATTATAGGTTGAAGCATGTATGGTCCATATTTGTGGTGGTCCATTTGATATATAATGATCTGGCATGCATGTTATATGTTCTAGGGGTATTACTTGAAATTTGGTAATATATTGTAATAATCATTAGAGTAAACTACTTTAGGGATTATTTTTTATGGGTTTTAACTTTTTGGGAGGATATTGGATTAATATTGATGATAATTATTTCCATTTATAGTTTTTGTCTCATGTTTTAGAATATTTCAAAATAGTGGGGAGATATATGACTCGTTTTCATTTTATATTAGTTATGTAACAATATTCATTGTCTTTTTTCCTTCATTTTTTACCAATGCCCTATTTTATTAGAAACATTTTTTTGGAGATTGTAAGACCACATGTATCAGTTTTATTATTTATTTAATAGAATTTTTTTATAACATAAAAATTTTGGAGGGTATGTTGTTATTTTTTAAAATTGAAACACATTTATTATAATTATCATATTATAAATACTAATAATGGTAAATAATAATATCAATAATATTTAAAATGATAATAAATACTAATAATGCTATAAATAATAGTAATAAATAAAAATGTGGAGATCCCCCCTCATGTTCATGAAACTTGGATAGAAGCACCATTCCCCAAGCACAGTCCTTCCTCAAACATCATTTCTCACATAAACCCACCTTGTTGATGACCTCCTCCCTCATAGCCCCGTCTCTCAATCTTGTGACATTCGATATGTCCCCTCTCTTGAGTGACCTACATACCGAAGCCACCAACTGAGAGCTCCTACCAATCCTGAGTTCTATACTTCTTACATGATTACAACTTGATTTATTGGTTCTCCTTCATCAAATTATTGAGTTAAATATTTTTCCTCATTCTCTTTTATGTTTCCTCTCAGTTTTGTCCCTATTTTTGATTTTTATAGATTGAACCCTCTATAAATGGGATTACCAAACATTTTTAGTTTCATAATTGTTTAAAGTCCGTAAATATTTCATATTTCTTGTTTTTCCATTCCCAATATGTGGAGATTTATTACAGCTCATGCACCATTATTAATTGAATAGTTTAAGGAATTTAGAATAATTAATTTAACAACCATTGATTTATTTCAACATAAAAATTATATATTAATGTTTTAGGAATGAATTTTAATGTGTTTATGTTTTTCTATATTTATGGATAATTAATTATAAGTGTTTTTGGTATGGATGAGTTGTAAAAAATAGATTTTAATTAAATTTGCATCATTATTATTTGTCATACTACACGATTAGACCATTAAAAATTATTGAAGCAATACATATTGTCCATGGATTTAAAATTCTATTTTGGAAATGATTTATGGGAAAATAATGGTAAATGATTATTTTAAAACATTATGTTTGAGCACATCATGAAGCATAAATTTAATCCCAGACACCTATAAACATTTTGTTAAGAGTGAGAGGGTTGTAAATTTAATCCCAGACACCTATAAATTTATATAGTCATGTGTATATGAGTATGGATATACACATTAACAAGAAAATCTATTAGTGTGTGAATAGTTTGGGGTTGTTAGATATAAATATATATTTATTTATTTTTTCATGGTAATCATTGTTGTTTTAATATAAATGTTTTCTATAAATTTAATCAATTTTAAATATTTTAAATTGGTTTAATGTTATATATATGGTATGTTCTAACAAATCTGGGGTTTCTATATGGATTTATTGGAACATTAAATGGAATCAACATCATTTTTTCATTGGAAACACTTTATGGTTCCTTGATTTTTATTCTCTATGATTTTATTTTTTGGTGTCATGGATTGTTGGAAATTGTTTAATGATGTAGTTGGTTTTTTTGGTGGGATGATGAGTTATTTTATATGAAATTAAGGATTGGTGATCCATATTGTGGGTTTAATGGAAACTTAAATTAGGTTCCTAGATATCCTGGATGATCTATTATGAATTTTCTTGTGTAAATAGAAGTGTTGTGCTTCTGTGAATGTTTAATAGACCATCCATCTCAACAAAACTACCAAGGTAGGAAAACATTATATCTCTGTCTAAGGGAATCATTTTATTTCATTGGAACATGTTTCACTAAAACCTTGATGATATACCATGCAATGTACTTTCCTCATTGGACATTAATATAGGGGATCATTTTCTTGTGATTGATTTCATTATACCTTTATTTTATATATTATGTCACCATTATAGTGTTATGATTTCATTTATTACATACATTGACTTCTGGTTCCCGTTATAATATGATCATATTGTTATATTTGGTTCATTTTCAATGATATTGTATTTAAATTATGTTTTAGAATCTGATTTACGTAATTGGATTCTCATGGTTTTTAAATGGATTTGGGATATGCATTTTTTGATTTTCAAAGATGTATTATTCTATCAAAATGATTTTTAAGTGAATATTATAATATAAAGAAAACAAATTAAAAATAATGTATCGAATTTTTTTTCAATGTATTATAAAATTAGTTTTATAATTAAATTATGGAATTTAGGAAAATTTATAGTGTGTAAGATTGAGATATTATATACACATGACTATACTATATCCTAGTTGTTAATTAAACAATTACTCTAGACTGATCATGGAAAATGGTTTTTTTTATAATTCAAGGTTAGCTTCCATTTATTTATCAAATTATAAATTTGGTTCTTATTAATTGATTTTAATGGGAATTATAAATTTCATAAAATTATTGGTGTATTTAAGTAATAATATTTTAACATCCATGTCGGCTTTTACCACATTCAATAATTAAGGTTGTACTAATTGTTTGGTGGCCGCAGAGAGGCATAAATCAGTGTTGTTTCTATAGGGGTTGGATTTGGAGTGTGATTCAAGAGTCAGTTTTTAGATTTTCTCATATATACTTACGATTTATTTATTTTATAAAATATTATTCTTTTTGGATATTCGACATATAGACTATTAATATAATTTTTTTTGGGATAATGTCTATTGTGAATAAACTGTGATATAATAGAATAAATCAATCATAATTATTAATACAGAGGAATGTGTGCTTCTTTACAACCCATGTGGACTAGGGGAACCCCTCCATAATTTGTTAGGACAATTTGGGTGCTAGCTCAAATGTCACATGACATGGGACAATAAATAAATTATTTAAATAACCTCATCAAATACTTCCACATTATTTACCGTTGTGAAGTCTTGTATGACACTTACAATATCTCTATATAATTGAATAATTAATATTACCATGTAAAAATGACTCTTAAAAACTCATTTTGGACTATTACAAAATCTCTAATCCTTTCCACGTTTCATATTTAAGATTCTAAATTAATCTCACAAATACATGAGGGAATCTTATGAAGATAATTAGTTACCCTTCTAATGTCTATAACATCCTTTATAATTGTCATAATTACCCTTTTTATTTTGGTAATTAAACCTTATGATGTCCCAAATAACTCTTTATATGTTAAAAAATTACTCATATTAATTATTTAGATACACTTATAAATTCACCAATTTTTGATCTGATGTTGTACATAGAAAAATTTCATATATCGAGCCAAAATCATGAATCCCACTAAACAGTTTAGAGATTCTGCATTAAAACCACATGGATTATAAATATGTCCAAATGATCTATACACCACCACATATATTCATCACTTATTATTTTATTCTCTGAAAACAATATCAATTGGACTATTTCTTCATATATATTGATAGATTTTCTGTCGTTTAAGCAAAACCATTCACGTTGTTTTCAATAGCATACTCATTCCATCTTGAAAATCTATAGTAGATAGTGTACCTCCAATATAATAAATATATTCATGGTCATAATGATCATATCTTCCGTCATCAAACAAAAGGGAAGATTTTTAGGAATTGGTCCATCCATACGTTCTAATATAGCAGTAGGAATAATAATAGACTTTTTATTCTTATACAGTAAGACCGTTATTTAATTTATATATAAAAGACACTTATCCTTCAATATTAATTTATTAGGATATTCCTTATGACAAAAACACAGTATATATTGAAATTTCATACCATTGACATATTCATAAAAAATACAACATCTATCAAAAAGATTCACTTGGCATCCTTGGAAATAAAATTTTTACATTTAAATTTACCATGAAGTTTAAATAAATTATTAATTTTGTTCAACTAGATAGATTATGCAGTACACAACCATCACCCTTCAGTCAAAGAATTATTTTCATGAATGTGAAAATTCCATCCGCATTTTATGTTTAATTATCTTGAAATATATAACTATGATTTTATTTATCTCGTCATATAGGAAGTCATTAAATGACAAAAGTTTATGATATAAAAATTGAATATTAGATGTTATAACAATATGGAGTTTTAAAAGAACACATATTTGGGTGTTTGTGATTATAATGAATTTAAAAATATAATTGGGGGTAAAAAAACTTAATTTGTATATTTTAAAAAAATTTATATATATATTTTTGATTTTGGAATAATTTTTGAGGAATCTTTGTAATTTCAAATTATTTTTCCAAGAGGCTACAAATACTGACTAGAATGAGTGTTATAAATTAACCACATAAAATATGATACCCATAATGAAATATTGTATACTACACATAGTTGAGGGGAAATCATACAAGTCATAATAATGGAGAATCTATATGAGATCCACATAATGAAAATAATAAGTATTAGGTTATGTAGATTAGATTTTTAATTTACATAGAATAGTCTTAATTAAAACTAAACCAATAATACGATCAATTCAACCGAACACAAGGAACTAGAAAAATATTTAACGTTGTTCTGGAATTCTTATTCAATATAAAGTGACTAAATTAACAAAACATGAATACATTATATAACTATATGTTATGTACTATTTTAGTAAGTTTCTTTAGTAGATAAATAATATAGATATAGGATCTACTATATATATCATGAGAAATAAATGTACAATAATATATTATTCTACATTAATAACATGGAATATTTTTTATTTCATAAATTATATAGTTTTTGTCCAAAAATTACTAAAAATAAACTCATATCATTCCACTATTAATAAATAATATATTAACAATCATTATTAATTTTTTTAAAAATGAATATATTTTGACATTAATTATTAATTATTTCTTATAGATTAACAAATAAAATAACATTAAATTATTTGATTTATTATTATCATAATATTTATAATTTAGAAGAATAAATGTATTAGGAAGAATTATATAGACTAGTAGAGTAGAAATAATATGAATTAAATTTTGAAGATAATATGGAAAAAGGGAATTTGAGAGAGAGTTTGTATATAATTATATAAAAAAGAGGTATAAATATATAAAGTGATAGATAGTTTAATGATAATTTAATTAAAATGATTTTATTATGTGGTAAAATTAAGAGTCCATATTTGAATTACTATTCTACTAGAATATGTTTTTAGTGATAATCATCATAGATGAATAATAATTGATAAAAAATAATATTTTTTTCTATATGGTTAAAAAATAAAATTATCTTTTTGGATATAATATTTATATGATTCATTCATTCATCGATTTGAAACTATATGGTTGATAAATATATTAGTTTTAATCAAGTGAATCATTCAAACATAGAACAATAATTTTTTTTTGGAAATTAATAATAAATTAAAGAGGGTTCATATATACAATATTTCACATTATATTATCATGGTGGGGAATCTATGATTTAGAGTAAATTTTTTTGGATATTTATTAAATTGAATACCAGACATACTTTTATATTTCACATAGGATTTTCTAATTTAATGATGTATGATAACTTTTTTATTTTCTATAGAACTTTACATGAGTTTATTAGTTTGAATTTGAAAATACAAATAATATATAATATTTAGTTTTCTACAGTATAAGTAATCCATGAAAAGACTATATATTCTTGTTATTTCATTTTATATATTAAATAATTAATAGATAAATTTAATGATAAATAAAAATATTTCATCAATTCATATAGAAGTTATTAAGGTTATATGGTTTTTTAATTTACAAATGATATCCCAGATTCATCATATACAAATCTATATATACATCACATAGATAGTACCAAATTTATTTGAAGTCATTATGTCTTGATATTTGTAAAAGGAAGAATAATATTCTTGATTCTTTTTATATATTACTGATGTTTATATAAAACAATTTATTAATATTTTGAGAATATATATGTAAATAAATATATTTGTATGAAAATATATATTTCAATTATATGAAATATATGTATACTATCTCAATATTCGTTAAAATTATCACCTATATTAGTTTTCACTTTTGTTTCTTATAATATCAAATATAATATCTCTTTTTCATCATTAGATAACTGAATTTTAAGGGAATGGAAAATTTTATGAAATTATATCTTTCTCTTAAATATATTTGGCTAGAAGATAACTCTTTAATATAATGAAAACTTGAATCTAGGTCATCATATATCAATATTTATCTCTTTTTCTGATTTAATATCCATTATCTAGATCAACTAAGTATATTTACATTTTATAGGATCCACACAATTATCGTATATTTAATAATGACTAATATTTCATATCATCAAAAACATATGCTATTATTAAATGATGGATAACAAATTAATCTCATTCCTTTTATGATTGGTAAATTATAAACGAATTATCTAAGAATATTTTGGTCTAATATTGATTCCTATCCAAGTTTTATTAAAGATTTCTTTTTTCATGTCTCAAAATATGATTTTAATGAAGAATATAACTATAAGAATGTTTATAATTAATTTATCAAGATATCACATTTATAATTTTAATTTTTTAATGATGTATTCTCATTTTGGATTTATTAGGGTCTCACAATTTGATGTTTTATATCTATTATATAGATCATCTAGTTCTAATTATCATTTTAAATCACAATTCTTCATAATATCTCAAGTATTTATAACATATAAATGTTCTATGTGACATGATATAATTTTGTGATTCTAAATATTAAAAATAATTTTAAAACATGAATTTTATTATAGAATATCACTATTCAATCCAATCATGAATAATTCGTAGATGGATAATTCTATTAAAATTAAAAATATACTTAAGAATTTTTAATAAAAATTTAATTAATGTTATATAATAGAACCTAAAAATGACTAACTGGTTATATTATCCATTATTAGAAGTATATATCATTATCTGGTCATTATAGAAGGAAAATTATGAACTGTCATTGTAAGCTGGGATTCAAAATTAAAAAAACCTAAGGGATTCCATTACACCCATTTATATATGTTGTAAGAGTAATAATATTATATCAAAATAATATGAATTGATTCAATTTTTATCATTGATGAATGAAAAAATAGTGTAATATTAAAGAATCTTCTTGTGGGGTTTGAATTATAAAATCTAATGATATGAGCTAAGAAAATCCATAAAAGAAAACGTATTTAGTTCATAAAGAAAAATTATAAAAAAATTATATTATTACGTATTATTATAAATTCCACATCAATATAATGATAATTAATATACCTTTATTATGATGAAATATATTAATTAAATTTTCATTTTACATTAATACAAATATCAGGGACATCATTGTTTTAAAATGGTTCCCAATGTGGTGTATCTGTATAAGTAGTAATATCTGGATGGTAAAATATTTATGTCACAGAAAATTAAAATGAAATTTATTAATAATATATATTATATTCATGTGAAAAATTAATAATTTATCTTCAAGATAATGAAAACTATAAAATACATTTTGTTTCTCAATGAGTGTCATTTGAATTAAATAATAATTTTTATTTTAATAGGTGGTCATTGAATAATGAAATAATGTGCACAGTCATTTTGAAATGTTTTGGCATAATAAATAAATTACCCAATATAAATGAAAAAATTGAAATCAAATGAATGTGTTACATTAATATATTGATCAATAATGAACTAATGTAGTGGGTTAGATATTGTCTTATTTTATCCCAAAACAGAATTAAAATTTTTATGCATATTCATACTACAGAGATTAGTTATAAAAATCTATTTTTATATATCCTAATTAATTCATAATCTAGTATTGAACGTTTCAATTAGATTAATGGTTTGTTTTTATATTTATGATTTTTTGTATGAAATTATTCTAAATTGATAAAAAATTAATGATCTAATAAAAAAAATAATCATGTAAAAAATAAAAAAAAATATAGAATTCCAAATAAATATATAATAGTTAGGAATCATCTATGTTTGTGTATCAATTATTTATGTAAATTATTTTCTAATTTTTTATGAAACTATGTAAATATAAACTTTTGAAAATATGATTAAAAAAAATAATTTGTTTTAATTACATTAAAATTAATTTTGATATCAATACTTGACCCCTTACCCAAAAATAACCATTACTGAAAATCTAGATTTTTATTATTAATGATACATTTTCCTTGATGTAAATAATGGATCTAATAAATATTATGAAATTTTAGTGGATATGTGTACACTATCAAGTGTATTATTATTGTATCCTTTAATAGTGGATGATTACTATGATTACTCTTGTTTTTTAAGAACTATTTAAATAAAAAAATAAATTATATAAAATGTAATGTTTTTTAATAATATATTAAATAATTTATTCTCAAAATGGTACAAAAAAATGATTTCCATAAATGTAATACTTTTATAATTGTAAATTAATTCTATATTTGAAATCAAAAAAGGGTGTAGAAAATTTATTGGGTGTCTAGGAATTTTATAGGATATTATTAATACATAGGATACATAAAATGTCATTAAAATAATGGGAATATTATTATTATGAGAATCCATTATGATTGAAAGGATTAAATATATCTTTAATAGAGAAAGTCATTATCATGAAACCCTAGCCTCTCTACTCTCTTAAGATGAAGGAAATCATAATGGAAGGATTTCACTATAGATATTTGGATATACATTATGGAAAAATGTATGGTTCATTGAAATAGATAATTTTTATTTAATTTAATAATGGTTCCAATTTATAACTCTTTTTATACTTATTAATGTGTAATTATGAACTTGGATTTAAAATATATTTCAATAAATACTAAAATAATCCACATCTCATTGGATTAATAGAAATCCAATAATCTTATTTTATCTAAATAGGGAGAAAAATTAGAACACCAAATACTATATCTGTGTTTTGAATGGATAAATAAAAAATTAATGATGTATGGTTTTCATATCTAGATTCCCAATCTTTATAGTTCTTTGTATGTAAGGTTTTTAAAATTTAAGCTTTTAGTTTTAGTTATATATTGGACAAAACACATTGTATTGGTTTTTATAATTTATTGAATTTTGACAATCCAAGTATAATTTCATTGAACAATTTCTATGACAATGCATAAAATGGTTAATATAATTAAACATAGAAATAAACTGTGATAATATAATGAATGGATTGAATGATGTTATAGAGATATATTTTCATGATTATTAAAATACCTCTAAACTTAATATACCATTTTTGTTTATTCATTATAAAAATTTAGTTTCTTTTTAATCCAATTGATAAAAAATAATTTGTGAAACATTTTTGGTCATCAGATAACTTCACATTCTTGGTTCGTTGATATAAATTTGATACAATGAAATTAATCATTGATCGAAAGTGATTTTCATTCTTTCGATCATCTAAATAGATGGTAAAATAAAATCCACAACAATCATAGATGGAATAATATGATGTTGTGAACGACTCAATAGAATGATAATCAATCATTTCGATCCAATTACGATCAATGTGGTCACAAGACCATATAGTGGAAAAAAATAATTTTACTTGGGAAATCTAATCACTCAGGTTAGTTGGAATCTCTTATGGCATTATCACCACACTAGTTTGTGTCTGATCATGATCTAAGACATGTAAACCAGATTACCTATTCAATGAATTGACTGTTTGGATATGAAAATTGGTCATTAAATTGGATAAACAGAGAAAAACGTTGCGTGTCTATAGGTGGCAACACAAGGAACCTCTTGATTTTTGGTTCACACAAATGCAAGTATGTGGAACTGGGAACATCAGTTTTTTAACCAAATAAATCATTGGACCCAATTCAACACCAATAACCATTAGATATACTATTTGATATTTTCATCAACATTTGGTAATTTTATCTCACTTAGATTCATCAATTATGATGTGTAAACATGAGTTATTTGTGTTTTTATAACAGATATCAGTCAACAAAATCATTTGTTTCATAAATTTTTTGAGAGATAGATAATTCAATCATGTGATGGGGAAACTATTTTTTTAATCAGAAAATAATTTTTGATACAGATTAATTCATAATTTATTATTTATAATGATAATATAAGTGAAAAATATGCTGGTTGTCCTCTTAATATATAAAGATGATAATTATTTTGGAATTGTCTTATTGAAAAGATATATGGGTTATTTTTATTGAATAGATGAAAAAATTAAATAAATTTTAAATTAAAAATTCGTTTGATAAGTTCCACTTATAAAAAACTATGGGGAGTCATTATATTCATGGTAATCCATTTATATGGAAATTATGGAATTAATTATCAAAAGTGTAATAAATAATATGAAATTGGAAAAGATAAAACAACTATAGTCATAATGT
The DNA here is from genome assembly GCA_963277665.1 of Viscum album. Taxonomy (NCBI): domain Eukaryota; kingdom Viridiplantae; phylum Streptophyta; class Magnoliopsida; order Santalales; family Viscaceae; genus Viscum; species Viscum album. The sequence continues at coordinate 167,790,142 of OY728121.1, read as the reverse complement.
GGAAGAGTTAAAATGCATGTCATTGGTATATTATGAATTATTTCACCATCTGTGTTTTTAAATGATAACTATAGGGGTTTATGGATTATATTATGATGATGAACATATTCGATAATCAACAACTACATTTGGGTGGATTTTGAGGATGAGGTATGAGGTTTCATTATTTCCTCACCGGCTATATTGGATAGAGGATGGGGACGATTAATTATAGTATAAATTTCATTTATCACATAAATATTGGTTAGTTTAAATTAGTGATGTAGTATAATTATAAATATGTTTATTTAAATTTATTACTACATGTTTCTCATGAATAACTCATGGATTGATGTGGATGATGATGCTTTGTATAAATTTATTTTAAACAATAATTATTGGTTGAGAAAACTTGATATTCATATACCATTTTAAATGACATAGTTTTATATTGATTATGAATTGATATTGAACCTAATATTTGGTATTAAATGGTTTAAATGTTATTTCTATGGTATTTAAGGTTATCACGTCGAGGGTTAATCATCAGGTGGAAAATAGAGGATGTCATGTAAGATAGTAATATTTTATGATTTGTAATTTAGAATGTAATTTTCATTTACAGAAAGTTTAAATGAGTTACATCATCCATTTTTTCTCTATATGGGTATTTATTATAACCATATTTAATCTCTAATTATCAATGTTTGAATATATTTATTGGTACAGGGTGGGTCTCTTGTATGTCATCGATAGTGGGAGACCATTCCTATTCTTATATTTAAAAGCATAGGTTTATTTTATATAGTTATTTAAAAAAATTATTTACAATGTGACAAGTAGGTGATTTATGGGTATCCTAATAATAATTTATCATGATATTATTATTTATGTGGACGTTCTTTCATGGTGGGTTTTTAACATTTATATATTATTGTTTCATGAAAAGTTCAATATTATTAACATGTTGGTTGACTACATGGGATGACATTAGTGAGTTTCTTCTATCGCAAATGAATATGTTATTGTATAATTTTTACACATACCATAATGAGTATATTTTATTTTCTTTAGAGATTAAACAAAATAATGAAATTTTACTGTAGATAATTTTACATTCGTATAGTTATTAATAATGTTAATGTATTTTTTTAGATGTAAATTCACATCTATAATTTTATAGTTGTTTTTATGGTAACATGATAAAAATTTAATATTTAATATATAAATATGTTTTTTATTATATATCTTCCAATTATAACTTATCTAAAATGATACATGTTCTACATATATTTAATGCCTCCCATTAATTTTTGGATACCTCAACACTAGTCTCTATCCCAACTCCTATTGAATAATTTAATATGGATTTCACATATAATTAAATAATGACATAGATGAATTATAAATGGATATTAATTTTATTATATTTTTATATTTTAGTAAATTGTTGTGGTCAATGGATGTAATGTTGTGTGTGTGATATATGAGTGTTATCAACAATGTGTCATGTGATCAATTGATTTGATGGATTGAGTGAAGCCATGTTATCCAAAAATTAAATAATTTGTTAAAATGATGAATAATAATTATTGATGATTAATCATGTTAATAAAAATAAAATTAACATTTCTATTTCACTATAATGATTCATGTAATTTTTTTGACCTAGGTTTAATAGTTTATTAGGCCCAAAGGCATCTGATGTGACTATAATTCAACATGAGGATATATCCAAACATGAGTTGAGATTATTATACAAAACTACTATATCGTCTATATAGGGTAGAAATTATATTCTAGATATATAGTATTACATGTCAAAGAGGAGCTATATTTTCAGGAAACATATAGGGAGGGGTTCCATGTGGAAATTCTTGATAGTCTCGTCAGAAAACAAGGCTAGTGGGGTGAATATTAATGATATTTTTGGAAGAAAAAACATTTTTGGAATCATTTTGTATCCCAAAACCTATTGTAATTTGAGTTTGATAATTTTTTTAAAATTTATATGAAAAAGTTGTATATATTGTATCAAAAAGATCATCAAATCTTGATGTATTTAGGTTTTTCATGACAACCATCAGTATGGGACTTCTGAAGAAACATAAAAAGTAATAGACATTACTATATTTCTATATTAGTGACCCAATAAACAATTTTAGTCATATATTTATTATTTATCTTAACAAATGTATTATTTCGTAGTTAATTTTTAAAATTCTATGTAAACAACTTTGTTGATTTTTTAATATGTGAATATTGTAATTGTTAATTAATTCTCTCATTAAATATGGACACTAGGTAATTAATATTAAAGTGAGAGAAACATTAATATGATTATAATTAATTTCATTGTTTAGAAGTTACATCCATTGACAAATATATATAATTTTTATATATATGATGTGTATTACACAAAAAAATTATTTAATTTATCATCAATAATTTAATAAATTTTCTAAAATTATTAGACATAAAATATATGTGGTTACAATGTGGGAAAGTAGAAATGATTATTTTTATTTTTGGGGTGTATTATGTAACACTATATGTTATGCATATTTTAACAAATATCCATTGATGATGATGATATATTAGAGATAATTTAATGTACTCGTCCAATGATAATGTAAAAATAAAATAATGAGTTCTAAAATAATATTCTATCATCATCCATGGTTATGTGTATGGTATTGATGACTATTATGCATCTCTCATTCTAATTACAAATGGTTCTAGTTTAAAAGTTATAAAGTATGTGTGATAGTTTACTATTCAACTAAAGTCATTATTCTATTTCCCTTTTATACTATAAGGATTATAATTTGAGATGTTACACAATTATTGTAGAGACCTGAAGCTTGACGTACATGGACATTACATTACTTTAGCGGAATACTTAATACATTACAAAAACAGACACACAAGGACCGTAATAGTTTAGTGTCTTTGGAAACATGGAACGTAATCTTCTAATCGTGGTGAAAGATCTTCAACATCTCCCATAAAGATCTTTCCCCCTTTTTTTCTTACCTAAAACCTTTCTCTATATCCTGGGGAAAAGAAAACATAAAAAGGGAGAGCTCAAATGCTCAGTAAGGGTAAGCATGGATAAAATAAAACATACCATATACATTTGAACATAAAAACATGAACATAATGTTTAAGCCTCAAAAGCTTGAGAAATGACATAAAACATGAAAGTACGTAAGGTATAGATCATAAAGAAACATTAAGATTGAAACAATATCATGGGAATAAAACATGTAATTGTGGCATCCATTAAGCCCATATAATGATTTCTACAATAGCCAATGCATTGCTGCCAAGACCATCTTAGTGGACAAAGTCCCTTTCTGAATCGAGTTCACTCCCTGTTTCAGTCCTGTTTTACTGAACCGGTTTAACATTCCATTCCATCCATGTCTATCTCATGAGATATAAATCTTTACAAAAATTAATTGGAGGGAGATATAGGTCCCACCCATCTCATAATGAAACCATTCTTACTTATTTCACAAAATAAACATACATCATTCATAATAACCCAACGAATAAAATGGGTTTAATAAACATCATCCCATCATCACATAGTCCATATAAAAGAAATGGATATCATTTCATAATAAGAAAAGTGAAACCATGTAAATCAAAGATACATAACACTTGAAACATACACATATGAAATAATTTCATCTTAGATGGAAAATGGTTTTTATAAAACACTTGAAATGAATTCTTGAGGAAAATATCCTTTCTTCTTCAAAATCAATTTCTTTTCACAAAATGTCATGAAATTTTAAAAGAAATGGATTTTGTTTAAAATAGTCATGAAATCTTTTGGAGGAAGCTTCATGAAAATAAGTCTTTATAAAACCGTAAAAATCCGTTCGTGCCGTATAAGATAAAAAACATTCTTTTCTTACTTTTGCCGGAAAAGTCAAAAAGTACCTCGTGACGTAAACAAAAGAAAGATTGCTTACATACCATGTAGTAAAAGTCGAAAATGGGTAAATATGACTTTAAACATACATGAAAACACTTTTATAAAACATGGACATGGATGATAGAAATAACCCCAGTAAATACTTACGAATATGCAATCTCGGATAAAAATGAGATTCGCAAAATTCTCCCTTACCTTAGGTTCGATATGCTTTGTACATATTCGAAACTCATGTATAATGATTTAAATAATGTTACTGACTTATTACAGAATCATATTAATTGTAATGATATCATATATGGTTCACTTATGACTTTATATTTCCCGTTCTTTTGTAAATTCCATGTTATAGTGTGTTTTGGGTAAAATCGTTTCATTTGTCATCCGTGTTTTGACTTGTAATTATTCATATGTTTACTTAGATCATGATTACTTACATCCATAATGTAAAACATGACTTATATATAATATATATTCAGAATATACTTATATTTAATTGATCGATAAATGGAAAGAAATACACCATTCATGGAGACGGTAGGCCGTACGTACGCATGAACGTTGTTTTTGTTTCCTCATTGAATTTAATGTAATTAATTGGAGGACATAAATATATATATATACAAAAATCCAGTATCATTATTATTTCATATATTTCATGATTACTTATTATATATACTTTACAATCATTTATGAATGGTTAATCATTGAGAATAAATCTCATCGCGTCGTGGAGATGGTATTCTGTACGTACGCACGAGCGATGATATTGTTCCCATGATCATGGAATTTTATTGGAGTGTATGTATACTATTACAGAATCATTATCACTTTACAATAATCATATATAGTTATTATTTACACCATTATACCCATCCAAGTAAGGTGGTGGTGGAAAATATATTACACTATGGCGTGGAGATGGTATTCTGTACGTACGCACGCGTGGGGATTTCATTTTCCGTAGGATGGATAGATGGTGAAATAGGGTTGTTTCATACATATAATAACTTATCAGAATATGAGTGATACTTATGTTATTACGTCATAATGAAACAACCTAATAAGAATAAGTGGAAGAAGAAATAAAGGAGAACGAATCGGTAACGGAAAATACCTCTTCTTTAAAGCACCTCTTTGAGACCTCCTCTTAGGGTACTAAAATTGGTCTTTGAAAAAGACAAGGACCTCTAGGATGTTTCTAGGTAATTTTAGAAGAGAATTGGGCAGGGTTTGGCCGAGATTGAAGGCTCCAAGTCGTGTGTGGAAGAGAGGGAGGAGGTTCCCTTTTATAAGGGAGGAGAGGGGCACCTTTGGAATTCTTAAAAATATTAATTTAAAATAAATCTAACCCCACTTAAAAACCTCCAAAAATGACTCATATTCGAATATTAGATGAGATATGGTTTTAATATCATCAACCAATCAAATTTAGACATGTTTGGATCTTATTTTAAACCTTATCATTTTGATTTAACCTTATTTAATCTATTTAGGATTATTTGTGGTAATAAAATTCTAAATTTTAAATTATAACAACTAATTAATTTTTTTTTGTGAATTTTCCATAATTTTTTACTTTATAACATTATAGACTATATAAATTTAAATTTATAATTTTTAAATATTTTTGTGATTTTTAATCAATTTTATAATATGTTATTTTTATAAAATAATAATAGTGTCAATTTTGACACTATTCATTTATTTGAATTTAAATAAATTATATACAGAAGATATGTTCGAACTAAAAGAATTAATAGATTCATAAAAGGTCATATGCATCTAGAAAATTAGTTTAGAACATTAAATAGTTCATATAATATTTATTTTATTATTTTTATAACCATTTATTTGGTTTATCTCTAAATAAAATAATTACTACAAAATTTTTGTATAATTATTTAATATACTTATATGTTTCATAAAAATTAAAAATAAAATATTATGATGAAGATAAATATATTAACATTAACAATAATACATTTACTCGAATTTAAAATCTTAAAAAAACAATAGTTGAATTTTTATATTTATTAAATTATGAAGGTGACAACTTTGGCATCTTTTAAAATAAAATAATATAAGTGTCATAATTGCTTGTATAAGACTCCAAATGGTCAAATATTCGACCATTGGATTATTATAGTTTAAATTTACACGACCAATAAGTTTTGGTCAGGTTTTTGTGCCTTTTATGGTCTCTATTAGTTTAATAAAAACTATATTCTTGAATTTTCACTAGATAAGTAATTTCTACATCACAATTCTGTCATAATTAATGATAATTATTTAATCCCAAAAAATTATAAATAAATTCTCATGATGTAGATAATTTTGGTAGATTTCTGTAAACTATTAATTTTCTAAGTTTCATGCAGTTTATCACTAACATAAAATTATTATACTCATAGAATTTAAGAGAGTGACATGTTATCACTTTCTTTGGTTTTAATAATAATTAAATTATTTTCCAGGAAAAAGTCCATTAAATGAATCTAATCCGACCCTTAGGTGATATGGGTCGACTTTTAGTCATCCAATAGGATTTTTCCAAGTGTTAGGGTAATTTTATAATCTTATATTTACCCTTAATTACCCGATTTACCTTTAACTATAGTAAATAAAATTTACCGTAGTTACTATTCACAATGCCCAAAAATAAAAAGTAGCCTATTAACATAATTTGGACACACTGATTCCAAATATGGAATCCATTCTTCCAAATTAAATACAAAAAAGTTTCATAAATTAAAATAAAATTAATCTCGTTGTCGAAAAAAAATGGGTTTTTTCTTTAAAACATTGCAAAAGATTGAATTGATTTAACATACGAATTCAAGGTAAAATCAATGCTGATGACATACATTATATTAAATGGTAAAAATATATTCTATTTATACTTTAAAACCATTAAATATTATAATTTAACCACATAATATATTACGAGGAAAAAATTTGTTTTTAATTAAAATATAGCGTGTTTCTACTATTCATTAAAATATGAAAGTCATCAGAATAAAATGAAAAACTTATCCAAAGTAATTTTTTATTTCTTGATTCCAAAGAATAATTTTATTTTGTAAAATGTAACTTCTAAAAATTTCACAGACTTTTTTTAAAGTGGGTGTGCCATCAAAAGGCGGCAAAACTGTATTTTTTGAAAAATACTTATTTTACCCGAAAAATTTATTTTGTTCTTATAACATGTTCTAGAAAATGTGTAAGATGAATAATAATGTTATAAAAATCAAAATTTAGTTAATTCTATTCATAACTACTAGTTCATAATAATATTATAATAATATATCGTTGTTTAGTAACACCCGATATTGCGTACAACACACTCTATCGAGGAAGGTTGTGATTGCGTGTAATGCAAGCCAAGTCAGGGTTGCGTGTTGTGCAAGAATCCATTGTTGTTTAGTATAACAGAATCCACCCATATTTCATTTATACATTGAATATATATATATATATAGATATTCAATGTTGCGTAAAATAACTATTATCAAAATTGTGTGTAACACGATCCAAGAATAGTGTTGTGTATACTGCAAGCTAATACAGTGTTGCGTATGGAGAAAGGTATTCTTGGTGGAGCATACAACACAAGACATTAATGAATTTAAAATAATATTTTTCATAAAATCTCAGGGTGTTACATTCTACCCCCCTTAAAATTTATTTCTCCCTTGAAATTCATCAGGGTTATAAATGGTTTACTACTCGAAAGTTTGTTTAATAGAAACCCACATCGTAAAAAGGAATATCAAAACATGGCTTTTAAAAACTAAATTATGAAATGTAATGGTTACCCAAATTAACTCATCACGGGGTTTCCACGTAGGAGAACATAGGTGAAAATATGGATATGGAAGAAAAATCTAACCATCATGTTCTGATGGAGAGTGGTAGAGAACATGGCTATGAAAAAGCCAACAATCACAATGCTATTGATTTGTGATGATCTAATATACCATCTGATTAATCGGATATAAGAGAACTAGGACAAATTTTTTGGTTTTCAAGATCATTTCCCTAAAGATGATGAATTAAAAGAAATTTTTGCATGATTTTGGTACTATCTCACTGTTGTTCATGAATTGAACAATTTACACTTCATCCCTTAAAGAAATGAAGTTGAATTTGTTATTCGTGATGTGTTAGCAGATCATGTGATACAATGATGAGTCATTCCATCTCTTTCAAACAAAAGTCTAGAAAAAGTTATAATTCTATCTTATGGTTAGATTAATCGTATATGGTTCCAAAAATGAACTTATACATCATATATCATACCGCTTAATAAAATAAAACCAGTTTCTACTAACCAGGGACTTCCTGTAGGCCAGTGGTAGGCGATAAAGGCCAGTCTCACTTCGGTTGTGGGTTCGATTCCCACAGCCTTGTCCGACGCGATGGGTTGTCTCCCGTCCCGCAGGTTGTCTTTTTTCTAAAACTATATTACTATAACATCCCATCAATAATACCAAAAAAATTTTATCCTTAAACAATACTAACTTATGTCTAACAAAATCCATTCCAATATTTAGGCTTATCTAAAATACTTCGGTCCAAGCTCATAGTATAAAGAAAATTATTACTTTAAAGTTCATCAACCTAGCATGTGAATATCATCATTTATCCCCCATATATCTTGTTGGTCACATTCCAAATATTCTAAGGCCTTAATCATGTATACTCTTGAAAAATGAATAGCCATTTAATATTAGTAAAAACATGAGTGCTGTCAAAAGTTAACTCATTCCACATACTAAGAACCCAAAATTCTATATACTCAAACCATGATATAACTATTTCCCTATATCAGTCCTGAGCTCATGAATACTATCAAACATTTAATTTTCTCCTTATCCCTTCATTATGCGCATATCATCTACATTCCAAAAAATATCTGAATAACCTTTCATGGATACCGGTACCATTAATCATACACTTTCAAAACTCTAGGAAAGACAACAGTGTAACAATCCTTAGATGTCTCTTTATTCCATAGTACAATGAGAATACTTATACAACATTACACATGATAAACATGTAATCAGTCCACTACATTCTTAAACCATTGACCGAGCTTCAACAATTCGTTCATCTCACATATCATTTGTAGTCTCTTCATCATCATAAACGTAAATACTACCCATACGACCATACTGATTCTCTTCATGAGACTTTCCCTTAGGGTATTGGTTTTCATAATGCCCGTACATTCCACATTTAAAACATTTAACCATTGATGATGTCATAGCAATACAATTATCCTCATCCCTGGTGTTAACTGAACCTTTTCCTTTGCACTTACTGGATTTGTGTCCTTCTTTTCCACACCCAAAGCATCTTCCAGTTCCTTTGAAACATTCTCCTTGATGCCTCTTCCCACATGATTTACATAGGGTAAATTAAACTTTATTTCCTCTATGATCATCAGGAAACTCCATCTTTCTCTTATTAGTCGAGTCAGGAAACTTACCAAAGTTTACTTTATTGATCATATTATGAGATTGCTGATTCAACATAATAATGATGTTTGGACTTCCAAATCCCATTTCATTTTGTTTCTTATGAAGAATATCATTCCATTGTCCATCATATCCTCCATTATCGTGAATCATCTTGTTTCCAGCCATTTTCTAAAACCCAAAAAGAATAGTGTGAGAGGAAACAATCATAATAAAGGGGGATTAACTTCAATATCTTAAATATTTGGTTTAATCTAATATCATAAACATAGTTCTAGGACTATATCCTATATGTATACTTATCCTTTGGGACATCCCTATACATACCATAGAAATATCTCTAGGGATCTCACTAACGTTTTCGCATCCTAGTTTCCAAAGGTTGACTAAACTATTACTCTGATACCAACTATAGAGACTCGAAGCTTGACGTACATGGACATTACATTACTTTTGCGGAATACCTAATACATAAAAAACAGGCACACAAGGACCGTAATAGTTTAGTGTCTTTGGAAACTTGGAACGTAATCTTCTAATCATGGTCAAAGATCTTCAACATCTCCCATAAAGATCTTTCCCCCTTTTTTTTCTTACCTAAAACCTTTCTTTATATCCCAGGGAAAAGAAAACATAAAAAGGGTGAGATCAACTTCTCAGTAAGGGTCAGCATGGATAAAATAACACATACCATATACATTTGAACTTAAAAACATGAACATAATGTTTAAGCATCAAATTTGAGAAATGACATAAAACATGGAAGTACGTAAGGCATAGATCATAAAGAAAAATTAAGATTGACAAAATAGAATGGGAATAAAACATTTAATTGTGTCATCCATTAAGCACATGTAATGAATTCCATAGTAACCAAGGCATTGCTACCAAGACCATCTTAGTGGACAAAGTCCCTTTCTGAATCGAGTTGACTCCTCGTTTCAGTCCTGTTTTACCGAACCGGTTTAACCTGCCATTCCAGCCATGTATATCTCATGAGATATAAATCTTTACCCAATTCATTGGAGGGAGATATAGGTCCCACCCATCTCATAATGAAATCATTTTTACTTGTGCCACAAAATAAACATACATCATTCATAATAACCCAATGAATAAAATGGGTTTCATAAACATCATCCCATCATCACATAATCCATATAAAAGAAATGGATGTCATTTCCTAATAAGAAAAGTGAAACCATGTAAATCATAGAGACATTACACTTGAAACATACACAAAATAAATAATTTCATCTTAGATGGGAAATGGTTTTGATAAAACACTTGAAATGAATTCTTGAGGAAAATATCATTTCTTCTTCAAAATCAATTTCTTTTCACAAAATTTCTGAAATATTAAAAGAAAGAGATTTTTTTAAAATAGTCATGAAATATTTTGGAGGAAGCTTCATGAAAATAAGGCTTTATAAAACTGTAAAAATCCGTTCGTACCGTATAAGTTAAAAAAAATTCTTTTCTTAATTTTTCCGGAAAAGTAAAAAAGTACCTCGTAACGTAATCAAAAGAATGATTCCTTACATACCATGTAGTAAAAGTAAAAAATGGGTAAAAAGGAATTTAAAAATACATGAAAACACTTTTATAAAACATGGACATGGATGATTGAAATAACCCCAGTAAATACTTACGAATATGCAATCTCGGATAAAAATGAGATTTGCAAAATTATCCCTTACCTTAGGTCCGATATGCTTCGTACGTATTCAAACTTCCTGTATAATGATTTAAATAATGTTATTGACTTATTACAGAATCATATTAATTGTAATGATATCATATATGGTTCACTTATGACTTTATATTACCCGTTCTTTTGTAAATTCCATGTTAAAGAGTGTTTTGGGTAAAATCGTTTCATTTGTCGTCCGTGTTTTGATTTGTAATTATTCATATGATTACTTAGATCATGATTACTTACATCCAGAATTTAAAACATGATTTATATATAATATATATTCAGAATATACATATATGTAATAGATCGATAAATGGAAAGAAATACAACGTTCATGGAGACGGTAGGCCGTACGTACGCATGAACGTTGTTTTCATTTCCTCATTGAATTGAATGGAATTAATTGGATGACATACATATATACACACATAAATACAGTATCATTATTATTTCATATATTTCATGATTACTTATTATTTATACTTTATAATCATTTATGAATGGTTAATCATTGAGAATGAATCGCATCGCGTCGTGGAGACGGTATTCCGTACGTACGCACGAGCGATGATATCGTTCCCATGATCGTGGAATTTTATTGGAGTGTATGTATACTATTAAAGAATCATTATCACTTTAAAATAATAATATATAGTTATTATTTACACCATTATACCCATCCAAGTAAGGTGGTGGTGGAAAATAGATTACACTACGGCGTGGAGACGGTATTCCGTATGTACGCACGCGCGGTGATTTCGTTTTCTATAGGATGGATAGATGGTGAAATAGGGTTGTTTCATAATTATAATAACATATCAGTATATGAGTGATACTGATGTTATTACTTAATAATGAAACAACCTAAGAAGAATAATTGGAAGAATAAATAAAGGTGAAAGAATCGGTAATGGAAATTACCTCTTCTTTGAAGCGCCTCTTTGAGACCTCCTCTTAGGGTACTAAAATTGGTCTTTGAAAAAGACCAGGACCACTAGGATGTTTCTAGGGAAGTGGAGAAGAGAATTGGGCAGGAGTTGGCCGAGATTGAAGGCTCAATTTGGTGTCTGGAAGAGAGGGAGAAGGTGCCCTTTTATAAGGGAGGAGAGGGGAACCTTTGGAATTCTTAAAAATATTAATTTATAATAAATCTAAAAACACTTAAAAACCTCCAAAAATGCCTCATATTAGAATATTAGATGAGATAGGGTTTTAATCGCATCAACCAATCAAATTTAGACATGTTTGGATCTTATTTTAAACCTTATCATGTTGATTTATCCTTATTTAATCTATTTAGGTTTATTTGTGGTAATAAATTTCTAAATTTTCTATTATAACAAATAATTAGTTATTTGTTGGGGATTTTCCATAATTGTTTACTTTATAACATTATAGACCATATAAATATAAATTTATAATTTTTAAATATTTTTGTCATTTTTAAACAATTTTATGATATGTTATTTTTATAAAATAACAATAGTGTCAATTTTGAAACTATTCATTTATTTGAATTTAAATAAAATATATACAGAAGATATGTTCAAACTAAAAGCTTTAATAGATTGATAAAATGTCATATGTATCTAGAAAATTAGTGGAGAACATTAAATAGTTCATATAATATTTATTTTATTATTTTTAAAACCATTTATTTGGATTATCTCTTAATGAAAATAATTACTACAACATTTTTATATAATTATTTAATATACATATATGTTGCATAAAAATTAAAAATAAAATACTATGATTAAGATAAATCTATTAACTGTCAGAATAATACTTTTAATCGAATTTATCATCTTAAAATCAAAATAGTTAAATTGTTATTTTTATTAAATTATGATGGTGACAACTTTGGCATCTTTTAAAATAAAATAATATAAGTGTCATAATTGCTATTATAAGACTCCAAATGGTAAAATATTGGACCATTGGATGATTATAGTTTACATTTACATGACCAATAAGTTTTGGTCAGGGTTTTGTGCCTTTTATGGTCACTATTAGTTTAATAAAAACTATATTCTTGATTTTTCACTAGATAAATAATTTCTGTATCACTATTGTTTCACAATTAATGATGATTATTTAATCCCAAAAAATTCTAAATAAATTCTCATGATGTAGATAATTTTGTTATATTTCTGTAGATTATTAATGTTTGAAGCTTCATGAATTTTATCACTAACATAAAATTATTATACTTATAGTATTTATGAGAGTGACATGTTGTCACTTTCTTTGGTTTTAACAATAATTAAATTATTTTTATGGAAAAAAGTCCATTAAATGAATCTAATCCGACCCTTAGGTGATATGTGTCGACTTTAAGTCATCCAATATGATTTTTCCAAGTGTTAGGGTAATTTTATAATCTTATATTTACCCTTAATTACACGATTTACCTTTAACTATAGTAAATAAAATTTACCGTAGTTACTATTCACAATGCCCAAAAATAAAAAGTAGCTTATTAACATAATATGTACCACTTATTCCAAATATGGAATCCATTTTTCCAAATTCAATACACAAAAGTTGCAGAAATTAAATTAAAATTAATCCCGTTGTCGAATGAAAATTGGTTTTTCTTTAAAACATTGCAAAAGATTGAATTGATTTAACCTTCGAATTCAAGGTAAAATCAATGATAATGACACACATTATATTAAATGGTAACAATATATTCTATTTATACTTTAAAACCATTCAATATTATAATTTAACCACATAAGATATTACGATGAAAAAAGTTGTTTTTAATTTAAATATAGCGTGTTGTTACTATTCATTAAAATATGAATGTCATCAGAATAAAATGAAAAATTTATCCAGAGTAAATTTTTATTTCTTGATTCCAAAGAATAATTTTATTTTGTCAAATGGAACTTATAAACATTTAAAAAACTAGATTTAATGTGGGTGCGCCATCAAAAGGCAGAAAAACTATATTTTTTGAAAAATACTTATTTTACCCGAAAATTTTATTTTGTTATTATAACATGTTCTAGAAAATGTGTAACATGAATAATAATGTAATAAAATTCAAAATTTAGTTAATAATATTCATAACGGCTAGTTCATAATAATATTATAATAAAATATTGTTGTTTAGTTACACCCGGTATTGCGTACAACACACGCTATCGAGAAAGGTCGTGATTGCGTGTAATGCAAGACAAGTCAGGGTTGCGTGTTGTGCAAGAATCCTTCGTTGTTTCGTATAACAGAATCCAACCATATTTCATTTATACATTTAATATATATATATATATATATTCAATGTTGCGTAGAATAACTATTATCAAAATTGTGTGTAACACGATCCAAGAATTGTGTTGCGTATACTGCAAGCTAATACGGTGTTGTGTATAGCGCAAGGTATTCTTGGTGTATCATACAACACAAGACATTAATGAAATTAAAAGAATATTTTTCATAAAATCTCAGGGTGTTACAATTCTATAATATTATAACCCATTGCTCTAGGCTGAGGTAGAATAGATATTTAGTAGTGGTTCTTTCACACCATTCTCTAGGATGAGGTAGATTGGTTATTCGGTTAAAGATATCGTGAAAGATGTGAAAAGAGTTATTCCGTTAGAAGAATAGAAATTTGTATCAATGGTGAATCATCAAGTGGAAAAATTATCTTTGTATGTGGGATAATATTATTTTATGATATGTTATTTGTTATCAAATTAATTTATATACATGTGGTTTATGAGTTCCTACAACCATTGATTCTCTAAATGGAAGGATTGTCATTTCTATAATTACTATCAATTGTAACGGTTTTGATATATATATATATATATATTGGAATTTTGTGCCACAATATTAGGATTTTGACCACATGGTCCCATTATATTTCTTATATATAAATTTAGGAAAATAATACTCATACTTATATAAATTGGTTTATATAGTGAGTATGAACAATTTCCCATATGGGAATATTTGTAATAGTTGTTCATAATATTATTATTGATGTGAATGGGTTGCCATGATGGATTTATCGAAATAATTTACATAATTTATCAATGATATTACATAATAATTCAATGCTTTCTTCACTTCTTTTGGTTACCACACCTTGTTTTATTTCCCACTCCTTTATGTATATTTTTTTACATCAAAACATGTGATGACATAAACAAAAAAAATTAAATTTTAGGTTCTTGGGTTTGTTAGTTGATTGGGGATAAAATATTTTGATATGTTTTTTCTGGATAATTTTAATTATTACTTCTTTATTTTATGTATTAATTCATTTGGGATATAAATTCTTAGTATATAATATTATGTGAGTTTCTTGTTTTCAATGATTATATTTTCATACTTCATATATATTTATGTTTCCCTTACTTTTATATAATCTTAAAATGACTTATCTCAATGGATATGAGTTTTATATAAGTTTAATGCTTCCCATTCTTATCTGGATACCCTTTGACTAATCGATATCTCCAGACATGGTGGATGAAAATAATGGGATTTTATATAATGCTATATCATGGAAAGAAATATCGGTATAGATATATGGTAGATATTATACTAATAACATGGTGATGATTGGTAAGTTCAATTAAATAAATATAACTAAAGAAATATACGTTCATTTAGTTACCCATGAATATATAAAAATGTATTAATTTTCCCATGTATCCTTGATTTGTATTCATATTGATGAAAAATGTAAAAGAAACCTTACTGGTGAAACCATTGGGTATATAAGAGTGAAAGATGAATCATGTGTCATCTGTTTTTTTTTTCATGACTAAAATTAGAGAATATAATATAGGATATCTGTATATAATTTTTATATCATATATGATGTTCATGGAATTAATATGTCTATAAAAAATTTAATTTTATATATATCACTATATAACATCAAATATTGATGATCCTACCTAAGAAATATTAGTTTTTGATTAGAACATTAAATATAATGATATATAAGGTAATTAATATAAATTATGTTTTGAGGGTTGGTAAAATCCTGATATTTTAAAAAGAAACACTATGTGATTAAATGAACTAATAAATACTACGAGACCTTTATAAACTAACCATTAAACATATTTTTGTTGCTTATGTGTTTTGATTTAAGATAAAATTTCATACACGGTTGCGATTAGTATGATTTCTGGAGTCCAATAAAACAAAAATAATTTTAGGTAAATATTATCCTACCCTTATAAATATTAAAATACCCTTATGAATAGTAATAGGAACCTTATGAATAGTAACGTGCACTTATAAATAGTAACCTGATCCTTATGAATAGTAATGTACCCTGATAAATAGTAACTTGACCATAATGAATAGCAATGTACCCTTATGATTACATACTACAACCATATAAATTGTAATGGACCCTTATGAAGAGTAAATTCACCATTTAGATTACAAATAAAATTTATGCCTTTAATTGTCAATATGATATAATAATTCCATAATTTCAATAATTAAATATTTAAAAAATTATTGAATAAGTTTTGGTATTTTGGAATTATATATATTTAATAAAAAATTTATTATTATTTTCATAATTTAAATGAAAATTTATTTTCATAAAATTTATTCATAAATAATTATTTTTATGAGTTATGATTAGAAGATAATTTGAGGGGACCTTATGTAATTTTTCAATGATTTAGAAAAGCAGTTTAAATTTTAAAATTATATTTTTCAACTAAATTATGATTTTATTTATGAATTAAATTAATCATGTTTAGATTATTATTTTAAAAAAATGGAGTTTAATTTGGAATTTGAGATGTTGATAAATGTTTATGGTGATGTTTTGGTAGTTTTCAGAAATACTATATTTTTTTATGAATAGTGATGTACAATAATGTAAAAATATAGTTAAATACTGGCATTATGAGGTCATGGATGTCGTTTTTCTTATGTATGCACACTTATCTAGAGCTCATAAGCACTTATTACATTTTCGGCTCTTCTAATCATAACTATTTTGTGTATTCTGAAAAAATAATAAAATATTGATTAAAATAAGGGGAAACACCTCCTCTCATCCACTATAAATACCACTCATTTATCCCCTCTTCCTCCTAGTCATCTCAATCCTTGAACCTTGCCTATGTTTTGACAAATACCACTCTCAATCCCCTTCCCATGTCCAAGACCTTATGGTCTCACCATAGTGCCAAATCCAAGGGCCTAAAGAAGGATCTCAAAGAGAAAAGATCAAGAGGAAAACATCCTCTTTTGTTTTCATTATTATCTTTTCATTTTCCTTCAAATTATTGTTCTTTCCTCGCTAACCCTTATCTAAGAGGCATTAATGATTCTATATCATAAATTTTCTAATTGGAATCATGTTTATGGGTGATTAACCATTACACCTCTACTCCTCTCCCACTTATTCAAAAAAAATTACACTGTCCCAGATGTGTTGATTTACCGAGATAGTAGATGATGCAATTTCAATTTATTTTACATCCTCCAGGACCAGTCATGAGATCATTTTTATGGTCTAAATAGATTATAATTCATGTTTTATATATTATATAGGGTTCTATAATATTTTTTACACATGATATTAATTTACTGAACAAAATGACTTCGTTATTATCAAAGAACCACCAAAATGAACTAAACAAAAATCATTATTGTTTTAACTAATGAATCATCCACATGTATAAATTCAAAAAATATAAATGGTATAATTTAGAGTTCTAGAAATATTAATGTACGATTTAATTCAAATTCTTGATTTTGATCTCTAATAAACATGAATATCCATAAGGAACTGATCATGGAAACCATGTGAAGAACACACCCGAAAATAATGGAATTAGCAAAATATTATTAATGAATGGGTGGAATGATGTCATGAAATGATCATATTAGGTGTTATAAAAATCATTATGATTCTAAAAGATATTAATAACATTCTTTTAACCATTATACATGAGTTTGAAACAAATTTTAAATAAGACAAAACTGAAGTTAGGGTATTCTTAACCCAATTTCCATTCACAGGGTTAACCATCTCCTTTATTCATTATGTTGTATTGAGATTATTTGGGTGATGAATTATTTATATTATGTTTTATTATGTTTATTTACATTGTATACACAAATCCATTCCATTCTTTTAATTTTCACTCAAATTATAATTGTATGGTACTTTTCTTTTAATTTTTTTAAAAGTCTCTTTAATAAAATTCAAAAGGATTGTTTATATTGCATGAGTAGTTCTACTGATTCCATTATTCTTTTTTACTATGATGTTTACATTATATTTTTACATGGTAGTTTATTATTAATATTTTAATTATTATTATGTGAAGGGTTTTAATATTTTCAATGTAATATGTTTTATGCAAAAGTAAAATTTGAAATTTGAAAGTGTTTTTCTCAAGGGGTAAATGAGTTATGAAGTGGTTTATTCATGATATGTTCCATGGTAATTATTTATTATTGGTTTATCCCTTTATATATAAATATATAAAAGTTGAGCCCTATTAGATCTCTCTAATAAATTTTCTACTCGGGATATAGAAGCTGAAGAAATGGTTATTCCATGTTTCAGGGTGATTGTAATAGTGATATAGTAAATATGTCCCAAGGTAACAACATGATGTTTCTATGAATGCTTATGTGTTTTCATGAAAAGGGTTTTTAAAGGGTCTTCAAGTTTCCACTGGACTAATCATTTTTCATTCTTTGTGTATCTTACGGAGTATTTTGTTCTCATCCCATGTTTTTAAATTGGTTTTCACCAGAATCCATAGAAGTTAGAAGGAATTTTATGTTTCTAAGGAAGATGAATGAAATTATTAATATTAGCTATTATTTTTTTTAAAAAATGTATTCAATATATGAGTGTGGTCTAATTCTCCAAAACCTAGACTAGAAATGGTCCTCATTTGCATAATTTACGGTGTATTTTTCAGTTAACTATTATACAAAAAAATACAAAACATGTTTAAGTACAAAATCGGAAAGTGTGGGATCAAGGCATTAAAGATGGTAAAATAAGAACGGTCTATACAATATTGGAGACTAGACATTAACATTTAAAAGAAATAATTTAGTTATAGTGTTCACATGAAACTTTTAGTAAATTTAGTACACATAATAAAACTATTTTTTGTAATTATCGAGATGTAAATTATGAAATATAAGTACAATGAACACATTTGTAGGGACAATTCATTTAAGGGGTGGGGGGAATGTAACATTCTGAGATTTTAAAAGGAAACACTATATGCTTAAATGAACTACTAAATACAATGTGACTGTTACAAACTAAACATTAAACAAAATTTTTTCACTTAAATGTTTTGAATTTCGAAAAATGGACATACACGGTTACGATCTGTAAATTTTTTGAGACTGATAGGACAAACATAATTTTCAGTGAATAATAACCTGTTCATATGAATAGTAACATAAACGTATGAATTGTATCATGACCATTATTAATTGTAACATACCCTTATGAATAGTAACATGACCCATATGAAAATCAATGCACCCTTAGAAATAACAACATTACCCTATAATATAGTAATGTGACCTTAGAATAGTTACATGAACCTTATGAATAGTAATGTAACCTTATAAATAATAAATTCACCAATTAAATTATATATTAAATTTATCCATTTTATAAGTTTAAATATGAAATAATAATGTAATAATATATGTAAATAAATATTTTAAAAATTATTGAATATGTTTTTGTATATTTGGAAGTTATATATATTTAATTTCTAAATTATGATTAATTTAATAATTTAAATGAAAATTTATTTTAAAAAAATGTATTCATAAATAAATATTTTTATGAATTATTATTAGAAGACTATATTAAGAGACCTTATGTAATTTTAGAATGTGTTAGAAGATCAGTTTCCATTTTAAAATTTTATTTTTCAACTAAATTTTGAGTCAATTTAAAAATTAAATTAATCATTTTTAGATAAATATTTTTAGAAAATGTAGTTCATTTTTGAAATCTTCTTATTTAAAAATGGTTAGGGTGATGTTTTGGTAATTTTCTAAAATACATGAATTTTTATGAATAGTGAAATATGATAATGTAAAAAATAAGTTAAATACTTGAATTATGGAGTCATGGTTGATGTTATGTTGTAGTAAGAATAACTATCTCAAACTCACATTCTATTATTACTATTTTTGGTCCATGAATCATAACTATTTCTTGTTTCTTGGCACATAAAAAATTATGATTACAATTAGGGAAAACTCCCCCATCCATTATAAATACCACTCCTTTACCCCCCACTTACTCCCACACCTATAAATCATTGAGCATTTCCATTGTTAAGTAAAATCTCCACTGAAGCCCCTTCCCAACTTTAAAGACCTTATGATTTTGATAAAATCAAAAACCAAGGGCCAAAAAAAGGATCTCAATGAGAAGAGATCAAGAGGTTAACATCCTATTTTGTTTTCTATCTTTTCTTTTCAATTTTTTCTTATTCTTCTTCTTTCCACATGCACCCTAATCCAATTGGAATGAATTATCCAATATCATACATATTCTCATTTTCATCTTGTTTATGGGTGATTAACAATAATTCTTCTTCTCCTCTCTAACTTATTCTAGAAAATAAAACATTGTTCGTGATGTGTCGATTTACCGACCTCATGGATGATGTGATTTCAATTTCTTTTATTTCCTTCGTGACTAGTCGTGAAACCATTTTATGATGAACCAGATAAGATGTTATTTATAATATATTATTTAAGGTTCTGTAATATTTTTCTATATATGATATCAATTTACAAAACAAATTGAGTTTGTTATTATAAATGATCTACCAAAATTATCATAACATACATCATTAATGTTTTATCTAATGAATAATCTAAATGTATGAATTAAAAAATGATAAATTTTATAATTTATGGTTCTGTAAATATTTAAATACCATTCTATTCCAATTCATTAGTTTCCCATTCAATAGAAAATAATATCCATCATGACCTGATCATGGAAACTATGCGAAGAACACCCCTGAAAACAATGGAATTAAGAAAATATTATTAATTAATGGGTGGAATGTTTTTATGCAATGAACATATAATGTTTTCTAAAAAATAAATATTTTTGGGTAAGATATTAATAACACTCTTTTAAGCATTATACAGGGGGTTTAAACAAGTGTTAAGTAAGAAGAAATCTAGTTAAGGGAATTCATTACACAATTTCTATTCTTTGGGTTAACCATCTCATTTATTCATCATGTGGTATTGATATTATTTGTTTGATGAGTTTATGTTTATATTATCTAGTATTATGTGAATTTATAGTTTATTCACATATCTATTAGATTCTATTAATTCTCACTACAATTAAATTTTTAAGGGACTTTCCTTTTAAAATCCATTTAAACGACTCTTTAATGAAATTAAAAAATATTGATTACATGGAATGATTAGTTCTACTAAATTAATGAAACTTTATTACAATTATGTTTACATTAAATTTTGACATGGTATTTTTTGATGAATATGATTTCATTATTATGTGCACTATTTTCTTATTTTAAAAGTTATTTTATTATGAATATTTGAATTTTGAAATGTGAATGTGTTTTTCTCAAGAGTGTAGATTAATTATGAAGTTATTTATTAATGATATGTTCTATATATATTATTTATGTTGGGTTGAGCCCATTATAGCTCACTATATTATGGGTGAGCCCCATTATAGCTCCAGATATTATGGGTGAGACCCATTATAAATGAGAATTAGGTTGGGTTGATCCCATTATAGCTCATGATATGATGGGTGAGCCCCATTATAGCTCTCCAATGCAGTGGGTACTATGAAGAAGGAAGTTAACCGAATGGTTATTTTATGGGTAAGGATTATTGTAAGGGTGATATGACAAATAAGTTACATTTTGTTTCTTTGAATAATTATGATTGTTTTGGAAAATGGTTTTTAAAGGGTCTTCATGTTTTCACTGGACTAACTATTTTTCATTATTTATGTACCTTACTAAGATTTTTTTGTTCATCCCATGTTTTTAAAATGTTTTTTCATAGGATTTTGTAGAAGGTCAAAGGACAGTTTAGGTAGTAAAGTAGAGGTATCTAGTTATTGATTCTTTCTGTTAATTTTTGTATACATGGATTCAATATATGCAGGTTTCCTAGTTCACTAGAACATTGACCAAAAAACGGTCCCCATTTTTATAATGTACTATGTATTTTTTAGTTATATATTATACAAAAATATACACAACATGCTTTAGTACAGAATCCCAAAGTGTGGGTTCAAGGATTTACAGGGTTACTGTAACATCCCAAGTAAGTAATGAATAATATATATTTCTATCTATGTCTATTAATGATTTATATAGTGTTTTAGAGGCTTAAAATGAGAATAAATCCTATCTTATGCATGGAATACCCTAATATTCTTAAAAGATTGTTTTACTGCCTTTTGATGGAAAACCCTTTTTAAATCAAACTTTTGACAATTTTATAATCTTTATTTGTCAAAATAAACATATTCATTATGATTGGTACATTGGAATTTACATTGGATAAATTTTTGGTATTTTTCTGACATAGTTCATTTTTTAATGAATAGTGAAAAAATACTGCATTTTACATCAAAACTGCTTTTTAATTTAATTTAATTATATGGATTGATTATATTTTTAATTGCTGTTAAAGTTTAATCTGAATATATTTTTACCATTTAATCCAATTGTGGCCATTATTATTAATTTCACTTTTAAATTAGTCATAAACTAATGCCAATCTTTTCATAGATATTGTTTCAAAAAACACGCTATTTGTTTTGAAAACGGGAATTATATTTAAATAAATTATTGTAATTTATGTGTTCTGAATTTGGTAAAATGGATTACATATTTGGAGTCAGAAGGTCCAAATTATGTAATTAAGACTCTTTTGTTTTTGAAAATTATGAATAGTAACGACATTAATTATCTTTAATTATCTTGATTAATGAGTAATCTGGTAGTTAAGGATAATAAAATAATATCATAATAATAACAAAAATGACACCAAAATGTGCCCTAAGGATACTGGTTGTCTAATGGCCGACCATGGGATTCCTTGTTCCAAACTTGGGGGCCCCATCAAATCACTTTTGTGAGAAAGTGACTTTTTATCTTTTTATTTTTAAAGAATGATAAATGTGACAAAGAATGTATAACCTAAGTAAAATATTTTTAATTTTGTCCACATAAATGATCATTTGTACTATAAATAATCATTAGATATCTGAAAATATTTCCTACATAATGATATTTTTTTATAATTTTTAGACATTAAAATTATTAAATTATTTATGACATCATGATGATGTAGCGATTACCTCATTATTAAAGGATTTAAATAAATTGGAAAGATAATGTAAATTATAAGACCTAAACATGTCCAAATCCTATTGGGTGGGTATATTTAGAACCCTTATCACCTTATCTTTGAATTATATCAATGTGGGACCTTTACAATCCGAAACCCATTTGAAAATAAAGTAACATTTCTTTACTTTCCAAGAGTGCCCCTCCTCTACTCTAATAAAAGGCCCCCACCTCTAACTCCTTACCCACACTTTCAAAGCCTTTGCCTTGGCCAAACCCTGCCCATTTTACCTCTCCACTTCCCTCTTTTACTCCTTGAAGCCTCACTTCAGTCAGAAGTCCTCCCAAGGAAGCCTTTGAGCTCAAACCAAAGGGAGTTACCCGATTTTAAGGTAATGTCTTCACTTGAGTTATTTTGTTTTATTTTTCTTCTCCAACCCCCTAAACTCTTTTTATTCATTTCTTTTGTAACAACTCCAGTATCGTAAATATTCTAGGATTATGTTATAAGAAGGATTCGAGCAACACTTACACACACCTACATCTAATGGTTAAAGGACATACGGTTTCCGTTGATAGTGAATTTATGCCTCCCGAAACAATGATTGTTCAACACTCTTTTAACACCTTCAAAGGTGGCCATTAAGATGTCACTATATTTATATATGATATATAATATATTTATTTTTTCCTTATACTTCTGTATTTTTCATTTTGGGCATACCTTTATGGTTTCCATTATGGGTAAACGTGATATCTTCATTTAAGGAAGTGCGGACTACCGCCCCCTCAAAGTGATTTGATTCGTTAATACCATATGCGGGACGTATAAAGGATGGAGTTATGATATTATATAATATATTACAGTGGAATTATAATATTCCTTTGTGTCATTATGATTCCATTCTATAAAATATGAAATATAAATGAAAGTAGCGTTTCTACGTACGTACGGCTTACCGTCTCCAAGAATGGTGCATTTCATTTATTACCCCTAAATGATTATGTAATATTATAAATGCATGCATGTACAGGATATATATGACATATATGATATATACATCATGATTATAACTCTGGATATAATGGATACATGAACAACTTGTAATTATAAAGAGCATATTTTTGACTCAAGTACCAATCACTGTTAAAACGACAATTATTAACTTAAATAATTACATAGTGTTCATGAAATGGCAATAAATGATATAAAAGGAATAATGAACTTGAAAAAAGGTTTTTAAACTAGTATAAATTTACTCAAGTTTATTATTCAGGAGATTAAAGAACGACTGAGTCAAGTCGGACCCGAGGTATGGGACTTCGTCTCAATCTCTTTTCATTGAGGCATATTTTCTTTTATACACAACCTTCTTTTATACGGTGTATAAACCCCTTTGACTTTTATGTTTATTCAAAAGGAATCTTTTTTTATACGAAGCATTTACTAAACGACAAAAGGGATTTTTTTTTTTCGTACGTATGTGGTGACAACGACTTCTCCGCCACCGTGACCATTATTTGAGTTTCGGCTTCCTCCACAAGCCATAATTTTCTTTTAAAAGAAAAATAAATACCATGTTTTACTTTTCTTTTATTTTGTTATTGAAAATGGTTTTCATAATGTTTTTATATCAATGTGTTGTATTGATATCTTGTGATTGAAAGGTGGAAATGTTATGTTTCTTTTATGCATGTTTTATGTGAAACGAATATGTTGAGGTTCTTGGGCATTATTATGAAGACGGGTGGTTCCATGATAAAGTAAGGGCGGGTGAGCCCGATATAGCTCTCCAATGCATTGGGTAACACAAAGGAGTGAAACTTTAAGGTTTCTCTGAAGAGATTTAGGGAATATACTGTGGTGGGTATTCCAAATGTAACCAAGAGGGTTACTCCCTACATAAGAATGTTATGAATGCCTCAAGTTACCTTTATGTATTATGATTTCTATGATTTATTCATGATTTGATGAGGTATGTTAAAGTGATTATGTTTTATGGGTAAAGTATGATTTCATTATTTTGTATATATGAACTTATGTTTCCATTCCATATTTTTTATAACCCATACTGATATTTTTATGCTCATCCTATGTTTTTTTGAAATGTTTTTCACAAGTCAAGGGAAAGGTACATGATATGATGATAGTTTCAACGAAGTGTCAAGAATGAATCCATGTTTTATTTTAAATGTGTTTCCATTGATGGGAAAAAAAGAATACTATCTTTATGTAACAACTTTGTTTATATGTGAAATGTAATGCAAGTTTTATGATCTAATTCTCTAAAACTCTAAAACTAAAAAGATCTTTAATATGTAATCTTGTAATAACTCAAGATTAAGTAAGGTTTAAGGCTGGGGCCTTATAGTTGGTATCAGAGGACAATTTAGATTACATTAGGAGTTACAATTCTATTAAATGATTATCGAAAAATAATTTTTTATGGTCAAATTGAAATGATATAGCATTTGAAGATTACCATGTTGCTTTATCTAAGACATTTTGTTCAGAATGGTTTTCCGCAGAGGAAACAGGGAAGCAGTTCTAGGAAGGAATACAGAAGGAAATAACCTTCCGAATCAGCATCCTGAGATGGTCATAATTGGAACTGAATAGTTTTTTGTAGTAATGGCGCAGTTGACTCAAGGGATAAATGGCAGTGTTATCCATGCATGAGACCAGCCAGATCAACTGCAGAGGAACATGTCAGTGGTGGAACATTTCATGAGGCAACATCCCCCATCATTCAAAGGATCATAGGACCCTGTGTTAGCTGAAGGGTAGATTAAAGCACTAGACAATATTTTCAATGTCATGGGGTGTTCAGACAATCAAAAGGTTAGTCTTGTTATTTACCGTTTGGTGGGTGAAGTAGATCAGTGGTGGTCGATGGTTAAAAATATCAGGGACGCCGATGAGATTGATGCTCTTGACTGGGATGAATTCAAAGGTATGTTTCTTGAGAAGTATTTTCCTAAGGCTGTTCGACTTAGGATGGAAAAGAAATTCTTGTAATTGAGGCCAGAGGAAGACTCAGTGTCTACCTATGAAGAAAGGTTCACTCGATTGGAAAGGTATGCTCCAAATTGTATCTGAGAACTTGATAGTAAAATCAATCATTTTTACTCAGTATTAAAGCCAAAATATCGAAGGGAATTAGCTTCGCGTGAGTTAAAAAGTTATTAAAAGCTTGTTCGATGTGCTAAGAAGGTGGAAATGGAGTTTTTCGATGATCAAGTGTTCTATAAAAACCATCAGAATAAGAGACCGAGGTGGCAAGAGAAAGGAGAGAATTATTCAAAAAAGTATGATGGTAAGAAATCTATGTTTCCAGTTTGTGATAAATGTGGTAAAAGGCATGCTGGTGAATGTCTTCTGAATTCTGGAAAGTGCTACCGATACGGTAAGATGGGACATAAGGCTCGTGATTGCACTGAAAAAGATCAGGTTGATGGTAAGACTAAATTTGATTTATAGTTAGTGAAATGTTATAAGTGCAATGAGATGGGTCACTATGAAAACGAGTGTCTGACAAAGAGCTTGAGGGACGGGAAGCAGTTATACTACAAGTAGAAAGGGGTGGTGAAATCCTTTGCAACTACTTTAGCAGATGTCGGGCCAATAAATGAAGTTGTATCAGGTACTTTGTTCGTTTTTTTTTCAGATTATGCCAGTGTGTTGTTTGATTCGGGGTCTACACATTCTTTCATCTCTGAAATCATTTCTAGTAAAATGGGAATACCATCTCAAGAAATGACTCCTGAACTTTTGGTAAAAACACCTGGGGAAAATGTTGAGGCTAAAAGAATTTATAAGAATCTTCCTATCCTTATCTGTGTAAAGAACCTACATGAAATCCTTATTGTTCTACCTCTAGTAGAGTTTGATGTTATCCTCGGTATGGATTGGCTCTCTATTTACCATTCTAAGATTGACTGTAGAGATAAAGAAGTTTTTTTTCAGAAAGGCTTTCAGTTTGTGTACAAGAATGAACCCTTACCGTTGAAAACATATCAAGAGTCCGAGAAACTTGTAAACGATGGAAATAAATGTTACCTTGCACACATCATTGAAAATAAAGGAACTTTTCAGATTAATGATGTGCCAGTGGTAAATGAGTATCCTGATGTTTTTCCTAATGAGTTGCCTAGAATAATACCAGATCGGTAAGTTGAGTTTACTGTTGACATAGTTCCAGATGCTAAGCCAATTTCAAAACCCCCTTATCGAATGGCTCAAATTGAACTTTTAGAGTTGAAGGAGCAATTGAAAGATTTATTAGAGAAAGGTTTCATTCGACCTAGCACATCACCATGGGGTGATCCTATTTTATTTGTTAAAAAGAAAGACAGTTCAATTAGAATTTGCATTGATTATAGGGCTTTGAATAATATCATTGTTAAGAACAAGTATCCTTTGCCTCATATCGATTATTTGTTTGATCAGCTCCAGGGAGCTCAGTATTTTTCAAAGATTGACCTGAGATCGGGGTACCATCTGCTGAAGATAAAGGAAGAAGATGTTCCGAAGACTGTTTTTCGTACAAGATATGGCCATTATGAATTTGTAGTAATGCCTTTTGGGCTAACCAATTCACCTGCTGTATTCATGGCCTTAATGAATATAATTTTCCATGAGTTCTTGGATAGGTTTGTGGTGGTTTTCATTGATGATATTTTTGGTGTTTTTTTTAAAAGTAAATAGGAGCATGAAAGATATTTAAGGGTTATCTTGAAAACCTTAAAAGAAAAAAAAACTATATGAAAAATTCATCAAGTGCGAGTTTTGGATGCAACAAATTTCTTTCCTTGGTCACATAGTTTCTAAAGATGGGATAACTATTGATCCTGCAAAAACAAAAGTTGTGGAAGACTGGCCAAGACCCAGAAATGTAACTGAGATTCATAGCTTCCTTGGTTTGGTAGGCTATTACCGAAGGTTAGTTAGAAATTTTTCACTGTTGTCTAGTCCAATGACTAAGCTAACTCGGATGGGTGTTAAGTTGATCTAGACAAAAGAATGTGATGATTGTTTTCAGGAATTGAAAAGAATATTGGTGAATGCTCCAGTTTTGGCACTTCCTTCTAGGAATGGTGAGTTTGTTATATACAGTGATGCTTCATTGAAAGGACTTGGTTGCGTCCTAATACAGAATGATCGGGTAACTGCTTATGCTTCATGACAGCTGAAAACTCCTGAGGTAAATTACCCTACACATGATTTGGAATTAGCTACTGTTATTTTTGCTTTAAAAATTTGGAGGCATCATTTGTATGGAGTAAAGTGTGAAATATATACTGCTCACAAAAGTTTAAAGTATATATTCACTCATAAATAGTAAAACATGAGACAAATAATGATTTTTCAATTCAAGGATTATTTAAAGGATTATGATTTTAAAATTCATTACCATTCGAGAAAAGAAAATAATGTGGATGATGCTTTGAGTCGAAAAAGTAATGCTTCATTAACATTGTTGCATTTGGAACGTGATCCTTTGGTTAAGGATTTGATGAACTTTGGCATAGAAGTTGTTGGTGCAGGAAGTTCTTCAGTTTTTTTTTCAGGTGTCAGTGAGATCATCTCTATCAAATAGAATCAAGAAAGCATAGAAGCAAGACAGTGAGTTGCAGAAAAAGGTAGAGCTGGTTCAGAAGGGTAAGTTGCATGAATTCAACATTGATAGTGATTGTGTTTTGAGATTTGGAAGAGATTTTGTGAGCCTTGTGATTCACAGTTGAAGAGAGAGTTGTTATGTGAAGCTCATAGTTCTCCATTTTCAATTCATCCAGGCAGTACTGAGATGTATAGAGATCTTCGGGAGTATTAATGGTGGGATAGAATGAAAAGATAAATTGCTGATTTTACTGTGAAGTGTTTGACTTTTCAACAGGTTAAAGAAAAGCAGCAGTTACCGAAAGGGATGCTTCAGCCTTTACCAGTGCCAGAGTGGAAATGAGAGAATATATCTATGGACTTTCTTTTGGGCTTATCGAAGACATCTTGAATTAATATTGCAATCTGGGTTATTGTTGATCACTTGACTAAATCTGCTCATTTCCTTGCTATATGAGATAATTTTTCCCTAGATCAAATTTCTCGTTTGTATCTTAAATAGATAGTCAGGTTACATGGAGTTCCCCTCGCCATTGTATCTGACCGTGATCCCAGTTTCACTTCTAACTTTTCGAAGGGCCTTCAGAAGTCGTTGGGTACTGAATTAAATTTTAGTACAGCTTTTCATCCTTAATTAGATGGGCAGTCAGAATGAACAATTAAGACCATGCAGGATATACTATGAGCTTGATTGATGGATTATCATGGAAGTTGGGACCAACATATTTCTTTGGTTGAATTTTCTTATAATAACAGTTTTCATTCCAGTATACAGATGGCACCATTTGAGGCGTTATATGGGAAGCGGTGTCGAACTCCAGCTTTTTGGGATGAAGTGGGTAAAAGAATGCTGATGGGACCAGAATTGGTAGAAGAGTTGGTAGAAAAAGTTCAGCTGATACAGAAACACATGAGAACAACTCAGATCTTGCAGAAGAGTTATGCAGATAACCGGAGGAAGGATCTCTCTTTTGAGGTAGGTGATCATGTTTTTCTCAAAGTCTCACCATGGAAAAGTGTGATGCGATTTGGTAAGAAATGAAAGCTAAGTCCAAGGTTCATTGGACCATATGAAATTCTGGAGAGAGTTGGATCAGTTGCATACCGGGTGGCTTTACCTCCTATTTTATCTTAGGTACACAATGTTTTTCATGTTTCGATGTTGAGAATATATATGCCAGATCCATCTCATGTTTTCAGTCCAGAGGTAGTTCAGCTGGAAGAGAACCTATCTTATGAGGAACAACCAGTCTAGATTCTTGACCACAGGGAGCAACTGTTACAGAATAAGGTGATTAATTAGGTAAAGGTTTTGTGGAAAAACCACATGATGTGAGAGGCAACATGGGAATCTGAAAATGCGATGAAGGATAAATACCCCCACTTATTCGATATGTAAATAAATTGCGGGGACACAATTTTCTAAAGGGGTAAGGATGTAACATCCCAAGTAAGTAATGAATAATATATATTTTTATCTATGTCTATTAATGATTTAGATAGTGTTTTAGAGGCTTAAAATGAGAATAAATCCAATCTTATGCATGGAATACACTAATATTCTTAAAATATTGTTTTACTGCCTTTTGATGGAAAACCCTTTTTAAATCAAACTTTTGACGATTTTATAATATATATTTGCAAAAATAAACATATTAATTATGATTGAGACATTGAAATTAACATTGGATAATTTTTTGGTATTTTTCTGACAATGTTCATTTTTTAATGAATAGTGAAAAAATACTGCATTTTACATCAAAACTGCTTTTTCATTTAATTTAATTATATGGTTAGATTATATTTTTAATTGGTCTTAAAGTGTAATATGAATATATTTTTACCATTTAATCCAATGGTGGTCATTATTATTAATTTCACTTTGAAATTAGTCATAAATTAATGCCAAACTTTTCAAAGATATTGTTTCAAAAAACCCGCTATTTGTTTTGACAACGGGAATTATTTTTAAATCAATTATTTCAATTTATGTGATTGTAATTTGGTAAAATGGATAACATATTTGGAATCAGAATGTCAAAATTATGTAATTAACACTCTTTTGTTTTTGGACATTATGAATAGTAACGACGGTAATTATCATTAAATATCCTGATTAATGAGTAATCAGGTAGTTAAGGATAATAAAATAATATAATAATAACAAAAAATTACACCAAAATGTGCCCTAAGGCTACTGGTTGTCTCATGTTCAACCATGGGATGCCTTGTCCCAAACATGGGGGCCCCATGGAATCACTTTTGTGAGAAAGTGAATTTTTATCATTTTATTTTGAAAGAATGTTAAATGTGACAAAGAATGTATCACCTAAGTAAAATATTTTTAATTTTGTCAAAATAAATGATTTTTTGGACTATAAATATGAATTAGAAATCTAAAACAATTTCCTACATCATGATATTTTTATAATAATTTTTACACATTAGATTTATTAAATAATTTATGACATCATGATGATGCAACGATTACCTCATTAATAAAGGATTTAAATAAAATGGAAAGATAATGTAAAATCGAAGACCTACACATGTCCAAAGCCTATTTTGTGGGTATATGTCGAACCCTTATCACCTTATCTTCGAATTATATCAATGTGGGACCTTTAAAATCCGAAACCCATTTGAAAATAAAGTAACATTTCTTTACTTTCCAAGTGTGCCCCTCCTCTCCTCTTATAAAAGGCCCCCACCTATACCTCCTTACCCACACTTCCAAAGCCTTTGGCTCGGCCAAACCCTACAAATTTTGTCTCTCCAATTCCCTCTCTTACTCCTTGAAGCCTCACTTTGGACAGAAGTCTTCCCAAGGAATCCTTTGAGCTCAAACCAAAGGGAGTTACCCGATTTTAAGGTAATGTCTTCACTTGAGTCCTTTTGTATTATTTTGCTTCTCCAAACCCCTAAAATCTTTTTATTCATTTCTTTTGTAACAACTCATGTATCTTCAATATACTAGGATGTTGTTATAAGAAGTATTCGAGCAACAATTACACACACCTACATCTAATGGTTAAAGGACATACTGTTTCCGTGGATGGTGAATTTATGCCTCCCGAAACGATGATTGTTCAACATTCTATTAACACCTTAAAAGGTGGACATTAAGATGCCGCTATATTTATATATGATATATAATAGGTTTATGTTTTCCTTAAGCTTTTGTAATTTTCATTTTGGGCATACCTTTATGGTTTCCATTATGGGTAAACGCAATATCTTCATTAAAGGAAGTGCGGACTACCGCCCCCTCAATGTGATTTGATTCGTTAATACCATATGTGGGACGTATAAAGGACGGAGTTATGATATTATATATGATATTACACTTTAATTGTAATATAACTTTATGTTATTATGATTCCATTCTATAAAATACGAAATAGAAATGAATTTAGTGTTCATGCGTGCGTACGGCTTACCGTCTCCATGAACGGTGAATTTCATTTCTTACCTCTAAATGATTATGTAATATTATAAATGCATGAATTTAATGGATATATATGACATATATGATATATAAATCATGATTATAACTCTGGATATAATGGATACATGAACAACTTGTAATTATAAAGAGAATATTTTTTACTCAAGTACCAATGACCATTAAAACGACCGTTATTAACTTAAATAATTACATAGTGTTCATGACATGGAAATAAGTGATATAAAAGGAATAATGAACTTGGAAAAGGTTCTTAAACAAATAGAAATTAACTCAAGTTTATTATTCATGAGATTAAATAATGACCGAATCATGTCGGACCCGAGGTATGGGACTTCGTCTCAATCTCCTTTAATTGAGGCATATTTTGTTTTATACACATCCTTCTATTATACGGTGTATAAACCCCTTTGACATTTAAATTTATTCAAAAGTAATATTTTTTTTATATGAAGCATTTACTAAACAACAAAAGGGAATGTTTTTGTTGTACGTATGCAGCGACAACGTTTTCTCCGCCGCCGTGACCATTATTTGAGTTTCAGCTTCCTCTACAAGCCATACTCGTCTTTTAAAAAAAAATACCATATTTACTTTTCGTTTATTTTGGTATTAAAAATGGTTTTCATAATGTTTTTATATCAATGTGTTGTATTTATATCTTGTGATTGAAAGGTGGAAATTTTATGTTTCCTTTATGCATGTTTTATGTGGTACAATTATGTTGAGGTTCGTGGGCATTATTATGAAAAAGGGTGGTTCCGCGATAAACTATGGGTGGGTGAGCCCGATATAGCTCTCCAATGCATTGGGTAATGCGAAGGAGTGAAAATTTATGGTTTCTATGAAAATATTTAGGGAATATACTGTGGTGGGTATTCCAAACGTAACCAAGAGGGTTACTCCCTACGTAAGAATGTTATTAATGCCTCAAGTTACCTTTCTGTCTTATGATTTCTATGATTTATTCATTATTTTATGAGGTATGTTAAAGTGATTATGTTTTATGGGTAAAGTATGATTTCATTCTTATGTATATATGAACATATGTTTTCATTCCATTTTTTTATAACCCATACTAAACTTTTTATGCTCATCCCAAATTTTTTTGAAATGTTTTTCACAGGTCAAGGGAAAGGTACATGATATGATGATAGTTTCAAGGAAGTGTTAATAATGAATCCATGTTTTATTTTAAATGTGTTTCCATTGATGGGAAAAAATAATACTATCTTTATGTAACAACTTTTTTTACATGTGGAATGTAATGCAAGTTTTATGATCTAATTCTCTAAAATACTATACCTGAAAAGATCCTTAATGTGTAATCTTGTAATAACTCAAGATTAAGTAAGGTTTAAGGCTGGGGCATTATAGTTACAATAATTAAAGGATAAAATGATATTTTATGACCACAGAAGGATATATTCCAGGGTAAAATTTTTTAGTACACCTCACATATTAGAGTAAGGAAAATTGAGGGATAATGTAATACCCCGACCCAAGAATCCTAGAGGCAGTGAATTATCTAAATACATTGGCATGATTACAAGGAATCATATCCATAAGGACCAAGTAGATTTGTTGTTTTAGAAAACCAGATACTTATATAGGTTATATATTAAAACTTAAAAAAAATTTAAGGGGAACAACCGCAACTCTATGTTTATCCCTATAGTTCATTCATAACAAATTTCTTGATATCTTTTGAAAATGAAACATAATAAAGTACTGAGATCAGATGCTCAGTAAGAGTAATCAATATATAATAATATATAATAAAAATAAACATTATGCATGGTGAAAAATGAAAAAAAAATTCCTTTAAAAATAATAATTGTACAAAATATGGCATGAATATGAGATGTGTAAATATTGCCCTAATAAAACATAATCATGGGTATTGTACGAGTTGAATAACCCCATTAACAATGAATTTATATCTTCATAATGTGGGGAATTCATATTCCGAGAATTCTAAAATATAACATCAAGGCCTCATCTAAGACTCCTAATAATGATTATGTCCTTTGCCAAAACCATAAATATTCATTTTTTCTTGGACTTTTGAAAATACCATAGTTGGACTATTGATACCTACTGTTGAACATGGGGGACATAGGGGTCCCCACACAACACTTACTATGTCCAATTAATTCCTCATATGATCAGGGATAAACATAAAAAATATTCACATTCATATTGAATCTAACATATGAACTATAAATAACTATCCCTGAACATGAAGCATAAACACTAACCATTCATAGTAAATTGGTGAATGGTTTTAAGATAGCACATCCACAGTTAAACTAAAACTGAACCATTCAATTAAATATTTTAGATGAAATCATCGAAGATAATCCTCAATGATGTGCATTATTCTACAATTTGTGTTGATATAGATGAAGATACATTTTAATTATACCATTGAAAAATCCTTTGGTGAAAAAATCCATAAACATTCCAATATGTCCTATAAAATCATTAATCATAAAAATAATAATCCCTTTGAATATCATGAAAATAAGGATACTATTGATATGATATTCAAAAGTGATGTATATACACCACAAGAATGAAATATGTTTCGAAAAAGGCATATATCTCATAAATGTTATTGTGAGATGAGAAAAGTTATTTTTACATTTGATGGAAGAGTTATTTTGGAAAAAAAATTAATATTTTCCAAGAAATCATATTGTAAGAATGAATATCCAATAAAATAAAATAAAATTCCATTGAAATTATATTATAGGCATAAATTATCCCCTACTAATGTGAAATAATGTAAAAATAGTCCTTATGATTATTTAGAAATAAAACATTTTAGAGCATTTTATGGAAAGTATTAAAGAGAAATTTAAAGAGAAAATGAATGTTTGTTATATTAAATCCAGAAATGATCCAAGATCATTTTTCATGATAAAATTTGTGTTTTAATAAAAATATTTTGGCTTAAAATAGATTCAGTTGAAATATTAAAAATGTGTATGAATTTTAAAATATCCCTTGAATCTGGTTTGTTTATCGACATAACATTTTTGAATAACCCATTTAAAACGTGTATATACCCATAAAATAAATCAGTATTCCAGTTGGTAAACATATATAAACATTCATAAAATATATATGGGGAGTAGATAAGAATAAATAAGGATTTCATTTCGGTGATTAGATAATAAAAGTAACCCAAATGAAAATGGAGGTTCAAGTTGAAAACCCTTATCACTTTGTAATCAATTGATTTGTATGCCCCTAAATTAAAAATACTCATATTATAAATTTAATAACCTAAAAATAAATATATTCTAGACATTTTAAATCAATGGGTAGCATATATACACCATACACATGTATTATTAGTGAATACGGAAAATCTCACAAAAAATGGAAGTTAGATGAAGAAACCCATGCCTTCATTCCGATGGTGTTATTCACTTGAACATAGTGTCCTGGATAACCACATTAAATTCATTAATTAATATTTCTTGAAGCTCTTATTTTTTTAATTTATTTATTATAACCTTATTAAGTTCATTCATGGACTTCTTGATGGATTTAAGAGGTTTAGTTTTATTTTTTTGGAGTGTCTTCTTCCTGATCGATATACTTATATTCAATAACTGAGAATCATGTAAAATGAGGATGGTTATGTAGAATTGAAGTTATATTTTTTTATTGACCATCCTTATGTAAAAATTATTTAGAATTTTTTTTGGTTACTTTTGGTGAATATGAATCATTATATAAATTATTTAATAAAAACTGTTTGTGTTAATTGACCATCATTGAGCACAATAAGCCCATTTTACTTTATAAATCAAAACCATGTGCCCAGAATAATTATAGAACCATATATAATACATAATACATATCTTATAGTCTAGTTCAACCATAATCTTGGTTTCATGTCCAGGATTTATGATGGTAATATAAATTTAGATCATATCATCCTTGAATGTGAAAAATTAATACACCTCGGTCAGTGTAATAATTGTTAGTATAAGAGGAGGAGAAAATGTAACATCCTGGTTTCGGTAGCCGCCTAAGTGTTCCTCGTACCCGGTTGGTCACATGAACTAATGTGAAATTCCCTAGATTCCAGAGGCTACCAACTAGTATAGATGGCCATGGGTGTGATAGTGGGGAAACTATGCCCTCATTGGAAGAGTAACACAACATAAGTAAAACAGATAGCAATTACAGAAGCTATAAAACATGCAATAGATAACCATCGGAAGTAATAAACAACTAGAGAACAAACACATATACATATGATGCATGATACATATGTCTAGGAAAGAATCCAAACAAGTCAAAATGCAGGAATTCAATACTAAACCGATGTACAACAGAATATAGATAAAATGACCCCCAACATCAGAAGCCTTAGCTTGATCCCATGGTCCCCATCTCCATAGCAATCAAGTACCTAAATTAGAAGTTCTTTTTCCCTTATCTATACCTGAAACTATTTAATATGTTTTGTCCTAAAAGCATGACCTTAATAGGGTGTGAGACAAATCCCATTAGGCAACCACCCAATGAACTGTGCCTTAAAGTTAGTGAAAATATATGGCAGAAAATAACCATAAATAACTATTAAACAAGGAATTACATATTGTAAAAATCCTACAATTTCAAATGAATTCATTTTCATATATAAAGTAAAAATATATTCAAAATAAGTTAAACCCTTGGGATGTACCTATAGCCTAACCCCTCCGGTTCAACCAAAACAAACCCGAGAAACCATCGGGGAAGTACTCACAGTCTAAGCCCTCTGGTCCATCTTTAGTACAGTCTCTCTAAAGAAGAACTGACCGTCAATTCCCCCTGTAGTCTGGTTTCATTAACTAATAGGCACTCTATGGAATCAATAAATGTTCAATTACCCCTATGTCCCACATCAAGGAACTGCAGACACTTTGAAGGAGCACTCAACATTTATCCCCCTATGGTCTCACAACATAATAGTAAAAAAGTCACCCTGGAGAATCCCTCAATGTCCATTCTTTCTATGGTCTACTTTACCAGATTCTCAAGGCCCCATGTAATTCAATTGATCACAATGTTATATGGAAGAAAATTTAAACCTCAAGAACTACCTGGCTAAAAAATCTACATCATATCATAACATGTAAGATAATATTTACCCCACCCTAGGAAAACTAGTCATGGAATGAAAATTTTCATCCTAACAGGAAAAGCTAGACCAAACGGTCAAAACAAGAAAACATGGGAAAAACAACCATAGTATGGAAAAGATAACCCTATTAACATCAATTAACCTCAATACAAACAATCAATCTATAATAGGTAATAACAATGTTAATACCATAAAGACACAATACCCCATTCTTTGGTATTTGGCATTTTTTAACATAAAATTCAAAGGCTAACTTTGGAAAGGAAGAAACAACCAACCGCAGTGTCATGAGATTTATATACCCCCGCATCGGCCCATGTGTCAACCTAGAACATGGTAGATTTACAAAAAAATCTGAAATGTTCAATCGAGGAAAAATTGAGAAAGAGGATAAATCAAGAGACGATGCTCTACATGATGGATGAGCTTACTATGGCGATCCCAATGTAATCGACGATAGTCAAATCAGAGAAATGGTTCTCAATCAAGGGCTTGGGGAATGATCGACACCACACAGATTCTCTCAGTCAAAGAAGGAAAAAAGAAGATAATTCTTCCAATTATAACTGAACCCGGCCTTTTTTGTAACACCCCATGCTTCCACGGTACACTTATCTTTGAATAATACAGTAGTGTGTGTTGTACCCAACTTCGAGTTCTAACACACACCACAACTAATCAAAGTAGCTGTTATGAATAGTAATACCCACTTTTTAAAATTATAGAAATTTTATATTTCAAAATGGACTTCATTTTTGTATTCGTAATATCGAAATTATCCAAAGTTGAATTTTTTGTAATTTTCTGAGAACTTCCAATTTTTTATGAATAGTGAAAAATACATAAAATCATCTTTTTAAATAAAATTATTTTATAGTGATAAATAATACTATTTAGAGGTTTTTAATTATAATTAGAATATATTATTACTATTTTATTCAATGGTGGTCATTATAATTAATTTCACTTTGAAATTGGACATAAACAATTGTCAATCTTTTGATATATATGGTTTCTTAAAAACACGGTATTTATTGTGACAACAGGAATTAATTATAAAATTAATTAATTCATCTTATATGTTTGGAATTTTTTTAAAATAGACATCATTTTTGGATTCGGAATATCAATTATAGCTTAGGGTGAAATTTTGGCGTTGTTCTGAAAAACTTCAATTTTTGATGAATAGTGAAACCACTAAGTGGTAGTTAAAAAACTGATTTTTCATTTAAATGAAACATTAACACTTCTGTGATTTGATTTTCAAAAATCTGACATACATGGTTTTCATTAGGAAGTAAAATTTGGTTCAATGGGATGAAATTAATTTTTTGTTGAATAGTAGCTTTTACGTTTAATTAATCGCGATTAAAGGTGATTAGTGAAATTTAAGGTAAAAATAGTATTATAAAAATATTGAATGACCTTTACACTTTTCCTACCACTATTGATGTGTCATGGCCGACCAATAAAATCCATGGGTCAACTTGGGGACCCCATGGATCCACTTTGGTAGGAAAAAGACATAAATAACTTTTTATTTAATGTTAAAATAAAAATGTCACGAACAAGAGTTGTTTTACTAAAACAATTTTAAAATAGGGTTATAAAATTCATATTTTTGAATATAAATATTCATTATAAATATAAAAAGATTTCATACATCATGATATTTTTTTTATAATTTTTAGACATTAAATAAATTAGATTATTTATGACACCATGATGATGCAGCAATTACCTCACTAATTAACAATTTAAATAATATGAAAAGATAATGTAAAATTTAAGACATAAACTTCTCAAAAACCAATTTTATGAGTAGATTTCGAACCCTTATCACCTTATACTCGAAATATATTAGTGTGGGACCTTTATAATCCGAAAAAGAATTTCATAATAATGAAACATTTCAATCTTTCTATGAGTGCCCCATCTCTCCTCTTTTAAAAGTCCCCCACCACTACCACCTTAGTCACACCCTCAAAGCCTTTTGGCTCGGACAAACTCTTCCCAAATACTCTCTCAACTTCCCTAACTTACTCTTAGAAGCCTCACTTTGGGCAGAAGTCTTCCCAAGGAATCCTTTGGCTCAAATAAAAAAGAGTTACTCGATTTTAAGGTAATGTCTTCTCTAATGTTGTTTTGTTTCATTGCTTCTCCAACCCCTTAATCTTTTTTTATTACATAATTTTGTAAAAACACCAGTATCTACAATATACTAGGATGTTTTTATGAAAAGGATTTTGTTTTAACTTACACACACCTTCATCTAATGGTTAAAGAACATACTGTTTCTGTGGGTGGCGAAATACTACCTCACGAAACGATGATTGTTCAATATTTTTTTAACACCTCTAATGGGGGCCATTTTGATGACACTATTTTCATATATGATATATATATTATGTTTATGTTTTACTTATGCTTATTTATTTCTCATTTATGGAATACATTATGATTTCCATTATGGGTAAACGCGATAATTTCATTTTAGGAAGTGCGGACTACCGCCCCCTTAAAGTGATTTGAATCGTTAATGCCATATGTGGGATGTATAAAGAATAGAGTAAATGGTATTATACATTATATTATACTGGAATTATATTATACCTTTATATAATTATAACTTCATTCCATTAAATATGAAATAGAAATGAAAGTAGCGTTCATGCGTACGTACAGCTTACCGTCTCCATGAATGGTGCATTTCATTTATTACCTCTAAATTTTATGTAATATTATAAATGAATGTATATACTAGATATATATGATGTATAAGATATATAAATCATGAATATAATTATGGATATGATGGATATTTTACCACCTGAACAAAGTGTAATTATAAGAAGTTTATTTTTGACTCAAGTACCTAAGATCGACAAAATGACCGTTATAAACTTAAATAATTACATAATGTTCATGACATTGTAATAAGTGATATAAAAGGAATAATGAACTTGAAAAAGGTTCTTAAGAAGGTACAGATTAACTATAGTTTATCATTCAGGAGATCAAAGAACGGTCGAGTGAATTCGGACACGAGGTAATGGAATTTCTTAACCAAATTTCCATTCTTTGGGTTAATATCCTACTTTCAAATTATGTCATGATGTTATTATGTCCAATATTGTATTTGTACTTTATTAATGTGTACTTATAGTGAATACACATAATAGATCTACTTTATTTAAAAAAATGATCTTTTTAAGGGTCTTCGTCTCAATCTCCTTTCATTGAGGCATATTTTGTTT
Organism: Viscum album; assembly: GCA_963277665.1. Classification (NCBI taxonomy): domain Eukaryota; kingdom Viridiplantae; phylum Streptophyta; class Magnoliopsida; order Santalales; family Viscaceae; genus Viscum; species Viscum album. The sequence goes on along the minus strand of OY728121.1, from coordinate 167,749,169 downwards.
TATACACAACTTTCTTTTATACGGTGTATAAACCCATTTGACATTTAAATTTATTCAAAAGGAATATTTTTTATACGAAGTGTTTTACTAAATGACAAAAAGGAATATTTTTCTTGCCGTACGTATGCGTCGAAAATGACTTCTCTGCCTCCATAACTTTTATTTGAGTTTCAGCTTCCTTTACAAGACATAATTTTTTTTAAATGAAAAAAATACAAAGTATTAATTTTCATTAATTTTGGAATTGAAAATGGTTTTGAAAGTGTTTTTATTTCATCAATGTGTTGTATTGATATATTGTGATTGAAATGTGGATATGTTATGTTTCTTTTATGCATGTTTTATGTGACGGTTTATGATATGTTTAAACCTATTCATATGAGGAATTCATTGGACTTAATAAGTGATGGGTGGAGCCTGCTATAGCTCCTCGATGCATCGGTAGGTCTTATGAGAAAAACTAGTGTCTTGGCACGAGGCCTCGACAAAATCTTATTTGTGGTCTTGACATGATGCCTTGGCTACGTGGTTATGATAGTCTGGAATTATGCATTCCATCATTATGAATGCAGTTATTGATATAGCATGTGATTATTCGACTAGTAGAATATCCATGTGAGTAAGTAAATGGATTTATTTAATTTTATTTTTTCCATATTATGCTGAAGTTCAAGTTTAAAAAGGCTTTTGTTTTACTTATACATTAACTTAAATGTTAATGTTTATTTATGAAAGCTTCCGCAATATTGTTATCCTTACTGAGCATCTGAGCTCACCCCTTTCAATGTTTTAATATTTTCTAGGATGTGAAGAAGTATTTTACGAATGACCTGCAAGGATTGTCAGAAGAGGATATGAGTGTGGTCTATGGAGACTTTTTTGTTGTAATTTTTTGCTTTATGATGTAATGTAACATTTATGAATGTATCTAGTGTTTCCAAGGCTACTAAACTAATCCGTATTTCGATACTTGATGTTTTGTGATCATGCCAGTGTTACGAAGTAAAGAACCGACTATGGGAAACTGGGGTCGGGGCATTACAGTTGGTATCAGAGGCAGTTTAGTACTAACCTTGGAATCTAGATTTAGATAAACTCTGATTAGAGAACATAGGCCAAAGATAGACTTTGAGGATTAGTATAGAAGAACTTCCTAGAATTTTGGTATTATAGAGATTTTGTGAGTTTTCCGAGCAATACATCCCTGTCTGGATACGAGCAGGTAGAGGTGGCTCTGGCACAGATGTACCTAGGGGTAAAACCCGAAAACACCGCTTTGATCTAGACTCGAACGGGAACTGGTGCACGACAACAGGCCTTGCTGCACTCTTGGTTACGACACTTCCGAGGGGATATGCTTAGGATAATTCTCATTTTTTTTAAAAACCACTATGAAGGGTTATGAGTATATACTTCCTCAAAGAAAACATTTCTTTTTATGATTATGGATTATATCCATAAATAGTTCAATTTATGTTAAGTATTTTACAAGTATGGAATTATGTATTTTGATTCATAAACTAATCTAGTTTATGCCATTGTTTAGAAATGGAGCCTAGTAGAATGAATGTAAACCGTATCAATGCACACACTCCGTGTAGGGATTTCCCTCCTGCTCAAGATAATTATTGTGGATCTGGAGATACAACTGGTGCTGATCATCTTATTACCACACTGGGACAACTCACTAAGGTTATGAATAATAACCTTACTCGTATGTAGCACCCTGATCCACAACATGGAGGATCAATGTTAGACCACTTCATGAGGAAACAACCGCCAACATTTAATGGCGGTACAAATCCATTAGTAGCGGAGCAATGGATAAACTCCTTAGAGAAAATATTCCATGCCTTGGGGAGTAGCGAAAGGGAGAAGGTTGTCCTGGTAGTCTACCACCTCACTAGAGATGCTGATCAGTGGTGGTCACTGATTCAAAACACCAAGGAAGATGATGAAGTATCTAATATGGAATGGAGGGAGTCCAAAGAGCTCTTCTTAGAAAAATATTTTCCTCATGACCATCGAGTAGATATGGAAAGGCAATTTATGAGTCTGAGACAAAAGGAGGATGAGAATGTCGCAAAGTATGAGGCCAACTTTACAAGGTTAGCGATACATGCTGCAGATTATATACGTAACCCAAGAAGTAAGATTGATAATTTCTTTTATGGGTTAAAACAATTTCTCCATCGAGCATTAGTCCCACAAACCTTCTCTTCAAACGATGATATTGTCTCGTGTGCTATCATGATGGAAAATGAATTTTCTAAGTCTTATGACTTTAAAGAAAATCAAGAAAAGAAGAGATCTTCTGATCAATATGGAAATGGAAATAAGGGGAAGAAGGGAAGAGTTGAATATCAGTCCTGCAATAAATGTGGAAAGAAACACCCCGGTACTTGCTTGAAGGGAATGGGAGTCTGTTACAAGTGTGGTGAAAAAGGCCACCAAGCTCATGATTGTAAGGGAATGAAATTTGTTGTCAATGTGGAATGCTATAATTGTAGAGAGATGGGACATTATGAAAATGAATGTCCTAAGCATCAGGGGAACTTACCTCAGAAGAGGACAAGGGATAAAGGCCATGCTTATGTTATCCCTACTGCTGAGGATGAAGCTCCGAAATATGTGGTGGCAGGTAATTTAATGGTTTCCTCAAGTTTTTCAAATGCATTATTTGATTCTGGATCATCAAATTGTTTCATATCTTCCCAGTTTTCTAAGAAAATTAGATATTTCCAATTTGATTTAACATGAGAATTGTCAGTCAAAACTCCTAAGGGAAGTATTATTGCAACAATGTTTTGTGGATCAGTCCCCATTAGAGAACATAATTGTTCATTATCCACTGATCTCATTGCCATACATATGATTGAGTTTGACATAATCCTTGGTATGGATTGGCTTTTGGACTACGATGCAAAGATTTATTGTAGGAAGAAGGAGGTTACAATTTTTGATGAGGATGATAAGGAACACATTATTTTTAGAGCAGAATCGTCACCACCTAATTCTTATTTAGATCCACCCCCATTAGCTCAACTAAATTCAATTATTGGGGAGGAAGAGAATGAAATAACTGAGGGAGAGGGAAGTAATGTCCAAATAAAGGATGTACCTATTCAGAAAGAATATGAAGATGTGTTTCCGGAAGATTTACATAGACATCCTCCAGAACGAGAAGTTGATTTTTCCATTGATTTAATTCCTGGATCAAGGCCTATATCGAAGACCCCTTATAGGCTGGCCACCGTGGAATTAGTTGAACTAAAGAAACAACTACAGGAATTGAGTAATAAGGGATTTATTCTCCCTAGTGTTTCCCCATGGGGAGCACCTGTCCTTTTTGTTATGAAGAAAGATGGATCTATGAGGTTGTGCGTTGACTATAGGGAGATCAATGCTATAACAATAAAGAACACGTATCCCCTACCTCGCATTGATGATTTATTTGACCAATTGCATCGAGCTCAATACTTTTTCAAAGATTGACCTTCGATCTGGATACCATCAGTTGTGTGTGAAGAAGGAAGACATTCCGAAGACAGCATTTCGAACAAGGTACGGGCATTGCGAGTTTACAGTAATGCCTTTTGGATTGAGTAATGCACCTTCTGTATTCATGGATCTAATGAATAGTGTTTTCAAGGAAAATATAGATGATTTTGTGGTGGTATTTATTGATGCCATATTTTTGTACTCCAAAAGCTACGAAAATCATGAAAATCACTTGCGCATTATCTTGAAGACTCTTAGAAGGCATGAATTATATGGGAAGTTTAGCAAGGGTGAATTCTGGATTCAGGGGATTTCTTTTCTTGTCCACATTATCTATAAGGATGGAATTTCCATTGATCCTTCTAAGACCAAGGCAATCCAAGAATGGCCAGCACCGACGAGTATAACTGAGGTACGCATCTTTATTGGTTTGGTAGGTTATTATTGACGTTTTGTCCAGAATTTTTCCCGATTGGCTAACCCATTGACGAAGCTCACACGTAAAGGGGTTAAATTTGTCTGGAAAAAAGATTGTGAAGAATGTTTTGAAGTACTGAAGAGAAGATTAGTCAATGATCCTATATTGACTCTACCATCCGGGAATGATGGGTTTGTTATTTATAGTGATGCATCAATGAAAGGACTTGGTTGTGTCCTTATGCAGAATGATAGGGTTATTGCCTATGCATCACAACAACTAAAAATTCATGAGCCGAACTATCCTACTCATGATCTCGAGTTAGCTGCTGTAATATTTTCCCTGAAGATATGGAGACATTATCTCTATGGTGAAAAAATGTGAGATATATACCGATCACAAGAGTTTGAAATATAATTTCTCACAAACAGAACTCAACATGAGGCAAATATGATGGCTTGAACTACTCAAGGATTATGATTGCACGATACACTAACACCCAGGGAAGGAAAATAAGGTTGCAGATGCTTTGAGTAGAAAAGATCATGGAGTTTTGAACATGATGAGAGTGGAAAGGGATCCTATTTTCATGGATCTAGTAAAGATGGATATGGGAATCACCATGGAGGTTGAAACATCAAAACTTTTTCAAATGGTTGCCAAACCATCTTTACTAGAAAGGATAAAGAGTTCTTAGACCGATGAGGATGTGTTGAAAAAGAAGACTAAAGCTGTGAATGATGGGCGGTTGAGTGACTCTGTTTATGAAGATGGAATTTTGAAATTTGGGAGGAGACTTTGTGTTCCCGATATACATGATTTAAAGAGGGAATTGTTAAATGATGCTCATAGTTCCAATTTCTCTATACACCCTGGGAGCACTAAAATGTATAGAGATTTAAAGGGAAATTTTTGGTGGGACAACATGAAAAGGGAGATTGCCGATTTTGTGTCAAGATGTATGGTTTTCCAACAAGTGAAAGCAGGAAGGCAACATCCTGGTGGAGTATTGCATGCTCTTCCCATACCTGAGTGGAAATGGGATAATATTACGATGGACTTTGTCATGGGACTACCAAAGACCCCTAGAAGGAATGATGGGTCATTGTTGATCGTCTCACCAAGTCAGCACATTTTCATGCTATAAGGGAAGATCTGCCACTTGAACATCTAGAAATACTATATATTAATGAAGTTTTGAGACTTCATGGAGTACCCCTGTCGATTTTCTTGGATCGTGATCCCCGCTATACATCAAGATTCTGGAAAAGTCTTCAGAAGGCCTTGGATATTGAACTTCGTTTGTTCACTGCTTACCACCCTCAAACAGATGGACAATCAGAAAGAACTATTCAAACCATAGAAGACATGTTGAGATCATGCTCACTTGACTTTCAAGGAATGTGGGATCAATATTTACCTCTGGTAGAATTTTCCTATAACAATAGCTTCCATTCAAGTATTCGGATGGCACAATATGAAGCGTTATACGGAAAGAGATGTCGCAAACCAACCTGTTGGGATGACGTTAGAGAAAGAAAACTTGTAGGCCCAGAATTGGTGGAGGAAACGATGGAAAAGGTGAAGGTAATCCAAAACCACATCAAAGAAGCTCAAAGTAGGCAGAAGAGCTATGCTGACAATCAAAGGAAGGATTTGGAGTTTCAGGTAGGAGATCATGTTTTCTTGAAGGTATCACCATGGAAGGGAGTTATACGTTTCAGTAAGAAGGGCAAATTGAGTCCCAGGTACATCGGACCCTTCGAAATTCTAGAACGAATTGGGGCTATAGCATATCGTTTGGCAATGCCGCCAAGTCTCTCCAAAGTTCATGATGTATTCCACGTATCACTGTTGAGAAAATACATGCCCGAACCAACGCTTGTACTCACCTATGAGGAATTAGAACTGGAACCCGATCTGTCTTATTGTGAAGAGCCTGTCAGGATTCTTGATACAAGAGAACAAGTGCTGAGAAACCGGACGACTCGTCTGGTAAAAGATCTATGGAGAAACCATAAGATGGAGGAGGCAACATGGGAACCCGAGGAACTTATGATGAAGAATCACTCGAGTATTTTTATACAGTGATATTATATGAAATTTTGACGACGAAATTATTTTAAGGAGGGGAGAATGTAACACCCCAAGCTTCCACGATACGCCTCTCTTTGAATAATATAGTAGTGTGTGTTGTACGCAACTTCAAGTTCTGACACACACCACAACTAATCAAAGTAGACGTTATGAATAGTAATACCGACTTTTTAAAATTATATAAATTTTATATTTCAAAATGGACTTCATTTTTGTATTCGTAATATCGAAATTATCCAAAGTTGAATTTTTTGTAATTTTCTGAGAACTTCAAATATTTTATGAATAGTGAAAAATACATAAAAACAACTTTTTAAATCAAAGTATTTTATAGTGATAAATTATACTATTTATTGGTTTTTATGTATAATTAGAATATATTTTTACTATTTTATCCAACGATGGTCATTAGAATTAATTTCACTTCGAAATTGGTCATAAATAATTGTCAATCTTTTGATATATATTGTTTCTTAAAAACACGCTATTTGTTGTGACATTCGGAATTAATTATAAAATTAATTAATTCAACTTATATGTTTGGAATTTTTTAAAATATACAACATTTTTGGATTCGGAATATCAATTATAGCTTAGGGTGATATTTTGGCATTGGTCTGAAAAACTTCAATTTTTGATGAATAGTGAAACCACTATGTGGTAGTTAAAAAATTGATTTTACGTTTAAATGAAACATTACTAATTCTTTGATTTTAATTTCAAAAATCCTACATACATGGTTGTCATTATAAAGTATAATGTGGTTCAATGGGATCAAAATAAATTTTTCGTAAATAGTAACTTTTAAGTTTAATTAATCGCGATTAAAGGTAATTAGTGAAATTTAAGTTAAAAATAGTATTATAAAAATATGGAATGACCTTTACACTTGTCCTAATACTATTGGATGTGTCATGGACGACCATGAAAATCCATGGGTCAACTTGGGGACCCCATGGAGCCACTTTGGTAGGAAAATGACATAAATAACTTTTTATTTAATGTTAAAATAAAAAATGTCACAAACAAGAGTTGTTTTACTAATACAATTTTAAAATCGGGTTATACAAGTCATATTTTTGACTATAAATATTAATTAGAAAGATAAAAATATTTAATACATCATAATATTTTTTTTATAATTTTTAGACATTAAATAAATTAGATTATTTATGACCCCATGATGATGCATCGATTACCTCATTAATTAAAAATTTAAAGAAAATGAAACGATAATGTAAAATCTAAGACATAAACTTGTCAAAAACATATTGGATGAGTTTATTTCTAACCCTTATCACCATATCCTATAAATATATTAGTTTGGGACATTTAGAATCCCAAAAACAATTTCATAATAATGTAACATTTCAATCATTCCAAGAGTGCCCCTTCTCTTCTATTATAAAAGGCCCCCACCACTACCACTTTACTCACACCTTCAAAGCGTTTTGGCTCGGCCAAACTCTGCCCAAATACTCTCTCAAATTCCCTCCCTTACTCTTAGATGCCTCCCTTTGGGCAGAATTCTTTCCAAGGAAGCCTTTGGCTCAAATCAAAAAGAGTTACCCGATTTTAAGGTAATGTCTTCTCTAATGTTGTTTTGTATTATTTTGCTTATCCAACCCCTTAAACTTATTTTATTACATTATTTTTTAACAACAACAGTATCTAAAATATACAAGGATGTTGTTATGATAAGTATTTTGTTTACACTTACACACAACTTCGTCTAATGGTTAAAGAACATACTATTTTTGTGGGTGGCGAAATACTGCCTCACGAAACGATGATTGTTCAATATTCTTTTACGACCTCTAATGGTGGCCACTTTGATGACACTATTTTCATATATGATATATATATTATGTTTATGTTTTCCTTATGCTTATGTATTTCTCATTTATGGCATACTTTATGATTTCCATTATGGGTAAACGCGATAATTTCATTTTAGGAAGTGCGGACTACCTCCCCCTCAAAGTGATTTGAATCGTTAATTCCATATGTAGGATGTATAAATGATGGATTAAATAGTATTATACATTATATTATACTGTAATTATATTATAGTTTTATATAATTATAACTTCATTCTATTAAATACGAAATAGAAATGAAAGTATCCTTCATGCGTACGTACGGCTTACCGTCTCCATAAACGGTGCATTTCATTTCATACCTCTAAATGTTATGTAATATTATAAATGAATGTATATACTAGATATATATGATGTATATGATATATAAATCATGAATATAATTATGGATATGATGGATATTTTACCACATGAACAAAGTGTAATTATAAAAAGTTTATTTTTTACTCAAGTACCTAAGATCGACAAAAAGACGGTTATAAACATAAATAATTACATAATGTTCATGAATTGGTAATAAGTGATATAAAAGGAATAATAAACTTGAAAAAGTTTCTTAAGAAGGTAGAGATTAACTCTAGTTTATCATTCAGGAGATCAAATAATGGTCGAGTGAATTCGGACACGAGGTAAGGGAATTTCTTAACCCAATTTTCATTCTTTGGGATAATCTCCTACTTTCAAATTATGTCATGATGTTATTATGTCCTATATTGTATTTGTACTTTATTAATGTGTACATGTAGTGAATACACATAATAGATCTACTTTATTTAAAAAATGATCTTTTTCAGGGACTTTGTCTCAATCTCCTTTCATTTAGGCATATTTTGTTTTATACAAAACTTTCTTTTATACTGTGTATAAACCCCTTTGACATTTATGTTTATTCAAAAAGAATATTTTTTATACAAAGCGTTTTACAAAACGACAAAAACGAATGTTTTTCTTGCCGTACGTATGCGGCGACAACAACTTCTCTGCCGCTGTAACCATTATTTGAGTTTCGGCTTCCTCTACAAGCCATAAATTTTTTTAAATGAAAAATAAATTCAAAGTTTTAATTTTCTTTAATTTTGGTATTGAAAATGGTTTTGAAAGTGTTTTTATTACATCAATGTGTTGTATTGATATCTTCTGATTGAAATGTGGAAATTTTATGTTTCCTTTATGCATGTTTTATGTTATGGTTTATGATATGTTTAAACCTATTCATATGAAGAATGCATTGGACTTAATAAGTGACGGGTGGAGCCCGCTACAGCTCCTCGATGCATCGGTAGGTCTAATGAGACAAACTAGTGTCTTGGCATGAGGCCTTGACAAAATCTTATTTGTGGTCTTGGCACGAGGCCTTGGCTACGTGGTTATGATAGTCTGACATTATGCATTCCATCATTGTGAAAGTGGTTATTGATATTGCGTGTAATTATTCGACTAGTAGAATATCCATGTGAGTATGTAAATGGCATTATTTAATTTTAGTTCTTCCATATTATGCTGAAGTTCAAGTTTAAAAAATCTTTTGTTTTACTTATACATTACCTTAAATGTTAATGTTTATTTATGAAAACTTCCACAATATTGTTATCCTTACTGAGCATCTGAGCTCACCCATTTCAATGTTTTAATATATTCCAGGATGTGAAGAAGTATTTTATGAATGACCTGCAAGGATTGTCAGAAGAGGATATGAGTGTGGTCTATGGAGACTTTGTTATTGTAGTTTTTCACTTTATGATGTAAGGTAACATTTATGAATGTATCTAGTGTTTCCAAGGATACTAAACTAATCGGTCTTTCGAGATTTGATCTTTTGTGATCATGCCAATGTTACGAAGTAATTCACCGACTCTGGGAAACTGGGGTCAGGGCGTTACATTTTTAATGAAAAAAATATAAACCGCGTGAAATTTATAAGTACATGGTGTGTACATTGTAACGACCCAAAGTTTTTCAATGGAAAATTCCCTTCTTATATCTATGTCATAAAAACACAAAATAATGAACTTCTGAGTGATAAGTTACCTTTAAACATAATTTTGTCACCCCTATGTTTGGAATTTTAAAAATCCAACATTCACGGTTGTGTTCAAGATATTTGTTGGAGTCCAATGAAACAAAAAATAATTTTTGGTGAATAGTAACCTACCCTTATGAATAGTTACATACCCTTATGAATAGTAATATGACCCTTCTGAATAGTAAATAAGAGTAACATTACCTATGAATAATAAAATAAAATTTAGACATCATAGAAAGTGATAATTTGACCTTAGTAAACATTTTTTGTATTTCATAAGTCATAAATAAATAATTATAATTAATTAATTAATTTAAATGAATATTTATTTTCCTGAAATATATTCATAAATTATTGAATCAATGTCTAATAGTTTTTAGATAATTTTATAAGACCCTACGTAAATTTTTAAAGAACTAAAAAATCAGTTTTAATTTTAAAAACTGTTTTTTTAAGTAAATAATGATTTTAATTAAATATTAAATTAATAATATTTAGAAAATTATTTTAGAAAAATGGACATCATTTTTGGATTCTACACGTCGAAAAATGGTAGGGGTAAAGTTTTGTGTTTATTCTGAAATACTTCAATTTTCGGGTGAATAGTAAAAAATACAGTTTTTCGCATAATCGGTGTACACTAAATTGCATAATTAATGATGTAATGATGACATAAAAATTATAGAACTTTAGTTTCGGCCAAAACATATTAAATTTCCAAAATTGTTAATTAAAATACAATAAATTCAATTCTCAAACCTAAAAAGAACTTTCCAAAACCTAAAGTCAAAAAGTGATTTCATAAAGTGGCTTTTTCTCTTTCTTTCACTTTCTTTTTAATAAAGTAATGAATTAGAATTATATAGAATAGTTAAATACTAAAACTAATTTTATTATATTAAAATATTATTTAGGATGTCAAAAAACTACTATTACAAGTCTAATATATTATTTTATTTAATATTTTATGCCAAAAACACCTCCCTCCTCATGTATGAATAAGCCCTCCCCCTCCTCTTGCCAAACCACACCTATCAAGATTCAATAATTGTCTATTCTCTGCCCAATAATCTCTCCTAGCCCCTTCCCCACGTCCAATAGCTCCTGGTCTCATCAAAATACCAAGCATAGGCCCTTAAGGAGGTTCTTAAGGGGAGGATTCTAAAGGTAATTTCTCTCCCTCTTCTCCTTTAATTTCCTTTCAAGTTCAAGTTCCTTTTTTGTTCTCTCCCTACCTATCTTCATCCAAACTGTTTTGTAACTTCATTTTTATATATATACTGTAATATTATGATTCTAATGGTATATTATATCACCCCACACCCTTTCCCTCTTCCTTTTTTTATTAAAGAGAACGTTGTTCATGTGGTGATAATTTATCACCTTCAAAAATGACATGTTCTCTTCTTCCATTTCTACCATCAAATATGGTCATCAAACCATTTTTATGGTTGAACCAGAATATGTTATATGTATTATGTTCTATTTTAAGTTCTGTAAATAACCTATGGCCAAACTGCTAAGTGAAAAGTTAAAATGAGTTCGTTGTGATCCAAAAACCGCTCAAATTAACCCAAATAATCTTCATTTAATTCTTATCTAATGATTCGGCCACATGGATATAATATAACTTATTATAAAATCATTCAAGATTATGTAATATCATTAATTACATGTAATATCTGTTCTGGATGTTTACCCATGATCTACCCAAACATCAAATTAAGAATACAAGTTGACCACTCAAGAAAACCATGAAAACGAACATCCCCGATCAATGTTTCTAAACTCTATAAGTCATCCAAAGGAACATAATATGAAATAATGAAACAATAATGAACCCTATTAATTTATAAAAGGTTCTGTAATTTCTAATTAATTAATATAATGTCATTATACAGGAAATTAAAGAGAAGGAGGCATTCGAGTACAAGTTAAGGGGAGATCTCGAACCCAATTTTCTTCCTTCGGGTTCTCCCTCTTTCACTCCATTTTTGATATGGTTAATCCTAAAAGGTCTTATGTTCTTATTTTCCTTTACCTTTATTGGATATACATGTTTGTCACTGGTTTTTATGTCCAACAAATTTTTTTCCAAAAGAACTCTTCTTTCAAGATCTCACCTTTTACCTCTCATTCAAGGTTGATGGTTCTTATATCAAGTATGTTGTTCCATCTTTCTTTTGGGAACCCAAAGCTTATGAATGTGTTATTATGAGATGAAACCCATTCCTTTCCACTGGTTATTTATGTACATGTTTGATATGTGTTCTATGTGGAAAGCATGATAATGATAATTTTATGATGTGACGGGTGCGCCCGGAATTATATAGCGCAATATGAATGTTTAAATGTGACGGGTGCACCCGGAATTATATAGCACTCCAATGCATTGGATAAAGTGATGAATCTCATGAGTAAATTTGAAATGATGCATGAACATGATTCTAGCTTTGTTCACAAGTATGTGTGGTAGTTAACCACAAAGAGATGATGTTTCATTTTTATGCTTTGCCACATTTCATGTTTATTGTTTATGCTCCTCTCATGTTCAAGATCTTCTTCTTATGTCATGATTATGCTCACCCAATGCTATATTGTTCTTATCTATCCTCTTACTGGGCATTTATCTCACCACTTTTGATGTATATCCCCAGGTGGCTACATGTACTAAGGAGAGGACAAGTGCTACTAGGAAGCTATAGAAGAAGAGATTAAATGAATTTGTATGCTTGATGTTGTACTTGTCACTACAAAATAAACAGTGTTTAGCGGCGGTTTTGTGGCGGCGGTTCACAAAACCGCCGCTAAACGTTTTCCGAAATACGTTTCGCGGCGGTTTTTAATAAACCGCCGCCAAACCTTTGTTTTTTTTAAAAAACCCCAACCCTTCCCTACCCCGACCCCCGTTTCCCTGCAACCCTCGCCCGCAGCCCCCCGCGACCCCCCAGCGATCCCGCGACCTCCTCCGGCGACCCCGCGACCTGCTCCGGCGACCCCGCGACCTCCTCCGGCGGTGCCTGCGACCGGAAACCCGCGACCCCCTTCTCCCGAGGACCTTTCTCACTTCGACCTCAGCCCCAAAGTGAGTTTTATGGATGTTCATATGTTGTTTAACCATATTATGGGTGTTATTATCATGTAATTCTCATTTTTAGATGTTTATGCATTCTCACATCATGGTATGTTTAAAAGCTGATATTTTTTTTTGGTTTTCATTCCTGATGCTAATGGTGTGCGTGAGAATTTATTTGTGGAGAATCATGCATACATAAAACATGAATGTGATTTAGAGTGATTATATAAGGGTAGGTGATGTCCCTTTTCCAATTGGATATCGGTAAACTCATGTTATCCATGTCCACAAAAAAGGATAAGTGGTCGATGTCTGGTGGATGGGTTCCCTTTGATAGTAAGAAATAACTTGGAAACTACTATGGTGGGGAGAGTCATTTTGAAATGGTTTTAGTGTATCCTCTTAGAAAATGGAGGAAATAGTGAATGGAATTTTTTGAAATGGTCAGTGATGTTTTTGAATGACTTATATCTGGTTAGTTTGTAAAAAGTATCAGTGTTTTCTAGACAACACATCATTGAAATGACATACTGATTAATAAACTGCTAGATGAATTGACTGCTGAATTGGAACTCATTTTGTTATTCTTAATTAATTATATAATTCCCTAGTAGCGATGCATCGTGTTCAGAAAGAGACTATGTGTCAACTGGTGAAATTGAGCTTCTTTAAAAGTGTCAAAAATAGCTAGTTTGTTTGGTCTTAACATGCATGGTTGGGTGAAGTTGGTTATAATCAATATAGAAAACTTCATCTTGTGATTGGATGGGTTGTTTTAATGGAGAGAATCGATGTGTACTGGATTTAAAATATTTCCATGTTTGTATTGTGACATGAAAACATAAGTGAAATTTTTAGCTCGGGACATCACTAGAAGTTGGGTATGAGTTACAGTGGATAACTTTGATGTAAAAATATTGTACCGGAGGAGGCGGCATCAAATTTCTAGATGAAATGTGTTTTCTATTTATGATGAGTGTTTTTTTAAATTATCATCTAGCTATGGATCAACATATTTCTTATCTCTTCATTAATTTCTATCATTGAGGAACTTTTTCATGGAACACTGTTATGTTGAGGTGAGTAGAGTGTGAATCAACCATGTTTTTTTATAAAAAGTAGTATTAAAAAATCTAAATGAGGTTGATTTGAAATAGACCATTAAATATTTTATATAACCATGCCAAAGGCATATTTGTAATTCTAAAAGGGTTTATTCATTAGAATGTTCTAATAGTAGAGATACTGTGAATCAGAATTGGAATTTAAATACTAGTTCTTATGTTAAGAAGAAACAAAGGTTGAATTATTAATGATAGTATTAAATGATCAAATCTTCCGTTTTAAATAATTGGTAATGCATAGTCTCTATGTTTCATTTAGGAATACGAGATTTTTATTGATTTTTAATTTCTCATGTATCGTATGCCTAGGGTATTCTTTGTAGAGGGTTGTGCATCTGGATGTACAACATGCCTATTTGAATAAATATTTATCACATAAGTATGTAGGATTTTTTTCCATCTATTCCTCAAGGATTCTCAGGGACCATAATTTTTAAGGCGGAGAGAATGTATCATCCTGTGTTTTTTACTAGTTCAAAATTTTCAAGAGTTTTTTATCATTTAATTTGGCAGGAAATACGTATCCTAAATTGAGATTCATAATGTAAATAAAAACCATTGAACGCGTAAAAATTCATTTTTTGAGGTTTATGTCTATTATAGTATAATATAATGAATCTAATTCCCTAATTTTATTGTCCATTGTATATTAAATTAGAATCATTGATGGTTTTAGGCCTCAAATTTTTACCACAACTTAAGTGTGCATTCCTTGAATTCTTTTATGCAACCAATTATTTTCTAAAAAAAATCTTGTGGAGGTGTGCTATCTTAGAAAATGAAAACATGCTGATTAATGAAATTTTAATGGGAATATCACTCCAATATGTTATTCCATAATGACCAAACAATCAATTAAGTGGGGTTTTAATACCTTTTATTGAAGGAACTAAATAATTTTTTGTGTCACGAATGATAGCATGGCCTAAATTATACAATGTTCATATAGTGTGTTTACTATTTATGAATGTTCACCTGGACCATAATACTTTATTATGTACATGGAAATATAGGCAAGTGGAATGATATTGGATTGGAAATATAGGCAAGTGGAATGATATTGGAATGGAAATTTAATTTCCATTCACTATTATTAATATTATTCAAATTATTATAATTGAAATACTTAAGTACATTGACCTTATTATTTTATAATTGAAAAGTAACACGGAAATGGGCATCTATCATATGCATTCTCACATACATGACATATTTTAAAGGTATTTTTGTATTTAATTTACATTATTGCTTTTTTGGGGGTTTTCAATGCATTTTTGAAGGAAATGGTGGGTTTCCATAATTTGGGTCAACTCGAGAGCCCATTTCCAGTTTTGACAATAAATTTTGTTTGTTTAATAACTCCCTCGTTTTTCAACATTTTTAACTCATTCAACTTCCAAAATGACCTTAATTTTACTATTAAAACCACCAATGAATTTTGGCCCCCTTAAAAATTCATTTGCATCTTGGATTTGGGTGATCAAGTTAGGTATTGGGCCAACCCGAAAGCCCATTTCCAGTTTTAAAATTGTTTTGTAATTATTTCATAAAATATTCAATTTTTATTCTTTTTCGGTGATTCCACCTCTCACCTTCTCCCACTGTACCTGGCCGCACCCCCAGCTTCGTTGCCTCCTCTTTGGAGATCGCATCTGTTGCGAATTAGGGCCTAACTTCTCTGGTTTCTAAAAACGTCCAGTTTTCTCAAGTAAGTGACTATCCTTCTAGTTCTCTCCTTTTCCTTGAGATTTATCTTTTTTTTTCTTGAATCCCCAAATTTCCAGAAGCTAGGGCTTCGTGCCTAGGGTTTCATTTTGGGTTTCATGGTTCAATCCTCTGGTTTTAGGTTTGATATCACTTCCTTGTGGCGCAGTGGTCGTGCGGTTGAAGTTCCGCACTAGGATTTGCGGTTCTTGAATCTTTTGGTAGGTGATTCCATTGTGTGTGCAATTTTTGGGAATTTGCTTGCTGTGTTGAGGGTGAATTAATGCTTATTGAATTTAAATGTTTCTGTAAAAATTGGTTTTAGTTGCATTTACAATGCAAATGAATTTTATGTTACAATTTTTGGTGAAATTGAGGGTTTTTCATGAAAGTCTTTTATTGGTTCATTTTGGGATGAACTCTAATTACATAGTTTATTTTGTTGAACTGTATTAGGAATTAAAATAATGTTTTAAATATTTATTCTTTTTGTTTGTGGCTGAAAAAGTTTGTTTAAATTGTGTTTGAGAAGCAAATGGGCATTAAGTGCCATGTTGGTGTGAAAATGGTGGTTTTTAAGATATATAATTTCTTGGTTAACATTGGGCTGCCCCATAACTGAATTTTTGGTTTTATTAAATTGTGTTGAACTGAAATTTTGTTTTGATGACTTACAAGTGTTCACATACTGTGAAAAGTGGATATTTCAAATAGTTTTGGGTGCAAAACAATGTGATGTTTTGAGAGGTTGTTTTATTGAAGATCAAAATATTTTATTGACTGTTTCAAATGATATAAAATGTGTGTAGCTACTGTACTATTTGTTTGTGACCAGTAGTGATACTTTACATGAAAAAGTATGTGTGTTGTTTTCTGAAATTGTTTGAGCACAAAAAGGGGAATCCCGGGTACTTAGGTGGGCGGATATGTACTAGTACGGCTAGTGGACCGGATGGGTTGTGTCCCTGTTTCACTGAGCAAATGGATAACGACAACACTAACTGAACTATGTGGATGTTATTTGGGGACCACTAGGTTATGGGTTTGTTCCCTACTAGTGGCTCGTTCACGGGAAAGGATTGTGACTTGGATACTTTACACCGAGGTACGAGGTACATAGGGCCCGAGACTATCTAGTTGCCTAGGGGTGTTCCCAATTTTTGTGCTCATTAGAATTGTAGTATTTACCCTTGTTGTGGGATCTTTTGGCAGTACTTTACAGTAGCTCACATGTTTATTTAATGTGTTATCATTCTGAAATTCTTGGATTGAAAACTGTTCTCATTTGAATGTTTCTTTTCTTGAAATTTTTAACATTGTTTCACCTTGTGTGTTAAAATTGCTAGTTTTGTTCCCATTGTATTGCATACTCTTTGGAATCTTCTGGTGGTATCCTATTGGGCTTAGGCTCACACCCTACTTACACCCCTTGGGTGTAAGTAGAACTTCTTATGCTTGACTCAGGTAAAGGGAAGGCTAAGGGTGATGGCGCTTCAGGGTGTTAGTCCCCATCGTTGGGGCAGAGTTGTGGAGAAGGCTTGCGGGTGATGACACCCTTGTTGCGTGAAGTGATTGGGGATGTCTTGATGTTGTCATTATTTGTATTTGGACCACTTCTAGTGTCTTTAAACATATGTATTCAGATCTGGTTTTGTTAGGAATGGTTTAGTATGGAAATTTCAGATTCTTATTATTGATTGTTTTATTTGTTTTATGCTTTCATACTCGGGTAAATCGTTCCCAAATCATATTGTTTTATACCCGGGCACTTGTGCCAGCCCGTGGGGATAGGGAATGCCCTTCGGGTCTTGCCACGGGCCGGGTTTGGTGCCATTAATGGTGGCGACCAGATCCGGTTCGTGACAAAATGGTATCAGAGGAGGTTAATGTTTTTGGGTTTTATTGTTATTTTGACATGAGTCGGGATAGACAGGAGCTAGGACTGTCGGGGCTCGGGGTATTGGTTGTGAGTAGGGTGCCTGTCCCGCACCTCTCATGGCAGACCTTGAGTCACCAGAGGATGTTGGAATTTACTGATTTACTTCACTTCCAGGTGAGACGTGTGGGCTGCAGACCACATGTGGACATCAGGCAGATGTGGAGTAGTTGTTTCTTTTATTACAAGAATGTGTTTAGTTTGTTTATATTTGATGTATTTGATTACAATTTTCAGAATTGTGGTATTGACTATTTTTTTTGTGACTATTTCATTTTGTAGCAACATGCCTCCCCAGAAAGCTCACACGCACCCACAGGAGGAAGCTGGAGAGAGTTCTCCCACGCCGATTGATCAGAGGCTAGTCGAGGCCGTGGTCCGGGCTGTCCAGGCTCTAGGATATGGACCAGCTCCAGCTCCAGCTCCTGTTAGAGAGGATTATACTGGTCCTAGAAAGGACAAGGCCCAGGAGTTCCTGAAAAATAAGCCTCCAACCTTCCGAGGAAGCTCAGAACCCCAGGAAGCAGAAGAATGGCTCGAGACGATCGAACGTATGTTTGAGTTCCTGGAAACACCCGAGGAGCTCAGGGTGAAGTGTGCCTCCTTTCTGTTGGAGGGTCCCAGCCGTAAATGGTGGGAGTCAGTTCTTCAATCTGGGAAGAATGAGCAGATGCACTGGAGAGATTTCAAGGCTGTCTTCAATGAACAGTATTGCCCTGAGGTGTTGGCTTATGCCAGGTCTAGAGATTTCATGGAACTTGTTCAGGGGAATCTATCTGTGATGGAGTATGCCAACCGTTTCGCTGAATTGGTTCGGTATGCTCCAGAAATTGTCTCTAATGAACAAGCGAAGGCCCAGAGGTTTGAGAAAGGCTTGCGACCAGAGATATACTCACAGGTGTTCTTGTTTAAGCTGAGGACCTATGCTGAAGTTGTTGATCGGGCGTGCATGGTGGAGATTGATAGGAAAGGCAGGGCTGGTTTATATGGTTCAGTATCAGCAGTGGGTAGTGGCAGCTCCTCAGAGAAGAAAAGGAAGCGGGAGGATCATGTGAAGAGAGGAGGGGGCAGTTCAGGCCACTCTTCCAGGCAGTTTTCTTCTGCGGCTTCTGATGCGAGATCGGTCGTGTGCCACCAATGTGGGAGGCCTGGGCATATCCGACCAGCATGTCCTCTTCCTCCAAAGCCTTGTTACCAGTGTGGAGGTATAGGGCATTTGCAGCGCTTCTGCGGTGTGGCACGTCCACTCCCAAGTGGGGCAGGGTCAGTGTCTTCAAAAGGAGTGCCAGCACAGTCCGAGCCGTCGAGGACTGGGGGATCTCGATTTGGTGGTCGTGGTGGTAGGGCTGGATCATCTTCTGGGCAGAGCCAGTTCAGGGCACAACCACATTCTAGCGGTCGTCCTCAGGCAGATACTGGACATCTCCATGCAGTGGATCAGTCACCAGCAGGATCAGAGGCGGGACCGTCGACAGTTCGAGGTACCGTTCTGATCGCATCTTCTATAGCTACTGCTCTTTTTGATACTGGTGCCTCTGTTTCATTCATTTCTGGACATTTCGTGGACATGCTGAATTTGCCAACTGAGTTGATGTCTTTTGCGATGGAGTTGGTGACACCATTGGGAAAGAAGAAGGAGCAGGGCCTGAGGTGCCCCTCATGTGCACTTTCTGTATCAGGGGTCGAGATGGAGTGGGACCTTATGGTCTTAGATATGGACCTTTTTGATGTCATACTCGGGATGGATTGGCTAGTTCACTTCCAGGCACACATCGACTGCTACAGAAGGCGTGTGAGTTTCACGGCACCTGATGGGAGTCGTCAGGTTTTTCATGGAGAATGGGATCCACGATCAAGTCGCGCAGGGCCTCCACTCCCAGAGTTGGGAAGTGTTATCTTCCAGTTATCTTCGATTGTGCTAGAGGATGGTCTTTCCCCTGAAGGTGCACTACCTCATGTAGTGAATGAGTTTTCCGAGGTATTCCCTGATGATTTTTCTGGTTTGCCCCCAGAGCGGGATGTGGAGTTTTCGATTGATCCGGCGCCGGGAACACAGCCGATATCTCTTCCCTCCTATCGCATGGCCCCCACCGAGTTGAGGGAATTAAAGATACAGCTGGACGACTTAGAATCCAAAGGATTCATTCGCCCGAGCGTCTCTCCTTGGGCCGCTCCTGTGTTGTTTGCAAAAAAGGCTGATGGATCCCTCCGGTTGTGCATTGACTACCGGAAGCTGAATAAGGTAACAATTAAAAACAAATACCCTTTGCCCAGAATAGATGATTTGTTTGACCAGTTGAAGGGAGCAAAGTGGTTCTCAAAGATAGACCTGCGTTCAGGGTATCATCAACTCAGGGTGAAGGAGTCAGATATCCCAAAGACAGCCTTTCGGTGCAGGTACGGCCACTTTGAATATTTGGTCATGCCCTTCGGATTGACCAATGCTCCAGCAGTCTTTATGGCACTCATGAATAGGGTGTTTCATCAGTATCTCGATTCCTTTATTGTGGTGTTCGTGGATGATATTCTGGTATACTCTAGCTCTGAGGAGGAACACGAACATCACTTGAGGATCGTTTTAGGTACATTACGGGATCACCGCCTCTATGAAAAGTTGTCAAAGTGCACCTTCTGGATCAGAGAGGTGAGATTTCTGGGGCATGTGATCTCAGAGCACGGAGTTTTAGTGGACCCTGAGAAAATTAGTGCGGTTATGTCATGGGAGCAGCCGAGGAATGTGTTCGAGATCAGGAGTTTCCTTGGTCTGGCTGGTTACTACAGGCGATTCGTTCGGGATTTCTCTCGGCATGCATCACCAATGACTGCGCTCACCCGGAAAGGGGTGAAGTTTGTATGGGGTCCAGAATGTCAAGCATCATTCGAGGAGCTGAAGAGACGGTTGACTACCACCCCTGTGCTGATTTTGCCTGAGGCCGGGAAGGGTTATGTGGTTTATTGTGATGCTTCAGGTATGGGTCTTGGGTGCGTGCTTATGCAGGATGATCACGTGGTGGCTTATGGCTCTCTCCAACTCCGACCACATGAAAAGAACTACCCTACCCATGACTTGGAGTTGGCAGCGGTGATGCATGCTTTGAAGACATGGCGTCACTACCTCTTTGGAGAGAAGTTTGTGGTCTACTCTGATCACAAAAGCTTGGCTTATATCTTCTCACAGAAGGACCTCAACTTGAGGCAACGTCGCTGGATCGAGTACTTGCAGGGGTTCGACTTTGACATTGTCTATACCCTAGGCAAGGGTAATGTGGTGGCCGACGCTTTGAGCAGAAGAGTTCCCGTTTAGGCTTTGAGGAAGTCTAGTGATGAGTGGACATTAATGGGGCTCTTTTCTCAAATGCATGTGGAGGCTAGGGAACACAGTGGAGGGGCATTCTTGGAAAGTGTCCAGTTGACTCCTTCTCTATTAGAGTTGATTCAGCAGGAACAGCCCAGTGATGATCTTTGTCAGCGGTCTAATAAGTTCCTTCATGGTGGGGAGACATCCTCTGATTGGTCGTCATCTCCCGAGGGCATCTTCTGCTTCAAGGGCCGTTCAGTAGTGCCATTATCTCTACGGAATGTGGTGATGCAAGATAGCCACCAGTCTCAGTGGGCTGTCCATCCGGGTGCCACCAAGATGTATTATGATGTTCGTCGGCAGTTTTGGTGGCCTGGTATGAGACGGGACATAGCAGACATTGTTTCGAAATGCTACACATGTCAGCAGGTGAAAGCAGAGCACCAAAGGCCATCCGGTTTGCTCCAACCACTACCCATTCCTACCTGGAAGTGGGAAGAGGTTTCCATGGACTTCATTGTTGGCTTACCTCGTACACCTTGGGGTAAGAATGCTATTTGGATGGTGATTGATCGTCTGACCAAATCAGCCCACTTCATTCCGATTAAAGATACAACTAAAGTAGATGAGTTGGGCCATTTGTATCTTCAGGAGGTGGTGAGACTCCATGGTGTACCATCAGCTATTGTCTCGGATAGAGACCCCCGCTTCACTTCTCGATTTTGGGAAGGCCTTCAAAAGGCCTTGGGCTCTCAGATTAAGATGAGCACGTCGTACCACCCTCAGACGGATGGTCAGACAGAGCGGGCGAATCAGATTTTGGAGGACATGCTTCGTGCATGTGTCTTGGACTTTGGAGGTTCTTGGGATAGCCATTTGGGATTGGTTGAGTTTGCTTATAATAATAGTTACCAATCCTCAATTCGAATGGCCCCTTTTGAGGCGCTCTATGGTCGGCCATGTCGGTCCCCCCTATGTTGGGCTGAGGTAGGAGAGACTTCACTATTGGGGCCGAGCCTTGTGCAGGAGACTTCTGAGAAGGTCAAATTGATCAGGAAGCGCTTATTGACAGCTCAGAGTCGTCATAAATCTTATGCTGATCGGAGGCGTCGAGACCTAGAGTTTACTGTGGGTGATATGGTATTCTTAAAAGTGGCCCCTCGTCTGGGCCATCGTCGATTGGGGAAGCAAGGTAAGCTGATGCCACGGTATGTCGGACCCTTTGAGATCACCGAGCGTATTGGTAAGGTGGCATACAGGTTGGCCTTACCTTCTCAGTTGACATCTATCCATGATGTCTTCCACGTCTCCCAGTTGAAGAAATACAATTCAGATCCATCCCATGTGTTGAGTTGGGAAGAACTAGAGATAGAGCCTGACTTGTCTATCGTTGAGAGGCCGGTGAAAATAGTGGACTCCCAGGAGAAGATACTTAGAGGAAAGTCTATTCCTTTAGTCCGGGTTTTATGGCAGCATGGGAATGATACACATGAGACTTGGGAGCGAAAGTCATGGGTCGAGGAAGAGTACCCATTCTTGTTTACCAACCAAGAATCATGTTGACTTTCCGGGGCGGAAAGTCCTTCATGGTGGGGAGAATTCTCACATACATGACATATTTTAAAGGTATTTTTGTATTTAATTTACATTATTGCTTTTTTGGGGGTTTTCAATGCATTTTTGAAGGAAATGGTGGGTTTCCATAATTTGGGTCAACTCGAGAGCCCATTTCCAGTTTTGACAATAAATTTTGTTTGTTTAATAACTCCCTCGTTTTTCAACATTTTTAACTCATTCAACTTCCAAAATGACCTTAATTTAACTATTAAAACCACCAATGAATTTTGGCCCCCTTAAAAATTCATTTGCATCTTGGATTTGGGTGATCAAGTTAGGTATTGGGCCAACCCGAAAGCCCATTTCCAGTTTTAAAATTGTTTTGTAATTATTTCATAAAATATTCAATTTTTATTCTTTTTTGGTGATTCCACCTCTCACCTTCTCCCACTGTACCTGGCCGCACCCCCAGCTTCGTTTCCTCCTCTTTGGAGATCGCATCTGTTGCGAATTAGGGCCTAACTTCTCTGGTTTCTAAAAACGTCCAGTTTTCTCAAGTAAGTGACTATCCTTCTAGTTCTCTCCTTTTCCTTGAGATTTATCTTTTTTTTTCTTGAATCCCCAAATTTCCAGAAGCTAGGGCTTCGTGCCTAGGGTTTCATTTTGGGTTTCATGGTTCAATCCTCTGGTTTTAGGTTTGATATCACTTCCTTGTGGCGCGGTGGTCGTGCGGTTGAAGTTCCGCACTAGGATTTGCGGTTCTTGAATCTTTTGGTAGGTGATTCCATTGTGTGTGCAATTTTTGGGAATTTGCTTGCTGTGTTGAGGGTGAATTAATGCTTATTGAATTTTAATGTTTCTGTAAAAATTGGTTTTAGTTGCATTTACAATGCAAATGAATTTTATGTTACAATTTTTGGTGAAATTGAGGGTTTTTCATGAAAGTCTTTTATTGGTTCATTTTGGGATGAACTCTAATTACATAGTTGATTTTGTTGAACTGTATTAGGAATTAAAATAATGTTTTAAATATTTATTCTTTTTGTTTGTGGCTGAAAAAGTTTGTTTAAATTGTGTTTGAGAAGCAAATGGGCATTAAGTGCCATGTTGGTGTGAAAATGGTGGTTTTTAAGATATATAATTTCTTGGTTAACATTGGGCTGCCCCATAACTGAATTTTTGGTTTTATTAAATTGTGTTGAACTGAAATTTTGTTTTGATGACTTACAAGTGTTCACATACTGTGAAAAGTGGATATTTCAAAGAGTTTTGGGTGCAAAACAATGTGATGTTTTGAGAGGTTGTTTTATTGAAGATCAAAATATTTTATTGACTGTTTCAAATGATATAAAATGTGTGTAGCTACTGTACTATTTGTTTGTGACCAGTAGTGATACTTTACATGAAAAAGTATGTGTGTTGTTTGCTGAAATTGTTTGAGCACAAAAAGGGGAATCCCGGGTACTTAGGTGGGCGGATATGTACTAGTACGGCTAGTGGACCGGATGGGTTGTGTCCCTGTTTTACTGAGCAAATGGATAACGACAACACTAACTGAACTATGTGGATGTTATTTGGGGACCACTAGGTTATGGGTTTGTTCCCTACTAGTGGCTCGTGCACGGGAAAGGATTGTGACTTGGATACTTTACACCGAGGTACGAGGTACATAGGGCCCGAGACTATCTAGTTGCCTAGGGGTGTTCCCAATTTTTGTGCTCATTAGAATTGTAGTATTTACCCTTGTTGTGGGATCTTTTGGCAGTACTTTATAGTAGCTCACATGTTTATTTAATGTGTTATCATTCTGAAATTCTTGGATTGAAAACTGTTCTCATTTGAATGTTTCTTTTCTTGAAATTTTTAACATTGTTTCACCTTGTGTGTTAAAATTGCTAGTTTTGTTCCCATTGTATTGCATACTCTTTGGAATCTTCTGGTGGTATCCTATTGGGCTTAGGCTCACACCCTACTTACACCCCTTGGGTGTAAGTAGAACTTCTTATGCTTGACTCAGGTAAAGGGAAGGCTAAGGGTGATGGCGCTTCAGGGTGTTAGTCCCCATCGTTGGGGCAGAGTTGTGGAGAAGGCTTGCGGGTGATGACACCCTTGTTGCGTGAAGTGATTGGGGATGTCTTGATGTTGTCATTATTTGTATTTGGACCACTTGTAGTGTCTTTAAACATATGTATTCAGATCTGGTTTTGTTAGGAATGGTTTAGTATGGAAATTTCAGATTCTTATTATTGATTGTTTTATTTGTTTTATGCTTTCATACTCGGGTAAATCGTTCCCAAATCATATTGTTTTATACCCGGGCACTTGTTCCAGCCCGTGGGGATAGGGAATGCCCTTCGGGTCTTGCCACGGGCCGGGTTTGGTGCCATTAATGGTGGCGACCAGATCCGGTTCGTGACATGCATGACTTGTGATGTGGAATGCTTTTAAACATGACAATTCTTATATTTGTTGGAATTAAATTATCAAATTAGTTATGTATTCCTTGAGATATACTTTGGTTCCATATATTGAACTCCATGAATGGACTCATAGGTTACTTGTTTTATGAATACCCCAATAGTGATACTTTGATTCTTTTATAAAATGCCCTATACTGGAAAATGAGGCATATTACATATCTACCAAGGAGTGATCCTGATTCTCTGGATGAGTGACCTTCTTTAGGGATAGATTTTTATACCATTCCACAAGAGACAATCAGACCCCTACATGATATACATGGGAAGATCTCAAAAGATCGGGCTTTACACCATGCCGAAAGTGATACAAAGGCTTCATCATATGGATCACCTTTGATGGACGCTTACAATGATGTGTATTTTTTGTTATCCTAGAAAGATAACTAGGATCCTTTTTATGGATCACATTATATGGGCTCATGATTAAATGAATTATATTCTAAATTTTACTTAAATGTGGCCATTTAGATTTCCCTAGAACAATAAAACAAACATTACCCATTGTGAAAATGGTTTCAGTGAATGTAGTTAACTTGATTTAAAATGCATTATGATCAGTTTCGATCACACATCAAAGGGGTGTTGTTTGAGGCAACATAAATGTGTCATCGATGGTGTTATGATAAGTGTGTATCCCGATATTCTTATTACTCCTCAATGAGGTGTTGACGCAGTCTCCTATGGACCAGACTTGTTCAGTTGGTCTGAAATGGTAAATGTGGTCAATGAATCATCTTTATTATATTATGCATACTTTATGGTCAATGGTTCATCTTTATTATATTATGTTTCTGTAATCTTACACTATCGTATATTTTGTGTAGGCACATTATGATATACATGGATAAAAGCTGGATCACATTACCGAGGAACACATCTCAATATGTTAAGGGTTTGAATGGGTTTTTAGATTTTGCAATTTCTAATCGATCCGTTGAAGGGAGAATAAGATGTCCATGTCCTAAATGTAAATTTAGAACATGGTTGAAGAGAGATGAAGTTTATGAACATTTAATACTGAAGCAATTCCCTGAGAAATATTTGTGTTGGATTTGGCATGGATAATCAAACAATACAGAAAGATTGAGGACTGATGTTAATCCACAGAATGAGGTCCCAAGTTCTTCGACAATGGAAAATGAAATGCAAAACCTCATAAATGATGCATTCGGCACTGCAAGACACCACTATGAGCATCAAAACATATCAGAACAACCAGAAGAGGGTGCTACAAATTGCAACGTGACAAGTGATGTTTCTGAGACTGTAACAAAAGCAGATCAAGATTGTAACATATCATTGGATCCTCTTGATTCTGTGGAGCCAAATGTAAGGGAAAACTTCAGTGAGGAAAATGCATTTCATGATTTAGTTGACGATGGAAATCAAGAGTTGTATAGTGGGTGTTTGAAATATTCAAAGCTTTCATTTCTACTGAAGTTGTACCATATCAAATGTCTATGTGGAATTACAAATAAGGCAATGTCCATGTTATTGGAATTGATTCGTGATGCATTTCCTGAAGCAAAAATCCCAGAATCGTTTTATGATATGAAAAATAATTCACAATATCATCCATGTATCCCAACATTACTGAAATAATCACGATTCATCCCATATATTCAAATATAGAGAGTTGGATGATGAGGATGAGGTAATGATTTGGTGAACCCAATGGAAATCATGGATCATTTGTAGATTACTCTTCATGGGAATGTTAATCCATTTTATCATTTTCTATGGTGGAATAGTGGTTCGGAGGAGATATTTTTTGGTACATATTCAAAGATGAATGAATAATGTCATAAAGTGTTTTAAGTCATTCATTTTTTTCAATGTAACTATGTAAATATATTTTATTGTTTGTCATAATATGAATATGGTCCCTTTAATTGGTTGGTTATGAAACATGGTTATGTGTTTATTTATTTAATGATTAGTTTTGATCAAATTATTATGTTATCCTTGAGAGGTTTCCCACAAGGGTTCTATTTTGGAACCATTTATATTCATTGGAACATGAGGATGATAATTGTTTTAGTGGTATCCTAGGTAATATATCCAGTTTTAATAAAACCCACCTACTTGTTTTATTGGATTTTGGATATTTCATTATGGTTTTATGAGTCATTTCACATTGAAACATTCATGGGTTTTCTCATAGATTCCCTATTTATTCATTCGAACACTAGTTTGATCATGTTGTCTTTTAAATTGGTCATTTTTTGTTTGTTACATAATTATGTTTCTTGTTTTCATATTGTGGTTTCTCATTCATTCACGTATTCAGTTGAGTTGGTCATGAAGCCTTGTGTTCCATTATTAATTTTCTCATGTTGGTTTTATAGTCAATTATTCCATCATGAGATTTCATGATCTAAATCTTGGGTCACATGTTCCTTCATTAGTTTACGTGGGTTGGTTATGATATCAATTAGTTGGTTTTGGAGGATGGTTTTGAATAAAAACAATCACTCCTATTAGTCATGTGGTAGTTCAATCAATGTATTTGTTCAGTTAGTGAGATACATGTTTCTTGTTATGGTGTGGTTTTGTCTATGAGGGATGGTGTTTTTAATGTTGGTTTTTATTATGGTAAGAGATGTTATGGTAACTATTATGAGGATGTTGGTTTTTGTGTGTAGTGGTTTGTGGTAGTATTCTTTTAGTGATGGAATATGAAATGGTGATGATGTAATAATGTTGTAAGATGTTGTACATTACAAATATGTGTGGATGTGATATTATGTGGGGCTGATGGGTGAGATGTGGCTGTAGTTTTGGAAAATTTAGGGCAGTGGTGGAGCAGATCCAACATTTTTTTTTCCAGTTCAACATTTAGCGGCGGTTTTAACCGCCGCTAAATGCCATACCTGTGAACATTTAGCGGCGGTTTTAATCGCCGCTAAATAACAAGGAATCATTTAGCGGTGGTTAAAACCGCCGCTAAATTTATTATGATGATATTTCGTGGCGGTATTCACCGCCGCAGAATAGGTGCATCAAACGCCTGAATTTAGCGGCGGTTAAAACCGCCGCGAATAAGCTGCCCATATAACCGCCGCTAAATGAAGAGAAACCGCCGCTAAATGAAGGACCTACGACACATTTCTAAAACCGCCGCGGAATCGAAAAAACCGCCGCTAATAGATTGTCGACGCCAAACTTAGCGACGGTTTTTGTAAACCGCCGCCACACAATATAGCGGCGGTTTAAACCGCCGCTAAACGGAAAAAAAACCGCCGCTAGGACCGGCATTTGTTGTAGTGTGTTATGTGTAGTCCTAGCTTGCCCAAGACACTAAACATCTGGATCCTCCATGTGTAATACTATTATGTTGTTTATCTTTGATATGATGTAATAGTAATGTAAGAAAAGGCTGGGTCGCTATAGTTGGTATCAGTGGAAAGGTTTAGTTAATTTGGGAATTAGGCTTAGTGAACCCTAGAGAAAACCTACAACAAGATACTAAGTACAAATATGAACACAATGATATTTACCTAGGGATCCCATATGTTATGTTTTTGGATAAATGAATAAGTCATTCATTACTTGTTTACTTATGTTTTGTAATAACCTTTTCTATTTTAGAAAATGGTGGGAACCAGGAGAGGTAATAAAGGAGAAGTACCCTCACCTGTTTGTGTAAAGTGAAATTTCGGGGGCGAAATTTCTTAAGGGGGGAAGAATGTAACGACCCAAAGTTTTTCAATGGAAAATTCCCTTCTTATATCTATGTCATAAAAACACAAAATAATGAACTACTAAGTGATAAGTGACCTTTAAACATAATTTTGTCACCCCTATGTTTGGAATTTTAAAAATCCAACATTCACAGTTGTGTTCAAGATAGTTTTTGGAGTCCAATGAAACAAAAAAAATTTTGGTGAATAGTAACCTACCCTTATGAATAGTAACATACCCTTATGAATATTAATATGACACTTATGAATAGTAAATAAGAGTAACATTACCTATGAATAATAAAATAAAATTTAGACATCATAGAAAGTGATAATTTGACCTTAGTAAACATTTTTTGTATTTTATAAGTCATAAATAATTAATTATAATTAATTAATTAATTTAAATAAATATTTATTTTCTTTAAATATATTCATAAATTATTGAATCAATGTCTAATAGTTTTTATATAATTTTATAAGACCCTACGTAAATTTTTAAAGAACTAAAAAATCTGTTTTAATTTTAAAAACTGTTTTTTAAGTAAATTATGATTTTAATTAAATATTAAATAAATAATAATTGGAAAATTATTTTTGAAAAATGGACATCATTTTTGGATTCTACACGTCGAAAAATGGTAGGGGTTAATTTTTGTGTTTATTCTGAAATACTTCAATTTTCAGGTGAGTAGTAAAAAATAAAGTTTTTCGCATAATCCGTGTACACAAAATTGCATCATTAATGATGTAATAATGACCTAAACATTCTAGAACTTTAGTTTCTGCCAAAACATATTAAATTTCCTAAATTTTTCCTTGAAATACAATAAATCCAATTCTCAAACCTAAAAATAACTTTCCAAAGCCTAAAGTCAAAAGGTGATTTCTTAAAGTGTCTTTTTCTCTTTCATTCACTTTTTTTAATAAAGTAATTAATTCAAATTATAAAGAAGATTTAAAGCCTAAAAAGAATTTTATTATATTAATATATGATTTAGGATGTCAAAAAACTACTATTACAAGTCTAACTTATGATATATTATTTTATTAAATATTTGATGCCAAAAACACCTCCCTCCTCATGTATAAATAAGCCCTCCCCCTCCTCTTGCCATACCACACCTCTCAAGCTTCAATAATTTTCTAAGCTCTGCCCAATCATCTCTCCTAGTCCCTTCCCCACGTCCATGAGCTCCTGGTCTCATCAAAAGACCAAGCATAGGCCCTTAAGGAGGTTCTTAAGAGGAGGATTCTAAAGGTAATTTCTCTCCCTCTTCTCCTTTAATTTCCTTTCAAGTTCAAGTTCCTTTTTTGATCTCTCCCTACCTATATTCATCCAAAATGTTTTGTAACTCCAGTGTTAAATATATACTGTAATATTATGATTCTAGTGGTATATTATATCACCCCACACCCTTTCTCTCATCCTATTATTTTATTAAAGAGAACGTTGTTCATGTGGTGATAATTTATCACCTTCAAAAACGACATGTTCTCTTCTTCCATTTCTACCTTGAAATCTGGTCATGAAACCATTTTTATGGTTGAAACAGAATATGTTATATGTATTATGTTCTATTTTAAGTTCTGGAAATAACCTATGGCCATACTACTAAGTGAAAAGTTAAAATGAGTTCGTTGTGATCCAAAAACCGCTCAAATTAAACTAAATAATCATCATTTAATTCTTATCTAATGATTCGGCCACATGGAAATAATATAAATCATTATAATATCATTCAAGTTTCTGTAATATCATTAATTACATGTAATATCAGTTCTGTATGTTTACCCATGATCTACCCACACATCAAATTAAGAATACAAGTGGACCGCTCAAGAAAACCATGAAAATGAACATCCCCGATCAATGTTTTTAAACTCTATAAGACATCCAAAGGAACATTATATGAAATAATGAAACCAGAATGAACCCTATTAATGTATAAAAGGTTCTTCAATTTCTAATTAATGAATATAATGTCATTATACAGGACATTAAAGAGAAGGAGGCATTCGAGTACAAGGTAAGGGGAAATCTCAAACCCAATTTTCTTCCTTCGGGTTCTCCCTCTTTTACTCCATTTTTGATATGGTTACTCCTCAAAGGTCTTTTGTTCATATTTTCCTTTACTTTTCTGGGATATACATGTTTTCCACTGGTTTTTATGTCCATCAAAATGTTTTCTAAAAGAACTCTTCTTTCAAGATCTCACCTTTTACCTCTCATTCAAGGTTGATGGTTTTTATATCAAGTATGTTGTTCCCTCTTTCTTTTGGGAACCCAAAGCTTATGAATGTTTTATTATGAGATGAAACCCATTCCTTTACATGGGTTATTTATGTACATTTTTGATATGTGTTCTATGTGGCAAGCATGATAATGATAATGTTATGATGTGACGGGTGCGCCCAGAATTATATAGCGCAATATGAATGTTTAAATGTGACGGGTGCGCCCGAAATTATATAGCACTCCAATACATTGGGTAAAGTGATGAATCTAATGAGTAAATGTGAAATGATGCATGAACATAATGCTAACTTTCTTCACAATTATGTGTGGTAGTTAACCAGTAAGACATGATATTTCATTTTTATGCTTTTCCACATTTCAAGTTTATTGTTTATGCTCCTCTCATGTTCAAGATCGTCTTCCTATGTCATGATTATGCTTACCCCATGCTATATTATTCTTATATATCCTCTTACTGGGCATTTATCTCACCCCTTTTGATGTATATCCTCAGGTGGCTACATGTACTAAGGAGAGGACAAGTGCTACTAAGAAGCTATCGAAGAAGAGATTAAATGAACTTTTATGCTTGATGTTGTACTTGTTATGTGTAGTCTTAGTTTTCCCAAGACACTAAACCTCTAGATCCTCCATGTGTAATACTATTATGTTGTTTATCTTTGAAATGATGTAATAGTAATGTATGAAAAGGACGGTTGGCTATATAAATTCCCTTACATGGCCCCTCTTTAGGCATCCTCCAGGTCACCACACATGGGTGTGTGCTTGGTTGTTACACAGCTAACACATGGATAGATATGGAAACTGAGTACATGACTTGTACATAAGAAATTTTCAGAAACTACTCATTTTCTCAAAAACATACAGAAAAGAAGAACATACCACAAAAGAAGATCTGGGTTCTGAAAAACATCCCCCTTAAAAAAATCATCTGTGAATTTCACTAGAAAGGAAGAATTGAAGAATAATCCTCCAATATCTCCTACCATTGTGATCATACATTGGCTGCCCTCACGTATGTCTCGTCATGTACTCGCTCGTGATGCCATAGCACTTGTACTCATGGAATTGACATTCCACCGAGAACCTTTTCAGTTTGATCAACAATATGTATTGGATGCTCCTCGAATGAGGCGTCCACCTCTAAATCAACCTTGTTGGGTTGAAAAACAAGATAAGGGTCTAAGTAGTATCGTTGAAGCTGAGAAATGTGGAAGACATCATGCACAACCCCATACCTATGAGGTAACTACAACCGATAGGCAACCGGTCCAACTCTCTCCAAAATCTCAAACAGTCTGACATACCCCAGTGAAAGCCTACCCAACCTCATGATCCTGTTGTGTCCCAACCTCGGTGTAACATGAAATAACACCTGACCTCTGACCTCGAACGCTAGAGGTTGTCTCCTTCGGTCAGCATAATACTTCTATCAAGATTTTGCAGTACCCATCCTCTTCCGAATCAACTCTCTCTACTCTGTGGTCTCATGGACAAGATGAGGTCCTAGTGTGGGTTCCTTTCTAGTATCCAGCTAACATAAGGGTGATCAGCATGGCCTACCGTACAAAGACTCATATGGCACCATCTGATGAGTTGTGTGAAAACTATTATTGTTGGAAAATTCAACAATAGGTATTTGTTTCTCCCAATAACACCCAAATTCAAGGATTCATGCTCGAAGCATGTCCTCATACACCTTAATCGTACGCTCAGACTAACTTTCATAATGGGGTTGGTATGTTGTACTGAGAAGTACCTGTGTACCCAAAGCCCTCTAAAGTCCCTACCATAACTGAGAAGTAAAAGGTGTGTCTGTGTCTAAAACAATGGATCGTGGGACCCCATGTAGATGTACAATCTCTCAGATGTACATCCTTCCCAGGTCAGCTACACTTAATGTCTCATGGATCAGCATGATGTGATCAACCTTCATGAGTCTGTCACTGACAACCCAAACTGCATCATTACCTTGAGGAAACCTCAGAAAACCTATTACAAAGTCCCACATGACATTGTTTCATTTCCACTTGAGAATGGGTAACTACTGTAAAAGCCCTGCTGGTTGTTGATGCTCCGCCTTCACCTGTTGGTAGGTGGAACATCTGATGAAGAACCTAGAAACATCTCTTTTCATACCTGGAAACCATAACTGACAGTGTCGATCATGATACATATTCATGACACCCGGATGATCTACCCAAAATAAAGAATTAAATTCTTGCATCAGCTCCCCGTGAATGTCTTCTGGCACCCATACGTGCCCATGAAAATGCAATATCTCATCCTCTCCTACTGTCCAACCAAGAATAGGGTCCTCTCCTGCAACTCACTTCTGTAGGACTAGGCTTTCAAAAATTGATAGCTACCTCATTCACACTTGATCATGCTTAGTAGAGGTAACAACTATAGAAGATAAAAACATCCACCCTTGTCTATCATGCACCTCTAAATGCATCTCAATGAACATATCCCTATGCTACCACTCCCTACTGGCCTCCTGAACTACTTGTACCTAACTCATCCTTCTCAACACATTGTCCACTACATTTCCATTCCCAGGCGTATAGGCAAGCTCAATGTTAAAAGACTAAAGGTATGCAACCCACCGTGGCTATCTCAAATTCAGGTCACGCTGAGTGAAAGTATACTTGAGGATTTTTTGGTAAGTGAAAAATACAAAACTCTATCCGAACAACTACTGTCTCCAACAGCTTAATTCCTGAACAACTGCATCCAGCTCGAGATCATGCGTCAAGTAGTTCCTCTCATGTGGCCTCAACTGCTGAGACTCATATGCAACAACCCATTCTCCGTACATAAGCTATACTCCTAGCCCGATGCCTAATTCATCATTGTACATAGTATAGCTCTTACCCTCTTCTAGTAATACTAGTATCGATGCTGAAGTCAACCTACCTTTCTGATCATGAATGGATGACTCCCAAGATTATGACCACAAGTACTTCACACCCTTCTTAGTCTGGTCCATCAGTGGAACTAATAAGAATGAAATGTTTTTTATGAAACGTATGTATTAACCAGCCAGCCCTAGAAAACACAGTACCTCAATGGTGTTCCTCGTTTGCTCCCATAGAACTATTGCTCTCACATTCTCTGGGTCTACTGATACTCCTGACTCTAAGATAACATGACCCATGAATTGAATTTGTTCCATCAAAAAGTTTAATTTTGAGAGCTTATCATATAAATGATGTTGTCTTAGTGTACTCAAAATGATCTCAAGATGTGTCGCATTGTCGTGTCGAGTGTGAGCGTAACCCAAGATAACGTCCATAAAAACTACTACAAAAGAATCCATGTATGGATGGAACACTTAGTTAATCAGTTCCATAAAGAACGCAAGAATGTTAGTGAGACTGAACAACATAACCACAAACATGTATAGACCACTCATGCTCTGAAAGGCTATAAGATGAATATCATATTGTCTAACGTACAACTGATTGTAACCAGACCTCAAGTCAATCTTCAAGAACACCCAGGATCCTCGAAGCTGATCAATGAGATCATCAATACTTGGAAAAGGATATCGGTTATTGACTGTCTACTGGTTTAACTTACAATAATCCCCAAAAAGTCTAAGAGTACTGTCCAAATTCATCACCAACAGGACATGGGAACACCAAGGAGAAGTACTGGGTCAGATTAACCCCTTAGCCTGCAACTCCCCCAACTACTTCTTGGGCTACTGTAATTCTTGTGTAACCATCAAATAAGGAGAAATGGACACCAGTGCTGCTCCAGGCACACAATCAATAGAAATGTACACCTCTCACTCCAGAGGGAAGCCTGAGAAGTATTCTAGAAATATATCCCTGAAATGATCCACCACTTGAGGAAATTCCATCTGTGAAGTCCCCTGGTCATCCAGATATTCTCTAAAAATATATTTTGTAACTCCTCCTAACCCATGATGCTCAGATCCCACTATACTTAGACATCCCATTCACCCTTATGAAGAAACGATCTGCCCTCTAGTGATGTGGAACTCACCCTATGACGATAGAAATCGAAAATTTCTTATAAGGGAACTAACTAATCCATTCCGAGAATGACATCATAGCCTTCCATCTCTAGGAAATAAGGGTCCCATAAGAAGTGACACCCACCAACCTCTATAGGGGACTCCTTGAGCAGACGTACACTAGCCGTTTTAGTCACCATCGGAGTGTTTAATGTCACGATCTCATGTAAAAAAACATACACAACCCAAGGCTCTCCACAAAAGTGATAGATTTAAACATATGGGAATCCCTAGTATCAAAAAGATCAGTAGCTAAAACTATGGCAACGAGGAGCATACCTCGAACTGTAGAGGGTCCAGGATACTACTCCTACAAGGTTAGCTCCCCTAGAAATGTCTATCATGCATCGCGGCCCGGTGACCCTGCCTTACCTTGCTGAGCAGATACACCTTGTTTTTGCTGAAGGCCTAGTGACTGGATACCATGACCATGACCACAACCATGGCCTGAACGACCAGGAGAACTCCAGTTCCCAGACTGGTGGGGAACTGGTGGTGCTTCTCTGAAACGAGGAGTCATTGAAGAACCTATATCTCAAACTATTGTTAGAAGAACTGATGGAAGTGCTGAATATGGACCATCTTGCTGCACGATCAGCACTCTACTGGGTCCCTCGGGCCATGTGGTCTCATATACCCACTCTTCCTTCACTGGTAGCACACCACCTAGCTACCAGAAGAAATGTCACACCTCCTCGTATCCACATGCATCGACTCCCTACAGTGATTCCTGCTCTCAGTAGGAGGGATACCAACTCCGAATGTCGAATAACACTGGCTCACCACTCAAAAATCCCTCAAATTGTGCTCCTTAATTAGCACCTAGTTGACTATAGAAGTGATGGAAGTCAACCTGAATATGTTCACCTAATATTGGATGTTGTGCCTGAGACCATACTCAATATTCCGTGATTGAAATAATTCATCACCTCGGGGAATACGTGTAAAGCATTGCTATTCTGTGAAGTGAGACGAATACACCATAAGAGAAAGAGTACCCTACTCCAAACTCATTAACACTCAGGCTGGATCGGCCCTCAATGTCTCTAGGTCGAAGTAGTCATTAATGGCCTACTAGAACTCATCCCAAACCATAACTTTCTGGAATACCACCTCTATGGTCACATCCCACCATCTCTTGGAAGAGCCCCGAAGCATTTATGTATCAATATTCCCTTATATATAGAGGATCCTATTAATTCTCAAGGATAGAAATCACGGATTATCACTATGATTCTGCATCTTGAGGCCATCTTTCCCATGTAGAGGTGGAAGGATGCTACTACTGGAAAACCAGTATCAATTCTGCTGGAGAAGTGGCAGGATGTAGTACACCTCGGATGGTCTCCATAATCCTCATAAAGTCCTCTATGAACTATGTTTCATCAGCAGTGTCTGGAATGATGGCTGGTGCCAAGACTGACATTACTGGAGGATTTATTGGTAGTCCCTGATCTTCCATATCTTGGGTCTGATCACTGCCCTATAACAGGCAGACAACAGGAGGACGTCTCGGTTGCATGACTCTGCAAGGTCAAGCGCACAACAGAGATCATGACTAACAAGGGAGGAAAGATAGAAGTGTGAGAAGGGAACAAGAGAAAGAAAGCATTCATGTTTTTCAAAACATGGGTACACGGTTTTTATAATGACTACTCAGCATGTTCCCTTAATCCTGTACATGGGCATGTAGTTTTTACAACCTTGGTCGTGTAACACCCCATACACATGGCGTGTTGTCCTAACACACTGCATGTACTTCAATCATATTTCCCTAACCAAGTTCTTCTACATGTCTAAGGCACGTGGTTCTCTAAGAAAAATACTACATGGCACGGTACTGCGAGACACGACATGTACTGGATGAACCTCACCGATCCATTTTGTTTGTTACACGGTAGAATACAAAGTTTACACTATATGACGTGTTCTATCTTGACATGGGGTGTAAAAAGTTTGTTTCTATCTATCTGTGTCTTTAGTCATTTGTGTGGGAACATGGTCTATGAAACATGGTGTGAACATCCGAAACATGATGTGTTCAACCAAGATTCCCAACCTTGTGTCTTGGCACACACAGTCAGGGACACGGTTAGAGACCACACGTCGTGTGCTCAAGAAAAATAGGTCCTTCCTAAACCGAAGGACACATGGCATGTATTCATCATTACACTTCGTGTATTATAGGTTTTTCTCGATAGTAAGCCTCATAAACTACTCTGAAACCCATGAAAGCACTGAAAAAAACATTATTGGGACAAATTTCTATCTTTGAGGGCCGATACACCCTGAAAATCAAAACTTGGAATCTTATACATGTCATATATACACATAACAGAGCAACGATCTACCAAGTTCTGGTCCACAAGGGCTCATACCCCTCAACATCTAAAGATTGGAAATCATTTAAATGAATCTATACACAATTCAATACCTTATGAAAAGATGGAATTTTATCAAGGCATCTATCACAACATCACGAATATCTAGAAAAACATCTTTCAAAACAACATGAAATCCCTAACGCAACCTAAATGGCATGGAAAGAATGTATGACATGTGATCTCTAGAATCTTTCTATATGATGTGTGAGATCGCATTCCTGCATCTCATTGGGTTGCAAAAGAGAGATAACTTTAATAATATCAATGATAACAACAAAAAACATGTTAATCACCCAATAGTGAAATCAAATGAACTGTAAAATTGCTAAACCAAAAGTGGAAATAACGAGGTAGACTATGTTTTCACTATACATTGCCTCATGTGTATTACCTTGAACACTAGAGGCTTCTGAATAGCAGTGAGGGTCGTTGGTGTGATAGTGGGGAAAATATTTCCTCAATGGTAGAGTAACACAGTGGATGTAAAACAGATAGTTGTAGCAGAAAAAATAAAACATGCAATAGGTAAAAAATGGAAGTAATAAATAACTGGAGCACACAAACATATATATTTATATATATGATTAATGATACATATGTCTAGAAAAGAATCCAAACATGTCACAAATATGGAATACAATACAAGACCAAAGTACAACAGAAAACCTATTTATTGCTCCACAACATCGCTAGCCTCTTCTTGGTCCCATGGTCCCTAGATCCGTAGCAATCAAGTACCTAAAGTAGAAGGGTGACTGCCCTTATCTATACCTATAGAAATATAATATTTTTTGTCCCAAAAGCATGACCCAAATAGGGTGTGAGACTAATCCCAGTTGGCAACTATCCAAAGACCTGTTCCTAATAGTTTTTGAAAATATATGGAAGGAAATAACCAAAATGAAGCAGTAAACATGGAACTAGACATAGTAACAATCCTACATTTTCAAATGCATTCAGTTTCATATATCAAGTAAGTAGCTAATCAAAATAAATTAACCCTTTAGGATGTACTCACTGCCTAACCCCTATGGTTCAACCAAAACATACAAAACAACCCTCTAGGATGTACAAACAGTCTAACCACTATGTTTCAACTTTATAATAGACTCTCTGAGGAAGCACTCACTGTCAATTCCCCCTGTAGTCTCATATCAGTAACTAATATATTCTCTAGAGAATCAATAAAAATCTAATTACCTCTTTGGACTACATTGAGGAACTAAAGACACTTTGAGGGAGCCATCAATGTCCATCTCCCCTATGGTCTTGAAACGTAATAGTAAAAACAAACACTTTAGAGAATCCCTTAATGTCTATTCTCCATATGGTCTACAACACTAGGTTCTCACAACACTGTGTAAGTAAATCAAGCATAGAAATATATGGTAGCCAACATAAACCTCATGAACTACTTGGATAAAGAATCTACAACATATCATAGCAAGTTAGATAATATTTACTCCTCCCTAACAAAAATAGGAATTGAAAACCGAGCAGTAGTCTAATAGGAAAAGATATCCCAAATGGTCAAAACAACAAAAACATGGGGATAACATCCATAGCCTAGAAATGATAATCCAATACAAAAAAATTAACCACCATCCAATCAAAAAAGGAACTACAGGTAATAATAACACTAAAACAATAAACACACAATACCCCATTCTAGAGTATTAGGCACATTTTCAAATAAAATTCAACGACTAACTATTGAAATGTACAAACCACCTACCATGGTGTTGTGAGATCGATATATCGAAGCATTGGCCCTTGGATCAACTTAAAATGCGGTAGATCTAAAAAAGCCAAAAAATTTTCACCAAGGATATCTTGAGAAAGATTATAAATCAAGAGATGAAGCTCTAGAAGATGGATGGGATTACTGTGGTGATCCCAACGCAATCGATGCCGGTTGAATCGGAGAAACGATGCTCGATCGGGGGATCAGGGAATGATCAGGGCTATACAGATGCTCTCATTCAAAGAAGGTGAAGAACAATATACTTCTGAAAATTAGATGCGACCCCGGTTCGTTTAATGAAAAAATGAAAGTACACGGTGTTGACATTATTAGTACATGACGTGTACTTTCCCTTACTAGGCCTCACTTTAGGCAACCTCCAGGTCACCAAACACGGCTGTGTTCTTGACCGTTACACGACCAGTATATCACTACATGTGGAAACTGAGTACAAATTGCGTACATTGTATGTACACATTGGGTACTCAAGTAATTTCTAACAACTCCACTTTTTCTAAAAATCAAATAGAAAAGAAGAACATAACTGAAAAAAAGATATGTGTTCTTATACAATAGACGAATGATGATGAAATATTCCATAAGAATAATAAAATATCAGTTTGGGTATGTTACTAGAATTATCATACCATTTTCATGAAGGGAGATAAAAATAAATGAAATGAACTCAATATAAAAAGAAAAGTTGAGAAATCCAAAATGATAATTCGGCCGCATTACTGTGTCACATAAAATTTCATTAAATAATTTGAAAAGAAAAAATAGCATCCCATCATTATTACATAATATAGAGAGTAAGGGGGATATGTTATGACATATTCCAATATAAACCAATTTAAATTAATATATAATTATATAATAAGAGTTCTTGTAAAAGAGAGAGATTTTGAGATGAAAATTATGCAGCATAACGACTATACAATATGGTTTTAGAAAACCTTAAATGGGAGGGGAAAGGGGTAACACATTCATAAAATACTCCTAAAATATTATTGGGATATAATTTCATGGAAATAATAACATGGTATTAAAACTATGACCACATACCACATAAAAGTGAACCTGAATGAAAAGGAGAAGTTGGGAATTATCTTAACTTACAGTGTAACTCATAAGAATTGATGGTTGGGACCATGGGGGCATGAGGACACCTTGAGAGGAATAATACGTAGGTTATACTACTAGATCTTTATGATTATGAGTTTGGATTAAATGAAAATGAAGGAATTAATTTTTATTAATAGTAAATGGGAGGTAGCTTTTTATTAATTTAAAGGGACACCTCAATAGTGGTTTTGGCCAAACCATGGGATTGAACATGGTATTACACACATTAGGACCCTCACATCATATTTTACTATACATAAGTAGACCAGAATTTTATATTAATTATTATATCATTATGATTCCATTAAACATATAGAAACTCAAAAATGTATTTTTACTAATCATGAAAAATTCATGTATTTTATAAAAATCCAAAATATTAACCCTAACCATTTTTTGATGAGTAGAATTAAAAAATGAAATACATTTTTAGAAAATAAATTTCAATAGATTTATAATTTTATTTTTAAATAAAATCATAAATTATTCCCCAAAAATATCTTTAAAACTATAACTCGTTCAATAACAAAAAATGAAATTAATCAAGGTCCATAAAATTATCTTATAACAAAAAGACAATAAAGTAACAATTTATGAATAAATTGTATGAAGATAAATTTTCATTTTAAATTATTAAATAAATCATTAAATTGTAATAAATATATTTATGACATGAAAAAAAACAATACTTATATTACGATTTTTTTTTTCATTTTTAAGATGTCTAGATTGTATTTATACATTCATGGGTGATGTTTCAATTTTTTGGCCAATTTATTATTCATTAACACACATAAGGATAAGTTACAATTCATATTGGTATGTTACTATTCACCAAGAATTATGATTATATTATCAGGATCTAAATTTTTTACTGAATGCAATTGGGTATGTTAGTTTTTTGTAAATTCAAATTTCAGAAGTTGAAAAATTACATTTACTAGATAGGTTATAACAACGTGGTGTTTTGTATAAACTCATTATTTCATGAATTCAATATTTAATCTATTTTTAAATTAGTATGGTCTTTTATTTTTCCATCCTTACAAAAATTTCATCCTCAAAAGTTGAAATTGTACTTCAAAATTTAATGGTAGATACATGAAAATTCCAATATGGGAAACCCCCTTCGGAATTAGGGTTAATAAAACATCATCCTAAAAGAAGGTTAAGGGAAATGAGTTTGTAACACAAAAATTGTTCTTTTGTATGGGGTGACATTAGTTAGAAGTAAAAATATAGACATGGAAGACAAATTTAAATTTTAAGTTCAAATGGAACATGGTAGAGAACATGTTCTCTTGAAAGTTGAATACTACAAAACTATAAACTGTTGATCAAACAAATAATATATGTTTTCAAAGATTGTAATAGTAGAACAACATTTAATTTTATACTCATTTCATTGTGTGGATGTATTATTCCACTCCACATGAGTATAAATATATGTTTATATTGAAAAATTCATCCTTGTATTTCACCTTAAACTATCTATATTTATAACATAGCACATGTTACACCATGTGGTGAAGTAATACATTATCCTCTAAAATCTCAAACAAGAATCAAATTAAACCATTTCATAAATGGTTACACATACCAAAATAAAATTATATAACACATTAAAATGAAGGAATCTGAAAATACATGATGAATTTATTATTGAACCTTAGTCAACATGAAGCAACTATAAATTTTTACATTCAAAAAATATTAATATCAGAATCACTTTCCCTCTTAAAATATGGTAAGAAATCAAATTACCATAAAACCTTATTCCAAAGAACTATCA
The DNA here is from genome assembly GCA_963277665.1 of Viscum album. NCBI lineage: Eukaryota > Viridiplantae > Streptophyta > Magnoliopsida > Santalales > Viscaceae > Viscum > Viscum album. The sequence goes on along the minus strand of OY728121.1, from coordinate 167,707,039 downwards.
TACTTACACATTCTATTGGATATATTACTTATATCCAAAAATGTTGTAAATTCCATCAATGATAGTATTAACCACACATTTATAAGTTAATAATCATTTTTGTGGTAGTCAACACTTATCTAAATCAATCATTTCATCATAATTATATCAACACCATATATATATTTTGGGTTGTCTTTACCACAATCTGGTTTTTCTAAATGGATTAACCTTCTACTGAATATATTTTCATTTGTACCATTCATTACAAGACCTAGAATCATTAATGAAATAGTATTGCTGTATGATCCTTATATATCTCATAATTTTTATAACAAAAATATCATAACATAGTTCTTGAATCAACAAAAAAATTATTTATTCTACTTCAATAGAAGAAACATCATAAGCATGACCATGATCTATTTTCATTTTTAGGGAAATATTTCCATGATTCTTGGGATATTAATTAGTGTAGTGTCCCATTTACTTGCAGTTGAAGAATTGAATATATGAAAATTCATTCAATTTCATGCAATTATTACCACGGTAGCCTTTTTCTCTACACAAGAATAAAACTACTTTTCCTCTCAATCATATACATAGGTGTTTCCTTCCACCAATATCTCATTTTTAAAAATACATATTTCCCTTCTTACATTTATCCTAGTCTTCCCCTACCATCCTATTCTCTTTTTTCTTCCCTTCAAAGCATTAGAAATTAGAGAAGTCTTTTCATACCTTTTCGACACATGATTCTATTTACTTATATGATGAGGATACATGTGAAGCAATATTCCTTTGAAATGTAGGATTAAGACCATCAGAGATATAATCCTTATTACTCTTCATATCTCGTTCATTCGAAATGTTCTCATTCCTTATTCTAGGATCCAGTTATAAACAATTATATATTTTATATTATTTCATAAAATAATTAACAGTATATTTTTATAAACATGGAATATCACATAAAAAAATATGCATCATAAATCCAAGAACCACATACATTTGTTACATTAGGGGAATAAATTCATCGTATTTGTTTTTAATAATCATATTAATTGATCAAATCATATCCCTCAGGAGTGTCAAACCAAGAGTTAAACAAGGCCCTTTATCATGCACCAGTTCCCGTTCTAGTCTATCTCAATGTGGTGTTTTCAGGTTTTACCCCTAGATACATATGTTCCAGAGCCAACTCTTCTTGTTCGTATCCAGATATGGATACATTTTTTTGAAAAACCATATAATATATTCCTTACCAAAATTATAGGTTGTCATAGTATTCTTATCCCCAAAGGATATCTTATGGGTTTTCAGTAATCTACTTTTTCAATATCTAGTTACCATGTTTTATACTAAACTTCCTTTGATGCCAAATGTAACACCCCAACCCCAAGATCCTGGAGAATGAGCATTATTATAATACATTGACATGATTATAAGATATCATATCCTGATGGAAAATTTATTTTAGTAGTTTTGTAAAACCATATACAAACATAGGTTTAATGTAACCACTTTTAAAAAATACAACATATAAGTTTTATTGGGAATATCCAAGCCTCTATGTTTATCCCTATAGGTTATTAATTTTCACATACATGACTTATTTTGAAGTTAAATTTCATTTATTTTCCTTTCATTCTTTGTTTTGGATGGTTTCCAAAGGTTTTATGCAGAAATAGATGAGTTTTCATGAATTGGGCCAAACCGTGAGCCCAATTCCAGATTTAAAAATAAATTTTGTTTCCTTTATAACTTTTTAATTTTTTAATATTTTTCCCTCATTACAATTCCTAAATGGTCTCCGTTGACCTATTAACACCAAAATATAAATTCATAGCCTTTATAAATCCATAATCATGGTGGATATGGGTTTTTATTTAAGATAGTGGGCTTGCCCGAAGGCCCATTTCCGGCATTAACAATAAATTTTAATTTTTTTATATATCATTCATTATTTGCGTTTTTTCAGTGATTCCACCTCCCCCACGACCCTAATAAACCCAGGAGCGCTCCCATCGCGTTTACCCCCACCTTGGATTTCTTTGAAACCGCGAAGTAGGGCTGATCTTCATAGGGTGTCTCAGATCATCCAGAATTAAAGAGGTAACATCATCCCTTCTTAACTCTCTCAATTCTTACTCTATTCCCTACATTCCAGTTCCTAAATTACCTCCTAAATGTTTTTCGAACAATCCCTGAATTTTCGCTGTTTTCAACTTCAGAAACTATTTTTTTTTGGAGTGATTAATTCAGGATACTTCAAGTAGGTGAGTCTATTTCATTCCTCTTTCAAATTGCTTAGGGTTTCTTCCCTAATTCATCAATTATAAAAATTCCAGAAGTTAGGGTTCGTGCCTAGGATATAATATACTGTATTTTGGGTGAAATATTGAGGTTTTATGTTTCTTTTAACTTCCTTGAGGTGCGGAGGTCATGCGGTTGATGTTTCACCCCAATATTTGAGGGTTTCGACACATTCGGTAGGTGATTCCGTGGATAACCATTTAATGATGAGTTAGTTTTCTTGATGAAATAATTTTACAAGTTCCTTATTTGCTGTGAAATATGAGAAAACCATTTTTGGTAGCAATAGTAAAGCATTTGTTTTTAAAGTAACATTTTTGCTTGAAGTGTGTATTTTTCAAATGTATTTCATGTGTTATCTCTTGTGGTAGTTTTGTAAAATGTAGAAGTGGTTTATTAGTTGTTGAAAGGGGCTTCCAATTATGGTTGGGCAATGATATAGTTCCATGTGGTCCTAAAAAGGGGGTGTATTTTAATGGTTTTATTTGTATAACCTTGTTATACTCCTTGAAAGTGTTTTATGGATTTTTGTGTTCTCATGGGTATCTTTTGTGATATTATTCAAGGTGATTATGTAACATTTGAAAGTGGATTATTACATGTTGATTGGGCTTCCAATTCTGTTTTGGTAGGGTATTGGGGTGATTTTGGCTTAAAAAGAGGTTTTTGAAATGGATTTTATGTGCAAAGTTTGGGTATACTCATTATAATTGTTTTATGAATGTTTTGAATGGTTTGTTGGGTTGTGTAATAGGTGAAACAATATCAGAAAACTGTTTTGGTAGGAGTATATTTTTAAAAGGTCCATTTCATTTGTGAAAAGGTTGTTATGTGATATGTATCATCTTGGAAATATTTTATTAAATTGTTTGAAGGAGATATTGAGGAGTGAAAGTGACGTGAAAGTGATGTGGAGTGTTTTGTGTGAGTGTGATGTGAAAAATTGAATTTTTAATTATGAAAGAAGTGTTATATTCCATATGTGTGGGATGTTATATGAGTTTAAATATCTTATAATTGTTTTAGAAAATTGATTAATGGTATTGTGGAAGTGTTGAAGAAATGTGAAACGTGTTGTGGTCTATTTTGGTGTGATTCGGATTTCAAAATCATTTTGAATGAAAAATGGATTTTTGTGACTTGTGTGGTATACATATGGGCTGTTTGGTGAATTTGTGATGTGGAAATGATATTTTCATGTTCAATGTATATTTCTTGACTTGTTGAACTTGTTTGACCACAAGGGGAAAACTTTTGTATCTTAGTGGGTGGACGTGTACTAGTATGCTAGTGAATCTGTGGGGTTTGAGCTCAGTTTCACTTAGCAAGATTGACGTTTACAACTCTAACTAAACTATGATGATGATTATTGGGGACCACTATTTTATGGGTATGTTCCCTACTAGTGGCTCGTGAATGAGAATGTATATTTTTGATGGTTACTCTCACCGAGATACGAGGTACCTGGGACCCACAGCTAGCTAGTGCCTAGGTGTTACTTCCTATTTCTTGTGCTCATTATTTACTTTGTACTTACCGTAGGCATACGGTATAGTTGTCTGGAAAATTTAGTAGTGTAGACATTATTTTTAAAAGTGTTTATTCTTAATGATAGCCCACTTGAAAACTGTTTTTATTCAAAGTTGAATCTTTTAGAAATTGTAACTAGCTTTTCATGTTTTTGAAAAATTGCATGCTTTTCATCTTTAAATGTTAATCACATGGAATATCTTAATGGTGGTATCCTACTGGGCATTGGCTCACACCCTACTTACACCCTTGGGGTGTAGGTAGACTTGGCTATTTTTGTTGTCGCAGCTTGGGTATAGTTTTTTGTTCTAGTGGTTCGGGATTCTAGCAGGTCCTTGGTGGTGAAGTCTTGTGGAGGTGGCTTGAGGGCGGTGCCCCTTTCCATGAGGGTTCCTAGGCTGTCCTTATTTGGTTTTGTACCTTTGGTATAGAACTTTTGAGTTGTTTTAAGATATTTAATTCAGTTCTGAATTTCTGTAAAAGAGTTTGGTTTGATAAATCGAGATTTGTTTCATTGGATTCTTTTGTTGTTTTATGTTTATAAACTCAGGTAAATCGTTCCAAATTTTCATTTTATGATACCCATGAACTTCTGCCAGCCCATGGGGACCGGGAACGCCCTTCAGGTCTTGTCACGGGATGGGTTTGGTGACATTTTTGGTGGCGATCGATTCGGTTCGTGACAAAATGGTATCAGAGCAGGTTCAGGTTAACTCTTTGGGTCATGTTATTTGGGGAAGAGTTCGGATAGTTTGGAGTTAGGATTGTTGGGACATGGAATTCTAGTTATGGGTGGTGTGCCTTATCACCAAACCTCAAAATGGGATTCAAGTTTCCAAGAGAAGTCGGGATTTATCTAAGATATTCAGTTTTCTTGGTTCGATGATGATTAATGGAAATGAAAAGAGAGTTAGGTTAATGGTCCTAGTGAGCTCGCAGGGCCTAGAAAGCCATGTGGAGCCAAGGATAATCCCTAGAACACTCTCTGTGACAGTGAAGTGATTGGAATATGGCCGCCAACCATATTTCCATGTCACCCACTGAAATTAGTTTCCTCTTGCACTGTTTTGTGCTTAGGTTTTGAAATATTATCACTTTGGTTTTAAGTAGTGTAAAGTTTTTGTGAAATGATTTTCAAATAAAGGGGGAATGGTTTGGTTTATGAAATGGCAGGAACTTAATTTTCAGAATTTTTTTGAAATGTAAAATGGTGTGCTTACACCTCTTTGAAAGCAAGAACTATATTGAAGTTGGTTTTGAAAAGTGTTTCCAATAGAGTTTTCTAAACAATCAGAGTGTGTTTTAATGGGATGAGATGTTTTGAAATTGATGTGAATATCGTGAAAGTGAGTTATTTTATAAATGGTTGTGACTTTCTGAAAAATTTTGTAATAAGTGAGTTGGGATTTTGATCTCATGGTTAATAGTTTTGAGAAAAAAAATGAGGTGTTGGTTGACCGTTTTGGTTTTGAAAAGTGGAAAGAATTTTGGTTTTAACCTTTGGTATTTCGATTAGCGACCACATGCATGGGGTTAAATGGGATGATGGATGGTTGATGGAACGACTGGATGAGTTCTGGGACGGATATGAGGAGGGTTTCTGGTGTGGCACAAAAACCTGCATGTGTGATGCACATGGGGTACCATTGGTGGATACGCTTACTGCTAAACTATTCGTTCTCAAAGAACTACTTTTAAAGAAAAACATGATGTCTTGATGAATATTTTTGTATGTTTTGTATTATGGGTTTTTGAAAATGTTGATGTTGTGGGATGTTTTGATTCCAAGAACCCCTTCTGTTTGAACTATGTTTTGGGTTTGTGTTTGGTCGGTAAGCTGTGTTGTAGGGACAGTTAGTGGTATCTTTTGAAAAATGTTTTGGGATGCCTTTACGGTTGTTCACTTCATGTGTTTGGAGATAGTTTATGGCTTGTTTTGACCAATGGACTAGATTGGTTGGGTCCTTGGGTTCTCTCATAGGATAAGGTACGCCCCCATTAAAGGTTAATTCATAACTGAAGTGCAACCCATATTGTTTCTCCATTGGAAAATCTTCTAGTTGATCAATATAAGGAATCTATTTATTGAGCTTTTTAGATTGAGTATACACCCTTTCCTTTATTGGTTTTGTGTATCCTCTTGTAGTGGGAGATTGATTATGGATGGTTGAAAGTGACCTTAGCCTCTTAATTTTCCTAAATTTTCGATGGTGGAAGTGTTTTGGGGTTGTTAGCATGGATGAGTATTTGGATAGTGTCTAAGAGGAACTCTTGGTCCTTCATAGTCTCTTTGAAGAAGGAGTTCATGTTAAACTACTAGTGTGGGAAATCTGTTCATGAGAGGATTTTATGGCCACTTTCTATAATTGTGTGTTGTTTTGGGATGTTGTAAAGGTTCCCTTTCAATTCATTGTTTATATCAGTCGCAATGGTCATGTTCTATGATTCCTTGTGATGGCATGTGCTCGATTGACTGTAAAGGTGAAAGTTGGGTAATCATCTGAGAGTCTCTATTACGTTTGGAGAATGTCCCCCTTGAAAAAAAAACATAAAAAATATATTCCATTTGAGAGGAAGGTGAGTATAAGTTTTCTTTACTTCTATTTTTCTCACCCGAACAAACAAGGTGTGATGTGTGTACATCTTCTAATCCCTTGTTTCAGTGAAATATTGAGTTAGAGTAATGTGAGTTTGGAATGTGTTATGTCTTAGAAAAAACTTATCAGGGTGATTGCTGTATAGTTATTGTTTGCAACGAAAGAAGAATTCTCATTCAGGTGGTTTCCAAAGCCTATCTACGAGGCCAAAGATGCTTCAATATTTTGAGCTCCAGCCATAGGTCCCAGAGAGAAGCTGGCGCATAGTCAGGGGAAACCCCAGTTTCATTTAAACCCTTGTACAATGCCATATCCTCAATATGAAAGATAAGACGAGTTTTAACCTATGGTGTCATCATATTTATTCTACTGTTCATGTTCAGTGGAAATAGGTGGAGGGCCTTGTACCCATGTCATCACCCAATGTTATTCCCTCCCCCTTTGGTTTCCATTGAGTGTTTAGAGAAAGGTATGAAGTTTGGCTAGATAGGTTGACCACACGGTTTTCACTTGGTTAGTAGTGACCATGCCCCCCAAAAAAACATGTATATAGAAGAATCTCCACTGTTAGTTCATGGTTTCCCAAACCGTGTAGACTAACCATGTGGTCGTCCCAACACTTTATATTTTGGGGTCTTTCTTTACCGGCCCATGCTGGTCGATTAAGATTGTTTGTTCTTATGGTGGAGAGCCTATTTTGTCCCTGTACCAATAACATAGACTAATCCATGGTCAAGGATTGGTGGTAGGTAGTCTCATTTGGATCTATCAAGCTACCTAAATCTTCCTTGGGTAACCATTGAGATTAGAGATTTCCCAATGGTTTAGTTATATCATGGTATGTGTAACCTTGTTCGATGTTGTTGTTCGTTTGAGTGAATTTCTTGAGTCTTGTTCGGATAGTGTTTGAGGAGTTCCCCTTTGGGATAAATCCTGAATGTGATTGATTGTTTTAGGAAAGTTGTGTATAAATTTTTTGTGAAGTATTCCTTCCTTAATTGATCAATGGAGGTGTTTTGGCCTTTGAGGGCGAAACTTGGAAAAGAGTACATCTTGGTTTATCAGTTCAGTTTGGCTTTTGTATCTGGCCTTTCTGTGGATTTTTAGGGACGGAAAGTTTTCATGATGGGGAGAATTGTCACATAAATGACCTATTTTGAAGTTAAATTTCATTTATTTTCCTTTCATTCTTTGTTTTGGATGGTTTCCAAATGTTTTATGGAGAAATTGATGAGTTTTCATGAATTGGGCCAAACCGTGATCCCAGTTCCAGATTTAAAAAAAAAAATTGTTTCCTTTATAACTTTTTCATTTTTAATATTTTTCCCTCATTACAATTCCTAAATGGTCTCATTTGACATATTAACACTAGAATATAAATTTGGAGCCTTTTTAAATCCATAATCATGGTGGATATGGGTTTTTATTTAAGATATTGGGCCTGCCCGAAGGCCCATTTCCTGCATTAAAAATAATTTTTAATTTTTTATATCTCCTTCATTATTTGCGTTGTTTCAGTGATTCCACCTCCCCGTAGACCCTAATAAACCCAGGAGCGCTCCCATCATTATTCCCCCCTCCTTGGAGCTCTTTGAAATCGCGAATTAGGGATGATCTTCATAGGGTATCTCAGATCAGCCATAATTGAAGAGGTAACTTCATCCCTTCTTAACTCTCTCAATTCTTACTCTTTTCCCTCCATTCCAGTTCCTAAATTACCTCCTAAATCTTGTTCTAATAATCCCTGAATTTTTTCTGTTTTCAATTTCAGGAACTATTGTTTTTGGAGTGATTAATTCATGATACTTCAAGTAGGTGAGTCTATTTCATTTCTCTTTCAAATTGCTTAGGGTTTCTTCCCTAATTCATGAATTATAAAAATTCCAGATGTTAGGGTTAGTTCCTAGGTTCTAATATACTGTATTTTTTGTTAAATTTTAAGGTTTTAGGTTTCTTTTAACTTCCTTGATGTGCTAAGGTCATGCGGTTGATGTTTCACCCCAATATTTGAGTGTTTCAACACATTCAGTAGGTGATTCCATGGATAACCATTTAATGATGAGTTAGTTTTCTTGATTAAATAATTTTACATGTTCCTTATGTGTTGTACATTATGAGAAAACCATTTTTGGTAGCAATAGTAAAGCATTTGTTTTTAAAGTTACATTTTTTCTTGAAGTGTGTATTTTTCAAATTTATTTCATGTGTTGTCTCTTGTGGTAGTTTTGTAAAATGTAGAAGTGGTTTATTAGTTGTTGAATGGGGCTTCCAATTATGGTTGGGCAATGATATAGTTCCATGTGGGCCTAAAAAGGGGGTGTATTTGAATGGTTTTATTTGTATAAGCTTGTTATACTCCTTGAAAGTGTTTTATGGATTTGTGTGTTCTCATGGGTATCTTTTGTGATATTATTCAAGGTGATTATATAACATTTTAAAGTGGATTATTACATGTTGATTGGGCTGCCAATTCTGTTTTGGTAGGCTCTTGGTGTGATTTTGGCTTAAAAAGAGGTTTTTGAAATGGATTTTATGTGCAAAGTTTGGGTATACTCTTTATAATTGTTTTATGAATGTTTTGAATGGTTTATTGGGTTTTGAAATAGGTGAAACTATATCAGCAAACGATTTTGGTAGGAGTATATTTTTAAAAGGCCCATTTCATTTGTGAAAAGGTTGTAATGTGATATGTATCATCTTGGAAATATTTTATTAAATTGTTTGAAGGAGATATTGAGGAGGGAAAATTATGTGAAAGTGATGTGGAGTGTTTTGTGTGAGTATGATGTGAAAAATTGAATTTTTGATTATGAGAGAAGTGTTATATTCCATGTGTGTGGGCTGTTATATGAGTTTAAATACCTTATAATTGTTTTATAAAATTGTTTAATGGTTTTGTGCAAGTTTTGAAGAAATGTGAAACGTGTTGTGGGCTATTTTGGTGTGATTCGGATTCCAAAATCATTTTTAATAAAAAAATGGCTTTTTGTGACTTGTGTGGTATAAATATGGGCTGTTTGGTGAATTTGGGATGTGTAAATTATATTTTCATATTCAATGTATATTTCTTGACTTGTTGAACTTGTTTGACCACAAGGGGAAAACTTTTGTATCTAGGTTGGTGGACGTGTACTAGTATGCTAGTGAATCCGTGGGGTTTGGCCTCAGTTTCACTTAGCAAGATTGACGTTTACAACTCTAACTAAACTATGATGATGATTATTGGGGACTACTATGGTATTGGTTTGTTCCCTACTAGTGTCTCGTGCATGAGAATGGTTATTTGTGATGGTTACTCTCACCGAGATACGAGGTACCTCGGACCCACAACTAGCTAGTGCCTAGGTGTTAATTCCTATTTATTGTGCTCATTATTTACTTTGTACTTACCGTCGGCATATGGTATAGTTGTCTGGAAAATTCAGTAGTGTTGACATTCTTTTTAAAAGTGTTTATTCTTAATGATAGCACACTTGAAAACTGTCTTTATTCAAAGTTGCATCTTTTAGAAATTGTAACTAGCTTTTTATGTTTTTGAAAACTTGCATGCTTTTCATCTTTAAATGTTTATCACATGGAATCTCTTAGTGGTGGTATCCTACTGGTCATTGGATCACACCCTACTAACACCCTTGGGTGTTAGTAGACTTGCTTATTTTTGTTGTCACGAGTTGGGTACAGTTTTTTGTTCTAGTGGTTCGGGTTTCTAGCAGGTCCTTGGTGGTGAAGTCTTGTGGAGGTGGCTTGAGGGTGGTGCCCCTTTCCTTGAGGGTTCTTGGGCTTTCCGTATTTGGTTTTGTACCTTTGGTATAGACCTTTTGAGTTGTTTTAAGAAATGTAATTTAGTTCTGAATTTTTGTAAAATAGTTTGGTTTGATAAATCGAGATTTGTTTCATTGGATTCTTTTGTTGTTTTATGTTTTTAAACTCGGGTAAATCATTCACAATTTTCATTTTATGATACCCGGGCACTTTTTCCAGCCCGTGGGGATCGGGAATGCCCTTCGGGTCTTGTCACGGGCTGGGTTTGGGGCCATTTTTGGTGGTGATCGATTCGGTTCGTGACAAAATGGTATCAGAGCAGGTTCATGTTAACTCTTTGGGTCATGTTATTTGGGGAAGAGTAGGATAGTCTGGAGTTAAGATTATTGGGACATGGAATTCTAGTTATGGGTAGTGTGCCTGATCACCACACCTCAAAATTGGATTCATGTTTCCAAGAGAAGTCGGGATTTATCTAAGTCCTTCGGTTTTCTTGGTTCGATGATGATTAAGGGAAATGAAAAGAGAGTTGGGTTAATGGTCCTAGTGAGCTCGCAGGGCCTGGCAAGCCATGTGGAGCCAAGGATATTCCCTAGAACATTTTCTGTGACAGTGAAGTGATTGGAATATGGTCGTCAACCATATTTCCATGTCACCCACTGAAACTAGTTTCCTCTTGCACTGTTTTGTGCTTAGGTTTTGAAATCATAGCACTTTGGTTTTAAGAAGTGTAATGTTTTTGTGAAATAATTTTCAAATAAAGAGGGAATGGTTTGGTTTATTAAATGGTAGGAACTTAATTTTCAGAATTGTTTTGAAATGTAAAATGGAGCGCTTACACCTCTTTGAAAGAAGGAACTATATTGAAGTTGGTTTTGAAAAGTGTTTCCAATAGAGTTTTCTAAACAATCAGATTGTGTTTTAATTGGATGAGATATATTAAAATTGATGTGAATATCTTGAATGTGAGTTATTTTATAAATGGTTGTGACTTTCTGAAAAATTTTGTACGATGTGAGTTAGGATTTTGATCTCATGGTTAGCAGTTTTGAGAAAAAAAATGATGTGTTGGTTGACCGTTTTGGTTTTGAAAAGTGGAAAGAATTTTTTTTTTAACCTTTGTTATTTCCATTAGAGACCACATGCATGGGGTTATATGGGATGATGGATGGTTGATGACATGAATAGATGAGTTCTGGGACGGATATGAGGAGGGTGTCTGGTGGGGCACAAAAACCAGCATGTGTGAGGCGCATGGGGTACCATTGGTGGATACGCTTAGTGCTAAACTATTCGTTCTCAAAGAATTACTTTTAAAGAAAAACATGATGTCTTGATGAATATTTTTGTATGGTTTGTATTATTAGTTTTTGAAAATGTTGATGTTGTGGGATGTTTTGATTCCAAGAACCCCTTCTATTTGAACTATGTTTTGGGTTTGTGTTTAGTCGGTAAGTTGTGTTGTAGGGATAGTTAGTGGTCTCTTTTGAAAAATGTTTTGGGATGCCTTTACGGTGGTTCACTTCATGTGTTTGGAGCTAGTTTATGGTTTTTTTTTGACCAATGGACCATATTGGTTGGGTCCTTGGGTTCTCTCATCGGATAAGGTATGCCCCCATTAAATGTTAATGCATAACTGAAGCGCAACCCAGATTGTTTCTCTATTGGAAAATCCTCCAGTTGATCAATATAAGGAATCTATTTCTTGAGCTTTTTAGATTGAGTATACAACCTTTCCTTTATTGGTTTTGTGTGACCACTTGTAGTGGGAGATTGATTATGGATGGTTGAAAGTGACCTTAGCCTCTTATGTTTCCTAATTTTTCGAAGGTGGAAGTGTTCTGGGCTTGTCAGCATGGATGAGTATTTGGATAGTGTCTAAGAGGAACTCTCGGTCCTTCATAGTATCATAGAAGAAAGAGTTCATGTTAAACTACTAGTGTGGGAAATCTGGTCATGAGAGGATATTATGGCAACTTTATAGAATTGTGTGTTGTTTTGGGATGTTGTACAAGTTACCTATCTATTCACTGTTTATATCAGTCGTAATGGTCATCTTCTGTGATTCCTTGTGATGGCATGTGCTCGATTGACTGTAAAGGTGAAAGGTGGGCAATAATATGAGAGTCTCTATTATGTTGGGAGAATGTCTCCATTGAAAAAAAACATAAAATAAATATTCCATTTTAAAGGAAGGTGAGTATATTTGTTCTTTAATTCTATTGTTTCTCACCCGAACAATCAAGGTGTGATGTGTGTAAATCTTCTAATCCCTTATTTAAGTGAAATATCAAGTTAGGGTAAAGTGAGTTTGGAATGTGTTTTGTCTTGGAAAAAACTTATCGGGGGTATTGCGGTGTAGTTGTTGTTTGCAATGAAAGAAGAATTCTCATTCAGGTGGTTTCCAAAGCCTAACTGCGAGGCCAAAGATGCTTCAATATTTTGAGCTCCAGCCATAGGTCCCGGAGAGAAGCTGGCGCGTACTCAGGGGAAACCCCAGTGTCATTTAAACCCTTGTGCAATGTCCTATAGTCAATATGAAAGATTAGAAGAGTTTAAACCTATGGTGTCATCATAATTATTCTACTGTTCATGTTCGGTGGAAATAGGTGGAGGGCCTTGTACCCATGTCATCGCCCAATGTTATTCCCTCCACCTTTGGTTTCCATTGAGTCTTTAGAGAAAGGTATGAAGTTTGGCTAGACAGGTTGACCACACAGTTTGCACTTGGTTAGTAGTGACCATGCCCCCAAAAAAAACTTGTAGATAGAAGAATATCCACTATTAGTTCAGGGTTTCCCAAACCGTGTAGACTAACCATTTGGTTGTCCCAACACTTTATATTTTGGGGTCTTTCTGTACCGGCCCATGATGGTCGATTAAGATTGTTGGTTCTTATGGTGGAGAGGCTATTTTTTTCACGTACCAATAACTTAGACTTATCCATGGTCAAGGATTGGTGGTTGGTAGTCTCATTCAGATCTATCAAGCTACCTAAATCTTCCTTGGTTAACCATTGAGATTGGAGGGTGCCAAATGGTTTAGTTATAGCAAGGTATGTGTAACCTTGTTCGATGTTGTTGTTCGTTTGAGTGAATTTCTTGAGTCTTGTTCGAATAGTGTTTGAGGAGTTTTCCATTGGGATAAAGTCTGAATGTGATTGATTGTTTTAGGAAAGTGGTGTATGATTTTATTTTTTGATGTATTCCTTCCTTAATTGATCAATGGAGGTGTTTTGGCCTTTGGGGGCGAAACCTGGAAAGGGAGTACATCTTGGTTTATCAGTTCGGTTTGGATTTCGTATCTGGCCTTTCTGTGGATTTCTGGGGACGGAATGTTTTCATGGTGGGGATAATTGTCACATACATGACTTATTTTGAAGTTAAATTTCATTTAGTTTCCTTTCATACTTTGTTATGGATGGTTTCCAAAGGTTTTATGGAAAAATAAATGAGTTTTCAGGAATTGGGCCAAACCGTGAGCCCAATTCCCGATTTAAAAATAAATTATGTTTCCTTTATAACATTTTCATTTTTTAATATTTTCCCCTCATTCCAATTCCTAAATGGTCTCCTTTGACCTATTAACACCAAAATAGAAATTTGGAGCATTTATAAATCAATAATCATGGTGGATAAGGGTTTTTATTTAAGATATTGGGCCTGCCCGAAGGCCCATTTCCTTCATTAAAAATAATTTTTAATTTGTTTATATCTCTTTCATTATTTGCGTTGTTTCAGTGATTCCACCTCCCCCTCGACCCTAATAAACCCAGGAGCGCTCCCATCATTATTCCCCCCCTCCTTGGAGTTCCTTGAAATCGTGAATTAGGGATGATCTTCATAGGGTATCTCAGATCAGCCATAATTGAAGAGGTAACTTCATCCCTTCTTAACTCTCTCAATTCTTACTATTTTCCCTCCATTCCAGTTCCTCAATTACCTCCTAAATCTTGTTAGAATAATCCCTGAATGTTTTCTGTTTTGAAATTCAGCAACTATTGTTTTTGGAGTGATTAATTAATGATACTTCAAGTAGGTGAGTCTATTTCATTCCTCTTTCAAATTGCTGAGGGTTTCTTCCCTAATTCAGGAATTATAAAAATTACAGATGTTAGGGTTCGCGCCTAGGTTCTAATATAATTTATTTTGGGTGAAATATTGTGGTTTTAGGTTTGTTTTAACTTCCTTGAGGTGCGGCAGTCATGTAGTTGATGTTTCACCCCAACATTTGAGGGTTTCGACACATTCGGTAGGTGATTCCATGGATAACCATTTAATGATGAGTTAGCTTGCTTGATTAAATAATTTTACATGTTCCTTATGTGCTTTTCATTATGAGAAAACCATTTTTGGTACTAATAGTAAATCATTTGTTTTTAATGTTACATTTTTGCTTGAAGTGTGTATTTTTCAAATGTATTTCATGTGTTATCTCTTGTGGTAGTTTTGTAAAATGTAGAAGTGCTTTATTAGTTGTTGAAAGAGGCTGCCAATTATGGTTGGGCAATGATATAGTTCCATGTGGGCCTAAAAAGGGGGTGTATTTGAATGGTTTTATTTGTATAAGCTTGTTATAATCCTTGAAAGTGTTTTATGGATTTGTGTGTTCTCATGGGTATCTATTGTGATATTATTCAAGGTGATTATATAACATTTAAAAGTGGATTATTACATGTTGATTGGGCTGCCAATTCTGTTTTGGTAGGGTCTTGGTGTGATTTTGGCTTAAAAAGTTTTTTTTGAAATGGATTTTATGTGCAAAGTTTGGGTATACTCTTTATAATTGTTTTATGAAAGTTTTGAATGGTTTATTGGGTTGTGTAATCGGTGAAACTATATCAGCAAACTGTTTTGGTAGGCGTATATTTTTATAAGGTCCATTTCATTTGTGAAAATGTTGTTATGTGATATGTATCATCTTGGAAATATTTTATTAAATTGTTTGAAGGAGATATTGAGGAGTGAAAGTGATGTGAAAGTGATGTGGACTGTTTTGTGTGAGTGTGATGTGAAAAAATGAATTTTTTATTATGAAAGAAGTGTTATATTCCATGTGTGTGGGCTGTTATATGAGTTTAAATATCTTATAATTTTTTTACAAATTTTTTAATGGTTTTGTGGAAGTGTTGACGAAATGTGAAACGTGTTATGGGCTATTTTGGTGTGATTCAGATTTCAAAATCATTTTGAATGAAAAAATGGATTTTTGTGACTTGTGTGGTATACATATGGGATGTTTGGTGAATTTGTGATGTGGAAATGATATTTTCATGTTCAATGTATATTTCATGACTTGTTGAACTTGTTTGACAATAAGGGGAATACCTAGGTATCTAGGTGGGTGGACGTGTACTAGTATGCTAGTGAATCCGTGGGGTTTGGCCTCAGTTTCACTTAGCAAGATTGACGCTTACAACTCTAACTAAACTATGATGATGATGATTGGGGACCAATAGTTTATGGGTATATTCCCTAATAGTGGCTCGTGCACGAGAATGGATATTTGTGATGGTTACTCTCACCGAGATACGAGGTACCTGGGACCCACAGCTAACTAGTGCCTAGGTGTTACTTTCTATTTCATGGCTCATTATTTACTTTGTACTTACCGTCGGCATATGGTATAGTTGGATGGAAAATTTAGTAGTGTTGAAATTATTTTTAAAAGTGTTGATTCTTAATGATAGCCCACATGAAAACTGTTTTTATTCAAAGATGCATCTTTTAGAAATTGTAACTAGCTTTTCATGTTTTTGACAACTTGCATGCTTTTCGTCTTTAAATGTTTATCAGATGAAATCTCTTAGTGGTGGTATCCTACTAGGAATTGGATCACACCCTACTTACACCCTTAGGTGTAAGTAGACTTGTTTATTTTTGTTGTCGTAGGCTGGGTACAGTTTTTTGTTCCCGTGGTTCGGGTTTCTAGAAGGTACTTGGTGGTGAAGTCTTGTGGAGGTGGCTTGAGGGCGGTGCCCCTTGCCATGAGGGTTCTTGGGATGTCTTTATTTGGTTGTGTACCTTTGTTATAGACCTTTTGAGTTGTTTTAAGCTATGTAATTCAGTTCTGAATTTTTGCAAAAGAGTTTGGTTTGATAAATCCAGATTTGTTTCATTGGATTCTTTTGTTGTTTTATGTTTATAAACTCGGGTAAATCATTCCCAATTTTCATTTTATGATACCCGGGAACTTGTGCCAGCCCGTGGGGATCGGGAATGCCCTTCGGGTCTTCTCACGGGCTGGGCTCGGTGCCATTTTTTGTGGCGATTGATTCGGTTCGTGACAAAATGGTATCAGAGCAGGTTTAGGTTAACTCTTTTGGTCATGTTATTTGGGGAAGAGTCAGGATAGTCTGGAGTTAGGATTGTTGGGACATGGAATTCTAGTTATTGGCAGTGTCCCTGATCACCACACCTCATAATGGGATTCAAGTTTCCAAGAGAAGTCTGGATCTATCTAAGTCCTTCGGTTTTCGTGGTTCGATGATGATTAAGGGAAATGAAAAGAGAGTTGGGTTAATGGTCCTAGTGAGCTCGCAGGGCCTGGAAAGCCATGTGGAGCCAAGGATATTCCCTAGAACACTCTCTGTGACAGTGAAGTGATTGGAATATGATCGCCAACCATATTTCCATGTCACCCACTGAAATTAGTTTCCTCTTGCACTGTTTTGTGCTTTGGTTTTGGAATCTTAGCACTTTGGTTTTAAGAAGTGTAAAGTTTTTGTGAAATGATTTTCAAATAAAGAGGGAATGGTTTTTTTATGAAATGGAAGGAACATAATTTTCAGAATTGTTTTGAAATGTAAAATGGTGCGCTTACACGTCTTTGAAAGCAGGAACTATATTGAAGTTGGTTTTGAAAGGTGTTTCCAATAGAGTTTTCTAAAGAATCAGAGTGTGTTTTAATGGGATGAGATGTTTTGAAATTGATGTGAATATATTGAAATTGATTTATTTTATAAATGGTTGTGACATTCTGAAAAATTTTGTAAGATGTTATTTTGGGATTTTGATCTCATGGTTAGCAGTTTTGAGAAAAAAATGATGTGTTGGTTGACCGTTTTGGTTTTGAAAAGTGGAAAGAATTTTTGTTTTAACCTTTGGTATTTCAATTACAGACCACATGCATGGGGTTATATGGGACGATGGATGGTTCATGGCACGACTGGATGAGTTCTCGGATGGATATGAGGAGGGTGTCTGGTGTGGCACAAAAACCTGCATGTGTGAGGCGCATGGGGTACCATTGGTGGATAAGCTTACTGCTAAACTGTTCGTTCTCAAAGAATTACTTTTAAAGAAAAACATGATGTCTTGATGAATATTTTTGTATTGTTTGTATTATGGGTTTTTGAAAATGTTGATGTTGTGGGATGTTTTGATTCTAAGAACCCCTTATGTTTGAACTGCATTTTGGGTTTGTTTTTGGTCGGTACGCTATGTTGTAGGGACAGTTAGTGGTCTCTTTTGAAAAATGTTTTTGGATTCCTTTATAGTGGTTCCCTTCATGTGTTTGGAGCTAGTTTATGGCTTGTTTTGACCAATGAACCGGATTGGTTGGGTCCTTGGGTTCTCTAATTGGATAAGGTACGCCCCCATTAAAGGTTAATGCATAACTGAAGTGCAACCCCGATTGTTTCTCCATTGGAAAATCCTCCAGTTGATCAATATAAGGAATCTATTTCTTGAGATTTTTAGATTGAGTATACACCCTTTCCTTTATTGGTTTTGTGTATCCTCTTGTAGTGGGAGATTGATTATGGATGGTATAAAGTGACCTTAGCCTCTTAAGTTTCCTAATTTTTCAAAGGTGGAAGTGCTCTGAGGTTGTTAGCATGGATGAGTATTTGGATAGTGTCTAATAGGAACTCTCGGTCCTTCATAGTCTCTTCGAAGAAGGAGTTCATGTTAAACTACTAGTGTGGGAAATCTGGTCATGAGAGGATATTATGGCCACTTTCTAGAATTGTGTGTTGTTTTGGTATGTTGTACAAGTTCCCTCTCTATTCATTGTTTATATCAGTCGCAATGGTCATGTTCTATGATTCCTTGTGATGGCATGTGTTCGATTGACTGTAAATGTGAATGTTGGGAAATCATCTGAGAGTCTCTATTATATTGGGAGAATGTCTCCCTTAAAAAAAACCTAAAAAATATATTCCATTTTAGAGGAAGGTGAGTATAAGTGTTCTTTACTTCTATTTTTTCTCACCCGACCAAACAAGGTGTGATGTGTGTACATCTTCTAATCCCCTGTTTTAGTGAAATATTGAGTTAGGGTAAAGTGAGTTTGGAATGTGTTATGTCTTGGAAAAAACTTATCGGGGGGATTCGGTGTAGTTGTTGTTTGCAACGAAAGAAGAATTCTCATTCAGGTGGTTTCCAAAGCCTAACTACGAGGCTGAAGATGCTTCAATATTTTGAGCACCAGCCATAGGTCATGGAGAGAAGCTGGCGCGTAGTCAGGGGAAACCCCAGTGTCATTTAATCCATTGTGCAAAGTCCTATCCTAAATATGAAAGATAAGAAGAGTTTAAACCTATGTTGTCATCATATTTATTCTAATGTTCATGTTCAGTGGAAATAGGTGGAGGGCCTTGTAACCATGTCATCGCCCAATGTTATTCCCTCCCCGTAGGGTTTTTATTGAGTCTTTAGAGAAAGTTATGAAGTTTGGCTAGACAGGTTGACCACACGGTTTGCACTTGGTTAGTAGTGACCATGCCCCCCAAAAAAACATTTAGATAGAAGAATCTCCACTATTAGTTCATTGTTTCTCAAACCGTGCAGTCTAACCATGTTGTCATCCCAACACTTTATATTTTGGGGTCATTCTGTACCGGCCCATGCTGGTCGATTAAGATTGTTGGTTCTTATGGTGGAGAGACTATTTTTTCCCCGTACCAATAAAATATAATTATCCATGGTCAAGTATTGGTGGTAGGTAGTTTCATTCGGATATATCAAGCTACCTAAATCTTCCTTGGGTAACCCTTGAGATTGGAGAGTGCCCAATGGTTTAGTTATAACAAGGTATGTGTAACCTTGTTCGATGTTGTTGTTCGTTTGAGTGAATTGCTTGAGTCTTGTTCGGATAGTGTTTGAGGAGTTTTCCTTTGGGATAAAGCCTGAATGTGATTGATTATTTTAGGAAAGTGTTGTATGATTTTGTTGTGAAGTATTCCTTCCTTAATTGATCAATGGAGGTGTTCTGGCCTTTGGGGGCGAAACCTGGAAAGGGAGTACATCTTGGTTTATCAGTTCGGTTTAACTTCCGTATCTGGCCGTTCTGTGGCTTTCCGGGGACGGAATGTTTTCATGGTGGGAATAATTGTCAAATAAATGACTTATTTTGAAGTTAAATTTAATTTATTTTCCTTTCATTCTTTGTTTTTGATGGTTTCCAAAGGTTTTTTGGAGAAATAGATAAGTTTTCATGAATTGGGCCAAATCGTGAGCCCAATTCCAGATTTAAAAATAAATTTTGTTTCCTTTATACCTTTTTCATTTTTTAATATTTTCTGTCATTAAAATTCCTAAATGGTCTCATATGACCTATTAACACCAAAATATAAATTTGGAGCAATTATAAATCCATAATCATTGTGGATATGGGTTTTTATTTAAGATATTGGGCCTGCCTGAAGGCCCATTTCCTGCATTAATTTTTTTTTAATTTTTTTATATCTCCTTCATTATTTGTGTTTATTCGGTGATTCCACCTCCCCCTCTACCCTAATAAACACAGGAGCTCTCGAATCGCCTTTCCCCCCTCCTTGGAGCTCATTGAAATCACGAATTAGGGATGATCTTCATAGGGTGTCTCAGATCAGCCAGAATTGAAGAGGTAACTTCATCCCTTCTTAACTCTCTCAATTCTTACTCTTTTCCCTCCATTCCAGTTCCTAAATTACCTTCTAAATCTTTTTATAACAATCCCTAAATTTTGTCTGTTTTCAATTTTAGCAACTATTGTTGTTGGAGTGATTAATTCAGGATACTTCAAGTAGGTGACTCAATTTCATTCCTCTTTCAAATTGCTTAGGGTTTCTTCCCTAATTCTTGAATTAAAAAAATTACAGAAGTTAGGGTTCGTGCCTAGGTTTTAATATACTGTATTTTGGGTGAAATATTGAGTTTTTAGGTTTCTATTAACTTCCTTGAGGTGCGGCGGTCATGCGGTTGATGTTTCACCCCAATATTTGAGGGTTTCGACACATTCGGTAGGTGATTCCTTGGATAACCACTTAAAGATTAGTTAGTTGGCTTGATTAAATAATTTTACATGTTCCTTAAGTGTTGTTCATTATGAGAAAACCATTTTTGGTAGCAATAGTAAATCATTTGTTTTTAATGTTACATTTTTTCTTGAAGTGTGTATTTTTCAAATGTATTTCATGTGTTATCTCTTGTGGTAGTTTTGTAAAATGTAGAATTGGTTTATTAGTTGTTGAAATGGGCAGCCAATTATGGTTGGGAAATGATATTGTTCCATGTGGGCCTAAAAAGGGTTTGTATTTGAATGATATTATTTGTATAAGCTTGTTATACTCCTTGAAAGTGTTTTTTGGATTTGTGTGTTCTCATGGGTATCTTTTGTGATATTATTCAAGGTGATTATATAACATTTGAAAGAGGATTATTACATGTTGATTGGGCTGACAATTATGTTTTGGTAGGGGCTTGGTGTACTTTTGTCTTAAAAAGAGGTTTTTGAAATGGATTTTATGTGAAAAGTTTTGGTATACTCTTTATAATTGTTTTATGAAAGTTTTGAATGGTTTATTGGGTTGTGTAATAGGTGAAACTATATCAGCAAACTGTTTTGGTAGGAGTATATTATTAAAAGGTCCATTTAATTTGTGAAATGGTTGTTATGTGATATGTATCATCTTGGAAATATTTTATTAAATTGTTTGATGGAGATATTGAGGAGTGAAAGTGACGTGAAAGTGATGTGGAGTGTTTTGTGTGAGTGTGATATGAAAAATTGAATTTTTGATTATGAAATAAGTGGTATATTTCATGTGTGTGGGATGTTATATGATTTTAAATATCTTATAATTGTTTTATAAAATTTTTTAATGGTTTTGTGGAAGTGTTGAAGAAATGTGAAATGTGTTGTGGGCTATTTTGGTGTGATTCGGATTTCAAAATCATTTTGAATGAAAAATGGATTTTTGTGACTTGTGTGGTATACATATGGGATGTTTAGTGAATTTGTGATGTGGAAATGATATTTTCATGTTCAATGTTTATTTATTGACTTGTTGAACTTGTTTGAGCACAAGGGGAAAACCTGGGTATCTAGGTGGGTGGACGTGTACTAGTATACTAGTGAATCCGTGGGGTTTGGCCTCAGTTTCACTTAGAAAGATTGACGCTTACAACTCTAACTAAACTATGATGATGATGATTGGGGACCACTAGGTTATGGGTATGTTCCCTAATAGTGGCTCGTGCACGAGAATGGATATTTGTGATGGTTACTCTCACCGAGATACGAGGTACCTGGGACCCACAGCTAGCTAGTGCCTAGGTGGTACTTCCTATTTCTTGTGCTCATTATTTACTTTGTACTTATCGTCGGCATAAATTATAGTTCTCTGGAAAATTCAGTAGTTTTGACATTATTTTTAAAAGTGTTGATTCTTAATGATATCCCACTTGAAAACTGTTTTTATTCAAAGTTGAATTTTTTAGAAATTGTAACTAGCTTTTCATGTTTTTGAAAACATGCATGCTTTTCATCTTTAAATGTTTATCACATGTAATCTCTTTGTGGTGGTATCCTACTGGGAATTGGATCACACCCTACTTACACCCTTGGGTGTAAGTAGACTTGGTTATTTTTGTTGTCGTAGGTTGGGAATAGGTTTTCTGTTCCAGTGGTTTGGGTTTCTAGCAGGTCCTTGGTGGTGAAGTCTTGTGGAGGTGGCTTGAGGGCAGTGCCCCTTGCCATGACGGTTCTTGGGCGGTCCTTATTTGGTTTTGTACCTTTTGTATAGTTCTTTTGAGTTGTTTTAAGCTATGTAATTCAGTTATGGATTTTTGTAAAAGAGTTTGGTTTGATAAATCAATATTTGTTTCATTGGATTCTTTTGTTGTTTTATGTTTATAAACTCAGGTAAATCATTCCCAATTTTCATTTTATGATACCCGGGCACTTGTGCCAGCCCGTGGGGATTGAGAACACCCTTCGGGTCTTGTCACAGGCTGGTTTTGGTGCCATTTTTGGTGGCGATCGTTTCGGTTCATGACATTAATAATAAAGTTCTTAATATCATGGGAAAATAAAACATAATAAAGAGGTGATATTAGATTCTTAGAAAGGGTAGTCAATATAGCTTAAGATATCATAGACATAATCCTTAGGCATTGTGAATAATTAAAAAAACATGCCTTTAAAAATAATACTTGAAGATAATACAGTAGGAATATGAGATGGGTAAATATTTCTATAATAAAACATAATCATGTTTATCTTACTAGTAAAATAACCACATGAACTCTGAATATTTATCTTCATAATATGGGAATTGAATATAACAGAGATTCTAAAATATATGAGCTAGACCACATCCAATACGTTGAAAATGATTAAGGCCTCAATGAAAACCATACATATTCATTTTTCAAGGCCTCGTACTAAGACCATAGTTTGTCTCATGAGATCTACCAATACACCGAGGGTGGGATATATATGGCCCCACCCAATACGTACCATGTCCAATGAATTCCTCATATGAATGGGGATAAACATAAAAAATAATCACATTCATATTGAAACTAACATATGAAATGGAAATTACATTCTCCGAACAAAAATCATAAACACTAACCATTCTGTGTAAATATATGAATAATTTGATGATAGCACATCCACATTAAAAAGAATCAGGAACCATTCAATTAAATATGGTAGATTATATCATTAGAGACAAATCTCAATAATTTACATTATTCAATAAATTTGTTTGTATAGATGAAGATACATCTAAACGAGGCCATTGAAAAATCCTTTGGAGAAATGATTATTAAAAATCCAAAGTGTCTCATAAAACCATGAAACATTCAAAGAATAACCCCTTATAATATCATGATAATAAGCATACTCTTAATATATTATACAAAAGGGATTTAAATACACCACAAAAATGAAATATGTGGTGAACAAGGAATATATCTCATTATAGGTAATGGGAGATGAGAAAAATATTTTTTATATTTAAAGGAAGTGTTATTTTAAAAAACCATTAATATTTTTCAGGAAATAATATTTTACCCATGAATATCTAATAAAATAAAATATGTGGACCCAAAAATTATATTTTAGGCTTAAATGATGGCCCACTAATGTGAAATCATGTAAAAATAGTTCTAATGATTCTTTAGAAATAAAATATTTTACAGCATATTAAGGAATGTATTAATGATAATTTTAAATCGAAAAGGCATGTTTGTTCGCATTAATAAAGAAATGGTCCAAGATAGTTTTTCACAATAAAATGAGTGTTTTTTAAAATAATGGTGGATTAAACAGATATTTGTGTACACTAAAAACATGTAAGAATTTGAAAAAATCCCATGAATTAGGTTTGTTTATGAGGCTAATGTTTTTGAATGATACTTTTGAAACATGTAAATACCAATAAAATAATAGTGGATTTTAGTTGGTAAACATATATATTCCATTAATAATATTATATGTGGAGTATAGAAGAATAAATATTTATTTCATTGAGGACATTTGGTAATAAAATTTACCTGAATCAGAATGGATGTTCGCGTGGAACACCCCTTTCACTCGGTAATCGATCGATTTGTATTCCCCAAAATTAATAATATTCAAATATTAATTTAATACCATTAAAATAAATATATTCATGAAATTTTACATCAATGGGTATTATATATACACCATACACAAGTATTAGTAGTGAATACAGAAAATCTCACAAAAATGGAAATGAGATGAAGAAACACTTACCTTATGTGTGATGGTGTTCTTAACATGATCATAGTGTCCTAGGTAACCATATTAAATTAATTAATTAATATTTCTAGAACCTATATTTTTTTAATTAATTTATTTTAAACTTATAATGTATATTAATTCCCTTCATTATGGGTTTAATAGGGTAGATTTTATTGTTTGGGAGGGTTTTCTTCATGATCGGTATACTTATATACATTAACATGGAATCATCTAAAATGAGGATGGTTATCCAGAATTGAAGTTATATGTTATTATTGAACATACATAAGGATTCATTTTTTTAATTTCATTTGGTTACATGGAGTGATAACGAATCATTATATACTTTATTTAATAAATCCAGTTTGTATTAATTGGCAGTTTTTAACACAATGTAATCATTTTTCATTATAAATCAAAACACTATGTAGCAAAATATTACAGAACTGTATATGAGACATTATAAATATATTATAGTCTTTTTCAAACAAAATAATGTTTTCATGACTAGAATTTAATATGGAAATAGAAATTGGGAACCCGTCGTCCTTGAATATGATAAATTTACACATATCAGACGATGTTTTCATTTTTATAATAAGAGGAGGGGAAACAAGAGATTATGATTCAATATTAAATTAGCATAATAACATTTCTGTTCATATAAGTTATGGGAATTATCATACAATTTGTATAATGGGTGATGAAAAATGAAAATAATGGAACTCAAAATAAGATAAGTGTTGAGAAATCCATCAAGAAAATTCGCAGTCTAACTGCATTGCATAAAATTTCATAAAATAATTTGATGGGATAAAAAGGGTATCTCATCATTATTACATGGTATAAATAATAAGGGGGATATTTAATGACATATCCGAACATAAAACAATTTAAATTAAATGAAAGTAACGTAATTAGAGTGCTTTAAAAGGATAGAGATTTTGAGACGATAATTATGCAGCATAACAGCTATGCAGTATGGTTTTAAAAAACATTAAAAATAGATGGGACATGGGTAAAACAATCATAAAAGAATTATAAAATAGTATATTGACATAATTATATGGAAATAATAACATTTTATTAAAACTTGAAATATATTCCACATAAAAGAGAACATGGATGGAAAATAGAAGTTGAGAATTCCCTTACCCAGTAGAGTAACTATTATAACATGAAGGTTGGGACTTTTGGGGATTGAGGACACCTTGGGAGGACTAATTGAGATTTAATACTGACATATCTTCATAATTATGAGTTTTTATTGAAATAAAATGATGTAATGAGTTTCTATTTATAGTAATTGAGACAGAGTTTTTTTATTAATTTAAAGGGACTCCTCATTAGTGGTTTTGGAAGAGGCATGTGCTTGACCATGGTATTTTCCCATGTTATTTGAAACATTTGGAACCTCAAATCATATGTAACTTTAAAAAAAAGTCAAAAATAAATTTATATTAATAATTATATCGATATGATGTCATTAAATATGAAAAATGCAAAACTATATTTTTAAGATTCATAAAAAACTCAAGTATTTTTTAAAAATCCCTAAAATTCACCATAACCATTTTTCGATGAGTAAAATTCATAAATGAAATCCATTTTTTAGAAAAAAATTTCTAAATATTTTTAATTTATTTCTTATATAAAATCATAATTTTTTCCAAAAAAATTACATTGAAACTATATTTTGGTTTATAAAATATTAAGAAATTAATCAAGGTCCTATAAAATTATCTTCTACCAATAAGATAATAATGTATCAATTTATTAATACAATTTATGAAAATAAATATCCATTTAAAATTACTAAATTAATCATAAATTTCAAATTAAAATATATATGACATGAAAAAACCAATACTTATATTATGATTATTTTTTCACTTTTAAGATCTCTAGATTTTATTTATAAATTCATGGGTGATGTTACAATTTTTTAATAAAAATTTAAAATTCATTACAATTCATAAACATATGTAAGTATTAATAAATATACGTTACTGTTACCCAAAAATTATGTTTTTCTTATCAGGCTCTAAAAATATCACTATCTTAACCGTGTATGTCAGTTTTTTGGAATTAAAATTACAGAAGTGGAAAAATTATATTTACTAGAAAGATTCAAACAAGGTGTTGTTTTGTATAGAATCGATGGTTCATGAATTATTTATTAAATCTATTTTTAAATTCTCGTGGTGTTACATTATTTCGTTACAAAAATTCTTTCCTTGAAATTAGAAATTGAACTTCGAAAGTTAATGGTTGATACTTGAAAATTCCCTGACAGGAAACTCTCTTTTGAAATATGGTTAATAAAATATCATAATTATAAGATGTTAAAGTAAATGAGGTGGTCACCATAAAAATTATTCATTCGAATGTGGTGAAATTAGCTGGAAGTAAAACCCTAGACATGGAAGAACAATCTATCTATGATGTTTTGAGGGAACGTGATAGAGAACAAGTTCTAATGAAAGTTGACTATTACAAAACTATAAACTATTGTACAAAAACATCATCTATATTATAAATATTGTTATAATAGGAAAAGTTTTTATAAATACTATTTTCCTTGTGTGGAGGTTTTATTCCTCTATATAAGAGTATAAATATACATTTTAATTTACAAACCCATCCTTGTGTTGCACCATAAACAATATATATTTATAACATAGAATAGGTTACACCATATGGTGTAGTAATACATTATCCTCTAAAAATGAATTAAATAATCAACTTATATAATTTCATAAATGGTTAAACATTCCAAAATAAAATGATTCAACTCATTAGAATGAAGGAATCCGAATTTACATGATGAAGTTATCATTGAACCTTAGTCAACATGAAGAAGTTCAAAATTTTCACATTCGAAAAATGTGAATATCTTAATCATGTGTCCTCTTAAATTTTGGTAATAAGTAAAATTACCATAATAACTTATTCTAAAAAAATCCTTCATCGTTACAAATGCAATTGGATATCTTCCTTATATCAAAGAATGATGTAAATTCCATCAATTATATTATTAACCACTTATTGATAAGTCGCTAATCATTTTTGAGGTAGTCAATAATTATATGAATCAATCATTTAATCATCATTATCTCAATATCAGATATATATTATGGGTTTCCTTTCCCTCAATAATGTTTTTCTTACTGAATTAACTATTGAATGAATCACTTTTCCTTTGTACCATTCATCATACGACCTCAAACCCTTTATGAAATAGTACTGCAATACAATCATTATATATATCACAGTTCCTATAACAATAATATAATAACATTGCTTTTGAATCCAAAAAAATAAATACATTATTTATTCTACTTCAACTATAGTACCATCATAAGCTATACCTTGATCCCTTTTCTTTTCCAGAGCTATATTTCTATGATTAATGGGAAATTCATTTGTGTAGTGTCCCATTTATATTTTTTTGAAGCATTGAAGATACGAAAATTAATTCATTTTCTAGAAATTATGATTATGGTGGCCTTTTATTACACACATGATGGAAACTCCTTTTACTTTCTACCGTATACCTAGCTGTTTCCTTCCATAATTATCCCATGTTGTAAAATATGTTTGTCCCTAATTCCCCTTATCCATGTTTTCCCCTTCTTTACTCTCCTTCTTTTACTTACCTGCAAATACATAAGACACATATAATTATTTTACATACCTTTTAAAAACACAATACCATTTCATCATATGATGATGATACTTGGGAGACAACATTCAATTGAATTATTGGCTTAAGATCACCAGAGATGTGATCCTTCTTACTCTTCACATATCATTCATTGGTAAAGTTCTCATTCCTTCTTCTAGGATTAATTTCTAATCAATTACATATTATAAATTATCTCATAATATTATGAACACTATATACCTCTATACATTATATAACACTTAACATAAATTTATGCATCATAAATCCAAGAACCATATACATTGGTTACTTTCGGGGAATAAATCCTTCATATTTTTTTGTAATAAGATTATTATTTTATCAAAGTATATCCCCCACGAGTGTCAAAAACAAGAGTACATTAAGGCCCATTTTTTGTATTAGTTCTCGTTCGAGTCTAGATCAATGTGTTGTTTTTAGTTTTACCACAAGATAAATCTTTTCCAGAGCCACCTCTCCTTATTTGTAACCAGACATGAATGTTTTTTATTAACCAATTAATCTATTCTTATCAAAATTATAGGATGTCAATGTATTATTATCCCCAAAGTATAAATTAATTTTGTTTTTCCTCTAATCTACCTTTTCTATGTCTAGTTTCAATATTTTATACTCAACTTCTATTGATAACAACTGTAACACCCTGACCCCAAAATATTTGTGTCGAAGCATTATTTTAATACATTGGAATGACTACAAGGAATAATATCATGAAGGACCATGTAGTTCAGTATATTATTAAGACAATATATATAAATTTGTTCAAAATTAACACTTGAAAATAATTACAAAAAATAAGTTTTATTGGGAAGATTCAAAACTCTATGTGTATCATTATAGGCAATTCATAATAAAGATCTTCATGTGCTGAGAAAATGATACATAAGATAGGTGTGGGATAATATAATTAGTAATGGAAATAAATATAGAATAAGATATCATAATCATAAACATTAGGCATGGTGAATAATTAAAAACACAAGCCTTTACAAATATTAATTAAACATTATATGGATGGAATTTGAGCTGTCAAAATATTTCCCTAAAAAAACATAATCAAGGATATTATACTGGTAGAATAACCCCCATAACTATGAATTTATATCTTTATATTGAGGTAAATTCATATGTTAGAAATTATAAAATATACCGACAAGGCTTTTCCCAAGAAGTCTTAAAAGGATTAATTCCTCGACCAAAACCATAAATATTCATTTTGTCAAGGCCTAGTGCCAAGACTATAGTTTGTCTCATGAGACCTACCGATGCATCAAGGGGATAAATAGGGATCCACCCAAAACTTATTAAGTCCATATAATCCCTCATATGAACAATAATAAACATAAAAAATATACACATTCTTATTGAAACTAACATATGAAATGTAAATATCATTCCCTGATCATTTAGCCTAAATACTAACCATTCAGAGTTTATTGGTGATTGTTTTTTAGATAACACATATATAGTCAAACTAATCTTGAAAAATTAAATTCAATATTGTTGATGATATAATAGGAGATTAATATCAATGATTTACATGATTAAATAATGTGTGTTGATATAGATGAATATATTTTTTAATGACACCATTGAAAAATCCTTGGGGGAAATAACCCTTAAACATTCCAAATAGTCTCATACCACCTTGAAACGTCCAAAAAATATTCCCTAAGAATATCATGAGAAATAAGGATAATATTTATATGATATACCAAAGGTAATTACACACATCATAAAAATATATAGGTGGTCACAAATAATACATCTCTTAAAAGTTAATGGTAAGTGAGAAAAATATTTTTTACTTTTGAAGGAAGTGTTATTTTGGAAAATCATAAATATTTTGCTTGAAATTATATTATAAATATAATACCATGAAAATAAATATATTAATGAAATGTTACGGCAATGGGTAGTATATATATACCATACACAATTATTAGTAGTGAATATAGAAAATCTCTCAAAAATGGATCTGAGATGAAGAAATTCTTACCATAATTCCAATGTTGTTCTTCACCTGATCTTAGTGTCCCATATAAACAAATTAAATTAATTAATTAATATTTCCATAAATTATTATTTGTGGGACTTCGTGATGGGTTTAACAGGTTCAATTTTATTGTTTGGGAGCATTTTCGCCCTGATCAGTATACTTATATAAATGGGTAGAGAATCATATAAAATGATTATTGTTATCCAGAATTGATCTTATAAGTTATTATTGAACATCCAGAAGGTTAGATGGTTTTATATTTATTTTGGTTACTTCGTGTAATTTTGAATGATTATATAAATTATTTAAGAAAAACTGTTTGGGTTAATTTCCCATTTTTTATCACAATGAAAAATGTTTTACTTTTAAATAAAATGTAGGTGTAAAAAAAGATTCCAGAACCATATATTTGAAATAATACATATATCATATTATGGTTAAACCATAATAATGGTTTAATGACATGAATTAATGATAGTAATAGAAATTGTGAATCTGTCATCCTCAAATGTGATAAATTAACACTTCTTAGACGAGGTTCTCGTTTTTCTATAAGTGGAGAGGAATAGAGAGATATTGATGAAATATTACATTAGAATAGTAAATTAATGTTCTTTTATTCTACTATAATTATCATACTATTTGGATGAGTTATGATTAAAAAATAATATAAAGTAACTCGAAATAAAATAAAAGTTGACAAATCTGTAATGAAAATTTATAATCATAATAATGTTGCTTAAAATTTCCTAAAATTATTTTATGATAGAAAAAATATATCTCATGAATATAATATTATATAGCCAGTAAGGCATATAGGGAATGGAATATCCCAATATAATCTAATTTAAATTAAATGATAATAACATAATAATTGTGTTGGATCAAGAGATATATTTTGAGATGAAAATTTAACAGCACAACATCAATGAAAAATGGTTTTAGAAAACATTAAAAAGAAAAGGGACAGGGGTAGCCAATTCAAAGAAAATACTCATAGAATTGTATAGGAACATAATTAATTAGAAATAATAACATGGTATTAAAACATGAAATACATACCATATAAAAGAGAATTGGATGGAAAAGAGAAGTTGAGAATTATCTTACATTGTAGAGTAATTCCTAAGACATGATTGTTTGGACCTTAGGGGCTTTAGGAATACATGGGAGACTACAAGGGAGGTAATAATACTTGATATTTTAGGATTATGAGTTTGAAATTAATTAAAACGAAGGAATGAGTGGGTATTTATAGTAAATGGGAGGGAGTTTTTTATTAATTTAAAGGGACACCTCATTAGTGGTTTTGGAAAAACCATGGGCCTTAACAAGGTATATGATCATGGTATTAGCCACACGGAGCACCTCACATAATATTTTACTATAAAAAATTCTACCATCAATTTATTTTCTTTATAATATCATTATGATGTCATTAAACATACAAAAAACTCAAAACTCTATTTTTTAGTATTCATGAAATATTCATGTATGTTTGAAAAATAACAAAAATTCAGCCAAACCATTTTTAGACATGTAGAATTCAAAAACGAAATCCGTTTTTTGAAAATAATTTTCTATATATATTTAATTTAATTTTAATATAAAATAATTATTTATTACAATAAATAACATTAAAACTACAACTCATTTTATAACATATTATGAAATTAATCAAGGTCATATAACAATATATTATAAATAAAAGACAATAATTTAACAATTTACGAGTACATTTTATGAAAATACATTTCCATTTTAAATTATTAAAATAATCAAAAAAATTCAATAAAAATATTTATGACCTGAAAAAATACCAATACTTATATTATGGTTGTTTTTCACTTTTAAGATTCCTAGATTGTATTTATACATTCATGGGTGACGTTTCTGATTATTTTACAGTTTAATATTCATTATAATTCATTACTATTAATAAAGGTATGTTCAATTCATAAGGGTATATTAATATTCACCAAAATATATGTTTGTCTTATTAGGCTCTAAATGTCTTACTGAACGCAACCGTGTATGTCAATTTTTCGATATTCAAATTACACAAGTGGGAAAATTATATTTACTGTCTAGGTTATAACAAGGTGTTTTTCTGTAAAGGATTAGTGTTTCATCAATTCAATATTAAATATATTTTTATATTCTTGTGGTTTTACATATATGTGGATTATAAACAATGAAAGTGAATGTGATATGTTGAAAACAAGGTTTTAGAGACTCATTTGTTGAGAATCTTTGATGGAAACACTAATGGTTCAATAATGAGTCATCTTCAAAAGATAGAAATTGAATTAGACTAGTTGTATTCAAAATAAATCTAATATATGATCATAGTGATCAATTTAACTATGCATATTTATTTTTTAATAGTGGAAACTTGTTTTTTGATACCAAGAGGAATGAACATATTATGGTTATGAGATTTATTTTACCGTTAAATTATATTATATACTAGTTAATTTTTAGATTTATATATAACAATATATTTTTATTGAACAACCAAAATATTATATTATATGAGACATTACTGGTCAATTTTTCTTCCTTGTTCGAAATTTAATTTACTTGGTGACTAATGAATAAATGGGAGTACAACATTTTCACACAGATACATGATCCAACTCTTTTTTTTGGATTCCCACCTTAATTTTCTCTTCATCACGGTATTATTCCCTAAAATGGATGTTTAGGCAGGAAGAGAAAGTCAGAAGGATGGGGAACATGGTTTTACAAACACTAACGAAACTATCCAAAAACCTCATTGATTTTTAAGATAATAAAAATAGTTAAGTATCAAGGATTAGTAAATTGTGAAACATTACAATATGGGGTCCTTCAAAATCAATTTAGAGGGAACATAGTCGGTGAGAAGTTTCACAAACTATGTAACATATCTCTGCACCATGTTTAGATTCCATTAAAATCATTTTCTACTAAATTTTCACCTACTCCATTGTTAACATAAATTAAAACTCACTAATCTCATATATTTCTTATAATTCCATGGGGATCATTCCATATTCCCCAACATCTTCCACTCCATCCAATTGTTCATATTTCGATTTCTTCTTGAGGTTTTCTTGAATTTAAAAGGTTATTTTCTCTTAGAGTCGTCCTCTCATTATTACTTCAAAATCCAATTGGTTTCTTCTTTATATAAGGATCCAATGACCTAGGGTTCAACATTAATATTTTTTTAATAGGGGATTTTGGTTACTTACTGTTTCTTATTTTATTTCATTCCCCATTCGACTTCCCTATAGTGGTGTTGGGATTCCATTATTCAATGAAATAATTATTGAAGTAGGTTATAATATTTCTAGGAAAATAAATTTAAAAATAGAATTTATTAATTATTTTTATGTATATATTAATTAATATTAATTGTGTATATAATATATAAAATGATTTTGGTTCTTAGAAATGGTTTAAATATTGTTATTTCATAATTTTCATTAGGCATATAAAATTGGGTTTTCATGATAAATCACGATTTCAATATTGTTTTGAAATGTAATGCATCCTAGGTTCATGATTTGTTTTCTAAATCATTACTTCAATGTGAATTTGAAATACATAAATATATTTTTCCTTGGAAGGATTTTTCCTTAAATACAAATGGAATATTCGGTTTCATAAAAATATTTCATGGTATATTTAATATTATAAATAATTAAGTTTTAATTTTACAAATATGAAAACATGGATAAAAATATACTTATCAAGTTTTAAATATTCATGCATAGTGAAATGAATTTGTACTTTTTGGATGATGGTGATAATATATATTTATATTAAGGTTATTGTGTTTGTAACTGTGAAGAATTTTTTTTAACATGATAGATATAGGGAAAATTTATTTTCAAAATAAATGGGATTTTTTCATAGGATGAGGCCTGATATGAAATTTGACACTCTTCGTATAAATTTAAAACCCCCTTAAGGAATTACCCTTTTTAAGAAACTAGAATGGGAGTTATATATGGGAGTATTTATGATGTAGTCCTAATTAGAGGGTTTTTGTATAGTTTTATATCATGGAAATATAAACATTGTTGTGCGTAAAAGGGATTTCATTATGGATAAATTTAATTTTTTGTTTTAGTGAGATGTGATGATACATACATATATAATATTTTGATAAATCTACTGTCAATTTTTTCTTTATAGGAATCCTTAGATTGTTTGGAGGGAGCTATGGGTACATGTTGAAACCCGAAACCGAGAAACATAAATCCATTTCCTACATTAATATATTGGTTTTTGATACAATGGATATCATCTTAAAGGACATATTGATAGTAGTGAAAAAAATTTGAATTATAATATAATTGAATTTTTAATATACAGAACTTGATATAGACCCAGGTTTAGAGTGGGAAGTAAGCAATGTCTCTACTAATGTTTAAAATTGTTTCTTTTAACACAATGAAATATTTTGAATTAGTAAGAGTGGTGTGATATTTTTATAGGAAGGATTCAATCTTTCATATTATATCACAAGTTATAAAACTGTAATCATACTTTTTTTAGGTGTGTGTTTGGAATTATAGAGATATTCCACAATAATGACCTCTAATTTTACAAAAAAAGTGTTGATACAATGATTTTCTCAGTGAATTGGACCATGAGATTCCATTATATCCTCATGTAGTTCCCATTTAGGAACAAGTGGTTTTACGAAATATGTGTGTTAAGGCATAGTTCTACAGGATTTTTATGCACATTATGCTGACCATTCATGGATCTATGCAACCTTACTCATTTTTGGAAGAGCTCATATGTGTGTTATAATAGTATAATTATCACATTATTTTAGGTTATGTAGGTCTAAAATCCAGTAAGATATTATTTGAGACTACATTTTCCATTTTTTGAGCATATATATATTCCACACAAGATGACAATGATGTTCTCGACATATGTGATTTTAGGAACATCTATGTGTTGGTGGGAATTTTTGAACTATGTGGATATGCAATGAGATATGTATCAATTTATTTAGTGAGGGTCGACGATTTTATGACTCTAGAGTAGGGGGTGGTGATAGTTATAGAATATACATCATGATATACAATGCTTCAGTTTTTTGTATCAATTTATCTAGTTTATGATAAATCAAGGATGATATGATTTGAGTAAGATGTCAATCATTCAATTATATTCGATAACTTTGACCCCCAACCGGATTATCTAATCCTTGTACTTAAAAAGATATACTTAGGTTTAAGAAATACACATACCTTCTTCAAATCCACCCCTATTTCAATCCATCCAAACATCATTACCTTGCTATAACTTTTTCTTGACCTTACATCCCCTTGACCCTTCATTTCTTGTCACTAGTAACTCTAATTTAGGGAAATTTTCACTTCCATATCACATTTCCCCTTCATAGAAGTCATTATTCAATATTTTAAGGAAATTTTCCAATACATCAGTAGTACTCACCACCTCAGATCCAACCGTCCCTGAAGTATCTTCTTTTATATGCTTGGGACTGACTAGATCATTCCTCACATGGTTGAATGTATCAACCACCTTCATCTTTCAATTCCTAGAGCTTGGTTCATTTTATGTAGATTTGGAAAGAATTATACCCTCATAACCCAACTTGTCTACTAATGATATAGATATATTCTTAGTTATATTCATCTATTGAGTCAATTATGTGGGTTCTATGAGTTCCTCTTAACAACCACAATAGAATTTCTATGGTCAATGACCCATGAAATTACTATACACATAGTAATCTATCAACAATTCAAAAAACATAATCTTTTCTACAAAGAAACTCTTCCCCAACATTGGTCTTGATCCACTCTACAAAATTATTACAGAAATCCACTTTAAAAGATATGTTGGGGTTCAGAATACATACATACATTGTTCAACTAATTGAGAATAGGCATAGACAAACCATGTTTCTAGGAAATAGAATTAATTATGGATTTTCAAATGGTAATGTATGTTTAAGGAAACATACCCACAATTTTATATTAGATGAATCCCATTTCATATGGAAATCATATTAACACTAATAATGAATGAAATGGCTCCCATTAATGATTGATTATGTACTTGAACAAGATTTTTTAAGTTGTTATGATGATGAAAAATTTGATATAAAATGTTTTTTTATCAAGATGACCCACAATCCCATGTCCCTACAAACCCTATAAACTAAAGATGAACCTATCAATGGATGAAATTGGGGGTCGATGAATCTTGAATCAATCCACCATAGTCAGTTCCCAAAGGATTTAAGAATATATTAACAGTCAGGTTTAAAGATAGATCTTCAGTAAGCCATCAAATATTCATCGAAGATTTGGAAAAAATAAGATGGATGGAAAAGTCAGAATAAGAATGGAATTTCAGAAGAAGGCACATGAAACCGAACCCCCATCATATGTTGGATGGTTCTATAATTTTGGCTAGGTCATCCCTTGTAGTTGTTTAGAACTCAGAGTTATGGCTTGACGGCTGACAAATTGACAAAAATATCATCACCCCAAATTTCAATTGAAAATTGAATTTTCTCATAATTAATTTAGAAAGATAAATTATATAATAAAATTGTTTTAAAGTAGTTTTAGTTTAATTATACGTCTATTAATCCAATTTATGAAATTTAAATAAATTTTATATTATAATTGGATATAAAAACTTTTCAAAATTTATTAATTTTCCGCATTAAAAAACACTTTCTCATCACATATCCAATATTAATTATAAATTAATTATTTCCACTTGTATTAATTGAATGTATAAAAAAGAATTCCATATTATAACTAATGATAATTTATAATTTTATATAAAAATGACTTAATTACTTACCAATATTAATAGTAAAAAATTGTAATATGTAATTACTACAGTTAAGTTAAAAATGTGTTTCTCAAGTTTTAAACTAAAATGATAAGGATAAAACTGATGATTACACTTGTCTAAAAACTATTGTATGTCCATGTTTCGAGTATTACACCTCTATGTTTTGAAAATGGAAAAAAAGTACTTTTTTGACGTTTGAAAAATGTGAGGGGACTATTTGTTTTAAAAAGTATCATTTTATCATCTCCCCAACTATACAAGGAATCCCCCTCTCCACTTTTCTTCACACCATCAGATCTATTTGTTTCAGAAAATCCCTGCAAAAATAATGTAAAAACCTCATTATCATCAAAATAAAATAAATATTTCTTGAAAGAATTTATCACCCAAAGACATTATCATATTTTTCTTTTATAATATATTTAAATTTTTTATAGCTTACAATGCACCCCACATTGGGATTCAAAAATACAAAATTTATACATGTTTTTAACAGTAAATTAAATTCTAAAACTTTTAGAAAATTTACATAAAAAACGTATATGATATATATAAAATTAAATATTTTTAAATTAATCCAATATATTTGACATGAATAAGATAATAAAAATCCCACTATTACATAAAAACTATATTTTTATAAGAGCAGTTTTACTGCCTTTTAATTGGGAATCATTTTTAAATACAAATTTTGAATGATTTATATATTATATTTTTAAAAAATAAAGGTATTATTTTAAATCATAATATAATAATTTTTTTTTTCACTTTTTGATATTTTTTCTGATATGTTTTATTTATAAATAGTGATAAAATATCACATTTTAATTGAAAGAAAACAATTTCATCTAAATAATTTATATTGATAAATAATATATTTAATATATTGATAATATAATTATTTTAATTTTATATCAATTAATTCAATTAATTTAATGTCAATCAATTTTACATTGAAGACTAATATAAAATCATTAAAATCATTTGAATGTTTTCACTTTAAAAACATGTGTCCACATTCCGTCAATGGGATTAATTTAAATTAATTAATACAACTTATATGTTATGAAAATTGAATAATTAATTCTATATTTTTAATATTTTTCTCCATATTATGAAGGTATTATTTTTATATTCATGGTCATAAAAATAGTATGTTTAGTAATATTTTAATTATCATAGTTAAGGATAAATCCGGTAATTATTCGTAAAAATAAAATTATAAATACTATAAAAGTAAAAAAAACACATTTTCTAATTTCATTTGATAATTTTTTTTTCCAAAATCATCCCTGGGAAAGGATTAAAACATTCTTAAGCCACATTTTTGAGATTATGACATTTATAATTTTTTATTAAATGAAAAGTAAATTATGTCCCAATTTTTTTTAAAAGTAAAATATTTTTAATATGGTATTATAGATGAGAAATATTCCAATATAAATAGTATATGAAATATTAAATGTTAATATTTATCGTGATAATTTATTTTTTTATTTTTATAGGAGAAATAATAAAACTAATAACTTTCATAATGACGATGTAATAATTGTCTAATCAAAGGAAATATCAAATTGATTATATTAAAAATAATAATATAAATATAATTTGAGATGATTAATGTCATCCACTGATTTTTTAGATGAAATTGGTTTCCTAGTGGTGATATAAATGTAATTTTTTAATTTATATTGTTTTTATAATAAACATAAAAACACAAGTAATGAATAGCGAGAAATTGATATTATTGATATTTTAAAAATAAATAATATTTAACTAAATGATATAAAATTTATAAAATATTAATTTCCTAAAAATGATTCTGATAATTTGTAAAATTTTATAAATAACCCCTTTTTTGGCCTTTAGGAATTTTATTGTAATTAAATTTACCGTCAAAGTATAAATTACATGATATTAGAGAAAGGGTTAGAAGGGTTAACAAAGGGATAAATCCAAAATATAACATTAAAAACAAGAAAATAACTTGTCTAATAATTATTGGTTGAAATTATTTGGAAAAATACCCATGTTATCTTTTAAATGAATCACTTTTCATCCATTTAAAATTGGAAATAAATTTTTATTAATTTTCTATTTATAGAGTTTCTAAATGTGTGCCTCACCTCAATTACCAAAAGATGTGTCATCCCTCACTACCTCACACCGCATTTTTCCTTATAAATTGACTACATGATGACTATTTATCCAACCAACATCATAATTAATGTTATGGTGGTTTTATATCCCAAAATACCTACCATATGTTCCTTGAGAATAGATCTAAAGGATGTTTATCAAGGAGGAGGAAATAATTTTTACTAACTCATTAAATTACATTTCTTCTACTACATTAAATTCATGTTTTTTATCTATGATAAACAAATAAATAAAATATCATTTATAATAATTTTTTATATGTATGATACAACTATATTCCTTGTTTTATCCATCTTATGAAAAGATAATCACCACATGTGTGTACGTATGACATACAGTCTCCACACTATTGTGTAATCCGTTTTCCATCAACACATTACATGGATGGGTATAATGATGGAAATAATGTATATATGTTTTATTTTTTTACATTATATCGACCCTTTAAAAATTAATATATTATAAAATTCTTTATCATTTAACGTATTAAGGGAATGATATTGTATCTCGTGCGTACATATGGCCAACCATCTCCACGATTCGATGAAATTTATTTTCCCATTCTAACATTAAATAATGTCTATAAAAACGTGTTTAATTATTAAATATTGTATTTATTACATTAATATCATTCTGTTTAAGATGGATATGTATATAAAATTAATTATAACAAAGAATTTTTTTTATAAAACATTTATTGAAAAATGAATCAATTAAAACCAGAAACTAGGGTAACAATGAATCTTTATCAACAAATTAGTGATACAATTATATAAGAAGATCATATATGATATTATAAACATTAATGAGGTTGTTATATAAAGTAATAACATGTTTTATACCATTATGTAGGTGTATAAATCTTGTTCAAGTAAAAATAAAATGTGAGGTAATGGATTTTCCTTTCACTTTTTACTTCTGTGAGATAAATGTCATATTCACCACTTACATAATTTTTGTGGTGTATCAATGAACCATTTTTATATATTATGATATAAATATTTTTATGATCATTGAATTTAAATTTTCCAAATATATATGGGATAATTTGATTTAAAATATTTAATATTGATGATTTGATATATAAAGAATGATTTTAACTATTATGAAACAAGTTGTGGAATACTTCAAGTAATCACCGTGATGCATCATTTGATTCATGAAATGGATAAGTTAGAAAAATCAGATGGGTTTCTCCCTGATATCTTAAACATTCTTGTGAACGGTATTTAATGTTAAGGTATTATGTATCGAGGAAACAAGGAATCCAATAATTTAAAATTTCCTCTATTAAGAATTCAGTTCATATTATTAATATAATTGAGATTATTACATTGAAATTATATATGGATACATTTCATTCACAAAATATTTTTTAAATGTAGTATGTTTTTTCTTTACCATCACATACTGATTATACTTTATCCAGTTATTAGAATGTAATTTTTTTTTTCATATATTGATATTTTCATATAGATTTTCTCTCATTTATAGATTACTTATTCCACTATATTTACCCTTTCTGTGCATTTGAGCTCACCTATATCATTTTTACTTTCCCAGGGTAATAAAGAGGAATCCTTTGAATCAGTTTAAAGGATTATGAGATTTTATTCTTATTATTGTTTTTTTTCATTCAAAATGTAATGGGTATCATGTATGTAATATTTGTTTCCAAAACTATTGAAATGTTCGTTCCCTAGGTATTATAAGAATATATCTATGCCAATTTTATCAAACAATGCACCAACTCTGGGATTCTAGGTTCAGGGAAATATAGTTTGTATCATATATGGTTTAGAAGAATCCTTGGAAGGTATATTTAGAACACTTATATAAGGAAACATAATAAAAATATGGAACATGATGATAAGAATATAAGAACATCTTATAATTTTTCTTTGGTAGAGATTATGTGGGCCTTCCTAGAAATAAATCTGTGACTTGATACAAAATGTGGATATGGATTTGGAATAAATATTCCATGCGGTAAAATCTTTTACATGGTGAATTGGGCTTGACTTAGGCATAACCTGGTATACGAAAACAATCCTTACAACACACCTAGATTGATACTCCAATGGGATATGCTTAGGATAATTGACATTCTCTTTTCCTACCATTATAAATTATTTAGAATTAGGTATTTAGGAAAATGTAACCAATGTTTTGATTTATGATGCATAAATTATTAATTTATATTGAGTTATATATGATTTTATTAGATAATCAGTTATATTAAATTATTTATACATGTCTTATAGAAAAATTGATGCTATCAACACTCCTAGAAATTGTAGAGGTGTTCTGCTGAGGAAACCAATATAACAAGTATTGGAATAGAGAAAATTAATTCAAATCAAGGGAAACATAATCAAGTTATGAAAAATAACCTAATCTAAATGGATCATCATATTATATGAAGAGAATATATTTGGTTTTATTGCATTATGCAATAGAATAGATAATAATTTTATGTAACTAATAATAAAATTTTGGCTAATTAATAGATAATGTGTCTGGAGAATATATTTAACACCATGGGATATAGGGAAATATAAATGCTAAAACATGAAGTGTATTGTCTCAAAGGTGATGTGGATCAATGGTAATCCTTGATCAAGAATATCATAGAGGTAAGATAAATATAACACATGGTATTGAGATCTTTTAAGGTGAAAGTATTCAATAAATACTTCTCTCATGATCAACATATTGAGATGAAGATAATGTTCCTTGGATTAAAGAAAAAGGAAGAAGAGAGTGTTTCAGAATACGAAGCTACCATTACTAGTTAATATAGGTATGTTATGGATTATATACACAACATAGAGGGAAACATTGACCAATTATTTAATTTACTTAATCCAAATCTACAAAGGGAACTTGTTTCTCAGTATTTTGCATCCTATGAAGATATAGTTGTATGTTCCATTAAAATAGATAAGTAATTATCAAGATCCTACATTTTCATTGGATCCCAAGTGAAGAATATGACTTCAAAACTCTATAATAAAGGTAATATGTGAATGGAGATGGTGGATAAATTGTCATCATGTTATAATTACGGAATGAGTTGCCTACGGAAATTATTAAAAGGCATGGGAGTTTTTTTACGTATTAAGAAAGTGTTCATCATGTCAAGGAATGATAAGT
Organism: Viscum album; assembly: GCA_963277665.1. Classification (NCBI taxonomy): domain Eukaryota; kingdom Viridiplantae; phylum Streptophyta; class Magnoliopsida; order Santalales; family Viscaceae; genus Viscum; species Viscum album. Next base: position 167,665,002 of record OY728121.1, on the reverse strand, counting down.
GTATAAGTTAAAAACATCTTTTTAAGATGAAAACTATAGGGATATAGGGTAACAATATATATTAATTCTTTAATAATCCAGGGAATCATTCACAGAAGATGCTAGGGGGAGATGGCCAAGCTTACACAATCACTAAATCTGAGGTTGACATTTCCAATGAAGTGGTTATAGGTATATAAATCTTATATTCAAAATTATAAAATTCATTATATGATTATGAATCATCACACGCGTTTATATATACCATGTTTTCTAAGAAAATTTGATATTTCCCCTTGGATTTAATAGATTAATTTTTAGTAAGAACTCATAAGGGAAGACTCATTGAAACAAATATGTGTCTTACATTCCAAATTATAAAAAAAACATTTTTTACATTATGAACTCATTATCAAACCTCATTTTCACATTGATATAATCCTAGGTATGTAATATCTATAAAAATATCAGTGAAAAAATTTATTAAAAGAGGAAGGAAATTAAGATTTGTGAGGAAAAAGAAGAGTTCCTTATATTCAGAGAAGAATATTCCTCTCTAAATTCTTATCTAAATCTCCCCAATAACACCACTGAATGAAATAATCGATGAATAAGAGAAAATACATCCAGTAATGGAGATGGTAACACTAAAATTTAGGATTTAACTATTGTGTAGGAATTGATTGATGTATTTCCTCTGGAATTACCTAGACATCCCCCACTGTGTGAAGTTGAATTTTCCATTTATATAATCCATTATTCATAGACAATATGAAAATATAATTATCAAATAGACTCTTTGGAATTAGTGGAGTTGAATAAAATAATAATGGATTTGGGTAATAAGGGATTTATTCACCTAGAAATCCCCTTTTACATCAAAATTTAGGAATAATATTTAGTAGGATTTAAATGGTTGGCATCATTAGAGAACATCATAAAATTCTCAAATTGTTGGGCATGATAAAAAGAACTATTTAAATATTGGATAACATGTTGAGATTATGTTCACGAAAAATTCATGTTATCTGTGATCAGTATCTACAATTGGTATATTTCTTCAACAATAACAGTTTCCAATCATGTATTCAAATGGCATTGAATGAATAATATTATAGAAAGATATACTCTTATCTATATTTTTGGGACAATGTTGGTGAAAGGAAACTCATAATCCATGAACATGATAAAGATATGGAGAAAAGGTTAATGGCTATTTAGGATCATATTAATGCGTCTCATTGTAGGAAAAATAGTTATTCCAATAATCGAAGTAATGATTTAACATTCCATTGGGGAGATCATGTTTTATTTAGATATCTCCATAGAAGAGTATTATAAGGTTAAGAAATTAATAGAAACTGAGTCCCATTTACATCATACCCTTAAATATTATAATAAGAGTTGAATTTATTTCATAACTTATATATATGATATTAAATCACTCAAATGTGCATAATGTGTTTCAAGTATCTCTACTAAGAAAGTACAGATCTGAACCAGTGCATGTTCTCCCCTTTGATAAAATAGAGTTGGAACCTAATCATTCGTAATGTGAAAGAACCCTACAAAATATTTGATATCAAAGAGTAAATATTGAGGAATATGACAACTTGTCTATTAACAGAATATTGGAAGAATCAAAAAATGGAAGATAAAACATGGGAACTAGAGGATTCTATGAAGGATAACTATACACATTTTTTAGAAGGTAACACCGCTATAATTTTTAGGATGTAATTTTTTATGAGGGAATAATGTAGCACCCTAATTAATTTCTATAGTATTATTATAGAATTAATTAATAATTTTTTGATAGCATATAATGATGGTGAAAACACTTTTGAACAAAACACTGTTTAGTCATGTTTTCACAGTCAATTAAATTATAATGCATTTTAGAATTTATATATTAAATATTTCTGTTTTATATCTAAAAAATATTTTTACATCAATACAATATATTTTAAAGGTATAAGATAAGAACAAATCCAATATTACTCATAAAAAACTATATTTTAATCAAATCTCTTTTATCACCTACTAATGAAGACCCTATATTAAATCCAATTTTTTATAATTTATATATAATTTTTTTAAAAATAATATTCTTATTTAAAAAAAATATAAATATTTAATTTATTTAATTTTTTGAATTTTTCTTATTAGTTACATATTTCGATGAATGAGAATGAAATATTGAATTTTAATTGAAACCATATTTTTCATCTAGATAATTATTATTATTCAATTATATATTTAAATGGTATTAAAGAAAAATTAGATTAATTCGATATAATTTGATAAAATTTATTTCATTGGAATCAATTTCACATTGAATATTAATATAAAAACATAACAAATATTTTGTAAATTTTCATATTAAAAAATTATTTTCTACATCCATAATTGGGATTAATTATAAATTAGTTACTACATCTTTTGTGTTCTAAATTTTGATAAATTAATTCCATATTTTCTATTAGTCTGTCCAAATTAAGAAAATATGTTTCTTTTATTTTTGTGCACATGATTGGTAAATTTAGTACTATTTTAGTCACCATTGTTATGGGTAAATTTGGAAAGTATGTGTAAAAAATAATATGATTACTACAAAATTATCCAGACTAATTTCCTAATTTTATTGGATGTATTTTTTAACCAAAATCATTGATGGTCAAAAATTGTAACTTTTTTATACCACATGGAATAGTGTATGACATTTATAATGTTATGATAAAAGAAAAGAAATGTTTTTCAAACATTTTTTTTAACAAGTGAAATATTTTTAATATGGAGTTATGTAGACGATATGTCAAAATATAAATATTATTAGCAAATATAAAATGCAAATTTTTTTCATGATATTTTTTATGAGAATATATATTTAAAATAATTGACTAAAAAATAATTATGTCGTTATTGTATATCTAATGTAAATGTTAAATAAATGATATTAAAGATACAAAAAATACATAAATGATTTAGTTGATAAATATAATAAAATATTTTTATACTAAATTTAAATTTAATTTTTTTTATATTTATTTTTTCTTATTTATGTTGTTGTTATGATATTTTAAAAAACTTAAATAATTAATAGTTTCAAATTTCACATTATTTAAATTTTAAAATAGATATTATTGTATTAAATAATATAAAACATATAAAAAATAAATTTCATCCAAATGATTATGATATGTCATAATATTTCATAAATGAAGCATTTATTGGTATTTTATTATTTTATTGTAATTACATTAACCCTCAAATTATTTATTACATGATATGGCAATAAGAGTTAAAAGGGTTAACTATGTGTTAATGTAAAAATGATAAGGATATAAATGTGACTTAAAAATTGTTAATAATTATTGTGTGAAATTATTTCTACACATACCCATTTAGATTCGAAATTACTCGCATTGGATCCACTTATAATAGGCTATTAATTTATATTAATTTAATATTATGAGAGTTTCCAAAAGTGACCCGCACCTCAATTATCAAAATGATCCTTTTCTCTCACTTCCTCGCACCTCATTAGGATTTCTAATTCAAATAATTCATACCCATTTCTATGAAAAAACATACCTCTATGTTGTTGGTTTTTTTCTCCCAAAAAACCTATGATAGATATTGTACGAATATATTTAATAGAAGTCCATCGAAGAAGAGGTAATCATTTTTAAAAAATCATTCATGTTTATTTCTACATATACTTGTATATAATGTGTTGTTTCCCTAGATAAATTAGTAAATAAAGATTAATTTATATTCTGATATGCTATTATGATTATGGACCAACAAAATTCCAAGGTTTATCGATATTATGAAATGAAAAACCCCTACATCTGTGCACATATAGCTTACTATCTCCACATCATCGTGTAGTATATATTTAATTAGAAATTTACATGGATGGGTATAACGATCGAAATAATGGATATATATTATAATTATGAAAAGATATTGGACCTATAAAAATTAATATATCATAAAAATCATTATCATTTCACTTATTTGGGGGATAGTACTGTCACTCGTGCTTACGTATGGCTAACCGTTTCCCCGGTGAGATGTAATTCATTTTCTAGATAAAAAGTTAATGAATGGATCTAAAAATGTATACAATGATTAAATATGATATTTATAACATTAATATGATTCTTTATTTTTGTTATATATATATATATATTAATGGAATGTGAACTGATACTTTTATGAGAAAACATGCCTAGGAAAATGAAGTAGTTGAGAACTGAAATAAGTGAAATATAAAACTATTATCAACAAATGGATGATAAATAAAAACTAATAATATAATAAATGAAATAATAAATATGAAATAGGTTTTTATATAAATTAATAACAAATTTTCAACAATTTTACTTAACGTTAAAGCATATGGAACTAAAAAAGAAGTGCGTGGTAATATATTTTCATCTCCATTTTTACATCAATGAGAAAAATGTAGTATTCAACACTTACTTCTTTTGGGTGGTGTATATAAATTTGTATTCAATATATTACATCATTTATACTTTTAGATTCATTTTATTAAAATTTATTAAAGTTATATTGGACACTTTGATTTAAAATATTTTAAATCTGTTATTTTTTATATGGAGAATATTTTAGGCCGTTATGCAACGGGTTAGGGAACATTTAATGTATGCCCCTAAATGCATCAGTAGTATCATAATATAATTGTTTGGAAAAACAATATTGGAATCAACTCATGATTCTATACATTTTCATTAATTTTTTTTGATAATAAAGGTATCATGTACCTAAGAATCATGGAATCCAATAATTACGCATTTTGTATTTTGAAAATTCAGTTATTATTATTGTTGTTATTATCCAAGAGATTATTACATTAAAATTATCTATGGATACAATTTATTCATATCTTATTTATTAAATTTAATGTTAAATATTTATTTTCTACACTATATTGATTATCACATATAAATTTATTTTAATGGAATGTGTTTTCCATTATTCACATTTCCAAATTGATTTGTTCTCATTGATTAATTATTGATTCCACATTACATACACTTAATGAAAATTTTATCTCACACTTATTATTTTACCATTCCCCATGTTATGTAGAGGAATAATTTTAATTTGTTTGTTAGATGATGGTATTTTATTTTTGATATTCCTAATTTACTTACCCAATGTAATGTATGTCATGTATGAAATCATGTTTTCCAAAACCACAGAACAATTTAGTCCATTGAGATTTAATGCATCTATAAATAAAAATATAATAAAATATCACACTAGCTCTTTGATTCTAGTGTAGTGTAGTTATATAATTTTATCCTATAAAGGAATTTAGTGAAAACATATGGAGGATACCCGAATAAGAGGTAATGTTCACAAACAATAATTTTTTTTATTTCTTCCTCTGCCCCATTGAATTATTTTTATTCTAGTATTATATAATCACCTAAGTATCCTACATATACTGATATATTGTTATGTTATGATAATGACCTAAATCCTTCTCCTCTACCATCAAATAGATTATAAAATAATTTTTCATGTGTGTGGAGGACTACCACCTCTTGAACAAATTATTTTCACATTACCATTACCACTTATCATGGAAGGTAATTATAATGGATTTAATTTTTTATGTTATATTGTTGATATTTCTGCTTTTATTATGATTTTTTAATTTTTATATCATTCATACCAAAATGCTTTCCATTTTTTGGGAATACAATAATGTTTCTTGTGTGTAGGGTAGACTATCTCCTCACAAAGTGATGTGATTCAATAATTATATATATGAAGTTTATTAATGTTGGGATTAATGAAAATTTATGATATTTGGGAAATAAAAATGAATCTATATTGATTTTATATTATACAGTTTTCTCTCATTCAATCCAACATAGAGGTGGAATTATCATTTATGTATATATACATCATATTGATTCCATTAACTGTGTATTTCATTTGTAGTCACTAAATTTTATGGATTACCCAAAATACATACATAGTGAATATATATAATATTTATATCATGGATTAAATTAATTATATCAAGGAACCATGATCAAAATAATTGGACCCAAAATTAATCAAATCTAGACATATACAAAAAACAAAGCAGTTATTAATATTAACCCAACTTTAACATTGAATAGTTAATAAATGGGTTTTAAAATTTAATTAAAAATAATATAATGTATTAAATATATAAGTATTTCTATGTAACATATGTATAATAAAATCTTATTTATTATAATTGTGTTTTGAACATGTGTGATGGAAGTCGAGCCTTAGGGTAAGGGATTTCCATCTAACCTTTTATTCATGTGAGACACATTCAATGTCCACCACATATTTATTATATTTGTTGTATATAATTCGGATTAATTTATCTCATTATAGTTATACATAATTTTACAATATACCCATTTTTAATTTCACTTTTAGGGGGTTTACAATTCAGGAAATACCAAATATGTAAGGGATTTTTGTCTCAATTTTCCTTCCTTGGGATGTGTGATATTATATTCATATATACTCATTCATGTGATGAATAATCACCCCCTATTATATAATATTATGATCTTTTTTACATAAGATATTTTAACTACCAATTTATACTATTCTTTCATATACCATATGATTCAATGTTTCCAATGTGGTAATTATTTTATGTTACTATTTCCATAATTATTGGTATTACTTATGGTAATTCTTCCAATGATCATATCCTCAGACATATATCTCATAAAACTCATGAATATTATTTTCCTCCATTTATGATAGTATAATACATTACTTCCCTTCAAACTTCTCTCTTTATGTACTTATGATTTCATAAAAAATATTATATGAAAAAAATGTCTTCAAGATCAAAAACACTTTTCTTCAAAAACAATATTTTTCTAAAAATGATGAGAAAATTGTTTTTAAATTTTCTTTAAATTTATTTATTAAATAAAATTTATCTGATTTAATATTTTATTATATATTTCTATAATTCTATTTATGTAATTTTAAAATAAAATTTTAAAATTTCATTTAACCAAAATTTTAAATGAATATTTATTTTTAACATGGATAACATGCACAATATTTCCCATTGTCAAAAGCACTCAATGATTTGAGGATTTCAATAATTATTTTCAATTTTTATTTAAAATAAATCCCCTTTCTTATTATTTTGGAATTATTTATATTTCAAATATGTTATTTCCAATGGAAATGATTTATAAATTTTTCTATGTTTTATGTAAAAAATTTTAGAATTCAAATGGATATTTTCTTTAAGAAATGTTTCAAATTATATTTTAAAATTATTTTTCTTTCTAATATGAAATACATTGGTGTTACCTATTTATACAACATGTCCTTTCTTTTTAATATTCTAAAATATTTTATGGAGTAGTTTTAAAGCTAGGAAGTAAGACGACATGCAATTAAGAGGCACAATGATCCAAGAATTAATTTTATTCATTTATTAAATATATTTTATATCACATATATGATTTTTTATAATTTAATATATTAAAACAAGATTCTCTAAATGGAAATCTAAGACAATGCTTGAATCTATATTGTGAGATATACCCTATGTGTGACCTAATATTGGTTGATAGGGATGTTTATATTAGGCATCTGTTGGCTGGTGCATTTAGTATAGTAATAAATTAATTAATTAAATGATATAAAACCAAATTCCGACTATAATCTCATTTCTATGGGGGATCACAGGGGTTATTAATATAATATGGGGCTATTTAAAGGATGAGTCATCAGTCTAGTTTGGAGGATTGTGATTGGGTGATTATCAACAACCAGATCTAGAATAATTGATGCACAACAAACAAAATAGGTATTCATCCCTTATCGGCGAGTGTGTTCATCACTAATGATTAATCTAAATCGAGGTAGGACATATCATTTTTGGTTTCCACAACCATATGAATATATTATTGAGCACGATCAATTCTTCCTCTTTGATTTACATTAATTGGATCCATTTCATTCTTCCATGTATCATATTAATATTTTTTATTCAAGTCATCCCTTTTGTGAAATATTTCCCACCCTAGCTATCCCATATTATTATTGTTTGTCCATAATGTTTTTTCCAATGGTTGTTTCACCCTTTTTATGGGGTTTTACCCCACCCATTCTTCACATTATTCATAATCAGACCACTTGGTGGGGATTCAACTATTATTGGGAAGGTTGAAGCATGATTAAACAAACATATTCATGAACAATTAATGTGAAATAAATGGATTGATGATTTGTTGATGGGTCAGAATTATTTGATTATTTTGGGTGATGATTCCCATGGAATATGGCTTCATGACCGATCAACATTTATGGGTGGTGCACAAGGTGTGTGATGAACCATTGTTGATCAATGTAATCTAATTTCAATCCAAAAAAGGGATAGAATCCATTAATGGAGACAATTTATGTTGATTTCGAGTAAATATATGGAAGAATAAATCGTAATAGAAAAAGATATTGGATCCTTATAGAATATCTTTAATTAAATTAAAAACCAAACCATACAATGTTTGGCTAGATGGATACACATCGTGGAGGCCATTACCATAATGTTAGGGGTTTGGGTGAGTTAGATATAACTAGTCATAGGTGCTAGTGGCCAAATTAACACTATGATAATACATGGACTTGGGAATAGAAAAGAACCCGACCAATGTACATTGACATGGCTCGAACAACATGGGAATGTCCATGAGAATGTAGATCAACCCTAGGTTTCTAAGAAAAATAGTGTTGTTCCTGTAAATGTTGTATCAGGAAACATGTTATGTATGAAATGTGTTCGAAAAGACATGGCCAGGAAGTTGAGTGGGACAACACTTTGTGTGGGTCCCCTAAACCTATTCTACCTCATATTGGAGAACCTTCTACCTATTGAATCTATATTTTTTTCACTCATATATTGTCATTATGTATCATATATTGAGTGTTTATTCATGTAGAAGGATATATTTGAATTAATTATGGATTTTGAGATGTAATATGAGATGTTAAAGTCATGTTATTTCATTAGGTGACACTTTATGATGGTAGTGATACAACAAGACCATGAAGAAGATAATAGTGGCAGCCTCCTATTGTGACATGGTATGGTCCTCTATCTACGGTATGAGTGGTCCCCTCTTACCGAGTATGGGCATGGGTACTTGACCATTAGAATGGAACCCTCTTGTTGTGTCACGACATGAGTCCATTACCATTAGAGTGGAACCCTCTTATTAGGACAGGGCATGTGTCCACTATTTGTCTACTGAGTGGAACCATCCAGCAGTGTCATTGTATGGTTCCTTGGCAATTATAGAGGAATCCTACTTGTAGGGAATGATATTTATCCCATATAAACTATCTGAGTGGAACCCTCTAATGAAGTCTAGGTATCCTTCCTCATCCATTCGAGTGGGACCCTCCTATTGGGTCATGGCATTCTTCTTCTATTTATCTTCTTAGTGGAATACTGTTATAATTTAATTGAATGGGTCCTCAACAGGTTATAATAGAACCCCCTTGTGGGACCCAAGATGGATCCTCTATATATCTATATAGTGGCTCCCTTCCATTGTATTAGCACATGGGACATCTTAATATTCAATATGTCCCCTCAACTATGTGGCATAGGGAATAGGTGTGGTTGAATATGGATGTTTCTTCGAATTGATAGGGGAGATAATGGGGATCATTGATGGACCCTTTACAAATGTTGGTAGACACATCTCCTTGGATGTAATATTATATAGGGATATAGATTCCCTCTCAATTTGGTTTATTTTAGGAGCACATATATATGTAACCAAATTGTCCCGTTTTGTTTCATTCTATGGGATGATATTTCTATTTCAATATAATATATTTTTTCTTCTCTCATCATATTTTGGGATGTTGTGCAATTTATGTATTTACCCAACCCTTCATGTGATTTTCCTACACATGTCATGCATGCTGTAGATAACAGACATGTCAGTGGAGAATGCAGAGGATCATTGGGATACTCAAGTTCATTTGACAAAATATGGTGGCCCTAGCTCGAGGATAATTGGTAAGGCTATCTAAGAATTTTCATTCCATGTTTCATTCAGGTTGGGATATCATTCTTCTTGGTTATGTATTTTTTCCATTTTCTTTTTAGATTAATCTTTTTAATTTTGACTTCCATAGTGGTAATTACTCACAAGATTGTTCCACTAGATGTCAATATCATTTCTTTTATTCATATACACATATATATGGATATGGTGGTGTGTGTACATACACATACATAAGAAAAGGCCTAACATATTATTTATTACTTTTGATGCTTACTTTCATCCACTAGCCTATGGAGGTAGGCATTAGGAGGTTATTTCTCAAGCCCTATTGGGTTGGGTCATGATAAACTGTATTCAGAATATTTAATTTCTTATGACGAAATTTAATTATTTTCAATTATGTGGATTTGGATGGGATTTAGGTATACAATTTCAATGTTTCTTAATTGTGGATTTCCATCTACACTACCCTGTGTTAGTGCAGAATCCAATATATCTATAAATATGGTCACTTACCACCTTCTTGTTAACATGGCATAGAGGGACATATGTTACAGGGTAATTTTTTACTTGTATAAAATAGAATTGAAACTCTAGACTATCTCCCATGAGTAATATCCCCATATATATGTATATTCTCATCTCATCATGGTTCATCAATGATATATTTCCTCATATCATCATGGTACATCCTAGTTTAAATTTTTAGGATTCCTCTATGATGATATCCATTCTTGTAACCAATTAAACATCATGATGATGATCTGATAAGTGATGAGGCCTCTGTTCAGGGGTCATTTCCCAATATAATTATTCCAGGTAGATAGGTTGTAACACCCCTACATGTAAATTATTAGATAATACTTGTAAATCTTATTGAGATTATGCACAATAATAAAACACTATGTGAGTTCCGGTTATATACATAGGTATGGTTCCCTGGTGATCTAGGTCACCATGAATTTGTGAATTGACTAGACTCAGTGATATGATTTTTCAATCTTATCCAGACACTAACTTATTAAGTGGTCATGTTGGTAATCCATAATTTCCAAAAATAATGTGGGCACTGGAGGATCCTAGTTATAAAGATAAATTAAGAGTCAACACACTCATTGTATGACATATAGAATATATTTATTGAAGATTACAACAGCTAATATTTATGATTAGTTTAATTTAATGATCTTCTAGTGTTGTAGTGTGGAGGGAAAATAGTGTTTGAGTATGATCATGTATCACTGACCAAGTGTGATATTCTCTCATCATGATTCATGGTGTCTACTTTGGAGAATGGATTATAGAGTAGGGTCTCCACATAGACATTCATTATTTTTTGGTATCCAAATTATTCCCACTGATTCTATAGTTTTAGAGTGGGCACTGATGAGGGTGATATTATTATCATGGGTATTCCAGTAATATGGATCTAGTAGTGGGAATAATAGGGAATTTCCATCTACAATTGATAATAGATACCAATCAGCAGGAACATGGTGCAAGAGATAGCCAAAGGATCAGACTCTGTCTTGTGGTTTTGTATAATAAGGACTGCGTAGGGCACCCGTGCTTCTAAAAGAGGGGTGGTTCTATAAATGTGTCATGTGATGTCACATGGCAATACATTTTATGACCCAACATGCTGAGTAGGGATGTAAGATAGTTGATAGACATCCATGGTAGAGACTTTTCCATGATCATGGATATATCATATAAGGTATGGGTTTCCCACAAGGAGGGAAAGCTAGTAGTATAGAATGTGGACATCTAGAAGGAGGAGCTGATGGTGGTGGATGAAATTATGAGATTATTCTGCCACCACAACCAGGTGTCCCATTTCAAGTTGAGGGATCTGGCATTCAGGGTCACAAGAAGTTGCAGTCTATAGAGTCTTATGACCCAATAACTCAAAAATATAGTAAGAGGTAAAATATATTCATACTATACTCTTTATTCTGCACTAGGTGATATAGGTGTGAGTTATTATTTCATATCATTACTCCTAGTGTGATATCTATGGTTCATATTTGAGGAATTATCCTAACATAATTTCCCATAGGTTCCTATTACAAAAAATTCGTCGATATATTTTATGTTTTTTTGGAAATCAGAGATATCTCATAGTGGAGATGGATTATCACCAGACCTTTTTGGTCATCAACTAAATTCATTATGATTTAATATTAGGTATTTTTTTTCTATGATCTGAGAATATATTGACTATATATACAGATGATTCATTTATCTTTACAATGATGGTAATATATTATCTTTTGTGGGTTAGAGAGTTCTTATTGGGGGATCAATGGGTTTTTTCGAGCAAGAAGCTTCATCCCATCACCCATCTGTTTTAAATTGTTTCCCATTGAATATTATTATCTTTAATGATATGGAATACTTTAGTTGTGGTGATTTATATGGACATAATTCCTATGTATCTTTTAGGACTGCCTATACATCTAGAGATGGAGTTTTTCTTCGACAAGCACTTTGAGACTTCTCTGATATCTTCTTTGGTATTTTTATGGCCCCTACTTAACTCCATTATCAGTATTTATAGTTGGAGGACCTTTGAGATAAGGGGTTTATCAAACCAAGTGTGTCCCCCTCTAGAACTCCAGTTTTTTTTCTTAAAAAGGGTTCCAAGAATCTTGTGGATTTGAATTGATTATGATCACATGAAACATGACGGAGTGACGAATAAAATCCCCATGATGATTATTGATGACCTATGCGATAACTAGTCAGGCATGAGATATTTCTCAATGATCAATTTCAGTTTCGGGTACAACTAGTAGAGGGTTCATGCAGATGATATTCAAAATAATTGATTCTGATGTCTCTACAAACACTGAGTTCATAGTAATTACTTTCAGTTTGAAAAATTCCCCCTTTGTGTTTATGGATCTGATGAATGAGATCTTTTGTCCATGATTGGATATATGTTTTTGTACTTACTGATGATACAATCATATAATCTATGTTATAAGAGGATTATATAGATAATATTGAGATGATATTATACAATCTTCCTTAAAACCATCTTTATGGTAAGCTCTCGAATATCAAATTATGGATCCACAATGTTTTATTTCTCGAGAATATCATTTATGATTGTAGATTATTGATGGAACTAACAAAGATCAATATAGTTATTGCTTGGGATCCCCCCAGATAAATTCACTAGTGTAGAGTTGTCTTTTCATGGGATAATACTACATGAGGTCTGGGGAAGATTATCAAGGATTGTAGCCTCTTTGAATGAACCGACCAGGAAAGGGAATTCATATATCTAGATTGATAAGTGTTAGAGATCCTAAGATTTGTTGATGATGAGGCTATTTAGTTTTCTAGTTATGAGACTAATAGATATTAGCACTGAGTATGTAGTATATTCCAATGGATATAGAGGTGGGAGTGACTTTGAGATGATGAAGCGGAATGATGTTATTTCATATGGTTTGAGGCAATTGAGGAGCCACAAGAAGATCTTTGTGACTCGCAACCTAAATTTTGAAATGTTTGTCATCCCTCAATGATTTGGATGAAATATATTCTAGGAGAGCTCATTATAGTTTACTCAAACCATTATATTCTATTATATGTCTTCCTGTAGAGAAAAATGAACCTTAGATAGAGGATATGGATGGAGTTCCTACTAGACTATTAATTTGAGATAGTCTATACTCCTAAGAAGGTTAAAATTGTGGATGGTTCCCTTTATAGAAAGACTCTGTACTGTTTAGTGTATCTGGATTTAGAGGTGATGGAGTCCTGGTACCCAACCGTTCTTATTGATGAGGGTTATTTTTTTCCATTCAATGGTGCGTACACCTCCACTTCTATATCATGTGATAGTTCCCTGGTTGGGACACATTGATATTGTGGCATTACATGACTTGATATTCACTAGATTGATTTTATAATGTTCGGAATGATTTTATCCATTTCTAGGGATTGATGGTTGTCCTAGACACGTTATTGGAGTAGGTGATGAGAGAGTTAAACATATCCCATTTTTATGTACATCTCGGTGTTGGGAGGATGTATATAGACTATTAGAGGAAGTTTTGTTGGGTTGTATTGAGATTGGTATTGGTTGAGTTCATCTTTTAGTGTATTGCATGTTAGCTTGTATTGGCTGACAATAGGTTCTTGATTGTTTTTTTTGTAGCATGTTGATATCCATGAGTGTATATGGGATGGAATATCAATTGACTTTGTGCATTTTCTTCTATTGATAATGAGATTCCAAGAATCCAATTGGGTGATAGTTAACCTACTTATGAATTTGGAAGACTTCCATTCTATTAGAGTGTATATATTGGTGGAGAGTTTATAGTAGTTTTATGTTCAAGAGATCATCAGCCTTCAGGGGGGTTACCTCAACTATTGTCTTCGAAAATGATGTTTTCCTCACGCAAAAACTATAAAGTGGACAATATGAGGCATTTGGGACCAAGATGAGGACGTGAAAATGATTCACTCCCATAACTATGGGAATACTAAGTGCACTATCTAGGTTCTATATGATATGGTACAAAAATCATTTTAGACATTGGCTAGATTTTGGAGGATAAAATTCCCAAGGTGGATTTTTCTAACATTAATAAGTACCACACTAAAATAGGAAAAGATCCATTCATGGAATTTAATGGGAGACCCATTAAGTCACCGTTATATTGGACTGAGATAGGTAAGGTATCTCTTTCTAGTCCGAAGATATTGTACTTGATGAGGGAGAATGTCCAGGTTATTTGTGAGATGATAGTGATAGCTCAAAGTGGTCAAAAATCTTATGTTGAATAATTTCATAGCCCCTTATAGTTTGAGGTGAATGACTATATTTTCTAGAGATTATACCAATGAATAGTATTTGGGAGGTTTTTCTAGGAAGGCATGTTATCAAAATGTTTTATTGGGATGTTCGAGATATTTTTGAGGTTCAGAGTGGTTTCCCACCTCCTTGATTTACCCCCATAGTTGGAGTTAGTGCATTAATACTTACATGTGTCATAGATGTGGATATATATTCATTATTCCAATAAAATTATTTACATCGGATATATAAAAACCAATGATGGATCAACATTCATAGAGAACTCTATGGTGATCAAGGATTGGTAGGAGAGGATTCTATATAGATATTCCAATACCTTATTTCATGTGTTACTGTAGCATGTGAGAACAAAAGAGATATACTAGGAGTTTTTGATCCAAATGCGTGATTAATATCCCCATATTTTTTTGTTTCTTCTTTTTAATTATGAAAACCACGAAGGATGGAATAGTTTACAGATCCTATTTTTTCCTTGTAAGGCTTTTAAATACATCATTGTATATTTTCAGAGCCAGGCACAAATATGACACCCAATTTTGAGGCCATGAGTGCCAAGATTTAATATAAAAAATTTATTAAATATATTTCAAGCCACATAAAAATTATATTTAAGAAATAAAGAATATCACCTAAAAAGATACATGAATCTAAAATATTTGAGTATGTTACATTTTGAAATTGGGTATTACCCTAGTCATGATCTAAAATAGGTCAGCACATGATATTCAGGTATGGAGACCATTAGAGGTTGTGTTTAATGGATTAATGAATTAATTAAATTAATTCATTAAATGATCAAAAACTAATTCCCAATAAAAATTCAATTTTTTGTTAGATCTCTATAAATAAGAATATAAACCTATAACAATTGATTGGATGGTCCAATTTCATTGTTGGTGAATCAAGAATGGGTTAGGAGCAACTACTGGATCTTTATGAATTGTATTTGTTACAAAGATAATGGATTGACCACCTTTTTTCCATCATTTTCCCCAAGGACTAATCTGAATCCTAGAAGGACTTTACATATTTTGTTTCCACACCCATATTATTAAATTATTGAGTGTGATCCATTCCACCCCTTGGATCTATTTTAATTTGATCATTTTCATTCACCCATATATATTATTTAAATTATTTATTAAATTTATCCCTATTTTCATGTTTCAGAACTCTTTTAACATTATTTTTTATTTGTTGACAAAGAATTCTTTTACATTTATTTTTCTCATCCATGGTTTTTTTTTCTTTCCTCCACCCATTCTTCACATTCTTCGTCATTTTACAACGGGGTAATAGTTTGAAAATTGTGGGGAGGTTCGAACGTGATCGAACCCCAAAATTTTGGATAGATTCACATGTCATTAAACGATATGTGATTTGGGGATGGATTAGGATTCTTTTTAGATTTACCTTGACGATTCCCGTGAATCATAATTTATGGATCGATTAGTTATGAAGGGAGGCTCAGAGGGTGTACGATGAACCATTATGGATCAATGAATGCTAATTTAATTCCACCAAAGGTATTTAATGGATGAAAAAGTATCTTTACATTGATTTAGAGAGAATATCTAGTGTCATTAGTATAGGGAGCTTCAGATCTGGGATCTATATTGTAGATCTAAAATTCTATGAAAATCCCGACTGGATGCTATGTAGCCTATTGAACACAAGGCAAGTAAGCCCCATCCTTTTACGACAATGTTTTAGGGTGAGTTAAATATCACAATCCAAGTGGGACCCCAAAAATTGTGTGAATCATTTATAGTGACCCAAAATTAATGTTGGGAGTATATGGAAATGGGCATAGCTTGGGACATTGATACTGTACATGGACATATCCCGAAGGACATAGGTATGGTTAGGATATCATAGACTTCCCCTAGTAGGTTAAGACGCATGTAGTACCCTTAAAATACATATAGGGATAAAATAGAAGACATACATATACTAAAAAGGACATTTCCATGTGGGATAGTGGGACCACACACTATGTGGTTTCCATGCATGATTTTTATCTCCATTTTATAAACCTTATACCACTTCTATATCCTTCATTTGGTCACGGATTTTGTCCAGTTAGTAGCATATAAAAAGTATTTTTTCATGTAGAACACGATGTTCATTATTTGTGGATATTTTAGTTGTGATGTCATATGTTCTAGGAATTAAAATTCTTTAGTTAATGCTTGATGATAGTTGTGAATAGGTATAATCATCTAAGAGATAAGAGTGGCACCCCATTGTAGGGATAAGGCATGGGTCCTCCATCTACCATGTTGTTGGAACCCACTTGTAAATTCATGGAATGGTTCCTTTTCCATTAATGTGGTACCCTCTTGTGGAGTCATGGAATGGGTCCTTGACCATTAGAGTGTCACCCTCTTGATGGGACTAGACATGGATTTTCTATTCATCTACTATGTGGAACAATCCAATAGAGTCCTGGTATGGATCTTCAAACATTACAGTGGCACCATCCTATTATGATAAGGAATTGTTCCTCTATCAACAATCAGAGCATGACCCTCCTATATATGCATTTCATAGATCCTCAGCCATTAGAGTGGCACGATATTTCTAGGACATGGAATGATTCCTAAATCTATCTATTGATTGGTACTATCATGGTGAGTAAGGACATGGTTTGTTTACCATTAATGTCACACCCTACTTCGGGGAAAGGGAATGGGTCCTCTATCTATCTTTAGAGTGGAACTCATTTATTGTACTAGTACATGGGTCCTATATATTGAGATTATATCCCCTTGATTATGTTTCAATGTAACGAATTGTGGCTCGATATAGTTTCTCCATTTCATATACAAGTGAGATGTTGGTCATTAATGATGGGTCCCTTTGATACAATTAGCTGATTTTTTTATTAAGTTGGGTTGTGAGATGGATATCCCCTTTATCTCAAGTGTGAGTTTCTTCTATGATAATATATATATATATATATAATCATTGTTTCGTTTTGTTTCTTGTTATGGGATGAGATTTCTATTTTGACAGTGTCTCTTATTTATTCCCTCCACCTTTCATGGGATCCCTACTAGGTATGTATATACTCTCTCCTACATGGGAGTTCCCTACACATATTTTTACTTATGAGGAAAATGTATAGGTCAATGAAGATTACATAGGATTATAGTGATACCTTACTACATATGAATGAATTTGTTTTCCAGTGATTGGTGATCTAGATCCATGCCCACTGAATATTTTCATTCCTAGATTCAATCATGTTGGGACATCATTCTATTTGGGTATGTATTCTTTCTTTTTTGTCAGATTATTCATTCATACTCCTCTATTCAATAGAGGTTGTTAAATGGATTATTGTTTCCCTATATGTTAGTATATTTACTTTTATTCCTATTTCATTCTCCATGGAGATGGGTGTGTGTGTCTACAGGTACATAATAAAAGGAGTGAATATTATTTACATCTTTTTTAACTTGTCTCTATCCCCTGGCTTGAGGAGGCTCGCATAGGGTACTGGAAGATCCAGCCCCAATGGGTCGGGTCGTGAAAACCTGCGCCTTACATGGGATATAATCCAAGGATACTATATACAGTCTTTTCCTACAAGGTTTTTATTTTTATGGAATTATTTTTATGAAACTTGTTTCTTTACCCCTTGTTAAACCATAATAAAACTTTTATGGGACCCTATTCATTTAGATATTATTCTATGATCAAATGATGAAATGGTTATAAAACCCACATCTTTTCCATAGATTCTTATATGATACAATTTTTATGAAACCCTTTTCATTTCTTGGATTATGTTATGATACATTTTTATGATATTGTGGCATACATGTGTATGATTTTCATTATGAATTTGGGGTTACATTATATCCATAAAGAGTGGTTATATTTTAACAAATTATGATGGTTAAATAATAACCAAAGATGGGTGGGACCTATATCTCCATCCAATGAATTTGATAATGATTTATATCTCATGATATATACGAGACTATAATCAATAGTGAGATTGTATTTGTTAGGTATTTATTATGATATGATGGTATTCAGAGTACTCCTTTACCAATATGATGTTCTGGGTAAACCTTTCATTCTTTCCCATAAAGTTTTATAGATGTTTATTACATTTTTGAAATATTATCTGTGAACCTGATTACATGTTCATTATATCATACATAGACCTTCCATTCATGTGTAAAATTTTATGCATTGACCTAGTTACATTTCTATAAGAATATATGAGTTATTGATTCACGACTTTAAAATAATAATTGAACCTATTTATATTTAGGCTAGTTCAGAATGTTAAATGATAATGTTTATGTCATAATATATGCCTTCTGCCAATTTTATTATTTCTTGGATAATTTTATTTTATTATAATTTGATTCATGTCATATGAACTAACAATCATTATTATGTGACTCAGGATTATGATATTTGATATGCAAGGTATGAGTTTCAAATGTTATGCTCATGTTCTCATAACCTTATGATCATTTTATACTTACATATCTCCTTTTTTATCCTTACAAAGGATCTAATCTCACCCTATCTTATATTTCCTATCCCAATTACGAAGAAATGTTTTAGGGAGGAGTAATAATGGGGATCACCTTTATGGGTTACATAGAATATCATTCACCATGTTAGAATATTGTGAACAAAGTATCCAAAGACACTAAACTATTAGAACCCTTTGGCATGTATTTGTGTAATGTATTTAATCTTTATCTAAAACTATCTAATATCCTTACATGAGAATCATATTTCATTTTAGTATTCAAAATAATGATTAGGGTCAAATTAATTAGTGGGTACAGTATACACCATAAATCATGTAATCATAATTAGTACTCAACATAAAAATATGTAATTAAATAATCTTGGAAAAACCCATATTTTCTAGATCTTGACACTATAAATAGAATAAATCATATTATAAAAATACAGAAAAAATACTTGGTATACATTTTATATATATTATACCATAACCTATTAGAGTAAAGATGAAAAAATAAATCCCAAAATAAAATAAAAGTGATCAAAACATGAGATAACAACAAAACAGGTCTTATGTATTTGATTAGCCACATATAACAACTTCATCTTACCTACCCATAATTTCCATAATATAAAATTATCTTACCTTAATCGTGTCCTCTAATATTGAATTCCACTTGGGTATCCATGGTTCCAGAGTTGGGTGTGAGTACTACTCTATAGTCCACCACATATAGTGCACCAAAACTCAACCAGTACGTAAATGTGTACATTGATTATACATGATATATATATATATATATTATAAATTAAATCATAATAAAATAAATATCCCTTGGTAAAAAAGTACCTTTTTCAATAAAAAAAATTTAATTTTTTTAATTCCCCTTCCATAGGTATAACACCCAACATAATATCCCTCGACTGACGGTTGTTATATCACCCAACTCATCACCTGTCCCATCCTTTGTTAGCATGAACAAAAAAACATAATACATTTCATATATAGATATATATTTCAATCCTTTAGAATTCAAAAACACCAATCCCGTGTAACATCACAATCTAAAATCACTCATGCATATATGGATATCATTTTCTCCCTACCCATATCACATTATTTATCCAATTACAACACTTTTAATTACCATTTGGCATGTTTACCCAACCCATAGCACATAATTATGCCCATCATAAGTATATCCCTATGGTTATCACGAATTCCCAGCATAATAACACCTATATTAATATATTAATGCTAAAATAATAATCTAAATATACATTTCTAGCTTATTGTTTAAAGGATAATTTATATAAAAAATATTGACTGTGTAACAGTAATCCCGGTTTAATGGTTTTTAAAATCACAAAATAAAAAGTAATTGTACTCCCACTAGGGCCATTATACACATACACACAACCTATTTCAATTTATCAAGTGTTTCTAAGGCTACCAACATATTTGAAACACTTAAATATTTTAAAATGTATAAACATGGGATTCATAATATCTACCTTAATTCAATTAGTTATAATGATCATGTGGGAACCCCAAATGGGGTTCTTTAATGTATTTATTTTACACTTTGATCAATAGAATATTCAATGATGACTTATCCCACCAGATAAAATAAGTAAAATTAAATAAAATTTACCATTTCATTTTGGTTACTGAAAAATGAAGAATCCTTATTTTATTTTATCTCATTTCATTCACAAAATCTTTTATGGTAGTGCATATCACAATAAAAATATGAAACACAATAGACCTTATCCGATATTTAGAGAACACATATATCCAAAAAACTAAAATCATGTTCATTATAAAATATATAAAATAAACATCAATCATTTATTATGAAATATATAATTAAAACCATAATGTATAGAATAATTGGTGATGTGTTATGAAGAAAGACTAGAAAAAAATAACCAAAGAGGAGTAAATACATATGCTAGTTAACACCCAGACATGAAAAAATCAAATTGGATTTTAAACAATAGATACCCCACTATAGAATAGTGATAATTAGTCGTAATAAAGGGGGAGGGTTAGAGTAATATCATCAATGGGAAACATTAAATTTTCTAATAGTTAAACTAATTATAACAAATATGTATTCTTAAATAAAACACATTCTATGGATATTGATTTCTACGGATAAAAAAATCCCATTACAGACATGCCTTAGTTATTTAGGAATTTTTTATGAACTTTCATTCACATAAGAGTGGTTTACATTTCATCCAAAAACCAATGGTGTTTGAAAAATCGACTGGGTAGTAAGTTATTGATCATTCAATTTGAATGGAGGGGGAATTAATTTCATGACCATGATGACATTGAAAATTTTGATTCTAATAGAGTTGATGCAGTGATAAGAGATAATTTTTTAATGTAATAAATTAATAATAATAAAATATAAATCACATAATGATTACAATCCTTGAGAACATCCCATATTTCACAAACTTAAACACCAGTTAATTGGAGTGAACTCCCTCTATATAGTGTATATCATTAGCATTGGGGAGGTTTCTTATGTGGTGCATGTCTAGTGATTGTTGGAACATGTGTGGAATAAGTAAACTATTTAAAGATTTATACAAATAAAAAACCAGACCAATACATTCCATAGTCATTTTGGAATGTTTTATGAACATTCTTGCACAGATGAGGGGCTTCCATTACCTCTTTCAGCAAAGGGTGAATGAAAAATCAAATGTGGAGTCTTTAATTTATCATTCAATAGGAATAAAGGGGGAATTATTTTTACAAAAATTATGACATTGAAAAAGTTGATCCAACCTTTACTTCATCACTCCCTTCATCTACTTCTATATTAACATCATTTTTATTGATTTAATTCTTTTTAAAATAAAAAAAATTAAATCAATATCACTTATCTCTCTAATTTAAATCTAAAAAATATGATTTTGGTGTGATCATCTCTTTATAAAACAATGGTTGACTACATTAATACATTTTAAATGTATAAATATTTTTTTTCTCACACCCCATAATAAATATGTGTCCAAACAAGTCATCATTTCTGGGGAGGTGCTTCTAACAATATTTTTTTCCTCATATTTTTTTTCTTTTGTATTAAAATTTCATAAGTATAAACTCATACAACGACCATTTCTAAAAATATCATTTTATTGAATGAAAATTATTTTAATATACATAGAAACATTAATTTGGAATATGAATTTTATGAAATTTCATTTTTAGACTTGAGAAAAACATCAAGTTATCACTCTGAGCCTTTCATCATGGCTAGAAATTAGAACAAAACCCATAAATGCCTTTGTGCACCATAATTACTTAATAAAAACCAAAAACTATTCATTACATTATTACAAAATGATATTTAGATAATAACTAATGTGATTCCATTAATCTCAAAATTACATTTCTCGGAAAGAGAGGACTCAACCAAACATATTAAATATTTCACAAAGTATTCTCTACTTTCAAACCCAGGTCAGTAGATGAGGAGGAGGTATAATAGAAGGAATTTACATTTTCATTTTAATGAGTTTCCATTGAATGGTTTTATTCCCAATATGTAGTATACGTGAATGATTTGAATAAATTAGTGATATTATTCAAGAAAAGATTTTTCCCCACCTCTAAAAGAACAACCATCATTAAGGAATTGTATTCCACCATACATCCATATGGAGAAACCGATTAGAGTACTGGTAGAGGTTTTAAAACTTATGTGGAAGCTTCTCATATCATGAAATTGAGTAACATCACTTTTCTGTCTTTTTTTCCAAGGATTACTATACAATGACAATAAAATTACAGATTCATCATCGAGAGATTCATTGATTTCCGAGAGACTAGAAAAATACAAGATACTGATTGATTATATTTCCTAGAACTCACAAAGGTTTTTTATAAGATGTTTTGGAATAATAGTTATTTATGACGTAAGAACATATTCTACATCACCTTTATGGGAAACAAATATTGATGAGTTAACCAGTATATTGACATAGAAGTCCTAGAAACAAGTGAGTGACCAACAACCTCCAGGTAAGTTTTGTTGTTTATTCTCTTTAGCTAATCAATTTACTGACCAATGGGCTAAAATACATTTAATTGAAACCTATTTTGAATCTTTCTGTTGAGGTAGTTCCAAAAACATCATGAGTTGGTAGATCCTAACCAATTTCAATATAGATTTATAAATGAGTAGAATCAAGTTATACCACAATTTCAAAACTTGTTCCACAACAAATCCATATTCTAGATACAATTCCAAAACCCACCACCATTTCAAAAAAAAAATCTTATAACCAAACATCATACAACTAACCACCAGTATTCCAATGACCTTATGAAAATATTTCTACAATAACCCAACCTTTTGGGGAATAGCTATAATCCATGTTAGTTGGATTAGAAAATATTATAGATATGTTGTAAGAGTATATGGGATTTCTTATAGAAATAATGTTCAAAACCCCAAGAATGTTCCCTTATTAAATAGTCCCAAACGCGAAAGATAATTTCATCCTGATAACAACAATAATTTGAAATTAACTCTCTACACAAGGATCCCATGAATCCAAAAGAAGACAATCTGAATTAAGGAATAATGAAGATGGAAATTTTGAAAATTTTATGAAAATTCACCAAGAAGAAGAAATGCAGGAGGAGGAGGAGAAGATTTGGGTGAGGATGAAGAGACAAGTAACACCATTAAAAATTAAATATTTTCAAAAGGAATAAATACCCCAGTATTTATTTCATGGATTGTTGAATAAAATGTACTGGAGGGAGAAGAACTCTAATAATAAATTTGGGACACCTTCCAGAATGTAGAAATTAATATCTCCCTTCTTGAAACAGGAAAAAATATTACAAAGAATGTCAAATATATTATGTATATTTCAACCAAGAAGATAATACATCAAGGGAATGATAGAATCTACATGGGAATAATTGTCTCAAACCATGTCACACTATAGTTCCCAATCAAATGTCAAGATCGATGGTTGTTTTCTATACCATGCAAGAATAATTCGTTAAATCTATCAAATGATCTGTGTGTTATAGGTGCACAAATTAAGGTATTTGATTACTCAGTATTCACAGTTTTTTATATGATAAACTTGAATCCCACAAGAGTGGTGGTCTATCTTGTTAATAGATCCATAGTCATCCCAGCATGAGTTCTCGAGGATTACCTCATAAAAGTAAAAGATATCATATTTCCAGATTACTTATATGTGATGAATATGGTAAAAAAGGACCTATCACACACACCCATAATTCTGAGGAAACCTTTATTAAAGACAGTCGAAAACATCATCAATTTCCATGAAGGGACACTCACCATGTATTTTGGATATAAAACTATCCCCTTATATATTTTTAAATCCATGAGGAATTTATTAGATGATAACTCACTATTTCAACAAACACATGAAGTTGGTATTGATACAATTTATTAAATAGGTATGTTTTTTGTGTTTTTATAAATAGGATATTATTTTTTCACTAAAAATATCACTTAAAATCTAGATTCCAAAAATGCTGGAGATTTTAATTTCATGAGGGAAGAACTGGTAAAATATGATTAATATGATGATTCTTTAATTAAGTGAATGATTTAATAGTTTATTTTTTGTATAATGTCAATACATTAGATAAACGGAAGGTAATTTTAATTTTATCCCTTGATTAGCACCTTGATATGGAATTAAAACCACTCACCACTAATTTCATATATGTGAACCTTAGGGATAGAGAGAAATTACCAGTGATAATTAGTATTAATATTTCTAAAATTCATGAAAAGTAATTGACTGATATTTTGAGAGAGATTTTAAAATCAATAGTTTGGATCGTAGGTGATATTTCCTTAATTAACCCAATAATATGTAAACATTGTATTCTTCTTGAGGGAGATTTCAAACTTATCAAACAACCCCAATAGTTGTTGAATACCACATTGATGGAGGTTCCCAAGAAGGATATCAAAATGATTATTGATTCTAGGATCATCTATCCCATTTTATATTTACAATGGGTTATCCCTATTCATGTATTTCTAAAAACACTAGGCCGACCACTGTGAGGAATGAAAATAATTAATTATTACCTATGAGAGTATATAATAGATAGAGTGTGTGCGTGGATTTAAGATGTAGATTCATGTCACTCAGAAATATCATTTACCTATCCCATTCATTGAGCAGATTTTGTAGATTTTGGAAGGTAGAACTCATATTTGATTTTAGGATGGATTTTCAGTGTATTTTCTGGTACCTACTCCTCCTTAGGATCAATTGAAGATAGCTTGGAATTTTATACTTCAACACATTTTGATATAAATGGATTCCATTTGGATTATGTAATTTTCTAGGTAAATTTAACTTCTTCAAAGTAATTATATTTTTTGATCACATTTATGATTTAATAAAGGTCTTCCTAGTTCGTATAATTTGGTTACTAAAGTCCATATGTTTCCTTATCATGTAGCTCTTCAGTACATGATGAATAATGGTGATGATAAACTGAGTAAAGTGAGATTAATGTTACTAATGCATAGCTTCAACAGAGAAATAAAGGATAATAAAGGTGGTGATAACAATGTGGCTAATCATTTTTGTTGTTTCAGAACACTAATAATGTTGGAATTCTTAACAAATAACCCCAGAATGATCACCTCCCATGGGAGAATTTTTAATTGATTGATGGAGAAGTACCTTAATATGATGACATTGTAAATTATCTAGTAAACCTATCATGTGAAATATCATTTTAATTATAACTAAATTAAAAAAATAAATGTTGAATATAGATATTGAATTTTTTATTATCAATTTATTTGGTATATTTATAATGACCAATTGATAAGATGAATTTTTCTATAAAATTAAACTTGTTCATTGTTTATGTTTTGTCACACTATAACTTTTCGCAGCCACAATGAACCTACACGGAAATAAGGGGTGTTTTAGTATCTATATTTTATTCACCCACCATTTTTAATGATGGTTATGAATTTTGAAAAATGTGTGAAATATGTCAGTTTTCTCCAAATATTTCAAAGATATAAAAAATTGCGCCAAATTGACATAATTTTTATAGATTTTTTTGGTATGTCTGATAGATCTCATGGGTTCTTTCCCAATTTCGTATTAAAATTAATAAATCATATTTCAGTATATTATGTTTGAAAATAGGTGGAAACGAATCCACCAGGACTGAGGAAAAAAATGTTATTTGTGATTTAAATAGGGATAACACATTTTTTAGTTTTGGAGTTCCCAAATCCATCATCAAAATAATGGGACTCAGATTTTCAATAGTATAGTTGATTATTTTACAATGATGTGTGGGGAGAATCATAAAACATCAAATCCTTATAATCCACTGACTAATGGTCAAGAAGATGTCTCCAAAATAGAAATAACAATAATCTTGGAAAAGACTGTTAAACCAAATAGGAATTATTCGAGCCAATGTTTTTAAGACACATTATCAGATTACGAGATATCATAAAAAACCCAATGGTAAATTTTCCAAATAGGATAATATATGGGGAATTCATTCTACTACAAATGGAATTAATGCATAAAAATTATTGGGATATAAGAAAGATCAATTTGGATCTGAAAATAATTATGAAAGAGAGAATATTTCAGTGTAGGAGAATGAAAAAATTAGAATGGAAGATTTGGAAAATTTGAGGATTTTCTTAGAGAGAGTAATAGTGGATCATGAAGTACTGATCAAACAGAAATACTACAATCCTATAGATAAAGTGTTGTTTTTGAACCAAAGACTAAATATGGTTTTAGGTAAACTTCTTTCTAGACGGGAAGATCCATTTATAGTTACATTTAAATATCATTTTGGGGTTTTTTAGATTATTAAGGATACATAATAGGATACATTCACCATTAATGGACACAAGATCAATAAATTTCCAGGGACAATTCAATCAAACCCATATAGGGGAGATCACGCTCCTCTCCCTATTTATCACAATAATTTATCAGCTCGTTCTTCTCCAATACACATGATTTCTTTATGTGATTCATTTTCTAATATTCGTACATTTTAAAATATTTTTTAATGCATTGAGGAAAATTTATAATTTAATTTTGTTGTTGGGAACCATTGTAGTTTAGGATTTTCAATTATTTATGATTATTTTTTTATAATTTCTATGTTATTTGTTATTAAAATTGTTTTTAATTTTTTGAGTTGAAATGATTATCATTTTTATTTTTTAAACCCATTTCCATGAGTGAAATAATCTATTTCATGAAACTGAACATAAATTAATGTTGAAAATGACATTGTTTGTAGTTCAAATATTTGGTAATTTCATGAAATATACTCTTAATTCTGAATCTAATACACCATATCACTATCCTTATCCTTGAAATCAAATTCCTATAAGGATAATGAAAAATTTAGTTCATATTATTTTCATTCACATCACTTCTTATGAGAACCACACTTTTCATTATTTAATAAGAAGTTGATTTATTTATTTCAAAACATTAGGGTTTGAGGAAATTATGTATTATATGATTAAAGAAATTCTTTGATTTTCAATAACCCTTTTCAAGATAATACATTTCCTTATGTATTTCTATGTATATATACTACTTGTATCTATTATAATCCAAGAAAACCCTATTATATTTTCCACCTTATAATATAATTTTCCAACCAAACCTTCTCTTGAAGTGAAATTGCATGGTCTATTTGAAGATAAGTGTGGGGTATCTTCTTTGTGTTGTGCTTCCTTATTCAGTGATACTTTGTGTGGAAATAAATACTTAAGACAGTAGTTTTCTTTTGAAAAAATAACCCTATTGAAATTGTTTAATTTTCTAGATCCTTAATGATAAGATAAGTGCTTCATTTCTGGAGAATCCAATAGAGAATGTAATTTGTTCCTATTTAGATATTTCAAAAAAAAATTGTTTGATATGATGGAATTTTTTTTTCTGAAATGATGAATGGTGTACACATTCCTTGGTTACTCATGATGATAGAGATTTTTTTCTACTATAGGGAGTAAGGAGGATATAATACTTGAGTGAAAATTATAATAATTCAATTTTGCATAAAAAAGATCCATTCTCTCCTTATTTGGCCTCTGAATTATTCACATAAACATCAAACCATCTAGAAGTCACATAAAATGACAAAAAAATATCACTATAAACACTTTTTTTACTCACATCTGGTGGATATATAGGAATTTATCTAGACAATGTTGATCCTTTCATTGGGTATAATGATAAAATCCTTGTTGACAATTTTAATTGGTGAGATGAATGATAATTCATATGAGGTAATATGTTTTGTGCATAGAAGAAATCAATAGAAATAAATTGAATGATCTAAATTGATAATATGAAAAAAAAATTGAACAGGCATGATTTGTTTTTTTCATGGTGTGTATTTGGTGTATCTCATGGGAATGTGTTTTGAATTTTTTTTTATTTCATTTTGATTCATACTTGTACGGGAATCCAAGATCTATACGCATGGAAATTGATATAGAAACTATTTTCCAAACACTTAATATTACTATCAATTATTTAATCCCTACCAATTAATTAATTTGAGTGGATTTCAATCATTTAAAAATGTTTGATGACATTTTGGCATAATTGTGGAAATTTCATTATTTTTAATGTTTAGATGTTTTATAGATATATAATTTTTTTAGAATATATGATAAACTTTTGATCCATTTTATGTGGTTTATTTTATAAACTATTCCTTTTTTTGTCTGTTTCATTTTTTATTCAATTCGTAGGTCCAATTTGAAACACTCTATCCTAAAAAAATAAATCACTTGGAGAAATTTTGACGGTTGATTGAATGGATCCACATCATTAATTGGGTAATATATTTGTCTAGAGGAAACCGAATGATGAGATTTAAAATGGATTAAAAATAGGAATCAAACCATCATGGCCAAATTAAATTTAATGAATAAATTAGTTCATTCAATAATACATTTAATGTACCAAATTGGATGGACTTGATGAATCTTTTCAGGCATAAAATGTGTTCTTTAGTAATTTGAGCATAACATTTTTTACACATGTCTAAATAAGATGAGAATTTATGTTCGCATGAGTAATAGAGATATGAACAAATATTTTTAAGAACACTAAATTATATTAGTACATTTATTCTTCCAAATATACTCAATCATTCAATTGAATGAATCTAATGTGAAAATATTCCACCCCTCTAGATTATAAATTGGAGTGGTCACTTCCTTTCAAATGCGATGTGATGAAGTATTGTAATAATTTTTTTTCTATGGATTTTATATTTTCACTTTTATTATGTTTTATAACTCTATCTTATTCCCCATTAAACCCTATTACCCTTCACATTGGGGGGTAAAACATTTCAGTGATTCTGGAAGTGGACTACCACATCACGAACCGATGCCATCAATTTTCCATAATAATATGTCATGGTTTTATATGATGTTTGATTAATGTATAAATAAGATATTTCTAAAAAATTTATTCTAATGGAGTTATTGTATCGAATATACCTTCTTAATTTTCTATTTACAGGTGATATAATAAAATCACTCATGTGTACGGTGGACTGCATCCTCATAGAGTGTTGTGATTATTATTTTAACTAACTCTTTACATGGACGGTAATAAGGATAATTTGAATTATTATATGTCATATAAATGGAATAATTATTATACTATTGATATATTTATCTTTCCAAAAAGAAAATATTTCATTTTCATTCTTATACGAAATAGTGATAAAGTCATTTGTGTTTACTTGTGGACTTCTGCCTCCATGAAGAGAAATAACAATTTTTTAATCACTAAATAATAGATATGATATATATAAGAATATTTAAATAATTAATATCTTATTTTTGATATTATGATAATTATTAATGATAAAAAAATTCTTCCCTTATATCCATAATGATCATTGAAAAATGATGTTATTACTAATATGTATGTACAACCTCTCGTGTCTATGATCATAATGTAGTTCATTTTCCAGTACCATATTTTATGATAGTTTTTAATGTATTATGTGTGTGTTTAAATATTATAATTTTCTAATTATTACTATTCCAAAAAAATTTATTAATTACCTCATAAACCAATAGTCAAATAACCAATATAATATTTCACAATTAAGAAAACAATCATCAAAAAATCTAATGTGAACATAAATTATTAACTAATGTTTTAAATAAATGTAAAAGATAAAATATAAGGAATAAATAAAATGAAATATTTACATAATCTAGTAAATAATTATCATTATATTTTTATTAGGGATGATAAAGAATAAATGTGACTAGTCATATAAATGTAAGGGACTCTGTTTCAATTTAATTTCATTGAATCATATTATAATGTTACACACCAACATTATTATTTGAGGTTTATATGCATCAACTTTGAAAATTTAAATCATAATTTTTTTATATTCCCATTGTATTAAATATTGATTTTAATTTTACTTTTTCATAGGGCTTGTAATTTAAATGATTGAAATGTGATAATGGGTTCTTCATTAAAAAAAACTATCTACTAATGATTTCCATATAACATTATTTTATATTGTGTTCATGTTTTGTTAAAAAATAATTACAGAAATGAGGGTTTTATAATGGAAATTTTTTCATTGCCTATTTTTTCCCAAAAAAAATAAAGTAATAATTATAAAAAGTATTTTAATTGTTTTAAATATTAAAAAATAATGTTCTCTTTTAATTTATATGACAAAAATGAATTTTCATTCATCTTTAACCATTATTTAATTTTGATATTCAATTACAATAATTTAATTTCTTAATTGAAGAAAATACCTACCATTTTTTGGTGTATTTTGGTATTGAATTTAGTTTTTAAAAGAAAGGGGTATATTACTGTTGAAAATGGATTTTTAAAAGAAAATTGTATTTTGATATCCAATTTCATTTTTCAAATGGGGTTAAATTTTTTTTCAAAGGATTTTATTATGAAAATTTGAGCTAGTTTTTCATTACTTTTTACTTGAGAAATATATAAAAAACCGGTGAGGATGATATAACTTATACATTGGGTTGGGCTCCATTATTGCTCTCAAGTGAGCCCAATATATCATATACCAACGGTTGATCCGTGTTATATATATTATAAAATAGGTTATCATGATATAGGTTATATGAATGGTGATACCAATTATATTTTTCCAATGTATTAGAAAATTATTATGTTTTCTGGAGATTTGTTATCGAAGTCATCCATATGCTTAATCTAATTGAATGTATTTTAAAATAGTTGAAGGAAAATTGAACCTAATATCAGGGATATGATATGTATATAATTAAATTGGAATATTACTAATGGAATCATATCAAAAAAGAGTAATTGGTTTAGTAGTCATTGTGAATTATAAACATACATGAACTTAATATTTGAATATTTATCATAAAATACCCATGGAGATTTTTTATAAAACCATTATTCCTTATATAATATCCCTAAATATCAATCCAAAAATACTTCCTAAAATCCTAGGGAAAATAAAACATAAAGAAAGGAGAGATCATATTATCAGTAATGGTAAGAATAAAGTGGAAGATATTAATAAATATAGTATAATAAATATGGAATGTTAAATTACTAAAACACCTTCCATTAAATCAATAACATGAGATTAATATAGAAGTTATCAACAATGATAATCTAATTCCATATAAATAAACAAAAGGTATTGAAAACATAACGATGTATATTATAACTAACATAATAATCCCATGAAATTTAAATATAAGTATTTTTAATTACAGATTTCAAAATTATTTAAATCACAAAGATTTCATCGACGACTTCTTCCATGGAATCAAAATAAATTTGTAAGGCCTCAGGAAAAACCCATATTAGTTTTTCTCACTATACCTATTGATGCATTAGGGGGTTATATATAACTACAAACCACCCATAACTTTCTAACTACAATTAATCCATAACATGAAATGGTTAAAACATAATCAATATATGAATTAATTTTTAAAAATCTAACATAATATATGTTATGAAATACCCCAATCAAATTAAAATTATCAAAAAAATTACAGAGAAATATCATGAATGGAAATAAAATTAAACATCCTCAATATAAATAATCATAAAAAATCAAAATAAATAATTAGGATAATATAAATCCAACATATCCTATGTGAATCATATATAAAATTAATGGTTCATGTAGTTGATAAATAGAAATTCCCTAACAATTTAATTTAAATCATTTTTGAAGAAAATAACATTTAAAATAGGAATATATATATTTTTTAAAATATAATAACCTAATATTTTGAAAATAAAGTTCAATGAAAATAATTTTTTAAACATATTATGAAATCATTTAAACATTTACTTCTCATGATGGAAGGAAATTATGTTCAGGTTATAGACATTAAAACAATGATTCAATTCACCATTTCGAGATAAGGGAAACATTATTTGTTTTTAAAATGAAATGAATATGCTTTTCAAAAAATATATGTAAAATAAATTTTTATAAAACATTAATTATTAAATATTTATTAAAATGTTAAAACTTTTTATAAAACGTTTTTAGAAATAATGGGCTTTAATGAAAAATTATTTTAAACAAAAGAGTGAAATAAATATTGATTTTATAAAAAACATATCTATCTCTTTAAGTACCATCGATTTGAAAATTGGTTATATTACTTTAATATTTTCGTAAAAACTAATTTGAAAATAAATTATATTTATTTAAATATTTAAATATAAAAATGTTCACCTATGTCAGTTGAAAACAAAAAAAATTCCGAATAATGATGACATTATGAATGAAAACCTAACCACTTTGTATATTTCGAATAATAACCCGATGAATTAAATAACATCAAATGAAACATTAAATAAGATATATTGAAATTTATTCTCAACATAAAAAACCAAATTGTTATTTATAGACACCACATTAATGAAATAAATGGTAAATGTGGCATATGTGTCACAGAAGTAAAAGTGAGATGAGAAACCCAAACCTTGAGTCCGAATCGCCATGTACATTAATTATGATCTGGAATAATAAAAATATTTTATTTATTTAATTTATTAATTTTTTTTTTAAATTTTATTATTATTTTTATTTCACTAATTACCATGTTATATACAATTAGATAAAAAATTAATATTACATCCGGTGTTTCAACGATATTGGACTTGTGTGTTAAAATTCACTTCAATAGGATGCCTATTGTACTAATCGGACATTATATAAACATATATAAACTAATAATCATGAAATAATTATCATAAAAATATATTAATTAATCTTTTAATAAGTGTCAAGAATGATGATCTTGAGGAACGAATTTAGGTACGATCATAGAGATGTTAAGCAATACATACCCATGAGAAATGTTTTTATTTTTCAACGATAATTATAAAAAGGAGGTAAGTAATAATTTTTTATTTATAAATGATAATTATATACTTATTATTTTATTTTTTTCTTTAAATATCCTTCTATATATCTTCCATATGGTGTGTTGATGAAAAGAGAGCCATATCGCTTCGGGAAGGTGGTCGTCCACTCATACATGAATGTAATTATCATCATTAAATAAGTGAAATGGAATGAAATAAAATGATAGAATTTTTAATAATGATAAATATGTCATTAATATTGTTGTGAAAAAATCTCTCAAGGTAACTTTACAAAATTTTTGGGTTGGTTGTGTTTGTTAATAATGCATATTTTCAGGATGAATTGTGGAGTTCTAGAGATTTTGTTGAAGAGAATTGCGATATATAAGGGAATTGGGAGAAGAGTTTCATGGAAAATGAATAAATGAGTAGAAAAAAAACTCCATGAATACAATGTGTTTGGCAATATGAAATTTTTTGTGGTTCATTGAAAAATAGAGAGAATTTTAGCAGAAATTTCAGAGCTTCGCGATTTGAGCTAACGTGCCGCTGATTATGCACAAAAAGTTTGAGGTTCGGTGGAATCGCATATAAATAGTCATCGACCCCCCTCGTGATATGTATAGTGTTTTCCAAGAAAACATTATTTATCCAAAATCACGAATGAGGTTCATAGGGATAGTGTGATTCGCGAACATAGAAGATTCCTGGAAGCTAATCTTGATCCACGAAAGAGGTGTGTACTGCATTGTCTCTGTGAGCTTCACAAAGTAAATCACTTTGCAACAGCTTGATCTATGCAACAACCTTAGCTCTGTGAATGCTTATGCTTCAAGACGGATTGATCACAGTGAAGCAGTAAGCTCTACGGATCAGTGATCTCTGCGAAGCAGTGATCTCTACGAAGGTTTGTGCATTGTGAAGAGGTCGAGACATCGCGATGGTTTTCCGAGCTTTGCGAAATCGAGAGCTTCCCTAATTATGTTTCTTTGAGAAGGTATTTAAAAAGGTTTTTTCCTAGTAATTAGTGGAAAAGGGTATTCATTTTTGGATGAAATGCCGAATTCCACACAGAATCTACATACAGTAAAGGATACATTCATTAGAGCTTATAAAGGACCTACAAGTCTTTAAAATGTGAGTGGATCGTCTAAAGTAGAAGTGAGCTAACTTCAGTGGAGAGAGTATTCAGTTCTCAAATGGTGATTGGATATAAACCAGGATGGACAGTGAGACCACTTCAAACATGTAAATAGTCATGTGTTTATAGTGTATTTGGTATATCGACACATTGGCGTTGTATGCTCCTTGGCTGTAGCCTAGTTCAGGTGAACCAATTAAAATTTGTGTGTATTTTTTATTATTTAATACTCATTCATACATTGCAATGGGAAGGAGATATAGAAGGGTGTTTTGTCTAACAACAAAACAATATCAAAAGGGGATGTTGTTTTAATTTTTCCCACCCTGATTCAACCCCCCTCTCAGGGTATCGATTCTAGTGGACCAAATCAATATCATATTTATGCCTTTTATATAACATATATTCATTACTTTTATCCTTATTACTATCCATGTAAATCTTTAGTGAAAAATGAGTCATGTCACTTCATGAGATGGTTGTCCACCGTACAGATGCAGGACTTTATCATTTCCCTTAAAAATGGACGTAAAATGTTATATATGATATAAATAAAATAATGTTATAATTATGTTAAAAATTTCATATATATACTTTAGATGCATCACTATAACCAACTGTGAAAATTATTAATGGAAATCACGTCACAATGGTTCGGGTGGTGGTATTTCACCGTACACACAAGTGATGTTATCATTATATATTAGGGTGTAAAAGAGATGAATATATGTAATTACCACAACATAATAAAATATATGTAGATTGAAGATGATTTTTATTATATTAATATAA
The DNA here is from genome assembly GCA_963277665.1 of Viscum album. NCBI lineage: Eukaryota > Viridiplantae > Streptophyta > Magnoliopsida > Santalales > Viscaceae > Viscum > Viscum album. The sequence continues at coordinate 167,629,211 of OY728121.1, read as the reverse complement.
ACTATGAATATTATAAGGTTGGGGAAGAAGAAGAAAAACAAAAATACATAATTCGAAATTATACCTCTTTTCGGACCACCATATTTGGATTATACCTAATGTATTACATAAAATTATTTGTGACCATACCAAGGATTATAGAAAGAGGGTATGTAATTTTTGGACTAATTTATTTAGGTATTTGATAACCATTATTGTTTTATGGTATAAACAAAAGAGGATATTGGTGTCCATTTTCATGTTTGGTGAGTTAACACTTGTAAATTTTAATTTCAAAATGGTGTAACCTCATTTTAAATATTCTAAAAGGGTAAAAAATGAATTATATTAGATAATTGAACATTTTATGGTTCAAATGTGTCAACAAATTGGTTTAAGACATGTTGTTTTCAGTTTTAACCATTATCTTCTTAATATATCCTCCTCAAAATCCTATTTTTAACTTAATAGTGGTAAATGATTTTAAAATTTTTACTATTAAATATTGAAAAAATTAATTTTATGATTTTAGATAATATAAATTATACTAATTCAAAATAATTAAAATATTTTTATACCTTAGTTTTATAATAGTGGCAAAATAAATTTCAAATAATTCCCACAAATGTGATGAGAAAGAAGATTTTCAAAGAGAAAATGATCAAAAGTTTTCATATTTGTTATATAATTGATAGATATAAAAATTATTATTATAACATAAATTGGATTAATAAATATATAATTGGACTAATTTTACATTAATCCAAATTTAAAATATAAATTAACATCAGGTATAATTTAATGAAAATGTAGTTTTCAATATAAATTTAGTATTTTCTAATGATTATCCAAAAAATAACTTAATAAAAAAATATCTTTATTATAATTTTCATATGATGATTTAAAAAAGGATAATTATTTCTAATAATAATTTTTTTAAAAAATTGTAAAAATTAAATATATATTACGTCCACAAATGGTGACTCAACTACATTTTAGAAAAACAATGTTTTTATGAAAACAATTTTTTAACCTTAAAATGATTATGATTTTATTTATAATCAATGAGAACCCATTTAAATTATTTTATACATCTGTAACCCATATAATATTAATTATATAGTCATTACTACTCTTTCTCACAAATTGGAGGTCTAGGTTATAATGGCTGGGAATAACTAATAATATATTTATAGAGTTTCATGTTTCAATAAATCCTAGTGTTGTGTTATTTTCATGTTATTAAAGTGATTGAATTTATTTAAAAAGTAATAAATTGTAAATTCTTAGTTTGTTACAATATCTTCTAATATTTTTAATTCATTTATTATATTCTGTCAAATATGATTCATCCCTTTTAAAATATTGCGGTGTTATATTCTCCACCCTTAAATATATTGTGTCATAACAATTTAATCTTGATCAAGGTAATCAAGGGATTTACATTTGGAAGTTATTTTATTGAATTACCAGATCATGGGAAGGGTTGCTATAACATCCTCTTGATAATCAATAAATTAAATTTAAAAGTTCATTTAGAATAACATATAACTAGTATTCTAAAAAGGATTACATTATATGGAAGTGATGATATAGACATGAATAAAAAACATAAATAATTATGGAGATTGATAGAGGTAATTAATCATAAGAAAGTTAATGATCAATATAACGTTAAGGACATTAATACCATATTTATTTGATGATTTAAAATAATTTCAACTAAAGATTAAAATTGGTGTTAGCTTAACATTTTTTTCCAAAACATTTTTATTGAGTTATGTAAATCATTTACCATCTAGTCTATGAATACATGAATATATACATACATAATATATTCCTACTCCAAAGTTACAATTTCATTTTTTGGTCATTCTTTTATCACTTTCTACCTCATTTCTTACTATATAAAATGAATGTCCCTGATGAATTTCATATACCTGAGGTACTAAAATTATCAATTAATGAAACATAAGATCCATAAAATAGTGAAAATTAGTTTTGTATATTTATAAATACTTTCCTAAAAAATAGTTATAAAAAATTATCCAATATAATACATTAATCACTAAACCCCATCAGTAACTCCATGAGTTCATCATTAATATTTATCCATAATATCATTTGACTAAAAACAAGGGAATATTAACCAGGAAATCACATATGTAAATGGTAGGTGATAAAACCTTATAGTCTTTTGGATATGGGTTCAAGCCACCTTGTCTTGCTTGATAAGACATTTTGACCCTATATTTCGGTTGTCTATTTCATAAAACTATATTTATATAATATCAATAATGTTAACAATTTGTATTATCCAATAATTATATCAGATCCAATGATTAGGTAAACTCTAAAGGTAATCAATACTTTTATAAAAACCATAATATAATTATTATATCATAATTAGGAACCTATTGAGGCTTATCCTTCCTCAATCATGTTCTTTCAAATAAGTTCAGCATTACATTGAATTAAATTTATTGGTACCATTAAACACATCCTCTAAAGTTTATTATAAAATACTAATGTAGTATAATTATGATATATTTCATTATTTTTATAACTAGAAAATAATTGATCAAAATATTCCTATACCATAATTCACGAATCAAAACACATTCAAATTAATCTTTCGGATTCATCAATGGAAATAGAATAATCTTGACCTTGACCCCATAACTCATTTCGTGTTATTCTACCTTGATGTTTGGGGAACTATTTTGTGCGGCACCCAATCTCCTTTAGTAGATTCATTGAAAATTAGAAGAATATATCTTTTAATTATACTCATGATAATGGTGGACTTCTCCACAAAATTTGAAGAAAACTTAGTTTCCTTTAATCATATTCCAATTTTTTTCCTTCTACAAGTATAACATGATAAAAAATCCTTATTTCCACAAGTCCCTTTATCTTTATTATTATCTATCATCAATTTATTCATTTTAATCACTTCATTTTCATAATATGTAAAAAGTTCAATCTAGACCTTTATTAAAAAATATATTATATCCTAATTTGTTGAGAAATTTTGGGATATTATTTCCCTTTGAAGGATTGCCTTAATCTCATCAAACAAACCATCAATTATACTCCTTGGATTTTATACATAGTCTAAAACAGATATTTACATCCTTTTAATGTTTTAATTATTAATATCATATATTAACACATCTTTATATCTTATAATCATGAAATAAATTTCCATATCAACTCATTTGTCAAGATTAAAATAATTTTCCAAGAAGAGTACCTTGAAATCCTTTCACTCCATGATTCTTATTTCCATCTCATTATTAGTGGTTTTAATTAATGAACACCATTTATCCTAATATCTTATGAGATGATAAAAAACTATTAAAACATTCTATATTTCACTAATTCCTAGAGAGGTAAAAATCTTCTCTAATGAACATAACCATTTCATAGATAAAAATATTGTTTTTTTCCAATTGAATGATGTAGTTTTCTGATTCATGAACATGTATAACATAATTATTTTACATGGTGGATAAATCATATTCTCTATATGGGATAGGTTATTACTCATTACTTGAGTCAAATGCCTAAATATGGTTTTAATTTGAATAGTTCAAACTCCATTTCCTGCTTAATCATCTTTCCATATGGGAAATTCCTTCATGGGGTATGTGAATTTGTATGTTTCACATTCCTTAAATTAGGGATATTATTAAACAATGGAATATACTAGATTAAATAATAACATCATCAATTATAATTAATAATTTAAATATAATTGAATTACTAAAAATAAATTAAAAATTATAGGCATATATAATCTAATAATAAAAAGATTGGTTTCTCTGGGGATATATCAATTATTTCATACATTAAAATGTGTAAAAAAGAAAACTTGATTTATCCAATGATTATCTCCTAGGGTAGTCATACTATGTGCCTTGTAGGACATATTTTCACACACCAATAAGTTATTAGGTCAACCCCAATGTTCTTTATTTAGAGTTATTATCCCCTTGTACATATGTTCTAGAACCACATTGAGATGTAGTCCAGAAAGATATATATCATCTTTGAAAAAACATATATCCTTTTTCGTAGTAAAATATTGTGTTTCGATTCTATAGATATCATCAATGGCTTTCATAGGATTATGTTCCCCAGTCTATGTTTTCAATAATCAATTCTGATGGTTTTTATTATACTTCTTCAAATACCAACTATACTGCCCCCAAGCCTAGTTTCCCAGAGTTAGAGTCTAATTCATTTCATTAGAATACTATACATGGAATAATATACCGGAGGAGTAAATTGTTTAGTATTTTTGGTAAACCTGATATATACTTAGTATTTTTATAATAATTTAACCATATAATACATTATATTTTTTTTTGAGAAATCCATTAATCTTGATAGTCTATCTTTGTATATCAATCACAAAATTCATCCTTATATAAATGGAAAATAAAACATTATAAAGGTGATATTAGATGATCCTTAATGTTAGGAATATAACTAACACTATGAATAAATAATACATTTCAATATAGTAAGGTAAATATCTAAAACCCAGTACATTTATTAAATAAATTGAGTTGAATATGGTTGGAATAAATGATTAGCGAAAAATGTCAAAAAAATAATCACATGTACTTGAAAACCTATCCATGGATATTCTTACTACTCAAATAATCACAATAAATATAATTGAATGAATACATAATTATGGAATGTATAATGATAGACATATAAAATGTACCATTGAAGAATTGTTCCAAGACATTTAAAAAATGGGTAAGGCCTCATCAAAAACCCATTATAGTTTGTCTCGTGAGACCTACCATTGCATCGAGGGGAGATATATACGATTACCCTCCCGTGACATGGTATGTACAATGAATGCCTAACTTGAATGGGGTGAATCATAATCAATGTAAAAATTCATATTTAAAAAATAAAATATGAAATGTTCACAATTCCCTAAAAAAAAAATATAATAAAAACTATCTGATGTAATACGGTGAATGGTAATAACATTACACATCCTTAGTCAAAATGATTTTAAATCATATAAACAAAGATAAAGGATGATATGAATAAAACACATCTACAATGCATCATATGTAAAATAATTGGTTGATGTACATGATAAAAAATACAATAACAACGACTTTAAGTACATTTTTTGGAATGTAAAATTTTCACTTTAAATAAATATTTTTAAAAACTGCATTTTCCATAAAAATTGAAAAAATTATCATTTCAAATTATAATTTAATATTTTTGAAATATAATAGTAATCATGGATGGAAAATTCATTCATTTCACACATGTAAAAACAAATATTTCCTTCACATTTTTTTTATAAAATCCAGACATGCATTATTTTGTTAACAACATGAATATTAATTTCAAAAAAATCTAATGATTTATGAGGTAAAAAATTTATTTAATAAATCATATTGAAAAGCATAAAAACCCTATAGATAAATTATTTATAAAACATGGATTTTGAAAAAAAATGATTTCCAATTAAAGAAAAAACCAAACTAATATCTTTTGAAAATCATATTTTATGAAACTATTGGTATTATTGCAAAAAATGATCATAAATAAATGGATTTGAATACAATATAAAACTTTAAAAAGCTCATTATATACTCTAAAAATGGAAATTTGTGTTGAATATTCAATATTCCACACATAAGAAAATGTGAGATGAGAAATTCATTCCTAAAATCTGACTCATCATATATTATCTTTATCTTCAAGAATAATTTATTAAGGTAATTAGTTAAATTTAATTATAATATTTTTCTTTTAATTTAATAATTTTTATTTCACTTATTAAAAATAAATATATAGTTACTTGGTCAATTTTTTTAGGTTATGTGTTTTGATGATATTTGACATATTCTTCTAAAATGACATCGGTTTATTGAATATTGTCCTTAGTGGTCATTATTTAGACATTCCCAGAATAATAATAATGCCAAATTATAAAATTTATAATTTAATTATACTTTTAAGACAAATAATTAATATTTTTTTTGATAAATTAAGTACTTCAAGATCAATGACATGGTAGGACGCACGTAAAGATAAGTAACATTTCCATTTTCAACAGTCATTATGGAAACAATGTAATTAATACATTGTTATTACATAATTATAATAATATCAATAATATGATATTATTTCTTTAAATACAAACACATATATTATAAATGGGTTTTGGTAAGGAAAAGGGTGTCACACTTCATCACGATGTTGGTACTCCACATGTACAGAATTGTGCTATCGTCTTTTACTGTGTTCAAAGGAATGAAATAAGTTTATATGTTATCTTTTTATAATGTTTAATATCTCATTAATAATATAATTATTTCATGTATATCAAATATATTAATTAACATGATCTATATTACCATCCACGTAAATCATTCTTGAATGAAAAATCACATCACCTTGCTAGGTGGCTATCTGCCGTACACATGGGTCACATAATCATATCACCAATGGAATGTAACGTAAAAAATCAATATATTATATAATGAATAATAAGGTATAATTATTTTATAAATATCATATATATATATATATAAATTACATCAATAATCATATCCAATTGTGAGGGGTGTTTATAGAAAATGGGTTACATCAGTTCATGATGTGGTAGTCCACCGAACACATGAGGGACATACTCGTTTCCTATTAAAGGGAAGAGGAGGTAGATATATGTCATGAAATAAAAAAAAAGTATATTGAATTATTTAGTTTTATTATATAATAATTGTTTTATATTTTAAGGAGGTGTGTGATCAATGTAAACAATAAAGCATGTCCATAAATTTGACCTCTTCTCGGACCACCACTTTAAGATTATACATAAAGTATCAATAAAATTGGTTTGTGATGAAAATCATTTTATAGGATGAGGGGATGTATTTTTTATGGTAATTTTTTTGTGATTTTATCTAATTAAATTTTTGGATGTGTGAATAATAGATGATAGGGGAGGGTTTTTATAAGTGAGGTGAGTGGCTTACTAATAATTTTTTAAAATAAAAATTGTGTTCCCACATTTTTCACGAGAATATGGGTAAAAATGGATTATTATCATGAAATATAAATTATAATGTCTAAAAAATTCCATAAGAATGTCATTTTACATGTATTTAGTAATTTGTAACCATTATCTTCTTAGTTTAGCATAAGATAAATCAGTTTTTACCTAAACGAGGAGAAATAATTTTTACTATTTTTACTATTCAACATGATAAATAAAATATTCCCTTAATATATAGTTTTTATATTATTATAAAATATATTGAATATATATTTATATATTCTATTCCTATTAGTGGAATATTTTAATTTAATGACAATCCCACATAAAAGACATGAATGAGGGGATTTGAAGAGAAAATGTTCTAAAATATATGATGATTTTATATCAAAATTCAATATAAAAATGAATAAAATAACCTAAATTTTATTAATATATTATTTATCGAACTAATTTTACTTTAAAAAAAAATATAAAATATAATGAAAAAATATAAATAATTAAAATTAAAATGTAGTGTTCAATTAAAATTTCTATTATTCAATATTCATCAATTAATTAAACCTTTAAAAAATATCATAAAAATCACCACAAGGTAATATCATTATAAGAATCCATAAAATTATATTTATTTTTTCAATAAATTTTTAAAAAATTTAAAAATATAATTATAAGATTAGTGTATGAAGATGAATAAACCACCTTTTGAAAAATATTGGTTTTTCGAGAACAAGTCATTTATTCATAAAAATTAATTTTAATTTATTTTTGACAAAAAAATATCAATTTAAGTTAAATTAAGATTTTGTAAACCATATAATTTTAAAAATTTAGTTATTATTAATTATACCCACCAATTTGATGGCTATAATAAAATTATAAGACAAATCTAAATGAATTAATTGATTAATTATTGGATGTTATAATCCCATGCATCATGAAAACATATACAATAAATACTATAATCAAGATAGTTTAAAACTACTAGTTTGGAACACATCTTATTTGGATAACTTATTTGTCTAATGAGGTCGGTTGATGCATTGAGGGGCTATCTATAGCTGGGTGCACCCATACCCTCTTTTCCAAATCTTTACACATATATCTTATAACATATATAATTTGTGAATAATGTTCCTTATCAATAATTATCCTCATTATATGAAGAATGTAGATTTATCAATAGTTCCCTAGTTAATCAAAAAACATTCAAAACAAACGCCATATATATGAATGAAATCGAAATTATGAAATATTTATATCCAGGATAAAAACAATATGGATAACCATAAATTAAAACGTTAACCATCATGAATAAATTGGTATTCATGATACATAAACTAAATGGGTAGTATATACACCATGTAAAAGTGAATAGGTGTATCTTAACAAAAATGTCTCAGTGAATTTTTAATTGAGACGAGATCCCTTATAATGAACATAATGTTAATTTGAGATTGAAATAATGAATATAATATGTGTATCAAATGTAAATCAACTTATAAAAAATTTAAATAAAACATATGATAGTGATTTTTCATCATATAGGTAATATTATAATATCAAAGGAAAGAAACGAAGTAATACAAACCAATGAAAACAAAATGAGTTATGAATTTTTTTACCACATGGTAAAATTCATATAAAATACCAATTGATGAAATAATTTAAATAGAAACGTAAAATTATATTAATTACATATACTACATGTCAAAGGGGCAGTTTATACACCATATATAATAAATTATGTGAATAAAATTACAATATTCATCAATGAAGAGAAATAGACATGGAGTCCAATAACATGAGTTCAACTCGTCATATACATACATTATCACAATTAATTATGAGAATATGTTATATATATTCTTCATTAATAACATTATCTAGATTTATTATTTATTTTTATTAACATATTACAATTTTATAAATAATTACACAATCAAATATGTTTATGTTAGGCATCTCGATGATATTTGACCTATGTGTCAAAAATGAAACTGGTATGTTGACTATTAGTCTAAGTGGTTGTTATTCATACATATATCATATATTAATTATGAAATAATTATCATATTTATTTATCAAAAAATAATTTTAATACCAATAATGAATTATGGTTTTGAGAAGTTAAGTGTGTTAGGATCATGGGGATATTAGGTCATACATACACAAGAAAATCATTTATATTATTCAATGATCACTATGGAAATGTGGTAATTAGTATTTGAAGATTTAATAATGATAAATATATAATAAATAAAATATTATTTCATTAAATAAATCTATAAATTATCCATGTGGTGTAGTGATGAAAGTATATTCCCATTGCCTCATGAAGGTGGTAGTCTACACGTACACAAATAACGTTAAGTGAAAATGAATAAAATAAAATAAAAATTTATCTTCTATGAATAAAAAATGTTCAATGAATATAATTTTTATTAATTTATAATATAAATATTAAAATATTTGTCCTTTTTTACATCCATTTATAGAATTATGGAAAATTAATCCAATCAATTTGTGAGGTGGAACTCTAAATTACATGTGAGTTGTGTTATCGTTTCTCATTTTATGGAACACGATATGTAAATTTGTCATTTTATTAATAAACTGACTTATAGGTATATGGTATGTTTGGTTTATTATTTTATAATAATAACATTGTATTTACATGAAGATGTTAGTGAAGAAATACCTCAAACACACTTAGTTATGAATTTTACCTCCGCTTAGACCACATCTTTAAGATTATACATAAATAAATCATAGAAAGGAATTATGATAAATCTAGGGTTTATAATATTATGGTATTGATATTTATGTTATTTTGGTTGGTTTTTTATGTTACAAAATGTTTTTATGGTGTGATGAAGAGATTATAGTTGGATTATTTTATTTGTGTGGTGAGTGGAAAACCTGTATTTTATAAAAATTAAATTGTGTACACATGTTTTACATCAAATAAAAGTATTATAAGTAGGATTATATAGATAATTTTCAACTATAAGTTCTATATACTTACATCAAATAGATTTTTGGTTAATTAATATGTCATTTTAATCCTTTTAAATTTATTTTGACACCCCTAGTAAAATAATGTTTACATTAACTACAATTATTAATTTATAATTTTTTTCACTATTCATTTTTGTAAATATTAATTTATGATAATTTTATTTTTTAAATTATTATAATTAAAATTATATAATCAAATTTTTAAAATTTAATTCACATAAATGGAAGAATACAATTTTAAATTATTAAGTTAGACATGATGAAAAAGAGAGTTTTCCAATAGAAAAATCTCCAAACAATGGAAGGTTTTGATGTCAATGTTAAATTTCAAATTGATTCTAATGACATAAATATTATTCATTATAATATAATTGATCTAGTTTTTATTATAAAAAATTAAATTTTAATTCAAATTTTTAAATAATTTAATTAAAATTGTAGTGTTCCAATACAAATTAGTATTTTCAAAATTCATAAAAAATTAAAAATTTAAGGAAAAATATGTAAATTACACCATAACTAAATATTGATAATCATATTTAAAAAATAAGATAATTTTATAAAATTATGTTTCTAAAATTATAAAAAATTCAATTTTATCATACGTATAGAATAAATAATGAAATCGTTTTATTTTTTATAACATTGTTTTCGAAAAAAAATCATTTTCTATAAAATGAATCTTATTATATTAATAATAAATATATTTTGATTTTATATTATAAATATATACTATAAACCATATGATTTTCATAATTTAGACAATAGTATTCATACACACCAACATAATAGCTAGTTTATAATGGTCATGATTAAATGATGTTTTAAAAGAGTACTTTTGTATCACCCCATGATTTCATAGTATATTATCTATTTAAAGTAGTTTAATAGCTTTTATTGAATGCACCACCGATATGGGTTGACTTATACACAATATTGAGTTACTGTGAAACAATACATTTGTTTTGTAATTATATAAATCATATATTTAATTATCAACTAAATTTTATAATACGAATAGTAAAAAATAATGTTTAAATAAAATTTATAATGATTTAACCTAAATAAAACATATTTATAATGAAATGTATAAGTTTTCTTACAATATTTATATATTTAGAAAGAAAAATCTTAAAAGAAGTAGTTTTTATATCCTTTCTTGAGCAATAATAAAATAAATTTTTGATACTAATAAAAATTGAATTTGGAAAAAAAGGAATCATTTTTGAATTCATAAATTCATAATTGTCTTACGGTGAATTGTTTTTATTTTTCTAAAAATAATCATTTTTTGAGGAATATCAAAAAATACTACATATTACAAAAAGGCCGACATTTTCATTTAAATAAATATTTTTAATTAAAATTTATCATAAGGTAAAGATAGACACGTAATACAGATAATAGTCTAATGTAAGTCATTTGATTCATTTTATATTAAGGTTATATATATATAATTTTATTAAACATTTTAATGTCTTTTTCCAACCTTCTATACACACTTCGAAATATGCATAAAATATAATTTTACGGCTTCTGTGAATGGAATTTCAAAACATTGATAGACACTGTTGTCATTAGTAATTAATGTTTTATTCAATATGATGAAAATAATTTTTGGGAAATATTATATTTCGAATTTTATTTACAATGGTTAAGATTAAATAAGGTAATTAAAGGTAAAAATAATATTATAATAATATAAAATTACTCCAACACAGGACTTAATTTTTTTTGATATGCGTATTTGGAACAAAATTAACATTAGGAAAAAAAATATGATCCTTTTTTATCAACATGGATTCGATTAAGACATTTATTTTATTTTATTTAATGAAGAGTTAAAAGCTTTAAATTAAAATTTTATTAATGAATCCAATTTTAATAAAGAGTTATATATAAGATAAATTTTAATATAAATATTCATTATAAATATATAATTATTTTCTATATTTTATTATTTTATTTATAATTTTTAGAAATTTAATAATTAAATTTATATATGATAGAATGGTGATGAAGTAATTACCTTATTCATGAATGATTAAAATAATTGATATTATAAATATTAAAATAAATGTAAATTTAAACATTTTATATCATCAATGAATTTCATAATTTAATATGACATTTTATGGTTGATTCAAATTATTATTTTTGAAGGAATCCGGTTTTGATGACTTAAAATAATACTAAATAGTGTAAAAAAGGACATAAATGAGTTTTTAAAATGAATACTATTTTATTGAATTATGTAATAGTCCTAAAAATATTTGATCCGGTCAAAGGAATTATAAAATGTTAGATATGTCATTAATTAACAACTTGGTATTCTCTTGGAATTTTATTGTAACTTTATTAACCTTATAGTAAAAAAATACAAGAATACATGGTAATAATTAATCAATTTAACAAAGGGATAAATCTAAAAGATAATGTTAATATGGTTACCAAAACATGACTAAAACATTATGGTTGTGAGGATATAGACTCAGAACCATAAAAACCTCTAACCAAATCCATTTTCTTCTATTAAAAACTAAATATAATTTTATAATAACTTAATATTTCACGATTTTCTTAATGTTCCCCTCACATCTCAAACAAAAAGGAACCACCCTTTTCATTTTAATTCACACCTCCAGAGCCATTTGGCTTGGCCAAACCCAACCCAAATCTCCTCTAACATCAAAAAATTAATCCTAGAGAACATACCATGTGTATAAATCCATCCTAAGGAGCCCTTTTGTTCAAATGAAATGAAAACACAGGAAGAAGAGGTAATTTTTTTATCACCACTTTCAATGTTCCTTCTCCTTCTACATATTCATTATTTGTTGTTACCATACTAAAATAATAACACCACTTACTTATACAAGGTGATATTTTATTATTAATATATTACAAATATATTCATTATTTTATCCATCCTTTAAATGACAAAGTCACCATATGTGGTACGTAAGGCTTATCGTCTCCACATCAGGGTGTAGTTTGTTATTCTACACTACGTTATTTGGATGGATATAATAATGAGTATAATTAATGTAATAATGATCATAACATGATAATGATTCTGTATATATATTATACCATCCAATTTAAACATCGTTTCACCGTCAATAGAATGATATTGTCCCTCGTCAGTACGTACGACTTACCGTCTTCATGATGCGATAGGATTCATCTTAAACGATCACCATTCAAGAATTTTTAAAAATATATATATATTGACTAATTATGAAATATATGAAATAAAATTTCAAATGGAACAATACATATTTATAAAGACAAATATATTTCATTTACTTACTTCAATATTAAATGATATGAAAATGAAAAACAACGATCATGCATACATATAGACTACCGTCTCCATGAATGGTGTTTCCATTTCGTATATCTATCTATTTTACATATTTATATTATGAATATATATGTTATATAAATCATTTTTTATATTCTAGAAGTATTTAAATCATGATCTACGTGATACGATCAAGAAAAGCATGTTAAATGTAAGGCCCCGACCCCAGTTACCCAGAATCGGTGCATTATTACATAACATTAGCATGATACGAGGAATCATGTTCCAAAAGACCAATTAGTTTGGAATACTTGGATGCACTAGATGAATACATATGCAATTCATTAAAATATGAAATAAAAAACAACATTGTGTCCCATTTTAACACTCATATATACCATAGCCTATTCTTGTATATTGAACGTAATATAATTCATTACATACTAGGAAAAATAAAACATAAGAAAGGGGAGAGCTCAGATGCTTAGTAAAGAATAAGAATATAGTATAAACTATCTTCAATAAGAATAATCATTTTAGGCAATGTATTTGACTTAAACATTAGACTTTTAAACTTAATCTACTGCATAATATGTAAAAGATAAATAAAATAATTCCATTTAATTATTCACATGAATATTTTTCTAGTTGAATAATCACATGAAATATCAATAGCCAATTTTATTATGATGAAATAAATAATTCCACACATCATAAACACAAATTCAAGGCCTTGTGCCAAGATTACCAATAGGATTTTGATTAGGCCTTATGCCAAGAAACTATTTTGTCTCATTATACCTACCAATGCATCAAGGAGCTACATAGGACTCCACCCGTCACTTACTAAGTCCAATTTATTCTGTATATGAAAAGTTTGAACCATAATCTAAACATTCGTATTAAATCTAGCATAATAAATGTCAATATTTTAACCACAAACAATGAATGGTATAAAAATATCACATAAAAATTCAAAAATTACTCAGTAAATACAAAATAGGAGATATTTTATAATAAATCAACCACAATCAATAATAATGAAGGATATTGACATAGATGAAAATAATCATCAAAACTATTTGAGAGAAATATCCCCTTTTTTCTTGAAAATATTTAAATGTCTCACAATTTAATCAAGAATATTTTTAAAATAGATTTTTGAATCAAAGTTTCCCATACCACTATGAAAATTATAAATTTAATATTAATTTTAAATCATTAATGTTTATATACATAAATCATTAAAACCATTTTTAAAATAAGGATATTAATGAGAAATATTTTGAAAAAAATATTTTTAAAACATTAAAAATGATATTTTCGTTAGGGTTTCTAACTAAATGAGATATTCATGAATAAAAATAATTGAGGTAATCCAAACATTATAATATCATGGGAATAAAGGGATTCATGATATACAATTTTAATGAACAGTATATACAATGAATAAAAGTGAATTGGATCATAACAACAAAGAAGTCTTAATGGAATGTATGTTGGGATGAAGTCCGTTATAATGACCATATCCTTAGGTTAAGGATAAATAAATGACATAGTTATGTGGGAGAAATATAAATACAGTCAATATTATTGGATATTCAGTGTAAATCAATCAAATTACATTCACACATACTCTTGTAAAAACAACAACAATGACTAGGATGTTCAACTAATTGAATAGAAATTGAGTTAAAAATGCTCTTATCAGGTACATATCAATGAAATGAGAATTATTAAATGGAGTGATTATTGTATAAAGATTATATCCACACAAAGGGGAGTGTAAATTACTACATATGTAAATAAATAGTTACTTCACACATAATCTTTGAGTAAAATAATCAATGATGTATGTGTAAAACCCAATGAGTGTAAATTGAAAATAGAAAATACCTTACCAATTAGGTACAATACGGAACATTCACCCCATTAAAGATGGATCATAAAATTAAGTTTTAAATACCCATAAATTAAATTATATTACAAAAAGTGTACAATCATTGGTAGTACATACACCACACAAAATGAAATTGTGGAAAATATCGAATGAACCTCACGGGAATAAAAATTGAGATGAAAACCCCATACCACGTTGTAATAAATCAATTAGTAAGACCAAAAGTTATTAACCACAAAATGAATCACAGAATACTCTGAACATAAATAGACTCATGATAATATATATCACATGGTAGTATACAATACCCACATGCAATATATAAGTGGTGAACAATGGAAATATCACAGAATTATAAGTGAGATAAGAAAACCCTTACCTTGTGAATTTCCATAGTTGAGGGTACATTTACATCCTATATAATAGATAAATAATTGTTATTATATTATCAAGAACCACATATTTAAATATTATATCATATACGATCTTCTAATATGGCTTTGTTAATAATATTTTAGTAATGTCATTGTTTTGGTTGTTAACTGATTCATTTTCCTTTATATGTTTCATTACATAAGTCATGTTTGTTATGGAAAGGATGTAATGATTCATATACATAATTATATTAAGTTCTTATGAATTATTTGTAATCATAATATTAAAATTATTCCTGATTAGTTATGACGGGGAATTAATCTAATCGCGTTCGTGGAGACGGTAATCCGCATGTATGCACGAGTGACGAAATCATTCAATTGAAGGTGAGATCGTATATAATTGTATTCGATATCATATATAAAGAATCCATAACATGATATATTTATTATTTAAATAAATTATACCACATTATTATAACCATCCAAAAAATTATGTGTTGAATAACAACTACACTGTGATGTGGAGACAGTAAGTCGTAAATACGAATGTATAGTGTCTTTTTACTTCATAGGATGGATAAAATAATTAATATGGTTGTGAAATATTTAAAATAACATCAAAATATTTACAAGACTCTAGATTAATTATTTTTTTATGTAAACAAAAAAGAAACAGGTAGTGGAAGCAGAAGATATCTTAGAATGAGGTGATGAACTTATTACCTCTTCTTCGGGTGCTTCTGTATGATTTGATCAAAAGAGATAAATTGGTTGGCTTTTTCATCAAAGTAAGTTCTATAGGATGTAGTGAAAGTAGTTGGGGGTTATATTTGGGTAGGGTTTGGCTGAGAAGAATGTATTTGGAGAAGTGAAATTAAGAGAAGTGGAAGTACTGTTTTATAAGAGAGGTGAGAGTCACTTTAGGAAAACCATGAATTATTATTTTATAGTAAATTCATTTTCGGTTTCTAATGGCTAAAAATGGATTTATTTCTAGGATACGGTGGATATGGGTCAAAAAAATCTAATCTAATAGGTTTTAGACAGGTTTATGTCAATATATTAAACGTAACTTTTAGATTTAACTCTTAGTTAAATAGTTTAATTTATTCCAGGTATTCTTGTATTATTATAACATATGGTTAATAAAGCTACTATAAGAAAGAAAGGGAACCCCAAGTAGTTCATTGAAGATATATGTAACCTTATATAAGTTCTTTGTCTAAGACTTAAATTATTAGGAATATTATATCAATTAATAATATAGAATTTGTTTTAAAAACTATTATATGTCAATTTTGACACTATTTGGAATTTTGTTTTTGTTAAAGTCCTAAGAACATGATTACATATAATGAAATTTATCTAATCATCCATTGCATCTAATATTAACCTATAAAATTAGTTTAATTCATCTGATGTCTCAATTTACATTTATTTGGATATTTCTAATATCATTTATTTTAACATTTCATTAATAAGGTAATTACTACATCATCATTGTGTCATAATTATTTAATGTATAAAAATTATTACTAAAATTCCTTTATGTAAGAAGTATTTGTAAAATTCTATTGAATATGTATAGGAGAATTTATCTTTTGTATAAACATTATTAAAAATGGTTATTTATTAAATATTGAATATAACACTTTTAAATATTCTTTAAATAAAATAATAATAATAAATGTCCTAATCTAATCCAAGGGGGAAAAAGGATCATATTTTATTCTTAAGGTTTTTTTAAAAAAAAATAAACTTATCCAATAGAATGAGGACATGTGTTACGGTAGTTATAAAATCATTTTTACCTTTAATTTCCCTATTAACATCTAACTATGGTAAATAAATGTCAAAAGATACTCTTCTAAAAAACTTATTTTTATGTTATTTAAAAACATTTTACTTACTAATGTCAACCATGTCTCTCATATTATTTAAATTCTATCTACATAGGTTGTAAAATTACATATTATGAAAATTTGCTATTGTGTCTAGGAGGTGGGAAAACGACAATAAAAATTTTAACAAAATTTTATACATTTAATTTTATTTTAAAATTACTCCAATGAATTAAATTAATCTAATATAAGTATTACATATTTATTTTTACTTAAAATAAATTTAAATAAAATAATTAATTATTTAAAAAAAATTTAGTTTTAAACAATAACACAATTTTTTTCACAACTCATAAAAAATTTAATTTTTTCAGAATAATACCAAAAATTCACACTGAGATAATTTCCATATTATGAAGTAAAAAATTAATTATATATTACCTAATTCAAAATGTAGAAGTTTTAATAATTAACTTAAATTTAATTCACTTTATCAAAACCAAAAAAGTATGTTTAAAAAATGATCAAAATATTTACTTGTGTTTATGTCAAATTTAAATGTGAACTGACTTATAATGACATAAATTTAATTAAATGATAAAAATATAATCTAATTTTACTTAAAAAAATTAAATTATATAATTTAACACTATAAATTATTGTTATTTAAAATGTTTTCTTCAATTAAAATTTAGAATTTTTCTCTATTCAGTAAAATATAAAAGTTATTAGAAAAACCGCAAAAATTTATCGAAATAAAATTTTAATGTACCGATTATAAAGAAGATGTTTATTTTCTCAAATTAACAATATATATGTTTCAAATATTGGTTTTAAAAAAGGTTCTACATTTAAAGGACATAAAATTCTATTTTCTGAAAAATGTTTTTTTATTTGAAAATTGAATTTGTTCTTATATTATGTCTAAGAAACACGTAATATGGATTTAAAAATTATATAGAGTATATAAAATTCAAACTATAGTTAATATTATTCATAACTTCTTTTTGAATGGCTAGTTTGATAAGTCATGGTGTGCTCAAACTCGGTGTTGTGTGTAGCGAAAACTATTGAATTACATTAAAGAAAATAACTTACTATAAAATATTGGGGTGTTACATTCTTCCCCCCTTTTGGAAATTGCATCCTCAAAATTTTAAAAATGGGCTTGGGAAATTCATTGAATGTCCCTCATCAAAAAAAGTGTCAATAAAACTATCACTTTAAATTAATGAAAGAGAAGTTCACATGTGACCTAAGATATACCATACTATGATTCTATGTAGGAAAACATGGATATGGAAGATAAACTATGTGTTATGTTATGATAAATACTGATAGAAAACCTGATTAGGAGAAACTTAACGACAAGAAAATCAAAAACATGTAGTGGGATAACTGGCCATTAGTTTCCAAGTTTGAAAAGTAAACTGACAATGTTTTTTGTTTTCAGTTCCATTCCATAAAGTTAGGGAATTTATTTAGGTTATTGACTAAGAATATGAAGAGATATAATTATGTTGTATGTATAGTTTAATCCTATAATAAATTTCTACCACTAATTCATATTTTTTCCATACGATGAGTATTCATGATGACTTTGTCACACATAATGTTCTAGAATAAACTTTTAAATAATCACATGATCCACAAAGGATAAACTATATATTTCCTATATCTCTAGAGATTAACCAAAACCAAAATTGTTAGTACAAGATCAGATGATCTCCAAAATGGATAATTATTTTGAGAAATAAATACATATCATAATTTCTAAAATTAAACCAACAATAAAAATATTTCAATAAAATCCATTTAATAAAAAATTGTCATTAAAAACTATCTATATAATCCAAACTATGATTGAAACCCAAAACATATACTAATTTTATTAAATATTCTTCCACGTTAAATTGTATCTCAAAAAAACATCGACTACTCTTAAAGTCACATACTTAAATGTAATTAACCAAATCCCTTATTCTCTATGATGGGACAATCATTTCAATAAATAACCCAAGTCTCTATAAATATAAAATAAAAAATAGATAAACCCCCCCCCCCCCATTAATTCTCAAATGAAATACCATAGTATTCAATTTTACATAGGCATATAGTGTTCCCAATAGATCAAATGTCTTAAAATACAACAATTATCACTAAATCACCAAATCATTTACATATACTATGTGTAAACATTAGATAATACAAAAGATCAACAATAAAATTATTATTTATCAATAAAATAATTTAACTAAAAATAATAAGTCACACTACCCATGGACTTTATGTATTCCAGTGGTAGGCTATAAATCTCAATCGCACTATAGTTGTGGGTTTGATTCCTGCTGCTTTGTCTGATGTGACAGGTTGTCACATGGTCTGAGTATTGTCCTTTTTCAAAATCAATATTGTATTACATTCCCAAAATTTTATTAATTCCTCAATATGACCATAATATAATTTAATAAAAACTTTTATCTCAAACATCAAATTTTCATCCCAAATGTCAATAACATGTAATTGCCTCAAATTCAATGATCATATAAACGAAAATAGTTCATTATAACAATATACATAATAGAAAAGAAAACTCTTCCTCAAATATCATTTTCACATAACAAACTGCATGGTTACACATAAAAGAGAATATTATTCCAATTTAATCCCATACATTCAATCATTTCTATATCCAGTTATTTCCACATAGGATCTTCTGTGAAATAGAGTTTATCCAATAGAATATGGCATTGACTCGGGTAATTCTAAGGTCCCATACATTTCCAAAAAATGACTGTAATTGGATTATCAGGATCATTTTTATTTTTTATAATTGTACTCATTATTTTCCTCAGCAATTCATTACTTTTCTTCCTTATTTCCCACACATACATCATTTATTTGTTCCATTGATGCACTTTACTGGGTGTCTCTTTCTACATTTTTTGCTTGATGGAAGTTGAGATTTCTTTTATCTATGATTTCCACTGCTAGAGCTCTTATCATTCATTTCCTTTTTCTTCTTTATTTAGTCTAGGAGTTGGATAATATATATATTGTTGGTAATATTTTTGGAAAAAAGATTCGTCCTGAACATGATATCTTTTACACCAATTAATAATCCATTTCGTTGCACATTCCCACCACTGTTCCCACCTTATACATCATTTTCAATGACACTATGACTTCCTTGGAATCCATACAATGAAAAATTCAAGAAAGCATAGTGTGAGTCATAAAATCATTTATAGAATATCACACTACTAGAAAAGGGGGCAGTGGAGGCCCCCTCACTCGGGCGACCGCCATTGGCGGTCGCTATAGCCCACCTTTAGCGACCGCCAATGGCGGTCGCTAACCTCCCTAAAAATATTCGGGGGGTTTCTGCGCCCCCCCCCCCCCCCCCCCCCGCGCCCTCTCGAGCCCTAACCCCTCGCCGCCCTCCCTCGCGCCGCCCTCCCCTCCCCCGCCGCCCGGCCTCCCCCGCCGCCCGGCCTCCCCCGCCTCCCGGCCTCCCCCTCCGCCCGCCCTCCCCCGCCGCCCGGCCTCCCCCGCCTCCCGGCCTCCCCCTCCGCCCGCCCTCCCCCGCCGCCGCCCTCCCCCGCCGCCCGCCCTCCCCCGCCGCCCGCCCTCCCCCGCCGCCC
Organism: Viscum album; assembly: GCA_963277665.1. Taxonomy (NCBI): domain Eukaryota; kingdom Viridiplantae; phylum Streptophyta; class Magnoliopsida; order Santalales; family Viscaceae; genus Viscum; species Viscum album. Next base: position 167,608,091 of record OY728121.1, on the reverse strand, counting down.
GTCCTCCCCCGCCGCCTGGCTTCCGGCCTCCGGCCGCCGCCCTCCGCCTTCGGGCCTCCGGCCGCCGCCCTCCGGCCTCCGGCCGCCGCCCTCCGGCCTCTCGGCCCTCCCCCCCCCCACCCCGGACGGCACCCGCACCCCGGACAGCCCCCGGCGCGCACTCCGGACCGCCCCCCGCACCCCGGACGCCTCCCCGCACCCCGGACAGCACCCCCCCGCGCACTCCGGACCGCCCCCCACACCCCGGACGCCTCCCCGCACCCCGGACAGCACCCCCCCGCGCACTCCGGACCGCCCCCCGCACCCCGGACGCCTCCCCGCACCCTGGACAGCCCCCCCCCCCCTGCACTCGGACACCCCCCTCCGAACCCGGACAGCCCCCCCGCACCCCGGACAGCCCCCCCCCCCCCCCCCCCCCCCCGCACTCGGACACCCCCCCTCCGAACCCGGACAGCCCCCCCGCACCCCGGACAGGCCCCCCGCACCCCGGACACCCCACCCCGCACCCCCGACAGCCCCCCTGCACCCCAGACAGCCCCCCCTCCCCCGCACCTCGGACACCCCCGCACCCCGAACACCCCTGCCCGCACCCCTGACAGGCCCCCGACACCCCGGACACCCCTCCCCGCACCTCGGACAGCCCCCCCGACCCCGGACACCCCCCCCTCGCTGCCCGTCCCCCGTCCCCTCACCGCCTCCTCTCCTCCAGCTCCCCGCCGCCGCCGCCGCCCGTCCCCTCCCTTGCCGCACCGCCTTTGGCTCCGGCTCCCCTTCGCTGCTCCTCTCCCTCGCAGCACCGCCTTCGGCTCCCCTCTCTTTCAGGTTTGTAGCTCAATCAGGTAACATGAGCTTTCAGTTACATTATTATTTTATCAATGGTTCATAAACAAATGATTAATATTTATTTTGAATATAGTTGATTTGATAAATGTAAATGTAATAAGTATTGTGTAAATGTTTGTTATACAGATATTATTATGGATAAGAGTTGGATTGATCTTCCAAATCGAACGTCTAGAGAATATTTCAATGGCATTATGCAGTTTATTGACTTCACGAGAGGATTTGAAAGTGACTATATTAGTTGTCCATGTAGAAAATGTGCTAACAGATATCAATTCACACGAGATACTGTGAGGGAGCACCTTTTCTTTAATGGATTTCTGAAAAATTATAAGAGTTGGACTCGTCATGGAGAAGAATATGTTCGTTGTCAAAATACAGATGCAGCTCAGATGGATGTTGATGCAAGGATGACTGATCCAATGCATGAAATGCTTACTGAAATGGTACGTGGGTTTGATCCTGAAGGCATTGACATCCAGAATCTTGAGACCGGTGAGATAAATCTTCGCTCTGGTGCAGATCGTGATTCGAGGAGGTTTTATGAAGTACTTGATGATGCGAAAACAGAATTATATCCTGGATGTACTTCTTACAATAAACTGTCGTTCATCGTGGAGTTGTTGCATTTGAAGACTTTGAACAATTGGTCAGACACATCATTCGACATGCTTTTGGTTTTATTGAAAAAAGTTCTTCCTGTCGACGCTAAGATTCCTGAGTCGTATTACTATGCTCGTAAGTTGACAGAGAACTTAGGTTTTACATATGAGACTATAGATGCATGTGCAAAAAACTGTATGTTGTTTAGAAATGAAACTGCTCATTTGGATATCTGTACGGTTTGTGGCGCTTCCAGGTGGAAAGAGAACAGGGGAAATAAGACTAATCAAAGTCAGATTGCGATACAGGGGAAACCGATTGCCGTAAAGCAAATGCGTTACTTTCCCCTTAAACCGAGGTTGAAAAGATTTTTTATGTCATCTAAAGTTTCTAATTTAATGAGATGGCATGCAGAAAGAGTTCATGAAAGTGACATGTTAACCCACCCGGCAGACTCTCATGCATGGAAGGATTTTGATAAGAGACATACCGACTTTGCTAAAGATGTTCGTAATGTCCGATTGGGATTGGCAGCAGATGGTTTCAATCCATTCAAGTCTATGGTTGGTGCAACTCATAGCACATGGCCCGTGGTGTTGGTTCCATATAATCTTCCTCCGTGGCGTTGTATGAAGCAACAATTTATATTACTTTCCACTCTTATTGATGGACCTAAAAGTCCGGGGGATAAGATTGATGTTTACCTTCAGCCATTGATTGATGAGTTGAATGAATTTTGGGGCGATGGTGTGATGACTTATGACTGCGAAACGAATGAAATGTTCAAACTGCATGCAGCTTTATTGTGGACAATCAATGACTTCCCAGCTTATGCAAATTTATCAGGCTGGAGTACGAAAGGGGAATTTTCTTGCCCTTGTTGCAATAAAAGTAAAAAATCTGTATGGCTTAAACATTCCAAAAAATGGGCATACATGGGTCACATGCGTTTTCTCCCTCCCCAGCACAGGTTCAGAAAGGACAGAGTGGCATTTGATGGTTCTAGAGAGTTCAGCCCAGCACCAAAGATCATGACAGGAGTCGAAATGTTATCGCAGATTGAGGAAGAAAACATCCGCACGGTATATGAAATTCAGGATTTGGTGGCTCCTCCAGTACGTAATATTCGTGCTGCGGGTAGGCAGCGCAGTCACAATTGGAAAAAGAAAAGTATTTTTTATAGTCTTCCGTATTGGAAAACTAACATGTTGAGGCATAATTTGGATGTCATGCACATTGAAAAAAATGTTTGTGATAACATATTGTGGACCATTTTAGGTGTCAGTGGAAAGTCAAAGGACCATGTTAATGCACGCCGTGATTTGGAAGAAATGGGTTTAAGGAAACAGTTGCATTTACAGTTAGCTGAGGGAAACAAGGCATATATGCCTGCTGCACAGTATTCGATGACTACAGAGGAGAAAGAGACATTTCTTTCCATTTTGAAGATGGTCAAGGTGCCTGATGGTTACTCTTCTAATATTTCAAAGTGTGTGAATCTGACGAGCAAGACATTGCAAGGGTTGAAAAGTCATGACAATCACATATTACTTCAGCAGTTGATTCCAATCGCAATTTGTGATTGTTTATCCCCCAATGTTGTTCAGCCCTTGATTGAGATGAGTAATTTTTTTAGACAGCTTTGTTTAAGAAATCAACGAATGAGTGATTTAAAAAGTTTGCAGGACCGAATTGTACTTACGCTTTGTCACTTTGAGAAACTTTTCCCCCCCTCATTTTTTGATGTTATGGTCCACTTAACAGTGCACCTAACTGAGGAAGTAATGGCTGCTGGTCCAGTGCAATTCAGGTGGATGTATCCTATTGAACGGTATTTGAGTACATTGAAAAGATTTGTACGCAACAGAGCTCGTCCAGAGGCATCAATAGCCAATGGTTATTTGATGGACGAGTGTACTACCTTTTGTGCAGAATATCTTACGGATGTTGAAACAAAATTAGATAATCCCTCTCGGATTCATGATGGTCCAGTTGGAGAAGGAACCACATTTGATATGGACAACATCGAGTGGATACAAGCACATCGATATATCTTGTTCAATACTCCATCAGTTGCACCATTAATGCAGTAAGTATCTTATCAATGTGCTTGTATAACTTTTACATGTTTTCTTTGCATAAGTTGATCTTTTAAACATCGCGTAATCATTTGCAGGAAACACATTAATGAGATAAAAGAAGAGATGCATCGTGCGACTGAGTTGCAAATTCAACAATCTCATTATGCGGCATTTCATGATTGGTTCAAGGATTATGTATGTATAAATTGATTTTCATTATGAGTGAAGTATTAAACTAATTCTTTCTGCATATATCAGTATTGATTTTTATAAATTATGTAGGTTCGTAAGCTGAGGGAGTTAGGGGACCCCACGTTACCTGAAGTATTTATCCAACTGGCTGAGGGTCCATCTATAACCGCTCGTCGTTATAAAGCTATTGATGCTAATGGTTTTCGATTTCGCATTAAAGATGTTGATGACAAACGAGCAACACAAAACAGTGGAATCGGTTGTCCCTTTGTCGATTCTGGTTATTACTATGGTCAATTGATAGACATCATTGAAGTTGTATACACACACGGTTTGAAATACATATTGTTAAAGTGTAATTGGGTTGATCCAGTGCGTGGATGTAAAGTCGATCAATATCAGTTTTCATTGGTGAATTTTAACTACATGTTATACAGAAATAATGAACGAGTTGAGAATGAACCTTTCATCTTGACATCACAAGCAGAACAAGTATTTTTCGTTACTTTGCCTTCGGATCCAAGTTGGCAAGTTGTTGTCAAAATGTCTCGGCGAGGAGTGTTTTTATTTGAAGAAGATGAACCCGAGACTGTTCCGTTTGTTTACCAACAACTTGATCAACATACCGTAGTTCAACGTGAAGAAGATATTTATTGGGTCAGAGCGGCTGTTGAAGGAGAAACGGTCGTTTGTCAGTGTTTTTAATTCTAGGTACATTTGTTCCAGAGCCACCTCACCCTGCTCATATCCAGACAGAGATGTATTGATAGGAAAACCCACATAATATATACATTACCAAAATTTTTGGATGTTCATCTATACTAATCTTTAAATTCTATTTTAGGGTGGTGTTTTCTAATAAGATTTGTTCTAAATATAGCTTCCAAGGTTTGTACTAAAAATCCTCTGATACCAGCTCTAATGCCCTGAACCCAGTAACCTAGAATCATTGCATTATTACATAACATTGGAATGATACATGGAATCTAGTCCTGAAATACTGATCAGTTTAGTAGAAATAAAATAAATAAATTCAAACATATGTTTTACATTACATTAGGAAATAAAAAAACAACATTGTGTCACCTTGGAACATTGTTATATCCCTTAACCTATTCCATCAGGTTAATCATAATACACTTATTTTCATACTGGGAAAATAAAACATAAGAAATGGGTGAGATCAGATTCTCATTAAGGATAAAAATATAACGGAACATATCATAAATAAGAATAAACATTTAAGTCAATGTATTATACTAAAACACATGCCATTTAAACATAAATTTCCATATAATATGGAAATGATAAATCAAATAATTCCATTTAATTAATCATAAGTATATTATACGAGTTGAGAAATCTCATGTAATATCAAAAACCAATTTCATAATGATGGAATGAATAATTTCAGACATTATAACCACATAGTCAATGCCTTGTGCTAAGAATAAAAATAATATTTTTTCAAGGCCTTATGCCAGGACATTATTTCGTCTCATGAGACCTACCAATGAATCAAGGAGTCATAGCATACTAAACCCCTCACATACAAATTCCAACACATTCTTCAAATGAAAATGTTGAAATATAATCTAAACATTTATATTAAAACTTGTATATAAAATTTCATTATTTTAACCACAGACCATGAAAAGTATAAAAATAGTACATCCACAGTCAAAAATTACTCATTCAATACAATATGAAAGATTGTATGATATTAAATTAAACTAAATTGATAATAATGATTGATATGGACATAGATTAAAATAATCATCAAAACAATTTGAGAGAAATATCCCCCATTTGTATGAAAACAATTAAAAGTATCACTATTTATCAAGTTATAGTTTAAAATAGATTTTTGAGTCTATGTGTCCCATACCATATTGAAACTTTTAAAAGGGATTTTAATTTTAAAACATTAGTTTCCATATAAATAAAACCTTGAAACCATTTTTTGGACGTGGAGATTAATTAGAATGATTTAGAAGAATAAAATATTAAAACATTTAAATTTATATTTTAGTTAGAGATCCTAACCAAATGAGAGATACTTGAATACAAATTATTGAGGTAATAAAAACATTTTAATATCATGAGAGTAAAATTATTCATGATATAGTATGTTAAAGTATAGTATATTCACCAAATAAAAGTTAATTGGCGCATAACAACAAAGAAGTCTCAATGGAATGTAAGTGGAGATGAAATTCCATATAAGTTCTTTCCTTAGGTTAAGGATAAATAAATGGAATAATTAAGTGTGAAAAATATAAACACACTATATATGATTTTATATTAATTTCAAATCGGTCAGTGGACATTCAGACATATTCAGGTAAAAAACACCGATGACTAGGATGTTTTACTCAAGGAATAGAAATTGAGTTAAAATTATTATTATGAACTTCATATCGATAACATGAGAATTTATAAATGGAGTCATTATGTGTATCAAAATTATATCCACAATAAGGGGAATTGAAATTAATACATAAGAAATGAAATAGTGATTTATCACATATTCTTGGAATAAAATAATCAATGAAGTTTGTTTAAAACGCAATGAGTCGAAATTGAAATTAGAAATTCTCTTATCATTTTTGTAACTAACAAAACATACACCGCTTGAAAGAAGGATTATAAAATTAAGTTGTAAATACACGAAAACTAAATTATATTACACAAAGAGTACAATCATTGTATGTACATACACCACACAAAATTAAATAGTTGAAATCATAACATGAATCTTGCGAAAATAAAGTGTGATAAAAACCCATTACCATGTTGTAATCAATAGATTCATAATACCAAAAGTTAATATCCATAAAATTACTCATATAATACCATGAATAAAAATAGAATCATGATATTATATTTCAAATGATAGTACAAAATACACCACAAGCAATAAATAAGTGGTGAACAATGGATATCTCACAGAATTATTAGTGAGAAAGAAACCTCTTACCTTGTACTGTTCTTCTGTAGAGGGCACGTTAACCTCTAGTATAATAGTTAAACCATTGTTATTAAATAATAAAATAACCACGTAATGAAATATGATATCATATATGATCTTTTGATATTGAATTTTTAATAATATTTTAGTACTATCATTGTTTCAATGTTAACTGATTCATTTTCCTTTATATGTTTTGTTAAGTAAGTCGTGTTTTTTATGGACACGATATGTTCTATTAATATAAAAAATTATATTATGTTCTTAAAAATTATTTTTAATAATAAAATGAAAATTAATGTTGAATGGCTACAATGGGGAATGAAACTCATCGCGTTTGTGGAGACGGTAATCTGTACATACGCACGAGCGACAATATAATTCTATTGAAGATAAGATCATATATAATTGTATTTTATATCATATATAAATAATAATTAACATTTTATATTTATTATATATATAAATTAGACAACATTATTATATCCTTCAAAATAATGAAGTGTTTAATAACAACTACACCATGATGTGAAGATAGTAAGTTGTACTTACACACGTACAATGACTTTATTATTCAAAGTATGGATAGAATAATGAATATGGTTGTACCATATTTATTAAAACATAAAATTATGTATAAGTTACCAGATTTATTATTTTGGTATGGAAACAACAAAGTAATAAGAAGTGGAAGAAGAAGAAAAATTTGAAAGAGATGATGAAATTATTATCTCTTCTTCAGGTTCATCCTTTTGATTTTATCAATAGGGCTATATAGATTAGCTTTCTAATCAAAGGAAGGACTCTAGGATGTAGTGACATTAGTTGTGAGGATACTTGGATAGGTTTTGGCCCATCAATATGGATTTGATGGTGTGAAATTAAGATAAGGGGAAGTACCCTATTATAAGAGAGGCGAAGTTCACTTTAGGAAATCCTTGAATTATTATTTTATTACAAATTCATTTTCGGTTTCAAATGGATCCAAATTGATTTATTTCAAGGATTCGTTTGGGATGAGTCAAAATACTCTAACCCAATTTGTTTTAGATAGGTTTAGGTCACCATATTAACCTTATCTTTTAGATTTAACTCTTAGTTAAATAGTTTATCTTTCCAATGTATTCTTGTATTATTATAATAAATGGTCAATAAACATACTGTAAAATACATGGGAACCCCAAGTATTTCATTATTGATATATATAACCTTATCTAAGTCATTTTTAATATCCTTAGGTTTTTAAAAAGATTATATCAATTAATAATATAGTATTTCTTTTAAAAACACAATTATGTCAATTTCGGCACTATTTGGTATATATTTTGTAATGTCTTAAAAACATGTATAATTAGAATAAAAATTGTCTAATCAACCCTAAAATATCATATTAACATAGAAAATTAGTTTAATTCATCATAAGTCTTAAATTACATTTATTTTGATATTTCTAATATCAATTATTTTTATATCTCATTGTTAAGGTATTTACTACATCATCATTGTGCGTTAATTAAATTTATTTATTTAATGTCTAAAAATAATAAATTAAATAAAATTATTTAAGAAATATATTTAGCTTTATAATTAATATCTATAGTCTAATTTATCTTATGTATAAACCTATATAAAATGTGGTTTATTTATTAAAGGTTGAATTTAACACTTTTAACTCATATTTAAATAAAATAAAAATAAATTCCCTAGTCTAATAAAAGTGGGAAAATGATCATATTTTATTTCTAATAATGGTTTTGGTCTAAATAAAGTTATATAATTTAATTATGACATGTGTTAGGGTAACTATTATATAATTTTTATATTTAATTACCCTATTCACTTTTAACTGTGGTAAATAAAAGTCAAAAGTTTATATCTATAAAAAATTATTTTCATCTAATTTAACAAATTTTTTCTTACTTATTCCAATAGTGTCTCTGGGATTTTTTAAATATAATCCAAATAAGTGGTAAAATTACATATTATGTAAATTTGTTAACGTGCTTAGAATGTGGGTAAAAGACGTTAAAAATTTCATTAAAATTTTACAGATCTCAATTTATTTTAAAATGACTCTAATGAATTACATTGGTCAAATATAGATATAATTTACTTATTTTGACTGAAAATAAATTTAAATATAATAAATAATTATTTAATTAAAATGTCGGTTTTTAAAAAATAATCCCATATTTTTCACTATTCATAAATTTTTTAATGTTTTTAGAAAAATACCAAAATTTCAAACTATGATAATATTGATATTCCAAATTAAATAATGAATTATGTTTTAAAAAATTCAAAACATATGAGTTTTAATAATTTTTTTGAAATTAATTCTAGTTGTCAAAACCAAAAAAGTGGGTTTAAAAAATTTAAAAACGATCATAAGATTGACATGTGTTTATGTCAAATTTAAATTTGAAATTACTTATAATGACCTAAATTGTAGTAAATGAAAAAATATATAATATAATTATACTTCTAAACCATTAAAATTTATAATTTAAAACTATTAACTATTATCATTAAAAAATATTTTTTCAATTAAAATTTTCTATTTTTCTCTATTCAGGAGAATATAAAATTTATCAGAAAAACACCAAAAATTCATCGAAACTAAATTTTTTTGTCCCAATTCTAAAGAATAAGTTTATTCTGTAAAATTTAATATATAAAAGTTACAAATTTTGGATTTTAAAAAGGTTCTCCATTAAAAGGTGGTAAAATTGCATTTTCTAAAAAATAATTCCTTTATAGGTAAAATTTAATTTGTTCTTATATTATGTCTAAGAAACAAATAATATTTATGTTCAAATTATATGGAGTGTAACACCCCAAGCTTCTACGGTACGTTTCCCTTCGAATAATGCGATAGCGTGTGTTGTACGCAACCTCGAGTTCTAACACACACCACAACTAATTAAACTAGCCGTTGTGAATAGTAATACCTACTTTTTGAAATCATATATATTCTATATTTCAAAATGGACTTCATTTTTGGATTCGGAATATCAAAATTAGCCTAGGGTGAAATTTTGGTACATTTCGGATAACTTTCATATTTTGATGAATAGTGAAAATTTCTAAATTTTAATTAAAAACAACTTTTTTAATCAAAATAATTAATAGTGATAAATTATGAATTTGAGTGGTTTTAAAGTATATTTAGAATATATTTTTACCATTCAATTTAATGTTTATCATTGGACATAATTTTACAATTAAACCGAACATAAACAAGTGTCAATCTTTTGATAGTTATTATCTCTTAAAAACACGCTTTTTGTTTTGACAGCGGGAATTAATTTTAAATTAATTTCTGCCACTTCTGTGTTTTGAATTTAGGAAAATGGATTCCATATTTGGAATCAGGATGTTCAAATTGTGTAAATAGGTAACTTTTATTTTTAGACATTTTGAATAGTTACTGTGGTAAATATTTTATTTACCATGGTTAAAGGGTAAATCCGGTAAATAAGGGTTAAAAAAATAATATTATAATAATAAAAAATTACCCTAAAACGTGTCCTAACCTTATTGGTGGACACATACCCGACCATGGGCATCCTTTGGTCAATTTGGGGACCCCTTGGAGCCACTTGTATGTGGTAGGGACACTTTATATTAATAAAGTTAAAATAAAAATAAAAATAGAATAAGCTTACATCCTTTAGAAGAACAATTTTTACATAGGGTTATACATGTTGGATTTTCGATTATAAATATTCATTAGAAAGCTAAAAAGATTTCCTACATAATGATATTTTATTTATAATTTTTAGACATTATATAATTTATTTTATTTATGACACAATGATGATGCAGTAATTACTAAAATAGTGAAAAATAAAAATAATTGATCTTATAAATACCCAAATAATTATAATATGAAACTTTTAATGAATTAAACTAATTTTATATGATAATATGATATATTAGGATTGATTTAATTGACTTTTTTCGAAGTAATCAATCTGTTAGGAGTTTCACAAAAATCAACTATTGAATAGTGTCAAAATTGACATAAAAGAGTTCTTAAAACAAATATTATATTATTAATTGATATTAAATTCCTAAAAATCTAAGGTTCGGCCAAGAGACATATATTATGATAGGTTCCTCATTAATGGACCACTTGGGGGTCGCTTGGATGTATATAGTAAGTTTATTAATCATATTATATAAAAATACAAAGAGACATTGTAAAAGTGAAACTAATTAACTTAGAGTTAATACTTAAAGATAAGGTTAATATAAGTACCCAAACCTGTCTAAATTCTATTGGATGAGTTTTTTTCGACCTATCCACACCTCATCCTTTGAATAGTCAACTTTTGAGCCTTTGTAAACCGAATATGAATTTATTATAAATTAATATTTCTAACTTTTCCAAAGGTGCCCCTCACCCCTCTTATAAAAGGGAACTCCTCCTTCTCATTTCTTCACACATTCAAAGCCTTTTGGTTCGGCCAAACTCTGCCAAAATACTCTCCCAACATCCCTCAATACAACCTAGAGGCCTTAGTTTGATCAGAAAGCCAACCTAAGGAGCCCTTTTGATCAAATCAAAAGGAAGAACCCGAAGAAGAGGTAATGATTTCACCACCCTTTTCTAAGTTCATTTCTTCTTCCACTTATTCTTCCTTTGTTCTTACCATTCTGAAATAATAACTCCAGTATCTCACATATACTGTGATGTTATTATAAATATGGTACAATCATATTCAGTATTCTATCCACCCTTTGAATAACATGTCACCATACGTGCGTACGTACGGCTTACCGTCTCCACGTCGTGGTGTAATTGTTATTCAATATAATATTATTTGGATGGGTATAATAATGATGTGTAACTCATGTAAATAATAAATATAACATGTTAATGATTCTGTATATATGATATACCATCCATTTATATATTATTTTAATATCAAAAGAATGATATTGTCGCTCGTGCGTACGTACGGACTACCGTCTCCACGAACGCGATGAGATTCATTCTCCATCGTATCCATTCAAGTATAATTATCATTTGATGATTTAAAAATGATGTTTAAGGACTGTATATCATTCTGGATATGAATAAGATACAACAACCATGGCTTATGTAACAAAACATATAAAAGAAAATGAGTAAGTTAACTCCCGAAACGACGATAATTCTAAGATATTATTAACAAATCAATGTTAAAAGATCATATATGATATCATATTAATATATATGATTCTTGTATAATTTAATAACAACTATTTCACCATTATACAGGAGGTTAACCTACCCCAACCAAGGAAAAGTACAAGGTAAGGGTTATTTCACAATCTCTTCATTATCCGAGGTTGTTTATATGTAATAATCTACTGGGATCTCTTTATCATCCACATCCATGTTTCTTAAAAATGTATTTCAAAACATTTTTACTATTTACAAGAATATGGGTTAAAGTCATTTATACCTTTTTTTTACTTTTTATAAGAGGTTTATAAAGGAAGCTTTCCGTCGTTTTCAAAACAAGGTCCTTTTTAACCTTTTCGACAGAATTGAGGTAAGAATGTTTTTTTTAACTTATACGGCGGGTGCGGTTATTTTTACGCCGTTATAAAATCTTCAAAGCTTTCCTTACAAGCTTATAAGAATATTTTCAAAGAAAATGTTTTATTTTATATGGATCTTAAATGATTTCAAAATAAAAGGAGATATTTCTTTAAAAAGAATTTTGATTTCATCTATGTCAACATCCTTTGATGGATTTTAAGATTATTTGAAGTTGATTTATTATGATACAAAACTTATATATTGTATTGAAGGTTTTGTGATATGTTTGACTGTGGATGTGCTATTTTTATACCATTCATAGTTTATTGTGAAAGTATTGACATTTCGTATGCTAGTTTTAATACGAATGTTTATGTTATGTTTAAACCTTTTCATATGGGAATGCATTGGACTTAATAAGTGACGGGTGGAGCCCGCTATAGCTCCTCGATGCATCGGTAGGTCTGATGAGACAAACTAGTGTCTTGGCACAAGGCCTTGACAAAATCTTATTTGTAGTCTTGGCACGAGGCCTTGGCTATGTGGTTATGATAGTCTGGCATTATGCATTCCAACATTATGAAAGTGGTTATTTATTTTTGCATGTGATTATTCGATTAGTGGAATATCCATGTGAATAAGTAAATGGCATTATTTCATTTTATTTATGCCATACCATGTTGAAAGTTCATGTTTAAAAGGCTTTTGTTTTAGTTATACATTGCCTTAAATGTTTATTCTTATTGATGAAAGTTTCCGCTATATTGTTATCCTTACTGGGCATTTGAGCTCACCCCTTTTCTATGTTTTATTTTTTCCAGGAAGTGAAGATGTAAGTTATGAATGACCTACAGGGATATTATGAGGGGATTGTAGTGTGGACTGTGGAAACATTATGTTGTTGTAGTAGTTTTTGATTTTATGATGTAATGTAAAACTTATGAATATATCTAGTGTTTCCAAGGCTACTAAACCAATCGGTCTTTCGAGATTTGATCTTTCTTGTGATCATGCCAATGTTATGTAATAATGCACCGACTCTAGGAAACTAGGGTCGGGGCGTTACAGTTGGTATCAGAGGAAGTTTAGTACAAACCTTGGAATCTAGATTTAGATAAACTCTGATTAGAGCACGTAGACCTAAGATGAACTTTGAGGATTAGTATAGAAGAACTTCCTAGAATTTTGGTATTGTAGAGACTTTGTGAGTTTTGCGAGCAATACATCCCTGTCTGGATACGAGCAGGTAGAGGCGGCTCTGGCACAGATGTACCTAGGGGTAAAACCCGAAAACACCGCTTTGAGCTAGACTCGAACGGGAACTGGTGCACGACAACGGGCCTTGCTGCACTCTTGGTTACGACACTCCCGGGGGATATGCTTAGGATAACTCTCACTTTCTTTACAAATCATTATGAAGGGTTTATGAGTATATACTTCCTCAAAGAAAACATATTTATGATTATGGATTATATCCATAGATAGTTCAATTTATGTTAAGTGTTTTATAAGTATGGGATTATGTATTTTGATTCATAAACTGATCTAGTTTATGCCATTGTTTAGAAATGGCGCCTAGTGGAAGAAATGGAAACCGTATCAATGCGCGCACTCCATGTAGGGATTGCCCTCCTGCTCAAGATAATTATAGTGGGGCTGGTGATGCAACTGGTGCCGATCAGCTAATCACCATACTGGGACAACTTACTCAGGTTATGAATAATAACCTTACCCGTATGGAGCACCCTGATCCGCAGCGTGGAGGATCAATGTTAGATCGATTCATGAGGCAACAACCACCAACGTTCAATGGGAATACAAATCCCTTAGTAGCTGAGCAATGGATATTTTCCTTAGAGAAAATATTTCAGGCTTTGGGGAGCAGTGAAAGGGAAAAAGTTATCATGGCAGTTTACCGCCTCACTGGAGATGCTGATCAATGGTGGTCATTGATTCAAAATACGAAGGAAGATGATGAAGTATCAAATATGGAATGGAGGGAATTCAAAGATCTGTTTTTAGAAAAATACTTCCCTCGCGACCATCGAGCGGATATGGAAAGACAATTTCTGAGTCTGAGACAAAAGGAGGATGAGAATGTCACAAAGTATGAGGCTAACTTTACAAGGTTAGCGAGGTATGCTGGAGATTATATTCGCAACCCAAGAAGTAAGATTGATCGTTTCTTTGATGGGTTAAAACCATTTCTCCGTCGAGTATTAGTCTCACAATCCTTTTCATCGTACGAAGACATTGTCTCATGTGCTATCAAGACCGAAAAGGAATTCTCTAAGTCTTATGACTTTAAAGCAAAGCAAGAGAAGAAGAGACCTGCTGATCAATCTGGGAATGGAAATAAGGGGAAGAAGGGAAAGGTTGAATATCCATCTTGTGGTAAGTGCGGGAAGAAACACCCCGGTGCTTGCCTGAAGGGAATGGGAGTCTGTTACAAGTGTGGTGAAAAAGGCCACCAAGCTCATGATTGCAAGGGGAAGAAGGAAGCTACCAACGTTCAGTGCTACAATTGCAGGGAGATGGGGCATTATGCAAATGCATGTCCTAAGCGTCAGGAGAACTTACCTCAGAAAAGGCCAAGGGATCAAGGCCAGGCTTATGCTATCACTACTGCTGAGGTAGAAACTCCGAAAGACGTGGTGGCAGGTAATTTAATGGTTTCCTCAAGTTTAGCAAATGCATTATTTGATTCTGGATCATCGCATTGTTTCATATCTTCCCAGTTTGCTAAGAAAATTAGATATTTCCAATTTGATTTAATAAGGGAGTTGTCAGTTAAAACTCCTAAGGGAAGTATCGTTGCAACAAAGTTTTGTGAATCAGTCCCCATTAGAGCACATAAATTTTCTTTATCTGCTGATTTCATCGTCATACCTATGATTGAGTTTGATATAATCCTCGGTATGGACTGGCTTTCGGACTATGATGCGAAGATTTATTGTAAGAAGAAAGAGGTTACGATTCTTGATGATAATGATAAGGAGCACCTTATTTTTAGAGCAGAATCGTCACCACCTAATTCTTATTTAGATCCACCCCCAGTAGCTCAACTTAATTCAATTATTGGGGAGGAAGAGAATGAAATAACTATCGGTGAGGAAAGGAATGTTCAAATAGAGGATGTACCTGTTGTGAAAGAATTTGTAGATGTATTTCCGGATGATTTACTTGGACATCCTCCAGAACGAGAAGTTGAGTTTTCTATTGATTTGATTCCTGGATCAAGGCCTATATCGAAGACCCCTTATAGAATGGCCACTGTAGAGTTAGTCGAACTAAATAAACAACTAGAGGAATTGAGTAATAAGGGATTTATTCGCCCTAGTGTTTCTCCATGGGGAGCCCCTGTTCTTTTTGTTAAAAAGAAAGATGGATCTATGAGGTTATGTATCGACTACAGGGAGATCAATGCTATAACGATAAAGAACAAGTATCCCCTACCTCGTATTGATGATTTATTTGACCAACTCCATGGAGCTCAATACTTTTCAAAGATTGACCTTCGATCTGGATACCATCAGTTGTGTGTGAAGAAGGAAGACATTCCGAAAACAGCATTTCGAACCAGGTACGGGCATTACGAGTTTACTGTAATGCCGTTTGGATTGACCAATGCACCCTCTGTATTCATGGATATGATGAATAGAGTTTTCAAGGAGTATCTCGATGAATTTGTGGTAGTATTTATTGATGATATATTGGTATACTCCAAAACCTATGAAGATCATGAAAATCACTTGCGCATTATCTTGAAGACTCTGAGGAGGCATGAATTATATGGAAAGTTTAGCAAGTGTGAATTCTGGCTTCAGGAGATTTCTTTTCTTGGCCATATTGTCTCTAAAGATGGAATCTCTGTTGATCCTTCTAAGACCAAGGCAATCCAATAATGGCCAGCACCTACGAGTATAACTGAGGTACATAGTTTTATTGGCTTGGCAGGTTATTATCGACGTTTCGTCCAGAATTTTGCCCGATTGGCTAACCCATTAACGAAGCTCACATGTAAAGGGGTTAAATTTGTTTGGACAAAAGAGTGTGAAGAATGTTTCGAAGAACTGAAGAGAAGATTAGTCAATGCTCCTATATTGACTCTACCATCGGGGAATGATGGGTTCGTTATTTATAGTGATGCATCAAAGAAAGGACTTGGCTGTGTCCTTATGCAGAATGATAGAGTTATTGCCTATGCATCACGACAATTGAAAATTCATGAACAAAACTATCCTACTCATGATCTTGAGTTAGCAGCTGTGATCTTTGCTTTGAAGATATGGAGGCACTACCTCTATGGTGAAAAATGTGAGATTTATACTGATCACAAGAGTTTGAAGTATATTTTCTCACAAAAAGAACTCAACACGAGGCAAAGGAGATGGCTTGAATTACTCAAGGATTATGATTGTACGATACACTACCACCCGGGGAAGGCAAACAAGGTGGCAGATGCTTTGAGCAGAAAAGACCATGGAGTTTTGAACATGATGAGAATTGAAAGGGATCCAATTTTCATGGATCTAGTGAAGATGGACATGGGAATAACCAGGGAAGGTGAAACATCAATGCTTTTTCAAATGGTTGCCAAACCATCTTTACTAGAAAGGATTAAGAGTTCTCAGACCGATGATGAAGAATTTCAGAAGAAGATTAAAGCTGTGAATGATGGGAGATTGAGAGACTTTGTGTATGAAGATGGAACTTTGAAATTTGGAAAGAGACTTTGTGTTCCCAATATACCTGATCTAAAAAGGGAATTGCTGGATGACGCTCATAGTTCCAATTTCTCTATACACCCTGGGAGCACCAAAATGTATAGAGATTTGAAGGAACATTTTTGGTGGGACAACATGAAGAGGGAGATTGCTGATTTTGTGTCAAGGTGTATGGTTTGTCAACAAGTGAAAGCTGGAAGGCAACAGCCTGGAGGAGTCATGCAACCTCTTCCCATACCGGAGTGGAAATGGGACAATATTACGATGGACTTTGTCATGGGGCTACCAAAGACTCCTAGAAGGAACGATGCAATATGGGTTATTGTTGATCGTCTTACCAAGTCAGCACATTTTCTTGCTATAAGAGAAGATCTACCCCTGGAACGTCTAGCAAGACTATACATTAATGAAGTTGTGAGACTTCATGGAGTTCCCCTATCGATTGTTTCTGATCGTGATCCCCGTTTTACTTCAAGATTTTGGAAAAGTCTTCAGAAATCCCTGGATACTGAACTTCATTTGAGCACTGCTTACCACCCTCAGACAGACGGACAATCAGAACGGACTATTCAGACCTTAGAAGACATGTTGAGATCTTGCTCACTTGATTTTCAGGGTATGTGGGATCAATATTTACCTCTGGTAGAATTTTCCTATATCAATAGCTTCCATTCGAGTATACAAATGGCACCATATGAAGCGTTATACGGAAAGAGATGTCGTACACCAACCTGTTGGGATGACGTTGGTGAAAGAAAACTTGTAGGCCCAGAACTGGTGGAGGAAACGGTGGAAAAGGTGAAGGTAATCCAAAATCACATCAAAGCAGCTCAAAGTAGGCAGAAGAGCTATGCCGATAATCGAAGGAAGGATTTGGAATTTCAAGTCGGTGATCATGTTTTCCTGAAGGTATCTCCGTGGAAGGGAGTCATACGTTTTGGTAAGAAAGGAAAATTGAGTCCCAGGTACATCGGACCTTTCGAAATTCTAGAACGAATTGGGGTTGTAGCTTACCGATTGGCAATGCCGCCAAGTCTCTCCAAAGTTCACGATGTGTTCCACGTATCTCTGTTGAGGAAATACATGCCTGACCCAACGCATGTACTCACCTATGAGGAATTAGAACTGGAACCGGATCTGTCTTATTGTGAAGAGCCCGTCAGGATTCTTGATACAAGAGAACAAGTACTGAGAAACCGGACGACGCGTCTGGTAAAAGTTTTGTGGAGAAATCATAAGATGGAAGAGGCAACGTGGGAACCTGAGGAACTTATGATGAAGAACCACCCGAGTCTTTTTATGCAGTAATACCCTAGAAATTGCGAGGACGCAATTATTTGAAGGAGGGGAGAATGTAACACCCCAAGCATCTACGGTACGTTTCCCTTCGAATAATGCGATAGCGTGTGTTGTACGCAACCTCGAGTTCTAACACACACCACAACTAATTAAACTAGCCGTTGTGAATAGTAATACCTACTTTTTGAAATCATATATATTCTATATTTCAAAATGGACTTCATTTTTGGATTCGGAATATCAAAATTAGCCTAGGGTGAAATTTTGGTACATTTCGGATAACTTTCATATTTTGATGAATAGTGAAAATTTCTAAATTTTAATTAAAAACAACTTTTTTAATCAAAATAATTAATAGTGATAAATTATGAATTTGAGTGGTTTTAAAGTATATTTAGAATATATTTTTACCATTCAATTTAATTTTTATCATTGGACATAATTTTACAATTAAACCGAACATAAACAAGTGTCAATCTTTTGATAGTTATTATCTCTTAAAAACACGCTTTTTGTTTTGACAGCGGGAATTAATTTAAAATTAATTTCTGCCACTTCTGTGTTTTGAATTTAGGAAAATGGATTCCATATTTGGAATCAGGATGTTCAAATTGTGTAAATAGGTAACTTTTATTTTTAGACATTTTGAATAGTTACTGTGGTAAATATTTTATTTACCATGGTTAAAGGGTAAATCCGGTAAATAAGGGTTAAAAAAATAATATTATAATAATAAAAAATTACCCTAAAACGTGTCCTAACCTTATTGGTGGACACATACCCGACCATGGGCATCCTTTGGTCAATTTGGGGACCCCTTGGAGCCACTTGTATGTGGTAGGGACACTTTATATTAATAAAGTTAAAATAAAAATAAAAATAGCATAAGCTTACATCTTTTAGAAGAACAATTTTTACATAGGGTTATACATGTTGTATTTTCGATTATAAATATTCATTAGAAAGCTAAAATTATTTCCTACATAATGATATTTTATTTATAATTTTTAGACATTATATAATTTATTTTATTTATGACACAATGATGATGCAGTAATTACTAAAATAGTGAAAAATAAAAATAATTGATCTTATAAATACCCAAATAATTATAATATGAAACTTTTAATGAATTAAACTAATTTTCTATGATAATATGATATATTAGGATTGATTTAATTGACTTTGTTCGAAGTAATCAATCTGTTAGGAGTTTCACAAAAATCAACTATTGAATAGTGTCAAAATTGACATAAAAGAGTTCTTAAAACAAATATTATATTATTAATTGATATTAAATTCCTAAAAATCTAAGGATCGGCCAAGAGACTTATATAATGATAGGTTCCTCATTAATGGACCACTTGGGGGTCGCTTGGATGTATATAGTAAGTTTATTAATCATATTATATAAAAATACAAAGAGACATTGTAAAAGTGAAACTAATTAACTTAGAGTTAATACTTAAAGATAAAGTTAATATAAGTACCCAAACCTGTCTAAATTCTATTGGATGAGTTGTTTTCGACCTATCCACACCTCATCCTTTGAATAGTCAACTTTGGAGCCTTTGTAAACCGAATATGAATTTATTATAAATTAATATTTCTAACTTTTCCAAAGGTGCCCCTCACCCCTCTTATAAAAGGGCACTCCTCCTTCTCATTTCTTCACACCTTCAAAGCCTTTTGGTTCGGCCAAACTCTGCCCAAATACTCTCCCAACATCCCTCAATACAACCTAGAGGCCTTAGTTTGATCAGAAAGCCAACCTAAGGAGCCCTTTTGATCAAATCAAAAGGAAGAACCCGAAGAAGAGGTAATGATTTCACCACCCTTTTCTAAGTTCATTTCTTCTTCCACTTCTTCTTCCTTTGTTCTTACCATTCTGAAATAATAACTCCAGTATCTCACATATACTGTGATGTTATTATAAATATGGTACAATCATATTCAGTATTCTATCCACCCTTTGAATAACATGTCACCATACGTGCGTACGTACGACTTACCGTCTCCACGTCGTGGTGTAATTGTTATTCAATATAATATTATTTGGATGGGTATAATAATGATGTGTAACTCATGTAAATAATAAATATAACATGTTAATGATTCTGTATATATGATATACCATCCATTTATATATTATTTTAATATCAAAAGAATGATATTGTCGCTCGTGCGTACGTACGGACTACCGTCTCCACGAACGCGATGAGATTCATTCTCCATCGTATCCATTCAAGTATAATTATCATTTGATGATTTAAAAATGATGTTTAAGGACTGTATATCATTCTGGATATGAATAAGATACAACAACCATGGCTTATGTAACAAAACATATAAAAGAAAATGAGTAAGTTAACTCCCGAAACGACGATAATTCTAAGATATTATTAACAAATCAATGTTAAAAGATCATATATGATATCATATTAATATATATGATTCTTGTATAATTTAATAACAACTATTTCACCATTATACAGGAGGTTAACCTACCCCAACCAAGGAAAAGTACAAGGTAAGGGTTATTTCACAATCTCTTCATTATCTGAGGTTGTTTATATGTAATAATCTACTGGGATCTCTTTATCATCCACATCCATGTTTCTTAAAAATGTATTTCAAAACATTTTTACTATTTACAAGAATATGGGTTAAAGTCATTTATACCTTTTTTTGACTTTTTATAAGAGGTTTATAAAGGAATCTTTCCGTCGTTTTCAAAACAAGGTCCTTTTTAACCTTTTCGACAGAATTGAGGTAAGAATGTTTTTTTTAACTTATACGGCGGGTGCGGTTATTTTTACGCCGTTATAAAATCTTCAAAGCTTTCCTTACAAGCTTATAAGAATATTTTCAAAGAAAATGTTTTATTTTATATGGATCTTAAATGATTTCAAAATAAAAGGAGATATTTCTTTAAAAAGAATTTTGATTTCATCTATGTCAACATCCTTTGATGGATTTTAAGATTATTTGAAGTTGATTTATTATGATACAAAACTTCTATATTGTATTGAAGGTTTTGTGATATGTTTGACTGTGGATGTGCTATTTTTATACCATTCATAGTTTATTGTGAAAGTATTGACATTTCGTATGCTAGTTTTAATACGAATGTTTATGTTATGTTTAAACCTTTTCATATGGGAATGCATTGGACTTAATAAGTGACGGGTGGAGCCCGCTATAGCTCCTCGATGCATCGGTAGGTCTCATGAGACAAACTAGTGTCTTGGCACAAGGCCTTGACAAAATCTTATTTGTAGTCTTGGCACGAGGCCTTGGCTATGTGGTTATGATAGTCTGGCATTATGCATTCCAACATTATGAAAGTGGTTATTTATTTTTGCATGTGATTATTCGATTAGTGGAATATCCATGTGAATAAGTAAATGGAATTATTTCATTTTATTTATGCCATACCATGTTGAAAGTTCATGTTTAAAAGGCTTTTGTTTTAGTTATACATTGCCTTAAATGTTTATTCTTATTGATGAAAGTTTCCGCTATATTGTTATCCTTACTGGGCATTTGAGCTCACCCCTTTTCTATGTTTTATTTTTCCCAGGAAGTGAAGATGTAAGTTATGAATGACCTGCAGGGATATTATGAGGGGATTGTAGTGTGGACTGTGGAAACATTATGTTGTTGTAGTAGTTTTTGATTTTATGATGTAATGTAAAACTTATGAATATATCTAGTGTTTCCAAGGCTACTAAACCAATCGGTCTTTCGAGGTTTGATCTTTCTTGTGATCATGCCAATGTTATGTAATAATGCACCGACTCTAGGAAACTAGGGTCGGGGCATTACATGGAGTATATAAAATTCATATTGAATTTAATACGATGAATAACTATTTTTTGAACGGCTAGTTTGGTAAGTCATGGTGCGCTCGAAAACAGTGTTGTGTGTAGCACAAGATATTGAATTACTTTACAGAAAATAACTTACTATGAAATCGTGGGGTGTTAAATTTTCCCCCCATTACGAAATTAAATCCTTGCAATTTTATAAATGGGCTTGGGAAATTCATTGAATGTCCCACATCAGATAAAGTGTAAAAAAACTAACACTTTAAAATAAAGAAAGGGATGTAAATAGGTAAACTGAGATATCCGATACTAGGATTCAATGTACGAAAACATGGACATTGAAGATAAAATATTTCTCATTTTATGATAGAGAGATATAGAAAACATGATCAGGATAATGTTAACAACAAGAAAACAAAAAACTTGTGATGGGATAAATGGTCATTAGATTCCCAGTAGGGAAAGTAAACAAACAACGGTTTTTGTTTTCTGTTAAATTTCATAAATATGAGGGATTTATTTAGATGATTGGATAAGAACATAAAGAGATATAAATTCTTTTTAATTATATTTTAATCAATTAATAATTTACTACCGCTATTTATCTATCTCCAAACAATGAGTATTCAATATGACTTGGTCACACCTGAAGTGCTAGAATAAAAATCTAAAGAATCACATGGTCCAAAAAGAATAAACTCTATATTTCCATTGTCTTTAAAGATTATCCAAAACCAAAATTGTTAGTACAAGATCAGATGTTCCCAAAAAAGGATAATCTTTTTGAGAGATAAATACTAATCATAATTTCTAAAATTAATCCAACAATACCAAAATTACTATAAATATAATTTAAAAAAAAGTTGTCCTTCAAATCCTTCAATATAATTCAAACTATTATTGAAGCCCAAAACTCAGAATAATTTGATTAAGTAGTATTCCACGTTAAATTCTATCTTAAAATAATATCGACTACTCTTAAAGTAAAATTCTTAAATGTACTTAAAAAAATCACATATTCTATATGAAAGTTTAATCATCTCAATAAATAAACCAAGTCTCTATAAATATCCAATAAAAAATAGATAAAAATTCCCCATTACTCTTCAAATGAAATCCCATTGTATTTTATTTTCCATAGGCATATAGTGTTCCCAATAATGAAACTACTTCTAAAATAACATTTATCACTTAACAACAAAATCATTTTCTTATATGAAGTATATCTATTTTATAAGACATAACATCCCAAATAAACATATTATTGATCAATAGAATCATATAACTAAAAATAATTAGTCACATTAACCAGGGATATCACGTAGTCCAGTGGTAGGTGATAAATCCCGATCGCACACTGGTTGTGGGTTCGAATCCAAAAGCATTGTCTGATATGATGGGTTGTCACATAGTCTATGTGTTATCCTTTTTCAAATAAATATTGTATAACATTCCCAAAATGAGATAAATTTCTCAAAATATCCATAACATAATTTAACCTCAAATGTTATCTCATACCTCTCATTTTCAACCAAAAAAGTAATACAAAGTATTTTACTCAAATTTAAGTTTCATAAAAACCAAAATAGTTCTTTATAACTATATCCTCAGAAGAAAGGATAATTCTTCCCCAAATAGCATTTTCATATTAGAAACTACAATTTTACACATACATGAGAATATTCATCCAATGTAATCCCATACTTTTAAACAATTATCCATCCATTTATTTCCACATAGGATCTTCTTTGACTTAGAGGTTATACTATAGAATGCGACATTGGCTCGGGTAATACAATGATTCCTTATATTTATGAAAAATGAAGGTAATTGTACTATTAACATCATTTTAATATTGTTCTATAATATGATTCATTATTCTACAGATATTATTTACATTTTGTCCTTCCTTCCCACACATAAATAATTTCTTTGTTCTATTGAGATACTTTCTTGTGTATCTCCTTCCACATTTATGGAATGATGGAAATTGAGATTTCTTTTCTCTATGGTTTCCACTGCTGGAGCTCTTATCATTCACTGCCTTTCTCTTCTTTTTTTAGTCTGAGAGTCGGTTAATATATATGCTATTGATCATATTTTTGGAAAACTTATTCGACATGAAGGTGATATCTTTTATGCCGATCAAGATTCCATTTCGTTGCACATTTCCACCATCGTTCCCACCTTGTAAATCATGTTCAATGTTACAATGACGTCCTTGGAATCCAGCCATTAGCTAACATAATATATCATTGTCTGAGTCATAAAATCATATAATAAATATCATTACAGGTTATTTTCAATATAAAAAACCTTAGGATTAACGATGTTTATTTATTATGTTCGTAGATTAAAGTCCTTAAAATCAGTTTCTAATGATAATATGAATTATCATAAACATATCCCCCAAGAGTGTTGTAACCAATTGTGTAGAAAGGCACATTGTCTTGTACTAGGATACCATGGGTCAAGCCCAATACTCCTTATAGGAGTTTTCACTCTTAGGTATATCTGTGCCAGAGCCACCTCTACCTGCTCATATCCAAATAGGGATGTATTGATTGGAAAACCCATATAATATTTACATTACCATTTTTTTAATGTTCTTTTATAATAATCCTCAAATTAAATCTTAGTGCAGTACTTTCTAATCAGAGTTTTTTTAAATCTTGTTTTCAAGGGTTGTACTCAACTTCCTCTAATACCAACTGTAACGCCCCGACCCTAGTTACCCAAAATCGGTGCATTATTTCATAACATTGGCATGGTAAAAGAAATCGTGTCCACAAAGACTGATTATTTTAATAGCCTTTAATATACTAGATTCATACATAAGTTTTATATTACATCATTAAATAAAAAATCAACATTGTGTCCTCTTTGAACACTCTTATATCCCTCAGCCTATTCCTACAGGTTAATTTTAATATACTTCTTTGAGTCCTGGGAAAAATAAAACATAAGAATGGGGTGGGCATAGATGCTCAGTAAGGATAAAAATATATAGGAAACTATCATAAATAAGTAAAAATATTTAATTCAATGTATATGACTAAAACATAGGCCTTTTAATATTAAATTCTAGCTTAATATAGAAAAGGTAAATCAAATAATTCACTTACTTATTCCCATGTATATTCTACTAGTCGAATAATCCCCTGTAATATCAATAACCAATGTCATAATTTTGGACATCATAACCACAATGTCAAGGCCTTGTGCCTAGACTAGAAATATGATTTTGTCAAGGCCCAGTGCCAAGACAATATTTTGTCTCATGAGACCTATTGATGCATCGCGGAGCTATAGCGTGATCTACTCATCCCTTACTATGTCCAATTAATTCCTCATAGGAAAAGGTTGAAGTAAAATCTAAAAATTCGTATTAAAACTAGCATAATAAATGTCAATATTTTAACCACAAACCATGGATGGTATAAAAATAGCACATCCACAGTCAAAAATTACTCATTCAATACAAAATATAAGATTATATTATATTAAATTAACCTCAATCGATAATAATGAACTATATTTACATAGTTGAAAATAATAATCAAAATTAATTTAGATAAATATCTCCCTTTTTCATGAAAACATTTAAAATTCTAACTATTTATCATGAAGCTATTTAAAATAGATTTTTGAATCAAACTGTTCTATACCACTTTGAAACATTTAAAAGTAATATTAATTTCTATATAAATAAAATCATAATTCTTTATTAAAATATCGACATTAATTACTAATATTTAGAAGAATTAATTTTAAATGCATTTAAAATAATATTTTAGTAAGAGTACCTAACAAAATGAGATACACTTGAATAAAAATAATTGAGGTAATAAAAAACTTATAATATAATGTGAATAATCATATTCGTGATATACTATGTCACAGTAATGTATATACACCAAATAAAAGTGAATGGGCACATAATAAAAAATATGTCTCAATGGAATGTAAGTTGAGATGAAATCCCTTAAAAGACTGTATCCTTATTTTAAGGGAAAATCAATAAAATAATTCTGTGTGAAAAATATAAATACAATATATATGATTGGATATTAAGTGTAAATCAAAAATAGGACATTCACAGATATTCTTGTAAAAACAACAACAATTACTTGGATGTTTAACTCAATGAATTGAAATAGAGTTAAAATTAATCTAATCAAGTTCATATTGATGAATTGAGAATTTATCAATGGATTTATTATTTGTATGAAAATTATATCCACACAATGGGGGAGTGGAAATTACTACATATTTAAATAAATAGTGATTTCATGCATAATTGTGGACTGAGATAATCCATGATGTTTTGTGTAAAACCAAATGAGTAGAAATTAAAATTTTAAAATTCCATACTGATTTGGTAACTTATGAAACATACGCCCCATGAAAGAAGGATCATAAAATTAAGTAGTAAATATCCAAAAATTAATGTATATTACACAAAGAGTACAATCATGGGAAGCACATACACCACAGAAAATTAAATAGTGGAAAATATAACATGAATCTCACTGGAATAAAAAGTGAGATGAAAACCCCCTACCATGTTTTTATCAATCGAGTCGTAACACCAAAAGTTAATAAACATAAAATTTATCACATAACACCATTAATATAAATATAATAATGATGATTCATATAGCATCCAGACTTTTTATCACATAAACTTTCATTACATTTTACAAAACTGAGGATCTTTAAGGTTTAGTGTCTTGGAAGCCAGGAATATAAAACATGAAACACCAAAAAAACATTCTTCTTAAACTCTTGAAAGGCTTTTCCCTATGTTCATCCTAGGTTCCTTACTGCATCTCATAACCTGGGGACATACATCAAAGGAAAGGGTGAGCAGAAGGCCCAGTAAGGGAAACAAGAGAAACATTTTACATGTGATCTTGAGATACTTCAATTAGTACATGAGAAGAACTTTAAGGAATGAGAAATAAATAATGAGATACATCATAATAAAAATAACATTTTTCATAATTTGAAGATGTGGCTGCAACATTTAAAATTGACAATCGTTTCATTTCACCATGGTCCATACCCAAGGTGTTGTTAAGAATTACCAATGTTATTCACCATGGCGTCGTAAAAAAAGGTCATATCTAGAGATTAAGTCTTTACCCAATGCATTAGAGTGCTATCTGGGCGCACCCTTAAATTATAATCTCTTGTGGTCACATAATTATCCAATGCAATGGGGCGCGCCATCAGGGGGCACCCTTAAATTTGACTTTAATATCATGTGAGCCACATATATCATCATCAATCATTTCATAAACAACCCATATAGAATAAAAATGGGTTTCATTTCATAATCATAACATTTTCAAAACTACTTTAAAGACATGATCTTTATGTTACTTTAAACCCATGGAAAGGGAAAGAGGGTTTCATGTATGTAAATCCCAAAATTTAAAATAGAAAATTTTGATATATATGTGAATACCCCTGTAGAAATAAGATCTTTGAGTATTCACTTTATAACATAAAATAGTTTTGAGAAAAGAGAGAGAGGCACTTTGAGACGAAAATTCTGCAGCATAACGGCTATGTTTCGGGGTTTTAGAAAACATTGAGAAGAGAGGGGACATGGGTCAAACATTCATAAATGACCCATAAAACAGTAGAGGGACAAAATATAAGGGATTTAAGAACATGTTAATGAAATTTGAAAATATACCATATGAAATGAAGTACATGAAAGGAAGAAAAAAATAAGATTTCTCTTGTGAGAATTCGGCAGCCTAACGGCGTCACTTAAACTTCAACATAATTGAATTGACAAGGTCAAATAGGTTCTCTCATCATATGAACATAATATTCCAGTATTATAGATATAGTGATCATACCCCAACATAATATAAAGGAATTTGAAAGAATTGACATGAAAGTAGAACTTCAAAACGAGAAGGGTGAAGAACCACTTAAAAATTCGGCATTCTAACAGCGCCACTTAAAACTTCAAAATACTGAATTAAAGAGATCAAATGGGTTATCTAATCATATGGTAATAAAATATCAGTATGATAGATATAGAGATCATACCCCAAAATAACAAAAAGGAAATTGAAATAATTGACTTGAAAGTAGAACTTCAAAATGAGAAGGGTGAAAACCCACTTCAAAATTCCGCAGCCTAACGGCGCCACTTAAAACTTCAAAATACTGAATTGAAGAGATAAAATGGGGTCTCTCATCATATTATAATAAAATATCAGTATGATAAATTTATATATCATACCCCATCATAATAAAAAGGAACATGAAATACTTTACATGAAAATAGATCTTGAAAAATTAGAAGGGAGAAAGAATCTATTACAAATATTTCGGCAGCCTAATGGCGTCACTTAAAACTTCATAAAACGAAATAATGAGAGTAAGAGGGGATCTATCATTATATTAACATAAAAAGGTCAGAAATAGGAGTATAAAATAACATCCTCCAACATAATAACATGGAGCATAAAAGGAATTAAATAAAAGATATCACTTGAATAGAAAGAGAGGGGTTGGATCCCTTACCTTAAAATGTAACTCTTAAACCTCACAGGATGGGACCTTCAGGGCTTTGGGGCACCTTGGGAGGACTCCTTGGGAGGTAATGAGACCATAAATTCGTTGGGGAAGTGTTGGGAGTCGAATGGATGAGAGGCGGGATTGGTATTTATAGGGAAAGTGAGGGGACAATGCATTAATGGCCAAGAGACACCTCACATGTGCTTTTCTCAAACCCATTTGCTCTCCCTTGGAATTTACCATGGAGTTATGCAAAATGGGGCCCCCAAAACAATAATTCATCACCCTTGGCCGTCCAACCCTTAAAATATCTCATGACATCATCATGACACAGTTATTATGTCATTAAACATACCGAAACCCTAAAACTGTATTTTTACTATTCACTGAAAATTCAACTTTCTCAGAAAGATCCCAAAATTTCACCTTAACCAAATATCAATGCTCTGATTTCAAAAATGAACTCAATTTTATAAAAATAATTATCTAAATATTTTTAATTTATTTTTTAAATAAATACACTATTCACCAAAAATTCATTTTTTCAGAAAAAACCCCAAAAATTACCATAACATAATATCGGTGCTCTGAGTTCAAAAATGAAATCCATTTTATAAAAATAATTTTCTAAATATTTTTAATTTAATTTTTAATTAAAAAAACACTATCTACCCGAAAAAACTAATACTTGAATAATAATTTATGAAATCGTTATTTAACCATTTTATTGAATCACATTACTTAATCAAGGTGCCTAGATTATTTTAAAACCTTCGTTAAGTGAGATTACTAATACATTTGGTCATATTACTAATCCAAATCATAAAATCACTATTCATAATTTACTATTAATCAAAAATCAAGTTGATCTTATTAGACTCCAAATTTTTTACTGAACATAATTGTAGAAGACCATTTTTTGAAAATAATTACACATTTTAAATTATTTAAGGTTTACATAAACATTTTTTTAAAATATCCTTTTTCTAAAATTCATCAAAAATATTCATACTATATTTATCCGGTCATTTGAAAATTCATAAATATCATCATAAGAAGAAATCCCAATTTTAATTTAAAACAAAGTATTACACAAGGCAGTTACGGTCTTCTTACATAGCCCCTTATCACACCATCTTAGGACCTAAGTGTAAGGTGTGCTAAGATGAGAGAGTCCGAGGGAGGCTTGGCCAACATTGCCCGAGTAGTAATTTCTATCAGTTTAAACTTCTCGCGAAGGCGATTCCATTCTAGCTTCACATGATGAAGTTCGGCTTGGGTTTGGTCCAGAGCAAAGCCCAACGGTGCTACCTCCTTCCCAAGTTCTGTTATATGGGCTTCGATCGGTCCAAGACTACGAGGAGAGGCCATCGAATCTTCTTTCTGTAATAATTAACCATGATTACTTGTATTTAGAGACAATAATCAAAACATTTTGTTCACAGCGGTCATATTGACCGATGGTCATATAACAGTCAGAACCCAATGGTCTCATTTTAATTATAATCATGTTTATCAAATAAAACATTTTTGTTGAGTATAAAAATAAAAAAAAATAACACATGAAATTAGGAAACAAGATTTATTCAAAATTTTGGGCCGTTACAATCTTCCCCCCTTATGAAATTGCGTCCTCGCAATATTAAAAATTGGGTTTTGAAATTTCATTGAAAGTCCCACATCAGAAAAAGAGTCAGTGACACCATTACTTTAAAAGAAAGAAAAGGAAGTACAAAGTCCACCCGAGTTTACTCATACTAGGATTCCATGTAGGAAACATGGACATGGAGGAGAAAACAAATGGTTACGTCCTAAAGGAGAGTGATAGAAAACATGATTAGGAGGAAGTTAACCACCAGAAAATCCCAAAATTACGATGTGTGCAAGCAGTATTTGATTACCTAGTTGGAAACGTAAACCAAAAACGTTTTTGTTTTACGATCCTTTTCATAACATTGAGGAATTCATTTACAAAATAGAACAAAAACATAAGGAAATATATCTACCTTCATGTAGAGTTTCATCCTTTAATAAGTTTCTACCCAAAACTAATCTTTTCTCCAAACTATGAGCATTAAAAACTACTTGGTCTCATCATAACACAAGAATCATCTTCTAGAGAATCACATAGTCCACAAAAGATTAACTATCTATTTCTTTTATCTGTAAAAATTATCCCAAAAACCGAAAGGGTAAGGTAAAACAACTATTCAAAAAGAAATAATCCCATAGGAATGGAAACTACTTTTAAATCTTCAAAGTTCCATGGTACTACCAAAAGTTCATCATAGTCCATTCCATAAATAACGGTCCTTAAAATTCCCCAAAATAAACCAAACTAAGATTGAAACCCAACTACAAGAAGGATTTGATAACATAGTCTTCCAAAATAAACTTCATTGTTCATCTCCAAACAACATCAACAACTCCTAACATCTTATAACAAAATTATCTATCCTATACATATTTAACCCATGATAGGTTAATCATTCCCATAAGTAACCTAAATTACTATAAGTCCACCTTAAATTCATCGATTCTTCAAAATATAAGTCAACCTTAATCCTCAATGAAAATACCGTTGTAATCTATTTACCTCGATCATATAGGGTCCCCAAAATAGTGAACGTCTTAAAAAATAAAAATCATGTTTTAATCCCCTAATCATCCCTGACATATTAATATGAAAATCGTCGCATTTCCTATCACATTGTTTATTGGGACATGTTCTTACATTTCCCACCATTCACTAAGAAGAGAATGCATAATTAGGGGCTTATGTACTTAGCCAATAATCATGAAAAGGAACTGAAAGCATATAAGGATAACATGTAGAAGAAAAGTATACCCTAACTTGTGATCCCCTAGGTTCCAATCTAGGTTATCCATGATCATATATTCTTATGTGAATCGTTATTTTATCTTTGTTCCTTTAACAATGGTTCATACTAAGCTTATGAATTTTCCAAAGCATATCCCCCGGGAGTGTTGTAACCAAGAGTGAAGCAAGGCCCGTTGTCGTGTACGAGTTCCCGTTCGAGTCTAGCTCAAAGCGGTGTTTTTGGGTTTTACCCCTATGTACATCTGTGCCTGATCCACCTCTACCTGCCCATATCCAGACAGGGATGTATTTACTTGGTAACCCCTTACTCAATACTCACCAAAATACCAGGAAGATTTCCTATATTTTATCTTTTCTATAGGCTTCTTCCTAAAGTTTTCATATCCTAATTTCCACAAATAACTAATCCATCCTTTGATACCAACTATAGCATCCCGCCTTTTTATCACATAAACTTTCATTACATTTTACAAAACCGAGGATCTTTAAGGTTTAGTGTCTTGGAATCCAGGAACATAAAACATGAAACAACAATAAAACATTATTCTTATACACTTGAAAGGCTTCTCCTTATGTTCATCCTAGGTTCATTACTGCATCTCATAACCTGGGGACATACATCAAAGGAAAGGGTGAGCAGAAGGCCCAGTAAGGGAAACAAGAGAAACATATTACATGTGATATTGAGATACTTCAATAAGGACATGAGAAGAACTTTAAGGCATGATAAATAAATAATGAGATACATCATAATAAAAAGAACATTTTTCATAACTTGAAGATGTGGCTGCAACATTTAATATTGACAATAGTTTCGTTTCAGCAAGGTCCATCCCCAAGGTGTCGTTAAAAATTACCAAGGTTATTCACGATGGCGTCATAAAAAAAAGGTCATCTCTAGAGATTAAATCTTTACCCAATGCATTAGAGCGCTATCTGGGCGCACCCTTAAACTGTATTCTCTTGTGGTTACATCATTATCCAATGCAATGGGGCGCTATGAGGTCCCAACTTTAAATTTGACATTATTATCATGTGAGACACATATATCATCATCAATCATTTCATAAACAGCCCATATATCATAAAAAAATGGGTTTCATTTCATAATCATAACGTTTTAAAAACTACTTTAAAGACATGATCTTTATGTTACTTTAAACCCACGGAAAGGGAAAGAGGGTATCATGTATGTAAATCCCAGAATTTAAAATAGAAAATTTTGATATATATGTGAATACCCCATTATAAATAAGGGCTTTTAGTATTCACTTTATACCATAATATAATTTTGAGAAAAGAGAGAGAGGCACTTTGAGACGAAAATTCTGCAGCATAACGGCTATGTTTCGGGGTTTTAGAAAACATTGAGAAGAGATGGGACATTGTTCAAACATTCATAAATGACCCATCAAACAGTAGAGGGAAAAAATATAAGGGATTTAAGAACATGGTAATTAAATTTTAAAATATACCATATGAAATGAAGAACATGAAAGGAAGAAAAAAAAGATTTCTCTTCTGAGAATTCAGCAGCCTAACGGCTTCACTTAAACTTCAACAAAATTGAATTGACAAGGTCAAATAGGGTCTCTCATGATATTAAAATAAGAGTCCAGTATGATAGATATATAGATCATACCCCAACATAATATAAAGGAACTTGAAAGAATTGACATGAAAGTAGAACTTCAAAACGAGAAGGGTGAAGAACCACTTAAAAATTCGGCAGCCTAATGACGCCACTTAAAACTTCAAAATACTGAATTGAAGAGATCAAATGGGGTATCTCATAATATGTTCATAAATGATCAGTATGATAGATATAGTGATCATACCCCAACATAAAAAAAAGGAAATTGAAATAATTTACATGAAAGTAGAACTTCAAAACGAGAAGGGTGAAGAACCACTTAAAAATTCGGCAGCCTAACGGTGCCACTTAAAACTTCAAAATACTGAATTGAAGAGATCAAATGGGGTCTCTAATCATATGATATTAAAATATCAGTATGATAATTTTAGAGATCATACCCCAACATAATAAAAAGGAACATGAAATACTTTACATGAAAATAGATCTTGAAAAATGAGAAGGGATAAAGAATCCGTTACAAAAATTTCGAAAGCCTAACAGCGTCACTTAAAACATCATAAAACGAAATAATGAGAGTAAGAGGGGATCTCTCATTATATGAACATAAAAAGGGAAGTAATAGGAGTATAAAAGAACATCCTCCAACATAAGAACATGGAGCATAAAAGGAATGACATAAAAGAGATCACTTGAAAAGAAAGAGAGGGGTCAGATCCCTTACCATAAAATGTAACTCTAAAACCTCAAAGGATTGGACCTTGAGGGCTTGGGGGAACCTTGGGAGGACTCCTTGGGAGGTAATGAGACCATAAATTCGTTGGGTAAGAGTGGGTTGTCGAATTTATGAAAGGAGGGCTTGGTATTTATAGGGAAAGTGAGGGGACAAGGCATTAATGGCCACGGGACACCTCCCATGTGCTTTTCTCAAACCCATGTGCTCTCCCTTGGCATTTACCGTGGAGTTAGGCCACATGGGCCCCCCAAAACAATAATTCTTCACCCTTGGCCCGACAACCCTTAAAATATCTCATGACATCATCATGACACAGTTATGATGTCATTAAACATACCGAAACCCTAAAACTGTATTTTCACTCTTCACTGAAAATTCAACTTTCTCAGAAAGATCCCAAAATTTCACCTTAATCAAATATCAATGCTCTGATTTCAAAAATGAACACCATTTTATAAAAATAATTATCTAAATATTTTTAATTTATTTTTTAAATAAATACACTATTCACCGAAAATTCATTTTTTCAGAAAAAAAACCCCAAAAATTACCATAACATAATATCATTGCTCTGAGTTCAAAAATAAAATCCATTTTATAAAAAATATTTTCTAAATATTTTTAATATAATTTTCAATTAAAAAAACACTATTTACCTGAAAAAACTAATACTTGAATAATAATTTATGAAAACGTTATTTAACCATTTTATTGAATCACATTACTTAATCAAGGTGCCTAGATTATTTTAAAACTTTCTTTAAGTGATATTACTAATCCATTTGGTCATATTACTAATCCTAATCATAAAATCACTACTCATAATTTACTATTCATCAAAAATAAAGTTGATCTTATTAGACTCCAAATTTTGTACTGAACATAATTGTAGAAGACCATTTTTTGAAAATCATTACACATTTTAAATTATTCAAGGTTTACATAAACATTTTTTTAAAATATCCTTTTTCTAAAATTCATCAAAAATATGCATACTATATTTATCCAGTCATTTCAAAATTCATAAACATCATCATAAGAAGAAATCCCAATTTTTATTTAAAACAAAGGATTACACAAGGGAGTTACGGTCTTCTTACATATCCCCTTATCACACCAGCTTAGGACCTAAGTGTAAGGTGTGCTAAGGTGAGAGAGTCAGAGGGAGGCTTGGCCTACATTTCCCGGGTAGTAATTTCTATCAGTTTGAACTTCTCGCAAAGGCGATTCCGTTCTAGCTTCACATGATGAAGTTCAGCTTGGGTTTAGTCCAGAGCAAAGCCCAACGGTGCTACCTCCTTCCCATGTTCTATTAGATGGGCTTCGATCGGTCCATGAATACTAGGTGAGGCCATCAAATCTTCTTTCTATAATAATTAACCAAGATTACTTGTATTTAGAGACAATAATCAAAACATTTTGTTCACAGCGGTCATATTGACCGATGGTCATATAACAGTCAGAACCCAATGGTCTCATTTTAATTATAATCATGTTTATCAAATAAAACATTTTTGTTGAGCATAAAAATAAAATAAAATAACACATGAAATTAGGAAACAATATTTATTCAAAATTTCGGGCCGTTACAATACATATCAAATAAAATTACACTACACACCATATGAAATAAATATGTGGTGAACAATGGAAATCTCCCGGAAATAAAAGTGAGATAAGAAACCCCTTATGTTGTACATTTCCTTAGTTTAGGGTATTTTTTCCTCTAGTATAATAATTAAATAAATTTTATTAAACAATAAAAAAACCAAATACATATATATGATATCATATATGATCTTCTTATATTAATTTGTTAATAATATATTAGTAGTATCATTGTCTCGGGTGTTAACTGATTCGTTTTCCTTTACGTGTTTTGTGACATAAGCCATTTTGTTATGGATAGGATGTATTTGATTAATATATAGAATTATTTTAAGTTCTCAAACATTATTATTATTCATAAAATGAAAATTATTCTTGAATGGTTATGATGGGAAATGAATCCCATCACGTTTGTGGAGATGGTAATCTATACGTACGCACGAGAGACAATATAATTTAATTGAAGATGAGATCATATATAAATGGACTTTATAACATATATATAGAATCCTTAACTCATTATATTTATTATTTATAGAAATTTTAATTCATTATTTTACCCATCCAAATAAAAATGTGTTTAATAACAACTACAACATGATGGGGAGACGGTAATCCGTATATACACACATATAGTTACTTTTTCATTCATAGGATGGATAGAATAATGAAATTTATTGTACCATATTTATAATAACATCACAATATGTATAAGTTACTAGATTAATTATT
Organism: Viscum album; assembly: GCA_963277665.1. NCBI lineage: Eukaryota > Viridiplantae > Streptophyta > Magnoliopsida > Santalales > Viscaceae > Viscum > Viscum album. The sequence goes on along the minus strand of OY728121.1, from coordinate 167,571,951 downwards.
TTGGTATGGAAACTACAAAGAAATAGTAAGTGGATAAAGAAGATAACATTGAAAGAGGTGATGAAATTATTACCTCTTCTTCGGGTGCATCCTTTTTATTTTATCAAAAGGGCTCCATTGGGTGGCTTTAGGATCAAAGTAAGGCCTCTAGTATATAGTTTATACATTTGGGATGATATTTGGGTTGTCGTTGTCCAAGAAAAATGGTGTTGGTGGGGTGAAATTAAGAGAAGTCTAAGTACCATTTTATAAGATATTTGAGGGTCATTTTAGGAAAACATTGAAGTGTTATTTTATTATAAATTCATTTTAGTTTTCAAATGGATCTAAATGGATTTATTTCAAGGATAATGTGTGGATGGGTTTACATCCTCTCAACTAATTGGTTTTAGATAGGTTTTGGTCACCATATTAACCTTATCTTTTAGATTTAACTCTTAGTCAAAATAGTTTACCTTTTACCGTGTATTGTTGTATTGTTATATTAAATGGTTAATAAACATACTATAAAAATACAAGGGAACCACAAGTGGTTAATTAATGATATATATAGCCATATATAAGTCCTTTTTCCAAACCTTATATTTTTAGGAATATTATATCAATTAATAATATAGTATTTCTTTTAAAACCCTATTTATAACAATTTTGAGATTATTTGGTATTATATTTTTCAGAATGTCTTATAAAAATGATTACATAGAATAAAATTTATTAAATCAACCATAAAATGTCATATTAAACTATAAAATTAGTCTAATTCATCAGAAGTCTCAATATCCCTTTATTTTTTTATTTATAATATCAATTAGTTTTTTATTTCATTAAAAAGGTAATTACTACATCATCATTTTGTAATAAATAAACTTAATTATTTAGTGTCTAAAAATTATAAATAAAATACCAATTTGTAGAAAATATTTTTAGTTTTATAATTAATATTTATACTTGAATTTAGCTTATTTATAATCTTATATTAAAAATGGTTTATTTATTAATCTTGGAATTTAAAACATTTAACTCCTCTTTAAATGAAATAATAATAAATGTTCTAATCAAATCCATGTGGCACAAAATGATCATAATTTATTCATAAGGTTGGATTTAGACGAAATACACATATCTAATAGAATTAGAATATGTTTTATAGTAATTATAATATAATTTTTAACAATAATGACCCTATCTAATTTTAACCATGATAAATACATGTCAAAAGATACCATTCCCCAAAAAAATATTTTCATCTTATCAAACCAAATTTTACATACTAAATTCAACCTTTTCTCCTTAATTTTTAAAAATCAAACCATAGAAGTGGTAAAAGTTGGTTTTATGCAAATTTATAAACGTTCCTAGAAGGTGGGTAAAAGATGTTAAAATTTTTAATAAACTTTTATACGTCTTATTTTATTATAAAATGACTCCAATGAATTACATTGAACTAATACAGTTATTATGTATCTATTATTAATTAAATTAAATTTAAATAAAATAATTAGTTATTTAAATTAATAGTCGGTTTTAGACAATCACACAGTGTTTTTCATTATTAATAAAAAATTGAATGTTTTCAGAAAAATACAAAAAAATCATCCTAAGTTAATTTTGATATTCTGAAATCAAGAATGAAATATATTTTACCAAATTAAAAACATATAAGTTTCATTAATTAATTTAAAATTAATTATCATTGTCAAAAACAAAAAAGAGGTTTTTTAAAAACTAAAAACTATCAAAAGATTGACATGGGTTAATGTCCAATTTAAATATGAAATTACTTATAATGAACTAAATTAAATTAACTGAAAAAAATATAATATCATTAGACATCCAAATATTTCAAATTTATAATATAACATTATAAATTATTTTGATTGATAAATCTATTTTCAATTAAAATTTAGTATTTTTCACGATTCACCAAAATATGAAAGTTATCAGAAAAACACCAAAACATTATTGAAACAAAATTTTTATGTCCTAATTCTAAATAAAATGTATATTTTTTAAAATTGAATATATAAAAGTTTCAAATATTGTATTTAAAAAAGGATATCCATTAAAAGGCTGTAAAATTTCATTTTTTGAAAAATACTTCCTTTAACTGAAAAATTGAATTTTTTCTTATATTAAGTATAAGAGAGCATAATATAGATGCTAAACTTATATGGTGTATATAAAATTCAAAATTTCATTAATAATTTTCTTAATTTCTTTTTGAATGGTTTATTGATATGTCATGGTGGGCTTAAACTCGGCGTTGCGTGTAGCACAAGATATTGAATTACATTAAATAAAATAACTTACTTTGAAATATAGGCATGTTACATAAAAACGCGTACGATAATAAAAGTGATTATTACCCGAAATGTTTCATTAACATGGAAATTATTATTAACTGGGTAGTATAATTTCATAAATGAATCATAATTGATACCATAAATATGAATATGGTTTTGTGTAATTTAATAACATACTATGACCATTATACATTATATTAAACATAACCTTGACTGATTGAAAGTACAAGGTAATGGATAATACCTCAATCTAATTATTATCATAGAATGTTTATATTGAAGTATTTACTTGGAAATATTTATTATCCATGACCATGTTTCATAAAAATGTATTCAAAAATAAAAATTTAAAGGTTTTACGTATGGGTATCTTTAACTAAGTAATAATATTAAATATTTTAATGCTTCATTTTTATAAATCTATTATCTAATGTCCATGTTTTTTAAATTATTTTAAGGATTTATTATATAGACATGATTGTTTTAAAATTTAATTCCTCTCTAAATATTCAATGTGGTAAGTGAGAATTAGATTAAAAAATATCTTTTGAATGAATTTCTATTTAAATTTTGTACATTTCAAATGTTTTCATGAAAAAGTGATATTTCTCTCAAAAAGTTTTATTATTAATTTTTAACTATGTAATCATTCATTAGCAGGTATTATTATTGATTGAGGATGATTTATTTTAATATAATCTTCAATATTTTATAGAATTATTTATGATATTTTTGAAAATGGATGTACTGTTTTTATACAATTCATGGTTTACAGTTAAATTATTGACATTATGAATGGTAGGTTTAATAGAAATGAGTATGTTATGATTCAAAGTTTTCATATTTTGAATTCATTTGACTTAGTAAGTTACTGGTGGGACCCTATATAGCCCCTCAATGCATCGGAAGGTCTAATGAGACAAACTAGTGTCTTTGACCAAGGTCTTGAAAAAATATTTGTGAATGATCCTGGAACAAGGCTTTGATGTAGTAGTTATTATGTCTGACATTATGCATTCTCTCATTATATAATTAGTTATCACATGTGATTATTTGTCTAGTAGAATATCCATGTGCATGTTTATATGGTAATGTATGAATTATTTTTTAGATATTAGGTTCATGATTTTGTTATAAAAGGATATTATTTTTATTATAAATCTAACCTTAAAATTTAATAGCTTCTGCTTAATTATTTACCCTTACCGAGCATCTGAGATCACCCATTTCCTATGTTTTATTTTCCTTGTATGCAAAGAAGTGTATTATTATTTATATGTATTTTTATGATAGGTGAATAATGGCGTTCTCAAAGTATTATTTATGATGTGATTTGTGTTAAAAAAATGTATTGTATTGTTCATGTATGTAATCAATTTTCCAAGACTGCTAAACTGATTGGTCCATCGAGATGTGATTCCTTGTAATCATTAAAATTTATTAAAATAATACACCAACTCTGGGTAACGAGGGTAGGGGAATTAAATTTTTTATTAGAGGATGTTTAGCAACAACCTTGGAAATATATTTAGAAAACATAGATTAGGGATCATAACCCTATGATATACTTTGAGGAAATGTACAGAGGAAACCCCCAGAATTTTCGTAAAGTCGGGATTATGTGGAAGTTCCAAGAAATTCATCCCTATGGATGTGGTGTTGGAATTGATTTTCCAAGGGGTGAATACTCTGACAAGGTGTTCTGGGTTTGACTCAGGGTGACATAGTACACGACAACAGGATTTTCTTTGCACTCAGTTTGACACTCCCGATTGATATACATTGGATAATTCACATTTTAGTCTGAATCCATTATGAAGGATTAATGCTTAAATATATTAGCAAGTAAATGATTTTTGTGATGATGAAACTATATGTGTGTAAATATTAAATAATGTTTTTTAATTTTTATATTTTCTAGATTATACAATAATATATGATCTATCATAGTGTATGTCTTCATTTAGAAATTCTTCCTAGTACAACGAATGAGGAATCTACCAATACACATGATCTAATGATTATTAAGGATCATATCTTTCAAGGTCTTAATCCATCATTTCATAGGGAAATAGTTTCGCAAATATTCTCATCATATGAAGAAATTATATCATCCGTTAATAAGATAAGTAAAGAATTCTATAAGTCCTGTGGATTTGAACGGAAGAAAGAGATTAAGAGGATGGGAGGGAAAATATGGATAAAGGTAATAAGGGAAAGAAATATTTCCCACATGTGGTAATTATGGAATGAATCAATATGTAAAAAGCTTGAAGGGAATGGTAGTTTGTTATAACAATGGAGAAAAAGGACACAATGTTCATTATTGCAAGGGAATGAAAAAGGTTTCAAATGTGAAATGCTTCATCTGAAAGTTTTTGGAACACTAGGAAAATCAATGTCCCTATCTTCCCAGTATAACCTAAATGATTCTATTTGATAATAACCATGTTATGATACTATTGCGGATAAGGATGAATGATTAGAGTTCTTATGTTGATATTAAATAATTGTGTCATTTGAATATATTTTTTAATGATGTAGAACATATAGAAATTATAGTGTATATGAATATTGTACTATAGTACTATCTCATTAAGGATATTAGATTATATGTTACTAATATAAGAGAATCAATATCACGTTATATTTTTTATAAAATATATGGATGAGGGAAAGATAAACCTTAATATGGTCCTGATCCTGAGGAAGTGATTATGGAATAAGATATGATTGATTTGGATAAATTATATTGGATATTCTTAAGTACCATGAAACTAATTAATTTTTTTTATTTCATAATTGTTGGAGTTTACAGCATTTTGGGATTTAAGGAGTATATCAAGTATTCTATAAGAAATATGGGAGCATGAATGTATTCTTTAATGTTTTAGGGTAATTAAGTGAGTTTCCATGTTTTAAGAGAATACATGATGAAGGTATTCAAATGCTATTATGGGGAAAAAAGATATTCATTATGTTTAGCGCCCATATAAATCATTGGACATAGAGTTTGGACACATTTATTTTGGATATGTCTAATGGTTGGAATGGAATAAGTTGAGCAATTTATATTTTGTTTCAAGGTAAAGTATAATTTATTGGATACTCTAGCATAAACTCTTAGATTTCACTAAACACAGTGAAGAAATACATGTGGACATTATGATTTATCAAATGTGCTTCAAGCATCAAAAATCAATTTTGAACATTCATTTCAAAGATTATGGGATGATGTGAATATTGATCAAAGTAGAACCAAATGATGAGATTATGGTTATGATAGGTTTTGAAATAAAGTTTTTTTTTGAGTTCTTGTTATTATAGTAAATTAGACCTCCATCTTCAAAAAAAGTATCAAAAAAATGTGTTATCCTTTTACCTTATGTTTATTTTACCAGATGATACTTTAAATCCTTATAGATTTATGGCTTTGTGGCCTTCAATTTTCGATTATTGTTCACATGTTTGTTATTTATGGCCTCAATCACTGCATATAAATATGTACATTTTCCTATAATTATGTGTCTTTAATTTATAGCATCATTCATCAATTATAAATCCTAAATTGGTGTTTACTTTTTCATTTCCTTTTCCCTCTTATTAATAATAAATTTTATAAACCCTATTTTCGATGTTGGTTTTACATAAAGGTATTTTCTATTTTCAAACTTTTACTTTCGAAGAATAATTTCAAATTCCAAGGATGCAATATATTGACCGAGAGAAGAATATAACACCCCATGATTTCATAGCATTTTATCTCTTTAAAGTGTTTTAATAGCTTATATTCCAAAAAACACCGACTTTGCTTTCATTGTAAGCATGATTGATTTTCTAAGAAACAACACATTAGTATTATAATTATTTAAAAGATATATTTATTTATCAATTAAATATTGTAATATGAATAGTAAGAAATAAATATTAAATGTTATTTATAATTCATTTTCATAAATAAAACATATTTATAATGAAATGTATAAGTTTTTAAATATAGTTATTTATTTAGAAAAACTATTTTCTTAAAAGAGTTACTTTTTATGTCTTTTTGTGAATAATAATAAAATTAATATCACACACTACTAAAAATTGAATTTGGTAAAAAATGAATCTTTTTTTAATTCAGAATATCAGAATTATCTAAGCGTGAATATTTGGTATTTTTCTGAAAACATTCAATTTTTTTGATGAATAGTGAAAAATACTATAAAGTACATAAAAACCAACATTTTCATTTAAATAATTATTTTTAATTAAAATTTATCTAATGGTCAAAATATATACATAATAATTCTATTATTCCAATGTAATTCATTTGAGTCATTTTATAATATGATTAGATATATAAAATTTAATTGAACTTTTTAATGTCTTTTTTCCACCTTTTAAACATATTTGTAAATTTGTATAAATTGTAATTTTACCACTTTTAATAATTGAATTTCAAAAATCATACAAATAGAGTTTTCTTCAGTATATGAAATGTTGTTTAACAGGATGAAAATAATTTTAGGTGGATAATATCTTTTGAATTTTATTTACAACAATTAATAGTAAATATGGTAATTAAAGGGACAAATAATATTATAATAATATAAAATTACCCCAATACATGTCATAATTCTATTGGATATGAGTATTTCATCAAAAAACAACCTTAGTATGAAAATATGATCCTTTATGATTCACATAGATTAGTTTAGGACATTTATTATATTTCATTTAATGAAGAGTTAAGAGTTTTAAATTTTTATTTTAATAATTAAGAGATTTTTTATATATGGATATATCAATGATAAATTAGAGTATAAATATTCATTAAAAAGATAAAAATATTTCTTAAATCATAATATTTTATTTATAATTTTTATAAATTAAATGATTAAATTTATTTATGACACAATAATGATGTAGTAATTATCATATTCAAGAAGGATTAATATAATTAATATTGTAAATGATAAAATAACATTAAATTGAAACATTTGATGTTATCCACGAATTTTAAAGGTGAATATTACATTTTTGGAGTGATTAAATGGATTATATCGAAGGAATCATGATGTGATGACTTTAACAAAAACCAAATACTAAATAGTGTAAAATGGACATAAATTAGTTTTTAAAAATATACTATTTTATTAAATTATATATTAGTACTAAAAATATAAGATTCTACCAAAATACTCCTAAATTGATACATTTGTCATTAATGAACCACTTGATGTTCTCTAGTAATTTTATAGTTACTATATTAACCATGTCGAATAAAAATACAAGAAGACATGGTAAAAGGTAAACTATTTAACGTAGGGTAAAATATAAAATATAATGTTAATATGGTGAGCTGAACATACATAAAAACTATTGGTTGAGAGGATTTAGATCCATCCCCATCTTACCCTAAATATGACTCCATTTGGAGCAATTAGAAACCAAAAATAGGTTTATAATAAATAAATCATTCAAGATTTTCCTAAAGTGCCCCTCACCTCTCTTATAAAAGGGCACCTCCTTTTTCATTTTAATTCACACCTCCAAATCAATTTGGTTCAGCCGGCACCTGACCAAATAACATCCAAACTTCCCTCACATCATCCTAGTAGCATTACAATGAGCTCATGACCTACCCAAGGATGCCTTTTGTTCAAATCTAAAGGAATCATCTGAAGAAGAGATAATTATTTTATCTCTTCTTTTAAAGATCTTAGTCATCCTAGTTCCACTTTATTTTTTGTTACAATACTAAAATAATAAGTCCAGTACCTTATACATTATGAGATGTTATTATAAATATGGTAAAACCATATTCATTATTCTATCATTCCTATGAATTTCATTGTCCCATTCGTGTGTGCGTATGACTTACTGTCTCCACATCAAGGTGCAGTTTCTTATTCATCACAAAATTACTTGGATGTGTATAATAATGAGAATAATTAATGAAAATAAATAATATAACATGTCACAACCTGTCCCTCGGGGCCCTTTCAGTGAAATCCCTAAGCCTTCCTTCTATAGGCATGGGGCTGGCGACATGCACCGGAAAGGCGTGTCCCTTAAACGAGAAGGTATTTCCTTTTTAAACTATACTGACACACATTCCATGAACACAAAAAGAAGAAACTAAATATACTCGAACACAATAAGATGAAACAACAATGTAAATTGCATATTTAAAGTGTGCTGAATGTAAAAAAGGAGTCTAAATACAAGCCCAACTATAAAAGTACAACTATGACTGGAAGTACAATACAACTGAAAGAAAAATCAAAACAACAACTGAGCTGTCCTACGAGGTTCCTACCTGTAGGGTAACTATATATCGCCTCCTCAGCATTACACACCCATTAGTCTCTTCTATGTCATGTCATTCCGAATGGTCCAACTCTGAGCACCATCCAGTCCAAGGTCCCTTATCCTCGATCAATGTTGTAAGTCATCTGTACTAGACACAACAAGGTATAGGTGATGCCCATACAGGGGTGAGTTTAACAATACTCAGTAGGAACCCAAATACCTATGTAGGTCTCATATAGTTCCACAATGAAAAAACCACAAAGCATGACATCAACACTACTTATGTATATGACCATACATTTACCGAAGTTATCTAGATATACCAATATCATATATGAGGGAAGGACAACACATAGGTTACACCATGAAGGTAGATGTACCACAAAGGTAACCCCATGAAGATAACTCCATGACTGTAGAAGTAAAACATGGATGACACCACAATGATAGAAGTAACACATAGTTAACACCAAGATGAAAATTCCACAATGTATGAAGTACCACATAGGTAACACCACGAAGATAGAAGTATCATAGAGGTAACGCCACAAAGATAGAAGAACCACATAGTTAACACCATGAAGAAAGAAGTATAACATAGGTAAAACCACAAAGATAGATGTTCCACACATGTAACACCATGAAGACATTACCACGAAGGTAGAAGTACAACACATGTAACACCACGAAGCTAAATATACCACACATGTAACACCATGAAGATAGAAGTTCCACACATGTAACACCATGAAGGTAGAAGTACCACACAGGTAACACCACGAAAATAGAATTACCACACATGTAACACAACAAAGCTAGAAGTACCACAAATGAAACACCATGAAGATATACATAACACACTGGTAACAACACGAAGTTAGATGTACCCCATAGCATAACTTCAATCACAATCACAATGTAAAGACATCTCACAAAGAGTATCTGCTAAAACTAGGTGTTTAGTGATGCATTATTGTCCAGATGATTATTCGCAAAGCTAGATCTTCTTATTCTGTGAAGAGGAACTACTTCTAACCATACTAATTTTGATCCACACATGATCAATAGGTACTAACCCCTACAATGATCCACACAGGATCCAACATGCCCATAGTCAATAGTTAACTAACCCCCACTGACCCACACAGAATCCGACCCACGTAGGATCAGTATGCGATGACCCACAATAGATCGCTGAGTACTGACCCACACAAGATCTGACCCACACATGATCAGTATGTGTTGACCCACATAGGATCACTGAGCACTGACCCACACATGATCTGACCCAAACAAAATTTGTATGAACTGACCTACAAAGGATCGCTGAGCATTGAACTCCACATGATCTGTTTCCAACCATAGCCTCACTACTAGACATTGGATTCCTCACACCTGGTGCACTCTAGTTTGGTAGAATCTTCCCTCTAGATATCGTTCGTACAACAACCATCACTAACCACTAAAATGGAGTAACCCAATGGACCTCAATGTTGTAAGGCATCCAACATGACAGACGGGGCTTCTACCAATGCTCAGTTTGTGAGTTATAAGTGTTTTAGTTCCGGGGGCCCAGTTGGATTCGGATTCAATCAAACCCTGCTGTAATCTAACTATATCCAAAACTTATATAGTGTATGTCAAAAGTAACATCTCATTCCAAGGGACTCAATGATGTGGATCTTTTTTTACACAGTTTGCGACAACATTTTTATTAATTTTTAATGATTTATTTAATTATTTTTACACTTTTTATCTAATAAATGTAATTTTGTATTTTTAAATTAAATTTGTCAAATATTCATTTTATATAACATTTTATGTAATTATGCACCCTTAATTAGTTTATTTATTCCTTATTTTTTTAATATAACTAATTTTTAATTAGTTTAATTAAATCTATACTTGTTTATTTTATTTAATTTTACATTATCAATAATTATTGAGTTCTCTTTTTAATTTACATTAAATTTTTTTAGAGTATATAACTTAGTCGCGACTTTCCAGACTATCAGTAGCTTAGCCGCTGATAACAGTTTACCGGTACTGTTTATCGGTGACTCTGTCTCTATCGGTGACTCTACCTCTATCGGTGACCTTGCCTCTATCGGTGACCTTCTTCACCGATACATTCCCCTACCGGTAGCTCTTATTTATCAGTAGAGGTAAGCCATTTAATTTTATAAAAAGAAAAATGATGTGTAAGTAGTTTAAATTATTTCTGCTTGCATTCTTTTTAATAAGTTATTTTTTATAATTATTTATTCATTGTAATTTTATTTAATTTTCTTAGACTTTATTTTATTAATTAATATTTTAATTAAGTTACATTAGAATAGGTTAATTTTTTTATTTGTGTTTAGTCTTCTTGCTCATCATTTACGTACGTTTTGTGGGCTTTTAAATTAAATTAAATATTTCGATTCTAATTTTATGTGTTCAATTAGATAATTAATTTATTAATTAATAGTTTTTAAACATTAATTATTATTTTTTATGTATGCAGATTTAGTTTTAATTCATTTTTATTTTTTTTAGTCTATCTGTGAGGTAGACGATCTCTTATGGGGACTGATTGGGTCATCGATGCTTTTTATTTATATTTGATTTTATTCTTTAATTAAGTTTTGTAGTCATTTTAATGTTAAGTATTTTATTAATTTAGTTTAAAAATTTATTCAGATTATAATTTGTGTTTCTATTTAATTATTTTAATGCGTTCAAGGTTTAATAAAAATTCTGTGTTGAATCCATGGTATTTAGCATTATTTTAATTAATTATCTTATGTCTTGTTACATAGTTTTTTTAGTTCTCATTTTATGTTTAGTTGTGTGTGTATTTTTTTTTAAAAAAGTTCACTGTTGTGTAACGGTGACCCATTGATTTCTTTGCTAATAGTGTGGTTTTGTTTTGCAGGTACTGGTAGGTGACCTCACTGTTAGCCCTTTCTTACCTCTCTCATTGTTACCATGTTCCCCGCACCTCACTGTCCCTTCTCTATATACCAGTAACCATATTGGTAGCGGTAGCTTCATATTTTATTTTGTAATGGTGACCCTTTGTCATAATAGTATCCTTTTATTTATTCTACCAGTTACCTTACCTCAAGCAGCTTTCCGTTAGTCTTTACTTCTTTTTCTATCAGTGACCTCTAATTTAATCTGCTGGTGACTATTTAATTTTATACTAATGGTAAGCTTATTATATCCTAATGGTAATTTGTTTTATTTACATTTTTAACCAGTGACCTTTTAAATTAAATTCTAACAGTGACCCATGACCCTTTTACTTTTATTTATAACATTAAACCTAATCTATTTCTCTATCGGTGAGGTTTTTCCTCAACGTTACCTTTTTCCTCTTACCTATGTGGGGACTCGACCCCTGACCCTCTATTTTTAATTTCAATCAGTGATATTCATTTAGTTTTATCGGTATCTCCCTCACCGTTACAGCCGCTTTCCCACCTCACCGATACTGCTGCATACTGGTGATTTGCTCACCTTTTTCTTCTGATTTTTATTCCAGAAATTCCCTCACCATTACCCATTCCCATCTCAATGATTAAGAAACCCCACTATTATCTCATCCTCACTGATATCCTATCAGTGAAGCTTTTATTTTCCTCACCCCTACCCCTTTCTCTTCATCCTCAACATTAGAAAACATCCCCTGCTCCCTGCCTTTACTTCCGAAACACCATTTCACCTTCGTTTCTTTTTCATTTTCAACCTGCAACCCTTAAAATAATCCAAAAGGAATCCGAAACATTTAAATTTAAGGGAGTGTGGATAAAGAACAAGGGTGGGAGCGTAGAACTGCAGCCGCCTCGTTTGAGAAGACTACCGAACTGCTTGAAGTCATGCATGTTCGGTAGTCACTATTATGTAGGAAATATCTGAGTGGGATGAGCTGCTCACCACTAGTGAAGACTTTTTAGTCCAACGTTGTTGCTTCTAGTTTTGAGCAGCCAAGCCGTGGGAGGAAAAAGTTTTTTGCGCTGTTGTGCTGATGTAGAGGAGAACGCCGCCGCGTGTCCGTCGAAGTACAGTTGAAGCTGTGCCGCGCCAGATTTGCTGCAAGGAGCTGAGCCGCCGCTGCTTTCCACAAAGGATATGGGAGGTCAGCTGCCAATGCCACAGGACCATACCGTCGTCGCTGCCTCTTCGGAGAAGAGGAGATCCGTGAGCTATTGGAGTTTTCACTATTGCGGAGATGAAGATCTCTCTCCTCTACGCCGGGTTAAGGGGATGAAAAAGATAGACTAAAAAATAATAATAATAAATCAATATAAAAATTATAATAATAAAAGTATAATAAGGTAATGTTAAATGAAGAAGACAAAAAATAATGTAAAGTTAAAATTAAAGTAACTTTAACTAAGTCAGATTAATATAAAATTATTTTTAAATGATATAATTTTTAAAGAATTTTGATATTAATAAAATAAATTAATTATAAATTAAATTATACAAAAAATAATTAATAATAAATTTTTTTTCACACAGGTGACTTTTTTATATATTAATATTTCATTTAATTTCCATTCCTGATTTTTTTGGGGGGTTTACCACTCATTTTGGTGAAAATGGTGGGTTTTGAAAATTTGGGCCAAACCGCGAGCCCAATTCCAGATTTAAACACTAATTTTGTTTATTCTATAACTCCTTCAATTTTTACTATTTTAAACTCATTCCACTTCCCAATTGGCATAAACTGATATATTAAAACCACCATATCTCTTTGGACCACATATAAATCCAAAATCATGATGGATTTGGGTTTTTGATTTAGGTACTGGGCCTGCCCGTAGGCCCTTTTCCTGCTTTAATTTTTTTTTTTAAATTTTCATATCTCATTCATTTTTTACTGTTTTCCGTGATTCCACCTCCCTCTCAAATCCAATACCCCGGGGAATTCCCCCATTATCAGTTTCACAATTTTGGAGCTCAGGAGAGCCGCGAAGTAGGGCAATATCTCATACTCTTTCTCAAATCGACCAGATTTGACGAGGTAAAACGAATCTTTCATAAATCCTTCAATTTTCATCATTTTTTAACAATTTCAGTTCCCACATGACTTAATATTACTCCTTCGAACCACCATACCAGTTTTGGGTACTTGGAGATTCATATTTTGGTGGATTGGGGCCGATTTCTTCAAGATATTTCAAGTAAGGGAACTCTTTCTTGGTTCCTTCCATCCTCTTTTTGTTTTACTTCCTATTTATTGAAGTTCCTCTTGTCCATAAGTTGGGGTTTTATACTAAGGTCTGATTTGGTATCTTTTAGGTCAATTTTTGGTGGTCTAGTTCTGGATTTATATTCCTTGTGGTGCCGGGTTGGTGCGGTTGATGTTACGCACCTTGTTTTGAGGGTTTCGTCATAAAAGGTAGGTGATTCCATGTGTAAACAATTATAGATGAGTTAGTTTGCTTGAATTACTTATTATTAATGTTTCTAATATGTTGTTTGTGGTGCGTGAACTGTTTATGTTGGATTTAGTAAAGCATTTGTTTTTATAGTTTCATTCTAGCTTAAAATATGGTGTTTTCATTTGAAACCCTTTGGGTGTTGTTTGGGATTGTTTTATAACATATGAATTTTGTTTAATAAATCTTTTTTGGGATGAAAATTATGATTTTGTGGGGTATTGGTGTGCCACTAGGTCTTAAAGGTGTTTTTAAGGGTTTTAGGTGTAAAACTTTATTTTACTTCTTGAAAGTGATTTTGAAAATGTGTGTGTTTCATGTGGATCTTTTGTACTATTAGTTGAGGTGTTTGTATCACACATGGGAGTTGTTTAATAAATGTTTTTGGGGATTCCATTTCTGTTTTGAATTTGTATTGGTGTGATTTTGTCCTTGAAATATGGTTCTGAAATGGGTTTTATTTGAAAAGCTTTGCTGCACTATTTAGAATTGTTTTATGAAAGTTTTTAGTGGTTTAATGATTTATGTAAGAGGTGAAACCATATTGGAAAACTATTTTGGATTGTTTATAATTTCAAATGCACCATTTTATATGTGAATAGTTCTGTTATGTGATGTTTATCATATTTTTAGGGACTTCATAAAATTGTTAAAGGATGTGTTGGATTGTGGATGTTATGAAAAAAAAGTGTTGTGGGCTATTTTGGTGTGAGTTGGATTTCAAAATGAATTTGAATGAAATGTTAAATTTATGACTTGTGTGATGTGCATGTGGCTGTTTGGATAATTGGTGATGTGTAAGTGATATTTTCATGTGAAAAGTATATTTCTTGGCTTGTTTAACTTGATTGAGCACAAAGGGAAAACCTGGGTATCTAGGTGGGTGGACGTGTACTAGTATGGTAGTGAATCCGTGGGGTTTGGACTCAGTTTCATTTAGCAGGATTGACACTTACAACTATAACTAAACTATGATGATGATGATTCGGGACCACTAGGTTATGGGTATGTTCCCTACTAGTGGGTCATGCACGAGAACAGATAATTTTTGTGGTTACTCTTACCTAGATACGAGGTACCTGGGACCCACAACTAGCTAGTTCCTAGGGGTTATTTCCTATTTCTTATGCTCATTAGATCCTTTATACTTACCGTCGGCATAAGGTATATTGGGCTGGAAAATTCAGTAGCTTTTGAATTTATTTTAAAAGTGTTGATTCTTTAAATCAGCCCACTTGAAAACTGTTTTTTTATGTTGCATCTTTTAGAAATTGTAACTAGAAATTACATGTTTTTGAACAATTGCATTCTTTTCGTCTTTGAATGTTTATCACAGGGAATATCTTAGTGGTGGTATCCTACTGGGCATTGGCTCACACCCTACTTACACCTTTGGGTGTAAGTAGACTTGGTTATTTTTGTTGTCACTGGTTGGGTACAATTGTTTTTGTTTCAGTGGTTCGGGTTTCTAGCAGGTCCTTGGTGGTGAAGTCTTATGGAGGTGGCTTGAGGGAGTTGCCCCATGCCATGAGGGTTCTTGGGCTATTTAATTTTTGTTTTGTACATTTGTTATAGACTTTTTGAATTATTTTAAGCTATGTAATTCAGTTATGAATTTATGTAAAAGATTGTTTGGTTTGAAAAATCTAGATTCGTTTTATTGGATTCTTTTGTTGTTTTATGTTTATAAACTCGGGTAAATCGTTCCCAATTCTCATTTTATGATACCCGGGCACTTGTGCCAGCCCGTGGGGATCAGGAACGCCCTTCAGGCCTTGTCATAGTCTAGTTTTGGCACATGTTTCAGTGGTGACCAGATTTGGTTCATGACATGTTTAAAATAAATTAATTTACTATTAATTGAATAATTTGATTAATAATAATTATAAAAAATTATAAAACATAATTTTTAATTTAATTATTTTTATAACTTAATTAACAATTTTAATTGCTAAATTTAAAATTTACTAATTAATTAATTATCCTAACAATTTATTTTCATTAATAGTAATAATAGAATATTTAATAAAATCTACAATTACTAAATCTATAATTACTTATTCATTTATGTTGTTTAATTTTAATGATTTAGTTTAATTTAATAAACTTTAAAAAATTATTTTTTAGTATTTATTTCTATCATTAGCATTTGATAAATTTATAATAATGATTTATAAATGTAAATTATAATTATTAAATAATATATTTATTAAATATTCTTAAGTTAACATGTGTTACTTTTCTTTTCATTTGAAATTATTTAATTTTACTATCTAACTTGGCATGTTCATTCAGGAGTCGAGTTTACGTCTAGGGGCATGCAAGTAACTCATCTGGAGATAGTTACGTGAGTAAAACTCGCGTGATGTGCCTGTCGCGAAAAAATGCACATTTTGTAGTGCATGGGTGAAGAACTTTTTATGTCAGTGGAGATTGAGTAGTGACATTCATTAGATGACAACAAGGTACTAAAACAGAGCAAGCAGCAGTATTTAAGGGTCGCTGATTCCGATTTGGGGAACTAGTGACGAATTGAAGAATTGAGAGCTTCTCTCTCATCCAGAGCGTTGTAGTCCTGGAGTCAAAGGAGCAGATGAGCAGAGCATTTTTGGGGAGTCCTTTTCCCCATTTGTTTTTATTCTTGTACTATATTCCTTGAAATGTGCTTCTTTTCTATAGTGATAATGATTAGTATAGTTAGCTATGTATTCTAGTTCGGGGAGACTTCTTACTCTACTGGTTTTTTTCATCCTTTTCAATTATCATTTTAATGTGTTTAGAATCGATCGGCGAGACCAGTTCTAAATACATACATCTGGTTTGCACCACAATACTGAATTTCATGCACCTAAAGTCATTCAGCAATTTTGATTGTAGAACCTATTTCTAAAAACATTAAACTCAAATAGAAAACATCAGTACTCAAGGAATGTGTCTACGGTCGACTTTTAAAATAATATTTATGATGTTGTACTTCTTAGAGTGGCGAACTCTGAGTTGCACAATTTCTGAGACATAACTCTTGACGGGGGAAGTAAGTCAATTTTATCGAGTGGAATGAAGTTGTACATTACATGAAATAGAAAATAAATTCAAACAAGTAAACTAGAATGAACCCCGATCATTCTTTACTATTGTCTTTTATTAGAAATTTATCTCCTTTGTTGCACCTTGCTTCTAGCTGTACTCTGTTTGAGTATTGATCAAACAATTTTCCAATAGATGTGTAGTTTCAATTTATAGTACATAAAATCATAAAAAAATTAAAATATATAAAAATTTAAAAAGTGAAAATTAGAAAAACCACTCTGTTACTGACAAAAATGGAGTTTTCCATGTTTTTTTTAGTTTAGTAATGGCCAAATTTACCTTCCTTGTGGGTTCGACCCTGCTTGCCACATATACAGTAGTTAGTAGGAATATAAATTTTAATCTTTGACTAACATCAATGACAGTTTAGGTCATGATTTTAGAACAGTTGTTGGGGAAGGAATGAGCAATTTCTAAAAAAACAATTAAATAACACAAATATAAAAATCATTAAAAAAATTGTGAAAATTTTGAAAACTGTAATTAAAATGTGAGTCTTGTCTACCTAAACTGTTACTATTGGTATCGTATACTATTTTTTTATGAGTAGAATACATTCTACTGTTATATTAGAGCCCTTAAACTTGTAATTAGAAAAATATTTAGCTGCTCTATGAAAGATAAACAAAATTTAAATGGAAAATCAAGATAATAGAGTTCCTAATAACTTCCAAAATCAACCAGAACTCTTAGATGAACATGAACGACCTAGTATGAGGGAGTTACAACTCCCTCAAGTCTCAAAGAACCCATAATCAATTATATTAATTCCTAGATCCAAAAACATTGAATTGAAACAGTCACATATTTCTATGCTGCCTGTATTCAATGGGCTCTCAAATGAGGACTCTCTGGCCTAAATTAGAGACTTCTACAACACTGTGCAGAAATTACCACTTTTAGGTCTCACTGAAAATGAACATAGGTTGAGAGTTTTTCCCTTTTCCCTTAAAGGTAATGCTAGGAAATTGTTTTTAAGTCTAGATGAAAACATTTTTGAAAATTGGGATCAAGGTTATAACTCATTTATTATGAAATTTTATCCACAATGTATGAAAGGACAACTTAGAATGAAAATCAATATTTTTTACCAAGAGGATAGTGAAACCTTCCATGAAGCATGAGATAGATTTAGGGATCTGCTTAGGCAGTTTCCTCCTCATCAACTCCCATATCACCTTCTCATGGATACTTTATATGAAGGGATTTCCTCCTCTGGTCAGAACATAGTGGATCAAGATACAGGGGGTAATTACAATGATAAGACTGATGAGGAGTTGAGAAAAATTTTCAATAATATATCCCTCAATTCTCAAAATAATAATTCAAGACGGAATGGAGTCAATAGGAATGTTAACACTGGTTCAGGAGCTGATACTCAAGCTCAACTTGCCGAAATCACTAACCAAATTCATACATTAATGAACCAGAATTCAAAACAAACTATTAACCATGTTGAAAACCAGAATCAGCATCAATCTCTTAGGCAACAGTGCACTCAATGTGGGTGGTTCGGGCACTCTGAAATTTTTTCCCTAATGATGATTTAACATCCCAACAACTTGAAAATTCAAACATTTTTAATTATGGTCCTAGGATGCCTCAAAAAGATGATCCATTTTCAAAAAATTACAATCCTGGCTATATGAACCATCCTAATTTTACATGGAAGGATCAAGGAGTCATTAAACAATCCACTACCCTTAATTATCAAAACCAACCAAGACCAAGCATTCAAAATCAAAAAAGGTGTGAGACATTAAATGTTCAAGGAAATAATGATAATCAAATGTTTTCTAAATTGGATCAGATCTTGAATAAAATAAATTCACTTGAAGAAAGGTACATGACTCAAATTAATAAATAGAAAAGTCAATATAAGTCAGACAAGATGCAAAATGATGTCAGAATGAAAAACATGGAAACACAGCTTGGCCAATTGGATAGAGATTTGAATTCTAGGGAAAAAGGTAGGTTGCCTAGTACAACTGAACTTAACCCTAGAGAGAATGTTATGGTTGTTGTAACTTGGAGTGGGCTGAATTCTCAAGCTGTTGCTGAAAAAACTGTAAAAAATGTCCAAAATGAGAAACTGTTTGAATCTAGAAATAAAAACATGCTTTGTTCAGAAGCTGAAAATTCACAGATTAATGTTGAAAATGATGAGAATCCGAATTTTTCTCCTGGAAATAAATCTGAAAATTCTTCTAAAAGTCAGAAGAATAATGGAAAATAAAAAGTTGTGGAAGTGTTGAGGGACATGCCTACTGTTCTGAAAAATTTCTCCCCACTCATCCTTTTCCCTGAGAAACTGAAACCACAAAGTAACACCAAGGCTGATCTTCTTCAGTTCCTTGGTCTTCTTTCCATGATTCAAGTGAACATCCCTTTTATCCAAGCTTTAATTAAAATCCCATCTTATCTAAAATATTTAAAAAAATTGTTTCAAATAAAAAGACCCTTGAATAATTTTCTACCTACAGCCTCACTGAAGAGTGCAGTGATGTACTCCAAAAAAAATTCCCACCTTAATTGAAAGATCGAGGTAGTTTTGTCATCCCTTGTACCCTAAGAAATTCCTGTCAGCTGAACTGTCAGTGCGATCTAGGTTCCAGCATTAATCTTCTCCCATACTCACTGTTTTGATAGTTGAGGTTGGGTGATCTTCAACCCACCACGGTCATACTATAGTTGGCTGATAGATCCTTCACCCATCCTATGGGTCGATTAGATGACTTACTAATTGGAGTTGGGAAGTTATTCTTGCATGCTGAATTTATTGTCCTAGATATTGAGTGTGATCAAGAGGTACCTATCATCTTTGGTAGGCCCTTCTTGGCCACATGAAGAGATGTCATAGATGTGTCTAAGGGTCAGAATATATTTAAAATTGGTGAACAAGAATAAGAGTTCAATGTTTTTAAAAATATTAAGGAACCAAGTTATTCAAAAAACTGTTCAAAAATTGAGTTCCATGAAGCTGAATGCTCTTATAAAAATCAACTTGAACTCATTGAAAAATCTGAAAAACAATCCTTTGCTGAAGAAAACATTTGTGAAGCTGGAAATCTTTGTGAATATGTTTATGAAGCTGAAAATTATGTTGTAACATCCAATATGGAAAATCTTCCAGAAATGGGAAACAGTCTAGTATCTGCTTTAGGAGAGTCCCTGTTTCTAAACATAGGAACTTTCTGAGTGAAATTGTGGGTGTCCCTATTAACACCGACCTTGCTAAGCACATTGATGATACTAAGGGAGAACTGTTAAGACAATTAGATGATTCTGCTTTGATAAACCTGCTGAATTCTGATCTAGAAAGTCTGGACAACATACTACCCACCTTGGACAGTAGCACTAGTATTCCTGAATCTAAACTTGAATTTGAAAATCATTCCTCTTTTAATAATCCTTATAAGAAATATGTTGAAGATCTTGGACCTCCTAGGCCTAAGAGTCTTCCTTCGAGTGTAATACCACCTGATCCTAAGCTGAAGCCTATCCCTGCTCATCTCAAATATTCGTTTCTATGTGAGAAGTCCACTTTTTCTATAATAATTTCTTTTAAACATAATGCAAACCAAGGAGAAAAATTGTTGGATGTTTTGAAAAAGTTTAAATCTGACATAGGTTGGCCTATAGCTAATATAAAAGGAATTAGTCCATCATTTTGTATGCACAAAATTCTTATGGAGCCTGATCACAATCCTAGGGTAGAGTGTCAAAGAATATTAAATCCAAACATTAAAGAAGTTGTGAGAGATGAAGTAATCAAGATTTTGCACAATGGAATGATATATCCCATCTCTGATAGTGCTTGGGTCAGCCCTGTCCAGGTTGTCCCCAAGAAGGGAGGTTTTATTGTAGTTAAAAATGAAAATAATGAAGAAGTACAAGTTAGGAACGCCACGAAATGGAGAGTCTTAATTGATTATAGGATGATTAATGCAGCCACTAGGAAGGAAAATATTACTAGGCCCTTCCTTGATCAAATTCTTGAGAGACTAGCTGGAAATGAATTTTTCTATTTTTTGGATGGGTATTATAGTTACAACCAGATTCCTGTTGATCCAGAGGGTCAGGAGAAGACCACATTCAAATGCCCCTTTGGAACATTTTCTTACCAGCTGATGCCCTTTGGGTTGTGTGGAGGTCTAGCCACCTTTCAAAGGTGTCTGATGGCTATCTTTTCTAATAAGACTGAGAGAATCATTGAGGATTTTATGGATGAGTTTTCCATTGTTGGTAGTACTTTTGATACTTGTCTTGCGAATCATGAGTTAGTCTTAGAGAGATCCATTGAAACCAAAATTGTTCTTAATTGGGAGAAATTTCAATTCATGGTCACAGAGGGTATTGTGCTTGGTCATAAGGTGTGTAAAAGAGGTTTATAAGTTGATACTGCTAAGAAAGAAGTTATTCAAAAACTGCCACCTCCTGTTAATGTAAAGGGTGTTAGATGTTTTCTAGGGCATGCCATTTTTTACTGGAGGTTCATAAAAGATTTTTCTAAAATAACTAAGCCCTTGTGTTAATTATTGGTCAATGATGCACTTTTCATTTTTGATAGAAATTTCTTGAAATCATTTAATCTACTTAAGGAGAAACTCACTTCATCACCCATCATTATTGCTCCTGATTGGAAGTTACCTTGTGAGCTTAAGTGTGATGCTAGTGACATGGCTGTAGATGATGTCTTTGGACATAGGAGGGATAGAAAATTTCATGTAGTGTATTATGATATTAGGCTACTAGATGAATACCAAAAGAATTATACCACCACTGAACAAGAGTTGTTAGTTTTTGTGTTTGCTCTTGATAAGATTAGGCAGTATTTTTTAGGATCAAAAGTCATTATTTTCACTGATCATTCTGCTTTAAAATACTTGATGTCTATGAGGGAAACAAAACCCAGGTTGACTAGATGGATTCTACTGTTACAAGAGTTTGACATAAAAATTCGGGATAAATTTGGAGATGAAAACATAGTTACTGATCACCTATCTAGGATTCCTTTTACTCAATCTACATCTAAAACCCCTGGGGAGATTAATTCCTCCTTTCCTGATGAGTAGCTTCTCACTATTTAAGTCAGACAATCTGCTTGGTTTGCAGATATTTCCAACTTTCTAGCGGTAGGTGTCATTCCCAAAATTCTGTCAAATAATTAAAGGAAGAAATTTATTTCTGAACATAAATATTATCTGTGGAATGATCCCTTGATATTTAGGAGGTGTGCTGATAGTATTCTTAGGAGATGTGTACCTAAGGATGAAATGTTGTCTATTCTTGAAGGTTTTCATTCTTTTCCTTGGGGAGGTCACCATGGGGGTGAGAGGACTGCTCAAAAAGTCCTGCAGTTTCGTTTCTATTGGCCTACCGTTTTTTGGGATGCTAGGGGTTTTGTGGTAGGGTGTTACAGGTGTCAGAGACTGGGTAATGTGGGTAGGGAACCTGAGTTACCCCAAAAGAGTATTTTGGATGTTGAAATTTTTGATGTTTGGGGGTTAGATTTCATGAGTCCATTTCCATCATCTCATGGTAATGAGTATATCACAGTTGTTGTAGATTATGTATCAAAGTGGGTTGAGGTAGTAGCTCTGCCCAACAATCAAGAAAATAATGTGATAAAATTTGTGAAAAAGAACATCTTTAGAAAATTTGGAGTCCCAATAGATTTTATTATTAATAATGAAACACATTTTATGAACTATAAGTTTAATGCTACAATGAAAAAATATGGTTGTGTTCACAAAACTGAAACTCTTTATCACCCACAGTCCAGTGGACAAGTGGAAATTTCAAATAGGGAACTAAAACAAATTCTTGAGAAAAATGTGTCAAATTCTAGGAATGATTGGTCTCTGAAACTGGATGAAGCATTATGGGCATATAGAACTGCTTTCAAGACCCCAATAGGAATGTCTCCTTATAGGATGTTGTTCAGGAAATGCTGTCATTTACCTATGGAGTTTCAACATATGTCTTATCGGGCAGTTAAGGCTATAAACATTGACATTAAGAGTGCTCGTGAGAGGAGATTTCTTGAGCTAATTGAACTTGATGAGATTAGAAGATAGAGTTATGATAATTCAAGGATTTATAAATAGAGGACTAAGATATTTCACGATTCTATCATTTAAACCAATGAGTTCAAACCAGGACAGAAGGTCCTCCTCTTTAATTCTAGACTTAAACTCTTTCCTGGGAAGCTGAAGTCCAAGTGGTCTGGACCTTTTACTGTTGTGAGAGTGCTGAAGAATAGAGCTTTGTAAATAGTTGGTGAAGAGAATAAACCCATGTTGGTTAATGGGAAAATATTGAAGCTTTGTTTTGAGGGGCAGCCAAAGGGCTTGGCTACCTTCACTGCCTTTGAAAATTGTTCTTGAAAAAAGTCTGGCTGGGGAATTTAAACCTAGCACTGCATGGGAGGAAACCCATGGTTTTTCTTTTGTTTTTAATAAAACAATTTGTAATTAAATAATGTATAACTGATGTCTATAAATTCAGTGCTTTATGGGAGTCAACCCATGCTCTTTATTTGTGTTTACTTTTGTTCTGTTCTTCTTTTACTTTGAATAAAGTGATGTGTTGCATGCTTATATATGCTCCGTATTTGCTGGATACTTGTTTCTAGTCTATATACTATGTGTTTCTAGGAATGTTGCTGCTGTCATCTAAGGAGTGTAATTACCATGGTCATTTTTGGAAAAGTGCTTAGTCAGGGAAGTACTTCAACTTGCTGCATTTATTTTTCTTCTCCTGATTTTGTTAATAAAATTCTGTTTGCTTAAAATTCTGCTTGTATTATAAAATTCTGATGCATGTCTTATTACTAATGAATTAAAAATCTGCATGAGTCTCCTTGCATAAAAAAATTGAATTTCACTATTGTTAAAATCATTTCGCTGTATGCAATTAAGTGTGTGTGTGTGGGGGTACCTGTTACTGGTATTTGTGTTTTTCATAGGAACTGATTATTCTTTAGGGTGTTTAGCTTGTCTTTTCTTACTTCTTAACTGAACATCTATTTCAATCTTACTTTTCTAAACTTGCTTACACCCTATGAATTGTGCTTTCACAAATCATATGCTACTTTTGAGCTGAATTGAAAATCTGTGTCACTGGACAAAAATGTTATGGCATATACCTGCTAATGAACCTGCAGATTATTAATTTATTGTGGAAAACCCTAATCTTTGAACATTAATGATACCCTTGATACATGTCATAAATCTAGTTAATTGAAATATGTTTTGAACTATAATTGATTAATTGTTCTTCTCCATACTTAGAAGTCAACTTTGGGGACAAAGTTGGGTTCTATGTGTGGGGGAGGGGGTCAATTCTTGACTATGCTTAACTGTGCTTTGTTGTAAACCCATCAATTCCCACTCCTATTTCAAACTTTTAGGTAAAAAATGGAATTTTTTTTCAAAATTCTTTCATAATTTTAGGCTTTACACTTTTCTCAATTGGGTCTTACCTTAGGAAAAGTTCTTTCTGGTAGTTAAGAGATTCTATGAGTCTGAAATTGATGAGTTTGGATGATTACTGAGTGTTCTTACATAGTGATTTGATGGAAATTCGGTTTAGGACCTACCACTGGAATTTATTTGGGTACCATGTTTGTGGAATTATGACCATACTCTTGGAACAAGAAGTTTGATTCTAATTCTAGGGGCCTCATTCTTTTCTTTTATTTATTAAAGGTTATTTCTTTAATGATCCAATGTAACTGGTTTTCATATAAATCTTTTGAAACTGGAGTAATTTGAGCATCTGGCATCCCACGGTGAGTCTCTGAGACCCTTGCTACTAGGTGCATTTCTGTTAACTAAAATCACTCTGTACACTCGGAATAAGTGCATTGCACAGTGCATAGCATAATGATACATGGCTTGGGAAAAATAAATAAGTGTCTAGGGCCAAAAATGATCTCATTAGGGCGAGGGGAATGATGAACGCCAAATGAAGAAGGGATCAATTGATTTATATGGAAATAAATTAAGTTGTATCAAAAAGGTGATTCACAAAAAAATTATTTATTCATTGAAACATAGGGTATGATTCAAAGTAAATGGTTCCTCTAGTTATGTTCTTAAATCCACATAAATTTTTCCTCTTGTCACTCTTGGATTTTGGACTTAAGTCTGGATTTAAGTTAATCACTAAGTAGTACCACATATGATGCATGACATATTCTTTGATGGATGGAATTTGTGTTCTTAATTACCCTTGAGTATTTTTTAGGCAAGATTCATATGAGTAATTATTTTGGTATGAGCCTTCTATTATGTGTTGTCCTCTGTTTTGAGTGCTGGACTTGTTATGATTTGAACTAATTCATTAATTCCATACTTCTATTTTTCAAAGAGAATAAAATATGGGATTGTTTGAGGACAAACAATGTTTATGTCTGGTGGAATTTGATGTGGCTCTCTTTTTGCACATTTTTTCACATCATTTTTATTAATTTTTAATGATTTATTTAATTAATTTTACACTTTTTATCTAATAAATGCCATTTTTTATTTTTAGAATTAAATTTGTAAAATATTCATTTTTATAACATTTTATGCAATTATGCACCCTTAATTAGTTGATTTATTCCTTCTTTGTTTTTAATATAACTAATTTTCAATTTGTTTAATTAAATCTATATCTGTTTATTTTATTTAATTTTACATTATCAATAATTATTGAGTTCCCTTTTTTTAATTACATTTAATTTTTTATGTTTATATAACTTAGTCGCGACTTGCCAGACTATGGGTAGCTTAGCTACCGATAGCAGGTTACCGATATTGTTTATCAGTGACTTTGTCTTTATCAGTGACTCTACCTCTATCGGTGACCTTGCCTCTATCGGTAACCCTCGTCACCGATACACTTCTCTTTCGGTAGCTCTTATTTATCAGAAGCGGTAATACCTTTAATTTTATAAAAAGAAAAACAATGAGTAACTAGTTTAAATTAGTTCTGGTTGCATTTTTTTTATTAAGTTATTTTTTATAATTATTTAATAGTTGTAATTTTATTTAATTTTCATAGACTTTAGTTTATTAATTAATCTTTTATTTATGTTACATTAGAATAGGTTAATTTTATTATTTTATATGTTTAGTCTTCCTGCTCATCATTTAAGTAAGTTATGTGTGCTTTTAAATTAATATAAATAGTTCGCTTCTAATTTTATGTCTTCAATTAGTTAATTAATTTATTAATTAATAGTTTTTAAACATTAATTATTATTTTTTATGTATGCAGATTGAGTTTTAATTCATTTTTATTTTGGTTTAGTCTATCGGTGAGGTAGACGATCTCTTATGGTGATTTATTAGGTCACCGATGCATTTTATTTAAATTTACTGTTTGGAGAAGAGGAGATATGTGAGCTACTGGAGTTTTCACCGTCGTAGAGATGAAGATCTCCCTCATGTGCAATGGGTTAAAGGGAAGAAGAAGATAGACTAAAAAATAATAATAATAAATCAATATAAAAAGTATAATAATAAAAGTATAATATAGTAATTTTAAAAGAAGAAGAAGAAAAATAATGTAAAGTTAAAATTAAAGTTACTTTAACTAAGTAAAATTAATATAAAATAATTTTTAAAAGTTAAAATTTTTAAACAATTTTGATATTAATAAAATAGTTTAATTAGAAATTAAATTATACTGAACTTAATTAATAGTAAATGTATATAATAAATTAATTAACTATTAATTGTATAATTTAATTAATAATAATTAATAATAATTATAAAACATACTTTTTAATTTAATTATATTTATAACATAAATAACAAATTTAATTGCTAAATTTAAAATTTACTAATTAATTAATTAACCTAACAATTTATTTTCTTTAGTAGTAATAATAAAATATTTAATACAATCTAAAATTACTACATTTCTAATTACTTATTCATTTATGTTGTTTAATTTTAATGATTTAGTTTAATTTTATAAACTTTAAAAAATTAGTATTTAGTATTTATTTCTATCGTTAGTGTTTGATAAATTTATAATAATTATTTATAAAAGTAAATTATAATCATTAAATAAGATATTTATTAAATCTGCTTATGTTAAACTGTGTTACTTTTCTTTGCATTTGCATTATATTTATTTTTATTATCTAACATAGCAGGTTCATTCAGGAGTCGAGTTTATGTCCAGGTGCATGCACCTAACTCATCTAGAGTTCGTTACGTGGGTAAAACTCGCGTGATCTGCTGGTCGCGAAAAAATGCACATTTTGCAGTACGTGGGTGAAGAAATTTTGAAGTCGGTGGAAATCAAGTAGTGACATTCAGTAGATGACAACAAGGTACTAAAATAGAGTAAGAAGAAGAATTTAAGGGACACTGATTCTGATTTGGGGAACTGGTGATGAATTGAAGAATTGAGAGCTTCTCTCTCATCTAGAGCGTTGTAGTGTTGGAGTCGAACGAGCATAGGATAAGATAATTTTTGGGGATTCATTTTCCCCTTTTGTTTTAATTCTTGTACTTTGTTCCTTGAAATGTGCTTCTTTTCTATAGTGATAATGAATAGTATAGTTAGCTACGTCTTCTAGTTCAGGGAGAGTTCTAGCTCTACTGGTTTTTTTCATCCTTTTCACTTATCATTGTAATGTGTTTAGAATCGATCGACGAGACCAGTTCTAAATACATACATCTATTTTCCACCACAATACTGAATTTTGTGCACCTACAATCTTTTGGAGAGTTTGATTGTAGAACCTATTTCAAAAAACATTAAACTCAAATTTAAAACACCAGTACTCACGGTGAGTGTGTACTATCGACTTTTAAAATCATTTTTATGATGTTTTACGTCTTGGAGTGGCGAACTCTGAGTTGCACAATTTCTGCGACTTAACTCTTGGCGAGGGAAGTAAGTCACTTTTATCCAGTGGTATGAAGTAGTACATTATATGAAAAGGAAAATCTATTCAAACTAATAGACTAGAATAAACCCCGAGTGTTCTTTTCAATTGTCTTTTATCGGCAATTTTTCTCCTTTTTTGCACCTTGCTTCCAGTTGTACTCCGTTTATTATTGGTCAAACAATTTTACAATATATGTGTAGTTTCACTTTCTAGTACATAAAATCATAAAAAAATTAAAATATATCAATATTTAAAAAGTGAAAATTAGAAAAACCACTTCGATGCTGACAACAGTGGAGTTTTCCACGTTTTTTTCAGTTTAGTAGTGGCCAAATATACCTTCCCTGTGGTGTTGAACCTGCTTGCCACATACATAGTAGTTAGTAGGAATATAAATTTTAAACTTTGACCGAATTCAACGACAGTTTAGGCCACTCAACACCGTAGACAGTTTTTCAAACGGGCATCCGGTTCTCAAGATAAGGTCATTTGAGTGTTTTTGGGTCCGGTATGGCCTGGGTCCGGTTTGAACTGGTCAGACCGACCTGGCCTAACTCAGTCTGTGTTGGTCCAGGGAGGACTCGAATTGCTGGACAGATGTCTGGTCTAGCCTGCAAGAGGGGGGACCGCCTGGGGTTGTGGCCCGCTGGGCTGGAGACCCACATGAGGAGCGGCATATTGTGAGGGATGCGGCCCGCTCGGAGGGGGGTCCCACTCCGAGGGGGGCGGCCCGCTTTGAGGCTGTGGCCCACTCCGAGGGTGGCATCCCGATTTAGTCCGACATGTGGGGTGTAACCCCCCCCCCCCCCCCCCCCCCGTCATCCGAATTCTCATACGGCCCAGAGGCCATTCAGTTGGCGAGGTAGCAGCACTGTGTGGGCGCCATTCAGTAACCTCAGAACCTGTCTAAGGCAGGTTCGACCTCCTCTATAGCTTCGGTCGCAACTACCATTCGTCGACTACATGGCAGTCGCACTACATTCCATCCCACATCCATAGGTCATGTTGACGACCTCTTCTTTTCTCCACGGCTGATGAGTCATGGCCCTCCTCTGAAAGTGTGCATCTACGTTCTTGCAGTATTCCGAGGTGGTGTAAGGAAAGAAATATAGTGAAGGGTTATGGGCAGTTTCGTTAGGCCCACACCCTCCACTTTAGCGTGTAAAAAGTAGGATATTGAGGTTTTTAAATAAACAATTGTACTAAACTCAATATTAACCCCACAAGTTTCTCTGCAATAACCTCCCACCAAGACCAATGAATCATAGGTAAAACCATTAGTCATTTGACCCGCGTTGATCATGTTATTCATGAACGGAGAGTAAGACAATCATTTGAATGCATAAATGAACTAAAATCTTACCTGGAAGTGGCGTCTGCTGACAATGGTCGATGAAACATCCTTCATCGTAATCATCAGTTCATGACTCGGTGGTGCTCATCACCACTTGTTAAAACTAGTCTCATCCTCCCAGTGGTTGGCGTTGTGGTACTTTTCTATGAATTGGTCTCTTGGTGAAGCCATTCCAACACCTCTCCTAGAGCTAGATATAAATTGGAGAGGAGAATGAGTGTGAAATGCTCAAAGAATTAAAGAGGGTTAGTTAATTAATGATTCTCCAGAATTTCCAATTGTACGGTTAATGGAAAATAAGAGTCAAGCAATTTATTGGCTTGACATGTCACTGGTCCTACCAGTGTCATTGATCTGTTGGAGGGAAGAAGGAAAATAAAATAAAAAAACATGTTATTTTATTAATCATTCAAAAGTCCATAAAAATAAATTTTTCACCCGACCTACTATGGATGATGTTATGCATCCCATAAGATAATCCTTGAACTGTGGATTCAACATTGCCCTAATATTTTTAATCTGAGTAACCGTTCAAAATTTAGAAAATTCCTCTCACGTTTTTACTGAACGTACGTGAAAAAAAGTTTGGAAAATTATTAACAGTCACCCTTGACCCACGCCGGTCGAGGTTAAGCTCAATCCAATTTAAATACACCCCAACGTACCCAACGGTACTCTTTGATTTCCAATCCAAGTTACCATTTAAATGTTTTGAATTTTATAATAAAATAATTGTCAGATAAAAATTATATATACGGCAAAAATCTAACTTTCACTGGTGGTCCGCACCAGCCAATGTTAGTTTCTACATTAAGAGAACATACCCTCACGAGTTTAGCAGAGGTCTTGGATTTTTAATTTGTGTAACAATTTATGAGTTATAAGAATTTTAAAAATAAAATAACTTTATTTAATTATTTTATTTACAATTATTCAATTTTTGGGTATTCTCACAGGAGGCCAGTGACACTAATCTTATGTCGCGAATAGGGT
This sequence comes from Viscum album, assembly GCA_963277665.1. Lineage (NCBI taxonomy): Eukaryota > Viridiplantae > Streptophyta > Magnoliopsida > Santalales > Viscaceae > Viscum > Viscum album. The sequence continues at coordinate 167,541,576 of OY728121.1, read as the reverse complement.
AAACCCACCATCATGAGCACAATGGTGCCCTCAAATATCTGATCTGATTAAAAATTTTAGAGTTATTCCTTTTTTTCAGGAAAAATGCTTATGCACGCTAATTACATCTTAAAAAAACATCGACGGATCATTCTGGGCACTCCGGGCCTCAGAATCGTGTGCCGTCTGATTTGACAATCTCAAAATATTTTCATATATTTAAAAAACAATTATAGATTTTTGGGACATTATATTCTCCCCACAATAGGGAATTACACTCCTGAAAGAAATAACACAGAATAATGGAACAAATGGGAGTAATAAGCACAGATCTCAGGGGTCTTGCACGTATCTCATCAGTTAAGATTCGTGGAAGAAATCATTCCCCCACTCCGACCATGGTGTTAATTCCAAGCGGTATGCCATCTCACCAATCCTCTAAGGTATAAAAAATGGTCCAACAAACCTCGATAAAAACATGCCACTTCGGCCAACTCTCCATAGTCCCCATTGAGAGGAGAATCACGAGAAAACATGGCCTCCCCTCTAGGAACTCTAAAGGTCTTTATATATTTTAGACATAAGACTTTTACGAGGAACACGAAAACTCAAAACTCCCACTACCATGAGGGTAGATAATTCCGACTCATGAATGATCAGTTGCACCCTCCTTTGCATGAGTTTTTCCTATGCTGCCTGGGTTTCCATTTTCGGTAACTAAGGAAAATTATATTCAAATGTTGTAGTTAAACCACATCATTTTTCATAATACTTTTAATATGAGTTTGAACTGTGGGTGTCCTTCTCATACCGAAACTATTGTCGTAAGGCCTCGACGCTGCCACCAAGAGGTTCCAACTGAAACTCTCACCTCAAGGGACGGATCACACTGTCAGCGTAACTATGATTATCGATTCTCCTCCCAAAGGTATCTCAAGAAGTGAGGGTGAAGCCAACGTATTAACATGAATCTCTAGGTTTGGTACATGATTCATTGAAGGAAGAAATTATTGGTACCTTTGTCTATTATTATGGAAGATAGTAGAAGGCACAGACCATTCATCAAATCATTCCTACAGACCGTGGGTCGCACTCCTTAACCTTATGAAGCTACTCACTTCCCCTATCCTCTATCTCCTTGAAACTTATGGGGACCACAAAGGGGGTGGTAGTAACATGTCGAAATGTACACCACTTCATGTTTCTCTCCTAGCTGAGCTTCCACATCTACAACCCTACAGATTCATCTGTCCCTAGCAGTTATTCTTCCTGAAACATTTTTACATGCCCAAGTCTATGAGACTGATTCCAGTTTCCTACTTCTCCACTACTAATATTCACTGGATATATCTTCTGATCCCATGAACATTCAACTGCAAATGTTCTCTATAACACCCAAATATTGGTAGGAATGCATAGAGGAATAGTGCTGGATAAGATGTCCTAAAGCACTCCATGCTCGAAATTCCATACCCCGAATCACTAATCATATCATATTCATCGAGTAAAAGGATTGGTTGGTATGCATCTTTGAATACTCAGCTACCGACATGTCATCCTGCTAAAGCTGTAGAAGCTCTAGAGAAATCTCAGCCACCTACTGAAGCCAGAACTCATGAGTCGGCCTTGCCTCAGAACTTGAGGTGTATCTAAAGTCGAAACTCTTGTAAGGCACTAATCCTAAATGTGACATCTACTGGTACCACCGGTTGTAAGTACTAAAAAACTAGTAGTGGTGCTACTAGTACACCACCTAAAGGTTCGAACGTAGTAAGAGGGTCCTGCACCATAACCTCATCACTCTCGGGTCCTTCATTGTGTACTCACTCAAAAAACCTAGATGGTTGTCATTTTGGTGGAATCCAGATAAGGTACAGGAGAACCATGGTAATTATGTTATACCTAGCGAACTGAATCTAATGATATCGAAAGAAAAACTCTTCAAAAACACACACAATCATTGTTTTCCTGGGCTGTGTGAGAAATCAGAATCCAGTATCCTGATGTATGGATACGTCGATTGCTGTAACAACACTGGACTTCCTAAACTAAAAACCACGATCATAACATTTAACAGTATTGCCACACAGAAAAGATCAGATTCCTAATTCTTTGGTAGAAATGAACACCTAGGATACCACTTTTTCACAACCCATCCCTCGAGGCCTCTATCGTGACTACCCCATGCACACATTCCCTGGGCCAGGGGATGACGACTAGCACCAGAAAGGCATATCTGTTAAATGGTAAGGAATTTACTTTTTAACCTATAATGACACATATTCTAGGAACACAACAAGAAGAGACCTCAAAAACTAGATTTCCATAAGATGCATCCACAAAGTAAACTACAATAGTAAAACAATGATGAAACTAAAAAGGAGCTGGAATACAAGCCCAAATGTAAAAGACACTTATAAATAGAAGTATAATAAAATTGAAAGAAAAAGGAAAACATCTATTGGGTCATTCTATGAGGTTCATACCTGTAGGGTAGCTACAAATTTCCTCCACAGCACTCCACGTCCGTCACTCTCCTCTATGTCGCGTCACGCCGAATGGTCCACCTCCATGCACCATCCAGCCCTAGCTCCCTCAGACTCGATCAATGTTGTACATCATCTGCACCAGACACAAAAAGGTGTGGGTGAAACCCATGCAGGGGAGAGTATAACAATACTCAGTATGGACCCCAAGACCCCCGTAGGTCTCCAAGATATCCATAATGGAAAACCACAAATCAAGAAGTCAAATATACTGAGGTATATTCACATACATATACCTAGTTTATCAAGATATAATCATCTCATATATGTGGTAATGACACCACATAGGTAACACCATGAATGTAGAAGTACTACACAGGTAACACCACAAAGATAACACCATGAAGGAAACTACACGATGGAATAAGTACCATGTGGGTAACACCACAACGATAGAAGTACCACAAAGGTAAAACCAATTAGACAATACAACAGTGACAGAAGTACCACATAGGTTGCAGCACGAAGATAGAAGTACCACATAGGTAACTCCCAGAAGATAGATGTACCACACAGGTGAAAACACGAATATGTTATCACGAAGGATGATGTAACACACTAGTAACACTACAATGGTAGAAGTACTACATAGGTAACACCACGAAGCCATAAGTACCCCACATGTAACACCATGAAGATAGAAGTACCACACTCGTAACACCAGGAAGCTAGACCTACGAAACAGGTAACACCATGAAGATAGATGTACCACACAACTAAAAACACAATGATAGATATACCACATAGCATAGCCTTAATCATAAGCACAAAGTAATGAGAACTCACAAAGAGTCTCAACTCACACAAGGTTTTCAATGTAACTATAAAAGTACAAAGGTTTATTCATGAAGCTAGATCATATTATTATATCAAGAGCCACTGCTTCTAACCATAAAAAGTTTGACCCACAGAGGATCAATAGGTACTAACACCCGCAATGATCCACATAGAATCTGACCCACCTAGAGTTGATAGGTAACTAACCCCCGCCGACCCACACAGGATCTGACCCACAGAAGATCGGTATGCACTGACCCACATAGGATCGCTGGGCGCTGATCCAAAAAGGATCTGACCCACAGAAGATCGGTATGTGCTGACCCATAGAGGATCATTGATCACTGAACTCCCTATGATCTGTCTCTAACCTCCGCCTCACTACTAGCCACTAGATCCATTTCACCATGTGCGATTGACTTCCGTAGAATATGTCCTTGAGATATTTGTTATACCTTGTCCTTCACTAAGCTCCAAAATGATGTAACCCTATAAACCACCATGTCATAAGGGTTCCAACACGACAGATTGTGCATCAATCAGACACTCGGTGTGTGAGTTATACGCGTTTAAGTTCTAGGGGCCCAGTTGGATTGAGGTTCAATCCAACCCAGCCATACACAAACTATCTCCAGAACTCAAATGGATTAAATCCAGAATATAATCTCTATATAAGGGTCCCAAAACCACATTACGTTCATCAAACGAGCCTCTAGTTATCAAGATAAGGTCCTTTGAGTGTTTTAGGGTCCGGTGGGGCCTGGTTCCGGTCTTACCTGGTCAGACTGACCTGGCCCGACATGTTCTGGGATGGGCCGGGGAGGGCTTATCCCATTGGGCGGATGTTGAGTCTGGAACACAAGAGGGGCATCCAGAAAGGGGGGCTCGACCAGAATAGGGTGTCCCACAATGGGGCAGCCCGACCTGCTGGGGTGACTACCTAGTCCGAGGGTGGCGACCCGGTGCGAGGGCGGTGGCTCGGTCAAAGGGAGGTGGCCTGGTTAGGTATGACGTGGGGCTGTAACCCCCCAGTAACCCATATTCTCGAATGGCCTAAATGGTGTTTGGTTGTCAAGGATGTGGCACTATATGGGCACCGCTCAGTCGTTGCGAAACCCGCCAGAGGTGGGTTTGGGCTCCGCTGCAGCTTCGACCACTACTTCCAATCAACAACAGCGCATCGATCATGCCAACTTTTTCCCCATAATCTGCTATCATGTGGACCACCTCCTCCATTATCCATAGCTAGAAAGATGCTTCCCTCCTCTTACGGCGTGCGTCAACATGCTCGCGGTCTTCCAAGGTGGTGCAAGGAAAGAAATATACAGAGGGTTCCGGCCAGGTTCGTTAGGCCCACACCCTCCACGTTATCTCATAATATGGATGTTATTATGGGAGATCAATAAATATTTGTATGGAATACAATATTAACCCCCCATGATTCACCACAATAACCTACTACAAAGACTAATGAATCATGGGTCCACACATTGATTGATTGACCCATGTTATTCGTGTTATTCAAGAATGGATAAGAGGAAAATAATTTGAATGCATTATTGAATTAAATACCCTACCTGGATGAGACGACCACTGACAATGGTCAGTGGAAAATCCCTCATTGTAGTTGTCAGTTTGGGACTTGGTGGCGCTCATCAGCGCTCATTGGAACCAGTCTTGTTCTATAGGTGGTTGGTGTTGTGGTACTTTGCTAGGACATCGTCAATTAGTGAATTCATGCCAACACCACTCACTGAGCTCCATATAAATGGGGATGATAAGGAGTGTGCAACGCTTTTGGAATAAATGAGGTTCCTTTAATGAATAATCCTCCCGAATTCCCAATGGTGCAGTTATAGGAAAAAAAGAGTCAATCCATTTTTTGGATGGACATGTCACCGGTACCGCCAGCGTCATTCTTCCGTTGGAGGAAATAATGAAAATAAAATAACAGAACATATTATTTTATTAGTCTTTCAAATGTCAATAAAAATAACTTTTTCACCCGACCTACTGAGGTCAATGTTATGACTCCCTTAAATGAATCCTAGTGTTTTGGGTTCAAAGTTTCCCTCATATTTTTAATCTGAGCAACGATTCAAATGATAGAATATGCCTCTCACGCGTTTACTAAACATTCCTGAAAATATGTTCGGAAAATTTTTAACAGTCACCCTCGACCTGCACCGGTCAAGGTTAGGTTCTACCCAAGTTAAAAACGTTTCAACAAACCCAATAGTACTGTCATATTTCCAATCCGAGTAACCATTTAAAATTTATGAATTTTACAATAAAATAATTGTCACTTAATTATTTTATTTACAGTTAAAAACTATCTTTCACTGGTGGCCTGCGCTGGACAATGTTATTGTCTTCCTAAATTGATTATACCCTCATGCGTTTAGAGGTGGTCTCATATTTTTAATCTGAGTTACTGTTTTTGAGTTATAAGCATTTGAAAAATAAAATAACTTTATTTAATTATTTTATTTATGGTTATGCCATTTTCATATTTTCTCAAATGATTCCCACACCGACTAAACTTAAGTTGTTTCTAGGGTAAAACAACCATCTTAAGCAAAATGATTCCCTTTGAATTTTGATCTGAATATATGTTTAAGAGTTCATCCAATTTTTCAGGAAAATTGTTTTCATGTGCTAATTAGTGCTTAACAAAACATCGGCGAATCATTTAGGGCACTCTGTGCCTCAGAATCGTGTGTCGTTAGATTTCACGGTCTCGAAATAATTCCATTAAATTAAAAAATTATAAAAAATTTCTAGGAAATTATATAACATTGTAATTATATATATATATGTTATACCATCTACTTTAAACATCGTTTCACCATCAATAGAATGATATTTTCGCTCTTGCATACGTACAACTTACATTTTCCAGAATGCAATGAGATTCATCTTCCACAATCACGATTCATGATTTTTTATAAAAATATATATATTGATTAAGTATGAGATATATAAAATAATATTTGTACTCGAGTAATATATATTTATGTTGAAAATATATGTCATTAACTTTCATACTATTCGATAAGAAAACAAAAACAATGTTTATGCTTACGTACATACTACCACCTCCATGTATGATGTTTCCACTTAATATATCTATCTATTATAAATATTAATATTCTAAATATATATGATATATAAATATTGTTTTATATTTTGGAAGTATGTAAATATTTATATAAGTGAATAAATCAAGAATAACAAGTTAAAACACGTATGACTAAGAAAGTGCTTATTAACTAAAATATTACATTAACATGGTAGTTATTATTAAATTGGTAGTATAGAGTAATAAATTAATCATAAATGATATCATAATTATGAATATGGTTCTGGTCTAATTTAATAAAATACTAGTGTCATTATAAAGGTGGTTAAATGTACCGTCGACTAAAGGAATGTAATAGTTAAGGGTTAATTACTCAATCTTATTATTATCAATGATAGGTTTTTTGTCAGTATTTACTGGGAAATATTTTTCCATTATTTCCATGTTTCATAAAAAAAATTTCAAAAGGAAAATTTTATGGTGTTATAGAGGGGTATCATAAACTAGATATTCAATTTAAATGTTCCATGCTTTATTTTTATAAATCTATTTAATTAATGTCCATGTTTTTAAAATTATTTTTAGTATTTATTTATATGGAGAATATTATTTACAAATTTTATTTCCTTTTAAAGGTTTAAAAGTGGTATGGGACACTTTGATTAAATAATATCTTTTAAATGAATTCATTTAAAAATTGTGGGTCTTTTAAATGATTCCATGAAAAAGGATATTTCTCTCATAGAGCTTCACTGATCATTTTCAACTATGTCAACATCCTTTATTAGGTATTATTCTTGATTGATGTTGATTTATTATAATTAATCCTTCCATATGGTATTTAATAAGTTATGATATGTTTGACTATAGATGTACTGTTTTAATGCCATTGATGGTTTATGGTTAATGTATTGAAATTTTGTATGATAGATTTATTATGAATGATTTTGTTATGGTTCACCCTTTTTATATGAGTAATTCATTGGACTTAGTATGTGACAGACGAGGCTAGATATAGCCCCATGATGCATCAGTAGGTCTCATTAGACAAACACGAGTCTTAAAAGAAGACCTCGACAATGTAATATTTAATGGACCTAGAACAAGTCCTTGACGTAGTGGTTATTATGTCAGGAATTACGCATTCCCTCATTATGAAATTAGTTATTACATGTGATTATTCTAATAGTTAAATATCCATATTTATGATTATATTGTATTGAATGAATTATTTATTCCATTTTATGTTCTAGATTATGTTTTATAAGGCTTATATTTTTATTGTACATCTTGCCTTAAAAGTTTATAACTTCCTCTAAATTAGTTACCATTACTGAGCATCTGAGCTCACCAAATCCTTATGTCATATTTTCCTAGGATGTGAAGAAGTGTATTATAATTGATATTATTTGTTATGCTATGATGATAATGTCATTTTAAAATTATTATTTTGGATTTGATTTTTGATAAGAAGTGTAATTTATCGTTCATGTATGTAATCTATAAAAAATTACTACAAAATTGATCATTCCTTTGGGACTTGATTCCTTTTAATCATGAAAATGTATTAAAATACTGCACTAACTCTAGGTAACTGGGGTTTGGGAATTTAATGTTAATTTTAAACCTTTTATTTTTTTCATCACAATCTATTTAATAGATTGAAATTATTTAAAATAAATAGACAATTAAGTCTCTAAGTGTTACAATAGCTGTAAAAATAATAATTATTTTTTCTGAATCATGACACATTATTTTCATTATATTACAATCTATTGTTGTTCTCTTTCATTTATGTTCATCATATATTTGAATCCATGATAGTGGTATACATAGAAAATATTAATTAACCTAGTAATGTCTCCCCATATTGTAATGTTTTTTACAATAATGGAACATTCATCGTTAAAAAGAATGATGGTAAATATATACTCAACCAACTCTTTTTAGTGTTAATACCGATAGATTCATTATTAAAAAAACCAAATCCACTTATAATATTCATTCATTGTTTAAATTTTTGGAGAAAACACATAATATATACTTTATAAAAACATTGATATGTTATATTTTACTTAGACATATCACATGGGTTTTCAACAAATTTTAAAAATCCAAATATCCAATGATTGATTATAATTTACTAAAATTTCTTCTTTAGAAATTCATAATTTTAATAAAAATATATTACATAGTAATATATGAATATTAAATATATTTTAAAAATATATACGTAATGATCATAAAAGCATGATGTATTTGGATAATAGTTACACAATTTTATTATTTTAGGAACGATAATTAACATTTTCCAAATCAATTTTTCCATATATTAATAATTTTATAGATACACTAATTAATAAAATTCTTCAAAACATGGGGAATGGAATGATGGGAAATTATTATCTCAGATACATAGTTATGGTATGTAGGGTATATAACAATGAGAACATAAGAATAAAAAGAAAAAAGGGAATGAGAACATGAACATTACTTTTGAAAATACATACCTAGTATATCAAATATCATAATCTCTATTCATGGAATATATTGTGGTATTTCATAAGATAATAATCGTAATGGAATAAAAAAAATAATGAGCCATGAGTGAATAAAATTGGAATAATATAGAAGTGTTTGGCATAAAAATAAGAATATAAAATAATTTCCCTTATAAAGGATCATTTCAATTCTTATTATAGAGGATTGGGTTCACTCCCCAATCCATAAAATCCTTACTAATGGTTCACTCCTTAAACTATCATAGTGGATAGAGTCTTATACTAAACATGGTTCACATCCAACTCCAATCCTTATTATATCACGAGATATCAACATTAATCCAATACCATTAAGAGATTAATAATTCTTGGACCACCGGTCATATAATCATAATCTATAAATATTTGATCCATGTAGTCATAAAACAATTCCCATATATCTCAACAAATGGGATATAAATTTCATTCGAAAACATTTCAAAAATTCATTAGAGAATAAACCATTAAAAATAAACCATGTTTCCTAAAAAAATTCTTCATAATCCAAAACAATTTATTGAATTAAAATGGATGGTAAAGGTAGATTATATCCATTGTGAATATTTTCTAACAATAAAAGGTGTTATCATAAATGAATGTTGAATTAAAATATCACTTGGAATATTTTCTGAATAAAATTTCCTTTTTATTTCAGATCTACTAATTTAGAAACCAAAAATTAAATAATTAAAATGGAAGAATTTTTCATTCAAAATAACTATAGAACCTTTAATTGGAAGCTTCGAAGCATTAATATATAATGATGGAAGGATATTTTGTTCATGTCATGTGTGTTAATACAATGAAATGTATAATATTTTCGGTAAAAATATAAATATTCCTCTTTTATAGAATGATTAGAAAATTCCTTTCAAAATATTATTTCAAAAATAAAAAATGGGTAAAAATGTCTTTAAACAATCATAGGAGAACATTAAAATTAGTCTGAAAAATATTTAAATGAATTCAAAGGTATAGAAAAAAATATCTACCCATGAAAAAATATAGCCTAATTTTCTCAAAACAAATTCTCAATAACATTAAATAAAAAATAGATGAAAAATATATTATTACATGAAAATTCAACAAAAAAACTAGAGAAGAATAAAATTAGTGAGATTCATGAGTGTTATACAATGATAATCAAAATATCATAAAGATAAATACAAATAATAAGAGTAAATATGAGACGATATCATTGGAAACATTTATATATATTTATATTCTTCCATAAATGTTATAGATAATGAATTATTTACAATATTTATGTATAAGATTGGTCATATATACACATGAAAAGTGTTTTTATTTTGAAAAAATGTATGAACTAAAGATATTAATTTTTCATTAAATAAATATTATTATATCATGAATAAGATATAAATAAATTTAATATTTCATTATTACAATTCATATATTGTGTAAATGGAAATTGAATCACATCTCTTTGTAGAGGTGGTAGTCTACATGTATTCATAATCGATATTATAATTATGCAATGGGTGAGAAAGAAAGATGGTAGAAAAGAGAGTATAATTATAGAATCATAATTATCAATAATATATCATACATATACATTAAAATAATCATAATTAAACAATTATATATGGTGATTTAAAATGATTTTTATTGGTACAATGAGGTTTTAGTTCACATGTACACAAGAGTGATAGTTTCCCATGACATATGATTGACAATAGTGTTGATAAATGTGGTCAAATAATAATAATGAAATTTTAGAATATTTTGTTTACTTATTTTATGATTTTATCAATAATACCATATAAATATATATAGAGGAGTTAGAAGAATAAATAATATTAATGAATTAGGGTAACATGACTGCCTCTACATCGGTTGGCCTTTTTTAGATTACTTATTAAGGATCCTTGGAATGTAATTTTAAGAATACCAACTCCTCTATTTGATGCATAATGATTTTTGTAAAATAATTTTTAGTGTATTTTTTGATATATATGGATCGATTTAGAGTAAAAAAGTAAAATGAGGGGTGTCCCTTTATATGGTGGGGAGAGAGAAGCCACTGCATTTCATAAAATATTAAAATATAATAAATTGATACTAATGTTTAATACAACTAAATGATAATATATTAGAATGAATTAAAGTATTTTGATGAAATATTTCTATCCAATAGTATTTTGACAATTTTAATAGTAAACATACCCATATCTCATGGTATAACCACACGGAAATCCTATTTTAACCATAATAATTGTAGTGATTGTTTAATATTTTTACTATTTTTCATAAAAAAATTAATGTGGATTTGTTATATATTTTTAATTAAAGATGATTTAAAAACATAATTCATTTTATTTGATTAAAATAAAAAATATGGCATAATTTAATTTTAAATTAATCATGTAAAATCTTATGAAAAATTATTTTCATGAAAAATAAAATTTCTCCATTGTAAAATTTATTTATACAAAAAAAAACAAATTATTTAATGAAATGAAATTATTTATATTAAAAAATATATAAACAACCTCATGAAACTTTTAAATAAATTTGAAAAAATTTATTCCTTGTAAATTTTGGAAATGAATAGATAATATTCAATAAAAGTAAATTTTTATCAATATTATTTAAAAAATAAATTCTTTAAAAATATTAAACAAATTTACGGTAAGATAGATTAAATGTTTTTATTGAAAAAATGATGTTATTATTTCAAAGAAAATTTTATAATTATGTAGGAAAATTAAATGTATTATTTTCTAATGACATGATATATACAAAAAATTCTATGAGAAATATATTTTTGAATCATAAAAATATGTTACCAATGAAATGTTTACTTATTTATGAATACAATTTATTCATCTAAAAAAATTATTACCTAATTTAAAAATTCGGTAACTCCAATTCATATAAATAAATTAATTGAAATTTTAAAATTATAAAGAAATTATTTTTCATTTTGTCTTGCGTTTTCCTATATTGCACACTATAAAAGAATTTAAATTTATTTCAATATAAATATGCCATAAAATCTTAGAGTTTTACACTAATTGGTGGGTCACTATTCTAAAACTATAAAAGTATATACAAAGTTTATTTTATTACCAAGTAATTTGGGTAATATTTTTTTGATACCCCTCACCAAATTGTATTCTATTTGTAATTTTTATGAAATGTTTTCAAGCTAATATATTATAAATTCTTAAATAGTTTTTTTAATCGTGGAAAATTTATGTTTATATTCTAGCAGAAATCGGTTTCTCCATCCATAATGTTGAAAATGATACTGATTACTATAATAGATGAATTCTGACACAACAACCCTCTTTATTACATATTTTTATTAATAATAAAATAATAAATATATTTATTTATTCTTTTATTAGTATTAGTGTAGAATATCATGGTTGGTTTTCAAACATAAGAATATGGGATTTATTTTGTAATTCTATTTTTATACTAGAATTATTTTTCATTCATGTTGAAGTCATATAATCAATAATTAGATGTTAAAAAAATTGTTATTTTCAATAGTCTATCATGTCATTAATATAATGATTTAGTATATTGATAATACATCCTATTCGTTCGAGTTTTTGGATTTCGTGTCATCAATTTAAGAAATATTATGAATCTGGTAGAGGTACAATAATTTTTTTATGATGAAGAAGTTTTAGAAGTATTATCTATGGGTTTTGTGACTATGAATGGTTGGGGTTGAAGCCTCATTTATTGTTAAAGCAAAGCAATGACCACTTTAAATGGGTAGAGGGAGACCCATTACATAGCCCGGAGGAACAGTGGGCATTTAGCCCATTACATGGCTCATAGGCCCTTTTATTTGGCCTAAAGCCCATTATGCGAATAGTACTGCTACAGTAACTGCACTGCTACAGTTCCACACAGTACCTACCACTGCTATAGTACTCTTCCATTTCTATAGTAACCTGCCATCACTATAGTTCCTACTGTTTCTACAGTGACTCCACTACTATAGTACTCTACAGTACTGCTACATTGCCTGCGCCCAATGGGTTTTGAACCCCCATTTTACATGTCGAATTAAGGGGTGCTTACCACTAAGCAAATCCCCAACTACTTTTTATGACTATTTGTTGTGATTTTATTTGATATATATTTTTACTAATGTGATTTAATGACGATGGTTCATTTAGTAATACACTGTATACTCACCAACAACAATAGGGTAGATATCGATAACTATATTTGATCATGTATTTTCATCTTTATCATAAATACAAGTTGAGGGTGATGATTTCCTATGCAAATATCCTATTCTATCCTCCCATAAATCATTATTCAAAGATATTTATAATAAATTTGAATGAGATAAATGTTGGTTCACAAGAGTGTATGAACTCTTTCTATCCCATGGCGCTAGGATCAAGATGGATTATGATTATATATCTAAATTTCATGTCCATGACACTTCTAGGTTGAGTAAAAATGGATATTATAATAGAGTTTTGAAAATAATATCGTAGGGCTGAGGTGGGTGGGATATTAATATAAAATTTTCAGTATGAAATGGTTATAGAGTAATTCCTCTAGTATCAAATCATTGTGTGTATATAGCTAATAATCACTTCGGAATACATATATGGAGATATATGATTATATTATAATTTTATGTGTTATTTTTTAGATACTCTTAAAATACATGATGTTTATGAATTAACGCATTAATCAATTATTTTAATGGATATATAATTAAGAAAAAATTTATAATCAGATGATTAGGGTTTTATCATAGTTTTGGTAGATAGTGGCTTTCTATTCGGATATTTCCATGGGCCCTTTTCTTTTATTAAATTTAAAAATATGGGCATATTTAAATTTCATAAAATATATTATTTTGTGACAGAAATGAATGTAGTCCATATGTATATTGACAAGAATTTATCATGATATTAGGATTTAGGTGGATGTGATTTAATAACAATTTTTTCGGTTATTTTTTATGAATGTTCAAAACAAAGTTATTTTTATTAATGGTTTGGTATACTATTTAAGATGACTATACTGTTTATTATTTCTCACCCATATAATTTTTCTTTCATACATTTACATTATTTAAATGTTAATGTGAAATAGATGAATGGACGTCCTTGGGAGTGTTAATAGATTATGATATTTTGTTTTTTGATATTTCATAAGGATACGTTATGATATAGTTTAAGTATTATATTTTGGTATGTGTTTTGGATGTGACATTTTATCACATTATTTTACTGGTGATTCATCATTTGAATGTTTAAAATATCATACATTATATTGTGGTATTTTCTACACTATTTTAAATTACCCCAAGATGAATAATCTAGTAGGAGACAGGTAATATATAGGGGTAAGCCCTCAAATTAATATGTGGATACCTCAATGTGAGTCACCAACCCTATACATAGTGGAGGCAGAATTAAGGAGTTTTTTATATAAGTAAATCAGTAGGTGATAATTTTTTCTATTACTCCATATATCACAATTCCTTTCACATTATTTATTATTAGCATTATGAAATTAAATATATAATATTCTCCATTATTTCATATTAATATTTTTAATTGTGTTTAGTGAATCATATTTTATTGGATTTGATAATATATACCTATTATCTAAGAGAAATTTATTTTCATATATTTCAATTTTCAATATTTGTAGATTTTTATATAGATAAATATGATCAATTAATGATTTTTTATTGAGTTGATTGTGTGCCTTTGTATCTTTTTCATATATCAAGGTTAACAAGTACATTCAAAATTATATTTTCCGTTATAGTCCTAGAAATTAATGTTTGTAGAAATATTACTTCCAAAGGATTTATGTACAGGTATTTTATAATATAAATGTTTAAGAGTTTCTATATTTTTTTAATAAAATGGATATTAATTATTAACTATTGGTTTATTCTTATTAGAACACTAATACTGATAATCTAGACACTGATATGACACAACTCCAGTTATGTATAACTAGTTCATTTATATAACTTTTAATTTCATCAAAATGATAAATATTAAAGCCTATATATTTTATTACTATTTTTCATTGATTCCCTATTGATAAAAACTCTTAGTTCTAGATTTTAAATATATAATTTTTGGGAAATCAGTTTCCTGATATTGAAAACAATAAAATTATTCTAGTCCTTCCAAAAAATATTTCATGTGGTATATATGCCATTTACCTAAAACACTTGGTGGATTTATTTGATAAATTGATAATTTATATATGGTCAAGAAAACATGTTTTTATAGATAGTAAAAGATATGTGATCCTAAGGATAACCTAACATATTTAATAAAAAAAATACAACAGAAAATTGTTATAATTAAACTATTAAGTGTCGCAGCCTAGATTGAGACATCCCTCCATCATACACTAATTATGGTTCTAAATAAGTCTTGAGGGTCATTCCCAATCACCATTGGATGGAATGTGTTCTTAGGAATAATCTAATGACCACTTTTGAATGATTTTTAAAAAAAATTACAATTAAAAAAAGTAGTGGAATGTAAATAATACATTGTCATGCTCTGTTTAAACATTGGAATTCATCAACAAATGAAAAATGTAATAGAATCAACAGACAAGGAACATAATATAAAAGTAGTAAATAACATGACCACAAATGACCTCCATCACCACCCGGTCACCCTTTCTTGGATAATAAATATACCCACCTAATGAATTTTCATCATCCACCAATATCCATAGATACACTCTATTCCTATAAAGAAGTAATTTCTTAACTATCCAAAATAAAATAATTAAATTTTCACATACTAGAAATTCTATTAAAGGAAAAGAATTACTTACAATTTCAAGTACAAGTCACAATAAGAAAAATGAAGTCAAATAAAGACTAACCATAGATAAGTCAATAATCTTAAAAGAACCCAATTTTCGATAATATCTTCCAAATAAAAAGGTTTAATTTATAGGTGTGAGTAATAGGATTACTTTCTAGGCCATGTGGGGACTCTATATGAAAAAGAAATTAAATAGATAATCTTTATTATTCTAGTTTTAAATGAAATAATTATAATATATTTTCATTCATTAATATAATATCACAAATCATTATGATTTATAAATATTTTATTATCCTTTATATAAAAAGAACCACCACTAATTTTTGTTCTGGGGTCGATTCCACTTTTATAAAATATAATTAAATGAAAATATGATCTTTAAACATTTTTCAAAATACTATCGTCAATAAAATTTATGGTAATAATTATCTAAGAAAAAATCACATGGTATAATAATAATAATGAATCCATGATCAATTAAAGAACACTAAATCATGTAAAAATAAATATATAGTAGGTAATTATTGGAAAACAACTAAACATCCTGAATGGATCCCTTAGATAATCTTGGGTTGGAACCTTATTTTGACATATAATAGAAATAATTTGTAAATAACTAACCCAGTTTCACTCAACTATCCACCCTGGTGGCATATCCTATCATGGGATATCAATACCAAGTGGATCCAAAACATCTAATAGGGATTAAATAGAAATCATATATTGACTCACACTATTACATATAGCATCCCATGATAAAAATAAATAAATAGTGAGAAAGGAATCCAAAATATAACTTCTCAAACATAAATTATTATATTACACCACACTAGTTAACTTAACGATCCAACACCATCCCTGATATGAAACTCCATTAAATATAGGGACTCCAAGGAGGTGTGACATATTATAAATACATTATAAAGGAACCAACAATTCCAATACTTTTAAAAATTGTAAGCATTTTAAATAAGAAAATACCTTCCATTAAAATACTTATTATAAACCCCAAACAATCTTATAACCATTCCATAAATGTTTCCAATAGTCATTATCAAAATCTTTAAAAAAAACAATGTCCACTTAATTAAAATTTGTAATCATGTTAGATTTTCCAATTTAACTATCCAATGGTAATCATTTGTAGTTAAACTCATATTCACTTTTTAAATATATTCATATGTTTTTCCTTTATCCCATTTATATGATAACATATGAATGAGTACATAAAAACAAAATCATATATATATATACCAATTTATATGGTTTTAACCGTTCAATATGAAACAAAAGCATTTGAAATATCCATTATTTTAATTTAAAACAATATTTAAATAATTTGTAGACACATCAAATTTTATGAATATAATGGTATGATATGTAAACTAAATGTTTAATTAACATATAATATTAAATATCCAATAATACTTTAGAAAACCACATAAAAAATTTATAAGGGTCTTTCAGGTTTTTATTTAAAAAATTTTATTTAAAATTTTTCCAAATAATAATTTTAATATATTTGAAATGATGTAAAAACATTAAATTTAAAAAAATCGTGAAAATAAGGTTTTTTTAAAAAAATTCACCTATATATGATTAATAATATTTTTGTTATCAAAAGTAATGAATAAAATTGCAGAAAAATAAGGTTCCTAAATTAAATGACCTAAAACAAGGGAAAACCAAACACAAAATTGAAATGACATGAGATAGAATATGCAACATTATTGAAGGATTCCCAATCATAAAAAAACACCACCATAGACCTTAGAATAAAAAAACAAAAAAAACGTAATGAAAGGAAACCCGGTGTTTGATTTGACTATATCATGGTGATAAAAAAAATGAGAAATCAAAATAAAAATGATATAAAGTGGAATTAATGGACATGGATTGGTTTTTCCACCAAGAACCACATATAATATGTGTAAAACCAATGTGGAAGAGGGGGTGTGAACGATAGGGGTTCTGCTAGGTAGTGTTCCACATGATTAAAAGAGAGGCTGGAGGGGGAGGTCCTATCCCTTAGGGCATGTAGGGGGTCTATAAGAGGGGAGTGGAGACCCTAGACATGGTGATCATGTGAGGTAGTGGGTGATACATTAGGGAGAGGATATTTGTGAGGGATAAGGTATCCAAACGATGAGGGGAGGAAATCGGGGGAAAAGTAAGTAAACGGGAAAAAATAAAAAAATAGAAATAATCAGGTTTAATGCATGGTTTAACATCATAGTTTAATAAATATTGCAGAAACCTTTTCAACTACTCTGGGAATTAAAAACACCATAGACAGTTACACTTAAGAACCCACAGTTGTATGAAAACCATGCATATAACAAGCCAGATTACACAGTCCATTGAATGATCTATTATCATGGTTTCTTCATGATTTCTCTAATAATTTTGGAATACCTTGAACCCCATTAAAACTTATAAAAAATTTAAATTTTCTACCTTGAGACTGAAAAAAACACATAACACCACCAAATAATATTAGTAATACTGAAAAATTTAATAAATAAAAGTATGTTTGTGATAATTATCCAAACGAAAAATATTTGTTTCCACGAAAATCCATTTCAAAAGGATTGAAGCCAACCAAATAATACTAAATAAAAAATCCACAAAAAATGAAGAACATACTCATGAAAACCCCAATATCACTAATATAAACCAAAACATTACCATGGGACACAAGGTCAAATAAATATAGAATGCTATACGGGTCTCCATACAATTTAGGCTTCATCTAAATCAGTGGGTCAATACCATCTTCACTCCAAGAGTTATTGTACCATGAAACCAAAACATCCCTGAAAAAACCATGGAAAACACAAAAAAAAACTATATAACATACAAAATCAAAGGATTACAAACACTAATACATCTTGATAAAAAATTAAATTTTTCCTTAGACTCGGGTCGCCATACTCTAATAGGTTAAATAGGACCACATATCAGAAAAACCATATCATGATGAATCATAAAAGAAACAACACTCTCAAGTGATAAACATCCTAAAGTCTGTGAGTCCCAATTACCCAATAATTGAACAAAAATTATCCACATACTACCAATTGAAAATACAATCACCCAAAAACCAACATGAATCATGATCATTATCTAGAAATAAACATCAAAAGAACCACAATCTTCCTATAAGTCTAAAAAAATAACCATCCAAATAAAAACTGGATCAAAATAACAAAATTTTTCTCACTGATTATATACTACTAAATATAAACGAGTAAACCAAAAACCAAAAATCATACCTAGTAAAAATTTCCAATTAATTCATATGAAAATTCTATGTCACCTCATAAAATATGGGGAATGATTATAGGATACTTGAGACAAATATATTACAATGAATGAATTTGAACTTCATAATCGATTCTATGTCATGGTAGTTACATTAACTAGAAGAACATAACCAATGAGAAGGAGGATCGCCAAGAAGTTCATCGCTTGGAATAGAAAATAATTCATTTATATGAATTTTCCTAAAGGAAATAAAAATAAATAACACAAAACATAAAATAAATGTCTTCATGGATTAGATGCTTAACCAATAATTCCCACTGATCAAGTGATAAATATAAATAGTAAAACCAACAGAATACATTACTTAACAAATCACCATTTCAAATGATCTATTTTTTATGGATTTAAATTCCTAAACATGCAATTACTCAATATTAAAATTTAATCCTAACAACCATTTCCAAATCATATTTATATCTACTATAAAAAAACCATTCATTTTAAAAGAAACATAATCTAAAAACCACACTTTTTAAAATCCCCCACATTTTCAAGAATATCAAAATCATTCAAATTTCAAAATATTACTAAATATAACTTCAAGATTAAAACACATTTAATATATAAAATTTAATTTAATTTTTCAAAATATTTATATAAAAATTAAATTTTTAAAATTATCATTTCAAAAAATATTTTATCAAATCACACTTTTTAAACATATCCATGAATTAGTTTGAAAGAATATTCTATTACGACCCTTTTTCACTTCATTATTTTTCACAAAACAGGCCTAAGAATGGGAATGGAAATATACATTCCAACTAAAAATATATCACAATACCCACTTGATTAATCTCGCATCACTATTAATTCCCCAAGAGTACCCAAAAAAATTAAAAGCAAATTTGATGTGGAACCATACACGACCAAACCAAATGGTTTTGTGGGACCACCTACTAACCAAAAATCAATTCCAAATATTCCTCATGATAAAGAATTTTATCATTTATCAATTTCTAATTATCTACAAAAAATACCATAAACCACTATGTCATCTTTTTTTTCCATCCAATATTATAATATGATACCTAGATAAGCTAAAATATTTCTCTAAGGGCCAAAAAATGATAAGTACAAATAAAACTAAAATTTCTGACACAATATTCAAATCCCATGTTCCCATGGTTACATAAATGTTGTTGTGGGGGGTACTAATCATCCAGCTATTCATGATCATCTATCCCATTCTGTATAACTATTACTTACTCAATCATTCCATGACACCCAAAATAATATAAGGGATTAATTTTCAAGAGCTAAAGATTCAATTGAGAAAAGAATCTATCTCCTTGGATAATATTTTTTCACCAACCTGCCCAATGTGCTAATCCATTGAAAACCTATGAAGGCTCATGATAGTGCTCAATAATCCTTCATAGTCCCCATTTGTTGGCATCAATATTTGTAAAAGAATGAAACAACACTCGAGATTGATTTTTCTGAAAAAATAACTTCTAAATATAAAAAATGTAAATAAATTATTTTCATGACCCATCCATAAATCTTATGTACATTTAAAAATAAAAGGGAATATATATAATAAATGATAAATTAAATACAAAATCATAAAATTGAATAATCACCAAAAAACGCCTTCCCTACCAGGACTCTTTCCCTTGTGTCGAAAAGACACCCACCCAATGTATTTTCTCTAATATGTAGAATCTATTGTTATTATCTATAACTATAAATATATGTAAGCGAGATTAGTAAATGTAAATAAAGTAAAGTGTCACACAGAAGACTTTATAATGATTTAAAATATGGTTTTATTAATTACTATAAAAGTTGAATATGGAATAATGAAGTAAAATAAATACTAACATCAAATAAATAAACTCTGTAAATAAGATAAATTTTTTTTATTAGTCATCATAACTAAATAATGAATGAGATTCAAGAAATATTAAATAAAACGGGTCTCCAAGAAAACCTTCATAATTCAACACCCCATTAACCAATTTATCTAATTGAATACATGATGATTAATTTAAAAAAACATAATTTTCAAGACACATTAACATAATCATTTTATAAGAAGTAAGTTATTGGTACTTAATGAATAAAGGAATGATCAATGAAAATATACACAATCAGGGATAAGTAAATAAAATCTTTCTGATAATGGTAAAATCCTAAACATCATGTGAGGGGACCCTATACGTGCTTGTTTTGGAACCGTATTATGGAATATCGAAGTGATCCATCATCAATAAGAACCATAAATTCCCTTCAACTGGCCTCACTAGCCACATAAAGCTCCATTGAAATTCTATAGCAGGGGATATAGTTTGTGTAATAGGTAATATATAGCTACCCTTTTTCTACTCCCACTATGATTCCAAGGATTCGAAAATTATAAAAAAGGGGATATAAGCAAGAAATCACAAATATATGTTTAAAACAATAATTAATATTATCCATCCAATATTTTAATCATACCAACAAACACTATCCATGCACAGACCCTCTCAACACTATATAGATTCAATGGTGAAGTGAAATTTTGAGAAAATGTTTTGAAGGTACCAACCATGCCTTTACATCTAAAATTTATAGTCATTTTTAAAAAAACCCCATTCATTAAAATATATATTAAAAACAAAAGGAAATTATCAGACTGTGTATTCATGGTTCCAAATAGTCCATAAAATTTTATTGAGATAATGTAAATGAATATAATATCTAATTTGAATGATAGTTTAAATTTCCCATTTAAACCATCATAGTTCAACTATCATAGTTGAACTTATATCAACACACACACATATATACTAATCCTATCCATTATAAAATTACATATTTTTACATATAAAATTGTTACATACTAATTTATTTATATGCATAACCATGAAAATTGGAATAACTATTTTGGATGTTAAGAAAATCATTTATAATTTTTACAATTTTTATTGAAAACATTTTTTTGAATAATCGATTAATACATAAACATTAAATATTTTATTGAAAATAAAATTAAAATAAAAAATTATCTAATATCACATTAATGATATAAAAATAATTTAAAAATCCACATAGAGAATTTAAATATAACATTTGGAATAAAAATAAAATAAACTATTTATCCAATTTTTTGTATCAAAATTTCAATTAGTTGAAAAAAATTAAATTAAAAAGGCAATATTTTAAATAATGATTATATTTTCAAATTCCTTTAGATATAATTAATAGTATTCATTTATAGAAAAATGGGTCAATTAAAATGTAGAAAAATAAGGATCATGTATTTAGAGCACTAAAACAAGGGGCACCATGCATAAAAATAAATAATGCATGAGCTGGAATGTGGAATGTTTTATGGAAGGCACCCAATCTGAGGTAAAGTTACCAAAATTAACCATATAATAAAAAACAATCTAATTGGTCAATCCTAGAAACCGTAGGATAGATAATCCAAAATTTGGTGAATGTAAAGGAAGAATCACAAGAAACTATAATGGAGGAGTAATCAATGGCCATTCCTATGGGATTTGACCAAGAATGGTTAATAATTTGGAGAAAAATATATATTTTAGAGGAGATAATGGCAAGGGGGTGTTCATTACATAGGCTTCAATTAGAGGGTGTCTACTTCTTGCATAGTATAGATCAATGGGTGATGGCTCGACAAGGGTTGTTAACGGAGGGGAGGGGAGCATAAAATAATATTGGTCTCATGAGGGTGAGGGGGGTTTATGAGAGAGATGAGATATAAAAGGAATAAGGTAGACAAACTAGGTTGAAGAAAGAGGAGGGGAAAAGAAATGGGAAGAATAATATAAATAATTATATAATTTATTTTCAAAAATAATAGTGAACATATTTCATGCACAGTGTTATAAACCATTCATAAAATTATTGTTATACATAAGGAAGTGAGAACTCTTGATACCATTACTCTTAATTGGATGAGATATTTAATAAATCAGGATCTCACCCAAAAATACACTTTCCCAAAATATAATCATATTCATTGTTGTCACACGGTTTGGATAACTATGATGGGGAGACATATTCCTCATGAGAACATTTAAAATTTAAAATTTTATAGCTTGAAACTCCCTGAAACCATTGGCGCCTCAAAATAGTATAATATATTTTTAATTTAATTAGTAACTAAAAAAAGGTTTTTAATATCATGTAATGAATATAATGTTGAATAATTATTACCTCTAGAATAAAATATTTAATTGAAGTCATCTTTAAAATTTTTTAGTGGTCTATAGTTGGTGAAACTAATAATGAGAGTAGATTATGAAAATAATATAAAATTTTTCTGATGGATTTATTAGTCTCTATGTTGAAATAGATATTAATTATAATGGTATTTATACACAATTTAAAATTTTAATAACAAAAATGGATTCAAGATGTATAAAAATGAATACATTAATGATTCATATAGTGAAGGTATAGTGTTTATGAAATTAAGAAAACTATTTGGAGAAAGAAAATTCTAAGCACTATATATAATTCTCCATAACACATAATGAATAAAAAAATAATTGATTTATAAATTTCATGTATTAATGAATGATTAGAAATAGAAAAAATATATAATGATGCAGTGTTAACTACAAAGTGGTTTCAGTAAGATTTGAAAATTATTTCAGTAATAAATATTCCATTTTTTGGTAATTATTACAAAATAATAAATAAAAGAAAATCATTTGGAACATAATATAAATTATAGGGTTTTCGAAAAAAAAACCATCATATTTTATTAGAAAACATTAGTATATCTTCAAGGAAGAAATGTAAAAAATAGAAAAGTACATTTAAACTCATTATTATTTAAAGGTGATACAAAAATATAAAATAAAAATATTTTCTAGATATATGAATTTTTTAAATAATCATATATTTTTCAAAAAACATTAAAAAATTTAACTTACCTATTAGGAACACCAAGTTGTTAGATATCATGTTCACCCCATGACCTACAAAAATTTTGGGAAATTGAAATCATTACTCAAAAATTTAAGCCACAAAAAATGTTAACCTGATACAACTAAGACATGTTGTAAAATTTATATTTTAAAATGGATTTTTATCCAATCCAATAATTTATTCAATTATATAATATAATCATATAGTTTAAATTATAAATTTATCAATCATGAAATTTTTCATAGGTAGTCTTACAATGTTTTTCTATTTAGTAATAATTTTGTTTAAGAGGATAATGATATTTAATATTATACTACTACCATAACATATATGTAGAATTAAAATACCACTATTACATTAAAAAAAACTATTGAAATGAATAATAGAGAACTAATAATTTCAATAAAGTTATTATGTCAATTTAACCATATAATAATGATGTTTCTATGTCTCCGACGAACCGTGGGATAAATAATTAGGGTGAAACTAATTTAAACCTATTAATTACTCAATAATGATGTTCCCCTTAATCTTAATCCCAATTAGATTGAAGATATTTTCTACTGATTTCATTACACTAAACCTCACATAAACCCTAAATGAATATTGGAAATAAATTAATGTAGGCTTAAAATGGTTTTATTTTGGTTCACCATCACTACAGTACTATAAGGAGTATACAATTGACAATGTCTCTATGTGCCAATTCCCCACTATGTGTAGTAGTTAGTGAACTAGAACCAACTTTTTATAAGTACATATTACTAAATATATTAAAAGAAGATAATATTAAATATATATTGTTATATATATATTGTTACTATATATTATTTTAATGTGATAATTTCATAGTGTATCTGTAACATCAAAATAGTTCCTATAAGTTCACCACTCTGATGAGAACCATCAAAATGTTATGAAAATAGCTCATAAATATTTCTTATATGGTAAACATGATGATCTATTATAGGTAAAAATGTGTATATACTAATAGGTGTGAGATATAATAATAGTTTTAGGATTTATCTCACGATGTTCTCACTTTGTCGACACGTAGAGGAGGCATTAAGATCACTAGCTCGTGAATATGAATTCTATATGATTGTGTGTGAAAGAATATTATTGTATATGTGGAATTTTAATGGTCCATAGACATCCAAATAATTATTAATACATATCATGAATCATGTAATTATATGTATTTATGAAACTCATGAGTAACCTTGTTGAAGATAAATAGTGTATGTTTGGTATATCATGAAAGCCATATTATTAATTAATAATTCGATTAAGGATTTTTCAGTCCCATTTATTGAAGATAATAACTCTATAAATTGGTTGGAATGGTACTATAGAAATAATTTCCAAGTCCATGGTGATGTATACAAGGTCATTGCCGATTATAAATAAAATATGTCTAACCTATTAAGGATCCTGAGACAACTATTAAACATGTTTAATGATATATGGTGACAAAGAGGATATATTACATATTCTATAATCACATGTGATTATCTATGATAGAACATTAAATTGATCTATTTAGGTTCCATGATGTATTAATAGACATTAATCTTGCTCATTAGGATAGTTCTCAAAATTCCATCAACTAAGAATCCAATATGGCTACCAACTATGTATTACCATTGATCCAAATTAAATTTTAATTTGATTTAATTATTTGTATAGATATTATTATAAAATCCAAGGAATAATTTTATTTAGGATTTATTGATTGTATAAATTATATAAATATTTATTTTGAATGTAGTTATAAAATTATATGTTTATATAATATTTAATTATATATTTATTAAATGAATAAATATACAATTAAATATTTATTTTGGAATTCAATAAATCATTAGGAGGAATAAAAAATCCTGATGTGGTTTGGTGGTAAATCCTAATTTTCATGATGGTAAAATAATACTTATCATTGGGTTAGAAAGAAAAGACCATGTGAAAATAAAAATAAAACTATTATTACATTTAATGGTGTCAATTGAGGGTTTGATATACTGTTTTGGTTATAAGTAAAATTAAATAATATTTAACCATATCAAAAAACAATAAAAATAGATATTTATTATTATTTTACTAGATTAAATGAAATCGGAGAACTTTTTGGAATAATGAAATCTACATCAATATCTATATGTCAATGTTGAATATTGAATTAGAATTACTTCTCCCAATCTCAAGAGATTCTCCTCCATCCTATATTTTCTAAATAACAAGCTTATAAGGAATATTTTTCAAGGAAAAAAATCATAATATTGATCAAATAGGACAACACAAGATGATATATATAATGTAATAGCACAAAAAGTACATCTTAATTTTATAGAGATCAAAATATAATGTGTGAATCACTTCCAAAGGTACTTTTCAATTTGATCATGTAAGATCAATAATGGGGGACCGAAATCATTTTTTATTATCAATATCTTTATCCAATAAATATTCATAGACCGAGGTATAAATTATTCGATTCTATGTAAATTAATTATAAATTTAACATTAAATACAATCTTGGTTCTCTAATATCAATCAACATTAATTGAAAAGTATTAATTGGTCATCCATCCCTATTCATGTACAACACAGAATATTCATTGAATCTAAAAATCATTCTCTAAAAACTTAAAATGATCTATTATTTCTTTATCAATATTTGATTATAATGGTATTTATGATTTTATGTACAATTTTATATAAATTTAATTAGTTTTTGATCATCATGCATTTAAATGAAAAATATCAATTGAGCATCTCATTTTTTTATAAATTTTTCTTCAAGATCGCACTTCCACCCCCTTCATTTCATGCCTTGTAATAGATACTGGATTAAAATTAATGATGAATACACATATGTAACCCATTTTATTGCCTAAATATCATCAGTATGTCAGCTTATGGTTACATGATATTAAATGTAATCATAGATTGCGTGTCCTTATTTATTTCACTAGGACACACATCTAGTCTATGGGTAATCATGTATTGAATACATGTCACAATATTTATATTGACAACATGAAAACTAGTAGGGGTGTTACATGGTTTATCTAGAATACATGAAATTCATATTTCCATTATATTATTTATTCCTTATGTTGTTCTAGTTTAAAACATGGGGACATGATTCATCCACATGTACATAGTTCTCTAAGAAAACATGGTGGAATACATGAAATGTTATGTACATGTAGAGTACCCTTATTACAAATAATGTAAACCATAAAATGTTTTTAAGATGTACATTATATGTACCTACCTTTGTATTTAAGAAATCGGATAATGAAAAGTAGATTCCATGTGGACAACCTCCACATGCAATGTACATTACCTGTTTATGGGGAAATGTTGAAATTAATTAATTAAACTATTAAAACTCATTGAATTGAGGGATATGAGTCATTCAATTGAATTTATAAAATAATTTTTTGGTTCTATAATATATTAAATCCTTAATTAGTTCATTTAAATATTTAAATCTATATGGATGGATTGATCGTTGCATACTAAAGACCCACTTTGCATTAACTTGTATAAGAAATGTATTTTTAGGTGTTTACTGTGTCATTAATAAGTGATTACATCCCAAGAAATTATGACACATGTAGTTTACTAAATACGACGTCTGATTAAATTGTATATAAAATGGAAATATTTGAGAATAATAGACAGTTTCTCACCATGTCTATTCTATAAACAATGATTTGAATTATTTTATTAAAATTTTAAAAATAGAATTATTTATTTATTTAAAAATAAAAAGAATGATAATTTATATGAAATTTTTATTAAATAATATAATATGATATAACATAATAATAATATAATTAATCACATTAATCCTTGCATGTTTTATCTTCTCGATAAATGAATTGAAATTAATGCTAAAAAGTTATTTTAAAATTATAGGCATTGCATGTTTACACACTATAAGGCCCCAGCTTTAAACCTTACTTAATCTTGAGTTATTGCAATATTACACATTGGGGATCTTTTCAGGTATACAGTTTTACAGAATTAGATCATAAAATATGAATTACATTCCACATTTAAACAAAGTGGTTACATAAAAGAGAGAATTCATTTTTCCCATCAACAGAAACATATTTAAAATAAATCATGGATTCTTTCTTGACACTTCCTTCACACTATCGTCATATCATGTACCTTTCTGTTGACCTGTGAAAAACATTTCAAAAACTTGGGATGAGCATAAAAATATCAGTAAGGTATATAAAAATATGGAAAGGAAACATGAGTACATGTATACGTAAGAATCAACGAAACTATTCTTTACTCATAAAACATAAGCACTTTAACATACCTCGTCAGAACTTGAATAAATCATAGAAATCATAAGGCATACAGGTAATGTGAGGAATTCATAACATTATTAAGTTGGGAGTAACCCTCTTGGTTACATTTGGAATACCCATCACAGTATATTCCCTAAATCTCTTCATAGAAACGATAACATTTAACTCCTTCTCATTACCCAATGCATTGGAGAGCTATATCGGGCTCACCCGACCATAGTTTATCTCGGAACAACCTGTCTTCATAACAATTACCAAGAACCATAACATAATCATAGAACATAAATTAATCATAAAGGAAAGATAAGATTCCCTCATTGCAATAACAATATAAGATTTTAAGATATTGAAATAATGAATCCATTCTAAAAACCATTTTTCACAACCATTTAAAACATTAAATAAAGCGATTTTAAATCAAAGGGTCCCATACCACATTGAAGGTTTTCATATTTTAAACCATTAATATCCATATAAATAAATCCTTAAAACCATTTTGAAAACATGGATATTAATGAGAAATATTTATAATATTAAATCATTAAAACAATTAAAATGATATTTTAGTTAAAGGGTTTTTAACAAAATGAGAGACACTTGAATACAATAAGTCCGGAATAAAATCTAATCAAAACTTTATAATGTCATGAGAATAAAGGGATTCATTATATAATATTTCAAATGACAGTATATACACCATATAAGAGTGAATTGGTTCATAACAAAAATGAAGTCTCATTGGAATTGTAAATTGAGAGGAAATCCATTATAAAGATTGTATCCTTAAATTAAGGATAAATCAATTTCAACATTATGTGTGAAAAATATAAATACACCCAATATAAGTGGATATTAACTTTAAAATAATCAATGGTCATTCACACATATTCAAAGGATGACATATTCAATAACTACATGTTGAACCCAAAGAAATCAAAATTGGGTTAAGAAGTTCCCTTGAAAGCCAAACGACGTCACATCAAATTTTAGAAATAGATTTGATGAGAGATATAAAGGGTATCTCATCACTTTGAAATAAAATTTATGGAAATAAGTATATATAAGAACATATCCCCACATAATAAGATGAAAATTAAAAGACATAACAAAAGAAGTCTTTTAAAAAGAGGAGGGTGAAAGGTCCCCTTACCGAGTTGGGTAACTTTCGAAACGTACACCCCATGGAAGAAGGGTCATAAAATGAAGATGTAAATACCCATAAATGAAATTATATTACAAAATTAGTATAATAATGGGAAGTGCATACACCAATCAAAATAAATAGTGGCAAACATAGCATAAATGTCACGAGAATAAAAGTGAGATGAAAAATCCCTTACGAAAACTCGGCAGCCTAACTGCGCCACTTAAAACATTAAAAATGGATTTATGAGATCAAATAGGGTCTCTCATAATATGAACATAAAAATTACAGTATGATGAATATTAAATAACATCCCCAAACATAATAAAGATGATCTTACAAAAAATGACATAATAGAGAGTACTTAAAAAGAAAGAGAGAGGTTGGATCCCTTACCTCGGGACCGACTTGACACGATCGTTCTTTAACATCATGAATAATAAACATGAGTTAATTTATACTTGCTTAAGAACCTTTTTCAAGTTCATTATTCCTTTTATATCACTTACTACAATGCTATGAACACTATGTAATTATTTAAGTTAATAATGGTCGTTTTGTAGATCATTGCTACTTGAGTCAAAAATAAACTCATTATAATTACAAGTTGTTCATGTTGTAAAATATATATTATATAAAGAGTTATATTCATTATTTAGATATCATATATAACCTATATATCCATTATATAAATGCATTTATAATATTACATATCATTTGGAGGTAAGAAATGAAATGCACCGTTCATGGAGACGGTAAGACGTACGTACACATGAACACTACTTCCATTTCTATTTCTTATTTAATGGAATTAAAACATAATGATACATAATATTATTATAATTCCAGTATGTTATCATATATAATATCATTAAATCTATCCTTTATATGTACCACATATGGTATTAACGAATCAAATCACTTTGAGTGGGCGGTAGTCCGCACTTCCTAAAATGAACATATCACGTTTAACCATAATGGAAACCATAAAGATATGCCATTAAGGAAAAATAAAGAAGCTTAAGTAAAACATAAAAATACTATATATCATATATAAATATAGTGACATCTTAATTTCCACCTTTGAGGGTGTTAAAAGAATATTGAACAATCATCGTTTCGTGAGGTAGAAATTCACCATCCATAGAAACAGCATGTTCTTTAACCATTATATTTAGGTGTCTGTAAGTGTATCTAGAATACTTATTATAAAAACATCCTATTATATTTAAGATACTGGATTTGTTACAAAAGAAATTAATAAAAAAAATTAGGGGGTTAGAGAAGCAAAATAAAACAAAAGAACACAAGAGAAGACACTGCCTTTAAATCGGGCAACTCTTTTTGATTTGAGCTCAAAGGCTTCCATGGGAATAATTCTTTCCAAAGTGAGGCTTCTAGGAGTAAGAGAGTGATGTGGAGAGACAAAATCAGCAGGTTTTGTCTGAGCCAAAAAATTGAGAGGTGTGGGTAAGGAGGTAGAGGTGGGGGGCCTTTTATAAGAGGAGAGGAGGGGCACTCTTGGAATGTTACAAAATGTTACATTACTTTCAAATTAGTTTCGGATTTTAAAGGTCCTAAAATGACTTATTTCAAGTATAAGGCGGTAAGGGTTCAAAATATACTCATCCAATAGGTTTTTGAGAAGTGTAAATTATATTTTTAACATTATCTTTTCATTTTATTTTAATCCTTTATTAATGAGGAAATCGTTGCATCATCATGATGTCATAAATAATTAATTTTATTTAATTTCTAAAAATTATAAATAATATATCACGATTTATTAAATATTTTTATCTTTCTAATGAATATTAATTGTCCAAAATATGACTTGTATAACCCCATTAAAAAATTGTTTTAGTAAAACAACTCATGCTTGTGACACTTTTATTTTACCTTTAAATAAAAAGTTTTTTATGTCATTTTCCAACCAAAGTGGCTGCATGGGGTCCCCAAGTTGACCCATGGATTTTCTTGTTCGGCCATGACACATCAAATGATTGTAGAACATGTTTCTAGGTCATTTCATAATATTAAAACATTATTTTTACCTCAAATTACACTAATTACCTCTAATCGCGATTAAAAACTTAAAAGTTACCATTCCTCAAAAAATTACTTTAATCCCATTGAACCAAATTTTACATCCTAATGAAAACTGTGTCTGTTGGATTTTTGAAATTCCAATCATAGATGCGGTGAAGATTCTTTTAAATGAAAAATCAGTTTTTAAACTACCACTTAGTGGTTTCACTATTCATCAAAAATTGAAGTTTTCAGAAAAATACAAAAAAATCACCCTAAGCTATATTTGATATTCAGAATTAAAAAATGATGTCTATTTTATAAAATTAAAAACATATATGTTTCATTAATTAATTTAATAATTAATTCCCGCTGTCAAAACAAATAGCGTGTTTTTAAGAAATAATATCTATTAAAACACTGACACTAGTTTAAGTCCAATTTCAAAGTGAAATTAATTCCAATGACCACTATTGGATTAAATGGTAAAAATATATTCTAATTTCACTTTAAAAACAATTCAAAAGATAATCTAGTCATATAAATAAATTAGATTAAAAAGTGGTTTTGAATTAAAATACAACATTTTCACTATTCATTAAAAAAATGACCTTTATCAGAACAATTCAAAAATTTACACAAAGTAAATTTTGAGGTCCCGATTCTAAAGAAGAATTTTATTTTCTCAAATATAACACATAAAATTGTCAAAAATTGGATTTAAAAGAGGTTCTCCATCAAAAGGCCGTTAATCGACCTTTTAATGAATATTGGAAAGTTTACGCTTAAAATTGGATTTATTCTCACTTTTAATCATCTAAAATTTATTTTAAAAATTAAAAATATTTGACAAACATATATAATCATTTTGTAGTTAGTTCTATTCATTCCCACCATTACAACGGCTATGCGTTAACTACCATTTAAAATAATATTATTTTATTATTAGAGTGCAACGTAAGATTTCAAAGAAACTCGTTGTTGCATATTGGGTATGCCCTCAAGCATAGCATTCCCTTTAAAGTAATATTAATATTTTATTAAAAAATATGGATATACATGAAAATTTCATATTCTTTATTTACCTGTGGTGTTACATTCTTCCCCCCATTTGGGAATTTAGTCCTCACAATTTTAAAATTGGGCTTGGAAGCTTCATTGAAAATCCCACATCGGAACAAGGGTCAGTAAAACTATCACTTTAAAAGAATGGGAGATAAGTAAAAATGTCACCCGAGTTAACCCATACTAGGTTTCCACGTATGAAAATATGGATATGTATGAAAAAACAAAGGGTCATGTCATGATGTAGAGTGATATTAAACATGTCTAGGAGAAAGTTAACCATAAGAAAATCACAAACTTGTAATGGGTTAAACGGTGTTTGATTCCCCAGTAGGAAAAGTTAACATACAACATTTATGTTTTAAGTTACTCTTCATTGAGGAATTTATTTTTGATCTTATCTAAATCATAATGAAACATACTTACTTGTCACGTAGACTTTCATCTTTTACTAGATTTCTTAATCAATGTGATATTTTCTCCAAAAGACGAGTATTTAGGAAGACTTGTTTGCATTAAGAGTATTATAATAAACTTCTTGAGAATCACCTAATACAAAAAAGAGAACTATATATTTCCCATGTCTTTAGAAAAAATCCAAAACCAAAAATTGTTAGAACAAGATCCACAAATGAATAATCATTTATAAAAAAGAAAATCTATTCTTAATCTCCAAAATTTGTCCAACAAACCCAATGTTCAACGAAGACCATTAGATAAACAATTTTTCCATAAAAATATTCAAATTAAACCAAACTAAGATTGAAACCCAAATATTTTAAGTATTTAATGACATAGTCTTCCAAGATACAAATTGACATTTATCTCCAAATAACATCAGTTTCTCTTAAAGTCACGTATTGAAAAGTAATTAACCGAATCACACATCCTCCATGATAGGTTAATAATTTCCATAGATAACTCAAAATAAGCTTACTCTTGATTTCTAAAATCATCTAACAAAAAATAATTTGTCAAACTAACCAGGGACTTCACATTGTCCAGTGGTATGCGATAAATACTAGTCGCACATTGGTTGTGGGTTTGATTCCCACAGCTTTTTCCGACGCGACAGGTTGTCACACGGTCTGTGTGTTGTCCTTTTTCCAAAACATCATAATTCTTAAAACATTACCCAAAATGAGATAAAATCATCAAAAATAATCATAACATATTTTAACCTCATTTTTATCTCATGCCTTTCATTTTCCATCATAACATATAATAACCCATAATTAGCTCAAACGTAAGGATCATATAAACCCTAATGGTTACCTATATAATTATTACATGAACTTCCACATCGATTGGTCATCTCATACATGATGCATTACAGAACATACCAAGGTACAAGTGGTTGATCACGACTCCTTGATAGTTGGTTTAGAACAACCACTAGTTTCCTCATTGAGTCCCCCATTTCATCCAGTCTCTTAATCAGAGAACCACCACAGTTTCCTTCAAACCTATTGTCCCTTTGGTTCCTGCTAGATCCATCCTTTCACTAAAAATAGAATTGTCAGTGTGAGTATATAAACAAAACCATCATGTACTAATGAGGAAGATAAACACTAAGATATACTTACTCATTCACTTTATCAAAACTAGGACTCTTTATGAAATCCTATCCATTATGGTAATGTCACTTATCCTTAGAGAATACCCTAACCTCTAATGTTATCTAAACCGACCTCTGATACCAACTATAAGGCCCCAGCCTTAAAACGTACTTAATCTTGAGTTATTACAAGATTACACATTGAGGATCTTTTCAGGATTAGAGTTTTAGAGAATTAGATCATAAAACTTGAATTAAATTCAACATTTAAACAAAGTGGTTACATAAAAGATAATATCCATTTTTTCCCATCAACGGAAACATAATTAAAATAAAACATATATTCTTTCTTGACACTTCCTTAACCCTATCATCATATAATGTACCTTTCCCTTCACCTATGAAAAACATTTCAAAAACTTGGGACGAGCATAAAAAGCTCAATAAGAGATATAAAAATATGGAATGGAAACATGAGTACATGTATACATAAGAATCAATGAAATCATAATTTATTCATAAAACATAAGAACTTTAACATACCTCATCAAAACATGACTAAATCAAAGAAATCATAAGGCATAAAGGTAACTTGAGGTACTCATAACATTCTTACGTAGGGATTAATCCTCTTAGTTACGTTTGGAATACCCATCACAGTATATTCCCTAAATCTCTTCGGAGAATCCTTAATGTTTAACTCCTTCGTGTTACCCAATGCATTGGAGAGCTATATTGGGCTCACCAGCCCTTAGTTTATCACGAAACCACCCGTCTTAATAACAATTCCCAAGAACCATAACATAATCATAGCACATAACTTAAGCATAAAGGAAATATAAAATTCCCACATTTCAATAACAATATAACATTTTAAGATATTTGAATAATGAATCCATTCTAAAAACCATTCTTCACAACAATTTAAAACATTTAATAAAGATATTTTTAAATAAAAGGGTATCATCCCACATTGATGATTTTAATATTTTAAACCATTAATATCCATATAAATAAATCCTTAAAACCATTTTGAAAACATGGATATTAATGAGAAATATTTATAAGATTAAATGATTAAAACATTTAAAACGATATTTTAGTTAAAGGGTTTTTAACAAAATGAGAGACACATGAATACAATAATTAAGGAATAAAATTTAATCAAAACATTATAATATCATGAGAATAAAGGGATTCATGATATAATATTCCAAATAACAGTATATACACTATATAAGAGTGAATTGGTGGATAACAACAATGAAGTCTCAATGGAAATGTAAATTGAGATGAAATCCATTAGAAAGATGGTATCCTTAAATTAAGGATTATTCAATCTCATAATTTTGTGTGACCAATATAAATACACCCAATATAAGTGGATATTAAGTGTAAAATAATCAAAAGTCATTCAAACATATTCAAAGGATGACATATGTTGGGTCGGAGAAAAACGGGGAAAAGATGGCAAGAGGGGGGGTGAATTGCCTTTTAAAAAAATTGATTAACAAATTAAAAATCAAAGTAAAGTGCAGCGGAAATAAAGAGGCAATCACACAAGAAATTGATAACGGAGTTCGGCCAAAACCCGGCCTACGTCTCCGCTCCCAACTCAACCGTTGAGAGATTCCTACCGCTTGCTTTTCAATGGTTTTAGTAAGAAACCCACTAGGCTTTGAGGTAGCACTAGGACCTATTACAGCTTGCTTTTTGTGGTTTAGCAAGAACCCACTTGCTTTCAATAGAATAGCAAGAACCCACTAGCCTTTTTAACGGGTGAAGGCTAGCTCAACGAAAACTCAAGCCTTTTAAAAGGAAAGGCTTGACTAACCTCTTCACACCTTAATGGTGGTGTGAAAACCCAAAAGAAAGGGGGATGAGAAAGGTTTGGGGTTTGTAGGCACAAACCCAAAATTAAGCTCAAAATAAATAAAACAACAAAACCGTAATTGAGGAAGACTTGGGCGCCTTTGATTGATTGGAGATGTTGAAGGCCGCTTCCAAGCTTCTTGGGTGGAGCTCCTTGGATGTGGAAGTTGTTGGAGCAAGGTGGGTTCCTTTGAAGGAAGTCCGCCGGAGGTACGCCAAGGATGGAAAATGTGTACGGTGGATTTGTATATGATCCGGTAGGTGTCTGGGGCTTCCTTGGCCTTTATTTATAGGCATGGAACCCATTGGGGGCCTTCGGAGCCGTTGGAGAGGCTAAAAGAGCCGTTGGGAGCCAAGTGGGCCAGCCTGGTCAAACTGCAATGGTTAGTTTGACTGGCTCCACCGGCTGGCCGGTACAGTACCACCGGTTGGCCGGTGTGTGCAAAAAGGAATAGGATTCCTGTCCAGGGGCCACCGGCTGACCGGTGCCAGAGCCACCGGCTGGCCGGTGGCAAGACAGTAGCTGGCACTGTTTGGAGAGGGTACCACCGGCTGGCCGGTGCTGAGGCCACCGGTTGGCCGGTGGGGAGGCAGTAGCTTCCCATTGAGTGCAGGTGCCACCGGCTGGCCGCTGGTGTGCCACCGGTTGGCCGGTGGTCTGGACAGAAGGATGCCTTCTGTCCAGGCTCATATCGGTTGGCTGGTGCACTTCCATCGGTTGGCCGGTGGACTGAATTTCAGTCCACTTTGCCTCCTTTCTTTCTTGGCCCAATTCCTTGGCCACCTGAATTGATTCCTATCATCCAAAAACACTTGAAAGAGGATTAGAAAAATATGAGGGTGATTGTGATCATGAAAATAAAACCTTGAGGGTTTCGAGAGGTACAACAATCTCCCCCTATTTTGATGATCACAATCACCAAAACAATTAATGTAAAATACTCAAATGAAAGGAAATGCTTAAGCATGATGAAAAGGATTCTCCCCCAATCAATCAAGAAATTTCTCCCCCTTTGTGATTATCAAAATATAATGGGGCATAAAACTTGATTGAGGGAATACTTTGAAAAACAAAAAGAGATTTTACATCAATTGAAATTTTTGAAACGAAATGAGAATTTGAATAACAGTTTGAATTGAATGTTTTGAATAAAAAATTGAATAACAGTTTGAATTGAAAGTTTTGAAATTTGAAACCAAATGTTGAAATTGAAAGGAAAAATTTTGAATACACAAAAAAGCTTAAAAGATCCTAACTCCCCCTAAATAAAAACAATCAATCACCGGGGAGAGGGATTTTGAAAAGAGATGATTTTAGGCCCGAAGAGACTTGCTAGAAGGGATTTTTCAATCCAAACTTGTCTCATGGCGGGTCTTCTACTATAAAATTCATCCGAATAAAAAATTGATTTGGGCCTACCATACCGGGCGTTTTTGAAATTACATTCATATATCATGTGCCCGGGTTTTTTGCAATAGTTACAAAATTTAAAACTAGAGCTCCCCCTTACAAAAACAGTGGGTGCATGGGAGGAGGAGGCTTGGTTGGTATAGCCAAGTCCTTGAGTGGTCCTAGAAATTCGTTGGGAACCTAGGAGATTGTTCAAATTTTGTTCCCCTTGGGTGAACTTGGCTAAGGATTCCCTTAGGTCTTTAATGGTTGATTCCAAAGAATCAACATTTGGAAAATTTTGGATTTTTAGGGAGAGTTCCTCCTTCTCTTTGAGAAGTTGGTCTTTTTCGGAGGAAAGCTTTTTGAAAGATTTTTTTAAAGCAACAAATTTTGACGATAAAGTATGAAAACCTTTTTCTAATTGGTCTCTAGAGAGTGAGAGTTCTTCATAAGAAAGATGATTTAAAGAATTTGAATCTGAAGAACAAGAGGAGGAGGAGTCGGAAGAAGTTACCTCATGAAATGCCATTAGGCATTTTGGACCTTGGTCGCTCGAGGAGGAGGAGGAGGAGGATGATGAGGTGTCACTCCATGTCGCCTTGAGGACCTTCTTCTTTCCTTTCTCCTTAGCCCGTTTCTTGTTGAGTGGGCAATCGGGCTTGTAATGGCCCTTTTCACCGCACCCGTAGCATTTTACCTTGGGCTCGGATTTTTCGGTGGGTTCTTGCTTTCGGTGCTTGCGGGATTTCTTCTTCTTGTGTTTCTTCATAAACTTGTGCATTTGGTGGGCGAGATTCTCCATTTCCGAGTCGCCGCTTGATGATGAAGAGGATGAAGATGATGATGAGGAGGAGGAGCTTACTTCTTTTTGTACCTTGAGGGCGATGTTCTTTGGGGTCTTGATTGGTGTGCCCTCCTTTTGAGCTTGCCTCCTCATCGTGATCTCATAAGTCATGAGAGATCCGATGAGCTCCTCTACCGGCATATTTTTGACATCCTTAGCTTCTTGGATCGCCGTCACTTTTGGTGCCCATGAGCTCGGTAGGACCCATAGAATCTTTTTGACCATCGTCTCGGCTGAAACATCATCACCAAGAGATTTCCTTCCATTGCACATGTCAGTAAAGCGAGTAAACATATCGGAAATAGACTCATTTGGATGCATTGAAAATGACTCAAAATCTTGCCTATACATATCCAATCTAGTGTCTTTGACTTTGTTAGTGCCCTCATGAGTTACTTCTAAAAGTTTCCAAATTTCATGTGAGGAGGTGCAAGTAGACACTCGATTGAATTCATTTCGGTCTAGGCCGCAATGGAGAGCGTTCATGGCTTTGCCATCAAGATCAAAATTCTTTATATCGGTGGGGGTCCATTTGGATTCATCGGGGGTAGACAAAGAATATCCTTGCATGACTATTTTGTAAATGGGATATCCTATACTTCTAAGAAAAGTGGTCATGCAGGTTTTCCAATAATTATAGTCGGACCCATCAAAAAATGGAGCCTGACCCAAAGAAAAGCCTTCGGGTGCGAAAGAGGTTGATGCCATCTAAATGGATCTTAAATTTGAAACCGGGTTAGGGAATTACTCAAAGTTTGCTCTGATACCAATTGTTGGGTCGGAGAAAAATGGGGAAAAGATGGAAAGAGGGGGGGTGAATTGCCTTTTAAAAAAATTGATTAACAAATTAAAAATCAAAGTAAAGTGCAGCGGAAATAAAGAGGCAATCACACAAGAAATTGATAACGGAGTTCGGCCAAAACCCGGCCTACGTCTCCGCTCCCAACTCAACCGTTGAGAGATTCCTACCTCTTGCTTTTCAATGGTTTTAGAAAGAAACCCACTAGGCTTTGAGGTAGCACTAGGACCTATTACAGCTTGCTTTTTGTGGTTTAGCAAGAACCCACTTGCTTTCAATGGAATAGCAAGAACCCACTAGCCTTTTTAACGGGTGAAGGCTAGCTCACCGAAAACTCAAGCCTTTTAAAAGGAAAGGCTTGACTAACCTCTTCACACCTTAATGGTGGTGTGAAAACCCAAAAGAAAGGGGGATGAGAAAGGTTTGGGGTTTGTAGGCACAAACCCAAAATTAAGCTCAAAATAAATAAAACAATAAAACCGTAATTGAGGAAGACTTGGGCGCCTTTGATTGATTGGAGATGTTGAAGGCCGCTTCCAAGCTTCTTGGGTGGAGCTCCTTGGATGTGGAAGTTGTTGGAGCAAGGTGGGTTCCTTTGAAGGAAGTCCGCCGGAGGTACGCCAAGGATGTAAAATGTGTACGGTGGCTTTGTATATGATCTGGTAGGTGTCAGGGGCTTCCTTGGCCTTTATTTATAGGCATGGAACCCATTGGGGGCCTTCAGAGCCGTTGGAGAGGCTAAAAGAGCCGTTGGGAGCCAAGTGGGCCAGCCTGGTCAAACTGCAACGGCTAGTTTGACTGGCTCCACCGGCTGGCCGG
Source organism: Viscum album (assembly GCA_963277665.1). Lineage (NCBI taxonomy): Eukaryota > Viridiplantae > Streptophyta > Magnoliopsida > Santalales > Viscaceae > Viscum > Viscum album. The sequence continues at coordinate 167,501,749 of OY728121.1, read as the reverse complement.
TACAGTACCACTGGTTGGCCGGTGAGTGCAAAAAGGCATAGGATTCCTGTCCAGGGGCCACCGGCTGACCGGTGCCAGAGCCACCGGCTGGCCGGTGGCAAGACAGTAGCTGACACTGTTTGGAGAGGGTACCACCGGCTGGCTGGTGCTGAGGCCACCGGTTGGCCGGTGGGGAGGCAGTAGCTTCCCTTTGAGTGCAGGTGCCACCGGCTGGCCGCTGGTGTGCCACCGGTTGGCCGGTGGTCTGGAAAGAAGGATGGCTTCTGTCCAGGCTCCTATCGGTTGGCCGGTGCACTTCCATCGGTTGGCCGGTGGACTGAATTTCAGTCCACTTTGCCTCCTTTCTTTCTTGGCCCAATTCCTTGGCCACCTGAATTGATTCCTATCATCCAAAAACACTTGAAAGAGGAATAGAAAAATATGAGGGTGATTGTGATCATGAAAATAAAACCTTGAGGGGTTCGAGAGGTACAACAACATATTCAATAACTACATGTTGAACCCAAAGAAATCGAAATTGGGTTAAGAAGTTCCCTTGACAGCCTAATGGCATCACATCATATTTTAGAAAAAGATTTGATGAGAGATATAAAGGTTATCTCATCACATGGACATAAAAATTATGGAAATAAGGATATATAAGAACATATCCCCACATAATAATATGAAAATTAAAATACATAACAAAAGAAGTCTTCTAAAAAGAGGAGGGTGAAAGGTCCCATTACCGAGTTGGGTAACATCCGAAACGTACACCCCATGTAAGAAGGGTAATAAAATGAATATGTAAATACCCATAAATGAAATTATCTTTCACAAAGATTATAATAACGGGTAGTACATACACCACTCAAAGGAAATAGTGGCGAACTTAGCATAAATCTAACGGGAATAAAAGTGAGATGAAAAATCCCTTACGAAAACTCGGCACCCTAACGGCGCCACATAAAAAAAGCCAAAAATGGATTTATGGGATAAAATAGGGTCTCTCATAATATGATCATAAAAATTACAGTATTAGGAATATAAAAGAACATCCTCAATCATAATAAATATATGCTTAAAATAAATGACATAATAGAGAGTACTTAAAAAGAAAGAGTGAGGTTGGATCCCTTACCTCGGGTCTGACTTGACTCGATCATTCATTAACCTCCTGAATAATAAACTTGAGTTAATTTCTACTTTCTTAAGAACCTTTTTCAATTTCATTATTCCTTTTATATCACTTACTACCATGCTATGAACACTATGTAATTATTTAACTTAATAATGGTCGTTTTGTAGATCATTGCTACTTGAGTAAAAAATAAACTCTTTATAATTACAAGTTGTTCATGTGGTAAAATATATATTATATCCAGAATTATATTCATTATTTTGATATCATATATATCATATATATCAATTATATAAAATCATTTAAAATATTACATAACATTTAGAGGTAAGAAATGAAATGCACCGTTCATGGAGATGGTAAGTCGTACGTACAAATGAATGCTACTTCCATTTCTATTTCTTATTTAATGGAATTAAAACATTATGATAAATAATAGTATTATAATTCCAGTATGGTATCATATATAATATGATTAAATCTATCTTTTATACGTACCACATATGGTATTAACGAATCAAATCACTTTGAGGGGGCGGTAGTCTGCACTTCCTAAAATGAAGATATCACGTTTAACCATAATGGAAACCATAAAGGTATGCCATAAATGAAAAATAAAGAAGCTTAAGAAAAAGGTAAACATATTATATATCATATATAAATATAGTGATATATTAATGGCCAACTTTTATGGTGTTTAAAGAATATTGAATAATCATCGTTTCATGAGGCAGAAATTCACCATCCACAGAAACAATATGTTCTTTAACCATTAGATGTAGGTGTGTGTAAGTGTAGCTCGAATACATATTATAATAAAATCCTAGTATATTAATGATACTAAATTTGTTACAATAGAAAAGGATAAATAGAGTTTAGGGGGTCGGAGAAGCAAAATCTAACAAAAGAACACAAGAGAAATCACTACCTTTAAATCGGGTAACTCTTTTTTATTTGAGCTCAAGGGATTCCTAGGGAAGAAAACTGCCCAAAGTGAGGCTTCTAGGAGTAATATAGGGATGTGGTGAGAAACAAAGAGCAGGGGTGGGCTGAGCCAAAGGATTTAGAGATGTGGGTATGGAGGTAGAGGTGGGGGCCTTTTATAAGAGGAGAGGAGGGGCACTATTGGAATGTTACAAAATGTTACATTATTTTCAAATGCGTTTCAGATTTTAAAGGTCCCAAATTGATTTATTTCGAAGATAAGGTGGTAAGGGTTCGAAATATACTCATCAAATAGGTTTTTTTGCAGGTTTATGTTATAGTTTTATCATTATCTTTTCATTTTATTTAAATCCTTTATTAATGAGGTAATCGCTGCATCATCATGATTTCATAAATAATTTAATTTATTTAAATTCTAAAATTTATAAAAAATATATCATGATGTAGGAAATCTTTTTAGAATTAAAATTAATATTTATAGTAAAAAATATTACTTGTATAACCCCACCTAAAAATTGTTTTAGTAAAACAACTCATCCTTGTGACACTTTTATTTTAACATTAAATAAAAAGTTATTTATGTCATTTTCCAAACAAAGTGGCTCCATGGGGTCCCCAAGTTGACCCATGGATTATCTTGGTCGGCCATGACACATCAAATGAGGTTAGGACATGTGACTAAGTCATTTCATATTATTAAAACATTATTTTTACCTTAAATTACACTAATTACCTCTAATCGCGATTAAAAACTTAAAAGTTACTATTCACCAAAAAATTATTTTAATCCCATTGAACCAAATTTTACATCCTAATGACAACCATGTGTATCGGATTTTTGAAATTCCAATCACAGATGTGGTGAGGTTTCATTTAAACAAAAAATCGGTTTTTAAACTACCACATAGTGGTTTCACTATTCATCAAAAATTGAAGTTTTTCAGAAAAATACAAAAAATTAACACTAAGATACATTTGATATTCCGAATTAAAAAATGATTTATATTTGAAAAAATTCAAAACATATAAGTTTCATTAATTAATTTAATAATTAATTCCCACTGTCAAAACAAATAGCGTGTTTTTAAAAAATAATATCTATTAAATGACTGACACTAGTTTAAGTCAAATTTCAAAGTGAAATTAATTCTAATGACCACTATTGAATTAAATGGTAAAAATATAATCTAATTTCACTTTAAAAAAAATTCAAAAGATAATCTAGTCATATAAATAAATTAGATTAAAAATTTGTTTTGAATTAAAATACAACATTTTTCAGTATTCATTAAAAAATTGAACTTTATCGAAAAAATAACAAAATATTACTTAAAGTAAATTTTGAGGTCCCGATTCTGAAGAAGAATTTTATTTTGTCAAATATAACAAATAAAATTGTCAAAAAGTGGATTTAAAAGAGTTTCTCAATCAAAAGGCAGTTAATCTACCTTTTAAAGAATATTAGAATGATTACGCTTAAAATTGGATTCATTCACATTTTTAATCCTCTAACATTTATTTGAAAAAGTAAAAATATTATAGAAACATATATAATCATTTTGTAGTTAGTTCTGTTAATTCTCTCCATTAAAATGGATAGGCATTAACTACCATTTAAAATAATATTATTTTATTATTAGAGTGCAACGTAAGATTTCAAAGAAACTCGTTGTTGCATATTGGGTATGACCTCGATCATAGCATTCCCTTTCAAGTAATATTAATATTTTATTCAAAAATATGGATAAATATGAAAATTTCATATTCTTTATTTACCTGGGGTGTTACACACACATTCATGTGCTTTGAAAAGGCCTTTTTATTTTTTGGTTATATTTAATATAATATTATTTTATGAGTTTTCAATTATATATTATTAAATTAAATAATATGTAAAACGTTTCATCCCACCTTGTAATAATATTTATGACCTGTGTGTACATGTATGTTTTAGGTAATTCTATTATCATATCCTTGGTATCCCTCACATGTGTATGAATTATATAACATATGTAATATCTAGAGTATATAATGGTGTATGTCATTGGTTCATGGAATAATTAAGGTTGAGGTGGTTAAAGACGGATCTGAGAAAAAAATATCCAGTGATATACATTGGATTAAAGGTGGGATACAATATCTTAGGCCAAGATTGGAATAAGGGTTTTCCCCAAGGAACATATGTTATTATATTTTACACTCAATAAATCATCCTTTAGACAAATATCAATATTATGTTATTATTTATTTAGAATATATTTTTCGAATACGTGATTGTTTTGTAGTTATAACTCGACAATCAAATAAATTAGTTGACTAATATAAAAAATTGACTTAAAATAATTGGATTATGAATACATGTTTTATTAAAATATGGTTAATTGATAAATTAAATTCTACTTAAAATTAAAAAGACATATAAAGGACAAAAAATATAACTTTTTCCTAAATAAATAAAATCCATGAATATAATATTATTTTATAATTTTCTTCTATTACATGATTAGGAATGAAACCCTAGAACTACCTATTTTTTCATCCATGTTTTTGGAAATATAATTTTATTAGGAAGTTCGAATGATATATTTGGGAAAAATAACCATTTTATATAAAAATGAGTAACCCTAGCTTGGTATGATGATACATGGAGTTATGTTTTTAGGAAAACTGAGTGTTGGTTTTGGCATTTGGGAGTTCACATAATGGATAATGAAGATAGAATCATATAATTGTTAAATAATTTTCTACCTAAATACCTTCATGTAATTTAATAATACATTATTTGGGTTATTAATATTGTAATATAGATCCTGACCACTAAAATATCAATAAAAATAGACATTCATAGTTAATTATGATGGCTTTTATGACATGATAAAATATAAAGTGACATATTAATAAATTTATTTCCTTTTGTTTTGGTAATAAGATAAATTATCAGTAATATTAACCCAATATTTGTGAAAATTAATTGAATTTTAAATAATTACTACTCTATCCCTATGAAAAATCTAGGATTAAGGCAATATCATTACAAGAACAGTCATATATGAATAGTACATTTGTATGATCATCATAATATACTAGGAATATAAGCTAAATGAGATGGAGTACCCATTTCATAACATCACCACTATGGATATATCGATTAAAGTGTTACTTTAATTTGAGAAACACTTTTATGATGCACCAAATGTTCAATTTTTAATGTTATCCTCCATTCCTAGTGAAATGAAAATATCACTTGATACCACATATTAATATTCAATGATCAGTAATCTATATGATCATTATCAGGAGAAACCTAAACCACAATGGTTTTGGAACTCTATGTTACTCTTTAAATGTAATTGTAGTGAAGGCACACTAGTTAGGCATCATGTATTAAATATTATTAGATATGTTAAGAATATATAAATTATTGGGTTTAAACTGAAAAATTAATTTTGAATCAATTTCATTCTCACTTTAATTCCGAAAAATATTCTCTACATTAATCTTCATTTTCATATAGAATATATAGAAACGTTACTCCCAAATATCCTCCCTAAATTTTACTATCCTTATAAGGAACTGAATTAAAAAAATTCTTCTATAAATATGGTTAATAAGAGTAATGGAATTTCAAGGCAAACAAAGACTAAGTCTAAGAATATGGATTATATATACCACACTTTTATAAAGTGCAAGTCATAGGTAATGTGAGGGAGAATCATGTTTCCTATTTCTTATGTGGAATGAGGGGCTATTGGATAGAAAAAATAGAAAATGGTAGGTAAGAATGATTATGATTCTCAGATGTTCATTATGGGGTATAAAATTCCCATTTCCATTAATTGGGTATTCAATTCTCAATGTGGTTCTCACATTTTCAATATAATATAGAACCTAAGTATATTTAAGTATATTCACTTTAGTATGTTTTTTCTTCATAAATGAAAATTTTATTTCAATATTTTTTTCCAAAATCATTGATATATCTTCAGGGAAATTTTTAAGAGAAACATACATGTAATGTTTTTATTAAATTCACTTATTAATTTCTTCATATCCAAATCATTAATCTGTATGTTCCATTTTCTGTATCGTAAATGATTCTACACAAGTAGAAACCCCTTTTCATTTATAACCTATAACAGGAGATTGAAAATTTCATCCGTTTATTCCATGAAATCCATCAACCAAGAATCATTATAATTTTATACCATTGAAAAGTGAAATATATATAATTTCATTCAATTATAAAAGAACTCCAAAATTTTGATCTATCGGGTTAACACATAATTACTACCATAGACACTAAAACGACGTGTTCAGGCCTAATGAAACCCTGAGATGGGGTGGGGTGAATTAGGGTGTAACCAATTTTAATTATTTAGGACATATTTTTTGATTTTATAATTGGATATTATCATTATAAATATATTACTTGTGTTCAAATGATTTATTCACTCTCAACCACACAAAAACCCTAAATGAGTATAGGAATGAAGAGTATTTGGGGTAAGAATAATTTTTTAATTAGTATAACAATAATTTGATACTCTATGGAAAAAATAGTTGTTTTTTACAAAAATAAAATCTACCAAAAATAACATTGTTGATCAAAATAATAGCTCATTTAAAACATATATTCATCCTTTGTTCTTTGTAGACGGTCTTTTTATTTTCACTCCTTCCCCTTCATAATTCTGATATGAACATCAATCAAAAAAACATTCTCCCTTATAGAATAAATACAGAACTCAATAATTCAAATTTATTGTCTTTAAATCCTTCTTCTTTATCTTTTTTTCACTATATCAATTTTCATTATTATCAAAATAAAATCCTTGAATAAGGATATTTGGTCCTATTTTTTTACTAGGGGTGTATTGATGATTTAAAAAATGTATTCTCTTCAATTATCAACTACTTCATAATATTTTAATTTTGTCTCTTATGATAACATAAACATATTAATATTGTTCTTCTATTTTAAGATGACCTCACAATTTTATATATCAATTTATTGTATTCTAAATTTTGAAATATTTTTTTTCATCCATATTTGTACTATAAATCTATTATTTTGATGAAATATATTATTACTTTTCTAATGTTATCGTATAAAATTTTATTATGTTAAATACCAAGAAAATCACTTTGATTCTTATAGAATCACTGACAAAAAATTTTCAGTTTGAAAGAGTATTTTAAAATAAGCCATTCTCTGGATGATATAACATTAATGATGCCACATTCATTTTTTCCTTGAATTGTATCTTGGGATAACATGATAAACCATATTTATTTCAACTATAAATCTAGTAGATTTAAATATAAGGCTTGATAGAATAAATTAAAACCTCACAGTTGATAACATTTCTTATTAATATTTTCTATGTAACTACATGGGGTTTCTCCATTTCGACGAAATAAACCATCCAATAAATCCAATTGATAAATTAATAAAAAAAATCACTCCCTTCAACATGATCCAGTTATCCTATTTTTAAGCTCTATTCAGTTAGAATGATTTTAAAATAATGAAATAATAATTACATATTATCTAGAAACCATTGGGGAATATCATAAGTAGTTGAATATTCAAATTTAGAATAACATCCTTGTAATATTCTATTATTTTTCTCTTTTTTTGGATTCATTTAATTCACTAAAATATTAAAATAATATTATATTAAATATCAACATAGATTGTTGATTAAAAACCATGTATATATCATTTAATAATCTCCCTTATAACATCATATGCATAGTAATTTCACAATGTCATGGTTCTTATATCGCTCTACCTTTATCATTATACAGACCTTGTGCATTTTGATGATAGGTAATAATATTTGAAGGATGGTTATATATGTCATGTATTATGCCAATTAGACTCAATTAATGGTTCTTATTAAGTAAAGGGATGATATTAACATAGAGTCGAATGATTCTTTTGTAGAGAAAACTCATGGTTATAGATCCAGTGATTATGTTTATGTAAAAAAAAATTATTGGTTACAATGATTTTTGTAATAAAAATGTTGGATGTCAAGAAACATTAATATTTAGAATCAAATTTAACAATAACCTTCAATTATGCTGTCATTTATACCTTAACTATTTTTACATGTCTTCTTGTCAACTAGGATTCAAAAAATTAAATATAGATTTAATAAAAGTTATTTCAAGACATTTAAATTTATCCCCTAAACATAACTACGTTATGTCATAATACTATATCCATATGTTTGAATAGAATGTGCTATAATGAAATATATCAATTTTATGATAAATCCATAAATAAAAACAAGAATGATATTTTATTAAACAATCCTCAATGAAATACTTCATCAATACCCATTGAGGTGTCAGTAAATCATTCCATTTACTATCATTCATTTATATTTTAAATAAATAAATTTTCCTATATTAATTATTTAATATTTAAAAATAAAACAAAAATCCCATAGGTTCTATCAAATGTTTTCTAAATGTTATATATTAGGTTTAGATCACATTTGATAAAAAAAATAGTTTTCTGAAGGAAATGAAGTGTAATTATAATACAATCCAAACATTTTTTAAATTATAGTTCTTTAATGATAACATTATGAGAAAAATGATAAAAATATAATGGGGTTAAAATATTTATGGTTTTTTATATTAAAAGATCATGGAATAATTGTTTCCTATGAATCAATTATAAGAACCCAATATTTATTTGGATTTTTAATAAAAGCGTTTTTTTACATAATTCATAAAGGATAGTTTATTATATTTGTTATAATAAATTGGAACCTCTATCCTGATTACAAAAGTCCAAAAAATAATGAATGAAATATTAAAGGAACTTATGAGATCAATTATTTGTCCATAGGCATAAAAAAATATAGAATGAAACAAAATAAACATTAGTAAATGTTATTCTTTCCCGAATAAGAAAATTGTATATAGTTCATAATATTATTATAAGAAAAGATGATGAAAAATATATATTAACCAAAAACTAATTAAAAAACCCATATTTTCTAGATTTAGTTCAAAATAATTTTTAAAATTCCATGATCTGAAATATGATAATTGATGCGATATATATTTACTGTTATTTACAGATGAATTATGTAGTATTAAATGTTTAATTTCCACGTTACACAATGTATAGGTGATTCGAAATATCATGAGAGTCAATAATTTTACTGAAAATAAATATAATGGAAAAATCATAGAATTGAGACAATATAATAGAACTAAATATATTTATATATATTAACGTTAAAACATATATTAATATGTAAGGTAGTATATATTGTGTTACAATGGATGTAAATACACAGAAAAAAATAGTTTTGAAATGAGAAAATTGGTCAATAAATAACATAATAATTTTGAAGTTAGTTGAAGGTGGATTATAATGGCATTTAAGATAATGGTTATAGAAACTTTTGTTTATTATTAAAATATAATTTTTAAGCAATTGAATGTAGGTTTATTTTTATAAAATTACACAAAAACAAAAATAATATTTTAATAACCATTTATACCTTATTGATAAAATATTTGTCCAAAAATAGTGATTGAAATATATTATATCATGGTTGAGCAATTAATAAATGAATATTTTTTTGGAAACACCATGAAGAATAATATATATAATGGTTCTAATGAGAGGATTGAAACCCCCATTTTTTAAAATGTTAGATGAATATAAATGAAAATTAATTATTTATCTTATTTAAATAACTGATTAGGATTTAGGGAAAATAGTTTTTTTATTTATTAAAAACATGTATAAAAAAATAATCCAAAATTGAATTGAAATATTATATTATATTTTATAGGACTTATTCACGTAAAAAAGCTATAATAATGAATAAAATTAATGAATATTTTTTGGTGGAAATAACATAGTGGATATCAACACCCAAGAAACATAAAGTATAGTAATATTTAATGAGAAAAGTTGTTATTTGTGGTAGAGAAATATTATTTTGATGAGGTAGAAATGGATGATTCCCATTTCATAGATATGAATAAACTATTTTATTTAATTTTTCTAATTCAAACATTATATATTTTAAATAGTAAATATTTATAAATTATAATTTGAATAGAATTACTATTTAGAAAAAATTATTTGGAGAGTTATTATTATTTTTAAGAATAATAAATTAATTTAAAATCAAGAAAATTTAAATTTTAAAGTATTTATATTCAAGAAAAATTATTAATTTTTTAAATATTGGGGTTGGAGCCTATTTTGAAAATATTTTCAGTATCTCATTTTTTTAGAAAAATAGACCCATCACATGGGTTGTAAACCTAGAGGGAATTAAAGCCCAATATATATAATTGAATTAAATATTTTACCCTAATGTCCCCTTTGGTAAATAGTTCTAGTACCTGGCATGGTACAACATTTGTTGTAGAGCCCTCATGTTTACATTGATTCAATAGTTCCACAACTACTATAGTATAACTATGGTGCTGCTATAGAAACCTATGTTCAAAATGGTTTAAACCCCCAAACATGCTATATTATTATGATGTACTTACCATTAAGACTAATCCAAACTATAATTACTTATTAAAATTAATTAATGTCATAACATTTCTAATACACATAATAATTTAATGATGATTCGTAATTTGTATGGATGATATAAAAATAATTTCACTAATTTTATTATAAATTTAAATTATATATTGAATAAACATTTTTTTAACAAATATGGTATTAGAAGGAGGTATATCTATTGAAATAGGCTAATTATTGGTTAAAATAAGTACCCAATCATGGTATTTAAAATATGATATATAACAATGGAATATAGAATTCATAATTAGAAGACATGACCCTCATTTTTATTCACGAGACAATATAATGTGTCAATCATGATAATATTTTACATACACGATATACTGTTTTGAGAATTTAATCATAATTCAAAAGAAAATTTGTGGCAATATAAAAGTTCTTAATTTTCATTATCAATGAATGGAAATCATACATAGATCATTTGGATATAATTATCTCAAATAGTTGAACATACTTTTGTTTCCCATAGTTATTAAGATAATGTATTATAATAAATATTACAAACCCTAAATATTAATCATATTTTTACATTCATTATTTTTGGGACTAAATTATGGATGAATGTTAAATGGAAAATTAGTGTATGTAACACATTATAATATTATGATTTTAGGTTTTCAATACTTCTAGGATAGACGATGAGATATTATTAATGCCAAATATTTGTCTACAAACATCGATATTAAATGTAATAAGGATCATTATATTTTTATTAACTTTTTGAAGATATCATTTTGATGAGTGGAAATTTTTATATTTTCATACATAATATAAAATACAAAAAATATAGAGGATTTTTGTGAGGTAAAATAGTTTGGAGAGGTTTTAAAAATACCCAATTAAGTGAGATAAATTTGTTGTGTGACATTGAATGAAACAATATAAAAATTTTTCATGTATAAATGGCCTTCATTATATCCTATCAATAAAATATATTTCCATATTAATTTTATATTAATAAATAACTATAAGAACTAAAATAATTTTTAATCATTCCCCTGAATCATTTATATATCATAAAATGTGTTATAAATCACATATAATAATTTATTATAATCTATTTTTCTTATAATATTGAGTCTTTATACCTCATCATTAAATAAAAATTGAAAAAATAAATTAAGAACATAATATTTTTGATATTAATTAATCATGTTGATGATATTTAATTAATCCTTTATCATGTATTACATTTTAAAATTAGTTATTTTTTTTCCAGGGTGCTAAATTTACCTTAATAAAAAAATCATACCCCCTATCATTATTCTAAACCATTTCTACAAATATAACTTTGATATTTCAATAAATCTATTATTTTGATTTATTTAGAATTTTTTATTAATTTATGTGAAGTACATAAGGATAAAATTTAAATATATGTTTACATGTTATTTTTCAAAAATGGATGTTGTTTTTTGTGATGGGGAGTATGATCATATCAGTAGATGATTATTTTTGATTTTAAGGAAATATTGTTGAGTTTATAATTATAAATATAATCCGATGTTTTTTTTTCATTTTCAGTCACTGTAATTACATTTCTCATTTCAGAACTCAAATTATAGTATTTGTTTTATAACTATCTTGAAAAATAAAAGATTAAATTATCTCTTGGTATTTTAATATTTCTAAAGGGATATATTAATAAAAACAATTAATTTTTCTTTTAGTGATTATGTTTTTACAAATATATTAATTTATTTAATTTATTTAAATATCCAAACCATGTTTACATGAAGATTTATTAACATGGAGTGTCAAAAGATATCCAGTCTAAGTCCCCATCTACTAGAGGCAATATACTATTGGATGGGTATTAATATAGTTATGGAGAGACTACTCCATAAAATAAAATGCTAAAGGGTCCAACCCAAGGATTCCAAAAATATATCTTGACTAAACTTTGTAATAGACATACCAAAAACCAAATTATATAAAATATGGATATAAAAGATCAATATGAAGTCTAGTATATTTAAATTAAATAATAAATCTGATATTAAATAATAATATTAAAATAACAATATTATAATATACTTATCAATAAAAAAATAAAATACTTATAGTTTATGCCCATGGAAAATATATAAATTACAATATAAAAATAAATAAACTAGCCATATTCTCTATTCACATATAGAATTCCTACAAAAGAATCACCATCTACAAAACTTATCATATTTAAAAATAAAACTATCTCCATGATAATACCATCACCTATATTGAAATATATCATTTTCCAATAAAAATGGAAACTATTGGAAAATATTCTATCCAGGGGTGAGTCTAAAACCCCAATTGGGTTCCCCCAGTATCCTAAATACATTGAGATTTGGTGGTCATGTGCCTACATATAGTAGCATTTGGTTACTATCTACCAAAACTACTATAAAAATTACAAATGTATACACATGATATGTTGTCATGGATTTAGACCATTAAATAGAATAATACACACAATCCATTGAGCCATACTATAATGTTACCCTATTCGATATAGGTCCCACCCATATTTGATCAGATTAATGTATATTCTAATATCATAATGAGTTATAATGAGTGTAACTAATAATAAATTTCATATATTTTAAATGGAAGGAAATATTATGTACCATTGACCATCCCCCTCAACCAAACCAGCCATCCAGATATCTAACATATCGTCCTTTTATACATACTCTTTATAAAACACATGTAGATGATTCTCATGATCCATTGAAGAAATGGGGGAAAGGTTATCATAATCTTCGTGTAATGGAATTTTATTTACAATTCATTAATTCAGTTTAACCATCCCAAAAACACCCAATTCAAATATAAATTCTTGACATAAGTATAAGTGTACCTATCTTAGGTCACTAACCTACAAGAATTTACACCACACATGGTCATTATTTTGGAATATATTCCATCCATCAGATCATAGGGATCTTAAAATGCCATGTCCTACATAGTCATCTATGGTCTATGTCACTCACAAACATGTACTAAAGTTGTCACCATACCCACCCTAAGATAATCATTGTTCTTTACTCCAAACATCCACTTCATCCTTAACCAAAGACCTTATATAACATTTATTGATGACACCCTCCTTCGAATGGTACCTCTCCAGTGTCTCAATAAAGGATATGAATGGATCACCCTTGAGTCCTACAGTTAAGAACAATTCGGTTGGAAATTATTAAAAGGATATAAATTTCCCACATATGGTTGGAATTACCCAGTATAATATAAGATCAAGATATTTGATATCAATGATAATTAAAATCACTATTATTAAATAAAACAATTTTACCAAAAACCTATAATCATAACTTAATTGGGTAAACATATAAATTGGTCTGCCAATAAATCCCCAAAAAATAATAAATAAGCAACACAAAATCAACTACAAAGTCCAATCTTGTAATATCAATCATTATTTACATAGTCCTCTTGGAAACACAAAAACATTTTTATATAAATATGTGTAGTGGGAATATATTAATAGTTAGTATAATTATACCAATAGTGTATCATGAACATTTGAAAATATTTTATTAATTCTCTAGTTTTGAAAATTGGAAAACTGAAAACAGATAAACATGTAAACTAACTAATCCAGTTTTCACCATTGTATTCTAAACAAATAATTCATCCATTTATTTAATGATAACAAGAAACATATCAATAATAGGGTACCAGATAAATTTTTTATCTTATTTCACACTCTCACACCCTAATGTCCAACATCCTTTAACTCACAAATAATTCATATAGTATCCCTTCTTGAAAAAACCTAGACGTTCACATCACATCACATCACACCTGAAGGAAACTGGGCCATCACACCACTTTACTTATAATCCCATAACCTATACACCTGGTCCATCACAATTCATCACATCTAATTTTAAAACCACTATAGTTGGGTATCATGAATTGGGAGGAAGTCAACCACATGTCATCCTACTACCAAGCATAAAACCTACCATAATCTATCACATAAAACATTAACAGTGTATAGTTTTTAATTTGTTCGACCATATCTAAGGCTTGTATTCATTTAATAGATGGGAGAGTGGGGATGATATGGTATCCATTCATCTATCCTCAAAAATAATATATTGGTATAATCACCCCAAAACAAATGTTTGTTAGCTTTTAGTCCTCCACATCAATGGGGTTTATATAGATATCATAGTATATATTTCAAAAATATATAATATTTATAGCTAAACACAATCCCCAGATATGTGATTATGATAATATCACTAAAAAATTTCAATATGACCACTATACCTCACAATATCTAAAACATTCATGACCACCTCTAAATGTACACCACTACACTTTAAACCACAATCTAGAAGATAAATTCTACCCTTTCATTTTATGTAAATCCAATTTCCATATTTTCCAATATAAACAAATCATTATTCTGTACCATTTATTACCCATTTTTGAATTTTTTATGTATACATCCCATATAATTTAAATCATTCACTAAAAATTTAATTCTATTCAATTTTATTTCTTCATTTTCAATTTAGTCATATTAGATTACTAATATGAATGTAGAACAACACACCACAACACACCATGACACCCTCTTCATGCCAACCTACCCCAAACTTCCACTATCAGACAACCCCATCCACCTTCCCATCATAACTATCACATACCACACCTACATCATCTATATAAAAAGAAATTTTTATCCACACAACAAAAATAAACATCACTACCACCAAACAATATCACAAATCTACACCATAAAAAAATCCAAACATCATGTCCAAACTACAGATTTCATATTTATCATGGAGACATGATCACAATCCACATTAATTTTCATTGGAATTATAAAAAAATTGAGATTCTAGGTGAAACAAATTTAGTAGAAGGATATTAGTTATAAGAATAAATTTTTTTGTGGTGATTATAGAAAAATTCACTACATGGTTTCTATATTAACATCAAACATAGAGCTAAAAAATTCCTTAACAAGCATATTTTTTATTAAGTCCTCAATCTCTAACAATATCAATATCAGAAATATAAAAATTTGTAAAACATGGATTTCATTACCCTACATGTTAAATTTCAATTAATCCAATTAATTATCTTCATTAATATTGTGCATATTATCATACAATGAGATAAAAAACTAAAACCCATCTTGAATGATAAAATTAGATGACAAATGAAGGATCCATTTCTATAGACGAATTCTGTAGAGCTACTTCACATGGGTTATAATGAGAGTGTGACCACTATCACATAACCTAATGAAGTAGAAAACCTTGACCACCCTAAACACATTACCTAGAAACATATTTCCTCCCAATATTCAACATACCAAAAGGTTCCCCAAAATAGAAACCACTGTGGAATGAAAAACTTGTGGAATAATTGGTAAGAAAAGATGTCGGACAATCCTATGACCCCAACAAAAAATCTCCCATGTATGGGTTTGAATTACACCAAAAATGGGATAACAGACCCCCATATGATGAACATCGGTTTCAATAGAGTTCTGAATAATATTAGTGGAGTGATGGAGTTAAAGTGTATTTTGGGTTTTGTAGGTGGTCTATAAAACATAAGCTCATTGAACATCCCAATTCATTATGTCACAAAATTGTTGAAAAATGAAATGTAATGGTGTAAAGGTGAGGAACATGTGTTTCAGGGCTGGTCGAAGCCATGTTTATGAATAGGGAGTTTTTACACATAGTATATTTTGAAAAATATTTAGATGACCACAGTCCAGCCATGGAAACTAAATCAAATAAAAATACCACTAGGAAGGGTGTTCTATCCTAACCTAAATCCACATTATAGTAATCAATAATTTGACTAAACCACCAAAAACTCACCCTTTGGGCTCCATAGTACCACCTGGGACTCCCCACCAATTATATTCCAAAACTGATAACATGAACATACTCCTCCACTACCCCCACACACCACAACTGTCTTATCCACAATAGAAAATACATCATTAAAATTTAACCCCATACTCTCAGCCACATGACTTCCTTAAAATAATCTTCCACTCTCCACTCCATCACCCACTCCCAATCTCCCTAAAACATCCACTGGACCCCACTACCACTTGAATTTCCATAAATTAGGTGTCATAATGTTTAGAATATTACAATGGACCATAAAATACTTATTTTAGACTTCATTAAATAAAATTATATTTGATATTAAAATAAATAATTTTAAACAAGATTAATTTAAGTAAATAGAATTTATTTCCAATGATTTTAATTTATATAACTCATTGTTTTAATTGAAACTATATATTTCCAAAAAATTATAAAATTTTCGTTTATTCAAATAATAATCTAATATTAATAAATATTAATATATACTAATGTAAATATAAAATTTAACAATAATAATTTATAAAAATAATAATTATTTTATGGAAATAAAATTAAATAATTTAAATTACGTGGTTCCAGATACAAAACCCTTTATTACAAAATAGTCTTCCTTTAGGGTAAGTTGAATGATGGTAGTTTTTTATATGGGTGGTTCATGGGGCATGGTTTGGATGGTGATCTCTATAATCATTAACTTATACCATAAAAAAAATTTCTTAAATTTTAATTATTCAATATCAACATGGTCTTCAATAAGGGTGATGGTCATTAATGTTATCTCCCTCATAATCACTAATAAATCGGTTTCAAAGGTTATGATCCTTCTAGTTGAGGAAATTTTTCCATTATATATCAATTAAAATTTATCATTAAACTTAATATATAATAATAATATTAATCACTATAGAATTTTAGTAATAATTATTGTTATGATTTATAAGGACTTATAATCTCAAATAAAAAATAATATAAATATTTTACAATGATTTGAACACAAATGAAATATAGTGCATCAGTTATCTATAAAAACATTAGTTGGTAAGGTATTATTCATTTATAATGGAGTTACAATTATAAATGTATTGGTTTTTATATTCTTCAACAACTAATATATTTTTTCCCTAAAATTTTATTTCATACACTAAATCATTAGAGGGTGATTTTGTTCATTGTCTCCCCTAGTAACCTTATTTCCTCTTCAATCATGTGGATCCACAATTGTACATTGACCAAGTGAGTTTTAATATAATTTATAAAACAGTATCTACAATCTTATATCGTCATAGAGAACTCCTAATATGAAAAAATGTTCTCTAAAGGTACCATCTAGGTATTAAGTATATATGAGGGGTTCGACATGTACTTTTAAGACTTTATTCATTGAAGAAATCATTTACATGAGATAGATTAGGTGGGAGTGTTATTAAATAGAACAAATATATGATTAAACCAAGGATCTAAAATGGGATGATTTATCAAGGACTACACTTTCCCCCCTTCCAAAACCTTATTACATACTTCTGGAGTGATATAAAATGGAACACCAAATATTTTATCCCAATCTCTATGTCTCATTGCTGATTGTATTCATAAAATTTATATCAACATTATTTATATTCCATTTGGAATAAAATTGTTAGATCATTCATTGTAAACTGTTGTATATGATTTCATCCCATAAGCATATTCTCTTCAAAATCATACCAAAATGTTAGAGTCTAACACCTATTATCGTATACAACCACTTTAGATGATGTTTGAATGTCAGAATGTAAATTGTTGTTATATGTGAAGTCATGTATGGGTGGTGTTAATTACATTATCCTTAAAAATCCATGTAATGTGATATCAATATATCCTCTATAGTTTTAATGGTTCTCTCAGATAGACCATTAGTTTGAGGTTGGTAAGTTGTGATGAAACCAAATCATTAATGAATTCATATATAAGGCTTCTCTCGAACAACGAGGTAAACATTTGATCTCTATCAAATATAATGGATAGTGTTACTATATGACATGTTACCACCATAGTTATTTATATAATAATGTGTTATTAAAGAGAGAAATGTTCCACTATCGTAATGAAATGCACCAACAATGTAATTTGATCTGCTACGACTAAATTTGATTTGTTACCTTCAAATTTCCTCAAGAATCCTTCAATGAAATCCATTGATCTGTTTTAATATATATATATATATATATATATATATTGGCATGGTAAATTTATACATCATAATGTTGTAATTTTATGAATCATCAATGATGTACTCGTATTCCAAACATCATGATAAAAATTATGAAATATTTATATTCATATCATACCACAATATGTTCTGTTTCAGATCCCTATATATATTAGGTCCACCAAGATGAATTGAAAATGATGATCTATATGAATCATCAAATATTTCCACATTCATTAATGGTTTTAAAGGGAGATTTATGTTGTTTAAAAACCTTATAACTCCATAATTACCACCATTGAACACTAGAATATTATTTTCTATTGTATATAGCTCATAATCATATTTTTGGCCCACCATGTTCAACTCAATAATGGATTGTTGAGTAGTTATTTGAGAAATGGAGGATATAATTCCTTATACGATCCTAATTACCTTCCTTTTCATATCCATTACAATTGGATCCCTTTTAGTCATATTCATGGATATGTTTATGATATCCTTTCTTATCAGAGTGTCTACCAATTTATTAAACTTTCTATGAGGTTTATGTATAGAATAACAATAATCTATTATCGTCTCTGACCACCTTCATTGCTTCATATTGGATTCCTTTTGTGTGAATATATAGATAAAGATATTATGGTCCCAATATATATCACCCATTCCCTATTATGAAAAATAATTCAAAATAAAAGAGTGAAAGATTAGTTAATTCAATTCTAGATCAGGTCATATGTAGTTATTCTCATGGAACATTATTTGATGGGAGTTATAGGCTATCACATTAACATTTAGTGTCACAACACTAAAAATCCTTTTTTAGATGAATTATTTTAGATCATAAGTCCTTCCCCGTGATGGTGTGATCTCAGAATATGTGTAATTATTATCCTCTTATTTAAATTTTCAATTCTCTCATCACATTAATTTTTATTGATAAAAAATAATCACATTATAGTTAAAATTGTTTGGGGGTTGGACAACTGTAAGAGGTTTCTCCGAAATTGATGATAGTACCCCTCTACTAAAAGGAAACCTCATGATCTCTACCATAAAAGATAGTCTATGAAATCCTTTAATTATACAATATTTATAGGATCCATATGATTTTAATTTCAAGTGATAACATTCCATTATAATGAAAAATTTTCCATCCAAATCCCGTAGTTACTATACTACTCATATAACTCATCCTTTCAAAAGATCATCAGTAAAACATTTAATTTCTCTTCATGTTACAACATTATTTTATATTTGATTAGAATATAATCTAAAAATTTTAGAAAAAAAATTATCAATGTAATCCCTATATACTCTTCTAATTACATTAATGATGATAACATTGTAATTAGTGAGTCTATATGGAATCTCTATAAAATCATAGTTCATATACACTACAAAAAATGTCTTGGGTGTCTCTTCCTTCTTTAACTTTACTAGATAATATTTTTACTGAGATATACCTATGAGATGTATTGGAATACATGTAAAATATAGAAACTATCATCAATATGTGGAAGAGGTTACTTATTCCTTATCATTGCCTTGTTTAGCTCATGATAATCAATGTAGCGGAACAATGACCCATATTTCTTCTTGATGAAATAGATCAATGCACCCCATGGTGACGCACATGGATGTGTGGAAACTTTATATATGTTATCTTATATTTTACTCTTTGTTTATTCATGATCAATAGTGTTCATTAAATATGTAGTATTAGATTTTATAAAGGTTCCATGTATAAGTTCTATTGGAAACAAAGCCTCCCAGTTAAGAGGAACACCAAGCAATTAGTCGAGAAACATGTCAACATATTCTATTACTATGGGAATGTAATAAAATATTATACTTTACAAAATATTAATCATTTAAAATAGATAAACCACATCATATATTAATAATATCTATGATAGTATTGAAGATTCAAATCAGATCTCTCCCGCTCCTAATATCTTTGTAAAATTCAATAGTGATTTTTGATATGGTGGGTGATTTACATTTAAAAATAATTTATGCTTGATATATTCATGGAAATCAAATCCAAACATAGAATAGAGTCTTATTCACTAATGTAGTATCACAATGTTCCCTGCAACATCCATCAATCAAATAATGATCAGGGAGAAGTTTCATTCATATTAGGATGAAATGTGGATCAAGAACTACCACCTCACCCTAGTCAGTGACGCCACACCCTAGGATGATGGAAATTGTGTGGGTCCATGCTTCTCCAGAGGGGGAGGAACCACCATTACCCTCCATAGGGGTCTAATCCTGATCATTATCTCCCTTTTTAACATAACCTTTCTTCCACTTTCCCTAAAAAATTTCTTTTCCCTAATCATTTTCATTGATTTGATGGTTTTTGTAGAATACACTCTTGGGATTAGATTTCATGGGTGAATTTGATATTCAATATCCTATTTGGTTGCATGATTTAATCATCACCTTCAATATATGGATATGTTTGTTATATTATTCATTGAATTATGGGGTTTAAAAGACCATAAAATAGCATATCTTCTTGATAATTGACATATAGTGGAATTATTTTCTTCTAAAGAGGATCAAGTATTATCTTGGTCCAGTTCTCTCGAGGTTGCAATAGATTTTTTTTATTCTTGTTCATGAGGTCCTATAATTTCCACATTCACTGTGACCCATATATATTGACGGTTTGGATAATTTTATTTTCCAAACTCCCCTTTCCATTTCAAAACCCTCCAATCATTTGAATTCAAGTGAATTTAGAGGGTGAGTATCTATGTTATGATGGTAAAAATTGTGTTGTTTTTCACTTGATTTCACTACGAATATGTGTTAGTGTACATGTAACCTGAAATCCAGTTTATTTTATGTAGAATTCAATTAGATAGGAATTTCAATACTTCCACTGTGTTTCTTTTTAGAAGTTTCTTTATCATTAGTCATTGTTGAAGTGTCTAGGTCATCTGATGGTTGAATGTCAGCACGAGATCATTAATCATTTTCAAAATATTACTATGGGGAGACAATTATATTTTAGTTGTGTTCGTGATTCAGTGGTTGTTTAGGGACATAAGGTGGTATAATTCTATGGATACATGGATCTAGTGGTTACCAATTTTAAAGAGGTTCATTTGAGTAATGATGACCCAAAAGTGGGATATGTGTTTGGGACGATAAAAATTCACATGGTATTTTCAAAAGTTAGTATCATGATCCGGTCAAGGGTTTCATGATATAAGATATAAAAATCCTCATTTTTAATTCAAGATAGCATCATATACAGTGGTTGCGAGTTTAGAAAACGGATCCATCAATAAAGATGGGTTTTAGGGGAAATGGGAAGTGTGTTGGGGATTTGGATATTCTCTACATGTGGCTCTCCATTTACCATATGAAAATGGTTTATTGGAATTTAGGACTCATGGAATGTAGGGAACAAGTGGTGGAGAGGTTACAACCAATCATATTGTCTCTATAATTTTCTGGCCAAGC
Source organism: Viscum album (assembly GCA_963277665.1). Classification (NCBI taxonomy): domain Eukaryota; kingdom Viridiplantae; phylum Streptophyta; class Magnoliopsida; order Santalales; family Viscaceae; genus Viscum; species Viscum album. The sequence goes on along the minus strand of OY728121.1, from coordinate 167,479,541 downwards.
ATAATTCTGGGAAAAAAAATTTGTAGGTCCGACCATTGATGGTTTGGTTCAGAATCAACATGAACTAATTCAAGATGAGGTTTCTTGTAATGTAAAAAGCTTTATTGTGGAAGTGTAAAGTGATGAGGTCTCAAGAATATTATTCATATGACATTGTGAAGGGTTGTCTTAATATAAGGCCTCACTATCCAAGGACGAATAAGGGTTGGAATGAAATTAATGATCCTAGAAGCTGCTTTCTTTTGATAAAACAGACACCCAAAATTAGTAAGAACTATTCCAACCTACAAAAACTGATGGACACAAGATCATAAAATAAGAAAAGGCCCTTGGAGATTGTACTCAATCATAATAATAAGAAAGATGGGGTGAAGTATTAGTGTGGATTCTAAATGATTGTCAGTGTTGATAAGATAGATATTGTGATAGAAAAAATGTAGAGGTTATAGGATTCCATGGAGAAGATTGAACACATAGAGAACACCATTGATTGGGGTGATCCCAATGTGAGAGAGACCACCATTCAATAAAACAGTGTTTCAAAGAGGTTATAAATAATTTCTAAACCTTGGAATTCATCATACACTTTTGGTATGATATGTTGGAATATTCCCTCTAGATTAATTCATCGCAAGAGGATGCTAATAGTATAGTTGAAAGACTTCTACTTGTGAGAACTCATAAATGGAGGAAAGAGTGGATCATCAAGAAAGATAGTATTCTAGTAAGAGGGTTTAATGCATGGAAAATAAAAATAGAGGAGAGCATTAAAATGTGGAATAAGTTGTCAAGCTAGTTTAAGGATTTTGAAAAAGATTTCTAGGATACAAATGAATGTAGTGTAACATCTCTTTACAGTTTCAGGTATCGATTAACCCTATTCTATTAAATTATTAATATATTACATTAAATGGGAAAAATTGTTTATTAGTTAAATGTGTTGTTTTTGTTAAACCCATCATGGAATGGTAACAATTCCGAATTAAAAATCCATAATATTCAATTTTTTTTATTTAAACACAGAGTAAGTATGAGTTTTTGAGGCCCATAATATCATGTAAATGAGGGAATAAAATTATAAAATATAATATATTCAGTGCCCACTTTTTATTCATAATATGTTAATAACTCCAAAATGATGATAATTTTGTAAAATCTAAGACTATTGTTATGTTTGAAATGTTTTTTTACCCTATAATGGGTATAATATTTGAAGGCACAAAAAATTTGGATGTCTCACTCAGGAGATAATGTTATTAAATAATATGAAATATATTATTTTTGAAAAATAATTAAATATCTCTGAAATAGTGAATCGTATGGGAAATATGGGAAAATTGATGGGTTTGGAATGAGGGGTTTAGCCTAGATAAGGTATAAAATTTCTTACTGCCAAGAATTTGGAATCCTCTATCCAAAAAATAACCCTTTTTATTTTAATTAATAGTTTATTATGGTTATTAAATAATTAATCATTAATATCCTTTAAATGGTTCATCATATGAGAAATCTAAGACCAGCGTTTGGTTTAGAATGGGGCGTTTACCATTGGAAGAGTATTTTTTAAGCAATGATCATTGGATGTTATTTTAGTTTTAATATTAAATAATTAAATAATTCACCAATTAATCTGATTTTTAGTTCAAATAAATAATTTTTTTATCAAGTCATCTTCTTCCTCCAAACAAAACGTGTAGTCCTCCCTTATTTACTAATGAGGTTTCTAAAACCTTCAATTTACCACAATTTGCACTGTTCTTAAATTAATGAGAATATAATAAATGAAAATCAATGACTCCACATAGATTTTTTGGTTGATTAATGGTTTAAAGTGGGTGTTTTAAAAATGTGTTTAGGGTTCTATAATTTTTGGTCCTAAAATACACAGAAAACATGGACTTCCATTTTGGTAGATCTTGTTGGATCCTGAGGATCTCAAAACCCCATAAGGTGGAATCGTTGAAGTCTCCAGTGGTCTAGTGATACATGGAAGTGTTCTTTCTATCTTTTTCCTGTGTAATATGTTTAGATGTAAATGTGAATTTTCATTTTTTATTGTTTTATTTCTTCTTCCAAAACTAATTTCAGAGATCAATGGTGGGATTTTATTAAACATTAAAATATAAAATTTTATATGGTTTGGTTGTCAAAAATGTTGTAATATAGATATAAAAATTATCTTCCAATAATTTTGTCAAAATCTCTAAACATAAATACGAATAATTATCAAATCAAATTTTCATTGAATGATAAACGATAATGTAAACAGTTTATAAAATGATGTTTAACAAATTATTAAAGTGTATTTGTAAATAATTATCAAATGATTAATACGTCGATAATTTATTTTGAGAATATAATGTTGTTAAAATAAGGTATATTATCATTAGATTAACAAGAAATGATTAATTAAGTGAAATTATCAAAAAATAACTTTGTTGACTTGAAAAATGATAATTTAGATAAATTATTGAATGGATAATTATTTAAAATTATCAGATGATTATTATTAGGATTATCAAAATATAATGAATTATTAAAGGATATATAAATATATATCTACATATACATCTTTTAATTACTTTGGAATTTATGGATAATTATATTAAATTTAAAATTATCAACATGTAATTGAATGAAATATCTAAGATAATTTGATTAAATATATTATCAAAGGATAATTAATATATTTTTTAGATGATATTTTCGAGATTTATCAGAGTTAAATAATTAATATTATTAAAAAGATCATTGGGAGCTTATCAAATACAATTATTCTGATGGATAAACGTGAGTGCATGCGTTGATTTAATGATAAACAGGATAATTTCCATTAAAGATAGATATTATCACATGTGACAATATATATATTTTATGAAACATATCGTGGTGAGAGAAATTATCATAACATGTTATACTTTAAAAAAAAATCCAGTGATTATACAGGATAACAATAATGTTATCACATATAACGTTCTTAATTGATAGTTTTAAAATTATATTTGATTGATAAAATATTACCACATAAAAAATTATTAATCGATAAGTTCAAAAACTTTCTTGAGAGGGAAACTATCATCACATCTGATATTTAATTTTATTTGTAATAATATATATGGTTTGGGTTCATAGAATCTGTGACGAAGATCGTGCATTGTTGTGTTAATGCTTATGATAATAATGTTGTGAGGAGGTGAACTGAACCACACATAGTGGTTTATCTTTTTACAGACATCGACAACCAATGAGGGGGGTGTTTCTGCTCTGATTAACAAAATTTATTATCATTATATTGCTTGATTTATTTCTAATATCAATTTAAATTCAATAGCTCAAATTTTCATCCAATTAAATTGATAAAAACCCCAATTCTAGGTAATCAGGATATTTGAAATGGTTTTGGGAAGGAAATTTGGAAAACCCCCGATTCTATTAAATTGGATGTGTTTATATAAATTGGATGATTTAAATTTCTTAATTTAAATTGTGGATTTGATGGAAATTATTGTAATTAAATAATATAATTTAATTGTGGAAATAAATTTTGTAATGGTGAAGTTGGTTTTGAATTAATTTCCAACTTCAGAAAATGGCTTTAAATTATTTTATAGAAACCCAGTGGTTTTATCTTGTGAAAAGGAAAGTTTTTGAATAAAACATGATTTATTTTTCAATGGAAATGAATTGGTACTTTTTAAATTGAAGAATGATATTAATAATATATTTAAACAGTCTTAAAATTATTAATATCTTAGGTTAAATGGGAAAAAAATTATTTGTAAAAAGTGACATTTTTGTTAAACGCGTAGAAAAATGGTAAAACAATCCCATGTAACACTATGTAATATTCAAATAACTATTTTTTTTAGTAAAACACTATGTATGTTTGAGATTATAAAGCCCGAAAAATCACATAAAAGGTGGAATAAAATTAGTAAATAGGATATATTAAGTGTTCACTTTTTATTTCAAATATTTTAATATCTCCAAAATGATGTGAAATTTAAGAAATCTAAGACCCCTTTTATGACCAAAATATTTTTTTAACCAAGTAGGGGTATAAAATTTGAAAGAACCAAACATTTTTTTGTCTTACATGTGCGATAATTTTATTAAATAATATTTAATATATTATTTATTAAAAATAAATAAATATCTCTCAAATGGTGTGTCCTTTGGTAAATCCGAGACCCCTGATGGGTCCAGAATGAGGGGTTCAACATGGAAAAGGTATAAAACTTGTTAGTGTTGAGAGTTTGGATTCCTCGCTAGTAAAAATATTCATTTTAATTTAATTAATTAATTATTCTTATTTTTAAAAAATATTTAATTAATATATTTTAAACGATGAATCGAATAAGAAATATGAGAACAATATTAGATCCGGAATGAGGCTTTCACCCTAGTCATGGTATACGTTTTGTACGAAATTATCATTTAGGTTATTTATTAACATTTAATAATTCAATAATTCAATAATTAATCTTATTCATAGTTAAAATAAAACATTTTTAATGGGTCATCTTCTTCCACCAAAGAAAACGTGCAGACCTCCATTATTAACAGAATATGTTTTTAAAACATTCAATTTACCACTTTTTGTACTATGATTAAATTATTAAAGGTATAATAAATGAAAATCAATGACTTCAAATTGAATTTTGGGTTTATTAACAGTTGAAAATGGGTGTCTTAAAAATGGGTTTAGGGTGCATTGTTTTTTTGGTCCAAAAATCCAAAAAAACATTGGTCATCCTTGTGGGTTGATCTTGTTGGATTCTGATGATCTCAAAACTCACTAAAACCCAATAAATGGAGTCTATGGTGGTCCGGTAATATATTTTAGTGGTCTTCTCAACTCTTGCATGTTTTCTGCATGAAGATGGAAATGTGAGTTTTCATTTTTTTATTATTTGTTTTATTCTTCCACAACTAATATCATAAATAAGTGGTGAAATTTTATTAATGTTATAAATCATAAATTATCAATGGTTGGTTTGTCAAAAAATTTAGAAGACATAAATAAAAATTATTAGCTGATAATTTCATCAAATTATCAAAAGGTAAATATGAATAATAATAAAATCAAATTATCATCGAATGAATAATGATAATTTCACCAGGTTATAAAATAAAGTTTAAAAAATATATCAAAGTGTAATTTTAAATAATTATCAAATGATAAATACATAAATAATTTATTTTGAGAATATAATATTGTTAAAAGAAAGGATATTCACCTAGAATAATCATGCAATGAATAATTTGGTTATGTTATCAAAAAATAACTCAGTTCTTTTAAAAAATGATAATTTTATTAAATTATTGAAGGGATAATAGCTTAAAATTATCAAACGTTAAATATTTAGATTATCAAAAGATAACGAATTATAAATATATATATATATATATATATATATATTAATTAAATTACATGTTAAATATGATTTTATTAAATATAAATTTATCAACGTGTAATTGAATGAAATATCAAAGATAATTTTTTTACATATATTATCAATTCTTAATTAGTATAATTATCAGACAATAATTTATGTATTTATCAAAGGATAATTATTAATATTATTAAAAAGGTAATTGTGAGTTTATCAAAGATAATTATTATGATCGATAAACATGAGCACTTTCATGGATCTAATGATAAACTAAATAATTTTCCACGAAAGAAAAATATTATATCAAGTGACAAAATATATGTTTTTTAAAAATAATTTTGGGGAGATAAATTATCATCACATGTGAGAATTTAAAATGACCACCCATATATTATCTATGAGAGAGAAAATGTTATCACATGTAATATTTTTAATCAATTGATTTCAAATTTTGTAAGAGAAAAAAAATATTACCGCATGTAATATTTTAAATTGATATTTCGAAAATTATTCAGGATAGTGAAACTATCATCTCATCTTATAAATTATTTCTTTTGGAAATAAAAAATATGGCTTTGGATCTTGGAACTCATGATGAATATAGATAATTGGTGTGTCGACGATTACGATAATAAGGTTGTGGGGAGTTTTATTTAACCACACATAGTGGATTATATTTCCACTATCATCAATGGCATATGAGGTAAGTGGTTTCATTCCAATTAGCCAAATTCATTATCATTGTATTTCGTTATATATTTCTATTGATGAATTCAATTTAATTGCTCAAATTTTCTTTTAATTAAATTGATAAAAACTGAAATCTAGTGAATTGAGATATTTGAAATCGTTCTGGCCTGGAAATTAAGCAAAACCCTAATTAAATTAAATTGAACATGTTTATTGATATTTATGATTTAAATTTTTTAATTTAAAATTTTGATTTCATAGAAATCATTTCCATTAATTTTATTAATTTAATTGAGGAAATAAATTTTGTACCTATAGAAATGATTTTTAATGGATTTCAAACAGTTGAAAATGTGTTAAATGATTTCATTGAAACCTAGTGGTTTTATCTTGTGAAAATTTAATGTTTTAAAAAGATCCTATATCATATTAAAATGGAATGAAATTGTATATTTGAAATAGAAGAAGGGGAGTCATCATATTTTTAAGAAGTCTTAAAATAGTTCACCCATAAAGTAAGGGGGCATGCAAGCCATAGGTAGTAAGTGAGTTATTTGTATACACTATATGTTATGACAACATTATGAAACAGAATTTTGGTGGGTCACATCCCCGATGGGTTGGTGACAAGACTTCTTTAGCTAGTGTCATCGGGATGTGTGTATACACATTTTGTGGGGTTCACATGGAGAATGTAAAATCTTATATCTAGTTATTACTATCATAGAATTTGGAAGATGACCATGTTACACACTTGTTTATTAATATTTGAGATATAAATGTATTCCGATGTTTGTTTTAAATACTTACATGCCTTCTGAATTTATATATACTATTTCATATAAATTTTTTAAATAATCCAATATATTAAAAATATTATATCATTGGTAATGTCATTACATAAAATATTTATTTACATTATATGAAAATGTAAAGATCATTTGATTTTTATATACTTTTTATTTGAAAAACACATTTATTTTAAAATTGAATGCTTTTCCTTGGATAATCTATATATGGATTCTATTATGGAATCTTTTGTGGTATCCTTATAGTCATAATCTCACATTACACTTTTTCCGTCATGAGTTGGAATACTTTCTTCTTGTAGGTTCATGCATAGGGAAGGGATCTCTTGGATGTGGATATATGTATTGAATTTTGGTCATTATGAGTTTTTTCATTAAGGAAATGTGGGATGTTTTCCCCATTTTTGTACATTGGATATTATGCTTTTCTGTATTCTGGTACATTACTCCCATTTGGGTTTCTTTTGTTATGAATACTCCCTTTTTTTCTTCTATGTTTTTGGTTAAACAATCATTCTCACTTGCATGTTGTGTGATTCCAGGTGATAGTCGCCGACCCATGGGGACTGCAAACATCCTTCGTGCTCTTTTAGGTCCGGCTAGGTTACCGGGTTACCAGGGTACCTAGGATGGTCTGTGACATGTAGTCTCTATTTTAAATTATTTAAGAATCATGTGTCAAATAGTATGAAATGTGACTTAAGTGTCATGTCCATATCATATGGTACTTCATTCATGTATCCTATTCTCATGGGTTCTTAGTTTTCTCTAAATGTATTTTAAAAATAAAAATGTGATTTTTAGTCATCCATTATGAAAATATTTCCCCATTTATAGTTTTCACCAATAACTAGACTACCATGTCTTGTGGTATTGTTTTAATATTTCTAGTTAATACTAATTATATGAATGATGGTTTAGAAAAATAATTACATAATATGTTCTCTTTTATTGAATAATTATGCATAATAACTCTAAACACAATATTTTCATCATCTGCCTAAACAGTTTGGATTTATTATTCTCACCCTTTTCTTTTAAGTCCTTTGAGGTTTTTTCTTTTTTTATATTTGGTAACATTTAGTTTAGTGTATTGGTCCAGATATTTTAATTTTCCTCATAGCTGAAACATTGTAAAATAGGTTTATGGTGGACTATAGATTTCATTTATTGCACCATATTAGTTGGTTTAAACATTCAGAAATCTTTAGCTTGGTGTCCCTCCTCCCCTTACCTAATGATTTTTTCCCCTTCAGGAATCCTCTATAATTATTCATATAACAACGATGTTATTTTTAGTATATTAATATATGATTTAGTTAAATAATATTATGATTAATACAACCTAAAATATTGATAAATATATTGTATTTGGGAATTCGGTAAATAAAATATCAACTTGAAACATGAAATACCACATCCTTATTGAAAACATCATTTATATGGCCACAACATTCCTTCGAACAAAACATTTCATGGAATAACCTAAGGATGTACATAATAAATGGGTGACCATTAAATCCTAGTCAGGGAGTAAACATGTAATAATACTAAGATAGTAATATATGTTATGCATGGAATATCAATGAAGCATAAAGTAGTATGAATCCTAAAACATGATATATCTTGATTTTCCTTACATGGAAATGTAGAAACATCTTAAAACAATGCATCATAGGTCAAGGATAATCTAACAACACATCATTTCTAACAATGTTTCATAAATTAATCAGGAAAACCACTATCCAAACATGATGTATCATGATACTAAATATTACGCAATGCATTGGATCTCTAGATAAATTAGGGTGCACATGTCACATTTTCCCATTATCATGCTTAAGTGTGCCACGTAGCATATAATTAATATATTCATTGATCATCATAATCTATTCCATGTTCAAGGGGTTTAAATAAATACATTTATTTCCTCAATAAAAAGGTTTTTGTACATAAAATTTAACACTCTTGATAGGTAATGTGTATAGTATTCACTACACAATTGTTTTGGAATGGAAATTCCATGTGCAATTTTGGAAGCCTAATATTGTGACATAAAAATTTATAAAAATGGATATGGAGAGTGAAACATGTCTATAATAATATATAAATAAAATTTAATGTAATAGGGTCATATAAATACATTTTCCCTAATATTTAGTTTTGAAATATAAGGTTTATCATTATAAGGAAACATGAAGAAAAACAAGAATTAGAATAACTCTTACAAAATTTTCGCATGGTAATAGTTGTATGTGGATGGGATGAACTAGAGATAAATGGGTATCCAATCATTAAAACAACACAACTTACGTATGGGGTAGGTTTGAGTACATAACAAATCATTTTTAATTGAAAATAAAATTGTATAACAATATAAAGAAACCTGGATAAAAAAGATAAAGGAAGGAACCCTAACATGAGTGTGTGACCTAAAGAAGCATGGAGATGGGATTCATGGGAGCTTTGGGTGCCTTGGGAAGTTCTTAGAGAGGGTAATATTAAAGAATAATGTCATACAAGTATTTTTAGTGAAGATATGTGGGATCATGGGTGGGATTATAAAGGAAATTAGAGGGGAATTCTTTAATATTTAACAAACATATGTTTTGGAATCTATATAAATAAATATTCAAAACCACAGACCATCCCAAGGATTTTTCCATTGGGTTTTTCCAAATAAGACTGGAAAACATTATTCTATAAGGCCATGGGACAAATATTTTAAAATATTATCCTAGATTATGTGGTGGTGGGTAACATTATCAATGAAATGAACTTAAAATAATAAAATATATTATACATTTTGGAGGATTTAATAAGGATTTATAAAATAATAAAATCAAATGAAAAATAATTTTATTTTAAAGTTAAAACATATTTTTGCATTATTTAACATTTTATAATGTTTATTACATCACTATTGAGCCATTACGATGTCATAAAACACACTATATATTTATATTGTATTTATTTTTTACCAAAAAAATTTGACTAACCCAGAAAATTATGAAAAATTCAACATTGGAAAATTTTGATGTTATGATTTGAAAAATAATATTAATTTTATCCATATAATTTTCTTAATATTTCAATTTTCACATTTAAAATATAAAAATGACATTTTTGAATAATAAATGAGTTTTGAGAAAATTGTTTTTAAACCATATTATAAATTATATTTGGCCTCATAAAAATCATATGATCATTAATATTTAATAAAAGTAATCATATAATAATATTTTTTTAAAATATTTTTTATTCATTCATTATAATTGATTTCTTAATATGATTGGAATATTAAAAAAAATATAATTTGTTCTTTAAAATCAATAATAAAATAAAAGTATATTATTTATTTTATACAAAAATAATGTACATAATCTTAATGATATGGTCTAGATACATATCTCGTTATTACACCAACATAAACCATTAGAGTAAGGTGTACGATGTTGGGAATTCAGGGGGTTTTTTAGTGAACATGGTTTTGATAGTGATATCGATGAGCTTAAAATTCTTCCATAAACGTTTTTTCTCATACATATGTTATTGGATCTTTCATTGGTATTTGTCTTGGGAAAATCCATGAAATAATATATCATGTGAAAGCTCTGATAAATGGGATTCATTGGGATTGATCCTACTTGTTGAGGTTTTCACCTCTCTAGTTTATGTTGAAAAGATTTTTTAAAACCATATTCTAATAGAAGTCATTTGATCATTATTCAACATCTATATTATCCTAACTAATGATATGAAATGGTCTTTAAATCCAATTGGATAAAATAAAACAATCATAGTTCATGTGTTTTCTATATCCATTTTAGAATGTAATACATTTAATTAAATCAAAAGGGATATTTCAATTATAATTGTTCCCTTCTTTACAATATTACCCACATAGAAATTTCACCCTCAAATTTTTCATTTCCCACTTTAAAAATAATGAGGGTAAATTTTGTTTCATCACAACCTCTGGTTCCCAGGTTTCTTCTTCAAACATGTGATTTCTCTATAACACATATACCAGGTTCATTTTCATTTTCAATATAAATTTTTATATATGATCTAAGATCAACACTATCTTATCCTCATATGAGAGGTCAATATATAATGGTATAACACTAGATTGAGTACATGATAGGGGTCTAGAATTTACTTTCTCAATAGGGAAACATGGAATACATCATATACATGAGATTGGTTGGGTGGGAGTGCTAGTTGGTATACCACTACTCTGATGTAATCAAGGATCTCAAAATTATTGATATATGTTAGAATGGGCATTCCATTATTCCTGAATCTCATTAAAAAATTACATGGAGATATGTGGAGGAAAACCATGTCTCCAAAATCAAACATTATTTATTATCAATGATTTTCATCATAGCATTTATGTCGACTCTGGGTACCTTTATGTGATATTGAATGGTCTTAAACTTCTCCTCCATTTCCTCAGCAATTATAGGACCCAGTCGTTTTTGTTCCCCAAATTCCCCCCAACATACAGGTGTTCTACACTACTTCCCATAAATGTCTTTATAGGAAGACATTTGGGTTCTTGAGTGTAATCTGTTGTTATAATAGATGTCAACCATCAGATGATGTTGATCCCATCATACTTTGAAGTCCATTGACTATGATCTCATCTTTTCCTCAGGTATCTAGATTGTTCGCTCAAATTGGCCCTCATATTGACTGTGATAGGCTATGATATATTTTAACATGATATTTAGAGTATATTGGAGACTCTTCCCAAACATATTGGTGAATCTTGGATCTCGATCGGATATAGTTGATATTATTACACCATGCATCCTCACCACATATTTTATGTATATCCATGAATGATTTTACAAAAAGAAAACACCATGAATCATAATGATGTGTGTATAATTTATTAAAACATCCAACACAAACCAGATAGCATTGTTTCTTCTAGATGTCTTAAGAAGACTATAGAAAGAGTCCATGGTCATGTTTTCCCATTTCCATGTTGGTATGGGTAGTGGTTTAATCATCCCCTTATATTTTTACCTTCACTCTTTTAGTTGATGACATATTATACATCCTGATCTATATTCTGTAATATCGTTATTCATGTTTCCTAACCAGTATAGTTCCCATAGATCTCGATACATCTTTGTGTTTCATGGGTGGATAGAGAAGGTTCAACTATGTACATCATCCAACAGATCCTTCTATGACAAAAGATTTTTATGGTACACATAGTCTTGACCCAAATCAAAATATAAAATGTTCATTAACAATTATCTATGAGGATTTCCTTTTACTAATTGATTACACAGTCTTCATAATTCCCACATCATCCCATTAATCACCCTTTAACCTCCATAGAAGAGACAAATGAGAGATCATTTGTGAAAGGATTGTTGGTGTTCCCCCCATTATGATTCCCTTGTCCGTCCTATTAATTTTTAAGATGATCATATCCTTCTAGATTCTCATTAATGAATGTGTATCTGTATCCTTTCAACATAGAGTGTGTTCAAATTTTTTTATTCACATAGATGGTAGTGAATTGAGTTGTCATAGTCATTGATCAGCTCTAACCTTCTTCAGTGGTGCATATTCAACTCTTCCTGTGTGAATATATAATTGATGTCTCTGTGATCCATATATATTTCACACTTCTTCAAAAAGATGTAATGTTTATATATTTTCAAAGTGAAGATCATAGAATCTAACTCCAGATCATGTGTTGGATAGTTTCTCTGATGAACTTTCTACACCCTCAAACCATAGGTAATTAATTTTTCATTTTACATCAACACACATCCCATTCATTCTTCAAAGAATCACTAAATACTATGAAAAGCTCTCCACTTGAGGGAAGTTTGAGCATAGGTGTTGTGAAAAGCCTCTTTTTCAACTAAATGAATATCTCTTTACACTCATCATTCCATGAAACATTGAATCCCATTCATGTTATCCTGGTTAGAGGGTTTGAAAATCGTGAAAACAATTTCAAAAATCGACGAGAATACCCATCTAATCCAAGGAAATTACAGATATAAATCATAGATGTGGGATTTAACTATCCTCCAATTCCTATTATCAATGAAGGGTCCATATAAATACAATTTCATGATATGATAAACCCCCAAATAAAAACATTCTTCAATGAGAACTCACATTTATTGTACTTTGCTTAAACCTTTCCCTTTCCCATGGGCATTAGCACAGAACACAAATTCTCATCATGATCCTTCTAAATTTTGTATTATATTACAATATTATAAATAATAACTACCACTAATATGACTAGGTAATCTATAAAGACATTATTCATAATGTCCATGATTATTACTAGATCATTAGTGAGTCTGAATGGAATCACTATAAACTCCTATTTCCCACACCTTATATGAAATGAAGTCTTAGGGATGTCCTCCTTATTCACCCTTACTTTTTAATATCCTGACTGAAAATACACATTATAGAACTATTTTTCCCCCCATATTTGAGAAAATAAGACATTAATTAATTTAAAACAATACTTTTTATCTATCATGATTGTGTTGATCTAATTATAATCAATGAAAAGAGCATTGATCCATCCCTCTTCTTGATGAAGTGGAATAGTGCTCCCTATTATCTAGATTCTCTGGTAGCTATTTCTTTTTCTCCTCATGTTCTAAAACATCCATTCTATGTGGAGTCTTGGATATTAAAATTCCCCTGGTTTGATATCAATCGATCATTTGACATCTATGCTAAGAGGAAGACCAGGAGCTTCATCAGGAAACACATAAATGAATTTTATCAAAATATCCATGTATTATAGGATGGTTCCATTCTTAGAAATGATTATCTAAGTAATATATGCATGCTCATATGGTTGTAATTAGAGGTTCCTGGCACAGCGGAAGCGCATGGGTGGATGTGCCCACTTTGTTTTTTGTCATTAGCAGTGATCAATCCGGGATCAATACAACGATAAACGCCAGTCTCCATGGATCGATGTACATAAATAGACAATGAAGAAGAAAGGTCCTGGAACCACAAAAGTGGATCATTAGAGGTTGATTATAGTTAATTTAATTAATTTACAAGAATTACCTTTTGGGTGTTCTTTCTTCGTTTATATTCATGATCACATTACGATGTGATTCATCGTTGCATTGTAGAAGCCATGTGTATACTTCCTCTAGCGGTGATCCACATGTGCACCTCGTAACTCTGGATGTTGCCAAAGGAGTCTTCGGGTGCTATCATGGAGAATCCTTTTCTTACATTGTCCGCCTTACATTGTCTTGATCTGATGGAAGATGATCTCTCTCGGTCTTGAGAGCGTTCTTGGAGGAAGAGGTTCTTTCGGCCTTGACAGAATTATGCTGAATTGTTGTGCACAATGATTCTCTTATGTTGGAATAGAGTTGGAGTTGTGAGTATATTTATAATAGGCCATGAGGTTGTAGAGTTATGACCATAAATAAATGTGTTACACGTTTCATTTATTTCATTAACTCTTATTGAATACCCAAATGATGAAAAATGATTTCCTTGTCATGTGCTCACGCATATTATAATAACTATCATTTAATAAAACAACATTATATCCTAAAAATCCCGACTGGAAAAACTACAAGACATGTAATCATAAATACATGGTGTGTACTTGTTTTTCATTGAATACTACATGTCGTGTAATTTCAATGAACATGGCGTGTATATCTTAGTTTTAATTTATTTATTTCCTTTCCAAAATGAATACTACACGGCGTGTACATTTAGTAATACATGACATGTACTTGTTTTCAAAATAAAAAATACGCTGCGTGTAATAATTATTAAATGGTGTGTCCTTGTTATCGTTTCTTGCTTCCTCCCACATTAAAATGATTTAGTCTTCTGTGAATAATTATTAATCCATGTATAGGAATAATCTTTATTCTACTTGAGATACTTGAATACAGATAGTGTGTGACCCTCTAGGCCTCTTTCTCGATGGCATTAGGCGGGCTTGCCTAAAGTCCATGATTACTGGCTAGAAACAGGTCAAGGCACCCAAGATAAAGAAGTTGACGCCACATTGATGTATGAACTCATGCAAATTCTTACTATTTAATTTAATCCCTTTGTCTCAATATCTCATCAAAAAGGTTTCATGGAAGTGTCATAAACCCATATGCTTGATATGTCATTCTTTGACTTCCAGAAATAAAATCGTCGTGTCACCATGGCCATGGAATTTTTTTGACAGTTCTATTTTAATCAAAGGGCCTGAGATATCTACTTCCTTAATTATGGATGGGAAAATTCCTTCATCGACTTATCCATTAACGACATGTCATTTCTGATGCACCTAATGTACCCTACTTCCCGCCAACTTTCTTCATGATGGTTTTTGCCCGAAAATTTTTGTACGTGAGTCATGAAATTAGATAATGATAATATTATAGTCTAAGGACCATTACAGATTCTCATAGATAGAAATATCTAATGACATCAAAACATGCAGAATTACTACTGGTTGGTCTGTTCTCATAATCTCCCTTCATATAGATTACCCAGTGTGAACTCATGATAGAGAGTATCATCTTCTTACGAATATTATCACATGACAGTCTGTATAATATGTGTCCTATCATAGTTTGTCATCCAACCATATAATTTTATTTAAGAATATTGTAAAATCATTTCAAGGTTCTAGTCATAGTGGTGATCTGCCATGACCTTATCAATGGAACAAATATTCCAGGACATTATTATATTATAGTCATGCAGAACAATGAACAATATATAATAACTGAACATTCATGTAATCAAGGTACAAAACAATTGGTTATTAGGACACCAACCCTAACAAACTCCCACTTGGACTAGAGCCAACTGCATATGAATTTTAGTCCGCTAGACCTCACATGATGATCATGTTTCTGCTGAGTCAAGGCTTTAGTCATGGGGTCCTCCATGTTGTCTTCCGTGGAAATACTTCTCACAACAACTTTACCTATCTGAGAAAAATCTCTCAAGAGATGATACTTCTTATGTATGTTCTTTGTTCACTGATGTGACCTTGGCTCTTTTGCAAGTGCCACGGCTGCATTATTATCACAATAGAGTGTGATAGGATCTTTACTGCTATGTATTATATCCGGATCTTGAACGAATCTTCGCATCCATACTGCATATTTAGATGCTTCAGAAGCTGCGATATACTTGGACTCTACTGTAGAATATAGCACCACGCATTTCTTTGATCTCTTCCGGCTCACTGCACATCCATTAAAACTGAAGATGTATCCAGTCTGCGACATCATGTCATCTTGATCAGTCTGGAAACTAGAATCTACGTGTCCTCTGATGACTAGTTCCTCATCACCTCCATATATGAGGAACATATCCTTAGTACGCATCAGCTACTTATGTATATTCTTGACTTCCATCCAATAGTGGTCTCCTGGATTATCTCGATATCTTCCTATCGCACTTAATGCATAAGCAAAATCTAGCCTTGTACATTGAATAACATACATGACTGACCCAATCGTAGAAGCATAAGGGATCCTTGCCAATTTCTTTCATTCCTCATGTGTCTGAGGACACATTTTCATGGATATATGATTGCCATGTGACACTAGAAATAATCCCCTCCTGGATTGTTCCCTACTGAATCTCATCAGTATCTTATAAATGTATGTACTTTGACTCAGGCTCAGCATTCTCTTGGATCTATCATGATGGATCATGATCCCAAGAATATATGCTGCCACTCCCATGTCTTTCAAAGAGAAGCATTTATCCAACCATGCCTTAACTGACAGTAAGATATGTACTTCTTTTCCAATTAGTAATATGTCATCAAAATATACTATTAGGAAAATGAATGCACTTCCTCTAAACCTCTTGTTGACTTAAGGATCACATTATTTCAAAACAATCCCAAATTCTGTTATAGATTCATCAAACTAAATGTTCCATGAACTTGATACTTGCTTTATTATATAAATGCATTTCAGAAAATTGCATTCCTTGTTGGCATTCTTTGGAGTCACAAACCCTTCAGGTTTTGTCATGTAGACATCTTCATGGAGGTTCCCATTAAGGAATGTTGTTTTGACATCCATGTTCCAAATTTCATAGTCATGGTAAGAGGCAATGGACAATAGTATTATGATGGATTTTAGCATCGTAACTAGTGAAAAGGTTTCATCATAGTCAATTCGTTGACACTGTCTAAAACTTTTAGCAACCATTCACGCCTTATAGGTGCCGACATTCCCTTCCATTTCAAGTTTATTCTTGAATACCCATTTATTACCAATATCCTTCAACTGCTTTCTTTTTGGTAAAAGGATCATCATTTTCAACCAATAATGAGTCACCATCTTCATCGACAAGAAAACCATATCGATCAGGTTCTCTCACCTCTCTTGTGATCCTACGCAGTTCTTATGTCTATGAAACAGATTGTTCTTCCACGGGGATTTGTGGAATCTGTTCTTGTACCAACTCATGTGTATCTTGAGCCTCGACTTCATCGAATTCTATTTTTCTCCCACTATCTCTTTTGGAGATGTGCTCCCTCTCATGGAATATGGCATGTCTTGCCACTGTAACATTTTTGTCTGAGGGGTTGTATAGGTAATATCGCCTTATTTCCTTGGGATATCCTATAAAGATACACTTTGTTCCTCGGGGTGCATGTTTTTTATATGAAGAGGCCTTAAAAAATGCTTCGCTAACCCATACATGTAATTTTGATAACATGGCATTATGCCCACTCCATAACTCGTATGGAATTCCATTTATCAATTTAGTTGGTTCTTGGTTTATTATTTTTGCTACTATTTGTAATGCATTTCTACAAAAGGATAATGGAAGACTCTCATGACTCTTCATTGATCTCACCATGTACAACAGGGTGTGGTTCCTCCTCTCATGTACATCATTCCACTAAGGTGTGTAAGTTGGAGTGAGTTTAGATAGAATCCCAAACTCCTATAAGAAATCATTGATGTACTGATTAAGATAGTCTCCTCCTCTATGTAAATGGAGTTTCTTAATCTTCATACCAAGATGGTTCTCAAATTCATTCTTGTATTCATTTAACAGATCAAAATAATCTGATTTATACCTCATTTAGTAAATATATCCATATCTACTAAAATCACCAGTAAAAGTTATAATGTATGAGAATCCACCCCTTGCTTCAACTGGAAATAGTCCACACACATATGTCTGAACTAATTATATAATCTCTTTTTCCCTTTCACCTTTCCCACTGAATGGGCCTTTGTTCATTTTGCCTTGTAGACACTCATGACAGACACCAAGTGGTTTTAGTTCGAAAGAATCTAAATACCCTCCTTGTTGTAATTTTGTCAAACGTTTCTCATTTAAATGACCTAGACAGTGATGCCAATGTTGGGTGTGGTATGAGTCATGTGAATTAACATTTTCATAGATTTCAATAGAAAACGCACCTAGAGCTTCCCCTTGCTTCCTTGGCTGGGTGTAGTTTTTCTTCTAGTGGCCCATCTTGCCACATGCGAAACAAATAGAATCTTTTCCCCTTGCCTACCCTTTGATATTCCTTTTCTTGGAAGGCCTTGAAGAAGCTTTGGGCTTAAAGCTCTTTGCAATCCCATTCCTTTTATTCACCATAAGGACAGAAGGTTTTTCAAGTTTCATATCATTGTCCACATGGCGAATAAGGATATGAATATATGAAAGAGACTTCTCAATGTTTTCATGTTGATGTTCACAAAAAATTTTCAGAAGCTATAGGGGAGTGATGCAAGAATGAGATCGGTACCCATTTCATCGAGGATTTTAATCCCATGAACCTCCAAGCACTCAATGTAGCCAATGATCATGACTACATGAGGCCCGGATGGGGCACCCTCTCAAAGATTCCTCTGAAATAGAGCCTTGGAGATCTCAAACCATTCATGTCTTTCTCTCTCCTCTTATAGACCATGGATGTGCTCAAGGATGCTATAGGCATCCATGTCCTCATGAGACTTCATGTGACCACATGGAATTGATGATAGCATCAATCATTGAAAATCTAGTGCATCAAAAAAATGTTGTTCATAGACCAGGAAATCTTCATCACTTGCCCATTGGGCAAGAGAATCATGAAAATAGGAGTCCAACATGTAATACATTCATTCATGGCATTGGATAACCCGAAAGCACCTAAAACATTCCTGAAAGTTACTGTCGGTGAAGATACTGTCTTTGTCCATAATTGACCATAGAGAAAAGGTGGTTGACGAGTTAGTCATATTGATTCTACAAATTAGGATCTCATATTTATTAGTGACTTCTTGAATACATTTAATGAGAAATAATGAATTTTATTAATTCTCCCACTATTTTATCAAGTCACAATGGCCCTCACCATTGAACCCGGAATGTCATGTTTATTTGAAATTCTAGTGGAAAGGATCCATATTCCCCTTTGCATAACCCCAACAAGGGTTGGTAAATCTATTTGAAGGTATTTCGGTAGGAAGTTCTTTGCCAACTGCGAGCATATAGTTCCTTGATATTTTGATTGGACTCCACAATCCAAAAATCCTTACTTGGATTTCCACAACTCTTGCCACCAATATTACATCATTTCTAGAAAGGGATACTACTCTTGATTTAATATGGTTAAGTCAACACGAAACCTTTCATAAGGTATTCCTTTATAAAAATAAGTGTCCCAACAAGGGTTGTCCATTCACATAGTTTTATTGATTCTTTCCCTTAATCATGTAACGGAAGGCATTGTATGACTTAATATGATGTTGAGGTATTTTTATCCTTTATGTGTAGATTTCCATTATCACTTGCTTGTTAATATTAAGTGTTGCTTTCTTATGTGATTACCCATGTTCCGATATTGTTTACACATTGTCTGGTTTTTATTTTATTCCATATTTGGATGCTTGTTTATTAATTTTGTGATCGTGAAAACACATACATAATATATAAACCATGCAATCAGATAGAATTAATATAATATGGAATGATCATGAGCTTCTATTGGTTAACTTATCTAGCAGTTTTTATAACCTATCCTTGACCTAGGGAAAAAACCTTGAACCTGATGGTTTGTGTTTTACAGCTCCCACATGTCCACCTTTGTATCTTCTTGTGTTGGTTTCACCTCAACTTCGGATTTCAAACAGTTTCCTCTAGCTTGGGATATCATCCATTACATGGGGTTTATATTAATGAATCCATGGGCACACATGCCATACATTTTATTGGAAGAAGGCTCACAACCCAAATAATTTAAACAAATTTAAATGAAACCATACACACATAAAAAGGGACATTGGTATAACTCATGATCGTCCATAGCATACAACAACATTTATGAATATTTAGAATTTAATTTTATTTAATCGATCCATTATTCAATATAAGTCGGGCTTGAATTCAATTAGTTATGATCTTATAAATAATCAATTATTTATCTTAAATTCCTTTCTGAATTACCTTGAGATTCTTCTCATCCATATTCCTTGTACGGTGTCTTTGTAAATTTATAGAAAACCTGGTGAAATTTCATCTCTGGAAAGAACACGATGTGTTCTTTATATTTACATGGCGTGTATTAAATTCTCCTTTTATCAAAAGTACACGCCATGGTATTTGGAATGTTTTCTTTACTTTTGAAATTTTGGAGTACACGACATGTAGATAAATCATACATGGAGTGTACTTCCTTTTTACATGGTAACCGGCCTAGCAATGTCGTGTATGTGGTACACAACTTATCCTTTGTACACAGTTTCACTTAAGCCGGATCAGACCACACGATGTATTGCTCCAAAATACATGCCATGTATTCCTGTTCCCACACACCGTTTAATTCTGGTTAACACGGCATAATAAATACATAGGCATACTCAATTCACACAGCGTGGTTTGGGGGAACAGTGTCGGTTCGTTGAACCAAAGTACATGACATGTAGTTTTCATTACACGACGTGTATTTCATTGTTGTACATAAAAAAAGAGCAGCTCCTCCTAATGAGTTCCTTGTTTTTATATTTAATCAAAAATTAAACTTAAAAGGTTATTTCTGTGATATGAATCATGTAATGAAGGAGGAATGACAGATATCAATTATTCAGATTAGAGAACGATTTATATTGAATTGAATAAAATATAAATGTGTAAATTATCAATGAAAATTAAATAACTATATTCAAAGTTGTAACCTCTCTTTGATACCAATTGGAGGTTCTGGGTGTAGTGGAAGCGTGTGGGTGGATGTTCCCACTTGGGATTTTTTCATTAGCAACGATATATCTAGGATCAATACAATGATAAACACCAGTATCTATGGATCGATTCACAGAAATAGACAAAGATGAAGAAACGTACTGGAACAAAAAAAGTGGATCATCAGAGGTTGATTTTAATTAATTTAATTAATATCCAAGAAGAACCTTTTTTCTATTCTTACTTCGTTGATATTCATGATTATGTTCTGATGTGATTCATCATTTCATCGCAGAAGCCAAGTGTATAAATCCTATAGAGGTAATCCACACAAGAACCTTGTATCTATGGATGTCACCAAAGGAGTCTCTTGGGGCTATCATGGGGAAACCATTTCTTGCATTGTCCTCCTTATATCGTCTTGAACCGATGGAAGAAGACCAATCTGAGTCTTGAGAGCATTCTTGGAGGAAGTGGTTCTTTGGGCCTTGAAAGAAATCTCCAGAATTTTTGTGCACAACGATTCCCTTGTGTTTGAAAAGATTTTGGGTTGTGAGGATATTTATAATCAGGCATGAGGTTGTAGAGTTATGATAATAAATAAATGCGTTACATGTTTCATGTATTTCATTAACTCTTTTTGAAAACCACCATTTCGGATAATTAATTCCTTTACATGCGCTCTCACTGGTTATATTAAATATCATTTTATAAAATAATATTATATCCTCAAAATCCCGACTAGAAAAACTACACGGTGTGTAATCCTAAATACACGGTGTGTACTTGTTTTTCATTGAAAACTACACGACGTGTACATTAAATGTACATGGTCTGTATATCTTGTTATCATTTATTAATTTCTTTTCTAAAATTAAAACTAAATGGCATGTAAAATTAATAATACCCTCCGTGTACATGTTTTGAAAATAAAAACTACACTGCGTGTAATAATTAATACATGACGTGTACTTGTTTTCAGTTTACTCATATTACAACATTAAAACAATTTAGGCTTCCGTGAATAATTTTTAAACCACGTATGGGAATAATCATTATTCTACATGAGATACTTGAATACACTAAGTGTGTGACCCTCTAGGAATCATTCTCGTTTGAATTAGGTGGCCTTGCCTAAAGTCCAAGATTACAGTCTAGCAACGGGTCAAGGAACCCAAGAGAAAGAAGTTGATTCCGCATTGACGTATCACATCATATGAAATCTTACTGTGTAATTTAATCTCTTTGTATCAATATCTCATCATGCAGGTTTCATGGTAGTGTCATAAACATATATGCTTGATCTCTCATTCATTGACTTCCAGAAATAACCTCATCGTGTCACCATGGCCATGGAATTTGTTCAACAGTTCTATTTGAATAAAGGGGCTTGAGATATCTACATCCATCAATATGGAAGAGTCAAATCCTTCCTTACCATATCCATTAAAAACATTTCATTCATGACACACCCAATGTACCCTACTTCCTGCCAACTGTCTTCGTGACGATTTTCACCAGCAAATATAAGTGCGCGAGTCACGACATGAGTTAATGATAATCTTCCAGTCTAAGGAACATTATACACGCTCTAAGATAGCAATATCTTATGACATCAAAACATGTGGAATTACTAATGGTAGGCATGTTCTCATAATCTCCAATCTTAGAGATTACCAAGTGAAAAATCCATGAGAGAGAGTCTCGTATTCTAACAAGTATTCGCACATGATGGACATTATACTATTTGTCCTATCATAGTATATAATCCAATTTTAGAACATTATTTATGAATATTGTTATATCATTTCAAGGTTTTCATCATAGCGGGGATATTTCATGACTTTATCAATGCAACAAATATTCTAGGACATTATTATATTATAGTCATGCTGAACAATGAACAATATATAATAAGTGAACATTCATGTAATCAAAGTACAAAATAGATGGTTCTTAGGAAACCAAACCTAACAGTAATATCCATCCCTGGGATGATGGATTTAAAGGAGACTCATCCTCTTTATTACACTTTTATATTATCTAATGTTTAGTTTCCATATGGTGAGTGATTTCCCTTTAAAGGAAATTCATGTTGGATCTATAGAGGGAAAGCCAATAAATGGAACAAATTGTATCAAATTCCACCTTGGGATGTATGATAATATTTTTTGGGAAGTTCAATCCTCAAATTGTGATAGATGAAGTAATATACATTGGATGATATAATTGACTTATTTTTCATTTTTATCTGTATATCTATATCCATGCTTTTTGGAGGTTTTTGTATTGTTCTACTAAACATTCCGGATTTAAAATATTGATTATATACATAATCAAAATGTATTTCCACAATTCTTATATAAATAACTAGCATACCTATCACTACTTCATTATTTGAATTCACTTTAGTTGTAGTGGTGGATGATGCTCGCCCTTTCCGCCTTGGAGGTTTTTGGATTCCTTTGAAACCCGTTATCTTAATGCATTAATTTTATAAATGACATGGTTCATTGTTGTTTTTCTAATTAAAAATGTGCTAAGGGTTTACCAGAGCATTCATTTCCTCCATTATAGTAGTAAGTTCTTCTTACCAGAAATCACTATCTTAGTACCCTTCAACACAGCTCCTAAATAATTTCCTTTTCATTTTTATAAATTTATAGTGTTCTTCTTTATAGGAAAATGGGAAAGGGGGTGTTGAAATTTCTTGACATCGTTAGAATTATCTATTGGACAACCTGAATTTGACTCCACCTACTACTTCATGTCCCTATGATACCCTTGGGATTTTTCTATCTCAATTTTGACTTGGATCTCAGATCATAAAATTTCCTCCTAGATATCGAAGTCACATATCATTAGGGATTTATGTTGTCTAGGTTTTATCTCACCAAATATGCTTTCAAATGTTAATTTTGGGGTAATGAAAAATATGGAGGCATATTATGAAAGGATTTTGATGTTTTCCTCGTACTCATTGATGGATTCGTTTTCTTTTTTTCTTGAGGGTAAGAATTTCCCTTTCCAAATTATGTTAGAGGGTGTGAGGATAATAGATTTTGAAAAATAGTTTATGAAATTCCTTACATCCCATTACCTCGATATCTTCCTCAAGATTTATATTTTTGATCAATGTTCACCATTGATCATCTTGACCCTCCATAAGAAAATCATATATAAGAACCTTCTCTTATTCAGATCATTGAATGATGAATAAAATATTAACAATTGATTTGATCCATTGATCATTGGCTGAGGGATAAGATGACCCATTAAATGTAGGATGGATTTGTTACTTGAAGTTATCAATTGAAAAATGCTCATTATTAGGGTATGCGGTGGGATTTCTCCTAGATACAATTTTCTATTCAAAACATGAATTTCCACAGAGAGTATCATGAGAATGTTTGTGATTGTTGATCCCATTGGATTAACAATCTCATTAGGTCAGTCATTACGTTGATCTTCCCATCGATTTGTAGCCCAATTCCACCTATTACCGATCATTGTCTAAAATAGAAGGAAAATTAGGGGAAAATATTTT
This sequence comes from Viscum album, assembly GCA_963277665.1. Lineage (NCBI taxonomy): Eukaryota > Viridiplantae > Streptophyta > Magnoliopsida > Santalales > Viscaceae > Viscum > Viscum album. Next base: position 167,454,897 of record OY728121.1, on the reverse strand, counting down.
AATCTTATAAAAACATATAGGTGAATCAATGGAAGTTATTGGGATAACATATAAATTACATTTATATTCTTATCATATGTATTGCTATGATTCAATCTATGTTATCCATGATATATTTCCAATCGTATATTCTTATGGTATTTTTATTGCCCCCAAAATAATGGTTCATAATATGTTTTTCAATTTATTAATGAATTTTACCATGATGTTTCAAACCAGGAGTGTAGCAAGGCCCATTTTAGTGCACTAGTTCCCATCCAAATCCAACTCAAATCGTTGTTTTCATGTTTTACCCCTAGATACATCTGTTCTATATCCAAATACACTTGTTTGTATCCATACAGGGTTATAATTATTTGATAAACCACTTAATATATACTCACCTAGATTTAGAGATGTTTTTATTATAATCAGTCCTATCCCAAAGGCTTTCACTTGATTTCTTTAATCCTATTCCCAAAAATAACTAAACCTTCCTCTAATACCAACTATAACAACCTTGTTATTTCTATTTAATTCATACAAGCGTTAATTATGTAAAGTTACACTTAATATATCATAATGGATTGACAATTATAGTTTCATTCGGAAATAGGTTCATTACATACAAACTTGTAATGTTAAAAACAATATATTTATTTAAAACTTCATTTACAAGACAACATCATTCTTTCATACATAACATTACATGGGATAACCTAATGATGAAAATAAGAAAGGGGTGATATACCAATCCCTGTATGTTACTAAAAATAAAATAATATGAATATAGTAATAAATGATAGGTAAGGAATATCAATGAGGCATAATGGAGCATGAATCATAAAACATGATATATCATTATTTTCAAAACATCGATATGTGGCAGCAACTTAAACCCATGCATCATAGGTCAAGGAAAAACTACCAATATCTCATTTTTGACAGTGTCACAAAAATTAACCATGTAAACCCCAATCTATACATTATTTATATTTATTCATAATATTAACCAAGGAATTAGAGTGCTATATAATTTTGGGCGCACCAGTCGCTTTCATTTCACTCTCATACTTAAGTTTTCCATGTATATCATAAAACATGGATTCATTCGTCCTCATAATCTTTTCCATGTTAATGGTGTTTGTAATAAATACATATATTTACTCAATAAAAATTTATATATTCATAAATCTCAACACCCTTGATAGGGAATGGATATAGTATTCACTACACAATTGTTTTCAAATGGGAGTTCTTGATGCAATTTCGGCAGCCTAACATCATGAAATTAAAATTCATTAAAAGAGATGACAAGAGATAAAGGGTTAAAAAAACATATATAAATTAATGGGACTTTAATAGGGTCATATATGTACATGTCATATCAGAAGGAGTTTGGAAATATAAGGAGTTACATATTAAAGATAAATAAAGAATGATAATAAATGGAAAAACTCTTACGATATTGTGGCATGGTAACAATTGTGTGTGGAAGAGGATAATGAGAGATAAATGGGTCCAGTATTATGAAAAAATAATTAGCGTATTATTTGGGTGTTGATAAAATGTACAACATCATTTTTAGTTGAATATAAAATGTTGTAACAATATAAGGAAACATTGATAGAAATGAGAATGGAAGAACCCTTACTTGTATGTGTGACTTCAAAGGCATGAAGAGGTATACAAGAGGGCATGGGGTTCCATGGGGGGATTATAGAGAGGGTAGAAAAATTAATAATATTCTAGAAGTATTTTTACTGAATAGAATGGTGAAATATGGATGGATTATATGGGAAATGAGAGGGGAATTCTTTAATATTTCACAAACATAGGTTTTGAAATCTATATAATTAAATATTCAAAACCAAAATCCTTCCAAAGGTTTTTTCCCCTGTTTTTCTCCAAATAGAAGTGGAAAAAAATAATTTATATGGCCATATAGAGATGATATTAAAATTTTATCCTTGATTATGTGGAGGTGACTCACATTTTTAAGGAAATGAACTTAAAATCATAAAATATATTATACATTATAGAGGATTCACAATGTATTTATAAAATAATTCAAAAAATAAAGAATCACATTTTTTTAACATTAAAACAAATATTTTTTATGAAAATATTCCTTTTTTGGTGTTTATTACATCCTTGTTGGGCCATTATGATGTCCTAAATACCTTATATATTTATATGGTATTTTATTTTTACAGATAAATTCAACTATTTAAGAATGTTATGAAAAATTCTCCATTGGATAATTGTGATGTACTTATTCCAAAAACATTATTCATTTTATCCAAATAATTTTCTAAATTTGTCAATTTTCACTTTTGAAATATAAACCACTATTTATTGAAAATTGATGGGTATTGACAAAACCATTTTCTGAACCTTAATAAATATTACATTTAGAATCCAAAAAATTATTATCATTTATATATAATAGAATTAATTTAATATTAATATTTTTTTAAAACATAATTTATTAAATCATAAAATTCAATTTCTTAATGAAATCTGAATATTTACTGAATATACAATTTTCTCTTTAAAAACAATAAAAAAATAAAAGTATTTTCATTATTCTTTGAAAAACAAATGCATTTAATCATAATTTTAGGGTCTTGAATCATATCAATTTATTACCCCATCAAACTCCCAATGAGTAAGGTGTGAAATGGTTGGTCTTTGATGGGGTTGATCGATAAACATGCTTTGGGTTTTGATCTCGATGAACTTGAACTTATCCCTTAAATGGTTTCGCTCATTCTTAAGTTGTTGAATCTCAGCATGGGAATACTATGGATAAAATCGTAGAAATGAAATATCCCTTCGATGCTTTGATGAATATGAATCATATGGAATGATCCTACTGGTTAAGGTCATCACCTTTTTTGTATGTGTTTAAAGGATTTGATAAAACCATATATTTATACTTTTCATGTGATCAATATTAAATGGATATATTTTCAATGTTAATGATACTTAATGGTCATTTAAATCTCATTAGATAAGATAAATCAAACTGATTGAATGCGTTTTCTATATCCTTTTTATAAAATAATAAATTTAATTAAATCAAAACTGAAATTTCCCTTATAATAGATTGGGTCATTACTACTTAACCATAATTTTCATAGGTGGAATGATTAAAATTCTTTCCACAATGAAATTTCTCTATCAATCCAATATAAGTAAATTTATTACTTTTATAACTATCTCTAGTACCATGATACACATGAAATTCCCTGATTTACATTTCATCATTGAAGACACATCTTAAATTTTCATAATATTTTTCAATTTCTCAACTCATTAAGGATTTTTTTTATTTCCGAGCCAACTAAATAAGTATGAAAAGTTACATTTGGGGTTGATGAATATGTTAAAGGTATGTAATGCATGAATTTTTTTCCTCATTTTCACCCATGGATTAATCTTCATTTTTCATGAGTCCAAGGAACTCCCTCTCTATTTATTATTAGGGATAAAATTGAAAATATTAATTGAAAAACATTTCCTTCAAATAAATCACATAAATTTATTATTTGGGATTCATATTATTGAACAAAATCCATAAATAATCAAATTATCTCCCTATGAAATACAAACCCCCCATGACCTTCACTTTCTCAGATCATTGATGGATAGTGAAGATCTTTTCCTGGGGTTTGATTCATTATTCTATGATTAAGGGATTAAAAGGTACCCTAAATTGTAGATTCCTTGATTTTATAAAGGATTCAGTTGTAAATCAATTGTATTAGGTGGATTTGGGTGTTACCTCATATTAATATTTCTATTAAAAAAATTAATTAATTCAAAAAGTATTGTCATGATGTTCTCAACTCATTCTCTCAATGGGTTGGAGGTCTTAGTGGGTTGCCATCACATTTCACATCACATTGGTTGTTGACTCAGTTCCACATATATCTACCCATTATCTAAAATAATAAAAAATAATTGTGGAGAATTTACAAATTATTAAACATATAAAATGGAAACAATAAAAAATTTAGGGATAAATACTAAATTGTAGGTACAATTTAAACAATGAATTTATAGGTTTCAATCTCTATCGTGAAATTTATATTTTGTAATAATAGTTTAGATAATAATTTTTATTCCCTTTATAATTTATTTTAATTTAAAATTATTAAAAAAATAATATCACATGAGTGTGTCAAGTTAGGTGTTCAATCATATTCTTTTTTTCGGGAACAATGTTAAAGTTGAATTATTACCCAATGGTCCGTTTGATAGCTATTACCCAAAGTCACTTATTTCCCTATAACTGCATCAAAACTCTTCTATCCAAAAAGGGATGTATTTTTTTAGAAAACCAAGAACCTCATAATTTACCATCATTTAGTGATTTTTTTATTATATTTATTCCTTTAAAATTGGTTTTTAAATTTGATTTCTTGTCTTAAAACACAAGAAAAACTATTCATTCCATTTTTGCAAACTGAAACAACATGAATGTTTAATATAATTTATTTTATTATATATTACATAAGGATATACATAATATAGTCCATGAAAACTGAAAGGCCTATTAGATTTTTGAAAATATAAATATAGAAAATAAACTTAAAAGAGGCACAAAAACTATTTAAAACTCTATACCACTAACTCAAATTATGCTGATCTTCTAATATTACATGGGATAATTTAGGGTCATTGATAAAAAATGGGTGAGATAAAAACAATATTATGTTTAAAATAAATAATTTGAATAATTTATATTTGTACATATTATTAATGTGTCATAATAAGGATACAATGAATGTTTTGAATCAGAACCATGAACATCAAAGCATTTCATAAGATGATAATATCGGGATATTATAGGAATGTGGAAATAATATTAATTATGAAATCACAAGAATAAGTAAATGATAACTGAAGAGACAAAAAAATAATTTTCTAGGGAAACCATATATTCACTATATATTGTATATCATGACATTAAATAATTACCCAGTGCATTGAAAAGCTATATAACATGCCCCCCAAATTAATATCGTGTATAAACATTTTTGCACCACATAGATCATAAAACATAGGAATACATTTCATCACATTTAATCCCACAGTTATGAACTATGGGATATATATTTATATATGGATATAACTAGTAAATGAATTATAGGTAAAACTAGTGGATCTTCATTGAGAAAAAATAGGTATGGGTATTCTCAAGAATGATTATTGTAATATAAAATGACATTATAATTTTGGAATCATTATAGTGGAACAAAATGGATCATGGATGTGATTAAAGAGATTAAATGGTGGTCTATAATTAATTAATAGTAATAGTAATTATGGTAAATGGATGTTTAAAAACAAATATCATCTATAATAATTGGAAAGGGCATTATTATATTGACTGTATTTGAATAAAGACGAGGAGGAAGAGAATCCCTTACTAGAGAGGATTCTATTAAAAGTGTGATAGTATCTTAAGAAAATATGATTAATTTTTTGAGGTATTTAGAGAGTTATAAAGGGAATAACATTATTCTAAATGGGTTTTTTAGTGAAGAGTTAAGGATTTTTTGGTGTGTATTTATAGAAAAAAGACAATAATTCAATAATAATTTCCAAACAAATTTTTTTCACTCCATGTGGTTAAAAAATATAAAAACAAATATCCATGATTTCTAAAAAAGATAAGCGTATTATAATATTTTATTAGGTTATGAAATGAAATCATTACAGTATTATAATCCATGATGTTTAAGTGAGTGATTTTGATAAATAATTATTTTTTTTGAAACCATAAAATATAATAATGGTTTTGGTGGAATCATTATAGGTTTGTAATTCATATAAAATATATTAAATACAATTTATTTTAAAAGGAATACCTATTTTTTTCATGGATTACTTTTATTGTATTTATTACAGCACTGTTTTTCTGTTATGATATCTGAATACATATTGAATATTTATACCATATTTATTATTTACTAAAAAATTTAAATCTCTTGGAGAATTAGAATAAATTCATCATTTGATAATTTCAACCCTACGATTTAAAAAATAATGTTTTTTATATAAACGCAAATTTTTAAGCATATTATATTACAATTTTAATAAAAAACCACATTTATTTAGATTTTTTTTAATAACATTGTATCCCATCTTTAAAATACATTGTAAATCATTAAATTATATGTTTATTTATTTTTAAGTCAATTATATTTAATATGAATATTTAATGGAAATTTTTTTTAAAATCCATGAATTTTTTAGAAATTATTTCTTAATTGAAAAAGTTATATTTCAAAAAAATGGTTATTCTTATAAAAATATAATTTTTTTCAATGACATTATGTAATCATGAATATAAATAATTAAATAATGAAAAGAAATAATCATCATAATTTTATTATAAATGAAAATATATTAATTCCAATGCTCAGAGTCTATATAAATAATCGCTTATTAAACCAACATATTCCCTAATGATAATGTTTGTGATGTTTCTATATTTATATGGTGGTTAGAAAATCATGGTTTGGGAAGTGATATATATATATCATTATAAATATCTCATTTCCAATTTTTCTTTGAGTTTTAGTCATTGAATATCATTTTAGGATTGGTTAGTGGAAAAAATTAATGATTACATTCCACTTGGAAACATTGATAAATGGACTTCATAGGGTATGATCCTACTTGACAAGGTCATCACATATCCCTTCTAGGATAGTTATATTTTATCAAACCCTTCATATGTAATATTCTTAATTTTTATTGTAGAATGGATATATTTACAATAGTTATTATTATTATTATTATTATTATTATTATTATTATATGTATTTTAAACTGAACACAAATAATAATATATTTACTTTTTCATAGTATAAAAATTGAAATATAGTGCATGTGTTTTCTATACTAAAATTACTTATTAAGGAAGTTATTATTTTATAAGGGAATAATATTTATAATTTTTTTTTCATTATAGAGTTTTCTACAATCATATACATCTATAATAAAATAAAATCTATTTGTATAGTGTATTATGTTGCCCATAAAAAAATAATTGACAAAATCAAAAAATAAATCTATTGTCGATCCATGGGTTTCATTATGACACCCAGGAAAGAAAATACATTGATCATATTATGACTTGTTTCTCAATTAATAATATCCCATAGAAACTCAAATGAATATATTTTTGGAATATATTTCAAGATTCATCTATAAAAACCATTATGGCATTTCACAATGTTAGTCTAAACTACTATTTATCATAATATCAATGCAGGGGGGATTACCCTAAGGAATAAAAAACCATTAGTTATTATAATATTAATCCCTGGGGGATTCACCAAGGAATTATATAATGTAATAAAAATAGCAATATAAAGGTGGGTTTTCCATAAGTCATTGCAAACTATTTATAATTAATTTGAATCAAGACAGACTTTACCAAAGAATTCTAAACTACATATCATCAATCTAAATATAATGGGGTGTATCCCTATGGAATTATAAACCATTATTTTTAATTTAGGTAAATATGAAATTAAATTAATCATAGTGATAAATAAACACTCTCTAGTGTCTGATAATAAACATGGTATCCAGATTCTATATCACATCATAGGAACCCCTAGTTATAAATACAAGGTTATACCATAAGTCTAATAGACCCCCACAACCACCTCCTTGATTTTTGAATTCACATCAAAGATCATGAACATATAAATGGTTTATAATGATCTACTACTCTCCTTAATGAACTAAAAATGGCCTTTCAAGAGGTTTTATTTCCTAGTGTAGGGATAAAGAACATATTATTATATTATTGGTCAAGCATTCGATATATTGGGGTGACAAAAATTCATAAAAATTAATTAATTTATGATATTATAATGTAATATCATCTAGATAACCTACCATATAAAGATAGATGTACAATAATCCAAAAAAATTAATTTATTAGAGGTTAAATGGATGCATATACAAATGTATAAGAAAGAATGTGAAATAAGGAATAATGGTGTAACACTGCTAGGCACGAAATAAAAACCATGAATGATGGAAACTGATGTATATCCTTACCTCAAATGTCATATCTGAATAAATGACTGTGATTTTGAGTAGAAATGTGAGAGATATAAATATTTATGGAAGAGGGATAGAATAGATATTCACGGGGAGACATTAGTCAAAAAATATAATTTTTTTAATACTTTTAAAACCATAGTTTAAAACTTGTAAATTCCACCATTTAGGGACACTGGTTTTTCAATATAGTAATCTAATCCATGTTCTTACCATGTGGTGTAAATATTCTAATGCACATTGTTTAAAATGTTTTTGTGTCATGGTTTAATAAATCCTAAAAAAATCATGAAAAATGACTATGTATAATCTATAATGCCAATCATGGAATTTGAGAAAACATTTCATGGTACAATAAACAATTTGTCTATATTTTTACGCTTCATAGTTTCAGAGCATGTGTAGTACTAGTCAAGTGCTAAATGTTCATCCTAATATATTACCAAAATATTGAGATTTTCATGATTCCATCCCTAGAAGTGCACAATAATATTGTATGACCCCTAGTGAACATATATAAAAAACCAAAAACAAGAAATAATAATTTATATGGGAAAATTCAAAAAATAATTTCACCATAATATTGACTAATATTTTATAAACACCCCATAATATAGTATATTATTCTCAAGAATACCTTCTAAACATCACTGCGCTTTATCAATGTATAAGATCATTCATAAAGAGATCTTACAATCCAGAGTGATTATATCCAATTAACACTGGAAATGGTTTTTTTGAGATGGGTATTTCAATGTTTCAAGGACCTCACCTATAATCTAGTGGAGAACCCCATAGATAAAATTACATCATTTTTCATTCCTATCAAACATCATTTTTGGTGCATTTAATGTTAAATATTAGTCATCCCATAGTGAACTTCTCACTTTGAGTCAGTTGAATCCCTCATAAGCTCCTCACAATTTCCTATGGGAAACAATATGTAGCTATAAACATGAAAAAACACATTGATGTCAAGGGTCAGTCTTGTGGTGACTCACCACAATATTTTACATCCCCTAAGGACCGAAGACACTAGATCTTAAATATACCCCTTCCTGGAAATATCACAGAGGAGTGATGAAAAAATGTATAAGAATGTATTATTGAGTAAAAAATTGTATTACATTAAATTAAAATGAATTTCATCAATTCCCACTATCTACTAGAAACATATACTACCAGTGTCTGCAATTTCTAGCTCATTGCATACATAACCAAATTAACCATTATATGGGTTTAATATATGTTGAAATATATAGATTTATTTTGATAGTGTAATGAACACAATGAAAATAATTATTTCATTCTTTTTTTCTGTATACATAATAAATTCCACACCTGAAAATTTATTCCAAAAACATATCATACCATCACTACTGCTTCCTACTCTAATTCATGCAATGGTATATTCCACACATGTAACCTCAACTACCAAATCCGTACATGACAACCAAATAATTCTACTTTAATAGTACTCTTTTAACAACCTCTGATGCAGAAAAATACTTACCGTACTACTTACTTATCTCTATTATTCCCAGGATTGCTTCTATAATCTATTTTTACATTTGTCTCTGAATGGATTATTCTCATGCATATGACCACTCAAACCTCTACCCAGTTTCAATTAGGCCTTTTAGGTGAACTACCAAATATGATATGTCTTCTCAAATCCATTATCATTAATTATAGAATTCTAAATAGGTTCATATGTCAAGAATAGTCCTTGGTCATTTTCAAGAAACAACTTGTATGTCATTATAATCACCGAGAAACATTTTCATATCGAATATAACATGTTCAAAAATATATATCAATTTATACCAAAACGTATATTTTTAGAGTCTGGTGTATATTTGATTCCCTATAAGCCTTATCAACATGACCTCAAGGTACATCTCATGATTATACATGTAGTTAGAGTACAAAAGTATAAAATGAATGAAAAGAGTCATGATGGTTTCCAAATATAGGTGATTAACCTAATTCATCAAGTCAATGAACAACAATGGTTTAATTTCTTATATTAAATAGAATAACATGAACCCCAAATATACCATACATACTCATCAAAAAATGAGATAAATAATTGATTCCCTTAACCTCAACATGTGATAACAAGACTATTGGTTAGTCTCAAATTACACTCACGAACCACAAATCTAATCAAATAACTCATCAAAATGAGGAAGTGGATATCAGATTTAAACATTCATCTTATTTATTTAATATTAATATCCAAACAGCCTTAAAGAGCCATCAACCTTCTTACAGAAATTGATTGGACAACCTCTATGGAGTGTCCATTGGTCTAATGAATCCTTTATCATTTATATAATCTAACTAATCCTTAATATATAATAACTCCTTATAGGGAAACCTATAGGGAAGAATAAAAATGGAATCTACATATAAAATGAGTTTTATGGTAATATATTACTCCATATGAAGTAGTGAAGATGATAATTCAATTTGGAATTAATCGAAAAAACTTGTCAAAATTATGAAAATAAACATCATACTATGTCCCCCCATTATCCCTCATAATGTACGAATAATTAGATAAAACCTTGCTTATTTTCTTTTTTTGATGAATTCAAGACCTTCTTGAATTTTCAACTCTCCAGTATAAATGTTGGTACTACCCTTAGGGGATTGGAAAGTCACTCATAAAATGGTAACAATTGATAAGGGTCTATCATGACACTAACAAGTCTATTTTATTTATAAAATACCAATTGATTATCTATATCATGAATGGATCCCTTTATAACTGACAATAATCTATCTTGAGAGATCATATCCCATCATATTGAATGTCCTCTAATCACAATCTTAAGGTAATGTTGATAGAAATCACAATATATATATATATACTCTATGAATAAATCAAATCCTTCAACAAAATAAGAATAAATGAAACAATACGAGGTCGGTGTGTCAAATATTTTAGATCCAATTATAGATTCCACTACTGTTATACCTCACATTATGTATGGTATAATATCCTTTTTAATATGAGAAGGTTGAATAACATGTAGCTAGTGGGTACGTCAATCGCGAACCCTTGATTGATATACCAAAAATGAACTACCTTTCTTGTACTACTAATATTAACCCTAGGTACAATGTCATCTAGCTTAATATATTCAATAGAATTAACTGAAGCTTCCACCTACTATGTTGTAGCTATCCCGACTATAGAATCAACACATGCTAGATTCCCTATGGTAAGGAATCTACAGAACACAACAACAGACCAACTATATATTTCCCATTATTTTATTATCACAACACTCTTACAATAGCTAGTCAAAATAATAATGGACATGGTCGATCCTTCTACACTTTTGGGACTATATTGATCTATCATTAGGAGGATGAAAATATGATCCTATTGCAAGGATAATATACCCTCCACAACATGGGAGTGATCTTTCACATGAATGTTTATTACATCTGTAATACTATCCATTGGTATACCTAATAGTAGTAACCTACCCTAGTTATCTACAGTCACTCAGTTACCAAAATATAATAAGTTCTCGGTTCAATGCCAAATAAAATGAATAATGTTCAAAAATGTTATCCCATTCTTGAATCCCATGACACATTCCATTTTTAAAAACCATTCATAGGAAACATCATCCCCTAAATTCATTTTGGTAATGAATAGTAAATTACAGAAAGGATAATCATACTAAATTAAAGAAGTATTCCACTATATAAGGTGAACATACTCAATATACATGTTATATCTAAGAATCTATATAAATAAAAGTTCAATAAAATAGGTCTTGAAGTATTTCAATGAAATTATCCCAAGTTTATCTATTTTCACTATAATATGTCATCATAACATCACTAATCCACAATGAATTTAATCTATCAACTTAACTCTCAACTATTTAAGTTCCTCTTAATGATCAAAAAATATAAAGTAAAGACTCAATTTAGAACTCATTTTCTTTGGGGCCACCTTACCATGAAATTAATGAGAGGTATTGTAAAAAAAATCCCAAATAAACTCTGATATTGTAGGATATTCCAACGAATCCTACCCCTCCAACTCATATTTCATTCATAGTAATCGCTCAGGGAGCAAGTTATCTATCACATACCATAGTACTACAAGAGATTCGATACAGATAACCTTTGAGGAAAGATCATAACTACATTCTTGGAACTCAACTAGAGGTCATCATGAAATAATTTTTATGCAATGCCAAACACACACCGCAGAACAAAATATAATTGTAAGTCATGATACCTGAAGGACCCATATCATCCAATTTCCCAATTTTGTAGTAAATACTATTTTTATTATCATGATTCATTGAAAATTAAATAACAATTACATCTGAAATATGAAACCACTTGTAATGTTGTAATTGGAATTTTTTAGTTCATACTAGAGAGTAATAATATGTTTCTATAATGTAACACACAATAGACCATTTATGAGTACAATTGAATTGATTCCACTAATTTTTTTATTAGAAAACAATTTTTGTTTTTACAAACATATTTAATAATAGACCCTAATATCATAGGCAGGTATCTAGTAATTGGAAATTTGGAAAATGGCATGTGAATCCAAAATGTTTGGTATGATTCTTGGATATAAAATCTATTTTTGATGAATTTGATATTTCAATTAAATAAATAAAACAAATAATAATTATAAACCATGTAATATTACCTATATAGTAAATGTAAAATGAAAAATGGATAATATCATCCCTAATTATGTAGCCTTACTGAGTACTTGGGTTAGTTACTACCATAAATTAGATTTTATCTGATCCCTAAATGTACCAAAATCATGTCTCCAATGATCGTAAATTTCTTAAAAATAGATATGATACCACCTTATGAAATTATGTTTCATGGAGAAAACTAATTGGTATCCCATATTACTATTCCACATGACATCATACGTAAATATCCTTATACGAGAGGCTATCAACTATCATCCAGATTCAAAATTGTTACAATGGGAAGACAATAACCTCCTATAAGAGTGGAATAGTAGTGAAAATAGTAACAATCATGTACATGCATCAATAATGATAAGAAAAAAGGATCCCATAGTCTTTAAAACAATAATCAGAATATATTGTTTATCAAAATGATCTATACATATTCTAGGTATACAGTCATCCCCAAATTAGGATATAAAACTGACATCACTTAAAAATGATATGTGGGAAATCTTTAAAAAAATTATTATGTCCATGTATAGTCAAAAAAATTCCATGTTCCATCATAGAAGACAAAAATAAACATCGGATATTGGTTTCATTCCCATTCAATTTCATGAATCCAAGATGTATTCTTAGTTCCCAAATAGTTTCCATAGAGGTGTGTGATAATTACATAGTTTTTTTCCACCAATGACATCAAAAAGCTTTTCCAGTTTTCCCAAGGCATTGAAAACAATTTGTTATAATAATCTAATCCCTAGATAAATTTTCCTAAGGAATTAGTTACCAATAATTATCATAATGATAATCCAAGAGGGATTTTCTAAAGACATTATAGACCATTAGTTTTTATAATTCAAGTCATAAGAGGAATTGACCTATGGAATTCCGAATAATTTATCATCAACCAAAATCTAGGGGTTCTTGCATACCATAGGAAAATGGTTATCATTAATATGAATCCTAGGGGGTCATATAAATGTATTAAAAACTATTATTTATAAAATGGTGTAAATATTTTTTAGGGGGAACATCGTTTGGTGGAATTGTTTGAAATACTATGCACTGAAATTATTGTTTTCACATTCCAACAAACCTAAAATTTCTTGGATAGGTCAGAATGTTTGAAAATATTTACAAAAACCATGTGAAATTAATCTTTACTTATTTAATTTAATTTTATAGTTTTCATGATCGAAACACATGGTTTAACAAATAGTGAATCTGTCTTTTCAATTCATATATTTGGGAATCATTATTGCAATAACTCGGTGTTGGCATTCTTCCCTAGGATATAACCCATGTTTTTCATATTTTTATGCCACCATCCCCCTAAAACACTCTAAGAGGTAATTGTTTCCCTCTAAATACTTCTAGTAGAAAACAAATAAATAATGAAATGTTACTATAGTAAAAATGAGTCACCTAAATATGATATATGATTTACAATTTCCTTCAATAAAAACAAAAAAATTATATTTTTAATGTTTTATAAATCATAAAAATAGTTCTTTTGTAAAAACATTGTCACTAATTATTCATTATAAAAATGTAGAACTATGAATTAAATATAGGCAATATATGCCACCATATCATTAAACAAAACAAACATACATTGAAAAAAACTATCATATACAACATGGTTTTTTCAATATAAAAAAATATGCTTTAGTTTCACTCAATATTGTTTATTCAACTCATTTCCATTTATTTTATGAAAACAAATAAAATTAAAAAAAACATCATTATCATCATGTATTTTATTATCATTTTTAACCATGAATGTAATGAACCACCCTAACTCACTATGAACAACAACTAGACTTCTTGTGCTACTAGAAATAAAGAACAAATCCACTTTTTTAAGAGGAAATCGATTAGTATTGATGTTCTGTAAGCATATATTGGGAAATTTTACACTTTGTTCGGAGATGTAAAACTTTTAGAAATAGTAGAAAACATAAAAACCATGATATGATACTATTTTGGGAGATGTAGGAATATTCCCTTAAAAATTATATCACCACATGTTAAAATAATATTAGCTATTCCAAAAAATACAATGATCCCTTGTGGTTGATCACATACCAGGAGGGATAAAAACACAGAAAAATAATTTAAAAAAACAACCAATCTTGATTTGGTCTCTTGTCATTCTTGTCCCATAATCTATAATTTAATATATTGTGCCAAGAAAATCATTAAGTAGCAGAACCATTTCTTAAACCTATAACCTATAGTTAGATAGTATTCTACATTCTTACACAAGGTCCACGATGGCCCAATAATTTTGTGAGTAATAATTAGTATGGAACAAATGAATGATGTCCATAATTTAACCAATCTATACAAAAATTCAATACAAAAGTGAATCTGATAAAAAATTAAAACATAAAAATATAAATGAATAAAAACACAACCTCTAATATCGAGTTACATGATAAAAATATATGTCAGACATTCCTTCATTGTATAGTGTTGAATATCTTTGATCATGGAAATATGTCTCAAAATATTAGGTCACTTCCATGATTTACAACCAAAGAAAACATATCCATGAAAAAAATGAAAATTATCGGGGATCAATTGTGCTTTGTATTTATACTATGTCATACTAAATCCATAAATATAATCCAATAAATTCATCCATGTATCATCTTGATGAATAATATAATCCATAAATCATCATTATCTAAATTGAATCAAATTAAACATGATTTCAAAGAAATCATCTTTATAGGAATAAATAGATTCTAGTTCCATAACAATACAATTACACCTCATGTAATCAAAATGAATCTATGGAACTAAACCCACAAAATTTAAATTCATGCCTAGAGGGAATCCATGTAACTCATCCATAGTGTTACAATGTGTGTACCATGAAATAAATCCAAGGAGAATATCCGCCATAGAATTCACAATGAGTAATCTGTTAGGAATCTATGCTGCCTTATGAAAATCCATTATTTTATAAATCCTTGGATCCACTAAGGCATCCTCCATTAGAATTGAAATGAGTCCATAAATTGAATTTATACCCTCTTTTGTAATTAAACCCATTTCATATGATAATGTAAATACAAGGGATGGATCCCAAGGAATTAAACTCATAAAAATTATTCACACAAGAAAACTCAATTAACAAATATTTTATAAATATGTATTAATTTTACAATGAATAACATCATTATCTTATTTATCATGAGAAATATTAAACATAGCCTATCTAGATTCTATCATGGTTTCCACATTCCAAACGATTTATTAAATATTGGAAAATGTCAGATCTATGAAGGAAAATTCCTTATAGGTTTCATACTAGATCATTATTTAATCAACAGAAGAATTTAACAATTAATTTCATTACCATTGTTTTCCTTTTTTACTCTAAACCATGGTCATTCAATATTCATATATTATTATATATATATTTCTTAATTTCATATCATTACCGATTTTATGATATAAATTTAACAAATTCCATTTCATTTTTCTTGTTTTGTCTCATATTTTACAGTGGATTTACTATCTAACTTTTAAAAACATTTTATAAAATCAGTGAACATTAACTAAAAATAACTTTAGCCATTCGATTTAGTTTAACATAGGGGTAAAAAAAATAAAAAAAATCAATGGTTGATAAATTATATTTGAGAACAATTAATTCAAACCTAAAATTCATATATATAAATTAAAAAAATTATGTCCTTTAATGAAAAAATATCACATTTGGTTACTTCCATGACCTATAATTCCACATGGAATTACCATTTTTTTGGTTCAAGAAAATTTTATAAAGGGAGAATTTAAAAAAGTTTAAAAAAATTAAAATATTTAATTAAACTAAGGTCAATTAATGTCATGGAAATAATAACCACATCATGCTTACACTTGGAGAAAGCACCAGACTATGGATAATATTTAAGTGGAACATACATCCACGATTATTTATAATTTAATCCCAAAGTCAGTAGATATTCAATGGTTTTCCCATCCAATATGAGTATCATCTGAGCACATGAAATGACCCAAGACCATGTTATACCATTATTTAAACATAAACATCAGTAATAAAATTAACTATTTTATTTAATCCATCTCCCCAAAATGACATAACAAGTGTAAAATCATCGGGGAGTCCATAAATGTTGTATTCATGTGGAATTGGGTGTGTTCAACTACAGATGAACAACCAATTCTAGATAACATAGCATATACAAAATATAAACAATATTTCATGGGAAAATATTTATTTATTTTCATGAAAGGCTAAATAAACACATGAAGGGATTAAAATTACATTAAAAAAATGATGAGTTTTCGATCAAATATCATGATATCCTCAATGAGAATTATATGGAATCCTTATAAGGTACAATGATTTATCCACGTAAGAGAAAAATCATTTCTTAAATACCCTAAAAATTCAGATCAAAATTATTGAGACAGTAGGAGGAAGAAAAATGTGAAGATAAGAGGAGTTATTAACATTATTGGGTGAAAAAAATACAATTCCTATAAACAAATTTAAGTGGAATGAAGGTATGGAAGAGTTTAGTCCTCCTCTATTGTGTAAATCCTCTGAGCCATGAAACTCAATGATTTTATTTTATGAACCACCAGAATTTTTGAGAAAAAATAGTTCAACATTCATCTTAATATGAACCATGTGTTTATTCCAAGAAATGTCATGCTATCTCTATTGTTTTCCCCTTTTCAGTATATAAGAAAATGTCACACCCTAAAATCCATTCAAATAATGAACTAACCATTATCATTTTGAACATCCTACAACTACTATTTTCATCATTCCTTCCACTACAGTTTTATATATACCTATACGAATCCCACGAGACATCCATTGAACTAGAATTATGTCCATAAAATAATTTATTGAAATTCGTAGTATCATAACCTGAATTTGAGTCTCAAAACTCAGAATTTATTATCAAATATAATGAAAATTTAATTTCCCTTACGAATTTTTTAATACTGACTGGACATGAGGGTTTTGTCCTATCCTAAAATTCGAAAGGATCTTCTAATGACCCACTAGAATTTAAGGTTCTTAAATAGCTGAAACAAAATCCACTCTTAAATTTAATTTTAAAAATAATGTAAACTCATATATAAGTTATCCTATGTTGAGTAACATTGGTAACCGCATCCAAATTCTCATCTAGAATATTACTATACCAACCATTGGACGTAGAATATACTTGTTGATTATGATTTATACTGCATCCAACCCCTAAAAACACCCACTAAAACACATCCTCTAGATTTCTACATGTAACACATCAATATTTTGTAAAATATTTTTCTCAATTAAATTTTCTATTTTCAATAATTATTATTACATTCAACACTTAGTTTATTTGAAAATACACATGATATTAGGTTTAAATGAAACATCGAATTGTATTAAAATATTATAAATTAATATGATAGTTATCAAAATGCCTTTTAAATTGAATGTTTTAATAGGAATAAATAATTTATGAAAATATATTATTTAATCATGTATATATATAATGAATTATCTAATGACCAATTTAAAAAAAATGAAAATAAAAATCATTTGCAAATAAGGGAAATATTTTTCTTAAAAGTCTATTTTTCTATACCGAAAGGTGATTTATAATAATTAATTAAACCAATCACTTTTGTTAAATTATTTTAATTAAATTTATATATTATTAAATTTATCAAATTTTTAACATTATAATTATTATTTTTATAAATAACATATTATAATATATCCAATTTTACTATTAAATTTTAATTTTTCTAAATGTTTTTTAGTCTCCTTCTACACAATTATTTTAAAATCAATTTTAATAATTTTGGAAAATATATTTGAAAAAATTAACTTATGTTTCTTGTGTATCATGTTAATAGTATATTGGAATGAATTTTGATATTTCTCTAGAATGATATTTTTCTAGATGAATATTAAAAATAATAGATTTAAAAAAAATACGTATCTTCAAAAGAATTTAAAAATAAAAAATATTATATAATGGTATGAAAATTTAAATTAGTTTAATTATATATCTATTATTCCAATTTATTTCATTTTAATAAATTTCATATTGAATTTTTATTTAATAACAATTTAATCTTTTGAAACATTTCTCTTTGGAAAACAAATTTTTCATCATATCTATGGGATTAGTTTAAAATTAAAATTTTCAAATTGATTTAATGGAATTTTAAAATATGGATTCCATAATGGGAATAATTATAATTTATTTTATATAATAATGAAAATATAATTTTCAACCATTACAAATATTAGAAGTAGTAAAAATTATTTACCATAGTTAAGGTGAAAATCAGTTTTCTGAAGGGTAAAACAGAGAAATTTCAGTGTTAAATTTACCCAAAACATATTAAAAACACATTTTATGTCCATATTTATACCTTGTATATTATATGTTTTGGAATAGACCATTTTGGAGGCTTCTTGGATTGAAAAAAATATAACATTTTCTTTAAAAAAATTGCCAGCATGCCCCTCAACTCCGTAATAGTAGGGATCCCCAATCCTCTAATTTTCCCATATTCAAAACCAATGGTGTTATCCCGTACCTACCCCAAAACATTCCTTACATTCCTCATATAATACACAATTCTATAATGGGTTCAAAAATCCGATCTATAATTTCTTATTATGCAAAGGAAAGGAGTTTTCCAATGAATATATAACATCCCCAACAGAGTGTTTTATCTTTTTTCTTCGTCCACCTCATTCAAAACTTATTAAACCAGACTAATATAGTATATTAATTATATTCTATATATTTATATTTTTTATGTTATGGTTTTGACTTATATTTATCTCTTTTGGCATCAAATGGTATACTAAATCATCATTCATGTGTAGTGCATACTACGACCTCGCAATATGATGTAATTTCTTTTCCATCACCGCCTATAACAACTATATATTGTGATATTATTTAATTTTATATATGATATTTATTATTTTTTTATAAAAATTAAATTATAACATAACATCATCCTTCTTATACCCAATTACTTTGGGTAAAAAATAACATCATTTGTTTTTTCAAAGGACAACAGCCTCGTGATGCAAAGTGATTTTTCATTATTTACATATAATGTACTAAATATTTCGTTAATGAAAATATGTGATATATATGACATAAAAATGATTATTTTATGATAATATATTATTTACTATTTTAACCAATACCTTTCATAGATGGAAAATTATTATTTGGGTTTGTTGTCGATCTATATTGGGTTGATCGAGGAGTTTAAAAGGAAAGTGATCATATGGTGAAGGTGGATTCAGTGTTGAAGGTGGCATCATTAAATACTATCTCCCAAATTTTTTGATATCAAAATTAGAGGATGGGACTAAATTCATCATATTTGGATTTCGAGGGTTCAATCATTTAAAATATTGAAATATAATTGATTTTAAGAAGGTTGGAGTTTTGTGGGGATGTGGATCATAAAGAATAAATCTAATGTCATAGGGGTTGTATGATTAAAGAATGAGGTTTTTTAGGGAATAGATGAATCATGATGAAAATTTTGTATAGTATGTGACTACGAGAATCTTTTCGAATAATGAAATTTCACAGATGCTTCATGAGAAAAATGATCTTTACAAACATTTATTATGAGATTCTTAAAAATGAAGCGGTGAGCAGAATAGAATCAAAATCGAGGTGTTTCCAATAAATATAATAAAAACATTATTTTATGAATTATGATAATATAAAAAACTTTCATTTGATCATATTTCATGAAGGTCTTATGATAATGTAATTTGATGTGATCGAGAACTATTATCGAGAAGAAGTATCTCAAAAATAATGGTGATGAACTAATTAACAAATAAAAATATCAAAAAACGTATTTTCATAAAGAGTGAGGGATTTATGATAGTATTTACTCTTTCAAAATATTTCAGCATCATAAAATTAGGTTTTATTATGAATGACAAAACATCTTTGAGAAAATGTGTTTTGGTAGAGGGAGTTTCACAATTGGTACTTACATGAATAATTGGCCTTTCAACATCCTGTCTGAGTGAACAATGCATTCATGTACATAAATTCAGGATAATGGTGTAGGAATAATATCATTATAGTTTGGTAAAAAAAATATATATGATCAATATATTATGGGGGTCTTCATGTAGATATATTTAGTAAGACATCAACCAAGTATGTTAGAAAGGTGGATTCAAAATTAATTGATCTGACGGTTCTAGTGTGCTATACCAAAATTCATAGAAAATGAAATGAGCGTGGAATTTAATAACTAAGTATGATCATTTTTAATCCATAATATCTGGTGACGCATAAAGGATCCAGGTATGACAAAAAATGTTGTAATATGATCCAAGTATTAGACCATAGTGTTGACCCAAGTTAAATTATTGTGGTGTGTTTATATTTGATTATATGGATATTTAATATTTCAATGATTTCATCAGATAGGTTTAATATGTTCATACCTATATAGGGACAAGATATGTCTCTTTGAATGAAAAATTTTTCTCCTTGATTTACCCCTCCCCAATCAGGGAGTTCTGGGGTCCAAAATGTGGTATCAAGGACATCTTATTGATGTTTTATATGTCCTCGATTGATGTTTTTAGGGATAATTAAGTGAATTTTAGGAGAGTTCACATTTTTATAGATGTAAATTTGTGATTTAGAAAAATATAATGAGATATCATTTGAAATATCTTGGGTTGAATGTTTTATTTTTTACATTTCAAGGAATTCAAGCCAATAAAGAGAAAATACATTCTATAAAAAAAATATGATAATGCTTGATGATGTTCCAAAATCACAAAACAGTATTACCATAGAATTATCTGATCATATCAATTTAATGGTGATGAAGTCCACTACAACCATTTCTATGATGGAGAGACTGGAATATTTACATGAAGGTGATACTATATTTATATAGGCGAAACTTTTGGTTTTTGAAAATATATTTAATGATCTAAAAATGAATCCAGATGAAAATGAAGATTTTTTCATTATTCAAATTATTGTAGTTATTAGTCTTATTCAAAGAAATGGGTACAAAATCAGGGATATGGAAATTTTGTAGAAAGCATGATAAGGCTTCCACCTCTCTACAATCCAAAGCTGACAACCCTTATGGAAATAGGTTTACTGATATTTCTTTTGATGTTATTCTAAGCAGTCTTATGGATTATGAAATGTGTGTCAAAATATATGATATAATAATTTATGAAATAATATAAATTTATTTCAAATAATTGTATAAACATGAAACATCTAATGATGGTGTTGATGGTTATGATATGTATGAAAAACATCATTTTTCCATAAAATTCAAGAGAGGAAAAGTGATATTTGAACGAAATATTATTTTGGATTATTTTCAATGTATAAAAGTACGGAACATTTCTAATCAATGGTCAAGAATATTTGATGATGTTGAAGGTGACTCAAGAATGAAATTAAGAAGGGAATATCATTTTCTATTAAGAGGAATAAGATAATAATATCTTTTTGAAGGATGTTGAATGACAATCTAAATCTAATCTTTTAGAGTCCACGATGGCTATATTTGAAAAGGTAGAACCTGTGGAAGATGAATTAAACTAGTCAAATAGTGTTTTAGATCACAAAGCTATTCTATAAGGTGATATTAATTAGTAGGATATTCCATGATATAAAAATAGAAAGATGAGTGTTGACTTGAAAAAGACCTCAGAGTTTGTGGAATACCTTGATGTATATATTGGTTGACCATAAGGAAACGTTGAACCTAATTTTTCAAATCTTGAATTTTTGAGAGAGGATTTAGAGTTTAAACAAATTATTGGGGATAAGGTAAAGGTAATCAATAAACATGCATCAAGACATGAAGAAAAGGATATTCTAGGTGTTGACCTTTAATAATAATTATTTTATTTAATATGTAAAATAGAAACTAATTCAAAATCAATGTAAACAAATAAGAAATTATGTTTTTTAGGATTCCATATAGAGATCATTTCTAAAGAGTTAAATTTTGATTATAAGGAGTATAAGATGCCATGAATTATCAAATATCATGATTTATAGGGAAATGTTTAATTTTTTATGATATAGAAGAATCTAATACTTGATTTGGGATGATAAAATTCAAAATGAATTTGAAAATTTGGAATATCACAAAGAAACCTAATTTTATAACAATGATATATTCAAACTAATTAGTGAATTGGGATGAAAATAATCCTCAACTATCTAGTTAGTATTAGTGGTCAATTTCCTATACAAAATGAGGAAAAATTTGTAGGATTGTAAGTGAGAAGATAAATCCTCTTATGAAATTTATATTCAATGGTTGTATGGGTAATACCATTTTTTACTATGATGAGACTAAGAGAAATCATGATAGTGAACCAAAGATTATACTACAAAGGAGAATGAGACCTTATCCTTCACCATATTGAATAAATGGTTTATATGTATATTCTTTTACACTTTTCTAAAATTTTCGATAATGTTATTTGTTACAGGTTGAATAATAGTGTTAATAGTAATTATAGAACTCTATGTCAAGTAAATAATATCAAAAAAACTATTATTACCATTTAAAATTGTTATTATTCTATTGAATAATAATATGAGTGTCATTAAACTATACATTTTGAAAAGGGATTCAGAAGGCCATCTTTTACCCCCACTCAATTTGGTGTATCATGGAAGAAAAATAATAATATTGAAACAGACATCCTGGAAGAAATTGGTTTCAAATATTCAATAAATTTTAATAGCTAGATTCATGAAAATGGATGGTCATCCCACATAATTCTAAATGAAGATTTTATGAATAATTTAATGAAAATTTTTAAATGAATAGTGATATTTGTTAATGATTTTTTTATTAAAATATTTTTTTTGGAAATATAGAATTAGAAAATGAGAGGTAATGAAAAAAAAGGTAATCTATAATGATTGTTTTCCCAAAAAAAGATCTTAAGTCTCAGTCAAATCTATGAGTCATATATATTTGTGAAATTAAATCAGAAGGGGTTTTACCTTGAATGAAATAAAAGAAATTCTATCTTGAAATCCTATATGAGAAATGGTAATTTATACTATGTTAATAGTAAATAAAACACATGTTTCCTAAACAATGATGAGGAATAAACATATAAAACTGGATTTTTGGGCACATTAATCAATATTAAATAGAAAACACATCTCATCTAATGGATATTTTTTTGACATTTCCAATATAATTGAAGACTTATAAAAGACATGTGATTCATACATGTGTTGAATGATGGTCCATAATTTTTATTTGACGATGAACATAGTGTAATAAAATCTTATTTATCATCACCAAAATGACCTTATTTGTATAATGAAAGTGGATGGAACATATGTTCAGAGATAAAACATTACATTTATTGATTATTATAAAATAATGGATTTTTTATGTATATATAGAGCAAACATAATGTGATTGATGATATGAAGAGATATATCTGAAGCATTTAGAATAATGAAATCCACGCAATAAAGATATTATGATATAAAAATGAAATAGATTTTACATCCCTTGAATATTAAAATTACCTGAAAAAAATGGGATAAATCTTGAGGGGTCATTAGTGAGAACACCAAATAAAAATTGGGTTGTTTAATAAATAAACTAACACATAAATTTTATGGATATAATGACACAAAATCAAGGCTTTAAATTTTCATCATTACTAGAAAGAGGCTATTCAATTTTTGGTTTACACAAAAAATAATACAACTATTTATTGGAGAGGAAATTACACTATATGATATATTGAAAGTATGAATGAACTAAATAAAGTATGTTCATTTTTTATCATAAACAATGATGGAAATAAACAAATTTGTGTTGATATTTGAGATTAAGGAATCTTAATTGGATAGTCTGTAAAGAGTAAAACATAAAAATGATACAATAACAGTCTTATTAAACTGTTGAATGAAATGAGGTCAAAATAAATTTTGTTAAACCTCTAATTCACAGGTGGAGTACAAATGTTGATATGATAGAATATTATGAATTTAGTGGAAGAGTGACATATTTAAAATGAAAAATTGTGTAAGGCTTTTCTAGAATTCATATTTTTTAAAATGATGATTATTTTAGAAGTTGAATCTTAACAGGATATAATTGCAGAAGAAAATCTATCAGAACCTACCAATTGAAATATAAGAGTATAATTTTATTAATCCAACATCATTGGGGGTTGGACTAATAGTACATAAACATAGACACTGATGAATGAATATCATTGTAATATCTTATTAATTGTTGATCCAACAATGATTTTAGTAATAATCTAAGGATAGATCATTGCTTAAGCCTACAATTAATTAATAGATTAGGTTGAAAAAATTAACATGGGATCTCATAATGAGACATGAAAATTTCAACATCATTGGAACAATGTGTATCTTTATTAAAAAATTTGATGAGATGGTAAATGTGATTAGAAAGATGTAACACATGGTGGATAACAGTTATTCCCATATTAAATCCATTCACGCGTATGTATTTTTTAATATAGTATTTTTATTATATTAGGTTAGGATCATTCTAGCAAGAGAAATTAAAAGTTAGTACATGTTGTATATAAAGGTTTTCAAAAAGGAATTCATATATATTTTATTGAATAATTTTTCCACATTAAAAAACTATTTCAATTTCAAATTGGAATGGATAAATAAAGTTTTGTAAATTAATAAAGGCTTGTTATAGTCTATAACGGGCACCATGAGAATGATATTCTCAACTGGATTCTTATCTGAATAAGATAAAATGTAAAAGACGAAGTTTCAATCATTATATGTATATCTATAATTTTTATGGATATCCATTTATGGTGATTTATTATGTGGATGATATTATATATGGTTAATGTTGGAATATATAAGTGTAATAATTGGATTATTAAATGAAATAAAAATTTAAAATGTCCATGATTATTGAACTAACATTCATTTTGGGGTGACAAGTTATTTAAAGGAAAGACTACACCTTCATTTCTAATGAAAAGTACACAAGAGTTCATAATAAGAAATTAAACATGCTTGGCTCCAAAACAATGTCAAATCTAATTGAGGTTGAAACAAAATATAGAATTATTGAGGATATGAAATCTATTGATCCCTCTCTGTATAGGAGGATCCTTGGTAGATTATTATACATGACTATTACATGGAGATATTTTATATATGCAACATGTCTATTGGATTTAAACTAATGTATTTTGAACGAAGATAATTTTGTTTAGTTAAATGAATTATGAGATACATTAAATATACTCTGAAATTTGGATTATACATTAAATAAGGAATACATAATGAATTATTATAATTTTCTAATGTTGATATGGATCGAGATGTAGTGGGTAGAAACTAAAAATGTGATGGTTTACTCTTAATTAGATAAAAATGGGTTGGATGGTTTAGAAATATAAAATAAATAACTTCTCTAAGTATGGATGAAATTTAATATATCTTTGTGAAAAATTCAAGCACTCATCTACTATAGAATAAGAAAAATATAAATAATATCTATGAAGAAGTTAATAAGGTGATGGTGATACCCTATGAAAATAATATCATGATCAATCTTACCAAAAAATTATGTCAACAATCTCATACCAATCTAATTGAGATCATATATCACTTCATCAATGATATTTTCAAACACAGTTTGATTATAATGGAGCATGTTGAAACCAACGATCAAATGGATGATATATTGACAAATACTTTAACAAAAAAAAATGTTTGAGAAACATTAGTTGGACCTCAGTGTTCATCTTCATCCCATTTCATGAGGAGGTTGTGGGTTATCCCCTATCCCCATTTTTGTCAAAATATTTTAATCTATTTTTGAATGTCATGCACCTCTTTGTGGGGGATATGATCTAAGGAGATGTTTTATTTTTATGATGTTCTGAATAGATATTCCTTCTGATTATTGAAACATGTGTAGATAACAAAAATTCAATTAATTGTGGTGTTTAATGATTTATCAATGGTCTCTTATGGAATAAAATTCCAATTTCCCCTCTTGTTTTCTACATCGATCCTTGATCACATAGACATAGAGTTATGGATGAGTTATTCCATGCGTATAAGCATTTTTTCAAGGATAATTAATTATTGAACTTGTATTTATATTAAAAACAATCCCCAATTGGGATATTGTTGTAACCACTATTTTTAAATGGTAGTGATGGATTATTTTTTGTTTTTTTTCATTCCACACTAGGCTGATCAAGGAGTCTTCAATATATGTGATCATATGATGCATGTGGATTTAATGGTGAAGGTGGAATCAATTCCCAATGTTTTTCAAAAAAATTTATCTCAATGTTATGTTAATGGAGAAACATTCATGAAATATGGATTACCAAGACACAATATATGAAAATATGAAAAAGACAAGGAATAAATGAAGGTTGAAGTTTCGTGTAGATGTGGTACATCGTGAAGGAATGTGGTGTTGTGATGTTTGTATATTTCCTGAATGATGTTTCAAGAATAATGATTGAGGTATGGTGAAAATTATGTAATGTAAGAGACTATTAGATGTTTCATAAATAGGAAAATTTCATTGATTCTTCTTGAGGAAGATGATCTTTATGAAAATAAATTAATAGGTTCACAAAAAAACTATGGTGACTCTCAAATATTTATTTATATAGGTGTAACCTATAAATATGATTGTTCGCATGATTTGAGGAATGATGATGATTTGAAAAAATGGAGAAAATATATGATTTCATGAAGTCCTTATGATAAGGTAAATATTCATAAACCAATAAATCATCATGATCGGAAGTGTTTTGAAAATAATTGTTAAAAACTAATTTAGACATATGAATTTATTAAAATGGGTTTTCATGAAGAAATAGATTTTTTTGATAGTTTGGAGTTCTATCAACGATATGAATAAAAAAACGTATTTTTATTTTTTAAAATGAAAATTATTTTAAATTAGATGGGGGTTTCACGAAGGATGGATATTCATGAAGGGTACTTACCTGAATATATATATATTAAACATCTTGTTTGAGTAAATAGTGTATTCAAGTGAATCAACTATGGAATATGGTAAATAGAGTCTCATGATAATCAGATACAACGAAATATATCCTTAATATATTATGTAGACCTTCATGTTGATAAAATTTGGAATACTTCCCCCATGGTAGTGATGAATTTGTAGTTGATGGATGTTATCTAAGGGATACAGTGTGTTATACCTAAAATTCATGTAAAGCAAGAGAGCCATGTATGGATTGACCATGTATTATTTTTTTAATACATAATATATAGTGAATAATGGTATATTCAGATATGACTAATACACTATCAAAATATTCTACTTTTACTATCCCATAGTGGTCAACCTTGTCAAATTGCTTTTATCGTGTTTCAATTTCTATATATTTTTGTTTAATACATTCAAAATTAAATTAGATAGCTTTAATTATTTCCCACCAACATGGGTCCAAGATCAATCTCTTTGGAACAAAAATTTGGAAACTTGATTCATCTTTATCCTCTGATGGCGTTCATGGAACCTACATTCACCTTATTTAATTTAATCTGCTATAAAAATGGAAACAACATTCAAGTGTATGTATGACCAATCATATCCAAGAATGGGGTATTTCATTTTCAATCACTAAATTTTATGGATTACTATAAACACAAATACATAGAATAATTATGATATATATATATGGTTAAAATTATTCAGGTAATGGGACCCTGATATATGTATGGGGATGGAAAATATTATACAAAAACATCAATGAAAAGAAATACATTTATTACACAGAATGTTATTTTAATAAGAAATTGTTAAAAAATGGGTAATAAAATGTCATAAGTAAATAATATAGTCTATGATATATACATATATCTATTTATGAATTTGTAATAGATCTATAATAAACATATATTTATTAGACATGAGTTTCAAAAATGTATGAAGAAATTGAAGTCTTACGATAAGGGATTTCCAGCTCACTTTTACATTTTTTGAGTCACATGAAATCTTCCCACATGATTATTTTATATGTTAAATATAATTCCCAAAAATTTATTTTATGATTCTCATCCTAATATTTATTTTTATTTAATTATCTATTTTTTGGATCTCTCCCTCATGTATATTAAGGTTCAAAATTTTCCAATGGGGTAAGAGATTTATGTCTCCAATTTCCTTATATAAGACATAAGATATATTATAAACTTATATTTTTTTGAGGTATATATAGTACCCCTATTACATGTAATATATTTAATCGACATACTATAATGATATTTAATGTTTCATTCAATGTTATTATATATTGGATCATAGAATTCAAAATGTTGCAAAAGAAGTCATGGATCTTTTAACTCAGTATTTAATCCATTAGATAGATGCCATATTCATCTCTTGTTTTTTTAATTGTGGTTTATATACTATCCATGAATGTATTTTTTTATTATAATGACAATTATTTTTATTTAAATATTAATTTTAGAATGAATATTTCATAGGGTTTATGGTAGAAAAGATACCCAAGTTATTAGGTATTTGTGTCTCAATTTTCTTTCTTTGAGTCATAAGTTGTGTTACACACATATATATTTTTTGTGTTGTATGTATAGATCATTTTCCTTGTAATATCAAGAATTTTGTTATTATCATTATATTATTTGATCCATTGAGTTATATTATTTCATGAGGATTATGATTCAATGTTTCCAAAATTTTAATGGTTTTTTGTTTCCATATCATTATTTATCAGGATAGTTCATGATTACATTCCCATTATTTAAATACTATAAACTATCTGAAAAAACACTCAAGTGTTTTTTTCTCATAAGTTTATTTTTATAATAATACATTTCCCCCCATCATTTTCCTCTATTTATGAACTTGTGAGTGAAAAGGAATTTTTTAATGAATAAACATCTTAATTTAACTCTTTAGACAAATACAAAAAACAAAGTATTCAAAAAATGTTTTAATTTTTTTTCATCATTGACAAAATGATTTATAAAAAAAACATACCAATGTTGGACATTAAAAAATTTAATTAAATATTCTTTTCAATTTCTAGAAAGTTCCCATTTTACATTTAATAAAAATGAAAATGGAATCCTATTTTCAATATGTATGACATGGATTATTTTATATACCATCAAGATAAAATATCTATTGAAATGATTCATTTAAATGTAATACATTTTATTTTCATATAAAAATGATTACTAATATTTATTGGGAATTTTTAGTTTTAAAAATTGATTTTAAAAATGAAGAAGATATTTTCATAACGATTTTTTAAATTACTTTAATTTCTTCCGTTATATGTTTCCAATGTTGTTTTAAAAGTAATTTATTTGTAAATTTTAATATTTTTTAGAATATTTTTTCCAATCTGGAAAGGCGAATTTCCTAAAGAAATTGTTCAATTAATATTTCAAAATCATTTTCCATATAATATGACATCCTTTGATGTCACTTATGCTTTACTGGAGATATGATCAAAGGATACCATTATTAATCATTATCCATATTTGTTTTATTTATGATGATAAGATTTTATTAAAAACCATTTCCCTTCCATGGTTTATACAATGATAAAATTATTATTAATTTTTTTTTACATGGGTTATTGTTCTATGAATATACAAAATTAATATAAATACTGTTTATTTTCCACAAATTATGATATGATGAAATTTTTATGTAATCCATTTCTTTTAAGGGGTCCTAATATAGTGAATATTTTATGATCTTGTGTCACACATGTGTATGATTTTATTTATGTGATTGGGGTTAAATTATAACAAATGATTGTGGTTCGATTATAACCAAGGATTCTAGTTATGTTATAATAAATATGGGTGAGACCTATATCTCCCTCCAATGCGTTGGGTAATGATTTATATATCATGAGATAAAAAGGGATGGAATGGGGGAGTGATCCCAAATTAGTAATTGAATTTGTACAATATAATAATACAGGGAGTGAAGTTAGACTACTATGATAGTTTTAAGAGTGAACCAAATACACTATGATAGTCTTAAAATTATCATTGAGCAATTAGGAAAATTATTTTCTAAACTTATGTTTATTCCAATAATCTATGTATTATTCCAATGTTTTATTTACATGGATCATGTTATTTGATTCCATTGTAATTAATGTGTTATTAAATTCCATTTTTATTCAATTACTCAAATTTAGGAGCTTTGAATTTTAGGGTATGGTTTCAAAATTTTATTCTCATGTTTTTATACCAATTTTCTCATGTTATATTGGAATCTACCATTATTAACCTTACTAAGAATCTGATCTCACCCATTCTTATGTTTCCATTACATTGGTTAGGAAGAATGGATTTTAATAAGGTATTTCTAAGAATAGTACTATGAGGGAGGATATTTATGGGACATGTTTAAGATCCATCATGACATAATAATATTTTTTTTAGTGTCAAAACAATCTCAAACTATATTTTCCAATTTTTTGTTTTTGTAAAACGCATCGAAGGTTCATAAAAAAAGATGCAATATTTATGTATGTGAAGTTTGGGTCTTTATATTTGGTTAGAGAGGAAAGGTTTAGTAACGATTTAGAATTAAGATCCCTTAGGGTATGTATTATCATATTTCTAGGGACACATATGATAATATGTATAAGGATGAGATAAATTAAAAGAAATCAAGTAATATTAGTAAGGTATTGAGTGAGTGGTATCTAAGCTATTACTTCTTTATCTGGATATAACAAGTGGGTGTAGCTCTAGTTTAGAGGTACCTATTTGTAATAACTTTGAATAGGGTTTATTGATATGAAATCTGTTGTGACCTTGTGAATTGCATCTGTCCTTTCTAAAAACCATGTTTGAAACTGCCATGGTATATGATTTATAAATTCAAAAACATGTTATGAACCACAATGAAGGATTTCAATGATGACCATGGATAACCTTAGATAAAACAGATTTTCCATATATTTTAAATAAGGTGTAATGATTTAGACTTATTATTACTTAGTTCCTTATTATTTGGATTCCCAATATAATTATAATTTATGACACTATAATTTTTGGTTTTAGTCCACGGTGAGAAACAACATAAACTACATTAATTTGGAATTTCATAGACAATGATTTGTTGATAAACTAAATGGGATTCTAAATGGAGTGAAAGATATGGTGATTATTCCCAATTAGTATTCCCAAAATATGATTAATTTTTTTCACCTTATCCAACTATCATAATCACTTAATAATAGAAGCATTATGTTCATTGAGCATTTTTGTGGTGTAGAACATTCTGGAAACAAGATTCAATTTACTGTCGGCCAATACTTTTGGAAGAGGCATCAAATTAGATCTATTTGAGTAATGGGATGATTTTTTCAATATGGGAAGGACACAAAGAATGAAACTATATATTAAAAATTATTTTTTTGTTAATTAAATATATGGAAATAATGGTTTATTATATGTATCATCGATGGTTGAAAGTTTCAAATGTTGCATGTGTGGGAATTAGAAGAAAATTATATCCTAAGGGAAATTCTCATGAAGATTGTCATTCTAGTAATATGAGTAGTGGTTAATTTTTGATGATGAAGTGAATACAAATAACATATGATAAGAATGAATTGTTAAATAATTGTTAAAGAATACAATTTTTATTTCATTAGTAATGTGTAATGATTTATCTTTTTATATATTGGTATATGAAGGATTATATTCTTATTTATGGAATAGTTATTATTAAAATTAGCTAACATCAATAGATTTTTCCATATAATTTTTCCATTAAGGAGTTACAAGAATACGATAAATGGTATTTATGGAAA
Organism: Viscum album; assembly: GCA_963277665.1. Taxonomy (NCBI): domain Eukaryota; kingdom Viridiplantae; phylum Streptophyta; class Magnoliopsida; order Santalales; family Viscaceae; genus Viscum; species Viscum album. The sequence continues at coordinate 167,422,200 of OY728121.1, read as the reverse complement.
ATAAAAGTGATTTTACGGGAATGTGAATATTTCGATAAATGGAATATAATGCTTTATATGTTCCTAATTTTTTGAAAATTGAGTTCATATTGAATAAAGAGATAATTAACATGGATAGTGTAAAACAGATAATACTGGTTTTATTATAATAGAATAATGACATAATGAATATTTTTTTATAATATAATTTAGTGAATTTACAATGTTTATTAATTTATAGAATATATTTAGTAATCTATGATTTTATTTAAGGAATAATGGATGTTTTAATTTTTTAACAAATGTATGTATTCATGATGGGATTATGGTAATTCATGATATTTACATGTTTCAAGATAATATATGATATCAATATTATACATTTATGTATGTCACATTAAATGATAAAACATATTGTTTGGGTAATTAATTATTAGTAGATTTATTAAATTTTTTGACCATATGTCAGATTTTTAGAATTTTAATTTTTACCAGATCTGGATGAGCCATATGGATAACTATTCGTGGAATTGATAAAGTTAAACATTAGAGGTTATTGAATATCAAATGGTAATATTTTTTTTGTAAATATATCGATATTTAATGAGTTAAATACCATTATTTTAAATCTTAATATCAATTAGTGATTTATTATTGAACAATTCATCTCATGGAGTAATGAGATGAAGTGAAAATTTATCATGGAATAACTAAAGGAAGAGACTATGCTTATGAAATAGAATGAAATCAATTATGTTATTATTTTCATGAAATTGAAAAATAATTAAGAAAATTTTCTTGAAATATAATTGTAAAAATTTAAATTCATTTAAGATAAAGAATTTTCTTTTATCCAATAATGAATTTATGTTTTTTATTAACTTTCTAATAGCCTTGTTCTATATCACTGTCCATCATAATTGGGTATTGTTTTTCTATTCTATGTCCACATTTTAACTCCCCCAACAGTAATTATACAAGGAAAAAATATTATCTTTTTTTGGATAACCTCATAACATCCATTTACCTATTTTATATGGGAATTATTTTAACAATTCTTACATTATCGGTTTTTTGTTAAAGGTCCTTTCAAATTTCAAACACTCTTTTACACAAAAAAAAGATATAATTCCGAAGATAAAATTTATTTATGTGGTATAATGTAATACCATTATATTTTTTTAAATATATTTTTTTCAAATAAATTTAATATTTTAGATATTTTGTGTTACCTGATTGGATGAGTGATGCTTTTATAACATGCAACATTTGGTTTAAATGAAATGACACATACAATTAAAGTATTATTATTTGTCATGATTGTGATCACCTATCTATTAAAATAGATAGTATGAATAAGACTAATTAAATTTTCAATATATTGGATTTAAACGTGTATATATAATGAAATATGTATTGACTAATTAATTTAAAATAAAAATAAAAACCATTTTAAAATAAAGGAAATCATTTTCTAAAATCTATTTTTCGAGCACAAAATCTTTTTAACATAATAAATTTTAAAAATATATTTTAGTTATTTATTTTTAATGAGTTAATAAATTATATATTAAATAATAAAAATTAATTTTCATCTTATTTGTTTTCTAAATAAGAGATAATAATATATCCAATTTTACAATGAAAACAATATTATTCAAAAAAATAGTATTGTCACCATTTTAGAACATAATTTAAAATTAATTTTTAACCTTTTATATGATTTATTTTATAAAATAGAATTAATTTATTTAATAAAACATGTATATATTATATTTGGTATAATATTTTATAATTTTTTACAAAGGTAAATTTTTCAATGAATAGTAATCATTACTAGTTTTAGAAAATAATTAATTATTCAAATAACATAAATCATTAAAATTATTTTATAATGTTTATAAAAGTAAAATAATATGAATTAAATATCTATTAAATCAATTTATTTCATTGGATTCATTTCTATATTATAGTTTTGTTTAAAAACATTTTAATCTTTTGAAATATATCTCTTTAGAAAACCAATTATTCATAACATTTGTGAGATTAATTTTAAAATAAAATTTGTCAAATTTTTCAATGAAAGTTGAAAAAATTGACTCTATATTTGTAAAAATAATAGTACATTATATTATGTAATAATTTCAACTAAATTTTTTCTATTATAAGCCTTCAAAATAATAAAAAATAATAATAAAAGTGGTTAAGGTGAATATTGGTTACTAGAGGTTTAATATAATAAGGTAACATTTAAAACTGGTCCAAAATTTACACAACTCCCATTTTTTTCCATAAATAAATATTATACCTTCTTGTATCTATAATATTCCATTTTATATCTTTTATTCATTTGAAAAAACATGTTTACACCATTTTCTTTACATAAATTATAAGTGTACCACTCACATCCCATTTAAAAGGCCACCCACTCACCTCTCCTCCACACAATTTTAAAACCCCATATATCATAAAATACCCAAAAAATGAATTACTTAATTCCATAATATCATCCATTAATCTTTATTTTGGTTAAATATCTGCTTAAGGATATGTTATGGGGCAAACCAAATGATGGTATCTAATGAAGAGGTAATATCCCTAACCATGCAATACATTTTATTTATTCCTCCACCTATTTCAATTATTATTAACATATGATAATATAACAACCTCAATATATTAATTATTATTATTTTTTATGTTAATTTAACAACATATATCCATCTTATCTTATATCAAATGGGATATGAAATCATCACTTCTGTTTATGGCAGACTACTGCCTCTCGAATCGATATTATTCATTTTCCATCACCACCTATAATGGATGGATATAATGATATATTTTATTTTTATATGTTACATTTAGGAAATTATTATAACTATTTAATTATAATAACTCATTTACCTTCATACCTCTAATGTTTTTTAGGAAAACAATAACGTCCTTCAAGGGTATAATGGACTACCACTTCGGGAAGTTATGTGATTCATTCATGATTTATACAGAAGGTAATAATAATGGTCTTAATGAAAATATCAGATATATATGGAAACAAATTTCTATAAAAATACTATATTAATTTAATTTATATCTTTAAACCCATTGATAAAATGGAAACACTTCTCATGTGTATGTACGGTCTACTGCCTCCAAGAACTGTGTATTTCATTTTTAATCTATAACATTTATGGATTACTATAAATAAATATTTGATATATAGATATAGAATTGATATCATGGTTAAATGTTTTCATATTTTTTAACCATAATAAATGTAATATTACATAAAATACTTAACAAAATCATATGTGAAAAATGAAGCCTTTATAACATGAAAAATTATTTTAAAAAGGAATTCCTAATAAATAGTTTATAATGATAACAAGAAAATAATTCATTGTTTTATATATATATAATAATGGTTCTAAAATATATTTATAATAAATATATATTTATAATAAATGAGTTTTGAATATGTATGAAGGAATTTAAGACTTAAGGAAAGGTATTTTCTTCTCACTTTTACTTTCTACGAGACACGTGTCATATTGACCATGCTTTTCTTTTACATGGTGTGTATATATCCTATGTTTGTGTATAATGATTATTATCATGAAAATTATTTTGATTACATATCCATTTTATGATATATTTTTCATGGATAGTGCGTTTTCAGAATGGAATTAATGTGATAAAAATAATATTTTCTCAAATTTCCTTATTTGGGGAATAAGTTATATTCTTATCCAATATTCATATATGAGGTGTATATAATTCCCATTTTAAATTTATTATCATTAATATCCATCATTTAATTATATTTTATGTTTTATTTTATTTTCATATTTATTGGTTCTTACGGATCTAAAAATTACAAAAGTGGTATTGTATTTTAACCTCACTTTTAAATCCTTTAGATACATGCCATATTTACAATTTTTTCTCATATATTTTGTATATAATATTCATGAATGTATTTTATATTTATTCTCATGAAAATAATATGGTTTTATATATTAATTTTATAATATTTCTTTCATAGTGTTTTCTATTCAAATTATACCCAATTGATAAGGGATTTTTGTTTCCATTCTCCTTCATTGAGATATATGTCTCGTTAAATATCAATCATCTTTTTCAAGGTCTATATAAAAAAGATTTTCCATGTAATAACATTCATTTATTTATTCTCATTATTCAATAATTTTCATTTTTCATTATTCTTTCATAGGGATTATGATACAATGTTAACAAAGGGGAAAGAGTTTTATTATACAATTTCATCATTTACCAGGATTTCATAGGATTATATTTAAATTGATTAAATATTATGATCGATATCTAATGAAACTAAAGTATATTCATCTCTTCTAGTTATTTCTTGGTAATTTTTATTTCATTAAAATTCCTCTCTTTATGTAATTAATATTCTAAAAAAAATTTAAGAAAAATAACCTTTATTTCTCCCTTCAGTTTAAAACCATGTTTTTTTGAGAACAGAGAATTTTAAAAGTTATTTTCTTTAATATTATATAAATAATTTTTTAAATATATTTTTAACTATTTTTTATTTTTGGTTATTTTCTTAAATTAATTATCATGTAATTTGAAAAAAATTCTTATTTTATTTAATGAAAATATCAATGGAATAATTGTATAATGTGTTGGAAATTTAATATATTTTTAACCATAATAACTAATTAATTATTTTAAATATTACATTATATGTTTCATATTTTTTTTCAAATGAATATAATTTCAAAAAATTACTATGATAATTTAATTTTAAATTTGTATTTTCAAAATGAAAAAGGGTATCTAACTCATTAAATGTTTTCAATGATTGTGAATGATATAATTATTTATTTCCAAGGTGATTTTTAAAGAAAAGGGTTTCGTAAATTTTTATGATTTATAATGTGTTCTTAAAAGTGGAAATGTTATTTTCATCATGGAATATTTGAAATTTATTTAAAAATCTTATTCCATCTATGATGACATAATTTTATGTTTCTTATTAATTACTATGGATATGATCCAAAGATAGAATTATCATTATTTTTCAAAATGGTTTACCTTTTTTATGAAAATATTTTAATGAAATCAATTTCCATTCATTTTGTTATACCGGGGTAAAATAATTGTGAAACCCACTTCTTTTAAACTCGTTTATTCGATGATTAAATAGTGAAATTATTATCAAAAATATTTCTTTTAAATAGGTCATGTTATGACGAATTTTTTAGGAAACAAAATTAATTTCATTTGACATGATATGAATAATTTTTTATGATCATGTGTCATACATTTATATGGTTTTCATTATGATACAACAGTTACATTATAACAAAGGACGATGGTAATGATAATGCCACGATAGTTGGGACTGATGTCTCAATCCAATGTTATAGGTAATGATTGATATATTACGATTAAATAAGACTGTAATGTTGATTAAAACATATTTAGTAAGGGACGTTTTAAAATACAACTTTTTGGGGAGTGAACCTTGACTCATACAATGATTTGGGGTGTGAACACATTCGATTATGATCGCCAGAAAAATGATCCATGAACTAAAAATAGAAATAATTTTTTTGTATTTCACAAATATTTGTCTTATGCCTATATTATGTTCTCATAGTTCATATTCATTTATTTCATAATGATTATTTTCTTATAAAATGTCATTATTTAATATATAACTCGCATTTATAATCTATTATATCTATGATACGTTTTTAAAATTGTATTATCATGTTTACATACCCATATGGTAATGTTATATTTGTATCATCATTTTTTACCCTTACTGAAAATTTGAGCTCAACTTTTCTTATATATACATTCCTCTGGATTTGAATAATTTTTTACGTAGGTTATGATTTAAAGTATTATTTGCAGGATTATATTTTTGGGAGATATTGAAGATATTTCAATAAATAATTTCTTTATAGTCTACAAAGTCACATAAAATATAAAATCCATGGGTTTTTATTTTTTAAATGTAATTAATATTAATCTAATAATATGTAATATCAATGTATGAGAAGGTTAGGTATTTAAGTCAACAACACTCAAACCACATACCTTATTACACTCATGATACGTTTTCCCTATCACACAGTTTGAACTCAAATTCATTGAATATTAGACCTCCTATAGATGACTATTGTCAATATGATCTGTTGAAACCACAATAAAATCCTCAAAATAAATTCATACCTCCAACTCAACATTGCCACAATGATACCCCATACCCACCATTGTTTTTGTACCTTGATACAGAACACTAAAAATCACCAATTCATAAGAACTTATCCCAAAATAGAATATTTATTACTTTTAATCTTGTGATTCACCCACTGAAAAATGTGTTAATACTAAGTCACCCCATGAAACATGTCATGATCCAGTGGTCCACTATGTAAATCGTTTGAAAAAAATGGTTCACTACCTGAACCATGTCATGAAATGTGTCTATCACCATGAATCACCCTATATTCACAAAAAGATAACCCTAAGATGAATACTAATCCACTAACACAATCCAAAACCACATATGAGTCCAATATATGGTATTCATCATGTAATTAGATCACATTATATCTTACTATACAGTGGTATCCCAATGTATCTTTGACCATCTAGTAACTTGTCTCACTACTTCATAAAACATCCAATATCAAGTAAATTTACCTAAATTCAATATATATCTCCTCACCATAGGGGTTTATTTATCATCACACTAATAATCAAAATACTCATCATCTATGGCCCATGCCTAGTCTATGTCAAAGTAGAATGATCGATGTGGCCAATTTCTCTCACTAGTCGAGAGATTACTAGAGTCATCAATTTTATTCTTTCTCCTCGATCATTAGAATTCCATCATTAAACATCAATTAAAAGCCATTATAAACAATAATAACACCATAATTCCACACTTTAACCCAACCAAATTATGATATATTATTATTAAATGTGTTACACTGCTTATAGGACATACTCGACATCTGGTCAATAACTAAGAAGAATAATTTCACATATGATTTTCCCATCATAGTCATTCTAAATCCTATATTACCAAAGAGGGACATATCAATTCCTCATCTAATTCATTAATCAACCAATCCCAATACATTAAAACCAATTTCTATTAATCCTTGACTCATATATGAATTTTCACCAAATTACAATTTTTTTGTAAACAAGTTTTGTTTTTGTGACCTACCAAGACTCCATCAAAATATTAAATTTATATACTCTCATACCACCCAATCCTAAAATGAACACAAACCCAATGAGTAAAGATGTGTTCTGTGATAATATTTCATTTTTAGGCCACTGAATATTCTCACACATAATTCAGATAATCTAAACAAGTACCATTAGTTTGCTTCATCGAAATCATTCACATTTCTTATCCCATGATTAATGGTTCACACCCACCATCTGGCATCATTAAACCTTTTGAAGAATATATTCCATATCTAATCAATTTTACAAAAGGAAATCCAAAATATGATACGTATAGACACTCAACCAACAAAACCATTTTTTCTTCAACCATGATTCAAATAACTACCCCCATGTGCTTTAAAATTTAATACCCTCCAAGGCATTAGCATGCCAATTTCGTACACCAGATCACACTTTAAATACACTAGACCATTATCTCAGCACATCACAATCGAGAACAAAATGTATCATGATCCTTCTTTCTCCCATGCCCCATTAAGTCAATCCATACAAATACTGAATCCCATTTCAGATCCAAACATACCATCGTGGATAACCAGACTCACACTAAAATTTTTAAGTCACTTTTAACATGCCTAAGACACAAGTCCTAAGAAATTTATAGAACATATAACATAATTTCGGAATAAAACTATGATTATTTCCAATAAATCACTATCATAACTAGTAAATCCCATATTATATGGTCACTCTCACAAGTCAAATAGAACAGACTCACTAAAAAAATTCCCGTAGAATCACTTTGTCTTAACAACATTCATATAAACCAATCCGCATATCTTTTACCAATCATTGGATTATAGTAATCCCATGATCCAGGAAACACTATATATAGAAGTTCGAAACCCCAAATCAGGATATAAGATTAATGGAATTTTTCAATTTAAAACATCCTACTACTTGATGTACCACAGATCACTATGTTTCTTAATTGTGGGCTCTTAGTCTTTTTGAATTACCACCACTATGGTTATCACCATATATATATACCTATGGTCTTCCAAAATAATAGGGTGTACATGAATTCTATGGTTCCTAAGGTACCCCCACTACACATACCTAGGTTTAGGCCTCACACATAAGGGTTCCAAGTCACAACGATCAATATGACAGTACATCATTATCATGTAATTTTCAATTTTTTTATTTAATCCATTTGGTTATGATTTTCCTTAAGATTAATGAACATAGAATTATAGGATTTAAATTTAGTCCATCCTAGGTTAATAAATAAATCATCTTTTCTCATGTAATGATTGAAGAGGGTTTCATTCAAAAGATATAGAGGAAAAGACAAAATTTGTTTCTAAGTACTACCTTTTTACTAAATGCAACCATTAATGCATTTTTATCTTCTTATATATCAGGTATTCATCTTTGGAATTGGCCACCTAATATTTCAAAATAGTAACAAATGAAAAAACAGCATATAATGTCTTTCAGATACATTAACTCACCGACCCCAATTTTATATATTATTCATATAATTAATATGAAGATATAAACCTGAAAATTAATATTTTATTATAACATTAAATTTATGAAATAGATATATTTATTATAGAAAACATAAATATGACTCAAAAATACTTTATTCGATGAACTATTCATGAACTCACACAACCTCTCATTATAAACCAGTACTAGAGATAGAATTTTATAAATTACAACATCATACATTAATTGAAATGATTAAGTTGAAATAAGATTAAAATTATGTAGATAATTACAATTCCAGGAAGTCTCATCAATGGAAAAATTTTCTCTCATTAAGGAATCGATTAAATACTCCCATGAATTGGGTCATTACCAAGTTTAAAAAATATCCATTGTCTCATATCTACCATGACCATGTATTAATTCAATGAGAAAATTAAATTGATATTGTTGTGTCAATCCTTGCCCCATCACACAATGGATTGTTGGCATATGATTGGTGTCACATCAGAACAACCACACCTACTTTTATGCTAGAGGTTATCACCTATTAATGAGGGTGTATAAGGATATCATTGGGATATTATACCCTATACAAAATATCTAATTGAAGTAGAAATAAAATAAATCGTATAATATATACTATTTCATTATCATTTAGAAATAAGAGAAGATATGATAAATAAGTAAATCATTATATGTTATAATAATAATGGGTATACTATAAAATTCCATTATATAATGCAATGGATCATGTACAAGGAACTATATAAATATTAAAAAAATGTGAACACTAAAACCTATCCAAAACCAGTCATAATTCCTGCATTGATTTGTCTCCATTATCCACTCTGGTATGTTAATATAAAAACTATATAACATGCCATATCTCTTAAAATATAATATAGAACATATAGTCTTATGACCGGGTTCCAAGTTCTGTAGTTGCATGAGTATGTTGTTAGTATAACTCGGAAGACCACAACCAATTGATACCTTAAAATCACTACACTATATAACAAGTGTATTAAATGTTTCTACTGATAAAAAATTACCACATAACATAATAAATTAAAAACATACCCTTATTTTAATCCTAATCATAATTATGATACCTAGGGTTTTAGCTACCCACTTCATCCAATGTATTATATCTCTGAACATGGAGGTTAGTATCCTAGAATCATGTTAGTGTTAATCTTCATAATTATAGAAAATGTAACATAAAATATATTATGAAATCAATGAGGGATAATCCCCACATTTTCTTTCTAACTTGTCATCAAAAATAAATCAGAATCATAAATGAAATTATTTTGGGTTCAAACATGTATAAATAATCAATCCAACCATATAATTTCATAATATTATTCAAATAAATAATGATTATATGGCATTTAGAGTATCTGGCATGACCAAAATCCAATTAATCCCCCATTGAATTTTAGCTTGCATAATCAAGTGGAATATATAGAGATAATTTCATGGAATTAAAAAGGGTCAATTGAGGTACTATATTTAATTTATATGTTCATTAAGTATTTTATTCACCACCCAAATACAATGATGAGAACCCATGATTAATTCAAATTGATAAATCATTGAGGAATCAAGGGTAGGTCATTGTACTTCTTAGATTTGGACATCATTTAATCGATAGATAACTTTATCAATATAATTTATGTGAGTCCCCTAACATAATCCATTACCCCACAAGTAATTCCACAAATTTATTATATTATTCTGATTCTAAGTGTTCATAAATAATGTATTCCACCCATAACTATCATTTAATCATGAAAAATTAATTATCAAATATTTAATCCCCTATTTTAATTTTCTAGGAAAGAAACATCATGCCCTTGTTTATCTCCCAAATGATTTCACTTCATTATTCAAGATTCTATCAATGTTTTCACATTTCTAATTCTTGATTAAATACATTATCATTCAAAATATATAACAAAAAAACATTATAGGTTTCTTACTGTAACTCTATTTAATCAAAACCTTCATATAATAATTCTTATCATGACCATGATTTTACGTTTTACATTATACTTTGGAGATTATATAATTTCAACAAATTATATAAGGGATACATCATTTATTTTCTTTACTATGTCCATGATATAAATTCTCATAATCTAGAAAATGTTTTACAAGTTTCTTCTAAATTGATTCCTAGGATTTTCAGTCTCAAATTCCTAAACACACATCAAAACATACAAAAATATTTTCAAATAACTATATATGAATAAATTTTGTTTAATTTATGGTTTAAAATCATTTAAAAATATTAATGGACCTAAAATTCCATTCCACATACATTTATTCTTGACCAATAATTGTATTAAGTTGTTCAGAACCTAAGAGGAAATTTATTGACATCAAGTCATTTTTTGTCTTATTCTATCAACAAGAATTACAATTTGATTAACATATCAAATATCTTTTATGTAATGTTTGAAATGTGATAATTTTACACTATGAACGAAAATCAAAAAATTTCATTAAACTAATTTCATTGAACAACATGTTTAGCTTGAAAACATCACACAATCACTCAAAAAAAGGTGAGCATATGAGTTATGATTTTTTATTAAATACATCAATCCCATACAAGAACTATAAAAGCCAATTATACCACCCAATATACTTTAATTACCTAATCCAAAAATTAAAATATTTATGTTAATTAATTGAATTATTTTAATATATTCCCCTAAATGGTAGAACCAATGTGAAACTTGTGAGGAAGTTCAAATTATCAATGAAAATAAATAGCTAATTTATTCCTAAATATATAGAAAATATAAATAATCCCCAAAAATGAAATACCATGTGTCAAATGAAATAAGAATACATCTTTATGCCCTCTTGTTATGCCGTCTATGAAACATATACAAAATCCCCTTTAAGAGGAATGATTTCCCAATGTTCAAGAGAAATTATTTCACAAAAAATTTAAATTTTTTAACAACTGTCAACAAGATTAAAGGAGTAAGAAAATGGGATGAGATAAAATTTTACAACCTTGATTCAATAAGAATAAAAACCAATAATTGACCTATATCAAAGGGGAAGGAGTGAATTTTGGGATGTATGGTATCCCCAGTTGTGTGGGGCCTCTAAGAGAAAAAACATTATGGGGTTCTAAAATATAATACCTCATAATATATATAAATATAAAAATATGCACCATGTAAGAAATGATATAGTCACCTAATTAAAATTCTAACCAGATCTTGTTTTACCCCCTTTTCCCATTAGTGGTCTGTAAGACCGCCCAGAATCCATTCATAGATTGAATGACCCATTCATGCCACGAAATACCCATAATTACTTCTTATATAAGCATGAACAACGTATTTTATTCTCTGTTACCATACCAAACCCTTGAGGCACCCATTGATCCAAAGAAAATGTCTACAAAATTTTTTTTAGTCATCCAATGTCTCATAAACACATTCCGATTCACAGTTCTCAAAACATTCCTTTAAATAGAACACAAATTAAAATTCCCTATAGAATATATCATGGTTTTTTCGACACACGGTTTTAATATGAAATTAACATGTACTATATATCAATCACGAAAGGTATGTTTTCATCAAAATTGGATATTAACTGTAAAAAATATTTTGGGAAATATATTATAAAATATTAATAATGTATGCATCTCTTAAAAGAATTGTAATAGGAACTATATAAGGGATCAAAAATCATTGAGATACTCTAGTCACACTAGGATGGTAACTCATTTATAGGGTGTATACATTTTAATAGAATGAATGTGATATTGATTATCATAATTGATATGGATGATTCAATATAAGAGAAATGGGTTTAGGCATTCTGTAGGCCGATGTTTCAATGGGAAGGTGGATTTGGGGAATATGTGATGTTTTATTATATTTGTCATTTTCCATTGTGATTATTAAATAGAGTCGTTAAATAAATCAAAATAATATTACCAGGGGCTTCCTAAATTTTTTTTAAATATTAGATATTTTTTAGTTATTGAAAAAAAAATTATGAGAGAAGTAAATTATGTATATATTTATATACAAATTTTCCACATCAAAGATTTAAATTATGGATAATTATTCCTCTAATATAGACTCCTTAAATAATAATATTTCTGAAAAATTTAATTATTCATTCAATAATAATGGAAAGAAATTTTAAATATTATATTGGTAATTGGTTATTATAATTAAAAAAATATGGATATGTACTCTCTTTTTCCCCTAGAATGTAGTGGTGAAAACCTAGCTAGTACCAAAAACTCATACATCGACTTTAAATTTTTTTTAGTTTTATATAGAATCTATGCTAATAATAGGATAATATCTGGATATTATGGGACATCCCATGACATCATATTCTATATGGATAAAAAAATATATATATATATATATTTAATATAAAATATTAATTCGAACATTATAGAGAATTTTTAGTTCAACCGTTATAGAAGAATTATGGAACTATTTTTAGAACCATTAATGAAATATTGAAAACATAGTACTAGAATTATTGGTATAACTATAAATGAAACTTTTTCTCAATATTACTATAGTATAGTAGCAATATTTTAACCTAGAGGTGTGTGAATAGATGAATCACTATAATAACTCTTGATTACTTGCATATCAATCTATTGTCATTTCACTCTATTAACTCGGACTAAAGAGTATAAAATGATCCCCTATTCGATGATATTGGACCATATTGTACAAAATGGCCAATTAGTTTTCAAATATAATTATTTTTTATCCTTCAATATCAATCCAAATAAACATGATATTAATATTTTGATATTGTATTACAATACGTGGATGCACCACCACTAGTGAAATATTTTAATCATAAAATATAATATAAAAGAAATAATGGGGAACATATATGTAAACAAATATGATAACATGGAATACTACATAATTTATCAATAAATAATTACTACAATTATTAAGAATTATATTTTTACCTGCCTTAGTTTTATGATCCCAATCTATGGATAAAACAATAATTATACTTTGTTGAATGATTCATAAACTCCACCATTACATTATTTTAAATCAATATTATTATCTTTTAATATTTTAATCCTTAAAAACTCAATGATACCCTATCATGTTAAATAACTAAAACAATAACTAGTCATATGATAAATTAATCCATTATATATCCAAAGAGTATATGATATCTTAATGTCGTGATCTTTTGAAAACACTATAAATAGTTATGTATTAATTTAAAAAATATTAAAGATAATATATATCATAATTCATTATTAATCATGAAAAATAGACAAAAACTACCTATGTATTTAATATCTCTATAACTTCAAAAGGAAACTACTAGTTTATAGATAATGAGGATTATAGTTCTTTTTCTGAAAATTCAATAATCAAGGCCATTAATAAATAACATTTCATTCCAAAATTAAAACATATTCCAATTACTGATATGATTGATCTTTATATCATTAATATCTGTATTATAGATTTAGTAATTTCCAATCATAATGTTATCCAAATAATGAATTTTCAATTCATAGTTAGAGTAGATAATGAAATTATAATCTAAGAAAATTAACACACTAGAATAATACCATAATAAAGGTAAGAAAATTACTCATTAGAAAATATATTATCTGGTATCTATGAAATAATTTTCATATTAATTTAATTTCTTTATTAATTCTATGTTTAGAGAAAAATTTAACAAACTAATGAACATCACATGGAAAAAGTAAAAATTCATATTTTTCACATACAAAATTTACTTCATTAGGAGTTTCCAAACAATTCTGCTATAATCCAGATGATTTTCCACAGGACTAGAGTAAATATATATAGAATATATATATATATAGTTACAATGAAATGAATATTAAAATTATTATAAAATACATATTAACTCACACTCCTAAACATAGTTGGTTTATCAATAACACATATTATTATAACCACAAATAAAAAAATATTATTTTCAAACAATTTGTCAGAATATCATTGTATTTAACCCTAATATAATTATCCTAATAATAATTCATTAATTGCGATATATATTTCTCTCATAAATTAAATAAATTTATTATAAATTTTCATAAGTTAATACAATTTCCTTATCAGCCATATACTTTTCCATCAATAACATATTCTCAATTTTAATATTTTAGCAACCATATGGTTAAAATAAATTAGGGAAACACATGGTTATATTCAAAAAATAATAAAATCTCTCTAAAATATACAATCTAACTAAATAATTAGCCTATTTTTTTAATAGGAGTTATATTTTATGAACCTATTGGTATTTGAAAACAATCCAAAATATGTCCCAATATTTTTCTATCATCAAACATAGAAAATTATCATATCTTACAAAACAATTGTTATAAAAATATTACTATAAGGGAATAATGTTCCTCATTTTCATCATAAATTAAAAGATAAAATAAATAATTCATATATAATAATCTACTTATAAATCATTATCGACCTATATTAAATTATATATCTTAAGTGGATTAAAAAATAATCATTAATATTTAAAAGGTAACACTGATATAACAACAGAAGCTAAAGGATCCTGAAAAACACATATATTATATCCCATTAATTAAATCATAAGATTATATATATAGTATGACTAAATCCAATTAATATTGGTCAAATTCTGCTAATATTTCACATTTTAAACAATATCAATCATTCATGATCATCTTTTCAAAAAAGTTAACATCTCTAAAGGTAAATCATGTATCATTATTGAAATCCCTAACTCTTCAATAAGGGTCGGTAAATAAAATGAATATGGGGAAATAAAATTCATTAATATAATATTAATAAACTGAAAGATAGAATATTTTTCTTAAATAACTATGGGTATCCTAATCAAATCAATATCTGTCATATGAATCATTTAGTGTATAACCCCACTATTTTTTAATCATACTAATTAAAACCTTATTTAAATTAATGATACCGTTACACCGAAGGATTATTAACCTATAACCCCTAAAAAGATTCATTATGTATTACTATTCTACATGATATGGGATCTTATTTTTATTTAAATGGTTTAGTACCACACTATAGTCGACATTTTTTCTAGAGAAGTCATGGAGTCCCATTAACTATTTTTAGAGGACATATAGAATTCAATGAATAATTTTTTTATCATAGTGAGGTACCTTATTTCCTTATATATATAACATAATATTTGAAAATCATAAATTGATGAAAACAACCCAAAACATACTAATGAGGAAACATTATTAGATTTCATATACCCTACTTTGTTTTAGAGATTTTAAATGAGTAAAATATCTTAAATTTATATCCTACACTCAAATATATTTAATTTAATCAAGAAATCCCCCATTATATATGATTATGTAAAATGATTAGTTTAACCATCTATTACATATCCGCAAAATCCAAATATATCTTTAATATATGAGAATACACATAAAATCAATCCTCATTTTACATTGATTACTCACAATGAAATTATTTAAAATAAAATTATATAAAAATTTCATTGGAGTAATGTATGAATTTAATAAATGGATTTTATAATTCTAAAAAAACATAATCCTATTTCATAATGAATTAAATATTTTATTGATGATCTACCCTAATTTTTATAGATAAAAACACTCCTCTATGTTCCAACAAAACATTATATAATAAATGGAAAAATTGAATCCATTACCCATGTAAATATAAAAATAACATATTATATGGTATTATGAAGAACTTATGATAATATTAATATGATTGTAGCTATAAAAATACATGTGATGAATATTAAGCTCCCTAACATAGGGTCATTATTTAGTCACTTAAACAAAAATAATAAAACAAAAACAAAAACATAATATACTATGTGAATAATAATTATTTCATTTCATAAGCATCATTTAATTATTAATTAAACTAGTTTGATATCTATAAAGTAGTGTTTATATAATAAACCACCTTTGGATATTCTAGATGATGAATCTCGTGAGGTTTACAAAAAATAAATCATTTTTTGTTTAAAAATAACGATACTTCAAATATTGCAGATATCATATATCTTGACCCACACATCTCATTTACATATATATAATAAAAACACAATAATCTTTTCCTAAAACATTTATGATATATATGAAACTTAATAATAGTATCATATAGGAAAAAAATGATCCCTTTCTATTTCTCTATAGATAATAATGTTTATTAAAAAGAGTCTAGGGGCTATTAAATCCATATAATGTTTACCATGCCTTAATCATAATCTAATAGTGAATTAATTATTTTCATACTTAAAATAACTGAATATTCCCCTTTTATGTCATAATACATGATTAAATTTACTGACATAATTCAATATTTTATTTTCCAAACCTCGATAGGCCACTATATAGAATAATAATTCGATGTGTAATTAAACACCAATATTATCATCAAAAATATATATCTTAATCAATATGATAAATTGAATAAATAATCATATTAAATACATTATAATTTAAGGATAATACTCCATAAATATGCTCTAAAATCAGTAGTTATTAAAAATAGAAAAATTCTTGAGGATAAAAATAACATACAAAAAATATAATCATAACATTATTAGCTGAAAAAGAATAATATAAACACATAAACTCTAATATTACAGAAATTAATGAAAAATTGAATAATAATCTGTATATTATTATCTCTCTATGATCAAGATAAGTATTAGAAATATCTAATCCAATGAGCCCCTAAAAATTTAAGACATCAATATCATAGTTGTATTTAAAAGTAATACATTATAGTGTCATCTATTTAACCCTCATGTGTCAATGTAAATTTTAACATACTAATGAAAAAATGAAATCACATCTATAAAAGATACTGAATAAATAATATGAATCATATAAAAACATAAATATCTAAAATATTTCTCGATATAATATCATATATATTTTTAATATAAACATTACATAATTTGTAATATCCTTAATTTAGGGGACCATATACCAACTCCCTCAATGTAGACTATTCTAGTTTTCATTAATATTATTCCTTTCTTTTACACTAATATTATAAGAAGAGAATGAAAATAGTGTACAATATAATTTTTTATCATTAAATACACATAAATAAATGATGATGGTTTGAAACTTACTTTGAATATTAGATGTTTGTTCCATTTATAATGATGATCAAACATCTCTATAGAAATGAAAAAATATTAAATATACAATCTCATATCCTATCATATTTTTTTATCATTAACAATCAAAATCCATTTTCAATTGTTATAAAAATTGTTATATGCATTATATCACAATAAAAATATATTTATACAAGTATTGAAAGCATGTTCATATATAAAATCATTGTTTGAATATTATATATTAACATGAATATTAGAGAAAATGTGAATAATTGTTATTCAATTATTTCAATTTCATTATTAATATTCATAATCCTTATGATTTAAATATCAATATATGAGTAAATAACTATAATAATCACCCATGATTTCATATCAATGAAATATTATATTCAAAACCAAAAAAATTCCCATAAATCAATATATTTCATATGGAATATTATCTCACCAGACTAGTTTTAACACATATTTTTTTATATGAAAATTGTAACATTATCAATCCCAGTCACCTTGAGTTTAAGGGTAATTTATTATTGTATAATTATTAAATTATATATTTCATAAATGAGTTAATGGTTTAATTGTACATGATAGATAAACTACATAGAAATTAACTTTTTATATGACACCTTACATTATTTGAGTATAACTCATTATTCATCAAGTCTACCAAAAGGATTAGTGATATATATAATTATTCTTTAGTATGTGGTAAAATGGGAAAAATAAAGGGGGTTATTATATGTTCGTTAAGGGATGAGTCCCAATAAATGTTAATAGAGAATATAAAAGGCATAAATAACATATTAATATTATAAAATAAATGGTTCCCTAAAAATAAATAAATCTAAATCACAAAATCTAAGGTTATCATGATTTTAGAAATAAATAATTTCCTAAAAATATTATCACAGAAATATGGATATGAAGGGAATGAAAAATGAAGAACCTAAATGGTTAACTATTGACAGATTATTAAAAGATGGATTATTTGGGTTTCTAACGTTTCCTAAAAGTGTTTGGAAAATAAAAAAAAGTATTTCAGGATATCATATTCTGGTTCTCATTTTTTCACATTAAATTATAATACACTCTATCACATAAGAAAATAGAATATAAAAAAATGTAAAAAAATCAATAATATACTACATACAAAAATATTTCCTTGTGTATCTAATTTTTTTTATATTTTTTAGATTTTATTATTAAAATAAAATAATTATATAAAAAGGTAAATATATTTTCCCAATAAATTAATTCATATTCTTCTTATAGGTATATCCCATGAACATTTATTTTAAAAATTAGATATTTTAAATGTTAATATATGTATCATTTAAAAGTAAAGAGTATATAATTATAGTGATTATTTAAATAAAAAGTTTGAAATGATCAATATGATTATAAAATTGAATAAATTTGTTTGTGATGAAATATAACAATAAGATGATTAATAAATATGGATTAATAATTATTAGTTTGTTATCATAATTTTCATTCATTTAAAATATAAAAAATTCAAAATAAAAAATTATTGGACAAATTTAATTGATAGAAAAAGTGGAATCTTGTTGAAATTTATTTTAATATAGTAAAGAACCTATTGATGTCACACCAGTAACATAAATATAATACACCATTATGAAAGCCCCAAATATTATTAAAAATTAGTTCCTAATAAAAAATTCAGATTATTTTCCTTGATCAATAGATGGATTCACGATTTATAGAGAAATTTAAAAATTAACATACATTATGGATGGTGTATAATTCTAGATAAATGGGGTCTTATGTGATTTTTATTTTAAAATAAAATTTAATAATAGTAGTACTTAAACAATATAAAATAAATATTTGGAATATGAATGGATTCTTTTGGGTTACTAAAACTATGAATTGAAAAGTGATTAATGTTTTCCTTTAATTTTATAATATTAATTGGATTGAAATAACATGTAGATAGTATCATCCTCTACAATATTAAAAGAAGAAATATTGGTGATAAAATAATAGGAAATTAGGGAGTGTTAAATCAACCATGTGGTATTTATAACTATGAAGTTCGGATGATAATTTTTAATAGTGGTGAGTTGAATAATGTAGAATAATTTATTAAATATCTTATATTTCCCATTACCTCAAGAGATCCACCAGACCCACAGGTCCCCCTTTGAATTCCATAATTTTTTAATATAACTATTAGTTCTGATGTAAAATAATGTGATTTTTTTGTTTTAATTTATTCATTGATACAAATATATGATTTTAAATTTAATTCATTTCCCATTATTTCTATAATTTACACTATTTTAATATTTTTAACAAACCATACCAAATACCAACCATTTATAAAAAAATTAAATATATAATATAAATATATATCTTAATTCAATATTATTTTATTTCCCTAATAATTATCACTTTATGAAAACATATACCTAATATAAATAAAAAAAATATTACACTATAATAATACCTAATTATAATTGGTTAAATAACGGTACATTTAATGTATGGGTGGAAAAAAATTAATTTGATATTCACTTTTGTGATCATGAACTTCTCATATATGTGATTCCATGTGATAATCAATTATTTAAGTCAATCATTTGTATACATGAGTGAAATCATAAATGATTCCAATAATATTGCTAAATAAAATAATTATACCTCAAAATGGATGTTCACAAAATTCACAGTAATGTTTTCTCCCATCAACATCTATTAGCTCTTTTCACTACAAAAAATATACCATAATTCAATATGATTCTTGATAAAGGATATAACAAAATGGATCATAATTAAAAAAATCATATAACACCCATTCTTTGTTTTATTTATTATAAATTTATTAAATAAAAAAAATATTACTTGTCATTTTTTCATTGAATATTTCAATTAAGTGGAATTTATTATTCTAATTTTGTATTTTAAATTTCATATTTGTTCAATTTATTAAATAATCACTACTGGAAACTGGCTCTATTCCCTTGGATCTATACACATGGTTTAGAGAGACCAAGGGTATTGACATTCTTCCCAAACCTATACCTTGGATTTTAGAAACCCATTAGTATACGTTGAGTTAATCAAATTTTTAAAAAAATTAATGTGTATGTACCCATTCATAGCTATCTACACTCGAGCCTTAAGTGAAATTCCACCCATCTTCCGTATGTACATCATCCATTTCTAGAAGTATTTTTGTAAAATATGAGAGGTAGTTTTTCCATCCCTCCTCTTATACCTACACCTTTCTTCTCTAGCATCCTCACCAAATTCAATGTTTTTTAATTATGATCATATTCGACATCATATGAGAGATTCCCAAATCTTTTTTATCACTTTGTGGTTGTTATTTTCATTTTTATTGACCCATTTTATTCATCTATACCATGTTCAGATTAATATATCACTATGTATTTAAATTTATTTTCTAATAGAGATCAAATATTTCATAATAAATTTGAAAAATTTTAATATTAATTATAAATAATTCATTTTGGAAACTATCAAAGGGATTCTTATGAATTTAACATAAATTTGACATTATTATATTTTATTATTTAAGGTATATGTATATTTTTTCTGTTGGAAATCATATATAATTACCTATATGGTTAATTTTGGTATTTACTATCAACGAGTTATAGGATTTATTTATTAAATGTTAATATATTGTATCATAAACAATAGTTAAACAATTTACTATATTTTTAAAAATACAATATATTAGTGTATAATAATATATATTATTATAATATTTTTAGTAAATCATGATTTTCGATTTATCAATAAAAAGATGATGTGTTCCATAAAGTGCGTTGTAAGGAATTAATTATATAATCTTGATTAATATTCCCAAAAGTAAATACATCTTAAATTGAAATAAAACATCCTATAAAATATATTTTCATAGTGTTTGATGTATATAATTAATATTGACCTTAAATAAAATATATCAATTACTGAATGTTATCCTCAAATATGTATCCAATTGAGATGAACTATATGGATAAGAAATATATATTTTTCTTCTTGTA
Source organism: Viscum album (assembly GCA_963277665.1). Classification (NCBI taxonomy): domain Eukaryota; kingdom Viridiplantae; phylum Streptophyta; class Magnoliopsida; order Santalales; family Viscaceae; genus Viscum; species Viscum album. The sequence continues at coordinate 167,400,304 of OY728121.1, read as the reverse complement.
ATCCTTATTTGTTAAATATTTCATTATACGCACATTTTTTTGGATTTCAATGTGTATGAAATGGCTTATTCTTATGAAATTATATTTTATTTGTTTAGATGTATATTAGAGTATTCTATAATGGTCACTTATATCATGCATTGTGATTAATTCTGTTTCCTATTAGTGTTCCTAAATTTCCACTAAATTATACATATAATTTTTATTTGAATTTGGATATAATTGTAATTATGGATTATGTTTTTGATTGGAAAATAACTTTATTAACATTAATATACTAGATAGAATATGGATACATCATACTAATCAAATTTCAACTGAGTTTCAAAATAATTTGAAATTTCTTTATATTTTTTATTTTAACAATGCTTTAGATTGAGTTCGCATGATGTGTCCATGTTATATTTGTGTTAGAAGAACATGGTGAATATTAGAAGAAGTTTGATAACGTCTAGAAAAATTATTATTTCAAAAAAACTACTATTTTATGTATCATAATAGAGATACGTGAAAATATTCTACTCTTTATGAAAAAAAGAAATAATTGTTATAAAGAATTTGAAATTAGATCATTTCCCATTTGATCATCATCTCAAGGGAAAGAATATTCTACAGAAATAATGAGAAAATATCTATATCCATTAGGAAAATACATAAGTTGATAATTTTGAGCTAGTGAAAATTCAAATTGAAGATTCCATAACTCATATTTATCATGAAATTAAAAAATGAAGAAGGTGAAATCTTTAATGCATTTATATAATAGAAAAACAATATATGAAATTTCTAATACATCCACTGATTATATTATTACCTCTTTGAATTACATTCTTCTTTCTGGCTCCAAAGTTAACAAATATAATTTTAATGCATGAAATTCAATTAAGAAGCTCATATTTTATACTAAAAATATTAATTCTTATCTGAATGATTGCGGTTTATTTTTAGATGAAATAGGTGACATTATGACTAACAAAATTTTGTCCATCCTAATGTAAGGGAAATGTATATTGAACAACATATCATGTTAAATAGAAATTCTTGTGGAATATTCCATTTATTTCCAATATTCCAAATCTATTCATATATATAGAAATCTGAGACAATATGTTATGGCCTGATGCTAAGATAATTAAAGGTAAAGATTAGATGATTCATCCTATAGATGAATTATCTTGGATGGAATTTTATGTACAACATATAGAATTTGTAGCTAAGATGAATAGTGTCTGGATGGGTTTATCCTTGGATTTATATAATTTATTTTGTTAGATATATATTGTCCATATCACATAGCTTATTTTTATTCACGTTTATAATCTTCCTCCCAGGATGTGTATGAAAAATATTTTCACAATCATTAGTATTATAATATATGGATCTTATAATCATGGTAATGATATTGAATTCATCTTGAATCATTTAATAGCAAATTGGAATTGTATTTGGTGCATGGGTGTGTGCACATTCAAATCTTCCTCAAAAAATTATTTTACAAAAGCATGATTCCCTTCTTTCAAGTATAAATGGTATCCTTGCTTATGAAAAGATTTATGGTTGTATAATAATGGAAAAAATATCAATTCTTATTTTTATAAAGAATACACAATCGAGAAGTCTAAACTATCATCATAGTTTTAGTGTCATCAGGTGTCGACGATTACCTCCAATGGATAATAAATATAGGATTAATCAATAAAAGGTTTGATAATAATATTTTAAATAAAAAGATACCTCAATGTATCTCAAGAACTGATGTGCTTTATTAATGGATGTTCATTATGGAGTGGTCTGATGAAATCGAAACTGAGGAAAAAAATTTACACAAATGTGACTTATAATGGGAAGAATGATAATTATCTTCTTTGAGTTTCCATATTGGCCTACTAATTTGTTACATAATTATTTATGTACAATTGAAACTGAGAAAAATATATGTGAAATTTTTATTTCAATTCTTCTTAATATCAAGGGGAGCCTAAGGATGGATTAAAATCTCATTAGATCATTCTGGATTTGGGTTTTCAACCTGATCTACATCCTATGTGTATCGATGAAAACAAATGTATATTTCCTTATTCTTCATAATTAATGAATTTTTTGGAGAAAAATAAATTTATTTATGTATTGGATAATAGAATGGATCATTCTGTATTTTCAATTAAGATATCTAAAAAATTCAATAAAAGGTATTTGAAACAGAAATCCCTAAAAATCATTATTAAAAAATCATTTATCTGTTATTTCTGCCAATAGAAATTTGGTAATTTCTATTTAATAATGTAAGGGGGATAGAAATTCTCATGTTCCAATTTTAGAGACCCTTGTGGTAAAATTTTATCGATTTCATTCTTTATAAGAGTTATGAAACAAGAGCCTCTTATTTTTTGTTATTTGGAAAAAATTCCAATTTTTTTCTCTTACATACTACATTTAACAATTAATATTCCATTTGAAACAATTCTTGGGGGAATCTATTCTATTTATTCAGTGTATCCTGATGAAAGACATAAGTTTTCAATGATATATTTTATTCAAATAAAAAATCATCATGATGGTTCTATTGTGAGAGCTTTTATTAGTCATGAATGTATAGATTTTGTTTCAACGTATTTGTCATATGGGAGTACAAGATATAACTGGCCAATGATAAATGAATATGATCTATATGGGGAAATTTAGCCGTCATTTCTATCACCGCCTCAAATAAGAGGAATTTATGGGTCATATAAATTTCTTACATTGGTCATTGATGAATGTGATATTGAATATTGAAATTTTGTGTCTAAATATGATTTTTTGATGAACTATACCAAGTAAGTAAATTGAATATTAATATATTATCTCATAATATGTCATTTAACATATATCGTAATTTTTTATTTTCAATTTATGATGGTAATATAAAAAAATTATATACATATCACTGATATTCGCCTTTGAGAAGGAGAAAGGATTTGTGTAGCCAATAGTTTTTTACTTGGTTGAAATTGATGACAAGAAAATTAATTCAATTAAATAAAAATAAAAATAAGTAATTAATTGTATTATTTATATATATTTCAAGCATTGAGTTAGCATGTAGACTCTATTTCTTATAATTTAGATAGTTTCCTTTTGGATAGAATTATTTTGTTTGTGAATGAAAATATTTAATAATCAATGGGTATAACATTTTACCACTATTTGAGTGGTGAAAATGATAACATATCATGATGGTGTTATGTTAACATCAACAATATATTGTTATGCCGTTGAATTTGATAGTCATCCCAAATATAAAAATGTGTTTTATGAAATAATTTTTGACAAAATTTTTACATTGGATTAATAATCTCTTGGAAGAGTCACTAGGATGATATATTAATGGTTTGATTCAATGACATGAAATATTACATTTGTTAATTATTGTGGATTCATAGTTATTTACATGAGTTTATTCATGGATACCATTGAACCATATATTATGGAATCAATGGAAAATAATTTTTTTATTTGAAATATCATTTTAGGCTTGATTATGGTGTCATTAAAAATGTAATACCAGGACATATATTTAAGTATTTATAGTAAGAAAATGTCACCATTTATGAACCCATTAGTGATAAAAACATTTCTATTGATGAATAAAATTATCCCATTGTAATATTTCATGATGCACCTTATGTAGTGGTGGGTAATATATAGAAGATACATTATATGTTTAATATTCATTAAATTTCCCTAAAAATGGGTTTCTCGGGTTGTAATTTCAATAATTACATAAATTTAGTTTCCATAAGAAATGATTTATTTTTTTATATATTTTTGGTTTTTTGTAAATTAAATAGATTTATTAAAATTCTGAAAACCACGTATAAAACATTTTTTTTAAATTAATAACACGGTTTAAAATCATTTTTTCTAAACCATGTTATGACATTTTTTGACTTATTTGACTTCTCTGTTGTGTGGATGATTTTTTTAAATACATTTTAAAAAATTTACTTTTTATTATTATGAAGATTGATGAAAATATTGAATAAGGTCACAGGAAGTGATTACATGATGTTGGTGGATGGATGTTCGAGAATGGATTTTCTCCACTTCTTCACTTAGTAAGTGTCACGATCCAGCTAGGGTCAACCTCATACCGAGCACCCGAAGTGATCTTTATCCTGGCCCAAAGGGATTTCTTGATCCATAAAGGCTTACAACTATTGATTGGAATCATTAGAGTATACAAGGGATTGAATTATCCCAAATATAAACAATAAAACATATAGTGAAAGGAAATCAAAATCCCAATAGGCAGTTATAAAAATTGTTATAATCATAATGTATACAACAAAACATATTGTAAAACTGAATGATACAACTAATCAGAACAGACCTGATGAACAACAACCTCCATGTGACCCCTCTGGTCACTCCCATACATAATGATCACACATTTCTCAAGGATATCAAACTCAAGATAAATCTTTTACAAAGGATAAAACTAGAAAAGGGTTATATCATGAGTTCAAAAACTAAATAGGCTAGCCCGATAATCTATTCCCAATGAACTTCCTACAAAATATAATAAACATATATCTAAAGATGTAATTATAACATATAAATTTAATGTTATCTATATTATTACTCAAAATAATGTACAACACATTTCTATTATTCATTTTCAAAACTAGATTTGTTTAACTACTGTGTCAATTTCATTTTCAAGGGGAAAGTAATGTTTACATTTTTAGATTTTTTCATAGTGGATAAACAACTTTCATTTGAAAACCATTTTCATAAAACTAATCAAAACCATCCCCCCACTTTCAAAGAAAAACTACACACATAATGGCAAGCTAGTGATCACACAATAAGGGAAATTTAAATGTACATACAAGCATCAGATTCATTAATGCAAGAAACTAAAATCCTAATAGACATGTGTGAAAACTAGAGATCAAGAATAATCTTGAATACACAAATACAAGAGACCCAATCCTTGTGGACATGTAAAATGCGATGAAATAAAAATTCTCAATACGCATGACCATCCATTATTAAGTAGGTTGAGGGAAAATCCAATATCTATAAACCCAATATATTTACCAACTATGAGCCACTGGTTAGTACAATAACATACAAGTGAAGTAATCTTTAGTAGAATATTAAATAAATAATTCAGGTTTCCATGACTCAAGAATCTAGTGGTGGTGATCCAACTAATTACATCTGAGCATTCAATGACAACATATTTATATAATATCAATTCAAAATAGACATCAACCTGAGTCTCTCTAAGGACCAATCTCATGGCATCCAAAAAATATCATAAAAAGTACAAATAGAGGCACTCTAAAAATGGATCACAAGGATTACTTATAAAGTAAAACCCATCAATTATATAAATACAAGCATGGTATGAAAAACATCCACCAGAGACATTCATAATTAACATTTTCCCCATTCTTCACAACGTTCCCCAATGGGCCTTTAAGAGTTTCTCAAAACTAACATTTGAAAAAAGTTAAAAATATAAATTTTAATAAAGAGGTGTATACACACCATTTCATAGAATCAAACCACATTCATATATCCCTTAATACATTCCAGTTCCACATCCAATGCCCAACCATTTTTATGAGGATGACAAATGGGCCATTTTTCAGCAACTCGAGCCAAAACATGTTATAATCCAAAAACCCATCTGATTGTACAAAAAATCCACATTGTAAAACAATATAATAATCCAAAAGTACTATTTTTAACTATAAAATGAATTTATAAATTTGAACAAATCATTTTAAACCACACAAAACACATAAAAGCCAATCTGGAAATTTATCGATAACAAGACATGAACTCTTTAACAACACCCTTCATTTTTGGAACATAAAAAAGGATTGAAAATACCAATTTCATTAAAAAAATATATTAATTCTACGGAACCATGTCCTAAATATCATAAATCAGGTTATAAACATTAATAAATATGTTCCAAATATAACAGAACATTTAAAAAAAGACTTGATGTGCACTTTTATAACCAAACAACACAACTTTTCACTAAACAAGGCCTAAAAACACATTTCACAACAAATAAAGTTATTAAATGATTATAAGACAATACTCATAATTTAAATAGGGTGAAATTTTAATGATAAAGATGAATCACCAATAAAAAGGACACATTCCATGGGAATCCTACCTAAAAACCATGGCGGAAAGGATACACACACCCGATATCACACTCTGTGGTTTCCAACACTCTAGATCATTGAATTCCAATCATAAATAAACCAATCCCCATTAAAATTAATGGTATAATAAAACCCCAGTTCATTCATGACTAGGAAAGAAGAGGAAACCAAAAGAATGTGGATAGAGAATGGAGAGGGATGAGAAAGGGGATTAAATCTCACATTGGAAACTATTGAACTCTTCAAAATCCCTTATATCATCACCCATGGAGAAAGGGATATTTTTGGTAACACCTTTTTGTGTCTAATTAGATCATTTATATCCCAGGGAAGAATATTTTTGGGGGAAATAGAAAAAAAATGAATGATTCATGAAAGAAACAAATTACATTATCAAATATGGAATATTTGAGATTCCATGAAAAATTTCACCCTAATATGCATCTATGATGATCTCTAAAGAGATAAAATGGAACATGGGGGGATTATAAGGTTTTTGGGCTCTAATGGGAATTGAATTCAGCAAAAAATATTAAAAAATTAATATGATATAAAAGAAACAAATTATTGGTTTTAAAAAACAAATGTGCTTGCGGGCTGGGCCAATACCTGAATAAATAATCCAAATCCCCCAAGATTATGAATTAATAAAGGTTAGAAATGGATATTGTGGATTGAATAGGTAAAGTGAGGCCAATTTAGAACATTAATGTGTACAAAAATGTTTAAAAATAATGGATTAATAAAATATTTAAAAAAACAAACTGGAAATGGGCTTATGGTGGGATGAAATCATAAAGTAACAACCCTTTTCTCCAAAAACTATCAAAAAACGATACGTGGAACCTACTGTAATATTATTAGACATATTTTGATGTTCAAAACTCAACATTAAAATCACCCAAAATCCAAGAAAAGTATTGGTATTTCCAAAAAACATGATCAATACAAAGAGACGAAGAAAACTGGGTGTGACAATTCTCGCCACCATTAAAGCATTCAACCCCCAAAAGCCATAACACATTCTAGATGAAAGATAAAAACCTATGGATTCTATATCAACATGGTCCAGAATCTCAGAAAATGTACGTATCATCCATCATCGACACGGGCTTAATCCACACTCTCAAAAAATCACCATCTCACAACAACTTCCTCAGAATCAATGGATAGATCAAGCCAACAAATCCCAATGAACCCAACGAACACTCAAACCAAAGTTCACTCATGAAAACTAATGATCTGGGTTTTAGGCGGGAATGGGCCACCCACCATTAAATCACAACTACCATCCAAAAAATATTTAAGGAAATTATCTTCAAGACTCGCATTGGGTCTCCCAATCATTAGACCATCTATAAATGAAGAAAAAATAATTCATCAAAAAATAGAATCGGGCCTCACCAATATCGGACCACCAAATATCTCCAACAAAAACATACAAATCCAATTTAAGAGGGTTACAACATTAAAATTAAAACCACCCACTCCCACATAGTTAGATCAAGAAATATGAATACTATTTTAGCATGGATCAAAATCCACACAACATAGGGCGGGGATAAAAGCTGATCTAATTGTTGGTCCAATGAAACAATATAATAAATAAAGGTACCACCTAACACTCTCCACCTAAAAATAGGTAAAACAAAGGCCACACCTAATTCACATCAGTGGTCCACATTTGGACACTGATCAGAATCCCATATCCATGAACGCATAACCATAGACATTGTGTGAGGGGAAAGTCCACCATGTCCTTTTAAAAAAAATGGTAAGAAAAATCATTGTAATGAGAAAACACGGTAAAAAAATTGAAACTTACTTACCAAAATTGTTACAGATGGATCTTATTCAATCTCCCCATACCACTAGAAATTTCATAAATAGATAAAAAGCATCACTCTGAGGCCTATGGATGTAGCCCTGATGTTGGAAGCATCTGCTCCACCGCAGCCCGGAGCTACACATCAGAACACCCCATGAAAATATATTTCGAAAAAAAAACCTTCATCTAAATTGGAACTAATTGTTATATAGAACCATTCTCTCTCACTCTGAATGTGTAGTATAATGGCTAAATAATATTGATAAATACATCATCATCACAAAAAATGGCTGTAATATCCAAAAGAATTATCAAAACAGGGAAACACACTAAATCAAACCAAAGCCACTTTTTATTCCATAAAATAAATTGATACATCTTATAAATAGGAAAATTTAACGATTTAAATGAATAATTTGGATGATCACCTAGATGTCTTTCCAATGGAGAACCATCCTTGGCCCCATCTTATCAAAATATCCTTATAAACCAACTGATCATTATTCCAAACACGATCCACCAACCAGATCCCATTTCAAGACACACCAAGTGTATCACATCCAAGTCATGAGGAAGCATTCTAATCCATCCAAACATCTTATAACATGAAAAATCAATTCACATAAACACTGGTTTACTAAAACACAACATATTTTCAACATAAAACACTTATAAAAAACTAAATATCATGGTGGATTTTCACATTCACAAATTGTGATTTAGCAAGTCTCACTCACATGCACATTCAAATTCCACCCCATGCAACCAATCACTATGACATAATAGGAATCCCCCAACATATATTTACAAAACCATGCAGGTGAGAACCCATGAAATCACAAAATTATAAAACAAACATCTTAATTTTATAAGGCAAAAAATACAACCCATTCCAAAAATCAGGTACCTTCCTTTGGCACACTAACCACCAAGTCAAAAACAATTTTCATATTTCCTCACAACAAACCATTTTAACAAACTTGAAAAAGAATCCACATAGGTCTCCATCAAAATACTCTCCCTTTATTCAAAAATTTTTTCAGCATCTCAAAAAACCATATTTTTTCAAGAATCATTTTATTTAGATTCCATTTCATTTATTCTAAAAAACTACATAAACTTGAATCCCATTTAAAAATCAATTTCCCAATTTAAAAATTTCAGGGAGGTCTCTTATATTAATCTGACTTCCAAATAGGCTAAAACCCTTTTTAGAAAAAGACCAACTAATCGAAACCAATTCCCAAAACCAATTCATCAGATTCAAACACTCTTCAACATCCCAAAAATCCTATTTTTAAAAAAATTGTGAATCATTATAAACAAAATCCTTCATTCCAACCATTATATTTCTATAAACCATTTGTTCAGATTAAAGAGATTTGATCCTGTTAAATCCTTCAAATTTATCACCAAAATTATGTTTAATAAAAACCGAAATTTGAAAAAAAAATTGTCTTATATTAATCATTGAAAAACCACTTCCACAATTCACAGACAATTATTTTAAAAATAAATCAGAATTTATGAATGGTCTAAGAGACCTTAAAAAGGAAACGAGTGTCAGTGGGTGACTTGACCATATGGTTTTTGGACATATGTAAAACACAAAAACAACATAGAGAGCCTTCATAGACCATTTCATAGATCCACAGTGATTTCTAGGCCCTTTGAGCTCATATAGGCCATTATTCCAACTCCCCTTGTTGTATCCCAATCCCCAAAAATTCCTTAAGTACCAAAAAAATAAAATAAAACCAGAGTACCCATGGGAAGCCAATGATCAGAATAACCAAAAGTTCATGAAGAGCTTCCCTAACATACCCCTCATGTTCGGAAAATCCTACACTATCTACCATGACATCTCCCAAATAAAAAGGGAACTCTAAAAATCCACGTCATTTAAGAGATGACCTCCTCTAATACGATTTTGTCATGAACTAGCCCAGTTCGACCTTGAACTGGGCAACTGAACTGATCTTTGTCATGGCACGAAGTGCGTTCCCAATCCCCACGGGCTGGAAAATAGTTTCAGGCATCATTAGACTATACATGAGAATTTTTTTCCCAAATATGAACAATAAAACAAACTATGGAATGAAATGGACAACCCAATACAAATTTATAAAAACTAAATTTACCATTATGTATACAACAAAACGTGAAGTACAAATTAATGATAATACTAAAACAACTACAAATGATGACCAACTAGCTCCATGTGACCCTTCTGGTCAATCTCCAATATATAAATCGCACATCCATTAAGGCGATCAAACTCATGCTGAAAAAATGCACTAGGTCTAAAGAATGAAAAAAACTTTAGGAATATGTATTAAAACATAGTAGGCATGCCCGATAATCTATTCCCAATGCACATTATTTAAAATAAAAAAACCATAAATTTCAATTTTGAACTACAATATATTAAATTATGGGTTTTGACATGATTAATCAAAACATAGTACAACCTATCTCCCTTATTAATTTCCAAATCTATATTCGTTCAACTAGTGATCCAATTGCATTTTCAAGGGGAAAGTAAAGATTACATTTTTAGATTTCTACATATAGGATAAAACACTATCACTTGAAAAACATTTTCCTAAAACTTATAAAACCAATCTCACCAAATTCTATGAAAACAAAAATACACTATAAGGAAAAATATTAATAACACAACAAGGGAATGTAAATGTACATAAAATAATCATATTCATCACTGTAAAAAACTAAAATCCAAATAGACATGGGTAAACCAAGGATATGAAGAATAATCCAGAAGCCACCAATACATGATACCTCATCCCCATTCACATGTCACACACGATGAAATCAATATGATCAATATTCTTGGCCATCATTTCTCAAGATGGTCTAGGGAAAAATTGATAGCAATAAACCCAATATATCCACCTATTATGGGACACTGGTTAGTACAATAACCTACCCATTCAGAAATAATTCTTGGAATATTTTATCCACATTCTTGGGTTCCATGCCTCATGTATCTAATGGGTGTGAGCCAACCAAATCTATTTGAGAATAAAATCACAACATATATATAGTAGTTATTCACAATTGACATCACACCGGGTCACTCCAAGGACCTATCACATGCCATTAATAAAAAATAACATAAAGAGTCCATCCCAAGACAATATCATAAAGGATCAAAAGGATTACTCATTTAATAAATCCCATACATTATATACTTATAATGAGGGCATGAAAAATATCAAAAAGAGCTTTTCATAATTAACAATTTCACCATTTTTCACAAATTTTTCAAATGGGTCTTTAAGCGTTTCTCTAAACTAACATTTTCCAAAGTTACAAATTTAACTTTTAATAAAGGTATGTGTACACAAAATTTACATCAGAAAACCAAATTCATAAATCCCTTTAAACACATAGTTTACACATCCTGTGAACAACCATTTTTATAAGGATTCCAAACGAGCCATTTTCGGATAACTCGGGCCAAAACATGTTATAAAAAAACTGATTTCATTATACAACCAACAAAATATTTTAAATACATTGAAAGAACCAAAAATAACTTGTTCAATATTAAAATGCATTTTTAAAACCAAACAAATCATTATAAACCACACTTAGTCCATAAAATCCAACTGGGTAATTTACAAAACAAATGTAATGCACTTTGTAATGGAAAAATTTATTTTATGAACATCAAAAGGAATAAAAAATACCAATTTAATTTCATAAATTACATTAGGCTACTGAACCATGTTCAAAATACCTTAAACATGGTTAAAATCATCAGAAACTAGATGTGAAAGATAATGGAACGTTTAAACAAAACACATGGTGTGCACTTTTATAACAAAACAACAATACTTTTCACAAAACATGGAAAAAACACCACATTCCACTGTAAATAATTTATATAAGGATTATAAAAAATACTAATAATGTGTAGAGGGTAAAAGTAACATGAAAAAAATTAATCATTAATAAAAAAGGACATGTGAAATGTGTGAACTACCTCAAAACCGTGGCGAAAAGGATATCCACACCTGATACCACCGTTATGGTTCCCATCACATTATATTATAGTTGGATAATATATGTATACATGGTGATCATATTGATGTTATACTTCCTGATTTGAGTACATTTTTCTAAAATAAACAATAAATTACCGTGACAATAATGAAATAATTACTTGTTTATGTATTGAAAACACACTACATGCTGACAAGGACAAGATTTTAATTGGCTTATCAAACTACATTTCTTGTAACCTCTCTACACACCATGTATTATGAGAGTTTTCATCGAGGGAAGAAAATCATCAGATACATTTCATTTATCAATTACAAGATGTTTGAGGACTGGAAGTCTTATTAAAATGATGTTATATACCCTTAAATAACTATAGTCATCATGTACCTATGAAATATTTTCATAAATATGAATTCTCATCCCTTAGGAATGTATCATAAAGATATGATGACTAAGGTACCTAGTGTGTACCAAACCTCTTTTTATAGAAAATATAAAATTAATTTAGTTATCCATTTAACCTCATTCTTATGTTTCAATGTTTCATTTATTGGACGCTTATATCATTTGATTATTTTTTTGTGATATAATTTTCTAAAATTTATTTTTGTGAAATATAATAAACTAAATGTCTTGTATTTTAATTAAATACTACATACTCTATATAAAATAAATTAGTAAAGACCACCAAATTATAATGTGTTTCATCTATCTATTATTGATATTACATTCCATGAAATAACATCACATGTTGTGTATTTGATATGGAATGTGGGTTCATAGTTTGAAAGATGTTCCATTCCTAGTAGTTCGAACAGGTACTCACCGACTTGTTTCTAAGTACACGTTATGTACTAATTTTATCTAATATATAATAATAAATTTATCTAATTTATTCCAAATGACATAGGATTTGTATCTCCAAGGCATATTGGAGTGAGAATAATTAAAAATGAATTTATATATTAATTATAAAATTATCCAAATTAATTCATGATTGTTTCATTTTAATGAATAATTTGTTAAAACGATAATTGGGTTATTATTTTTAATTTTTAACTTCATCATTAATATGACTAATATTGATATAAGACAATACCTTATTATGTGTTGGAATTAAATAATTTCACACTAATTTCTTGTGTTTTTTAATTATTATTTTTTAAATTAAATTTGATAGTCTATGTTTCATCCAACCCTCTTAGATTATATATTACTTGTGTGTACACAATTTTTTTATATAATTTCCCTTAAAAAATATTTATCACCCCTTAAATTTTTTGTAATTATAAAACATATGTAACTAAAAGACTACCTCTTTGTATGGAGGATTTTCAAGTTGGTGTTTAGGTTAACAACGCTTAGGTGATACATACCCGAATAAGTTGAATGTTTAAATTCATGCCCATAATGGGATAAGGTATTTCCCCCTATGTTTATATATTAATATTTTATACAGTCAATAAAATAATGAATATATAATATTATGATAATTTCATTTATTTTTTTGGTATTTTCAATGATTAATATATTTATTCCATATAGAGATCATATATATAAAACATTCCATAGACCTTCTAGATTTGGGTGACTGAAAGATCTAGGATTTAGTCAAATCCAGCCATTAGAAAATACCATATAAAAAGTTAAAGCAAGGAATGTAATAGATGGTATTATTATAGAGATGGGTATATTTTACACCAAACATATATACATCCACCATTCATGCCCAATAACATGGGGCCCTAAATGACCATCTCATATTCAATTCCCTGAGAAAATTTCCTTGGAAGGGCCTCTTCCACTTGATTTTATTCTCTATATGCATGGGATGTAACCAAATTATTACAATCAGCATTACTAAGAAGTCAATACAATGAGGTAGTATTTCAAGGCACTCGTCTTGTTCTTTTTAAGTAATTAATAGTAACCCTGATGTTAGATTCAATCCATATGATGTTCCACTTATATTGAGCTGTATACCAGACAACATACACAAAGGTCCATAATTAATCTTCATCGGCCACCCCAATTCTAGTGTAAGGAAAAAATAATCCCTTAAAGAAGTCATCATGTGTTTGGAAAAACACTCCACTTCCCGAGGGACCTATAATTACATAGGCTTCACTATCAAAGTTTTCATTGATCCATGAGATGATTTTTGGTGTCCATTATATGTATTTGTGAAAATTGGGTTTTTTAGATCATCCAATGAAATTCAAAATTTTGAGAGATAGAGTCATAAATACTATTATAAATGCCTCATGTTTATGGAATCGATGAAGTGTGAAAATTCTCCGGTATTGGAAGCATTCCCATTATATTTGAAGGTTTTTTACATCAAAAATAGATGGCATTTCAAACATTCCAGAATACAGAAAAATTCACTACAACAACTGCCTGTATGAAATTTTGATCCTGATCACTTAATACATCATTACCGATCCTCTCCCAGATATCATTCTCCTAAAAATTAGTGTCAGACTACATTAATAACAGATATCAAGCATATGACCATAAAACGGGTAAAAACTACATTCCATAAACATTTGATGGACATCATCTTCAACATTAATCATATAAAATAGGCTGCCACAATTTGTTTTTCCATTCTCATTATTTTTTTCATGTGTGGAAAGACAATTCATATATATCCTCCAATTGAGGAACATTTTATTATTTCATTAGACTATAATTCACAATCATTCATTCACATGGTTCTATATAATTTATATAATTAGAGAGTTGGGTCATAACTATTAAATAATAATCTCAAAAATTACCAAGTGGACACTTCTGTTCTATATCCATTTTCCCCCAAACCAAAACATCATGGATATAACATTTGTTATTTTTAGGATAAAATTTCACAACTTTTCAATTAACCTCAATAATTTCCTAACTCATACTTAAAACCCTATAAAAACATTTTAAAATAAACGATGCTAAAAAGACACAATAACGGACATTTAAATAAATAAATAAACTATGAGTCCATGATTACTAATAAAAATTTCCTATTGAAAAATAATTTAGTTATAAATAAACATTTTCATACCAAAAAAATAAACATATCTATCCAAATAATTTCACGATCCATTTCATCATAATTTAAAAGGAAATGTAAAACTCATAATAGTTTCATTGCAAAAATGAATATTTCATCAACAGTTTTTCACAATGTTATTATTTTTAACCATAAGAAGTAGAATATACATTCATTTATAAAATAAAATCTTTATCATACCTTTTGAAAGAATAATATTTCATTATAAACCAATATAATTTATTTATATATCATATAGGTAAAATGGGAAATCATCATCCATATCAATCATATAAATGGAATGACCAATATGGTCGACATCCAAAAACAATTAATTGAAGGGATATCGTGGACTATAAGGAACTAGAATTAAAACATTACATAATTTTGAATTAAATGAATAGTTCACATTGAGGATATTTTCAGTTATAGAGATTTTGAGAATTAGGCCATAACTATTACATTACATCTCAAAAATTACAGTGTTGACAATTCTTCTCATTTCCCATTTTTTCATAAAATATTTACTCTTAAAAAAGAATCATGTATATTTATATATTTCTGATTGCATGACTTTAACATTATCTGATCCTTGACCATATTCATCTTTAAATCATGTGAAAAACATTTCAAAACTTGGGATGAGCATAAAAATCTCAGTAAGGGTTATAAAACATAGAACGAAAACATTAGTTCATCATTAAATACATAAAATAAGCTCATTAACATAACATATAAAATCATATGATTTATTAATAGAACCTAGTAACCACAAATCTTAAAGATAACATACGGAATCCATAATATAGTAATGTTGTAGCATTCACATCTATGTAGGGAGTCACATTTGGAATACCCATCGTAGTATATTTCCTAAATATCTTTGGATTAACATTCACATTTACCTCTATCATGTTAAACAATGCATTGGAGATCTACCTCATGCTCATCTTCCCTATGATTATCACAGAACCACCTATATGCATATAAAATTCCGAAGAACCATATCATATTCATAACACAAAAAACAATCATAATTGAAAGATAACATTTACACATTTCAATAACATTATAACATTTAAATATATTCACTTATCCAATAAATTATGAAAAAAAATCAATAAAAAATTACGTAAAAGTGTTTATGGTTTTTATTTACATTTAAAATCATTACATCTTGCTAAGGAATCCAAATATCAAATAATGCTTGTGGCGGTGGAAAGGCCATTGTTAACACGTATGTTTAAAAAGAAACATTCCATTTCTGATTAATTAAAATTCTATGTAAAATAATATTACCTTTGAATGAAATGAAAATTCAAAGGGGTTTATACCACATATAAAATACGTCGTGTATAAATCAAAATATTCCTCAATGAATGGAGATTGAGACAAAGACCCTTGCCTCATGTCTGACTTGACTCATTCATTAATTAATATATTGAATAAAAAACTAAAGTGAATTTGTACTTGTTTTTGAACCTTTTTTAAGTTTATTAATCCATTTATATCACTTATTAACTTGTTATAAACCTTTTGTAATTATTTATGTTAATAATAGTCGTTTTGTCGATATTTGGTACTTGAGTAAAAATTGAACTTCATATATATACAAGTTGTCCATGTGGTAAAAATTCCATTATCTCCATATTGATATTCATGATTTAGATATCATATATATCATACATATCCAGTATATGTACGTATGTATAAAATTACATAACATTAGCAGATAAGAAACGAAATACACCATTGTTGGGGACGGTAAGTTGTATGTACGCATGAACGCTACTTTCATTTCTATTTCATAATTAATTGAATGAAAACCTAATTATAAATAGTTATATTATAATTAAAGTATAATATCATATTTAATTTTATTAACTCTATCCTTTATTCATTCCACGTATGCCATGAATGAGTCATATCACTTTGTGGAGGAATTAGTCCATACATCCTCAATTGAAATTATCGTGTTTACCCATTTTGGAAACCATTATGTAATGATATAAAATAAAAATACAAAACTATTGAGACAATATAAATTTAATATATATTATATATAAATACAGTTCCATCATAATGGCCACCATATGTGATGGTCAGATAAGATGGAACAATCATCGTTTCGTGAGATAGTAATTCCCCATCCATAGGAATTGTATGTTATTTACCCATTAGACAGAGGTGAGTGTAAGATTATTTAAAATCCTTATCAAAATGGTGTTTTTATAATATAAAGGAAAAAAATTTATGGGTGTTGGAGAACTAAAATAAAAAAAATAACTTAATGGATGATGTTACGATTAAATCGGGTAACTCCATATGGTTTGAACCAAATGGATTTCTTGAATTTCCTTCCTTATAAGGTAATGCATCTAGGTGGAATAGAGGGATCTTAAGAGCTTATTTTGGCATAGTTTGGATGATCCATGGTGCATTAGAGGTGTGAGTAATGGGTTAGAGGTGAGGTCTTTTTATAAGGGGGTGGATGGTCTCTTTAGGAAAGTTTGAAAATATTATTTTATTATATAATAATTTATGGTTTATAAAGGTACAAAACATAGTAATATCCAAGATAAGAAGCCTTTGGTTCGATATAAAACCATAAAATAATAATAGGTAGGTTTTGGATATTGTTTTAATTTTTCTAATCTTATTTATTTAAATCATTCATTTATGATTTAAATACTTCATCATTATTGTGTCATTAGTAATATTATTTATTTGATGTATAAAAAGTATAAATAAAATACCTTGATTTAGGAATTATTTTTAACTTTATAATTAATATTTATAGTAATACATATCAATTATAAAACCCCAAATTAATTTTTTCTAGAAAAACAATATAGGATTATGATATTTTTATTTTTACATTAAATAAAAAGTTATTAATGTCATTATCTTACCCAAATGGATTTTAGAGGCCAAAAATATCACCCAAGGATTGTATTGGTATTCCATGGAACATAAAATAAGTTTAGTAAAAGTGTTAAGGTAATTTTATATTACTATAACATTGTTTCTACCTTAAATTACCATATTTACCTTTAACCACGATATATAAATATCAAACATTACTATTCACCAAAAAATATTTTCATCTTTTTAAACCTAATTAACATAATGATATCAAAAATGTTTGTCGAAATTTTGAAATTCAATTCACATAAGTGGTAAAAAATTAATTAAATGAAGGATTCCGTTTTTTAACTACTACTCAGTGTTTTCTTTATTAAAAACAATTCAACGTTTTCAGACAAATGCCAAAAATTTATCCTAAGATATATTTAAAATCCATACTTCAAAAATTATATCTTTTTTAACAAATTCAAAACATATAAGTTTCATTAGTTAATTTAATATCTATTCTTGTTGTTAAAACAAAAAGTTTTTTTAAGAACTAATAACTATCAAATGATTAACACTTCATTATATCCAATTTCAAGGTAAAATTATATCCCATGACCATCGTTGGATTTAACGCTAAAAATAAAATCAAATTAAACTTAAAAAAAACATAAAAGGTAATCTATGACTAATAATAAATTATATTAAAAGGCAGTTTTGAATTAAAATACAATATTTTCACTATTCATTAAAAAATGAATTTTATCAGAAAAATACCAAATAATTACCCAATGTAAATTTTAATGTTAAAATTATAATGGAGAATTTGATTTTATAAAATAGAACATATAATGTGAAAAAAACTATATTTAAAATGATTCTTCCTCAAACGATGGTAAATCGACCTTTTAAAGAATATTTGAGTTTTTTGTGATTAAAATTCGATTTATTCATATTTTAATCCTATTTTTTTTTGGATAAATGTAAAAACATTTAAAAAACATATATAATCATATTTTAGTTATTTATATTAATTCTCTCTAATACGATGGCTATGAATTAACTACCATTTAAAATAATATTATATTATTATTTTTTAGTATGATTGAGAATTGTGTGGAATATGAGATTTCAATGAAACTTGTTGTAGTGTATCCAGTATTCCATCAAATATAACATCCCCTTTAAAGTAAATTTAATATTTAATTCACAAATATAATGAAATATGAAAATTTATTATTCTTTATTTACATGGGATCTAATATTATTCCCCCCTTTTGGAAATTGTTTTCTCGCAATTTTTAATCACATATCAAATAAGTGGGTGTATTTATCCGTCATTTCATTTTCAGATTCCTAAATTGCCACTTCAACCATATGTTTTTTCCACAAAATCATTACTTGAGTAATTACCTAATTCCACAACACTTCCTCTCTTCGGTCAAAAATATGGATTGGTTGTACCTCATTAGAGAGATTCTCTTCCAACTAAACTACCTCTGGGCTAAAAACATGAGATCAATCTGGAATATACATTCTCAACATTGAAACCTGAAAAACATTGTGTACCTTGGATAAACATTTAGGTAAATCAACACTATAGTAAATAGTCTTAACTTTCTACAGGATTTCATAAGGTCTAATGAATCTCATACTCAACATTCCATTATTACCAAAACATGTCACACTTTTCCATGGAGAAACATTGAGAAAGACATGATCACCTACCTCAAAAGAGAGATCCTTCATCTGATTATCCAAATAAATTTTATGCATGCTTGGAGTTGTTGTCATGTTCTTCTGAATCAACTGATCTTTTTCTACCATATTTTCTACCAATTCTGGTCCCATTAACTTCATTTGAACTACTTCATCCCTAAAAACTGGAGTTCAACACCATCCCATATAATTCCTCAAATAGAGCCATCTATATACTAGAATGAAAACTGTTATTATATGAAAATTCTACCAACGAAAGATGTTGGTCCTGAATTCCCTGGTAATCTATTAAGAAAGCACACAACATATCCTTGAGGGTATGAATTTTTTTTTGTGACTGCCCATATCATTGATGATGAAAATCTCTAGTAAAATTTAATTCAGTAACCAACATCTTCTGAAGGCCATTACGAATGTTAGAAGTAAACTTGGGATCACAATCAGATACAATGGAGAGGGGAACACCATCCAAACAGGCTATTTCATTATCATTAAATAGACAATGTTGATATAGAGACAAAGTATCTTAAATAGGAATGAATTGAGAAGATTTAGTCAATCGATCAATAATAACCCAGATTGAATTATTACCATAAGATGTATTTAGAAATCCCACAATGATGACCATGGATATATTTCCCCATTTTTACTCTACACCAGTAAATACTGAAGCATCCCTTTCAGTAACTACCGCTCTACTTCTACATATTTAAAATTCAAACAGTTCACAATAAAATTATGAATATTTATTTTTATTTTATCCCACCATTAATACTCATGAATATATTTGTACATCGTAGTACTGCAGGATAACTAAAAATGAAGAACTATGAGTTTCACATAATAACTCTTTCTTCAACTATGAATCAAAAGGTACATGTAGTCTCTTTTGAATCCTCAAAACGATATCATTGGCAATGTTAAAATTTGGAAACATACCCTTCTAAACCCACTCTACATTTTCTCCCACTCACTGCCTTCTTTATTCACTTGCTTAATTCTGTCAAATAGAGATGATTTAACTAACACCTCAAACAAAACAGAGGAATTTCCTACACCAACAACTTCTACACCAAAGTTCATCGATTCAAAAACCAAAAGATCTAGTTCCGAACATAGCATGGTAAAATAAGAAATACTATTTCAACTAAAATCATCAACAACATTATTTTCTTTTCTTGGATATTAGTGGACTATGAAATCATAATCCTTGTTTAATTCCAGCCATCTCCTCTGTCTCATGATTAATTATTTCAGAGTGAATATATACTTTATTCTTTTATTGTTAATATATATTTTAAATTTTACTCCATAATAATGATGCCTCCAAATTTATAAAAAAAACAAAAACTAATTCCAAATCATGTGTTGGGTAATTTAACTCATGAGGTTTCAATTGACATGATTCATAAGAAATTAACTGCTCATTCTACATTAGGACACAACTTAGTGCTTTCAACGAAGCATCATTGAAGATAACAAACTCCCCTTTTCTTGAAGGCATTTACAAAATGAGACCATTCACCAATTTTATTTTAAATTCCTGAAAACAATCATCAAATTATTTTGTCTATATGAACATAACACATTTTCAATTAATCTTAGTCATTTGAATTGATAACCATAGAAAATTATCGATTATAATCTAGTAATAACCTACTAAACAAATAATACTACAGATCTTGGTTTTATTTGTTAGTCTTGGCCATTCTTCAAAAACTTTTGTTTTAGAAGGAACTACATTTATGCCATTTGTTGAAACAATGTGACCAAAGAGTGAAATGTGTTGTAACCAAATCTCACACTTGTTAAATTTACCAAATATTTTCTTTTTCATTTAGGGTTTACAAGACAACACATAAATGAATTTTATGATAATATTTACTTTTGGAATAAACCGTACCAAAAACATTTCCAAACACTCAATGAAAATTATATTCATAAGATCCATGAATATAGTAGGTTCATTAGTTAACCCAAAAGACATAACGACAATTTCATAATGGCCATATCTTGTATGAAATGTGTTCTATAGAATTTCTACTTACTTTTCATTCAACTTATGGTACCCCAACCTCAAATTAATATTTGAAAAATACTTAGCTCCCTAGAGCTGATCAAACAAATCATCGATATGTGGAAAAGGATTCTAGTTCTTAATAGTGATGTTATTCAATTCTCCATAATCAACAAAATTTTTTATTGAGCGATTATTCTTTTCTATAAATAAGATAGGAGAACCCCATGGTGATGTTCTAGATCAAATGAAACCTTAATATAATAAATCCTTCAATTGGTTCATTAACTCTAAAATTAAAATTTGATCCATTCAATAAGGGGGTTTTGAAATTGCCTTAGATTAAAGAACTAAGTCAACTGTAAATTCATCTTTCCGATCAGGTACTGTACTATGAAACTAATCAGGAAAAACATAATGATACTCATTTACCACTAGTACAACATTAATCTAAATAGTTCCTTTGTTTTCATCAATATGTGAAAGGTAACATTCTTTTCAATCCATTACTAGTTTCTCAGCATCCTGATATGTTATCAAAAGTAAGGGATTATCCATGTACATAATCTAAAAATATTTTTAAATATAACCCACTTTGGGACTGTTGTAAATCATAGAATGATAAATGAAAATCCAATCAATACCCAAAAGAACATTAAACTCTAATACAGGAAAAACAGTATGGTTTTCAAGTAGATTCTTTCTGCACATAAGGATTAGAATGTTCTATTTATTTAATTTTTGTCTCATCATTTTCCCCTTGTGTTTTAACCATATGTTCGGGATTCATATCTTGAGATGGAATTCCCAATTTTATAGAAAACATCAGAGAAATGAACAAATGTGTACAACCTGAATCAAAAAACACATTGGCATAATATAAACAAACAAATAGTGTACCTGATACTACTTCATTTGATGGACCAACATCTACTGAAGTAGATGCAAAAGAATTTCACCATCCCTTTCTTCTTGTAGTCCATTTGCTTTCCCTAAGTTGTGTTCTTTGTTTGACACTCAATTGCATAATTATCAATTTCACAGAACTTAAAACATTTTAATAATTATTAATCAGATTTTGTCTTACAATTAACCTAGTCATTATCACTATAATTATTAGAATTATGACCCATTTTACCACAACGGTAACACTTACTAGAATTTGAAATACATTCCGCATCATGATTTTTACCACAATTTTCACAAACTCTAAGCATAATTTTCTTACCATTAGACTTTTTTGAAGAGTTATTCACTTTCGTCTGCCACCTCAACCTCCTATTATGTAGTTTGTCGAAGAACACCTAATCATCAGTAAACATTATACCCACCTTCTCCACACATAGAACATGTTTTTCACAAATTTTTGGCTCACGAGAAGCTAAATCCCTTCGATACATTGGATTTAATACTAAGATAAATTGTTTGATTTTACTATCAAAATGACGTACGAAATTTAGAGCATACCTTTCCAGTCAAGTGAATTTTTCTTCATAACCCGCCATTGAGTTATTCCACATGTCTAAATTCCAGGAATTGTTTTTCCATCCTTAGATGAACCACATTAGGAAAATATTTTCAAGTAACATACATTTGAATTCATCCTAATCAAGATCATCAATATCCTCACTATCCGTGATATTTTTCACCATTTACCAACACTGATCATCTTCACCATAAAAAAGGTAAATAGAAAGACTAACATTTTGATGTTTTAAACACCCCATGACATCAAAAATATTTTCCAGTTCTTTAATCCACCCTTATGCTAGATTAGGTTTAGATGATCCTCTGAATTATGAGGGATGTTGCCTCATGAAATGATCCACTATTTACATGTTCCTCTTTGGGTGATCTGGATGATCTCATGCATGGATTCCACCACATTTTATAGTATTAGGTACACTGTTTGTTTATTCATATTATTCCAATGTTTTGAATGATTCTGGGTCTACACATTAGTTCATTTCAGAGATGTTTTCTAGTAAATTGGAAATTCCATCTCAATATACGAATCATGAAGATATAGTAAAATCACTGGTGGAAATGTTGAGACAAAAAGAAATTATGATAACATTCTTGTCCTTGTGTGCGTAAAGAATATACAAGAAAACCATAATGTGTTTCTTTGAGTTGATTTTGAGGTTATTTTCTATCTTGATTGGTTCTCTTTTTATCATGTTAGGAATAACTGTTGACCTAAAGTGGTTTCTTTTTAGAAATATTTTCAGATTTTGTACAATAATGATCCCTTACTTATGATAACATATCTAGAAAATCAGAAAATAGTAAAATATGGAAATGAATGATACCTTACACATACTGTTGAAAAAAAGGAACTGTTCATATTAATGATGTGCCAGTGGTAAATAAGTGTCATGGTGTTTTTTCGGATGATTTTACTGGTATAATACCAGATCAGGAAGCTGAATTTACTATTGACTTAGTTATTGATACTAGTCCAATTTCAAAACCCCCTTATCGAAAGGCTCAAATTGAACTATTAGAGTTAAAGAAGTATTGTAGGAGTTATTAGATAATGGGTTCATTAGACCTAGCACATCACCATGGGGTGATCATGTATTTTTTGTTATAAAAGAATATGGTACAATTATAATTTTCATTAATTATAGAGAATCGAATAACATTATTGTTATGAACTAGTATCCTTTTCCTTATATAGATGTTTTGTTTGATCAAATTCAGGGAGCTCAGTATTTTTCAGTGATATATTTGATGTCAAAGAACCATCAGTTGAAAGTAAAGGATTAAAACATTCCAAAGACTACGTTTCGTACTATATATGGCCATTATGAATTTATAGTTATTCCTTTTGGGTTAGTGAATGCACTTACTGTATTCATAAATCATATGAATAGAATTTTCAGTGAGTTTTTGGATAAGTTACTGGTTGTGTTTATTGATGATATTTTGGTTTATTCAAAAAGTAAATATGATCATAAAAGTCATCTATTTATTGTCTTGCGAACCAAAAAAAAAATAAAATATTTGGTAAATTCATAAATTATTTGTTTTGGTTACAAAAAATTTCATTCCAGGGTCTCATAGATTCATAATATGGTAGAACTATTGATCCTTCTAAAAAATGTTTTTCAAAAATGGCCAAGTCCCACTAATATAACTAAGATCCGTAGTTCTCTAGGTTTAGCATGTTATTTCAAGAGGTTTGATAAGAATTTTGCACATTTATCTAGTCCAATGACTATGTTAATTCGAAAAGGTATTAACTTCATCAGGACAAAATAATTTTATGACTGTTTTCATGAATTCAAAATAATATTTATGTATGTTCCAGTTTTGGAACTACAGCCAGAAATGGTTAGTTTTATATCTCAATTGATTCTTAGTTGAAAGAACATGGTTGTGTCCTAATGCAGATCAATCAGGTAATTGTGTATGCTTTACGTTAGTTGAAACCTCATGAGTTAAATTACCCTGAAAATGATATTGAATTATCTGGTGTTGTTTTTGATTTAAAAATCAGGAGGCATCATTTTTATGGAGTAATATGTGAAATATATACTAACCCCAAAAGTTTAATGTATATATTCATTCAGAATGAATTTAAAATGAGACTAAAGAGATGGATAGAATTAAACAACGATTATAATTTCACAATCTATTTCCATATAGGAAAAGAAAATAATGTGGATGATGCTTTGAGTTGAAAAAGTAATTCTTCATTTACCATGAAACATTGGGAATGAGATCATTTTGGTTTTTATTTTATTAACATTAGAATATAAGTTATTGTTGGTATAAATTCCTCTATTTTGTTTCAGGTGATAGTGAAATAATCTCTATCAGACATAATTATGCAAGAGAATATGGAAAATAGTGTGTCGCAAAAAAAGTATGAGTTGGTTCATAATGGTCAGTAGCCTAATTTTAACATTGATAATGATTGTGTTTTCAGGTTTGGGAAGAGATTAGCTGTGCCTTATGATTCATAGTTGAAGAAAGTGTAATTATATGAAGCTCATTGTTCTCTATTTTCAGTTCATCATGGATGTACTACGATTTATAGAGTTCCTCAAGGGTATTACTGGTGGGATGGAATGAGAAGTGATATTTCTGATTTTACTGTGATGTGTTTAATGTTTCAACATGTAAAAGAGAGTGGTCATTACTAAAAGGGTTGATTCAGCCATTACTGGTTCCATAGTGTAAATGGGAAAATATATCCATGGATTTATTTGTGACATTACCAAAGGAAACTAGAGAATATAATACAATCTGGTTTAATGTCGATCGTGTGAATAATTATTCTCATTTCCTTCCAATTTGAGATACTTTGTCTATAGATTAACTTTCTCAGTTGTTTTTTACAGAGATAGTCTAGTTGCATGGAGTTCCCCCTTAAATTGTATCTGATCATGATACCAGGTTTAAATATATCTTTTTTAAAGTCTTTTAGAATTCATTGGTTACTAAATTAAATTTAATATAGCTTTCTATCCCCAATTAGATGTGCTGTCAGAATGAACAATTCATACCTTGGAGGATATTCTACATGCTTGCTCACTGGATTACAAGGGAAGTTGGGACCAACATCATTCATTGGATGAATTTTATAATAATACAATTTTTATTCCAGTATATATATGGCTCCATTTGAGGCACTATATAGGAATCGGTGTCAAAATCTATCTTTTTGGGATGAATTAGCAGAAAGGATGTTGATGGGACCATAATTGGTAGAAGATATGGAAGAAAAGTTTGAGTTGATATAGAAGCACATGATAACAGCTCAGATCAGACAGGAATGTTATGCGGATAATCAGAGTATTGGTCTCTCTTTTGAGGGAGGTGATATTTTTTTCCTCAATGTATCTCCATAGAAATGTGTGTTGCATTTTGGTAAGAAGGGATAGTTGAGTCCGAGATTCATTGGATCTTAGGAAATCCTGGAGATAGTTGGATTAGTTTCCTATATAGTGGCTTTACCTCCATATTTTATAAAATGTACATAATGTTTTTCTTGTTTCAATGATGAGAATGTATATGTTGGATCTATCTCATGTTTTGAGCCCGAAGGTAGTTCAGTTTGAAGGGAATCTCTCTTATAGGGAAATAAAAGTCCAAATTATTGACTGAAGAGAGAAAGTGTTATGGAGTAAGGTAATTAATCAGGTAATGGTTTTTTGGATAACCCATATGGCTATAGAGGCAACGTGGGAATCTGAAAATGCTATGAGGGATAAATATCCCCACTTATTTGTTAACTGAATAAAAAAAGTGAGGAAAAAATTTTCAAAATGGGGAGGTTGTAACATCCCCTGTAAATAAAGAATAATACATTTTCATATTAATTAATATTTTTGAATTAAATATTAGTTTTACTTTAAAGGGGATATTATGCTTGATGGCATACATGAAAAGCAACAATGCCTTTCTCGTAATTATAATTTTCCACACTGTGCTGAGTAATACTGATAAATAATAATATAATATTATTTTAAATTGTAGTTAACACCTATTTCTTATTGGTGGGAGTGAACATAACTAACAAAAATATGATTATACATGTTTGTTAAATATTTTTACATTTATCCAATAAATGGTAGATGCTTATGATGTGAATGAATCTAATTTTATGAATAAAAACTCTTTTGTTCTTTAAAAGGTCGATTTTCGGCCTTTTGATGGAGAACCCACTTTAATTCTAGTTTTGGTCACATTTATAGGTTCTATTTGAAAAAATGAAATTTTTCATTAAAATAAGGACAACAAAAATAACTTTGGGTAAATTTTTTTATTTTTATGATAAAAGTCATTTTTTAATGGAAAGTAAAAATATTGTATTTTAATTCAAAACAACCTTCTAGTATAATTTATATATATGGAAATATTATCTTTTTAATTGGTTTTAATGTGTAATTAGATTATATTTTTACCATTCAATCCAATGTTGGTCATTGGATGTGATCTTATATTGCAATTTGACATAATCAATTGTAAATCTTTTGATAGTTACTATTTCTTAAAAACACACATTTTTTACCATGGGAATTATTTTTAAATTAGTTAATGAAAAATAAATGTGTTTAATATGGTAAAATGTATATCATTTTTGAATTTGGAATATAAAATATAAATTTGGTTTAATATTTGATATTTTTTAAATATCATATATTTTTTATGAATAGTGAAAACACCATGTATTAGTTAAAAAACTGATTTCATAATTTAAATGAAATTGTACCTCTTCTATGAATTTCATTTAAAAAATATGACATACATGTTATTTATTAGTAAGTATAATGTTGTTCTATAAAATGAAAATAAATTTTTATGAATAGTATCTTGTGACTTTAATTTACCATGGATAAAGGTAAATATTGTAATTCAAGGTAAAAATATTATCATAATAATACCAAATTACCTTACCACATGTCCTAACCTTATTTGATAAGTAATGTTCGACCAATAAAATCATTGGGTGACAGTTTTGGCCTTTGAATGTCATCGGGGTAAGATAATGACATTAATAACGTTTTATTTAAAGTAAAAATAGAAATATCATAAACATGTATTGTTTGGCTAAAACAATTTTAATGTGGGGTTATATAAGTGATATATTTAACTATAAATATTCATTAGAAAGATAAAAATATTTCTTACATCATGGTATTTTATTTATAATTTTTAGACATCAAATAAATAAAATTATTTATGACACAATAATGATGTAGTGTTTACCTCATTAATAAATGAATTAAATAAATAAGATTATAAAGATTAAAAAAATACCAAAAACAAATAAAATTATTATTTCATGATTTTATTTCTAACAATATTCATCTTGTATTCTAATTTGATAAGTTTTGGTCTTTTATAAACCGAACATCATTATATAATAAAATAATATTTTTAAACATTCACAAAGATCACCTCCTACCCCTTTAAGAAAGCTGTCACCACTAACCCATTACTCACACGTTTAAAGAACATTGGATAGTAAAAAATCCTCCCAAATAAGTTCTAATGATACCTCTCTTCAACCTAGAATCATCACCTTATACAGACGACACTTTATGAAATCATTTTGGTTTTAACCAAAGGGAGTTACCCAATTTTAACGTAACGTCTTCTCTTAAGTTCTTTTGTTTTATTTTTCTTTTCCAACCCCCCTAAACTCTTTTTATTCATTTATTTTAAACCACCGCTTGTATACACAATATAATAGGATTTTGTTATGATATGTATTCTAACTACACTTACAAACACCTCCGTCTAATGGGTAAATAACATACTGTTTCTATGGACGATGAACTACCGCCTCACGAAATGATTATTGTTCAATCTTCATTTACCACATCATATGGTAGAAATTATGATGGAACTATATTTATATGTGATATATATAGTATTTTTATTATCTCTAGACATCTGTATTTTTCATTTATAGAATACCATTATGGTTTCCATAATACGTAAACATGATAATTTCATTTGAGAAAACTACGGACTACCGCCAACTAAAAGAGACATAACTCATTTATGGGATACATGGAACATATTAACGATTTAATTACTGAAATTATGAATTATATAATACTAGAATTATAATATACCTATTTATCATTAATTTTGAATTCAATTAAATTTGAAGTTGAAATGAATGTAGTGTTCATGCGTACGTACGACTTACCGTCTCCATGAACGATGCATTTCATTTCTTGTGTCCAACTATTATGTAATATTATAAAAAAATATTTGTACTAGATATATATAATATATATGATATTTAAATAATTAATATAATTATGGAGATAATATACGTTTTAACAGATTAACAACTTGTAATTATTAGAAGTTCATTTTTGACTCAAGTACCAAATATCTACAAAACGACCGTTATTAACATAAATGATTAAATAATGTTTATAATAGGTAATAAATGATATAAAATGAATATTAATCATGAAAAAGGTTCTTATGAAAGTATAAATTAACATTAGTTCATTATTCAGGAGATTAATGAACAAATGACTCATGTCTGACATGAGGTAAGGGACTTCTTCTCAATCTCCATTCATTGAGGCATATTTTGTTTTATACAAGACATTATTTTATGAATTGTATAAACACCATTTATTTATTAATTCATTCAGAGGGATAAATTTTTTATGATCCATTTTGAATTAAAATAGATTATTTTTCACTATTTATAAAAAATGAATTTAATCTAAAAATTAACAATAATTTACCAAAATTAAATTTTGATGTTTCGATTCTAAAGAAGAATTTTATTTCTTAAAATAGAACATATAATAGTGATAAAAACTATATTTAAAAATGGTTAGTCATCAAAAGGAGGTAAATCAACATTTTAACGAATATTAGACTATTATTGTCTAAAATTAGCTTAATTTATATTTTAACCCTCTAACTTTTATTGGGTAAAGGTAAAAAAATTGTAAATAATGTATAATCATATTGTAGATAGTTCTATTCATTCCCTCTAATAAAATGGTTAGGCATTAACTACCATTTAAAATAATAATATATTATAACTTTTTAGTATGACTCAGTATTGTGTGCAACATATGATTTCAATGAAACCCATTGTTGCATATCAGGTACGCCATCGAACATAGCATCCCATTTAATGTAAAATTAATATTTAATTCACAAATATTAATAAATATGCAAATTTATTATTCTTTATTTACATGGGATGTTACAGGGACCCACCCATACCTTGTTTATAATGGATCCACAAATCCATGGTATATAATAAAATCACCCATAATTTTTTTATATTGTAACCGGCCATCATGATAAAAATCATACCACATGAAACCTTGCATCATAAAAATACTCTTTGAACCCAAAATAATGTATTTTTAGATATTTATATGTCCTGTTTCTTTCAAACAGAATATATAAAAAAATCTAAATAAAATAGGAGGGTTTTTTATCGAATTATAAATATAATAACATATTCCAGAGATTAAATAATTGTTACTATGGTGGAAAAATTAATGACATTGTATACATTAAAATAGAACATTCTTTTTTTATTTTGTAAATAATGTCAATACATTTAGTATAAAATACGTAAAAATATTTATTTTTATAAAATTTGAATGAAATTGAAAAAATAATCATAATATATAATTTCAAATTCATTTATTCACATATAAATATATTAATAAAATTATTTTTATAAAATAATTACATTGAAGGAAAATAGTTATATGTGAATTTCTTAAAAGGGTAACTTTTTAAAATAAAGTCACCTAACTTGGGTCTGATAGAACATGTATGTTTTTTATCTTATTGGATAATAATTTTTTTATTACATACTCTATTAATAAAAAGTTTTGTCTTTATTATTCCTTTTAATAAGTTATAATCAATTTTGTCACCAATTATGTTTGGGTGGGAATATTTAACATTATTTGGTACATTTTCCTAATATGAAATTGGTAAAATATTCCAAAAAAATTAATATCATGAAGAATATTAATAATATAATCATCATTTTTAAATAAATTATAATTTTAGATAGAGACAAAAAAATATGGTTATGAAATGTGAATTGTGTGACAATCACAGAGACGGTTGGTCGTACGTACAATAGGGTAATGCTTCTGTTTATCAATAATCATTATTGAAATAAGGTAAGTATTATTTTATCTTCCAAAAATGTTCATTATAACCTAAATACCATATTAATTCTGTATATTTACAAATATATATATATATATCAATGGAGTAATGTAGTGATGAGAAATGAATTGCGTCTCTTCGTGGAGGGGCTAGTTAGCACGTAGGTATGAAAGACATTATTATTTTTTGTGAACACAAATTCAATAATTTAAGAGATATATTTAACTTTAATAATGATAAATATGTCATAAAAATCATATATACACATTAAAATCATTTGTAAAAAGAAATTATAGGAAAATAATTATATTGGTTTATGAGGTAGTAGTCCACCGTACACATAAACGATGGTTTTGTTTAAAGTTTAATTGAAGTGGATGGGGATAGATGTTATTAAATTAATATAATGACATATAAATATATTTTAGATATTGGATTTATTCTATCTGAATAATATTTGATGAATTTTGAAAAATAAACAAAATGAAAACAATTGCTCAAGAACAATACCTCTTATTCTGACAACCTTATAATGATTACACCAAAATATTTCCTTGAGATTTATTACTCTCAGTAAAAGTAATCTATCTGATGTGTGGGGGTTTTAGGGAATTCATTTGGAGATGGAATTGGTAAACTAATGTGTTTTTTAGATATTTTGAAAAAATGATACAAGGTTCTCCTAAATTAGTGAGGGGAGTATAACTCTTGTAATTAGTTAATGTATTAAATTAATCTAAATTAATTTTCAGTCACAAATAGAAATAAAATAATTTATTTTTAATATAAACTGATTATGGTAGTAAATTATCTATGAAAATAAAATTTGGTCATGTTTAGGTGATTTTAATACCCTTAAATTTTTTATATCAACCCCATGTTACCCCTCTTGATGATTAGATTTTTAACAATTATTTTTAATATTTATGGTTCAATATTGATACAATACAGGAAAAAAAGTTTAATTATTTGAAAATTTATTATTTAATAACCCTTATCCCATTAACATGGAAAAATAAAAAAAATTAGAATTTTTTTTCATTTAATTAGACATTTCATAACGTAAAATTTCATAATAGCATTTTTGAAAATGTTAATTTAATTTGGAATCTAAAACATCAACAAAAATATTTAATTCAAATATAAACATGAAAAATACATCAAATATATTATAATTATCTTTTTTTTTGTCACACCATAAATAATTCAAATATTAATATTTTTTATGTTTTTAAAGTCATTTTTTGATTTTTATACTCCTTACACAAGAACTGTGTTACTACTTCAAAATACATAATATTAAAAATAAAATAATATTATGGAATAAATTATTTATATTTAAAATGAATATATAAAAACAAAAATTTCCTAGTTTTATCCCCCTGTCAAACATTTAGACTCAATAAAACAAAGTGAAATAATTTTTATACATTAAATTATATAAAATAATATAAAGGACGAAATTATGGACATGTGGGAAAAAAGGCCATATATTCTATATTTAGATGATTATGGATGAGATATAATCACCCAAATAAATAATTAATGTTTTCAGTTCATTTTTTAATATTTATCATTTTAATTTTTACCTCAATACATATTTTACATATTTTCATGGTAATAATGATGCATATGGTTACAAATCAAAATTTCCAAAAATAAATAGGGAATATTTAAAAAATTTATAACTACTAATCTAAATATTTAATCAATCATTTAAACTTTAATTCATAAAAGTACCAAAATTTTATATATAAATGAAAACACAGAAAACATGAAAAAAATGGTTATTAGTAGAGAAATGAATTTTGGAATAAAAATATTTTTATATCAAAATAATGTATTAAAATCATTCCGAGGGAAATAATCATATTATTTTTAATTAAAATTAATTAATTAAATTTTTAAACTGATAAAAAATATAAATTTACCTGTGAATACTTAAAAATAATGACATTACTTTTCATAAAAATCAATATTTTCAAATATTCAATGAAAAATCAGAACTTCTATAAAATATACAAAAATTCAAGAAATGATAATTTTTAGCTGATTAACTGAATAATAAAGTTTAATATTTCAAATTAAAATCTTATTATTATGAAATCAATTTTTTTTAATCAAACCCTACTGTACAAGTAACTGTAATTTACTTACAAATAATGATTTTTCATTCAGACTGAAAATTTTATTCTTATTTTTATAGAGAATCTATCCATAGAATATAACAGTAATGAATATGAACAAGACATGAAAATTATTTTTCCTAAAATTACGTCAGATGTCACATCATATATAATATAATGTATTTATATGAAAATATTCAATTAAAATAAATTATATACATCCAAATGTTTTATCAGTTCATGGTAAATCACATAAGTAAAATCCAAAAAATATTCAGAAGACATGTATATGAATAAATAAAAAAAATTATGTAAAATGAATGAAATAAATCAATACAAAATTTAGTGATATTGTGCCTACCATAATATGAGTTATGATGAACATATAATTAAAGTTTTGGTTCAGCCACCTTAGGGGTGTTATTTTCTTATCATGATATCCTAACAATGTTATTCTATTATCATTAAAAAAATTAATTTGGTTTAATGGTATAAGTCGACAAAATTAAAATTTGGTGAAAATTATTGAGTAAATATAAAAAAAATTACTTACAGATTGTTGATTCAAATCAATAAATTAAAGAACCACAGGTTTTATATTGAAATAAACCATAACTAATTAATTTCAAATAATTTTCATGGCCATAAAAAGGATTATGTAAATATAAATATGGATCATTTCATTAAAATTGTCTCATAGTGATGAATTTCAATTCAAATGGTTAGGGATATTGGGATATGAAAATATATTTTGAGGATAATACTAAAATTATTATTATTAGGACTCAGATAATTTTTATTAAAAATAGTGCCCATACTATACATTTATATTGTTGTAATTCAATGGGAAGTTCATCTACCATATTATCATTCTGGTGAATTTTGGAAAAAATCCATATCCATTATGTTAGTAACATTCTATAATGGTATAGTAATTTTTGGAATATAATGTTCAATGAATGAATACTTTGAATTCTAGAATACCTACTTAATAATCTACGTACTAACGATGTGATTGATGAGGAATTTTTTGTCTAAAAAAATATATCATTGATTGTATATATGTAAAATTTTTACTATCAACATCTACATCTAGTGTGATCTTTAACCAGAAGATAATTTTGATTCTTAAATATTTATCATTCATCTCTGTGATCTTTATCAGGAAAAAGCTAGATAGGAATAGTTTTGGTTTGCCATGGATCACATCACATGATTGAAAAGAGAATGTGTGTCAGTGAGTGATCATGTAGTAAATATTTTTAGCTATATTGAGAATCATGAAATTCTTTTTTTCACTCCCAAATAAATTTCACAATGACCTCTTCTATACACCACTTACCATAATTTCTCATATTTTTTAAATTTTAATATTATTATTTGAGATAAGTCTCTCCCATATCTCCTTACACTAATTCACCAAGTAGACAAATAACAGAATCATGATAATCCATTTTCTTTTATGTTGAACATAGTTAAAGGAAAATTAAAGAATCCAAATAATTAAACTATGTCTAATTCATCTACAAAAAATAATCCTACAGAATGAAATCCATGAGGAATCCAAAGGATCAGGATTTATTTTTTTTCTCAGGTTGAAGGAAAGGCCATTAAAATTGAAACATAAATAAATTATGTATACGATTCTTCTTAAAGGGTATTTATAAAATGTAATTATTCTATCATTTATCTTATATATTAAACATAATTAATTTTATAAATGTGTTTTGAGACATAGAGGCCATGTTTGTATACAAATGTTACTAGAAGAAATGTGAATTTCATAAATTTTGACGAAGGGTGATTCATTCATCATTGTATAGTGGTGTATGATGTATTGATTTCCATATGTATAAAGTTTGAACTATTTATTTTTATTATTATAAAACAATTTCACTCATATCCTATTTCTAAATAACATAAAATTATTTCATTATGGAATAGATTTTGTTATGGTATTTTTATACACATATAATAGTTTCATAAATCTAGAGGCATATTTATTTTAAAGAAACAATCATTTATGAATATATGACTAATAATACTCTAATGTGTAATGAAAATTCAATATTATGTTAAAATAAAAGTATATGAAAATTTTATATCTAGAATAATTTTACATTCTCCATTGATTTAAGAGACTATGTATATTAAAAAACTCATTGTTACTTTCTCACAATGAAAATTTAAGAAATAAATGTACAAAACAATGTCACTAGAGTTGTTTAATAAAAAATGCACGAAATATTCTAAATCATTAATTTTAGGTATGTCCATATACATCATGATAATCATTTAATTTATTTTAGTAATTTTTTTGGGATGAAATTAATATTGTGGTAAATAGTAGTTTGATCCACTAGGATGGATTGTAGGAGTGTATCAAAAATAAGTATTCATTTATCATTAGTATGAGGAGGGAAGGAAATCCCAAATACACATTACTATATATATTAAAAATTATTATAGTAAAAGGGGATCACTGAAATGGGTTATCTATATTGAAAACCTTTGATAATTTCTATCAAGATATGATACTCAAATATATATACTATAAATAACTATAGGAAAAGAAAAGTAACTAACATATATCATATTAACTGTAATTTGATAATGAATCCATTCGTTACAGTTAATAGTTTTTAACAGAATTATTTGTTAATAGATGATATTATTTATAAAAAACTCTAGACACACTAAATGAAACAAAATTATATTTCATATACCTAGTTTTTTATTCCGTTATTATTCTATATTGACTTTATTTCAATAAGATAGAAGACAATATTATTTGAGATTATGGTATGGGATAGATTTCATTGAATTATATACACCAATTGAACACGAGTTGGAAAGGATAAATATAATTCACTATTATTAGAGGGATTTGGGGTACCGAAGAAACATACAATATAGGAAATTAAATCAAAATAATTGTTTTATTTTCTCTTTGTTGGTTAATATAAATTACACTTTTTGAATAATGAGTCCAAAACAAATCAAAAAAAAGAAACATACAAAGTTTTAAAAGAATGAATGAACACAATAATGGGATCATGTTCCAAAATCCAGAGGCACTTTTATTTGGATATTCCTAAAAATTATACTTCTATTGAGTATTCAAGTGATACTATACTTACATAGTTCAGATTATCACTAATAAGGAGTAAATAGTTATTCCAGTTTGTGTAAAATGTATTTTATCACTATACATCTACACTTATCATCATGAAAAAATCCATTTAGATTCACCATGTCATGTTAATGTTCTATGATCAATATATTTCCTATTTATTTATCAATTATATATTCTTAAATAGATACCCTATAGAATATTTAAATATTATATAACAAAAAGTGTTGGTGAAAACATTGAGTAGAAATAATGTACCAATGAATCATGCATTTTTATATGGATAGAATTAATCTTATAGATCATAGAATGTTTTTTTATAATTATATAAATTCATCTAGTTTTTATATGTTAGTGTACGCTATTTAGCTTTAGTAGGAATTTACTTTAACTAAATATGAAAATATTTTGTTGGTCTTTCAATTTTTTTTTGAATAAATCTCTTCTCAAAGAAGGACATAAAATAGCCACCTAGGTCTAGGGAATAAAACCTATAGATATGTACCTATGGGGTTGTTTATTAAGGGAATCATATATATATACCATGTATTTCAAATGAATAGAGTAATAATTCAAAATGAAATTCTTTCCTATGTCATAAGTTATATCAACTCTCAATGATATCGATTATTGAAGAAATAAAATATTATGGATACAATTTCACATGATTGGGTTCTAGGAGCATATCCAATATTCCATAATATATAGTAATGATAGATATTATTTATGCATGGATTCAAAATTTAAAAATAAAACCCATTTAACAATAAATGATTATAGTTAGAGATATCTAACCTTTATTTTAAAAGTTAAACTAGAAGGATTCCTCGTAATTAGAGGAATATGAATAGTTGGGTTTAATGAGACACAACTCTAGTGTTCCAATAGACACCTTATGATATTGGATCTAATTACAGATATAAAAATTTTCCAAAAAAAACTTATTACATCATGTTCTCAATATAAATATATATATATATATTAGATATGTACATTTCATCTTCTAATTTATCATAAGAAGTTGTTTATCTATAATTTTTTCTCTTTTATGTTATACTAAATTGTAACAGTGTTTTCATTATTATGAAATTATTACACTATGGTATTTCTAAATATTTTCATTTTATTATATGTGGAATAGAAGTTGATTTTTGGGAATTTGATCACTTAGGGGATTTTCTCAAGGTAGTTATGTATAATTTATTTTATTTTTACTCCAAAATGAGTCTATAAGAAACCATGAAATCAAAATGTGATAAAACTATTAGTTATAACCAGACATAGAATATGCATGTTTAGCATTTGAAAACAAACAAGTCAGATAGTGGATACATATAGTGAAAATGGTAATCTATTGGAGTTGTATCTGTATAACCAACTAGATTGTAATTTAGATTTCATGAATAATTTTATAAATGAATATAAATAAATACCTTGTCAAATATTAGTTATTATTTTGTGTAACTTATATTTTCTAACATCCTAGAGTATTTATCCAATGAAAGAGATAATTATAGTTCCTCACTATGATTAGATTCTTTATATTCTATGATTAAATATCTTAAATGACTAGTCATATATTCAGGGAGATAATTTTTAAATTGGAACATAGTATGTTGTCATCAAGGTCTATATTCTTTGAAGAATATGGTACTTATTCTTATGAAGTTTTAACTTGATGATTTCCATGTGGAGGATCAAGAGGAAAAAATCCCCAATAGGAAGCCCACATGTTTCCATTCCTTTGTAATTCATATCCTTGAGAGAGTGCAAGGAATCATAGACATTATGATTATTAATAATGTATATTAGGAGTCAGGTATGGATAATAATTTCATTATAACATGACTTTATACGTTCATGGTGTTGTTAGATTCCTTGGGTGTGTCACAATT
Organism: Viscum album; assembly: GCA_963277665.1. Classification (NCBI taxonomy): domain Eukaryota; kingdom Viridiplantae; phylum Streptophyta; class Magnoliopsida; order Santalales; family Viscaceae; genus Viscum; species Viscum album. The sequence continues at coordinate 167,361,837 of OY728121.1, read as the reverse complement.
TGTGTGATATTAATGAATAAGTCCGTAATGTATTTTTCCCTAAAAAACTAATGTATGTTGATATCACATCAATTTGATTGAAATGAGACTATAAAACTATAATCCATTTCCATAATTATGGGATGAGATAATTTAATTAATTAATAGATAGATTTATCATGGAAATTGGTTTATGGAATATGTATGAGACCTTCCTAAAGATATATTGACAAAAAGGGATTATATTACATAGTAATAATTTATATAAGGTTGTCGACAAAATTACATTAAATTCATCATCTTCAATACTGAAAAATGTTTCTAGAAGTTAATATTAGGATTTAGATGATATTTCCCAATTCCATTGAGATAGAAGACAATATACGAATACATATACTGGTTCCAATGATCTTAGTTAAATTATATTCATTTTTAGTAAATGATAAAAATTTCAATATTTAAAAATAATATGACTTTTATATTATGTTGATCATAAATATTAAATACATTTTTATTAAATAGATAGTGAAAATAACAAATACGTTTTTAATTTATGATATTTTTTTAAATATTTTTTTAAGGATAAATAATATTTACAAGAATTATTGGACCCAATATTGAGTCTGATGCTAAATAAAGTTTCCATACTATAAGAAAATATTTTTCATTAAATGTGTTAGAACCCTCCAGAATGAACATTATTATTTTTATTATTTTATATGGTATGGGGAAAATTAGTGGTTTAATATAAAATCATGATAATAATAAAATTTTGAACTATTTTAAACATGTCCCAAGGCATATAAATATCAGATTATATTCAACGTATATAGAAGGAGTTTAGTTAAAAAATATTTTAAAACAACAATTGTAAATATATTTTATTATAGATGAAAATTTTTTAAGATACACACTTTTGTAGATTATATTTTTGTATATATAAACCATTTTAGATACAACAATTTTAGATACCTACCATTATAGAAAAAAACAATTGAAGATATAAAATTTTGTAGACAAAATATTCTTTCAGAAAATTTCAATCCTAACGAATTAAATCCCAATGATGAATTTCTCCATTTTTTCTCACAATATCAAGAAAAAAACATTATCCTCCTCTCTTATATTCAATATCATTAAGATCAAGAGGGATTACAAAATCCAAATGGAATTTTATGCGGTCAAGGTGATGAATGAAGGATGATCAATTGACTATGCTATCCATAGATGTTTAATTTATGCATTTTAGTTATTAAAGGGAAACATGTAGATCTATAATAATTGGGATATAATTTGGTCCTTCAATGGAAATGATGATGAAATAAATGTGGTTCGGATAATCAACCTTATCAACAATGAGATAACTCAGACACATTATAATAACCATTCTTATGTATTAAAAAATTATAAATTTAACTAGAATAAATCCTTTTAGTTATGAATCCCATTGTCAATTTCAATAGGAAGTTTTAATTTTTTATCTCATTACTGATCTTGTACATTGTGAAATATATTATAAATTAAAAAACAATATAAAATAGGCCATGCTACTATAGAAACTTATGTTGTATCTAGAAGCTACATTTTGACACTAACAATATATATAGGACGGAAAATAGTTAAGGTAATTCTTATGATGTCTGTAGATCTATTTCTATTGGTTAAATAAAATTAGTTATTGGGATACCTAAAAAGAACCTTCACTTCCTGTCTTATTCAATATCATAGAGCATTTTATCCTTTTCTATGAATCTTTTCCTATACATAATTATATGATATATAAAATCATAAATAACCCTAATATACTCTATGAAAATTTTAACATATTTGAATATAATTCATTAAAGGTGACATATAGAAGATATCATGAATTTTAAAAAAGTTTTTCTTTCATTGATTAATAATATTAAAAAAACATATCAAAAAAATATTTCTAAAAACATGATGTACCTTTGAAATATATTTTATTTCATTAAAATTCACATAATGTGTTTCACTAATGATATCATTTATAATACATGGTCCCCTATATAAAATTATGGAACCTTTATCTGGTGGCTGAAATATTTTTTCTTTTTACTCTATGTCCCATTGGAGAGCTTCTTGTTAGATTTTTCAATATATGATATCATATCTATATGTTTCGATGATTATAATTTATTTTATCTTTCATCATATAAACAGGTCAAAGCCTAATATCTCATTCCATATAAGGATTTATATTTTTCCATGTGAATTTATAATTCTAGAAATAATTTTTTAAATAAATCAAAATAAAATTTTTCAGATCAAAAATTCCTTAAATGAAAATATAGAAAGATATTTTTAGGTTCCCAAATATTTCGGTAGATTTTTTTAGATAATAAATCCCTATATTGATTAAACAATTCTATATAATAATCAATAATAAAATATTTTTAACGACTCCTCAAAAACTTTCATCTGGTTCGTGGGTCATAATCTGAACAATTTTATAGGGGAATACTATGGAGTCTCTTAACTCACTTTATATACTACATATGATGATCTATATATAAATATTCTTTAATTACTAATAATTTGGAAAAAACTTATAATATCATAAAATGAACCATATTATATTATACAATATTGAGGTTATTATATTGTTTCTGGCATCCAATTATCCAACCAAAAATGTTCTCAAATATCCTTATACATATTATTACTATAAAGATTTTTAGATAAGTTTTAGTTATAATAATCCTCTAAAAAAAATTCATTATCACCTATATTCATGTAGCATATAACCACAGACAAAATGTAAAGTATTTATCATCTCCAATAATAAACAATTGTAAATACACATTTATCAAGTATTATTTTTTATTTATAAGTTACATCTTATTGATCATTTTTTAGCTTTTCATATACATTTTTTTCATTTACATTGAATATATCGAATTTTTATTCTTCCAATATAACATCCATGGATAATCTTACTAAATATTTTAGAAATGGTTCATTCAGAACCTTCATTAGGGATATGATACCATAGTATGTTAGAAAAAATGCATCCATTTTTTCCCCTATAATGATAATTTATAGAATAATAATAATCCTTGATTAGTTTGAACAATATCATTTCTAGATATTATGATTTCTTGAGTGGAATATATTTGAAAAATACTGGAAATTATTATATATAACATATATCTCTATATAATGATAATATCTTCCTATCGTTAATGAACAAAACATTTCCTAAAAAACTAAAAAAAAATTTGAAGAATTTATCTCATCCATTGTCATATATAGAGATTCTGTTACCAACAAAATATAATTAACACATCCAAGACATTTACTTTATAAATATCTATAAATTAAAATACATTATTTAAAATATAGATGAATTTATTTACAGGGACTCTCTAATCCATTTTCTAATTGGTCAAATATATCTTCACATTCATTTTCCATATCAATTTGACATCAATAATTGTTGTATTTCATAATATTTAGCTAATAATTAAATGTTATAAAAATCCATCGAATGTATCCCACTAAACAAGGAAAAAATAATTTTTTGATGTCCTTATAGGCATGGGTTATTACTTCATGACATTGGTTTTTTAAGGGTTTACAAATATAACATCCTTTGATAATCATAAAAAATTAATGAAATTAAATTTCTTCAATAATTTACGTTAATAAAATTTCCAAAATATTACTTTTCCTCAAAACATATACCATATTTTGAAAATATGTTTCATCATCCATGATAATATTATATTATAAAATAAATTAATATATAAATATCACTAAAAAAATTTCCATAGAAGTGTTTAATTCTATGTTCATTAAATTTCTTCCGGCTGACCACACCCACCCGAGCGGCGCCCAGCCCACCTACCCATGGCCTCCCGGTGACCTACCTGGCGCGTGGCCCACCTGCCTGTGGCCTCCCGGCACGCAGAACGCCTTCCCATGTTCCCCGCCGGCCGCTGCCGTGCCCTGCAGGCGCCCCCACGTCCCACCCAGCGCCCTGCCGACACCCCCGTGGCCTGCCAGACGCCCTTCCCCCCCTCCCTCGTGGCCTCCCTGACCTCTGCAGTGTCCTACCCAGTGCACCGATGGCTTGTCCAGCGTCTAGCCGGCCTTCCTGTTGGCCACCTGGCCCCTCGGCCAACTAGGCTGAATCGCCCGAGCCGCAACCCTCATGTCTCTGGACGAACCGGTCCCCAGCCTCTCAGCTGAGTCCCCTCTGTGTTGACCTCTAGGTCGAATCTCCCTCGTAGTCTGCTGGTTCGGGCCTAGCAGACCTGGCCAAAACATAGCAGGCTGAATGGCCCAACGGGCTGGTTCAGACTCAGGGAGTCTGACCGGGTGGACCCAGACCGGGTCGACCCAGACTGGGTTGGGCCAATTCGGTCCAATCGGGTCGGAACTGACTCGGGCCCATTACATAACCTTTAGCTTCTTGGGCCATATCATTGGAACCAGATTTCCATTGGATGAACCGTCAGCTGCGCCGATATAATTGGAGTGAATTCGTCCCTTTGATAAAACCCCATTGGAGTTCGAGGTATAGTTAAGATACGGTCTAGTTGGATCGTACAAGAATCCAAGCAGGCCTCCGGGACTAAAAGGCTAATAACTAACAGACCGAGCATACGATTGACACACTATATATTGAGTTTAGACCCCTATGGCGTAGCAGACATTTGAGATACTTCTATGTGGGACTACGTGATAGTTTGTGTATTAACTTGTAGCTTGTGGAAAAGATCTTCAAGAGATGAGAAGGAATTTGTGCGAGAACCTAGTAGATTGATGATACTTGATGACTACTGACAGATTCGACCCGGAGTGATTCAAATAGCCCTGTGGGAAGAGCCTCTGTGTGAGCACGGTAGACCCATGGTGGGTAGCGCCTCTGTGTGAGTGTGGTAGACCGATGGTACTCGACACGTGGAGTACCTCAGCTGGCTACCTGGGGAGCACCTCCGTGTGAGTGCAGCAGACCCACGGTGGAGAGTGCCACTATGTGAGTGATGATGATCCATGATACTAGAAAGGAGGCGTACCTCAGTAGTCCATGTTAGTGGGAAGCGCCTCTGTGTGACGCAGCATGCCAACTGTACTCGACAGAATATGATTTCTCCAGCAACTGAGGGTTCATATTAATAAAAATCATTGTTTGAGATGAGTCAATGACATTTGTGTTTTCCTCGTGATTGAGATGGGTAACTAGATTACATATGTATATGTAAGGGAATGTACCTAAATAATGGTTATCTAATGATTTCATATATTGCGGTCCATCCTTGTTATATTTAGTGAGACCTTGAGGTTCTCAGGGTCCCTACTGAGTACCATTATACTGACCCCTTCTTGGGCTATTCCCGCACGTCGGTGTGTTGGTTACCGATGATGGATATTGCTGACTGAGTCATAGAGTAGTAGGATTGGATTGTACTCAGAGGTGGATCACAAAGTGGGACGGTGCATGGAGGAGATGGATGGATGTGGAGTATTGAGGAGCCCATTTGTACATATCCTTCATGTAGCAACCCCAAAGGATGACCCAGTATCATCATTACTTTTCTTTGGTTGTACCTGCTTTCATTTGAACATGTAATTTCCTATTGGGATTTTATTTCTGGCCCCTTTTACTTTCCTGCACTTCTTTTCTATACAGTTTTACATAGTTTTTCTTCTAGTTGTTTAGACAGATGTATTTTTTTATAGTTATAAAGGCAATGCCTTCCTAGTTTCGGGTTTTATTCCTTCGGTGCTAGTCACCAACCCCTAGACATTGGAAGTCAGGCTTTGGCTAGTTATGATACGGGCCTAGGGGGACGGGTCGTGAATAATTGGTATCAAAGTAGCCAGTTCTACCATATAACTTAGAACCTTGATCATTATTTTCTATGATTCAATAATTTTAAGGGTAATATGTGTTGTTTTTAGTTCATGGTGTCCAGTGTTGGTGCCGGAGGCTGACCTATCCACACACCCGGACCCTGACTTCTAATTTCCAACTCAGAGCATGAAAACACTGATTGCATGTGTGTTACCAAAATATTTCTTTTAGTAATCTCAACCCGGTCAGCTGACCATGTATAATCATTTGACCATGTTGAATTTTTTTCTTTCAATATGCCTCCCCTAAGATGACCAATTAGAGCCCCGAGAGTCATACGTACTGATAGCCCACCGATCGACGAGGCCTCGGTGATGGGCCCTTTACCAGCGGAGGCACCAGCGGTACTACTTCCCGTTGGGCCACCGATGCCTCCATCCCCAACCGCAGACGATGCATGATTCTTGAGCGCATTGCATGTGTTCATGCACCATAATTAACCTAGTTTTAGGGGAGAGATGGACCCACAAGCGGTTGGGGATTGGCTAGAGGCTGTGGTGAGAGTCTTCAGGCTAGTAGGTAGACTAGCAGACTTCATGGTGATCCTTTATGTGAGTCTCATTCAGGATGCAGCAGGATGATGGTGGAGCGTGATGCTCCAGGTTCATGATGAGGGAACCATACTCTGGGTAGACTTCGAGAGCCTATTAGGTGCGTAATTTGTTCCAGCCACCCTTCGTGCGGTGCGGATAGAAGAGCTTCATCATCTGCAGCACGACATCATGATAGTATCACAGTACTATGAAAAGTTCACCGAACTCTCACAATACTCCACAAATATGGTATGAGACCCATTATTCAGGACACAGACCTTCGAGAAGGGACTCATGCGAGAGATCAGAGCTCCAATGATCTCCCTCAGCATCCCAACATTGAAGGGGGTGCTAGAGAGAGCCCTCTTGGTGGAGAGTTTCATTGATTAGCAGTCACCAGCAGTGAGACACACTACTTTCCGACACATAGTGGAGTATTCTACAGCTGGCAGTAGACATATTTCATATAGTTCCAAGTGGACTAGACCTATAGGTGGATGATCGCACGACTCCGAATCGGTTGTGTGGGGCACCCAGAGTGGAGACAGATCCATACATGCCAGGATTGGACAATGTTACTCATGCGGCGGGCAGGGTCACATGGCTCGTGACTATCCAACCCGCCATACAAATGATTAGCAGACAATTGTGGGACCTCCCAGGCAGAGGTAGAGGTTCGAACGAGGCGATCCATAGAGAGGAGGTGGATGTGGAAGAGGAGTTGGATGTGAAACTGGCGATGGAAGATGTTACAAAGTGTTACCACCACAACCAGGATGTCCACCATGACTGCAGGACCGGGTGGTTTGGGGAGAGATTACCTTCAGGCTATTGAGGCCTATGATCCCAGTGCTCCAAAGATTATTCGAGGTCTGATCTGTTTCTACTCCACCGTAGCTGCAGTTCTTATAATCATATGTTCCAGTCACTCTTTCATTGCCACTGCCCTTGTTCGGAACTCAAAGATTCTGACAGAGCCATTGACACGATCCTTACGGATATAGACTCCCACATGAGAAGATTCAATGATTACGCACTAGTTTCAGTATTTAATGATTACTCTAGGAGGTGAGAGATTCATCTGGGATCTCATAGTAGCTGCGTCGAAGCCTTACGACGTCATCTTGTATATGGACTGGTTATCTATAGTCCATGCACAGATCATCTGTATTAGGAGAAAATTATGGTGTGTCTGCACAGATGGGACTAGGAGTACCTTCACCGGTGAGAAGGGATCCCTTGCATCACAGGATGGACTTACTCAGAGGTGGGTGCAGCCGATCACTCCCCAGTTGCTTTGACTTACCCTTAGTGTAGTCGATGTGGAGAATCTGACTTATCCTGTAGTGGTGGAACAGTACGCGGATGTTTTACCTGATGATGTTCTTGGACTACCTCCCCATAGATAGGTAGACTTTTAAATTGACTTGTACCCTGGGACGACACTGATATCTACTCCAGCATATCAGATGGCTCCTTTTGAGCCTCGTGAGCTGCGGGTACAACTAGAGGACTTTCTGGGGAAGGGATTAATCTGGCCCAGTGTTTCTCCCTGGGTGGCCCTGATTCTATTCGCCAAGAAATAGGATGGGAGATTGAGGATCTATTTAGACTACCGTAGCCGGAACTAGGTGACCATAATGATCAAGTAACCACTACTAAGGATTGATGACCTCTTTGACAAGATGAAGGGAGCACGATGGTTCTCAAAGGCAGACCTTAGGTCAAGATATCCCCAGCTCAGAGTTCGAGATGAGGATGTGTAGAAGACGGCATTCAGGTGTCATTATATCCACTACGAGTTCATGGTTATTCCCTTCGGCATAACCAATGATCCAGCAGTGTTCATGAGTCTCATGAACATGATATTCTAGCCATACCTTGATCACTTTGTCGTAGTCTCCATTGACGAAATTTTGATCTAATTGTCTTCTGAGGAGGATCATGCCTACCATTTAAGGGTAGTAATGGACAAACCCGAGAGATCCCACTTTATGGTAAGCTCTCAAAGAGCCAGTTTTGGATTTGAGAGGATCACTTATTGGGAAACGTCATCTTAGAGGCTAGAGTAGCTGTGGATCCAGCGAACATTGAGGTGGTACATTCTTGGGAGCCACCCAAGTGTGTGATGGAGGTACGGAGCATCCTGGTATAGGCTGGATAGTATCAGAGGATCATTCTAGACTTCTCTAGAGTTGCAGCACCACTATCATCCTTGAGGAAAAAGGGGAAACCCTTTGTGTGGTTGGAGAGATTCCATTATAGATTTCAGGAGCTGAGGAAAAGGCTGACTAGTTCCCCCATCTTGAGGATTCCGAAGGAGGGAGTTGGTTACTTAGGCTACTACGACGCATCAGGGAATGGACATGGGTGTATCTTGATGGAGGAGCGAGCAGTGGTTACTTATGGTTCTCGACAGCTAAGACAAAATGAGCCAAACTACGCTACCCATCACCTGGAGCTAATAACAGTGGTCTTCGCATTGAAGATGAGGAGGTACAATCTGATGGGAGAGCATTTTACCATGTACTCTGATCACCATTGTCTTAGTTATATCTTCTCTCAGAAGAACATGAACCTAATACATTGACTTTGTCTTGAGTTTATCCATGACTATGACATCGAGATAGTCTATACTCCTTTGAAGGGGAACGTTGTGGAAGATGCACTCACCAGGAGGACTAGTATATAGATTCTAGGAGAGGAAATAGATTAGTTGGATGCTTTACATATATCCTCTGTGGATAAGGACGGAGCAACCTTTCTAATATCTCTTAATGTCACTCCCCTACTTCTTCAATGATTCAGGGAAGCACAGCCTGGGGACGCTGACTACGGGACACGACGTGCTCAGATATCCGTAGGACAGGCACCTGATTGATTTTATGAAGTTGGTTATCATGTCATCCTCTTCAGAGGACGTACTATGGTACCTGTGTAACTTCAAGTTGATGTGATAAGGGATTTCCACACATCCCCTCTAGTGGTATATCTAAGAGTGGTGATGATGTACCCGGACCTTCGTCGACAACACTGGTGGCCAGGTTTGAAGAAGGCAGTAGCAGAGAATGTCTCATGGTGCCTCACTTTTCAGAAAGTAAAGGAAGAGCACCAGGTATTGGGAATCTTAGTTCTTCCTGTAGAGGTCCCAGAGTGGAAGTGGGATGGGATATCTATGGACATTGTGATAGGTCTTCCACGTACATCCAGGGGTCATGACTCAATTTGGGTGATCGTCGACATACACACCAAGTTAGCCCACTTCCTACTGATCAGAGAGCAGGGTTCAATATCGAGGATGAGATGCCTCTATGTGAAGGAGATTATGCGTTTAAATGGAGTACCTTCCCCTATTTGCTCCGACCATGATGCACGGTTTACATCCTGGCGATGGAAGGGGTTTCAAAAAGCTTTCGAGACACAGATTCACGAGAGCACCACCTTCCATCCTCATACAGATAGTCAGACTGAGCAAACCATTCAGACCCTCGAGGAAATTCTATGTGCATGTGTCCTCGACTTCAGTCACTAGGAGGACCACTTTACTCTAATGTAGTTTTCTTACAACAACAGTTATCACTCCACCATAGGGATGACATCTTTTGAGGACTTGTACATGTGACATTGCAGATCACCCTTGTGCTGGACTGACCCAGAGGATTTAGCACTAGTGAGATTAGTGATGGAACGAGATACTAGGGAGAAGGTGCAGATCATCTAAGAGTAGATTACGACAACACATAGCAGGCAGAAGTCATATGTTGATAGGAGATAGAGATCTCTGGAGTTCATGGATGGCGACCACATCTTTCTATGTGTCTCACCACGATGTGTTCTATAGAGGTTTGGCCAATGAAAAATGTTATCTCCAAGATTCATCAGACCTTTCTAGATCCTCAACAGATTAGGAAAGGTGTCTTACCGCTTATCTCTTCCACCTCAGTTGCATCAGGTACACAACATCTTCCACGTATCTCTGCTGAGGTGATACATGCACGACCCTTCCCACATCATCGACCATGAAGAGCTAGATGACGACGATGGGGTGACTTTAACGAAGGATCAAGTGGAGATTGGGGATCAACAGGATCAGGTCTAACGTGGATGGTTGAGACCTCTGGTGCACGTTTTCTGGCAGCACAAGAACCTTAGGGAGAGTACATGGGAGCAGGAGGGTCAGATGCATGCTCAGTACCCAAATTAGTTCCCATAGTTCGAGTTCTAGCTTATGGGGAAGTAAATCCCTGGGGTGGGGAGATGTGTAGACCTGGAAATCTAGTGGAATATTTTTTTAAATAAATAGGAATTTTACGAGTCTGTGAATTTTTACGGTGCTTGATTCTGAGGCCCGGTGTGCCCGATATAAATTTCTGGTGTTTTTATTCAGGTACGTTCAGTTAACTTTCGAGTGGGTTTTTTAAATTTTGAACCGGTGCTCGAAACTGAAATCTGAGGGTACTGTTGAACTATTTGTACATGTATTCACATAATAATACTTTCACCTCGACGACAGATGGTAGAGATTAAATGTTAGTTATTGGATTTTTATAAAAAGTTAATAATAATAATATAAATTCTATAACATAGTATTTTATTTTTGAGCCACCATGAGTGTGAGTGGTTATTGGTTAAAACCACCACAATGGAGTCGGAGGTGGAACAGCCACCCCGTAACCTCCCATGAGAGGTTATGGTGGTGGGGCCCACCCAAACATGACCTCATGTTAGAGGTTACGTCGTGGGGACCACATGAGACTAATAAACCACAATTAATGGGAGGGTGGAAAATCTCCCAACTACCCTCATTATTAAGGGGGGAGTCCCTTGACCTCCTTTATCATTAATTGGTTCAACCATTCCCTTTTAATTAATTGTGCCAATGTGTGTAATTTAATTAAGGGGAGCCTCTAGACCTCCCCATTAATCAATTGCGCCATCACTTGTAATTTATTAAGGAGAGAAGCATAATTTATTCCACCATTTTGAAATTTTTATGAAAATAAAATAATAGATAATATATATTATTTTTGTCTTGGAAACTCTCATTTGGTGGGATATTGAGATGAGAGCATGGGAGAAATGAAGTTCTTCCATTGAAGAATGATGAACCCGAAGAACGCCGCCAACAACCTTCTTTGACTTCCTCCCTCATATCCTATTTATGTGGAGTGTCTTTCATGGCTGACACAGCTCGGGGTTGGGAGTGTGTGATGAATGTGGCGAATGAAGAACTTCATCATCTTCTTTCCGCATCACCTTCAACGAACGATAAACGTCCATCGACGAATCAATGGTAGGGGGTTTATTTTGTTTTTTATCACATTTATTTTCTCGTTATTGTTTGAGAAGAAATCATTGCGTGGTTGTAAATAATTGTTGTTCGTCTTTCCTTTTTCGATGAACCAATTGATATCACTTTAAACATGGAGAATGCGGGCCAACCTGACATGGTCTGACATCCTCCATTGATTCTTCTTTCTTGTGGAATTGTATGTCATGGAGATAAGGCGACAACGATGAAGGCAGCAACGATGAAGGCTACGCTACCCGCAGCCTCCACGAATCATGCTGATCTCGTGGCACACCGAAGCTTTCGGCCAACGAATCCCGCCCGAGAGGTGCCTGACCTGCATACCCGTGGACTCCCAGTGCCCTACCCAGTGCACGGACTGCCTGCTTGTGGCCTCCCAGAGCCCTACCTGGCATCCTTCTGGTGCGCCTGTTGCCTTCCTGGCGCCCCCGCGGTCTGCTCAGCCCCTGCAGCGCCCTACTCGGCACACCCGCGGCCTGACCGCATCCATCTAGCTTGCCAGCAGGCCTCCCGAACGATTGACCGTCCAGGACAAGTCACCCGAGTCACACCCCTCACAAAGTTAGCTGAACCGGCCCATGTACTCTGAGCAGAGTCGCCTACGTGGCGACCTCTGGGCCGAATTGCCCTCGCAGTCTGATGGGTCGGGCCCTAGCGGTCCAGGACAAAACATTACATGCTGACCTTCCCAACAGGGCGAGTCAGACCTAGTGAGTCAGACTGGGTCGGCCCAGACCGGGTTGGCCCAGACTGGGTTGGGCCTAGTGGGTCTGACCGGGTCGGACAGGACTCGGTCCCATTACTGAACATTTACCTTCTTTGGCCATATCATTGTCACATGACATCCGTTTGAAGAACTGTCAGTGGTGATGGTATTCGTGGAGCGAAGACGTCCCTTTTAGAATACCCCACTAGATTTTGTGGTATAGTTGATATATGGTCAGGTTGGATCGTACACGAATCCAACCGGGCCCCCGGGACTAAAGGATTATTAACTATAAGGTCGGGCTTATGATTGACTTTTCGTCTATTGTATTGAGACCCCTATGACATGGAGGACCATTGAAATACCTCTACATGGGACTTCGTTAGAGTTGGAGTATTGACCAGTAGCTTGTGTGGAAAATCTTCCACAGACGATCAGGCATTTGTGTGAGAACCTAGTAGCTGGCTAAGACCTGACGACTACTGAACAATTCGACTCAGAGAGATTTGACTAGCCTAGTGGGGAGCACCTCTGTGTGAGCGCAGTAGACCCACGGTGGGGAGAGCCTCTGTATGAGGGAGGTTGACCCATGATACTCGACATGTGGAGTACCTCAGCAGGCTACTAGGGGAGAACCTCTGTGTGAGCGCAGCAGACCCATTGTGGAGAGATCCTTTGTGTGAGCACAGCAGATCCACTATACTCGACAGGGGGAGTACCTAAATAGTCCACATTAGTGGGAAGCTCCTCTAAGGGACGCAGAAGGCCCACTGTACTCGATAGAGAAGGATTTCTCTAGCAGCCAAGGGTTAAGATTAATAAAAATCATGGTCTGTGTAGAGTCAATGACTTTTGTTTTTTCGTCAAGATGCGATGGGTTACTATATTACATAGGTAAATGTATGGGCATATACCTATGTAATTGTTATCCATTGATTTCATACATTATGGTTTATCCTTGTTGGATTTAGTTAGAACTTTAGGGTCTCAGGGTCCTTACTGAGTATCGTTATACTCACCCCTGCATGGGATACTTCCGCACCACGTTGTGTTGGTTGCAGATGACAGAAAACACTGACAAAGGGAGAGAGTAGATGTACTGGACGGTACCTGGAGGTGGATCACTCAGTGTGACTGTTCACGGATGAGACGAAAAGATGTGGAGTGTTGAGGAGGTCATCTATACCTACCCTTTAGTTAGGATCCTCAGAGGATGACTCAGTAGCTGATTTACTTTTCTTCAGTTGTATATTCTTTAAGATGGACATGTACATTTCTGTTGGGCTTTTATTTCCGGACCCTTTTACTATCCATCACTTCTTTTGTATACAGTTTTACTTAGTGTTTGTTAATAGTTGTTTACTCTAATGTCTTTGTTTACAGTTATAAAGGCAATGCCTTCCCAGATGAGGGATTTACGCCTTTGGTTCTAGTTGCCAGCCCCTGGCTTATAGAAGGTGGGATTGGGGTAGTCAAGATACAGGCCCTGGGATACGGGTCATGACAAATTGGTATCAAAGGATCCGGTTCTAACGCAGAACATAGAACTCAAATATTTTATTTTGGTGAAGCAATAGTGTTAATGTTACTAAGTGTGGTTTTCATTTTAGGGATTCCACTGTTGATGCGGGCAACCGATGTATCCATGCACCAGGACCCTGAATTCTGATTTCCGACTCAGTGAACGAAAACATTGATTGCTTATGTGTTTCCAAATGTTTTCTTTATGTTATCTAAACTAGGTCATCTCACTAGGGAAAATCTTTTGAATGGGTCTCATTTTTTTTTATTTCAGGATTCCCTCCAGCGGATGACCAGTTAGAGCCCTGAGAGTCATATGTACTGATAGACCACTGAGTGATGAGGCCTCAGTGCATGTCCCTTTACCTCCGGAGGCACTAGCGGTATTACTTCCCATTGGGCCACAGATTCCACCACCCCAGCCGTAGACGATGCACCCCACTTGAGCATGTTGCAAGAGTTCCAACGCCAAAGGCCACCCAGGATCAGGGGAGAGACAGACCCACAGGTGGCTGAGGATTGGGTGGAGGCTGTGGTGAGAGTCATTAGGCTAGTAGGGACACCCGCAGACTTCATGGTGATCCTTTTCATGAGTCTCCTTTTGTTAGCCACATGCAGAGTGTGGATCCTGATGCTCTAGGTTCCTAATGATGAGACCCTACACTAAGAAGACTTCGAGAGCCGGTTCCAGGAGGTGTTTTTCTAGCCACCATTCGTGCAGTGTGGATACAAGATCTACTTCATCTACATCAGTGAAACTTGATAGTAGCACAGTACCCAATGAGATTCAACGACCTCTCTCTCTACACAACTGATATGGTATGAGACCCATTATTCATGCCCCAAACCTTCGAGCATGGGATAAGGAGAGAGATAAAAGATTATATGATATCCCTCAGATTCCCGACGTAGATGGGGGTGCTTAAGAGATCCCTCATGGTGGAGAGTTTCGTTGCTGAGCAGTCACCAGCAACGAGACCCACTACTAGCCGACATGCAATGTAGTTTTCTATAGCTGGCAGTAGAAAGATGTCTAATAGGTCAAAGAGGATGACACCTACAGGTGGAAGAATTCACAAATCAGATTTGGTTTTACAGGGCACTCATAGTAGTGACAGAGCTAGACATGCTAGGAGCAGACATTGTTACTCATGCGGTGGGTAGGGTGACATGGCTCGTGACTGTCCGAACAGCTATACAGATGATCGGCAGGAAATTGAGGGACCTCCCAGGAAGAGTAAGAGGTTCAAACAAGGCAGTCTATAGGAAGGAGGACGATGTATAAGATAATCTGGACGTGTAACTGGTGGTGGAAGATGTTATGAGTATTTACCACCACCACCACTAGGAGATCCACCCCGACCACAGGGAGCTGGTGGGCAGGGGAGAGCTCAACTTCAGGAAGCTGAGGCCTATGATCACGGTGCTCCAGAGATGATTTGTGATACGATCTGTGTCTACTCACCATATCATTAGTTCTTATAGACACAGGTGTTAGTCACTATTTCATTGGCACTTCCCTCGTTCAGAGCTCGAAGATTCCGATGGAGCCGTTGGCTCGATCCTTACGGATAGAGACTCCTACGGGAGCAGATTTGATGCTTACATATTAGTTAAAGCCATGAAATCTTACTCAAGGAGGCGTGAGATTCAGTTGAGATCTCCTTGTAGCGGCGTCACGGCCTTACGACGTCATATTCAGTATAGAATGGTTATCTACAGTCCATGCTCAGATCGACTTTATTAGGAAAAAAGTGTGGTGTGTCCGCACAGATGGTGAAGGTTCTGGGCGTAGCGGAAGAATGCTAGTGGATGTGCCCACTTGGCTTTTTGTCATTGGAAATTATCAATCCTGGATCAATACGACGATAAATGCTAGTCTCCACAGATCGATTCACAGAAATAGAAAAAGAAGAAGAAAATTCCTGGAACCACAAAAGTGGATCGTCACATGTTGATTATAATTTATTTATTTAATTGACAAGAAGTAACTTTTGGGTTTTCCTTCTTCGTTGATATTCGTGATAACGTTCTGATGTCATTTGTCGATGCATCACAGAATCTATGTGTAGACTTCCTCTAGCGGTGATCCACATGTGCACCTCATATCTCTGGACATCGCCAAAGGAGTCTCTGAGTGCTAGAGTGGGGAAACCATTGATTGTGTTTTCCACCTTGCGTATAATCTTTAACACATGGAATGTACTTGTTTTTTCATTTCCGTTCTAAAATGAAAACTACACGGTGTGTAGTCATTAATACCCGATGTGTACTTTTTTTCCATGAAAAACTACACGGCGTGTAATCATTAATACACAGCGTGTATATCTTCTTTTTCATTTCCTTCTTCCTCCATCATTAAAATGACTTAGGATTACATGAATAATTATTGAAATGCATATGGGAATAATCTTTAATATACTTTAGATACATGGATACACTTAGTGTGTGACCCTCTATGACTCTTTCTCGTTGGCATTAGGAGGTCTTGACTAAAGTATAAGATTACTATTTAGCAACAGGTCATGGAACCCAAGAGAAAGAAGTTGACGCCACATTGACTGGTCACCTCATACGAACACTTACTGTGTAATTTAATCCCTTTGTCACAATGTCTCATCAAGAAGGTTTCATGGAAGTGACATAATGAAATATATTTGATCTGTCATTATTTGACTTCCAGAAATAAACACTTCGAGTCACCATGGACATGGAATTTGTTTGAATGTTCTATTTCAATCAAAGGGCCTAAGATATCTACTTCTATAAATATGGAGGGAAAAATAATTCCATGACTTATCCATTAATAACATTTCATTTGTGATGCACCCAACCTACCCTACATCCCACCAACTGTCTTATTGACGTTTTTCATCTCCAAATCTAAGTGTGCGATTCATGGCATGAGTTAATGATAATCTTAGAGTCTAAGGACCATTAAACATAAACAAAGATAGCAATATCTGATGACACCAGAACATGAGGAATTACTATTGGCGGGTCTGTTCTCATAATTTCCCATCATGGAGATTACCATGTGCGAACTAAATGAGGGAGAGTCTCATCTTCTTACGAGTACTCACACATGACAGTCTGTATACTATGTGTCCTATCATAGTATGTCATACAACCGCAGAACATTATTTAAGAATATTTCTTATATCATTTTAAGATTCTCATAATAGCAGGGATCTTCCATGACCACATCAATGCAACAAATAATCTAGGTCATTATTATATTATAGTCATGAAGAACATTGAAAAATATATAATAAGTGAACATTCATGTAATCAACGTACAAAATAGTTGGTTCTCATGACACCAACCCTAACATATGGGACCAGGTTTACCATCACCGGTGAGAAGGGAGCCCTTGCAGCACATGGAAGACTTACTCAGAGGAGGGTAGAGCCAATCACTCACATGTTGGCTTACCTTACCCTCGGAGCAGTTCATGTGGAGAGGACGACTTATCCTGTAATGGTGGACCTGTACACAGATGTTTTCCCTGACGATGTTCTCGGACTACCTACTTGCAAAAAGGTGGACGTTTACATTAACATGTACCCACAGATGGCACTGATATCAACTCCTGCATGTCGGATGTCTCCCACTGAGCTTCATGAGCTGCGGGTATTGGTAGAGGACTTGTAGGGAAATGGATTCATCTGGCCTAGTGTGTCACCCAAGGAAGCCCTGATTCTGTTCCCCAAGAAAGAGGATGGGCACTTGAGGCTTTGTGTAAACTATCGTCTCCTAAACCAGGTAACCTTAAGGAACAAGTACCCACTCTCGTGGATTAACGAACTCTTTCACTATCTAAAGGGAGCATGGTGGTTCTCGAATATAGACCTCATATCAGGCTATCACCAACTCAGATTTCGAGATGAGGATGTCTAGAATATGACCTTCAGGTGTCATTACGGGCACTACGAGTTCATGGATATGATTTTTGGCATAACCAATGTTCTAGAAGTGTTCATGAGTCTAATGAATAGGATCTTCCGGCCTTACTTCAATATCATTTTCATAGTCTTTATGGACGACATTCTGATCTACTCGACTACTGAGGAGGAGCATGCCTACCATTTGTGGGTATTACAAGAAACACTCCAAGAGCACCAGCATTATGGTATGGTCTCGAAGAACTAGTTTTGGATTTGATAGGATCACTTCTTGGGACACGTCATCTCGGAGGCTGGAGTAGCAGTGGATCTACCGAAGATTGAGGTGGTACTTTCTTGGGAGCCACCCAAGAGTGTGACAGAGGTACAAAGCTTCCTGGCTTTGGATGGAAACTATCGGATGTTCGTTCCAGACTTCTACAGAGTTGCATCACCACTATCAGCCTTGATGAAGAAGGGGAAACTGTTTTTGTAGTCGGAGAGAGGCTAGAAGAGATTTCAAGAGCTGAGGCAGCGGCTCACAACTTCCCCCATCATGAGTATTCTGGAGGAAGGTGTAAGGTACGTAGTCTACAGCGACGAATCAGGGACCAGACATGGTTGTGTCCTCATGTAGGAGAGAGCTGTGATTTTTTCTGGATTACCCCATCAACGTAGCGATGTGAATCATTTTTCAAAATATCATTACATGACTTATTAATATAATTATATTTAAATATTTAATATTATATTTATTTTATAATAATTATTTTGGAATGATATAATAGTAATTACCGATATCCCTTCATGTTTATTGAAAAATTGAAACACAATTCTTACATAGTTATGGAAAATCATATCCTTGTTGTAATGTAGTTTGTTATTTCAAACCACATATAAATAATGGTTATAAAAGTATAATTAACTAATAAAAAATGAAAACTCTAGTATTATTATTATTCTAGGTATGATTGAATAATTATCTATTTGAATGTGGTCAACATACTGAAGTCATTTTAGAATAATGTATTTAACATCCTCAAAGAACTTGATGTCAACATAATTGATTTTATAAATATATATCTCAATTAAGTAAATTAAACAAGTTACTTAAGGAGAATGTGGTGATGTTTTTAAAGGTTATTAATAAATTAAATAATCAATATAATGTTATTATATTGGTGTTAAATGGCATGCATATAACATTTAAACTTAATGTAATGTGTTTGGTCACTCAATATTAATAACTACGTAATAACACATATTTATTTAATATATTTTTCTATATAATGAGAAAAATGAACAATTTTTTGGTTTAATTTTTCATCTCTTCATTGTTCATTTTCATCGCTCTATTGGTCAATTATAACTATTAAGATATGATATTTTTAAGTGTTATTCATCTCAAATATTCATTATTTAGGAAAAAAGGTTATGTTAGATAACTACCTTATTTTATGAGTTTTATTTAATAAAAATTTATTTGTCGTATCACTAGTCATCATATATTAATTTTGTTTAATGTTTAATTGAAATAAATATCATTCAATGTCTAATGATTCAACAATTAAAAAATGGTATGTATATTAATAATACAATCTCATAATATTTCATGATTTTCTATGTTCAAAGATCAATTTTTAGGGGTCATATACAGTCATTTAATAGAACACGTATATTTTAGTCTACCTTGTATAGGAATGTAGCATATAATTTTAATTTCCATTTCATCCCATAATTATTAGTGGAACATAAAGAATGATGTCTTTAACTTATACTTATATAGTATATTTTTTTAGATAAGGAATTTTCACTCCCATATACTTGTTTTCTAAAAAAATTTAAGAATGTTATTATTTACACATAAATGATTTATACAAAAAAAATCATATATCATTTAAATTATTTTAAAATGTTTTTAAGAGAAATATTTTTAATAATATTTATAAAATAAATTTTTAAATCCATTACAAAAGTGTTGGGAGTAGTGATTTACCTTATCAAAAATGACATAATCTTATTTTTCACCGTTGTGGATATATAATTTTTAGTATTACATCCAATTTTTAAATTTATATTTTCAATGAAATTTTTCCCTAATATTCAATATTTTTTTAATTTTTTTAATTTTTTATTATATGTGTAGAGGTTAATTTCTTTATAAATGTTTTTAAATATTTTCTAATAGAATATATATTTATAAAAAAACATATATTAATGTTACTAATGCACCTGTAGGGATATATTTTAATGATTTCATCCTTATTCTTTCCCTTAATGGATTATTATTATTATATATATTTTTTCATTGATCCATTTTATATTCCATCGGTAAAGCATGTTATGAATGAATAGTGTCTATTATTTCATTTAAAAGTGCATTATTAAAACTATTTTTTCAGTATATATTAATTTGAAAAATTAACGGTTGAAGGATAGGTGCTTCTATTATAAAGAATGGGTGAGTTTTTTTAAAAGAAAAAATAAAGTGTGGTAAAATTATAAAACATGGATTCTTGTGTTTATTTTAACAATAAAATTAATTGGTAATAAAGAAAAAGTAAATGGGTTAGGGGATTATCCAAATAGATTAATATAATTTTTCAGGTTGGTGATTCCATTTATAAGAGTGATTTTATTTGTGATAATATTTTCAATTTCCAATATACTGACATGTTTTCTCTATGCATCCTATTAGATTACAATGGATGATTTAGTGAAGTATTTTGTTCACATGTATCATGATTATAAACTTATATGACTAGTATTATGTTAAATATTTACTCATTTTCTTATGTTTTAAGGGTACGAATTCTGATAAGTTATTCTCATATGCTACTATTATTTTATTGTACTATTATTATCATATTATACTAATTAGTGACATTCAATTGTTAATTATTATGTTTATCCTTACTGACGATTTGATCTCACCGATCTTATGTCTCATTTTCCCCAGTTTCAGAAGAATTCTGTTAAATGATTTATGTTTAGAATGCTCTTATCACTAAAGAATTTTATGGGATGTGTTAATGACGTATTATGAAATAGGAAAATATAGTTGTATTAGAAAAAATTACCATATAATTATTGGGGTATTGTGAGGAAATATTTTTTATTAGTTATGTAGAAAGATTAACCGAAAAGGTCCATTCATATGTAATTTATCTAATTTTTCCATTTTATATTTTATGTTTTTCATGTTGTAAATTCTATCACATTAATATGTATCAAATATAGAAAATTAATGATTATTATTTTAGCATTAGATCATGGAGTATGGGTTTAGTGCTACTATAAAAGTGTATTTATTTATGCCACTAAAGAGAAATACATTGATCATTAGCAAGGATATAAAGCTTGGTCTCAACAATGATAGAAAAAATTTATAGAGCTCCAAATACATGTGAGCTATAATGGAGTTTGGAATGAGTGATAAAGAAATAGAGGTTCTACACATCATCATGTGAGGGAGCTGCTTAGTGTCAATGGATTCCTCTTCTACATTGAGCTCGTGTTTGGATACCCTTTTAGTTTTGACATGATTCTAGATTAGAGGGTGGTAAATCAATTATGGATGTGTGATTCTAATTTTTCCAATATATAATACGGTCATCGTGTTTTCTAACTAGAACATGCCCCAACATATGATGTAGTGATGTCTTGTTTAGGGGTTCTATCAAGATTCTTGATTGTATCTATCTAGAGACTGATGTTCTGAGAATGGTGTATGAAAGAGGTTTTCCCACCTTCAACATTGTATACATAAAACAAACATAAATGAATTAAACCAAAATTCATTACATTATGTCCTTCATGTTTATTTAAACATGATGTTAATCATGATCTTAAGAATACCATACTCATTTATGATTAATTTTGTGTCCTAAATTTTTTGATCCCAAATTATTGTGTGTTTGGATGATATCTAAAAAGTTCTTATTTGGGGAAAGTTAGTTTTTTAACTATAGTTATATATCATGTTTTATGATAGATATTATTTCGGATTTCTTTGGCCTGATCTGTGATTGGAAAATGGGTTGTCATCATTAAAATTAAATCTCTTGAGGGTGGATGTTGGGATATGATACATGATTATTTTATTACTTCATTTTATTAATAATTAATTCACAAAATGACGTATACTGACTCCTCTTTGATATTTTAGTAAATCGTTGACCAATTCATGGTGAGGTTAAAGAGGTGAAATTAAATTTCTATAAAAGGAATTGTTCTTTGGTAGGGTTCTATCTGCATAGTAGGTTATCCAATTAAGGTTGGTTGACATTTCATTTTTTGTAGCATAAAAAATATTCATGATGAATATTTCAGTCCCTTTCTCAATATAGGTTGGAATTAAATTTATGTGGTCAATCATTATTCCTTCATGTTCTTTTGTGAATGGGGAATCATAAAGAAGATTTACAGATCATGGAAAAACGTGGTAGATTAATTTAGTTATAAATTTTTTAATATAGATTGATAATTGACCATAAGATGGATGTTAGGATGGTTCATGTTTGTAAAATGTGATTCCATGTTCAGTTTAGTTATAATGAGATAGGATGGATATACATTGTGTTGTAGCTTGAATTTTTTAGGGGGAACCATATATTGATTCAGTTTCCAAATTTCAGCATCAATCATCATAGAGTGTGATAGTTTTTTCCAATATATTAAATAAGAATTAAAATTTTAATGAAGTAATTAATTAAAAATATATTTCCTTTTTAACAACTAAATCTATGTTTCTTATTATTATTAAATTTTTACCAAAATCACATAAAATAATGTTTAATACATTTTAAATTTTAATTCATCATTTCTATAAATTAATAAAAAATAAAATTTTCATTATTTTGATAGAATTGTAGTGGAATATGACAAAGAATTATAAATAATTATTATTTTGATGTTTCACCTCTCATCACTGACTCCCAAACCACCCACCTTTAGTATTTCACTAATAGAAATTTTTTTCCATTGGATTTAATTTAAATCCAATTCCTATCAAATAATCTATTTGTAACATGTATAATTTCAATATTATAACAATAAAATCAGTTTATATTTATAATTTTTATTATAAAGCCTGTGGAATGATATGTAATTCAATAGTGATAGTGAAAAGGCCAAAATATGAATACATATTGTTTTATTTAATAATGATATTATAACCCAATTTAAAAAAAATGGGTTAAAATTAGAAAATTGTTAAATAATAAATTAATATCTGAAAAAATGGAAAGAAGATCCCAAGGTGAAAATATGTTGAGTTTCAAAAATAACCAGCAATAATTTTATTATATAATAATTGACTTAAAATATATTTCTTATAGAATGGTCTTGATGTACTTTGGTGAGTTATTTTCTTTCTTTTCTTATTCTCATTGTCTTTTTAAAAATCAAGAATAAATATATTAAAAAAAACTATTGTTGGATCGATATGTAGATGCATATATATATAAGATGGAACAATACAAGAGGGGGTTAATTGTGGGTAAAAACATGGTGTTTAAACACTAAATAAAATTAGATTAAATGATCTAAAACAAATTCAATTCAAAACCAATACAATTATTTTCAAATTTATTGAATATAAATGTATGATATGATGTAATACTATATGAAATGTAAAGAAATTGTATTCAAAATAAATACAATAATCAAAGTAATATAATAATAATGGATTCTACCATAAATCTTGTAGAATCAATCGATATAATATGTAATAGTATGATTCTAATAGAAATAATTACAAATGAATAAGATATGAAGAAAGGAAACAATATAATTACCATTCTAAAACAAACAGCAGTGGAAATGTGAAGGTATTACAATTTTATTAACCCAAAGAGAAGGGTGTACTTTGACCTAGGATAGGAGGTCTTTCTTTCCACTACCTTGGTAATCCCTCGATACGATAATCAGAACGTATGTCTTACTATCCCCACAATCTCATGATATGATGATCGGAACACCTGTCTTGCTATCCCTGCAAGCCCTTGATTTTGCAGGTAATTGACACCTCTGTCTTATAAAAACATGAAATCCCATGATTCGATGATCAGTAGCACCGTCTGCCTATCCTCAGTAGCCCTTGATTGTTATCACATAATCGGCCACACAAAGAAAAAAAAGCACATAATGAAATGCAAAAACTAAGAATGACATGTTCACGATTTGTAATCTCATGGATTTCGCTTGAAGCAAGAGAGTTGTCACAACTTCTCTCTCTCGAATTTGATAGTAGCAAAGAATGATCAATGTATCTCAGTTTTACTTCTCAGCATCAAATTACCTCTTATTTATAGGCCTCAGGATCCAAAAGTAACATTTCCTCTAATGGTAATATTTCTACAGAAAACACGGAGGGACTTGGACACCTGGAATAATAAGGATCATATTGAAACAAAAAACATGAAATTGTTTTGATTATTTTATAACAAACTCCATGACATCGTTTTGGTTAAAATAAAGTATATGTGAAGATGATAAACATGAGTACGATTGAAATATATTGATAAAGGATAAAAATAATCATGTGATAAAAAATATCAGTAATATAAGTATTACTTACTGTATTGTATTATATGATACAAAGTGAGTATGACTCACAAAAGTCGGTACGATTGACAGAATTAGTACCATTGACAGAGTCTATATGACTAACAGAGTCAGTACGGTTGAGAGAGTCAGTACGATTGATGGAGTCCGTATGATTAACATAGTATGTACGATTGACTGAGTTAGTACGATTGACAGATTCAGTACAATTGACTGAGTCTGTATGATAAACGTAGTCAGTATGATAAACATATATAAATACATTTGTGATTTCAAAAACTAGACATAAAATTAAAAATATAACATTTGACTCAACAATCTCCCCCTATTTTTTTAAATCACAAATCATAAAGTAAAAACCATATGAAATACTTAGCTCCCCCTGAGTTATTAGAAACTATTCTGAATAAGAATTAGAATACAACTAACTCCCCCTTAGGTAGGTAATTTCCTAAGGATTTTATTCATATATTTTCATTTATTTATAAGAATTTGTTTAAAACATTCTTCCTCTTATAAAACATTATCCCCCTTTGAAAAACATTCTCCCCCTTTTTAAAACATTCTCCCAATTAGTTGTTTACAAAATGAATGGGGAATTCTTTTCCGAAAAAAGTTAGAGAAATGGAATACAATGCAATGTGAAATATAACATAAATCTCCTTGACATAACAAGTCTAGAATTATTGAAATGAGTAAAGAAAGATACCTCAACACTCATTTGTTATCTCTTTCCTTTTCTTTATTGATCAGCTCATGAAGAAATGATTTCGTCTTTTTGATTTCTTTCTTGTCATCAGAGATAGAATCACCCTAAGATTTGATAAGCTCTTGTTGATCAGAAAAAAAGCTGATCTTGATTCTTGATAGTCTCTTCTTGGACTATGATTTCTTCTTCAAGAGTGTCAATTCTATCTTGAAAATTATTATTGTCTTTGGATAAAACAGAATTTTTCTTTTTAATAAAACTATTTCATCATTGAAAGATGAAACCTTTGAAAACGTATACTTAAAACATTCATTCTCTCTTGCAGATATTTTATTGATTGAATATCGTCTCCATGAGTTGTTGTTATCTGATTCAGTCTTTCAATGGTTTCTTTGTCAAGATTATTGAAATCAATAGAAAGATCATTTTAAACCCTCCTTAAGTCTTAACTTTACATTTCATGATCATTCAACGAGCTCTCTATTTTGTATGACCACTTAGTCATTCTATTGCAAGATTTTTTTTGAGCAGCTGAACATTCAGATATTACATTTAAATTGGATTCAATTGATAATACTCTCTTTCTTAGTTCTCTTATTAAGCCAAACTTCTTCCTTTGATTTTCAGTGATGAAATAAATTTTCCCTTAAAGTCTAGGAAAATAAGGAATAGTCTTCTCAATACTTCTCAAAACATGACCAATGTAATCACTCTTCTTGAGAGAAATTGTGTGTTCTGAATCATTATCCTCATCATACGAATAAAGTTCATTTGATCAGCTTGAGACTTCAACTGGTTGTTTTCCTTTTGATTTTTCTTTCTCATTTCCTTCTTCTTCTACATTGTCACTATTAACATTTACTTTTTCATTATAAGAATATTGATCACCTATCATTTCTTGGGATGGAATTCTATCTAAAGGGGTTTTAAGAGATTCGGCTGGTGCTTGATTGGCTTGAGGAGTTTGTTGAATTCCTTCATTTTTCTTTTAAAAAAATTCAACTCTACTCTTTTTTGAGCTTTGAAGAAGTTCCAAAAGAAAATCTCCTCCATCTTCTTCAAATTCCTGTATTTCTTCCCAGATGTGTTTCCCTTTCTCGTTCTCTGGATGACTATGTACAATAGATTCTTGATGCACTTATTCAATTAGTTGAGCACTAGAATCTTCATCCATTTTTATAATCATAGAAACATCAAAGCCTTGAGATTTTCTTTTCAAAAGAGTCATATTTTTCTTTTCAGCCTAAAGGGGATCTTCTACCCTTATCCTCTCAGCAAAAGCCTCAGTTGTATCATGACCGAACTTAGGATCCCCTTCTTTCCATTGTTCTCTATCCTTTCTCCACATAGACACAACCTCCTTGCTGTATTTAGGGTTCTTGTTTGGAATAGAACTATTTTGCGGATCTGAATTTTGAGGAGAAACAATAGTGGGATTTTTTATGACTGGCATTGGTGTCAATCAATTTGGGGTAGATTGATGTTGTGCCGATTCAACTTCTACATCTTCAACAAAAAGATTTGAATTCTGATCAAAACAAATACACAACTTCTTCAATGTATTCTTACTTTTCCAGGAAGGCTTCTGGTCTTTCACTTTCTATTTCAATGGAATATTACAAATCTTCATGATCTAATGGATGAAATTAGTAATCATAGATGGATACATGATCAAATGGGACTTTATCACACTTGACATGACATTTTTGATTGTTTCATAAACATAACCCATGAGATTTACCTTTCTCATGTAGAAAATATATTATAGAATGAAGATATCAATTAATTTCAGAGTTTCTCTATCCACATTCCGTGGGATAAGAAAACCATGCATCCAAAGTGACACGAATCTATTATCTAGAAATAGATGAGCCACATTCCTCTTCTATTCATTTATACGAAACACTGACTTTTCAACACTTTCTTTATTAAATATACCAACTTCCTCTGGTAGATTTTGAGATGGAAAAATAGATTCACCTTGTGTTGAGACATTTAGTAAGTGGGTTGCTTGTTTCATAGACATTGAAATTTTTCTATCATACACCGCAAAGTTAATTGTCATATATTTGTTTTTCAAAATATACGGTTTTTTAGAAATAACTAAATTCTTTAATAAGAACCAGATCATGAGATACAGGTTTTTCAACACAAAGATGTTCCCAGCCTTGAAACAAAATAATCCTCCTAATTGTTGAATCATATGTGTCAAAGAAGTCCCACGAAACTAACCTTTCGATGAGAAAGTCTTTCTCTGAAAACATTTTTGATGACATTTCGGCAGGAGTATTGGCAGAGGACTTAGAAATATATATGCGGCCGATAGAAGATCATATTAAGTTTTAAAACCAAAAGAGATTAGCATCGCCATGAGATCTAAAAAACCGGTATGGGTTTGGGGAGGGGGAGGACTATTTATAGGAAAAAAAAGTATGACTGTTGATCTACTATGGTTGAGATTAGAAGGGAAAAAAATCAACAGATAGGATTAAAAATGGGTTTAAAAAAAACTAGAAACAATAAAAATTATGTCAAACAAAACAAAGGAAGGAA
Organism: Viscum album; assembly: GCA_963277665.1. NCBI lineage: Eukaryota > Viridiplantae > Streptophyta > Magnoliopsida > Santalales > Viscaceae > Viscum > Viscum album. Next base: position 167,334,189 of record OY728121.1, on the reverse strand, counting down.
AGAATGTACCTACTAGTGATTCTAAGGTAATTATTGGTTTAATAGTATTAACATAGTATAATACAATACAAAAAAGAAACTACATATGTTTGAGGAAAAATAATACGATCGATTGTGAAACCGAAGGTGGAAATGAAGTAATTACCATACATTTTCAAGCCGATGGAAAAAAAATTCATTACCATAGGTTGTCAAGATGATGGAAAAAAAATTCTTTACCATAGGTTGTCAAGACGATAAAAAACAATGTCATTACCATAGGTTGTCAGTACGATGGAAACCAATTCATTACCATAGGTTGTAAAACCGATTGAAAACAAAGTCATTAACAAAGGTTTTCAAGACGATGGAAAACAAAGTCATTAACAAAGGTTATCAAGCCGATGGAAAAATATTCATTATCATAGGTTGTTAAGATGATGGAAAACAATTTCATTACCATAGGTTGTCAAGAAAATGGAAAACAAAGTCATTACAATAAGTTTTCAAGATCATGGAAAACAAAGTCAATACCATAGGATGTCAAGCCAATGGAAATCAAAGTCATTACCATAGGATGTCATGCCGATGGAAAAAAAAGTTATTAGCATAGGTTGTCAAGCCAATGGAAAAAAATTTCATTACCATAGGTTGGAAAGCCAATGGATAACAAAGTCATTACCATAGGTTTTCACACCGATGGAAAACAATGTTGTTACCATAGGTTGACTTACTGATGGAAAAAAAGTTGTTACCATGGGTTGACGTTCCAATGGACAGAAAATCAATATAGTGACCATGCAAATAAGACGAAAAACTGAATCTAAAAAACAATAACTAATCAGTCAAGATGATAATTAGAAATACATAATAACAAACCAAGAAAATAAACAAATAAATATCATAATAAAAAATTACGTAAAATGTTCTCCCCCTTTTGAAGAGGAGTTTTTTTAAGGTAATAGAAGTCTAAAACATGAAGTATATATGAATGATTATATTAAATAAATCATTCCTAGATCTATTTTATAAACTCAAATATATCGAAAGGTAATGTATTTGTAAAAATATCAACAAGTTGTTATTACATTCCAATGAATTTTATAATAATATCTCCTTTTTTGTGTGTGATCCAAAAGAAATTGATTCCTAATATCTATGTATTTAGCATGATAGTGATGTTCTTGGTTTTTACTACGAGAAATGCCACAATTGTTATGACATAGAATTTGAGTTTTGGAAAAACTCAATCCATATTCTGTCAGTATGTGTTACATCCACAATACTTGAGCACAACAACTTCCCACTACTACTTATTCAGCTTCAGTAGTGGAAAGTCCTACTGAGTATTGTTTCTTGCAAGACCAATAAACCAATGAATATCCTATGTAATTACATGTTCCAGATGTACTCTTTATATCAATTTTACAACCACCAATTTCAGCATATGAAAAACTGTTTAAAACAAAATCATTTCCAGAAGAATAAAAAAGAATTAAATCTAGAGTTCATTTTAAATACTGAAAGATTCTTTTAACAGCACTTAAATGAATCTCATTTGGATTATATTGGTTTCTTGCACATATCAATATAGAAAACATTAGGTCTGGTCGACTAGCTTTCAAGTATAACAAACTTCCAGTCATACCTCTAAAAGTTGTTTGATCTACTAGTTTTCCAGTTTCATCAAGATCAAGTGTATTTGAGGTACCAATATGAGTGCTAATACTTTTAGTATTATCGTATCCAGACTTTTTTAGTAAATATTTTATATAATTATGTTGTGATATATATGTTCCTTCTAGTTTTTGTGAAATTTGAAAACATAAAAAGAATGTTAACTCACCCATCATAGTTATTTCAAACTCAGATTTCATTAAATTTTCAAAAGAATCAGTTAAAGACTATTGAGTTTATCCAAATAGGATGTCATAAACATAAATTTGAAAAATAAAAAAATTTAATTATCGTTTTTATAAAAAGGTTTGGATTGGTTGTACCTTTTGCATAATTGTTTTGTAAAATAAATCCTGTATGTCTATCATTCCATTCTCTAGGGGATTGTTTAATTCCATATAATTATTTGGTATGTTTAAAAACATGATTAGGATATTATTATTCTAGAAAACCATGGGGTTGTTCCACAAAAACTTCTTCTTGAACAAATCCATTTATAAAAGCACATTTAACATCCATTTGAAATAATTTGAAATTAATTTATGCTGCAAGGGCTAAAAGAATACAAATTGATTCAAGTCTAGCTAGCAGAGCATATGTTTCTTCATGGTCTATTCCCTCTTGTTTATTATATCCCATAGAAACAAGTATTTCTTTTTTTCATACAATGATTCCATTTTCTTCACATTTATTTCTGAAAACCCATTTTACACCTATAATAGTTGTTTCTTTGGGTCTCTCAAATAAAGTTAAGACATGATTACATTCAAATTAAATTAGTTCATCTTGCATTGCTTTAATCCAATATTCATCACGTAAGGCCTCACTTAGACTTTTATGTTCGATTTGGGAAAGAAAGGAAAGATGTTCTATTTCATTTCTCAAGGAATTTCTGGTCCTTACAGGTTGATTTACATCGCCAATGATGTTATCACTTGGATGATTCCTAAGAAGCAATTGATTTGGGTTTTGTCAAACCTGTTCATCAACGTATGGTTGAAAATCATCTACGGTAAATATTTTAAAAAGACATTCCTGAAAATTTTCCTTTCACTACTACAAATACTGCTTTTTTCAGCGCTAAAAGTGTCCTTTATCGGTGCAAGAAAAGCGCTGATAATGCCGATGAAGATTGGGAGGTCCCCCTTATCAGCGCACTGAAAAACTATGATAAAGACCCCTTTTATCAGCGCTAGAAAAATGGCTTATAAAATGGGACTTTTATTAGTGCTAAAACAAAGCACTGATAAAAGGGTCCTTTATCAGTGCTTTGTTTTAGCGCTGGTAAAATACCCCTATATTAGCGCTTCCATTATCAGCGCATTCATTTTAGTGCTGATAAAGGACCCATTTTATCCGCACTTTTTTAAAAGCAGTGATAAAATGGAAAAAAATTTAAAAAAATTAAAAACAATTAAAAAAATTTAAAAAAATTTTAATTTTTTTAAAAAATTTAAAAAAATACTGCCAATCGGGGGGCTTTTAAAGCGCTTGACCCCCCCCCCCCCCTATAGCACTTTTCTGCCCCTGTACAGCGCCCCACGCACCCCCCCTTCACCCTTTAATAGTGCTTTCTTCAATATTCCCCCATGCGTGCACGCCCCTACCTCCACCAGGATTTGAACTTGATACCTCCCCCATACCTGCCTAAGCCTTTACCACTACTCTATTTTGATTTGTCTTCCAATTCATGATATATATATATATATATTTATAAATTTAGTTATATTTTTTCATATATTAAGATATATTTATATTAATATATATATAGTTATATTATAATATATATATATAGTTTTATTATATTATATATATATATATAGTTATATTAATATATATATATATATAGTTATCTTAATATATATCACTATATATATATTAAGTTATATTTATTCGTAGAGTAATATATATTTATATTAATATATATATAGTTATATTAACATATATATAGTTATATTAATATATATATATAGTTATACTAAAACACATATTTATAATAATACTAATATATATATATATATAGTTATATTAATATAAATATATAGTTATTAGATTAATAAATATAGCTATATTAATATATATATATATATATAGAGTTAGATTAATATATAGGTATATAAATATTCATATATTTGTATTTTAAATAAAATGGATGTTAGTTATTTTTTAGATAAAGCTAATATATTTTATATGTAAATATATTTTATTATTTATATTTATAATTAAAATTTTAGGTGTGAGTATATAAAAAATATGAATATATTGTTCTATATTTGATTATAAATAGCACTTCATTATTAAAAAGGATGAAATTTCAAAGACATAATACCAATATGAATGTTACACCATGGAATAAATTCTTTCCCCACATAAAAAAACCAATAATACCCCCTTAAACGAGGATGAAAATCCACAAAATGTTAAAAATCGGCTACCCCGACAAAACACTCAGTTTCGGAGGCCTTCTGGGCCTCTTTTGGCCCCAAAAATCTCTAGACTGGGTTTCCCAGTAAAAGAAACCTAGTGCTCGTCGTTGGATTTGATTTGATATGTGGTAGAGCACAAATAGACACCCAGATCAAAAGTTATGGCCGTTTGATGTTTGAGTTGCGTTTTCAACATATTTTGGATCTTTTTTTTAATTTTTTTAATTTTTTAGAGTTCAAATTGTTATTAAATTACTATTTCTCCATAATAATTATAAAATTATTAATTAAAAATATTTTTATAATTTTTTATTATCCCATTTTAACTATATATCCTATATATTAGTATATTATAAGTGTAAATGTACATTTATACTTATCTAAAATATATTTAAAAATTATATATTATATTTATATCAATATTAATATATTAATATATTAATATATTAATATTTTTATATTTTTTTTTGAAGTTGACCCTTTATCGGTGCTTTTAAAAAAAAGCGCTGATAAATCACCCCTATCAACGCTACTAAACAAGCACCAATAAAGGGGGTCCCTTTATCAGTGCAAAAAAAAGCGCTGATATAGGGGTGCATTTATCAGCGCTTTTTTTAGCGCTGATAAAGGAACCCCCCCTTTATAAGCACTTTTTCGTTAGCACTGATAAAGGGGGGGGGGGGGTGCTGCAAAAAACAGTTTTTGTGGTAGTGTTTTCAGAAGGATCTTCTAATAGAGGTTGATAAAAAGATTTTGAAATCACATATGAAGATGTTGGTTGGGTTTTTTTTAAAATGAATGGATCAATTTCATCATATTTAACATGCACTGTTTCATCAATAGTACAAGTATTTTTATTGAAAAATCTATAAGTCTTAGAAGATGTAGAATAGCCTAGAAAGATTCCTACATCAGATATTGGTTCAAATTTGTGTTGATTATCTTTAGTATTCAGAATTATTACTTTTCACCCCATAACATTGAAGTATGAAACTTTATGTTTCTGGCTAGTCCCTAATTCATAAGGTGATTTATTACGAAAAGGTCTGGTTAAAACATGATTTATAGTATAACTAGTAGTACTAACAGCTTCATCCCAAAAGTACATAACAATTGAGTATTCAATAAACATGGTTCTTGTAAATTCCTGAAGAATACGATTTCTTTCTCAACAACACCGTTTTGTTGAGGAGTTCTTAGAGATGAAAATTTTTGAGAAATACCTTTCTTAATACAAAAAGTTTCAAAATATGTATTTTGAAATTCACCACCATGATCACTGTAGATAGTTATCAATAGCAGGTTTTTCTCATTTTTAACTTGGGCTCTAAAAATTTTGAAATAGAAAAAGGCTTCAGAAGTCTTTGTTTTAAAATAGAACCATGTAAATCAAGTAAATTCATCAACTAAAACAAATACATAGTATTTTCCTCTAATGCTTCCAGTTTGTGAAGGACCAAAAAGATCCATCTGCACTAGCTGTAATTCATTAGAAGTTGAAACTTCATTAATTAATTTAAAGCTAGTTTTATATTGCATTACAAATTTACAAGGATCACAGGCCTTTGAAGAATAATATTTATTATCTTATTAACCCATTACAAGTATTTTTTTTAATGTTTACAAAGGTTTCTTAGGTTCCAGTATCCTCTTCTTCTATGCCATATCCATGATTGTTCTTCTATTATAGTTAATCAGGGTACATTTTGGCACCATTGGTCCTCTATGTTAATAGATTATACATTCTCTTGCCTATGGGTAGATAGAATAAATTCATCCTTGGAATTGTGAACTAAGCATTTATTACTTCTAAAATACACAAGGTATCCTTAATCACATAGATGACTTATGCTGATGAGATTGTGCTTGAGACCATTAACAAACAAGACATTTGAAATAAGAACCTTTCCAAGAAAAACAATATTATCTATTCCAACAATATTTCCAAAGCATTATCTCCGACGGTAACCTTTCCACCTTTTATTTTGATAATCTTTTCAAATAAATATTTGTTTCTGGTCATGTGTTGAGAACAACCACTATCCATGTACCAAATATTCTTGTTGGTACACTTCTTATTTTCATAAAAAAGAAACAATTAGGTTTTCAGAATCCATACTTGTTTGGATCTATAAGTATTAGATAAAAGAATTTTAGGAATCCACATTTATATTGAAAAAATAGCATTATAAAATCCTAAAGAATGAGTGCTATTAAGAGGACAATCTATTTTTTAGAGTCCATCACATTGACACTTTCTACAAAAAGGGGTACTTTGAGGAACAAAATAGTTATTGCTAAAAACCTGTTTATAATGAGTAAAACCAAAACCGGAATGATTTCTCAAAGGTCGAATTTGAGAATACATTTTATCAAAGATTTCCTTGCCATAAGTAATGTTTTACAAACATTTATTCAAGTAAAAAATTTGTAACATTAGTTTTAAATCTAGGGTTTTATACTCTGAAACATTTGATTCTGAACTAGAGTTAGGCTCAAAGACATTTTTCAAAGAAATTAAATTTTCCAGATCCTTAGGAAGTTTATCCTTATCAAATTTGACTTTTTCAAGGGTTTTTAAAATACTTTCAAAATCAGATGTTTTCATAAAAAGATCATTAGAATGATCCGATCTTCATTAGTTAAAATTGAAATTCTAGTATTTTCCTTATCAAGTTTCTTCTTGAGTTTAGAATTTTCATTATCTAGTTATTTATAAAACCTAGTCACTTATTCAAAAGAAGGTAACGTATAATATTCTGATGATGAAAAAAAATCATTTAAATATTCTTAATATTTAATATCAGTATAATTTTCATTCAAGGAAACATTTGTAATAGATTCATAATTGTGTACCTTAGCCATGAAACAATGATCTTCAATTGGTGGTCTGACTATAATTTCAATATTCTTATATCCTGAGGATTCATATTCTAATAAATCATCTGATAAATCACTCCCACTTGCACTCCATTTATAATTTTCCTTCAAGAAATTATTTGTCTTTGTCTTGTAATACTTTTTCTTATTTCATTAAGAATGTTTCTCCTTTATGTCATTTCACTTCAGTAATGGAAAATCAGGTCTTATATGACTTACTTTCGTAAATTAAAAACGATTTACCTATAAAACTTTCTTATCATTACTATCAATCTTTTTGAATCTGTATTGGTAGTCTTTCATTCCCAAAATCATTTTCATCCTTCGAGCAAGATTGGCTAACTCATTATCTGAAAGATGACAATCACTTGATTCTGACATGAAAACTTTCTTAGCTTTGGATCTTGTTATCCTTTAAGGTGTTTTAGCATTAGATGTTGTAGTAAAAGATACACTTCCATTTCCATTTTTCTTCTTATTGAAATAATCATCTCTCTTCATTATTTTCTATTGTTGTAGAAGAGTTCCAAAGAGTTCATCAAGAGTAATCTAGGAAAATTTTCTATTTTCATTAGTAGTTTTCCTTTTTGACTCCAATTCATTTGGAATTATATCCATTATTTTTTTCTATAAGCGCTTCATCGTCAAGTAATTATTTTACCATGTACTATAAACTGTTAATAATTGTCGTGAATCATTATTTCACTTTACATACCATCTCTCCATAAGGAAAAAAGAAATCCATGATATTCTGCTCGAAACATTGCTCTTCTTGTTTCTATAACATTAGATGTACTAAAATGTGTGACTTCCAATTTCATCAAAATACAGTCGGCTACTTCTCAAGATGATATATGGCTGTATATGTTCCTATTCATAGAACATATCAATGTGTTGTGTACCCTGTAATTCAATTGATATTCTTGCTTTTCTTGATTGGTGAAAGTACTGACTTCTTTGTCAGGAATTTTTTATCCTCCAGTAAGCATAATAAAAATGTCTACACCAATATTTATAACAAAGGTATTCATTCGATATCTCAAGTACTCATAATCATTCCCATCAAAGATTGGAGTTCTAGTTAGATTTAGATTGTCAATTGATCCAATATTCATTATTTCCATTTTATGAAACAAAATCTTTTCCACTACATATTTTAGAATAGTAAGTCGTTGAAACAAAAATTAAATGGAAAAATATAGTAAGAAAAACAAATTAGTGGAATCCTCCTCTGATATCAATTATTTGATCGATATATAGATGTATATGTATATTAGATGAAACAATACAAGAGGGGGTGAATTATGGGTTAAAAACATGGTGTTTAAACACTTAAGAAAATTAGTTTAAATGATATTAAACTAAAATAATTCACAACCAATACAATTAACCAAAAAGGTATTTAATATAAAGTTATGATATGATGTAATACAATAAGATATATAAAACAATTATATTCAAAATGAATAAAATAATAAGAGAAATACAATAGTAAAGGATTCTACCATAAATCATGTAGAATCAATCGATACAATATGTAACAGTATGATTGTAATTGAAACAATTACAAATAAATAAGAAATGAATAAAGGAAACAACACAATTACATTTCTAAAACAAACAGTAGTAGAAATGTAAAGTTATTACAATTATTTTAACCCAAAGAGAAGGGTATCCATTAACCTAGGATAGGAGGTCTTTCATTCCACCACCTTGCTAATCCCTCGAAACAATGATCAGAACATCTATCTTGCCATCCCTGTAAACCATCGATATAATGAATTGAATGACTATCTTACTATCTCCTCAAGCCCTAGATTTTGCAGGTAATCGACACCTTTGACATTAAAACACTTGAAATCCCTTGATATGATGATCGATAGCACCATATTCCTATCCTCAGCAGCCCTAAATATTTATCACCTGATCTGTGGCGTAAAGCATAACAATGAAATTAATTAAATACAAAAATTATGAAAGAACCTTTCACATTTTTTAATTTCAATGATTTCACACGAAGAAAGAGGTAAGTCACATCGTCTCTGTCTAGAATTTGATAGTCACAAAGAATGATCAAATTCTCTCAGTTGTACTTCTCATCATCAAATGAACTCTTATTTATAGGCGTCAGGTTCCAATGGTCACATTTCCTCCAACGGTCATATTTCTCCTGAAAACTCAGCGGGACTGAGACACATGGAATTATAACGGTCATATTAAAACAAAAAACATGACATTATTTTAATTAGATTATAACTAACTCCATGACATCATTTTGATTAAAAAAAGAACATATGAAGATGATAAACATCAGTATGATTGACATATGTTAATAAAGGATAAAAATAATCACGTGATAAAAAATATGAGTACTATAATTATTACTTTGTTTAATTTATTGATATCATAAAAAGTGAGTATGATTCACAAAAGTCAGTACGATTGATAGAGTCAATAAGATTGACCGAGTCAGTACGATTGATAGAGTCAGTACGATTAACAGAGTCAGTACGATTGAAGAAGTCAGTATGAGTGATAGAGTCTGTTCATTTGACAGAATCAGTATGATTGACAGAGTCAGTATTATTGATAGAGTCAGTACGATAAACATAGTTAGTACAATAAACATATATGAATACATTTGTTATTTCCAAAACAAGACAAAAAATTCAAAATAGAAATTTTGACTCAAAAACTATCAACATTGAAATATTTATGGAGAATGAATATTCAAAAATATTATTATGAAATATCAGTTCAAATAGATATTATATAATTAATTTAATTCAATGGAATAAATAGTTACTCATAGTGAATTATCACAACCACGAATGATTGAGGAGATTTTTAGTGTAACTTCAACTAAAATCACATATTTATTATTATATAATTTTTTACACATCCCTATCATAAATTTAATAAAAATTTACAAGTCCTAGAGTTAATTAAATATAGAATTATGTTTAATTAATTTTGTAAAAGTGACACATCAATTTATGACATTCTCTTTTTTTCGTTGAACTAGAGTTTATATTTCAATTATATTGGTGCAATAAAAATAGAAAATTTATATGTAAATTTAACTGTTCTACATTTGGGTCCAATATTTCCCACAAATAAAAAATAATTTATTTAATTTGGCACATTATAATTTTACTCAACCATTTATTTCAATATTATTGTTCAAAGATCTTATTAAATGTAAAAAACTAGAATTTACTCAAACACCAAATGTATTGACTCATAAATTCACTATGCAGTGCTAATTGAACATTGTAATAAACATTCAAATGTAGTATATCAATTTATATTTCATTAGACCATTGAGGTGTTCTTTATTAATGAGGTCGGGTTATCATTTATTAGGTTCTATGTTTATGTGACTTACTGTTATAATTACAATTCTATTACATTCTTATCACTCACTTTCTATTTCAAATTTATAATATTAAATCTCTTTGATGAAAGTAGAAAATCATAATAAACAATCATTTAACATTTTTGGGATCAATAAAATGAAATTCCACAAAAATAAAATGGAGTTGGAAAATTAATATTGTATTCAATTAATGATAATATATTTTGATAAGAAAAAAATCTATATATACAATTATACATGTTCTAAGGAAAATATAATTTTTTCATATATATATATATATTTTATTACACTAATAGATAATCTAAATAAAAAAACAAAAAAACTAAAACATGGAATCTCTCAGTTACAGTCTCAACCAAAACAAGTATTCAAAAAAACCATAAAATTCAGAACATATCAAGTTATTTTTAGATAGAATGAAAATAATACATCAAAAGTAGTGTAATTGAAATATTTCACCTTATTGAATTTTTATTGCCTAGTTAATGACATGGAAAGAGTGATTATAACATTATTTTATTTTTAATGATACTATATAAATCTAATATATTTTTTCCAATGTGTTTCCACTCTGAAAAATTAAAATATATTAACAATTTATTTAGAATGACAAAAAATTTACAAAAAATAACATAATAGGGATGAAGGTAGAAAATTATCCTTGGTAAAACCAATAAGGGGTGATGATATTTGATCTTAATATAATATATCAACATTTGGATTATTCAATGTCTACTAGCGGATTTTCTTTCTATGATAAAACCCACCACATTGTTCATTTTCCCCATATTTTCCAAGAATTACTCTACTATTATAGGTCTCCATTAATTATAATGTACATTGTATCATTTCCCTTATAAATGTGATATAAATCACCATGTAGAGTTTAATTGATCTTTTACATAGCATGTTGTGGTGTTTTTTAGAATAGTATGCCTAGTTATCTATCTACCACTTATTTAATGTCCACCATTAAAATTATTAATAAATTTAAAAAATACTCTTAATAATGATCTTCCTCATGAATCAAGGCACCTTATTTTCAATTTCTATATCCAGTTTTTCTTCAAACCTGATTTCGACATGACTATCATAAATTTATTTGGTTGTGTATAGATTTATCATCACTTTATCTTAAATATAATGCATTTTAGGTAAAAATTAATGATTGAATGATGAAAACTGTATTATTTTTTGAAATTGTAACACCCTCATGATATTAGTATCATTATATTTTTATCTATGCATGAAAAATGAAAATCGTTTTTAGATGCAATTAGTGGGCCTTTTAACTTCTCCTCAAATTACATTGACTCCACTTTCATTCTAAACTAATGTTAAAGCTGTAGAATTGTAAATCATTCTAAAAAAATTATATGGACTTATAAATATTCCAAATTTGATGATAATCGAAATTAAGTAAGTCAATAAACAAAATATGATAAAAATATAGTAATCCCTATGTATAGTGAGTTGGAGCCAAAACAATTCTATTATATGATGGGAAACATATTTATATCCATTATGGATTCAACTTCCTTAACTCCCCCTATATTCAATGTTTATTAGTAAACATTTCATTCCTGGGACCCACATCAAATGTTATATTGAAGGGAGATGATAATTTTTTTGAGAGAATATTCATGAATATCCCTTTTTTTTAAATTATTCCCACTATTGAGTTTTGAAATCACTCTTGAATAATCAAAGAGTTTGTGTTATGGTGTGATGCAGGGTAGTCGAAATAGAGTTATTTTATGGAAGTGATCGTATCTTTGGTAGTGTGAGTTATTATTGTGGAAGGATTAGGTATAATTTAAATGGTCCTAGAATTTTTTGATTCAAGTGGACAATACTCCAGACTAATGTATTCAATAAGGTTTAACTTAACATAGTCATTGACATTCATTCCACTGGGGATTCATTTATGGTGGTTAGTGCAACCATGGATATCGAATTAAGATACTATAGAATAATATAGTACTCTTTGACCTATCTATGACCCATGTTCTAAAGAGAGAGGGATTTTCCATATTTAGATTTATTGACAAGTGGTTTTTATTTGTTATTAGTTTGACTGATGTATAAGGAGGTGTTAAACTTATTCTTGTGATAAATATGGATGGTATCACTAGTTTTATCTTCTTATTTTATATTGCACTTAGTTTCACTTCATGAATTGATGAGATACTAGATTAGAGATTTATAATTCAATTAAGGATGTGTGATGATTATTCCACTTGTATACAATCTTTTATTATGGTCATCTAACATTAACAAAGATCAATATTCCAAGGGATGGAATCTATTTTAGGAATTTAATTGATCTCCTAAACTATGTACTTCAATGTAATTAAATCTTATATAATGGGTATGAATAATATACTGGAAACATACACTTTTTATAGGGACTAGATACATAGAATAATGTATGAAAAAGTCTAATTTTCACGTGCTTCATGTTCATTCAACCTAGTTATAATCTACAGATTGAGAATCTAAGACATACTAAGGATGATCTCTATGTCTTATTTCAGTCTAACAGAGTGTTGTAATATTTGGAATTGATGTTCTAGAACAATGTGACTGTATGTTGGATTATATTTTTAGTCAAATAATTTAATAGTGATATAATTTCTTATAACATATTGGTCATTGTTATTCTTGAATTTGATCTTATAATGTCCTAAGTTATATTTTTCATTGAAAATGTAATATTAGTTTTACTTATGATGAGAAACATGGAATTAAATGATAATATTAATAAATATAGTTCTGTGTGGGATAAAATTATATGTTGGAGAACATAATATATTTAATTTTCAGTATAAGTATTTGTAATTGAAAGAGAATTATTATCTTGATGTCCTGACATGGTAATCTATAAATGAGTGGTCATGAGAGAAGAACCACTAGTAGGAGTTCTTCATGTTAACAAGTCATTAAATATTCCTATCTATGATAATGTGTAATGGTGCATAGTCTTTAATATTTTTTATCAATTCATTTCATTACTCATGAACATTGATTTACTGACAAACATTATATTTTCATATATTAATAGTAAGTATGGTATTATGGGTGCATCATGAATAACATTTTATTAATGGAAAATTTGAGGATGGGTGTGTCTCATTAATCATTATGGAAGATGATATCTCATCACATTTATTTGAATGGAACCATCACAATAAATTTCATGATCACAGTGTCATGACATGTTTATTTCAGATAGTCAATAGAGACTTGTGAATAATATAGATTGATAATAAAATGTGTGACATTTTTGATGAGATCTTAATATAAGGGATTATATTACATAGTGTACATTCATTTTAAATTTTTAATATGATGATTTAAAGTTTATTATCTAGGTTACTTGAACATATTTCTATATAGTAATCATAGACTATAGGTAAGCCTTCCAAATTCCAATGATAACGAATCAAAGAGGGTCACACACTATGTGTTTCCAGTGATCTCAGTTAAAATATATTTAAATTTAATTATAGGTATAAAAATTAATCTAATGACTGCGGAATATTTTTATTCATGTTGTATTAATCATAAAAATTCAATAAATATTTATTCCCTAGATTTTGAATATGAATATTAAATAAATATTTTTTTTGTGAATATAAATAGAATATTTATTTTTGAATAAATATTAGATAAATAAATATATATGTGTGTGTGTATTTGAGAAATGGTGATCCTAACATCAATAAGAAGAATATTTTTATGGCGATAATTATTGATTTTCAAGTTGGCATATTAATATTTATTATTTTTCCAGTTAAAACATGCCCAAAAATAATATTTAAATTATTATTATGCAGAATGGGGTAATATTAGGTATATTATATCATTATAGGGCCTTCATGAAATAAATTATATTTCAACCAAAATTTACCCCCAATAAATATTTTTTATCTCTATTATATTTTGTTAATTGAGAATTGATACTTCTTTGGCTCAAAAGTCTTGTCCCTTGAAATTATTTTATCTGATAATCTAAAAAATGTGAACCATATATGATAATCCTTAAATACTGTAGGAACTAGAAATGATCATGGTGATCAAAACAAGACTATATACCCATAACACTAACTCCTATTATTATAATAGTTTTTATAAAATATCTAATCAAAATGTGTGTATCCCAGCTAAAGGGATTTTATAAATGGATCCTAAAAGCGTAGTGAAGGTAAAATGAAAAATGATTTTTATGATGATTAAATTTTTTATCAACGAAATAAATTTTAACTAGTTATAATTTATTAAGATATAATTTAAATTATTTATGAATTTGACATTCAAATATCCACTCTAAGTTCTAGGATTCACTATGTAATTATTCAATGGAAAAAATTCATTGATATTTTCATATAAGTATTTCACAATTGATGAGTTATCCATATAATTTGAAAAAAACATCTATATAAATACTCCCACTAAGGTGATATCAATACACTTGGAACCAATATATTTTATCAAATATATCATGTATAAATTTATAATTATTTATTTGATTGTTGATATATATGTTCTATTGGCGTTAGATATTTCATTTCCTAAATATTAATTACAAAATATGATTATTAATTAACATTATTTCCACGTTTTACTTTCATTATTCATGAATCATGTTTTTATTACTCAAAGAAAAAATGAATAATAACCATAGATTCAATTGGGAAGTTCCAAATAATTTTCCTGGTGATACTGAGTTATACAGAGGGTATCCAATGTACATGAAGTTTACACATGTGGACTATAGAAGGATGTGATGAGGAATACAAATAATTCTAAGAATTAATCAAAATGGGGTGAATTTATTCCACACCTTTTGTATATCATCCAAACCAGGCACAAAAAATCATGGATTACACATCATATAGTTGAAATACAAATTCTAGAGTATTCATGTGTTCAAATACACAATATAACACTATGTGAGACTGATATCTTAGAAAAATAGTGAAACAGATGACACTTATCTAGTGTTCATAAAAATTAATTCATTATTTACTACATCTAAAATACAATTCTAGTCAACTAGTAAGTCATTATAATACCCATAATGTGGAACACTCATCATGTTGATGAAGTAAACATCATGTGGTCCAACATAAGAAGAACACGTCGTGTATTTCGGTGGGTTTCATGAATACATGGAAGGTGTTTTGTATGGAGTGTATCATGACCGTAAATGTCAGGAAGTCCAAATGAGGTACATGAATATTCTGTCAGAGTTTATCTCAAAGACATGATATTCATGGTACATCATGTTTATCTCCTATGTTCATTCCATGTATTCTCCCAATAAAGGACATAATATAATTAAATTATATAATTAATTTAATTATTAATACCTAAATGAATTTATTGGAAACAGATTTATTTTACAATGTAGAAAATTATAGAATTATTAAATTATCAATGATTTTTTAATTATATATATATATATTGGATATGTTCATTTATTTTCCATGAATGATTTTCTGATGGATATCTCCGAGATACATCATATTGTCATTAAATGTGAATGGAAATAATTAATTAATTAACAAATCAATGAACTAATTAAAGTAAATTCATCTTAATAATAAATATTGAAGGGAAATATATGTTAACTAGTGTCTGTTTTGTATTTGTTTCTTGTGTATGAAATTTCATGATCTTGACCAAGACCATTGTATGTATTGGTTTCATCTCTCCCTTGGTTATTATGTATGAATTGTGTGTCCTGTAATATATTTCTTAATTATTATTTACCAATACATTGGTTCCCCTCACCTACATGTCAGATATAAATAAATGTAATCAAAAGAGGGTCAAAATGCATGTTAGGGTAGTTAAAAGGGATCAATATAATACCAATATAGGTGATACACAGGTGGATATGTGAGATTTTGTAACTCTTTCTAAGACTGAGACAATGATTTTTTCCGTTAGACATAGGTTGAATAATTTTCCATTAAATAAACAAAAAATTTGATATGTTCATTATTAGGACATTTATTTATCAATTTATTTCACTCTTATGCATTATTTTTTATGGATGTAAGACTGTGAGGACATAAATAAATAAACTAATGAGAAAAAAATGGAATATTAATTGATGGATTATGTGTATATCTTTTATCAAAATCTGGTTAATCACATTTTTAAAATCAACTTAATATTATCTAGACGAGTAAAAGATAAAATAAGAAAAAAATGGATAATAAATAAAATCCCTCAACATAATATAAAGTTATAATTTCTTTCTATTAAATGATTATGAAGGAAAAGGATTGAACTAATTTTTTGATGAACTATCAATGGACACATAATTTTTGTAGGTATTTTATAATATTTATTGTTTCATATAACCATATTAACTCAATAGAATAATCCCTCACTAGACATGATGTTACTTGGAGTAATGTGATGAGTAAATCCATGTCAGATTTTTTTGGATTGAGTAGTAAACTCAACATATAATTGAACTACAAAAACACATTATGAAAATACCTTCCGACCTAAATTCCTTCAAGTGGCTTAACCAACCCTCATTGGGTTAATGTTAAGGTTCATGAAGATACTTTCCAATATAATGTCTATGAAACTAAAAATTTTGAGTTCAATATTTATAGATGTTGGTTCTTGAAAAAATTTATTGATATATAAGAAAATAAAAGTAATTATGTCTCAAATAAATTTTATTCTAATGATGTACAAATAATATTCAATTTTATTATTTTAAAATACTATATAATTCATTAGAAACATTATCTATGCTATTAATTTTAGAGAAGGATCATATCCTTGAAGTCATTAATTTCCCAGAATTGTTAAAATTATTTTTGGTTATGTAACACAATTAATAAAAATTAATTTATATATTATAATATCTAAATGATCCAACCACAAAAAAGGTGAGTGATGAAGAGTTCTCAGTCAGTGATAAATACTCAAGTGACGCTATTCATGTTTACTATTTAAAGTTTTCATATAAGTCTAGTGAAATCTTCATGCTTCTTGAAGGAAAGGATTCTTATAGAATGATCAAGAGTTTTGTTATCCTCTATCTGGAGAGATCTAGATTGAAATGGTTACCAATATTTAAGGGTATCTTTTATAGTAATCATGGAGTGGGTTCTCTACCTAGGCCTCACTTAGTAATCTAAATTTACTATATTGATATTATAGAGGTTATTGGGTTTAAAATTCTTGATGAACTATGCACTAATCTCATCCTTATAATGCTACCACATTTTATCTCTATATTTTATTAATTTTACAATGAAAAACATATGAAAGTATCTCCCATATCATCTCACATTACATTTCTAAGAATAAAAGGACATGATGCATTAAAAACCTTCCATCCATATAGTGAATATATAGAAAGACCAAATGAAAATCTCAAATAGAAATGATGTTTTGAAATTCCTCTGAAAGAAGAAAATAATCATGGGTACATGAAGGGTGAATTATATTGTGTGTTTCACTAGCATTAAACAAGTGTCATTGGAAGAAAAAAACCTCTAGGAATTGAAGCATTTGGAATATTTATGTGCATTTTTTATTTAGTGAAATTTATCAATTTATACAAATTTTTTATTAGATATAGAATATGCTGCTCACATATATATGGAAATATAGAGAACATGTAGATTAAAAATGATTGACAGAGATGAGGTAGATATATTGGAATCCAATGGGGATCAACATTATGTTTTTTCTATGAGGGTCCTCCTCTAATTTTTTTTATTTGATTGATATTGGTTTTAAAAGGTTGATATTTTGTTTCATCAATTACCAAAATAATATTTTTTATCCAGACATTATTTGGATGGATTTATTTTTAATGTAGGGAATAAATGTTTCTTAATTTATAAATATTACATTTTTATGATATGATATATTTAAATAATCCAATATAAATATTATATTACATAATCCAATAATTTTTAATAAAGAATAAAACAAATTCACAGGATTCATACGACACCCCACTCCGGAATAACTATCTAGGTTATGTAAAGTGATATAATTTGAAAAATTACAACATAATCGAAATTTTGATTCGTATGAACTAAAAACACTAGGTCTATGTCATTCATTTCTCATGGAAAAATAACCACAAACTCATTTAATTAAAAAGATGAAGAATCTATATAGCATATTGAATTAGTTTATACTTTTGCGTGTGAAATATTTCAAGTTGATCCAATGTGTGTGTGTTCTCATTCTTTATAACTATTATGATTAACATAAATTGATACAGATATGTCTACATAACGATGTATATGTAGTATTCATTTGAGTGATTCTAATTAAACAAAAAAGTTGCTGAGATCATTTTTTCTAAGAGGATACAATAATATTTCATAGACTATGGTAGGGGATATTTTAATCATAATTTCATTATTTTTTATGGGATCCTAGGATTGTATCCCAACTCACATCTCCTTATACCCAATATTGTAATACTATAAGTGAAATGTGTAACTAAACCTTTTTATACATTCTATGATCAATGATGATTCATATGAGTCAACCGTTATCATTTATGGGGATATTCATCATAAAGAGAAATAGGAATACTAATCCAAGTTCCAATTAATGTGGTATATGTTTTACCATAGTAATTGTTTAATGTATAGAACCCCATGTTATCATATTTACATTTTTTGGGGTTGAGATGAATTTATAGTGTCCTATTAAAGACAAAAACAAGCACCATGAGGCACAAAGTGTATCTTTTTTATGATACCCTATGGAAACAAGTGAATATTATGAATACCACCAATTTAAAAAAAGATATTTTATAAATACATTTTTTATTCCATGTTAGGGATCACATATCTCAATGTGATAGTGGTGCTGATATTAAATTTGATGAAGTATGGGTCAAGGTACACATGATTTATCACATGAAAAAACCCACCAAGCATAATCAAAGAAGATGATTTCGTGACCAAAGTACTATATATGATTATATGAGAGGTTGGAGAACATGAAAAAATTGGTATTATATCCCCTAAATATGGTTACTCATTAGTAATGATAAGAATGATAATGCAACATTAAACTAAGTTATATATAGAATAAATGCTGACAAATGGAAAAAATCCATGAATTATTAAATCTATTCTATGCACTAAAACCATCTATAAATTTTTGTGGCACCTCCATTGTATGTAAATGATAATGTTTGTAAATGTGTATTCAAGAAGAAAACAGAAATGAATGGACATTTATATACTTATATTTAATGATTAATTGTAAAATGGTTTAACTAGAATCAAGGAATGTAAAATAATAAATCCTTTTCACTAGTTTCAAAATTTAAACAATTTATATTTATACATTACAATTTTTTATTACATAGTTGTGATATTTGGATGATGGATTTCAAAAATAAATTCATTACAAGGAACTTTTCATAATATGTATATATGACATGACATAAATTGTTTGTGACACCAAAGGATGTCAACATGGAATCTAAATTTTCATGATCAATCTATGGATTAAACAAAGAATACAGTTCATGGAACATGCAGTTTGATGAAGCCATAAGATTATTAATTTTTATAAATAATTAATTTTGTACTTTTTACTATAAATATTTTAGTTGGAGTGCATTCATTTTCATAATATTATACATTGATGAAATTATACTTATTAGAAAAAAATACTAGTCTCATTATTTGTTAAATCATGGTTGAAAAAATAGTTAATTATGACAGACAATGGTGAGATAACATAAATTATTAGGATCAATATCCATTATGATAAATCCAAGAGGATGTTTATCTAATGGTTATGTAAAATTTTTAGCAATATCCATTAGATATTTCCTATGGAGTAATTTATGTGAGGGATTGTTTGTATTGTCACATGTAGTTTACCATTCATGGAAAATGTGTTCTATGAAGTATGAGTAATAATATTGGATAGAAAGGAATCCACATGAATATGTGATTGGGTTATTCACGTTTTTAATTCTATGTACGAGGAAAGAGGTCTCCAATGACATGAGTGTGATAAGAAGATATGAAGATAACCCGGGAGATCTCTATTAGATGGAATTCAATGAAATAAAAATTTATTTGAGGCATAATAATGATATATTCAGGGTCAGTGGGGAGATAAAAAACTACACATCAGATTATATGCTTATTCAAGTATCCATACAGATCATGATGACTTGAAATCCAAAACATGGCACCTCATCACTCTAAATAGAGTATTTAGGATCATTATGAGATCAACTCATAGGGGTTTTTCCGTATCCTGCTATAGTGTCTTAGTATATTTTCGAGTATGAGGTAGCTAAAGAATCTGTTTGGATATATAACATAGTTTGATCTCTTGACATATTTTATAAAATTAATGACCATATCATATATTATTTTGATAAAACTGTAACAATTTACCTTTCATAGAAGATAAGTTCACCTGTATAAATAAATCATTTAATTATGAATTTTTATCTCGTCATTTATTTTTTTACCCTGAAATATTGTTTGAGTAATCATAATATATGCAAAATAAAACCTGATGGACCCCTAGACTAAATCATTGACTCAATTGAAACATGATCAACAAGTGATGTCTGGAGAACTAAAATTCATAAGTAGAATAAATCTAGTCCATGTGGTTGTATATAATAATTTATTATCTATAACCCATTGATTCAACATTATTTTACTTTTATATTGTTGTATTTGTAAATTAATAAAATATGTTATTATATATTGTTCATTCTTCTACACAAAAATAATAATATAATTTCATAGGGGGTATAACTCATTGAGAAGTTTATAGAATATCCTCAATATGATGAGAACCATGAAATGCTATGATTATATTATTAAATACATTATGGTGGTCAGATAAAATTCTGTGATGGGGAACATAGTATACTATCTTTCAAATATGAGTTCTCATAAGAATATGAGACTCATTCTAATAGAGAATTCACTTGGTAATCTCGATGATATGAGATTATTAGATTATATCTTCCACGATTAATTCCACATGTTTATTTTTTTGGATATTCCTATATTTGAATGGTTGTAATGGTGCATAAAATTTAATAATATCATTAGTTTTTATCATGGATAGTGAAAAAAAAATTCTAATCAAAACTATGATGCCATATGTTCACAGGAAGTTAGTTATGAAGGGTGTATCACTAATTATTTGTTTTTAATGGATAAATCAAGTAATTATATTGCACTATAATAATAATTGATGTTGATATTAGGGAAAATTTATTGTAATGGAACCGTCACATTAAATTCCATTTCCATAATTTAATTATGTGTTTATTTATGGTAATAATAGAAATATGTATCCAGAATATACGTAGATGGAACAATCAAAGAACCTTCCTGACGAGATATTAAGATAGAGGATTATATGAAATAATAAGAATTCATATTTGGTTGCATATGTTGTGAAATTATGTTATTTATCTTGGTATCCTTCACTAAATTCAAAATCTTAATGTTGGCCATTATGAAAACTCGATTAATTCCAATGAGAAAGAATCATAGAGGGTCGCACAATAACTATTTCAATTGATCTTGATTAAATTCTCAAAATATATAATTATTGGAAAAATTATTTTTCCTTTGATAGTGAAATGATGCTATTAATTTTTTATTGACGAATAATATATATGAAATCATTATTCTCTAATTTTAGAATAAAAATAATTATTTAATTTTTTGAATATTTAATTATTATTTATTCATCAGAATAATAATAAAATATTATTTTATGAATAAATAGGTAATTATTATTTTTTTTGTAATTTTTTAAATACATATGATTAAATTGAGGAGACCGATATCATATTTGATGTTAAATATTAATTCAAAATCACGTAAAATAATATTCATCGTCATTATAGTTAGTGAATGTAATAAAATAATTATCTTATTATTACTCTAATGGATATTGTAAGATTTTGTTTATTTGTTTATTTAAGGGTCATTTTTCAATTAAATAATATATCAACCAAAACCCTAACTCTAAAATAATCTTTTTATGTCTATTTAGTAATGTTAATTGATAATTGAGTATTATTGTGCACATAATACTTTTCTATCAAATTATGCTTTCTCCAATCCTCTCAAGAATGAATTGATCAAGTGGCAATCCTTCAACCCATTTGGAACAAGAACTAATGAGGATAAAGAACTTAATACAATAGATCCACCATGTTGTCACCCTACATTCTATAGATGTTTCTCAGAGATCAATGTAGAATAGTTAAATCACAACTAGTGGGATTCATCTGATGGATAATACAATTGAAATGAAGGTAATCTGACAACATTTTTGGGAATGATCTACATATTCGTCAATGAAATATACTAAAACCATGTATCGTTATTTACATGTAATATAAATTATACATTTAATGATCCTTTATAGCATATGATATTATCTATTACAATATTTGATTTAATTTTTTTTCACTGTGTTGACAACTTTCACAATTAATGAATGATACATAAATTCCAAAAAACTATTTATGGTTATGTTCCCATCTAGGAACATCTAATATACCTGAAATCTAAAATATGTACAAAGAATAGACCATTCATAAAAATAGTTTTCAATTTTTGGTTCGATCACAGATGGAAGATATTGGTATTTCTCGTGGAGATTCTATCTAATTTGTGTGGCCAAAAAAATCATTATGTTTATTGTGGTATCAAGAACAAGATCTCATAAGGTTATGATCTATGATATGATATAATTATTTTTTTTATCATTTCATTATCCATGTATTCATACATGGAGTTTCAGAATATCATATTGAGGAAATTGAGTAAATCTTAGATTAGTTTGTGTTAAGGTTAATAAGGCACACTGTAATGTACAGAAAACATGTAGTCTATTACCAGGGTATAATCATCATACTAGTTCATTCACATGTGGTCGGTTTATATTTCATTTTTCGTAGTATATTAGATATCTATATCATATGTTTCAATCTATTTCTCAGGGCAGTATGGAATATACAACTTGTAGTAGGGTTTAGTACCATCATGAAATTCCTTGAATGTGGCTTCATGTTGTTAGTTTATAAACTATTGATATTTAATTGGATACTTGGAAGGTGACTCTATTCAATACAAGGTTAGATAAATACATATAAGAATCATTTTTCGACTTGGGATTATGTAGTTTGAATTAGTTACGTGGTAAATTGAGTGACCATGAGACAAGTTGGATTAAATTTATTTGGTTGCATGACTGACAATGGGGGAAATGATTTGTTGAACCCATTTCTATATTTGAAATTCAATATTCATAGATTGAGAAATATTTTTTATGTGGTATTTTTATAAATTAAAATTATAATGAATTAAAAATATAAAGAAATACATTTTCAAAACAAGATACATTTGTCCCAAAATACATAAATTGATTAGAAAATAGTTAATATAATTTTTCAATCCATTCTTCATTTTATGTATGGATATCCCATAATAATCCTAATTCATTAATTACATCGATTTAGATTGAATTTATGAGTCAAAAAAATTAATTTCATATTTCTTTTAAAAGATACCTCTCACCATCTTTATAAATATTATATTTTTATATGAAACTATTTCATTAAAAAATTAAATTAACTATTATTTTTATGAAATTTTATTCTTAAAATTCATCAGCAGCTCAAAATGTGCTTCTTTATTAGCAACACTATTCAGTGGTGGGAAACAGGTGACAATAATAGGAATTAATATAAAGATCATTTGATTAACCTCTTTCGCAATTTAATTTCATTAGTCCAGAAATTTTCTTCCATTTGTTAATGTATACCTTCAACCAAATAAAAATATAAGCATGATAGTTCGATAATTGCATATAATATAAGAAGAATAAATCATGATACCTATTACATAACTATATATTCAATAATATTTTATAGATTAACAATGGGTAAAAGGTCATATAGGTAAGCACATATGAGGAAGAAATTAATAACCTAGAGTATATCTCTAATGACGATAACTTTTTATATAATATTTTTTGCGTGAAAATGTGTATTTTATTATTTTTTACTAATAATACTATATATTTTTGATAATGATGAAAGTTTAAATTGAAGTGTAACCATCGATTTTTGACATTTATATGATTGTTGGAAAACTATGACCATTTCTCAATATAACCATTGGAAATTATATATTATTGATAATAACTTAAATGTTATAATTAGTGTTATAAATAGAAACGATAATGGGTAGTTAATCCAGAAAGGTGAAATGATTCCCTCAATTAAAATATTGTGTACCATACAAATCCCTTTTTTCAGATTTTAGGAATGATGTAGCAGCATTGGTCATTATAATTTGCCATGACCAAGCTGATCTTTAACAAGATAAGTTTGAAAAAAATCAACTATGCAAGAAGTTAAAGTTCATTTAAATTTCCACGGGGGTAAAGTTAGCCGAGCCGCCCCATGAATCTATCATATTCCCACACCTTTCCCTTAGGTTGAATTTGGGTGTTATAATGAGTTATGTTTCATGGCCCTAGTTTCTTAATGTGTAATTAAATTTTACAAATAAAATTTTCCTTTCATAAATTCAATTTTATGAATAGTTTTTATTAATAAAATTGATTTGGAAATTGATAAATCAAATTTTTGGAAATAAATTTTACTTTTCAAAAAAGATAAAATGAATTTAATTAGATAAGGTATTATGAATAATTATTATTTTAATGAAACATTATGATTAAAACAATATTATTGAAAAGTTAAATGAAAAAATAATGATTTATTTATTTTTTCAAATGATAAAAATTTTACTATACATTTTACTATGAAATTTCTATCAAATATTATTCTTAATAAATAAATATTATTAATTTTAAAAATTAATGTTTTCATAATTTGATAATTAAATTGATAAAATAAGCTTCATTTCTGAAATAGTCACATCAAAATTAGCTTTTGTTGAAATTATTATAATTTTCTAAAATATTTTTTTTGGTGAATGGTATAATTACAGTTTTGTGTTTTCTTTATGTTTATTGACATCATAATTATTTAATATTTAATATAATATTATAGTCAGGTCTTGTAGATTAAAATATAATTATAGACTCGTGTGTCTAATAATATTGGAATATACAATGAAAAATCGAATGATTTTGAATTTACCACTACCCTGGAGTCTAAGAAAATTAATAAACAATTAATCCCATTTTTATATAAATAACCACCCATTTCTCTATTAAATTTCATTCCCAATTTTAAATCCATATATCTATGACACTTTTAACTATTAACTAGTCCTCCCAATGTTCCCTCATTCCCCCAATATCCCAATCATCGTGTTTTAGGAGTTACTCTTCATGGAAATGGAAATCTCAAATTCAATTTACATTTCAAGATATATTTTTTATATGTTATGTATTTAAAATTTTAATAATATACTATTTTATGATTTTTATACCCATCACTTACATTATTAAGAGTCTTTAATGAATGGCATAACCCTTCCACTCCATTTTTAGTGTTTTGTAAAACTGTGTTTTATACTAGTTATGATGTATGATTTTCTTTTTAAAATTTATCTATTTTTCTCAAGAAATTATTTTATATTATTTTGTGACTACCCAAAACAATTTATTTTACCATTTTATTCACCCAGATGTAAAAATGATATATTTTATTCCAGGATTAACAAATATTAAAACTGATTTCCTTTTTAATAAGTTAATAATGACATAAATATATATATTTTAGAACCTTTTTAAAACGTCATGATTTTGATATGAAACCCAATTTTTAATTCCTTAAGGGTTATATCTAAAATTCTTTATTATCTTCTATGTGAATTATATTAATTATTACATATTAAGGGTTCAAACTATAATCCTCAAATGCATTGGGTATATAATTTAATCTATAGATATTATAGGTTTTATGATACCATGGTGAATAACCACAGTGATTTTTATGACACTACTGTGAAAAAACATGTTAATATTATCATGAATATCTAAATAATCTTGTATAAAAATATCCATGTTTCGATTCAGTTTCTTTTATTTGTGATTTACCTCATGTTCTCTTTTTCATTCTATAATGATATTTTTCATGTTCTTATTAAATTTCCCCATGATCACGTAAAAAATGTTTCCCTTGTTTTCCATTACTGGGCCTTCTACTCACCATTTCCTGTGATGTATGTCTCCAAGATATGAGATACAATATATTTACTTAGGATAAACCATGAATAATTAGTTAATGATCAATAGAATAATATTTTATGTTTTATGTATTATGTAACATTTTTCCATGAAAAAAATATGTTAAAGATCTTATGTTTGGTAAAATGAAATTAATGTTATGTAATAAAAATGAAGGATACAATATTTGGAATAATAAATTGTTTAGTTATTTGTGTAAATTCGGATTTTAAAAAATTACAAATAACCCTATGGTAAAATTTAAATATAGTAAAAACAACAAGAAATTTTTGTGAAATATTAATTAAGTGGTTTCTGAAAAATGAAATCCCATTTAAATTTGAATAAGTGGATGTGGATATAGAAATCATTTTATTAGGGATAGAAACTATTAAAATGTGAGTTGGTCCTGAATGGGAATAACCTAGTAAATGATAAAAGGTTTTTTGCACTCTTATTTTGACACTCTCAGTGGATATGTTTGGTTAATCAGTAGCATTTTATAAACCATTTTGAAGGATTTATAAAAAGTTTAATTGTTGTAAATGAATAAAATATTATGTAATAATGATTTATGACAACAAAAGAATTTATAATTATATTATTATTACGTAAAAAATGGTCATCACTGTGTTTTTCTTCTTTTATAAAATGGAATGGAATATGAGAAGATGTGTTATTGGTGAGAGCAACAAACCAGGAACTGGGGATCTTTCAATAGAATCTGGAATAGAAAACATCAAAGAATGATGAACCAAATGACTAGAGTTATGAGAAATAACTAAAATCAAGATGAGGTAATGGATTCACCTTGAATTTAATGACCTTTCATTGATTCCTTTACATGTCAAATACCACATTCCATCTATGTTTCTACTGACCAATTTATTTCTGAACAACTGATATGATATATAGATATTATCTTCCATGTACTCCATTATTTTTATGAATATATTGTGGGCATGATTTTGTACTAATTAGAGGGAGAAGCTAATCATTGGTAGAAATTAGTTGAAAACAGAAATCCATGAGGTGATATTAAAGCTATGGTGTGGGAAGAGTTCAAGAGATCCTTTTCCTAAAAGAATTTCCCCCATTCAATGAAAAAAAATTGAAAGAAATTTACTAGAGAAGAAGAAGAATGTAAATGAATCTATGTGAAACTATGAGATGAATATCCCAAGACATTCACATTACACCTCTATATTTTACATTGATCTTAATATGAAGCATGATAGATAATTCAGTAGAATAATACCCCATCTACTGAAGAATATATACGTCTATGAGTATGAAAACAATTAAGAGATCATAAAGTGTGATATGAATGTTTAACTAGTGTTGGGAGAGACATAGTGGTCCCACATATCGATTGAATAAATGATATATTTAGCACCAAACATTTGGATAATATTTGATCAAGGAATAGGAGGAAATAATGTGAAAGTTTCCACATGCAACAAATGCGGGAAGACGCATACATGGAACTGCATACATGGGAGTGAGAATAATACATGTGTGGAATAGATGGCCATATTTGTAAATACTTTTATTGTGGTATGAACCTGTAAATTATCCACAATAATGAAAATGGAATAGTTGTAGGCCCTACCTGATGTCCAATACATCATGTGTGGATAAGAGGGTCACATTTCCAATCACTGTCCAAAGATAATGTTATTGGAGGGTAATCACAATAATCCATAGAATAGTCCAAGGGAGAAAGTTCATGCTTTTTTATCATGCCAGCTAAAGTTAATTATCCAAATTATGTGGTGTTAGGTACTCTCGTAATTCTCTTAAATCTATCCAGAACATTGTTGGATTATTTCTCTATGTATTCCTTCATTTACTCCATGTTTTAAAGAATATTGAATAAATCCCTAAAGTTATAGAAATAGAACAATCAGTCGAGGAACCTTGAAGAATTATCCAAGAATCAACACTATATAAAAACTATTTTATTTACCTTGTCGAGGGTTATCTCTTCAAAAATCTAATCAACATTCCCATATAGAAATTTGACATTATATTAGAGATGGAATGG
This sequence comes from Viscum album, assembly GCA_963277665.1. NCBI lineage: Eukaryota > Viridiplantae > Streptophyta > Magnoliopsida > Santalales > Viscaceae > Viscum > Viscum album. Next base: position 167,305,571 of record OY728121.1, on the reverse strand, counting down.
ATCTCAATGTATAATTTAAATATAACATATAGAAGTAAGGAAATATCAGTAGTCATAAAGGAAACACCTATAGTTGTTTTCAAAGTTGAGATATCACGAACTGATATTTGTTTAGATGCACCAACCTATCCTTTATTATAAAGATTATTGGTGAATATGAATAATGAAATTGAAGCGTGTGAATATATAATGTTCCTGTCACTCCATAAGTAATTGATGTATTTTCATAGGATTAATATAAACCTCTCTATAAGGGGGAATAGTTTTCCATATAATTGATGCATGTATCCAAGACAATATCAGAGACCCTATATTTAATGGAAATTTTCGAGTCGGGGGATTAAAGAAACAACTACAATGTATTTTGGAGATGTGGATTATCTTCCTAAGTGTGTATCCTTTGGGGTAGATGTTTTCTTTTTAAAATAAGAATGATAGATCAATGTGGAAATGCATTGATTATAGAGATCATAATGGGCTCACCGTGAAGAACATGTTACCACATCCAAGAATTGATGATTTATTTGACTGGATTTATGTGTATTAATTCTTCTCCAAGTCTGATCTCCAATCATGTTATCATCAATTGAGGTTATATTTTTTATATATTCCAGAATATTCCTTTAATTAATGATATTGGAATTATGATTTTGTTGTTACACCCTTTGGGTTGACTAATTCTACTGTTATATTAATGAATTTGAAGAATATATTTTATAAGGACTACATTGATAACTTTTTAGTTCTTTTAATTGAAAATACTATGATAGATTCAAAAATTTGTGAGGATAATAAGGCTCATATAAGGTTATATTGAAACCAATAAGGAAGGTGATGTTGTTTATAATATGAATAAAATGTGAATTTGGGTTATAACAAGTTTCTTTTTTAGGGAACGATGTTATCAATGAAGAAATCTCAATTGATCTTCACCTGACAAAGGATGTGGATGAGTGGCATCATCCAAAAACAGTAATTGAGATTTGTGGTTTCCATGGATTATTTGGGTCTTAAAGGAAGTATATGAAAAAAATCAGGAATTTATAATCAAATAACTAAATTTACTGGAATAAGGACCATGTTAATATGGAAAAAGTAGTGTGAATATAGTTTTGAAGAGGTGAATAAGATAATGGTTATAGAACCCATATTAACACTACCCTATATCGAAGAAGTATTCAATATTTTTAGTGATTCATCTATGAAAGGACTTGAATTCATACACATTCAAAATGGTAAGGTGACAGATTATGAATCTTCATAGTTAAAACCTGATTAGTAGAATTATTCTACTAATGACATTGAGATGTATGAAGTTGTTTTTTCACTAATGATATCGAGGAACTATATTTATGGGGATAAATTTGATATATACAAACACCTCCAATGTTTGCAGAATATTTTCACACTCAACAAATTAAACATGTGATAGAAGAGATTCTTGGATCTTATTAAAGACTATTATTTTTAATTTCATTATCATCCTATAAGGGTAAACAAATTTGATGATGCATTAAGTTGGAAAGGAAAAATTAGTGAAAAAATGATGAGGATTCAAGGAGATCCTTTGTTCAAAGGCATGTTAAAATTTGATTTTGAAATTTTAAGGGATGGAACATCATCAAACCTATACCAATTGATTTCTCAACCATTCATACTAAAAATGATTAAGAAATATCAAAGGGATGAACATTTATTACAGAAGAAGATAGAAGCTGTGGAGAATGAGAAGTTTCCTAAGGTCAATATTGATCAAGAAGATATACAGAAATATTATACAAAGCTATGTTTTCTATATATTTCAGAAATAATGAAGGAGATGATGGATGAATTTCATATCTCTACTTTCTATATACATCCTTCAAGTAGTAAATTTTATTGGGAACTCTATGATCATTATTGGTGAGATAACATGAAAATGGATATTTTCAAATCCACTATATGGTTCCTAGTCTGTCAATAGGTGAAGGCAGTGCGACAAAATCTTAAAGCTATATTAAAACACCTAACCATACCAACATTGTAGTGGGAAAATATCTCAATGGAATTTGTCACTGGTTTCATGAAAACATTAAATTTAAATAATGTGATTTTTTCTTAAAGTGGTGGTCTCACCAAAAATTCCAATTTTATCTCTATTTAGGAAGATGCATCACTTGATCAAAATTCCATGATATATGATAAGGTAGTGGTGAGTATCCATGGACTGACACTTTTGATGATTTCATATCTTGATCTGATGTTTTTAATAAATATTCTAAAGAAGTATTAAATATAATATAAATAATTAATTGAATTTCATTATGGCCTATCACCCACAAACTAATTACCAATCATAAAGGACTATTCAAATGATTGAGGACATGGTGAGAAAATTCTCAATGGGATTTTATGTTGTGAGGGATAAACATCTCCCATTATTTGAGTTCTCATAGAACAATTTATTCCTTTAAAGTACTCAAATGGAACCTTAGGTAGCTATATATGGGAATAAGTCTAGAACTCCAAATTTTTTGGATGAATGAACTGAGTGAATTCTTTTTGAACGTGATCTTGTGCAAGAGAAGACAAAAAAGATTCCTTTCATAAGACAACACCTGAAGGATTCTCAATGTTGGCAGAAGAGATATACAGAAAACTATTTAAGGGAATTGGATTTTTATGTTGGATAGAAATTATTCATTATAATTTCACTTTGTAAGACATTCATGTGTTTCAGGAATAAATGTAAGCTCAGCCCTAGGTATATTGGCCCCTAGGAAATACATGACTTCATAAAAGTAGTGTCATGTTGGATTTCACTTCCTCCAAATCATGAACAAGTTCATGATGTATTCCTTGTATTTATCTAGATGAAATATATGCCTGACACTTTACATGTACTAAATCTTGATGTTGTACAACTGGAAAGTGACGTATCTTATGTGGATCATCTAGTGGAGACTGTGGATCATATAGAAAAGGTTTTATGCAACAAAATACCCACCTTATAAAGGTGTTATAGAGGTACCACAAATATGAATAAACAATGTGGGGGTCTAGTGGAAATAATGAGGAAAAAGTACCCACACCTGTTCTGAACAAAAAAATTGTTTTGAAACTCCAGGGATGTAATTTCATAACGTGGTAAATATGTAATGATGAGATTATTTTGAATAATTTTTTTCCAGATATTATGTGTTAAATTATTTTTCACACAATATAAATATATATATATAAGTATTATATTAGTATAAATTTATCATTTACCATCTAGTTTCTACCAGTATATGACATTTGGAAATTAAATACTCTTTAAAATAATTTTTACGTTATAATTTGTGTTATAAACAAAAATGATAACAATTAATTAATGAAGAAATGAGAAACGATGGACTCAATAAATAGAGTAATGCCATATGAAACCCATGTATCATAGCTTGAGAAGGAGGTAGAGTCACTAATCATAACTGTTGACCAAGCCCATGTTGAGCTCTAACATCTTAATAATGAATGAAATAACCTACGAGATAAGTTCAAATTAGTGTAAATTACATCATGGGTGATGTAAGTTGAGTCACCCCAGGAATTTTTCACCATCACAAACCATACCATTATGTCATATTAAGGTGTTAAATAGGGATATATTTCAATTACCTAATTACATAATGTTTAATTATATTTTTTAAATAATATAATTGTTCCCTAAATTCTATTTTTATGAATATTTTTTCAAAATTAATTTACTTTGAATTTGATAAATTGATTTTTCAAATAGAAGTTATTATTTATAAAAAAAATTATTACTATAAAAAAATATGGTATTATGAATAATACTTATTCTAATTGAATAGTAAGAAAAGAAAATTATATTTAAATTTAAATTTATTTTTATTTTTATTTTTTCATGTGTTAGAAATTTTACTATGCATTTTATTATGAATTTAAATTCATCGATTGTTTTCAATAAAAAATTATTTTTATATTTAAAATTAAATTTATCATACAAAATGAATTAATATGATAATATAAAAATTATTTATTAAATCAGATCTATGAAGTTTTATATGGTGGAATTTTTGGGAATTTTCAAAAATATTCTTTTTTTTAATGAATGAAAAGACTATATATCTGCGTTTTGAGTATATTTAGGGAAATAATAATGATTTAATGTATAATATAAAATTATAGTTTCTTATTTTGGATCAAAATATCATAATACTTGTCCCAATATTCCAATACCATGTTAATAATCCATGGACATTCCCATGGATTTTAATTTACCACTACCTTGGTGTCTATGAAAATTAATATAAAAACCTTTCATTTTGGATATAAATAACCACCCATTTCTATATTATATTTCATTACTCATTCATAATTACTCAATATATGATACTTTTACCTCTTACAGAGTCCTTCCAAGGTGTCCTCATTCCCTAAATGTCCCAATCATAATGTTTTAGGAGTTAGCCATCAAGGAATGAGAAATCTCAACAAATATTTTCATTTCGAGTCCCCTTTTTTATTTGGTAGAATTTCAAATTTCCATAACATGTTTTTATTTCCACTTTATTAGATTAATTAAAATTAATAAGGATATTTTATTAACGGGAACCACTTGTCCCCTCACTTTTTAATGTTTTCTAAAACTATTTTTTATACCTGTTATGTGGTCAGATATTCTTCTAAAATGGTTTATCTTTTATCTCACGAAATTATATTATTTTTTATTAATATCCAAAATGAATTATTTTCTATGGGAATCCACATTGATGTAAAAATTAAAAATATTTTCTGTGATTAACTCACCTTATGCCCTCATACATTTCTCATGGGTAACAATGACATAAAGGTATTGTCTTTAAGCATCCTTTTAAAACATCATGATTTTTTATTTGAAAATTGTTTATTTTATTCTCAATATATTACCTTTGAAATGATTTGTTATGGTCTATATGGTTCCCAGTAATTAATACATATTATGGGTGCTCGATATCACTCTAAAAACATGGGTAAATAATTTAACTTCAATAGATTACAGGGTTTCTGATTACATGGTGAATAACCTACGTAATATTTTATGACACCTTGATGGAAATCGTTTTTTATATTATTAGGAATGACTAAATTAAATATTTTAGAAACATTTTAAGTTATAATTAATGTTATTTTATTTATGATATGTCTCATTTTATCTTTTTCATTCCAGATTGATATTCTCTTTTTTCTTATTAAAATTCCTCAAGAACACATGTCAATTGTTTCCCATTATTTCCTTTAATGAGACTTATTCCCACCCTTTCCATTGATGTATGTCCCCACATCATGATATCAAATAAATATACATAGGATGAACCTTGAAGAATCATATAATGTGGAATAAAATAATTTTTTTAAATTTCATATTTATATTTCTTTTTACCAAAAAATCATATTTAAAATATACTTTGTTTTGTAAAATGTATAGAATGTTATGCAATATAAAAGGAGAGATTCCATAATATCAACATCCAATAAACCCATGGGGAAATTCTAAAAAATGAAAAAAACTAATATGACCTCTCTAAAAATATAGTTGTGGATGGAAACTAGAAGAAGACAATAAAAAGTCATTTTATGTAACACCACAAGCTACCATGGTACACTTCTCTTTGAATAATACATTAGTGTGTGTTGTACGCAACTTCGAGTTCTAACACACACCACAACCAATCAAACTAGCAGTTATGAATATTAATACCCAATTTTTGAAATTTTATAAATTTTATCGTTAAAAATGGACTTCATTTTTGGATTTAGAATATCTAAATTCTCTTAGGGTGATTTTTTTTGTATTTTTTTGAAAACATTCAATTTTTTATGAATAGTGATAAAACACAGAGTTATAGTTTAAAATCAAATATTTAATTAAATAATTATTTAATTTACTTAAATTTAATTATAGTTAAAATAGATACATAATACCTATATATGTTCAATGTAATTCATAGGATTTAGATTAGAATAATTTTAGATATATAAAAATTTTGTTGAACTTTTCGCCGTCTTTTACCCACCTCCTATGAGAATTTGGAAATTCATATAAAACATAATATTACCTCTTCTGTGGGTGGACTTTTGAAAATCTGAGAGACACGGTTAATATCAATGAGTAAAATGTGGTTCAATGAGATGAAAATAATTTGTCGTGAAAAGTAACTTTTTACTTTTATTTACCACGGTTAAAAGTAAATAGGGTAATTAACGGTAAAAATGATATTAATATTACCCTAACACATGTAATAATTATATTGGACAAGTTTTTCTAGACCAAAAAAATCCTTAATAATAAAATATTGTCATTTAGGTCCACTTGGATTAGATTCAGACATTTATTATTATTTAATTCGAAGAAGAGTTAAAAGAGATAAAATCAAATTTTAATAACTAAAATATTTTTAATAGAGGGTTATACATAACATAAATTCGACTATAAATATTCATTAGAAAGCTTAAAACGATTTACTACATAATTTTATTTTATTTATTGTTTTTAGAAATTAAATAATTTAATTTATTTATGACAAAATGGTGATGAAATAATTACCTAATTAATGAAATATTAAAATAATTGATATTATAAATATCAAAATAAATGTAATTGGAGACTTTTAATGAATTAATATAACTTTATAAGTTAATATGTCAAATTATAATTGGTTATATAAATTGTTTTCGAAGTAATAATGATATTCTGAAATTATCAAAAACAAAATACCCAATAGTGTCAAAATTCACATAAAATAGTTTTTAAAACAGATATTATATTATAAATTGATATTCTATTTTTTAAAATCTTGGGTTCTTCCAAAGGACTTATATAATGATAGGTGTATTATTAATCGTCCACATGGGGGTCTCTTGAATGTATATAGTATGTTTATTTACTATTTTATATAAAAATACAAAGAGACATGGTAAATGTCAAACTATTTAACTAATAGTTAAATATAGATGATATGGTTAATATAGTGACCCGAACATGTCTAAAATCTATTGGTTGAATGGATTTTGACCCATCCAAACTTTAAACTTTTAATAATCCACTTTGGATCCATTATAATCTAAATATGAATTTATTATAAAATAATACTTCTAGCTTTTCCAAAGGTGCCCCTCTCCTACCTTATAAAAGGGTACTCCCCCTTCTCTCTAATTTAAACATTCAAATTCTTTTGTCTCAGCCAAACCCTAGCCAAATATTCTTTCAACTTCTCTCAATTCAACCTATATGACTTAGTTTGATCAGAAAGCCATCCTAAGGATCCCTTTCGATCAAATCAAAAGAAAGAACACGAAGAAGAGGTAATGTTTTCACAATCCTCTTTCAAGTTATTTTCTTCTTCAACTTATACATTCTATGTTATTTCCATTATAAAATAAAAATAATGTATCTTTTATATATTGTGATGTTATTATAAATTTGGTACAACCATATTCAGTATTCTATCCATCCTTTGAATGACATGTCACCATACGTGCGTACGTACGGCCTACCGTCTCCACGTCGTGGAGTAATTGTTATTTAGTACATTATTATTTGGATGGCTATAATAATGATGTGTAATTCATTTAATAATAAGTATAACATGATAATTATTCTGTATATATGATATACCATCCAATTATATATGATTTTAATATCAAAATAATGATATTATCGCTCGTACGTACGTACGGACTACCCTCTCTACGAATGGGATGAGATTCATTCCCCATCATATCCATACAAGTATAATTATCATTTTATGATTAAAAATAATATTTACAGATTTGATATCATTATGTATATGAATAAGATACAACCTATCCATAACAAAAACGACATATGTAAAAAACATATAAAAGAAAACGAGTAAGTTAACACCCGAAACGACGATAATACTAAGATATTATTAACAAATCAATGTTAAAAGATCATATATGATATCATATCCTCCAATGGCCCAAAGGCCTTAATTTTTTATTAATATTTATAATCCACCTTTCAAGGGGTGAGGTGGAACCCTTATAAGGCTTGTAGGCGTAAGTATTACATAGCTCGTATGCCTTAGAAGAAATCATTGCCCATAGGCTTCAAGCATTACATACAACCTATACAATCCAACCCTCGACCAAGGAAAAAGTACAAAGTAAGGGGTTTCTTATATCACTTTTAATTCGGTGATATTTCCATTTTTCACCACTTATTTATTGAATGTGGTTTGTGTACTTCCCATGATTGTATAAATTGTGTAATATACATTAATTCATTGATATTTACATCATAACTGTATGATCCTTATTTCATGGGTGTATGTTTTGTACGTTACCAAATCTATAAGGGAATTTGAAATTTCAATTTCCACTCATTCGGATTTATGCATACTTCATTGATTATTTTACTCCCAGATTATGTGTAGAATAACTATTCATTTTCTTATGTGATAATTTCCACTCCCCATTATGTGGATATACTTTTGATACACATAATCACTCTACTGATAAATTCTCAAGTAATCAGTATGAACTTGATAAGAGTAATTTTTACTCAATCTCCATTTGTTGACTTAAACATCCAATTCATTGGTGCAGTTTTTACAAGAATATGTGTTAATTTCCTTTGATTATGTCATTGATTTATACTTAACCTAAGGATACATACTTTATTAGATATTTCATCTCAATTTACATTCCATTGAGACTCTTTTGTTGTTATACACCAAATCACTTTTATATGTTGTATATAATAGTCATTAAAATAGTATATCAACAATTCCTTTAGTCTAATGAAATTACAAAGTTTCTATTACCTCAATTATTTGTAATATATTTTTACTCTTTTGTTTAGAAACTCTAACCAAAGTATCATGTTAAAATGTTTTAAATATTTATTATCCTAAATCAGTCTCATTAATTTCCTTGTTTTAAAAATGGTTTTGAGGATTTATTTATATATACATTAATGTTTTCAAATGAAAATTCCATTTAAAGGTTTCAAATTTGTGTGGGACACTTTGATTCAAATATCTATTTTAAACGGCTTCTTGAAAAATAGTGTGACTTTTAAATGTTTTCATGAAAAAGGGGGATATTTCTCTCAATATTTTGATGATTATTTTCATCTATGTCAATATCCTTCATTATTATCGATTGAGGATAATCTGATACAAAACAATCTTCCATATTTTATTCAATGAGTTCTGTTTGACTGTGGATGTTCTATTTTTATAATATTCATGGTTTGTGGATAAAGTATTGAAATTTCGTATGCTAGTTTTAATATGTTTTTTTTGTTATGTTTCAAACTTTTCATATAAGTAATGCATTGGACTTAGTAAGTGATAGGTGGATCCCGCTATAGCTCCTCGATGCATTGGTAGGTCTCATTAGACAAACTAGTGTCCTGACACAAGTCCTTGACAAAATCTTATTTGTAGTCTTGACACGAGGCCTTGACTATGTGGTTATAATAGTCAGGAATTATGCATTCCATCATTATGAATGTTGTTTTTGATATTTCATGTGGTTATTAGACTAGTAGAATATCCATGTGAATATGTAAATGGAATTATTTAATTTTATCTTTTCCATATTATGTTGAAGATCAGGTTTAAAAGGCTTTTGTTTTATTTAAACATTTCCTTAAATGTTTAAGCTTATTTATGAAAGTTACCGCTATATTGTAATCCTTAATGAGCATCTGAGATCACCTCTTTCAATGTTTTATTTTTCCCAAGATTTGAATAAGTAATTTATGAATGACCTGAAGGGATAGTATGAGAGGATATGATGAAGAGATGTTGTTGTAGTTTTTTTACTTTATGGTTTAATGTAAGACTAATGAATATATCTAGTGTTTCCTAGACTACTAAACTAATAGGTATTTTGATACTTAATCTTTTGTGATCATTATAGTGTTATCTAATAATGCACCAACTCTATTTAACTGTGGTCGGGGGGTTACAGTTGGTATCAGAGAAATTTATTACAAACCATGGAAACTAGATTTAGATAAACTCTGATTAGAGTACATAGCCCTAAGATATAATTTGAGGATTAGCATAGAATAACTTCATGGAATTTTGGTACTGTATAGATTTTGTTAGTTTTCCAAGAAATACAACTCTGTCTGGATACGAGCAGGTAGAGGTGGCCCTAGCACAGATGTACCTAGGGGTAAAACCTGAAAACACCTCTTTGAGCTAGACTCGAACATGAACTGGTTCATGACAATGGTCCTTGTTGTACTCTTGGGTACGACACTCCCATAGGATAAGCTTAGGATAATTTACATTTTAATTACAAACCAATTTGATATTTTTAATATAAGATAAGAATATATGAGCTTGGTTAATCTTAATGTGTTTCAAATTGAGAATATGGTGTCATGAAATTTTCAAAATGATTCTATGACTACTATTACTCACATAATGCTTTCGGGTTTTAGTCAATGGCTGGAGTCCAAAGAAGTCATAGTAACTTTGAGAATGATTTACATGGTGGGAATAGTGGTGTAAATGAGAAACAAAATGGAATGGTGATAGGCGTAAATAATATCATTTCATGCCAAATCAGTTTTCCAAAAATATGATCAACAACATATATATTATCCATCTCATGGACTCAACAAAGAAGATAAAGGTGATGAATGAAAAGATCTCCAGAAGTGGAGACCATGGAGAAAAGATTCCTAAATTTTTTTCATGCAGGAAATGTGGAAGGAGACACTCATGAATGTGTCTCAATGGAACAAATAAATGCTTTACGTGGGGGAAATAAGGGCATAAATTGATTAATTTTTGATGAAAAATGAATAGTATTATGGAAGAAAATAAAAATTGTCCCAAAATCCATTTACTATCTTTTGACATAAATGTAGGGGACCTGGAAATTACCCAAGTTAATTATCTATTCAATAGGATATATTATTGGTCAAAGAAGAAGCTATATGGAAATAAATGGTTGGAGGAATGTTTAAAAGTATTTGTTCACCTTGTTGATTGGATTACTTTGGAATAATTTACTATTGTATTTGTAACCCCACAGTTTTCCATGTGAGAATGATATTTGAGGAAGACATATCTTTTCCCTTGTGGAAATAGTTATAAATAACCATTTGGTTTTATATGATCATTGGGTTTGAGGAAATTACATGTTATTATATTTTGGGATGAAAATTGAAGATACGAGATAACATTTCTGATTAAAATTATGTTATTGTTATTTTTAGGAATTTATCTCATTTTGGTAATTTTTTAAAATATTGTTTTTGAAAAAGTACAACACACTTACCACGTGAGAACCTGTCGTGTTAGTCAAAGCTATGGGAAATCTAACCCACAAACGATGTGTGATTGAGATTTATCACCTACCACTGGACTATATGATGTCCCTAGTTAGTGTGACTAATTATTTTTAGTTAAATGATTTTATTGATAAAAAATAAGTTGATTTGGGTTCTTATGTCTTATCAAATGAATACCCATAGTATAGGAAAATGATTTGTTTATTAAGTGATAAATGTTATTTCGGAAGATGTTCTATTTGTTGGGAACATTATATGCCAAAGGAAACTAGAATACTATGGGATTTCATTTGAGGACTAATGGTGAATTTTAGTCTATATTTTTATTGTTGATTTATAGTGATTTGGGTTATTTGTGGAAATGATTAACCTATAATAGAGAATATGTGATTAGGTTATTTACTTTTAAGTATGTGACTTTAAGAGTAGTTGATTTCATTTGGAGATAAAATTTAATGTGGAAGACTACATAACCAAATTATTCTATGTCTTGGGTTTCAATATTAGTTTGGATTATATTGAATGATTTTTAGAAATATTGTTTATTGAATGGAATTTATTTAACTTTGGGGTATTGTTGGTTTAATTTTAGAAATTAAGATTAGTGTTTATTTCCTTAAAGGAATATCCTTTTGGGGGATCATCAAGTCTTGTACTAACCGTTTGGGTTTTTATTAATCTCTAAAGGCAAGGTAAATATATTGTTTACCCTTCAAGGATCATGTGATTCTATAGAACATTATTCTAGATCATCCATTGTGACCAATTGTTCTTGAATACTCATCATTAAATAAAATGAGATAGTGGTGAGAAATTATCAAAGAATGAAACTCTACATAAATTTTAAGTATATCTATTTATTTTCATAGTCAAACTCGTAAATGAATTCCTCGACTTTATGTAATGTAACTTAAAAAAAATGTTGTCCGTATACACTTCCTACTCGGAAACTAATGACCGTTTTCCCTTCAAAAGTTGGTGGCTTTCATGTTGTTAGCTTTATCCTGATCATTTTTTCTACCCCTCTTCATCAAAACATGACACTTAGTTTATCTTCCATATCCATTTTTTCATACATGAAATCATAATATGAGTTATCTTGGGTGACCTTTGTACTTCTCTTTCTTTCTTTTAAGGTGATACTTTTATTTTCTCTTTTTATGATGTGGGACTTTCCATTATATTTCCAATCCCAAATTTAAATATTTCGAGGACGAAATTATTTGAAGGAGGGGAGAATTCAACACCCCAAGCTTCCACTATACGCTTCTCTTTGAATACTTCTGTAGAGTGTGGTGTACGGAACTTTGAGTTCTAACACACACCGCAAACAATCAAAGTAGCCGTTATGAATAGAAATACCAACTTTTTGAAATTTTATAAATTTTATATTTCAAAATGAATAAAATTTTTGGATTCAGAATATTGAAATTTGCTTAGGGTGAATTTTTGATATTTTTCTGAAAACATTCAATTTTTGATGAATAGTGAAAAAACACTGAGATATAGTTTTAAACGAAATTTTTTTAAATAATTGTTTATTTTATTTTAATTTAATTGAGGAAAAAATAGATACATAATACCTATATAAGTTAAATGTAATTCATTGGATTTAGATTAGAATTTTTATATATATATAAAAATTTTATTGAACTTTTCACCGTCTTTTACCAACCTCCTAGGAGAATTAGGCAATTCACATAAAACCTAATTTTACCGCTTCTATAAGAGGAATTTCGAAAATCTGAGAGACAAGGTTAATATCAAGGAGTGAAATGTGGTTTAATGAGATGAAAATAATTTTTGGTAAATAGTAACTATTTACTTTTATTTTCCACTGTCAAAAGTAAATAGGGTAATTAAGGGTAAAAATGATATTAAAATTACCCTAACACAAGTCCTAATTCTAATGGAAAAGTGTATATCATCCAAAAACAACCATAGGAACAAAATATTGTCATTTAGGTCTAGTTGGATTAGATTAGGAAATTTATTATTATTTAATTCAAAGAAGAGTTAAAAGAGATAATATCAATGTTTAATAACTAAATCATTTTTAATATAGGGTTATACATAAGATAAATTCGATTCTAAATATTCATTATAAATATAAAATGATTTCCTACATAATGGTATTTTATTTATAATATTTATACATTAAATATTTTAATTTATTTAGGACACAATGGTTATGGAGTAATTACCTAATTAATGAAATATTAAAATAATTGATATTATAAATATCCAAATAAATGTAATTTTATAATTTTTATGAATTCCCAAAAAATTATAGGTAAATATGACCTATTAGGATTGGTTATATAAATTTATTTCGATGTAATAATTCTGTTATGAAATTATCAAAAACAAAATACCCAATAGTGTCAAAATTGACATAAAATAGTTTAAAAAATATAATATATAATTAATTGATATTCTGTTACTAAAAATCTATGGATCTTCCAAATAAATAATATAATGATAGTTGTATCATTAATGGACCACTTGGGGTCTCTTGGAGTTATATAGTATTTTTATTAACTATATAATATAAAAATAAAAAGAGACATGGTAAATGTCAATCAAATTAACTACGAGTTAAATATAGATGATATGGTTAATATAGTGACCCAAACCTATATTAAATCTATTGGTTGAAATTATTTTGACCCATTATCACCCTAAACATTAAATGATACACTTTTGACCCAGTACAATTCGAATATGAATTTATTATAAAATAATATTTCTTATCTTTTCCAAAGGTGCCCCTCACCCCTCTTATAAAAGGGTACCCCCCTTCTCTCTAATATAAACCTTCAATGTCTTTTGGATCGGCCAACCCCTGCCCTATACTTTTCTAAGCTTCCCTCCGTTCAACCTAGATGGTTTAGTTTGATCAGAAAGCCAACCTAAGGGGCCCTTTTGACCAAATCAAAAAGAATTACATGAAAAAAGAGGTAATGTTTTCACAAACCTCTTTCATGTTCCTTTCTTCTTTAAATTATTTTTTCTTTGTTATTTATATAATAAAATAAAAAATCCGTTATATTTTATATAATGTGATGTTATATCATATATGGTATAACCATATTCAGTCTTCTATCTATCCTTTGAAAGACATGACACCATATGTGTGTATGTACGGCCTACCTTCTCCACGTCATGGTGTAATTGTTATTCAATACATTATTATTTGGATGGGTCTAATTATGAAGTGTAATTAAAGTAAATAATAATTATAACATGTTAATTATTCTGTATATATGATATAACATCCAATTATATATTTTTTTAATACCAAAAGAATGATATTATCACTCGTGCGTACGTACGGACTACCTTCTCCACGAACGGGGTGAGATTCATTCCCCATCGTATCCATACAAGTCTAATTATAATTTTACGATTAAAAATAAATTTTAAGGACATTATATAATTATTTATTTTAATATGATACAACCTATCCATAACAAACATGTCTTATTTAACAAAACATATAAAAGAAAACGAGTAAGATAACACCCGAAACAACGATAATACTAAGATATTATTAACAAAGCAAGGTTGAAAGATCATATATGATATCATATTAATGTATATGATTATTGAGTAATTCAATAATAATAATTTCACCATTGTACAAGAGGATAACCTACCCTCGACAAAGGAACAAGTACAATGTAAGGGGATTCTTATCTCTCTTTTAATTCCGTGAGATTTCCATTGTTCACCACTTATTTATTTCATGTAATGTGTGTACTTCCCATGATTTTATTCTATGTGTAATATAATTTAATTCATGTATATTTACATCATCATTGTATGATCCTTCTATCATGGGTGTATGTTTCGTAAGTTACTAAATCAATAAGGGAATTTGAAATATCAATTTCCACTCATTCAGCTTTATGCATAATTCATTGATTATTTTACTCCAAGATTATGTGTGGAATAACTATTCATTTGATTATGTAATTATTTCCTCTCCCCTTTCTGGGGATATACTTTTGATACACATAATCAATCCATTGATTAATTATGATGTCATCGGTATGAACATGATAATAGTAATTTTTACTCAATCTCCATTTGATTAGTTAAACATCCAATTCATTGGTGTTCTTTTTACAAGAATATGTGTGAATGTCCATTGATTGTTTTAGACTAAATATCCAATCATATTTAATGTATTTATATTTTTCACACATAATTATGTTATTGATTTATCCTTAACCTAAGGATTCGACCTTTATCAGAGATTTCTTCTCAATTTATATTCCATTGATACTCCTTCGTTATTATACAACAAATAACTTTTATATAAGGTATATAATGTACTTTGACATAGTATATAATGAATCCCATTTTTATCATGATATTAAAAAGTTTTATTACCTAAATTATAGGTATTCAAGTGTCTCTCTTTTGGTTAGGAACTCTAACTAAAATATCATTTTAAAATGCTTTAAAGAATTATTATTCTAAATCATTCTCATTAAAGTCCATGTTTTAAAAATGTTCTTAAGGATTTATTTATTTGGAAATTAAATTTTTAAAAAAAAATCCTTTTAAAATATTCAAAGTGGAATGAGACACTTTGATTCATAAATCTATTTTAAAAGGCTTCTTGACAAATAGTGTGACTTTTAAATGTTTTCAAGAAAAAGGGGGATATTTATCTCAACAGTTTCATGATTATTTTCATCTATGTCATTATCCTTCATTATTCTCGATTGAGGTTAATCTGATAAAATACAATCTTACATATTGTATCGAATGAGTTATGATTGACTATGGAAGTGATATTTTTATACCATTCATGGTTTGTGGATAAATTATTGACATTTCGTATGCTAGTTTTAATATGACTTTTTATGTTATGTTTCAAACTTTTCATATGAGAAATTCATTGGAATTCGTATGTGAATGGTGGATCCCTCTATGGCTCATCGATGCATCAGTAGGTCTCATTAGACAAACTAGTGTATTGGAACAAGGCCTTGACAAAATCTTATTTGTAGTCTTGGCACGAGGCCTTGACTATGTGGTTATGATAGTCTGGCATTATGCATTCCATCATTAATAAATTGGTTATTGATATTTCATGTGGTTATTCGACTAGTAGAATATCCATTTGAATAAGTAAATGGAATTATTTCATTTTATCTTTGCAATATTATGCTGAAGTTCAAATTTAAAAGTCTTTTGTTTTAGTTATACATTTCTATAAATTTTTATACTTATTTATTAATGTTACCACTATATTATTATCCTTACTAAGCATCTGAGATCACCCCATTCAGTGTTTTATTTTTCCCAGGATGTGAAGAAGTAATTTTTGAATATACTGCAGGAATAGTATGAGGGGATATGAAGAAAAGATATTGTTGGAGTTTTTTTACATTATGAGGTAATGTAAGAATTAGGAATATATCTAATATTTAAATGAATACGAAACTAATCGGTCATTCAAGACTTGATCTTTTGTGATCATTCCAATGTTATGAAATTAGGCACCGACTCTGGGTAACTAGAGTCAGGGCATTACATTTTAAATCATTAAGTGGTTCATCTCTTCATGATTAGGGATAATTCTTATTAAAGGGTGGTAAAAGGTTCTAAATGATATGTATCTAGTATTAACACCCCCAATAATAGTCACATATAGTTAATCGGTATTTTATTAAATTATAATCCAAAAACCTGATATTAGATTCCTCAGATCATGTTTTAGTTGTACTTAGGAGACTAGATTCATACATATTACATTAATTCCTGATAAATTAAAACATTTGATTAATAAAAATTATTCCATAGTGATATACATTGTCATATCATAGATAGTATTTCATATAATTACTTAGGGAAATTGGAAGAAAAAGTAAAGTGCTAAAATCATCTGTAAGGGATAGTGTATAGTGGAAGATAATATAGAATAATTAATGTGTTGGATCCAAGGGTTTGGAAAATAGAAAATGGTGGTTATTTTCTCCTTCTTTTTCAATCATCATTGGTTTTATCATTGATTATTGTAGAAATGAGATCTTGTGGTGCATGTGTCTTCATTGTTGAAGGTGGTGTAGTTTCTAAGGGATTTCAAAATTTAGGGGGTTCCAAAATTAGGGAATGGGGAATTTTCCATATAGTTATTGATTTTCATGTATATAGAATAGATGTGTTAAAGGGTTAATGATTTCCCAAGAGTTGAGAACAAATGGGTATTCAGGGCTACCTCATCTGAATACCTCTAAGTAAATTTTATCATGTATGTCATAAAGTTGTGTGAAAATAAATGTTCTGTGAACCCAAAAAATACATATGGATATGGGTGGTAAATGAGAAGTCAAATGATTGATGTTAAAAACCCCAGAAGTTATGTATGTGGTTCATGGTTCACAATACAATTCAATAAAAGGTATGTTATGTATAAAATTAGGTGGGTATCTCCATTATAATCCATGTCTCCCTAAATGTATATTTGGTAGCTTTTCATCATGAAAGAGTAGTGATAGGTAGAGGTGTGTGAAAAATGTATCTTTTAACTATTAAGACCTAGATATTTTCATTAAAACTGAGATGATGTGCAATAAAAGTAGTGTTTTATGAAAGAATTTTTTTTGGAAAAAAATTATGTTAGACAAGAAAGTATAATGTTCAATAAAAAATGGGTTCTACATGAAACTAACAATTTGTAAAAAAATTAGGTGTTCCACGGAACTACAATAGCTGAAATAATTTCCATGAGTTCCTTGAATAGTATGTTTCAAACAACTATTTTATGTATAATGTGTATTCAAGAGAATTAGTTCCTATGAATGATGAAGTCATAGTCTCCTTCTAATAAAGTACCAAGAATTATGTGTCCTGTTTTTTGATGTGAACATCATGTTGAAATATTGAGGAATACTTTACCCAAGGTAGTGAGAAATGGGGGTGTTGATGGAAGTGATCTTAGGGAGGCAATGTGATATACCCAAAATTCTACTAACGAAATTATGACTGACATAGAGTGATCGAGTATAATCTATGTTAGTCCATAATATGTACTAAAGCATACTAGAATTAGTTTTGGAAAAACACTATTGATGTATTCTCCAGAGACTATATTGTAGTGGTGAACTAGGTAAAACTAATATTTTTTATTAGACATCATTATATGGGAATTTAATAATTCACAATTCCATCAGGGAGTTTTAAAAAGCTCATACCAGAGTAGGGAAAAGATCAGTCTCATTTCTAGAAAAACATAACACCCAAATTCACCCTTTCAATCAAAGGGTGTACTTAGGTCTTATAGGTGGTATAATAGGGTAATGTTTATATTTGATAACTCTTTCATCTATAGTTTTTTTCATGTATAATTTAGTGAATGTTAGGTGAGTTCTCCATTTAATGGAAAAAAATTCTAGATCAGGACGAATATAACAAGATTATATATTTGATCTCATGTGATGGATGTTCTCTATGCTAAATTTGAAGTGATTCTATTCAATGATTTGACTGAACTTTTTTTTACTAAAGTCAACAGTAAAGTTATTTATAAAGATGAAAAAGATAAAAATTCCTTATTTATATAATTATGTAACAAAATAAGTTTAATATTTCTGAGTTTCACTATAGCCGTGTCCATATGGGAGAAAATGTAAAAAAATTTTGAATG
Source organism: Viscum album (assembly GCA_963277665.1). Classification (NCBI taxonomy): domain Eukaryota; kingdom Viridiplantae; phylum Streptophyta; class Magnoliopsida; order Santalales; family Viscaceae; genus Viscum; species Viscum album. The sequence continues at coordinate 167,286,600 of OY728121.1, read as the reverse complement.
TGATAATAATGTGAAGGGGGAAATCATTATGTTTTGAAAAAATTATTCAATGATCAAAAAATAAATCCATATGAAAATGTATTTAGTTTTTAATCACATAACATATGATATTAGAGATATTTGTGGGATATGGGTAATAAATTAAGGACATTGACAACGTAAAGAATATATTGAGAATGCAACCTCCTCTATACAATAAAAAAGTGTTATCCCACGAAGAATGAGATCTCCCTAAGAATTATCATGAGGAACTTCTATATATAATTGTTTCATATGAAATAAGAATCATACCTAACAGGGAATCAATATGAGTAATTAAGGAATTGGAATTAAAATCCATAACATAAATTTAGATTTATATATTTAGTGATGATGGAGTCAATGTGGATGAAAAACCTTTTTCTCTTTTTTAGAAAAAAAATGATGAGTAGTAAATGGATATTTGAAGGTCATATTCCTTTAGATTGTTTAACAACTTATAATGTAGGGCACATAGATGTTTATTTCTTGAGTAGATTAAATAATGTAAAAAAGTGAAGGAGAAAAAAACAGAGGCCTCATAAAAGGTTCCCAAAAAATGATTATTCATATCCAGAATAAAATTACAGTGAAAACTCATCATATGAAAATTAGTAAAACATGCTAATGTATTTTTAGAGGATGTAGAGACAAATATATAAATATAATATTACATATTCCATGATCGATATAATTTAATTAGTAGTACCTAAGAAATATGAAGAGTAAAATGGAAATGGTGTTGTATATATCAAAGAGGAAGTTTAGGGTTTTCATGATGAGCGTAAAAATTGATGAATGAAAAAAAAATAATGATGGGATATTTGTTTAAATATTCATATGAGTATGTGGATCATGATGAAGCAGACATTGATTATCTACAAGGAGAGGTAGAACATCATTTGAAAATTCTTGAAATATTGGAAGAGGCTTTAGAGTATCAAAACGGATTGAAGATTAGGAAAAAGTCATGAATTATCTTACATAGAGGCTAGATAAATATGATATGATAGTTGAGTGCCTTGAAGAAGAAATTTTTTATTTAATGGTTAACTAAAAACAGAATATAAATTAAATGGGATTGAAGAATAAATTATTGTTTGGATGGAATTAAGGTGAAGGGATTTTAGAATGAGTTAGATATTTTAACGAAGGATTAGAGAAAGATTTAAATGATCTATGATCTAAATTAATCTGAATAGGTGTAATTTGTTGTGGAAAAGAGATATAAAAGGAAGAAAATTGGATGATACAATGAAAAGGTACATAGAAAGTTGGTCATATCACAATGTAATTGGATTTCCAAATAAAAACAGCTACAAACCAAATAGATATTAGAGGTAGAAATAATCCACAATTGTTCAAAGAGTATTATCAGTCAATTACCTATAAAAAATACGTGTAAAAGTGATGTAATAGTTTGAGAGTATATTTCCTCTGTTAAAATGTCAATTCTATGGATTTATGGTCCATATCATTACCAAATATTAATAGTAAAGGATATATCTAAATGGGGAATCACCTAGAAGTCAATAATGGAGAATGAGACCATATCCTTCATCATATAGAAGAAATGATTTCTATGTATATTTTTTCCACTGATCAAACTTTTGTTTTAAATGTATTCATTGAAAAAAAGTAGAAATGTGCAAACAATAACTAAAAAACTCTATGATAAGTCAATACTGGACAAATAATTAGAATTACCCTTGATAATTTGTATTCTCCACAAGAAGAGGAATGTGATTATGATTCAACCATTCACGTTGAATTGATTTTATAGATTCGACCTTTTTCTACTACTCAATTAGGAATATCATGTATGTAATAGTAGAATATTTATAAATCCAAAGAGTATGAACACACCCAAAAATTTATAAAAAGCTATATTACCTAGATTCATAAAAGAGAAAACTTATCCCAAATGGAAAAAAAATAAAATTTGTTGAATATGTACAAAAATGGTGGATGGAAAATTGATTTTTTGGGATGTTGGTTCCTTAACTATAAAAGGAATTGAAAATATAGAAATAGAAAATTATGAAAGAATGAAAATAGAAATACTTGATGTTGATGTCTTTTGTAACACTCTCTGAAGTGTGAATTTACTTTGTGACATTATAATAGTGGATAAATTTAATCATAATAGGATCACCATGAAATGAAATACATGTACTTCTACCATTAATGTATGTGAGACAAATTGTAATTTATACTGGGTAGATAGTAAAGAGAACACAAGTATATTAAAAATTGAAGAGTAAAAAACATATGGAATTGGTTGTTAGGTAACATTAGTCAATTGAGCATTGAAAAATTATCTAAGATAAATTATATTTAAAAAATTCACAATATGGTCATGATCTAGATGATAAATGTGATTCTTACACACAATGTAGGATTGTCCATAATTCTTATCATCAATGGAATAAAAGGGCATAAAATTTGTTCTATCTCATCCACAAATATGTTTGTTGTACAATAAATGTAATTGGAACATATTGATAGAGTGACTTCATTATTTTGTTTAAGATTATATTATATTATAATTAGTGATGTTTATTAAGTGAAAATGGTAAATGATTGAACGTATGAAGAGATATCAATAAAAATATGAGAATCAAACTAGTCATAAAATCAAGATATTAAGATATGGAAATGTAATAGAATAAAAATACATTGAATATGAAAACTACCTACAAATACATGGTATCATGAATGAATTTTCTTCATTGAAAACCCCTCATAAAAAAGTGGTCTTTGTTTATAGAAATTGATAGGCTAAAAACATGACCGAAAATATGCTTATTGAGGGTTGTGTTTCTCAGCATTACTCAAAAGTGGTTGTTCAAGATGAGGTTTATAAACAAAATTTACCATGTCTATGTATATAAGATTACATGCCAAAATATCAGATTTGTAATATAAGGAACCCCTCATAATATTATTTTCGTAATTGGGATGTAAATTATTCATTCTAAACAGAGAATGAAATCAAGGAATGTATGATGATGTTGAAGAGGAGGTAATGTTCTATGGATACTCTAATAAAGATTTATTCATAAAAATTATACAATAATCAAGGTAAAATATTTATTAGGTAAATCATTTCAAGATTATTGAGGATAAAAAATGAATAACTCGAGGAGCTTATATGCTGATAAGATTGATGATGAGGAAGAAAGTGGAAAAGGGGAGGCTAAAAATAAAAATCATTATTCTTTTCCCAACAATAAGTTGTCTCAAAATTATGATGATTCCTAATTATATGTTGAAGATAAAAACATTAACGAAGAAACTCTACCATGACCGTATAAGTGAAATATAAGATCATAAGTAGATCAATCCAACATTATTAGTGATTAGACACCACCTATAAGGAAAATTGGAATACAGAATGAATCACATTTTTTACTATTATTAGTTATGGAACCAACCTATTTTTATGATTCTATAATGAGAGAATCATGGGTTAAGTCCATGAATGAAGAACTAGATAAAATTTTAAAAAAATTGAACTTGGGATCATATGAATAGACAAGATAATCACAATGTGATTGGAAAAAAATGCATCCTCAATGAATATAATGTGTTGAGAAATATAATATTAAATAATAAATTCCAACCATTTAAAGGCTATGAATACATTTAAGGAATTCATGATGAAAAGAAATTTTCTCTTGTAGATTTACTAGAGTTTATTTGGATGTTTCGATAAATGAAGATTCTAATAGGGTACAAAGTTAATCAAATGGGTGTTAATACACCATTGTTAAATGGTATTATTAAATAATTAGTCATCATTGAACAACTAGTTGTATTTATGGTTCCAAATTATGAAACTATTTTTTTAGATAAAAAATTCTCTTTATTATCTAATGAAAAACCCATAAGAATGGTATTCTTGACTAGATTCTTATTTGAAGAGAATATAATTTAAAAGGGGATGTTTTGAACATAATATATATTCATAGAATACATATAAAGATCGATTTATGGTTATTTTGTGTTTGTATTATAATATATTTTGTGCAATAATGAATTGATAAGTGGAATAATTTTCTAATCACATGAAATCATAATTTTAAATCTTTATAATTGCTGAACCCAAATTATTTTTTGGGTTATAGATGATTAAAAATAAATAATACAATTTATTTTTTTAGTAAAAGTATGCTAGATATCTTTTGAATAAATTCAAAAACAATGACTCCAAAAAAATTTCATGTTTGATTGTAGTCTATAAAAATCCTAGAAAGTAGGATAATGGGAAATATTTCAATCCCAAATTATACATGAGGATCATTAGAAGAATATTATATTTGATTGCATCATTACTAAATACTATCATTTCAACATGTTCAGTGGATCTCATTACTATTAATATGATGTGAGATATGTTTTTAGAAATTAAAATAATAATCAGATATATTCATAGTACATTGAACATTCGATTATGCCTTACACAAGAAGAGGTAACAAATTGTATGAATTTTGCAATGTTTAATGGGATAGTGATGTGGAAGATCGAATGAACCAATGTTTGGTTGAATTCATTATGAGAAACCAAGGTGTGGAATGGTAGGGAAATAAATAAGAAATCATTTCTCTTAGTATAAATGATTTAGAGTATATATATATGAAAAATGCATGAACTCACCTATTATATATGAAGAAACAACATTTTGATATTTTGATGATGTAAAATAACAAATGGTAATAAATTTATACAATAATATTATAATTGATCATATAAATAATATGGGACAACACTATCCTAAAAAACAAATTATGATTTGATATCACTTAATTAATGAAACTAATGAATAATGTGTCATTAAAATGGGTCATGTTTGAACTAATGATCTAGTGGACGTCATCCAAACCAATCCATTGGTAGTACCAAATTTTTTGGAAACATCATGTGAACCTTATTGTTCATCAACCACCCATTGTGTGAGTAGGTAATAGTTTATCGCCTCTCCTAATGTTTGCTAAATATATTAATCAATTTTTGGATATGATGTTGGTATCAAGGGGAGATATGATCCATGAAATTTTTTACCCCTAAAGAAAAAACATAAATCATTTTGGTTTTATTTTGTAATGAGTCTAATGGTTAAATTCATTGGAATGTAAATTTTTAGAGTTTTGAAAGACATCATTGAATGAGTTTTCATGATAGAATTGAAGAGGTTTATAGGATTGGTAGATGGACTATTATGGAATTAATTTCACTCTAGATACTATTTTTTATACAATAAGATCTTGTCACATACACACAGTGTTATAAATGAGTTACATCTTGTATATCATGGTATTTTTCACAAGGATGGTTTATTATTTAATTTCTCAACATATTTCCAATTATCCCAAATGGGGATATTATCGGATAAAAGTGTTTTCTCAACTAGAAAAGATTATATTTTCTATTTATTTCAATCAACATTGTTTTAATCAATGAGTTTTCTATCCATGTGATCATGTGATGTAAGGTGATTCAGTGTTTAAGGTGAAACAATTTTATAGTGTTTTCTAAATTTTTGGGGTCTAAAATTTAGAGGAAGGAGAATTTCATTTTTTGAAAAATAATGGTTTCCATAAAAACACAATATTTTAACAAAATAGTGATGTATTTCTATATAGTTTTTCTCAAATGAGTTATTAATGCCACCTCATCAATGTATGGGTATGGAATGGCCTTTGAAAAAATTCATGAATTTGCAGAAAATAAATGTTGTGTGAAGTTGTAAAATATTGATGGAGTTTCATGATAAAGGATATGTGAAAACATTGATGTTCAGTGAACCTAGAAATTTCATTTAATGTTGATGGAACATAATGAAATTGAGTTGAGGTTAATAGGTTTCTACTAATAAGAGGTAACCCCATTAATAAAATATGGCACATGAAACAAATATTTGGAACATATTCTTCATAAAAGAGTTTCAAGATTTAGATTTTTGTTGATAATGTAACTTGTGTTTATAAATACCATGAAATTTTCACAAACAATTGAGATGATTTAGGAAAAACAAGGTACTATGAAAAAATTAAAAGTTGAATAAAAATTGAGGAAATTTTAAAAATTCCAAAGTTTCATAGAAATTGGGGAGTTATGTGAAAATAAAATGTATATTGAAAAGTGATTTGTTGTGAGAATGTACAAATGTTTTGTGGATTTTCATTGGTTATGTGGATAGAAGTTTTTGGACGACTTCAATATGATAATTTTTTTTTCAAGAGACTGAGTTTATAGGTATGTAACAAGAATATTCCCATGATAATCATATATAAAGACTTATATTCCCAATTTATTAATGTGAACATCAATTAAATAAATTTTGTAGGATTTCACCCAAGGTTGTGAGAAAGAAATAGTCCACAGAATGTATCTATGAGAGGTAGTGTTCTATCCTTAAAAATATGTTAAATGAAGTTTTACTATAATGGATTTACCATGTATAATTTTTTTAACCCACTATATTTATTGAAGACTAGTTATTTTTGGTACGACGAACCCAATGTTGGTGAATGATCAATGGTCTAGCCCTTACTGGGGAACCAAGTAAAACTGTTGTTTTCTTTTTCTATTTCTGCATAGGGGTATTTAATAATTTCAAAATTCCATCATAATGGTTTATCAAGATACTAAATAATTGGGATGAGGTTCCTCAATTTAATGAAAAACATGGCCCCCTAATTCACCCCTTCCTTCTCAAGGTGCTCTAGGGTCTAAAATAATATTATGGGAACACAGTGAAAACCAATTCCACCTAACATAATTCGTGGATTGAAAAGTAAATAATTTAGTATATGATTAAATAATAATCAAAAACCTTTAAATGAATAATTTCAGACATACTAAAAATATCATCGATGGAACACCCCTAGATACTGTGAAATATATTTTTTTGGTAAATTTTATCTTTTTTATATTTGGGACCATATGAAAGATTGATTTTTCAGAAAAAATAGATTTATTATTAATTTAGATATTTAAACACCACCATTATAAGATATCCATTAACATAGATATATAAATACTAAAAATTATTTTTTAAATATTACTTATAATATTTCAATATAAACAATTCATATTGATAAAAAAACATTTATTTATTAAAATAGTCAATATTAGTTTTTGAAAATAATAATTTATCAAAAAAATGCTTTTATTTCATTTTTTTAACAATAATTAAATTTTTTTATAGTCTTAGAAACATTTTTTTATAAAATAAAATTAATTATTTTAATTATAAAATCTAAATTATATTAAGATTTTTTTTTGAAATTTTGCTAATAAGTCTCATTTTTTAATGAAAAGTGAAAACTACTAAATTTTAATTAAAAAATGACATTTTAATTAATGAAATTGTAATGATAAATTATATTTTGAAATGGATTTAAAGTAAAATTATTTCATTTTTAGAGATATTAATTATATATCAGTTATTGTAATCAATAACATATTGAATTTTGATATGAAAAAATTTCAATATTTTGAATCTTTTCTATATAAAAACCTACCTTCTCATTCTGTCTACGATATTAATTTTAATATATTTATTTCTAAATATGAAATTTAAATTTGAAAGTATGGATTCCATATTTTAAATCATCATAATTTTTAATCTCTAAAAAATTTAATTTAATTTATTAAAAAAATTAATAGGGAATGCAATATAAATAAATTATCATAGTTAATGTAAAAATTGAATTTCCAAGGGTTAAAAATGAGAAATAAAATTAAAAATTACCTAAAATACTATCTTAATTTTATATAATTAGTATATTTAGATATTTTATATCGTAATATATAAAATATTGAAATTTATTGTTTCACAACATAGCCAGGGTCACCACTAAGACGGTGGCTGGACCAGTGGGTCTCATGACCTCAAGCACATGTCCTCGAACACCAGAGACTACTAAATTGTAGTGAGGGAATAATTTGTGTCTATGGGGAGACTATTCTATCGTTGATATAATAAGAACAATGGCTTGAAATCTTATAAATAACCTAAAATTGCGGATTATGTAAAATGAAAAAAAGGTAGATTGCAGTAGACGAATAATGTATACAGAATATAAGAGGTGTTCATCACCAATTTGAAACAATGCATGAATTTTCAAGTGATTCAACATAGTCTGAAACATGATAAATATATTAGAATTTGATATAATGTGATAGAATGAAAATAAAATTATTTTAATCCCCATTGGTGATCTCGTCGATAATCCAGAGCTCCAGCTTGATCAAGTGATATTAATTCCATGGTACAAGAAAATAACACAATAAACTAACATAGGTCCTTGAAATAAGAATGTCTACCTAGGTACCCCAATGCAATGGAGGATCGAGCAGGGTTTGATTTATAAATATCAGTAGGCCATCACCAGAGGTGTCAAGCCAAATCCTGATAGTTCAATATAAATTAGAAAGTGTGTAGTTTTATATATGAAATAAATAGAAGAGAATAATTAAACAACCACCCATCCTAGTTACTAAGGGACACTGGGTGTCTATAACTACATTGTAACCCTTCCATGTATATATGTCTATAGGTAGAACATATTGCATCATGATGGATCACCCAATTCGGTGGAAGATTCTCTTACCAAGGATAAATAACTCAAAATATACCATAAACAAAAGGCCTCTTCCATTAGGCCAACCAAAATATCTACTTCATTCATAACTATAATTTCTCCCTCAGGCGTCCTGTGGATATTTATCTAGACCTCCTGTATCTGACATATTCATATACTTTTCCTCCTAGTATTTAGTTCCAATGCACTTATCCCTTAGGCGGTACGAAAACATGCACCGATCCCTCAAGCATCGTGTGATTGTGCATATAGACCTCAAGAATCTGACATAATCATATATATTTCCCTCATTTATTATTACTGGTGTACTTAGCCATCAAGTGGTATGAAAACATGTACTCACCGATCAGGAATCATGTGACTATGCATCTATCCCTTAGGTATCCATTCCATTGATATGATATAAGATCAAATAATTGTATAAAAAATTCACATGGCCAAAGTCAATCATTCCATATTGCATAAGTAAAACATAATGAATGAGGTATTAATCTCATTTTGATGCTAAAAAATACAACATATAAACACTAAGCCTATAAACATGGAATTGACATTATTCTATTAACATATCAATAAAGGCATCTCATTATCCCATGATATTAATATTTCGAAAACATTAAATATAATTCAGACAAGTTAATTTTTTAATCAATCTGTATTATATATATATATTTTTTTAAGAATGGAAAAACATATTGAAAAATAGAATTTCAATTACATAATTCCATTTAAACTAATAAATCATCAAATTAATTTCTATAAATCTCAATTATCTCATAGATGGATTCATTAAATAAATGAAGTTAACTACCTGTGTGATTCCAATTAAGAGATGGGCCTAGGATGTTAATTTGTTCATTTAACAGTTATCAAAGAAGTTTCACAAATATAATTCAATTAATGAGGAAAATTCATCTCATACATATCATTAACTATTTCACATAATTCATGTCATAATGAATTTTTCATTCAATTTAAATACATGCTATTTATTTTTAAAAGGTATGGACACTCAATTCATATCACTAATAAATGGTAGGTGAAATCATTCCATGTAAATACCCATACATTTTTTAATGGAAATCCCTCTTGATCTAATTAAATGTATCTATATGTAAAATGTTTATATAAAATGTCAACTTCTTTGGTTTTTTTTTGGATTTTAAAATACCGTTATGAATTTTTTATTGTTTCTAACATAGCCGTTGAATAGTGATTACATGATTAGTATAAATATAGGGCTTTAAAAAAATTCAATTTACTCAGACAAAGGAAGTGATGGCCACATCTATTAGACCCAACCCAATACGAAGCCCATTTGTCAGTTCTCAGAATGGAGTTTTCATCTTTTGCATTATCTCTTGACCAAGCCCAAGTTGAGCATGAATATGTTAAGCTTGAGCGAGACCACCGACGAGAGAAGTGGAAGTCAACAGAGATTACCACCCGAGCAATGTTATCTGAGCCACCCCAAGAGTATGTCATCATCGCACACCTTACTCTTCAGTATTATGAGGGTTTTACAAGGTTTTATGTAACAAGAACCTAGTACTATTATTAATAACATAATTTTTGTATATAATAATAAATATTCTTTCATTTTATTATTGTTACCTTGTAATAGTTTTTAAAGACAAAATTGTATTTCAGTTAATGTTCAACTAAGAAATTTATTTTGATGAATTAATGGATTTTTGAATAAAATAATATTTTAATAAAATATTATTTTTATTATCAAAATAATTTTTATTCAATATTTTAGATCGTAGAATTTTTATGAATGCAATTGTAATTTTTTTAACGTATGAAAGTCATTTTTTTAAAAACCAATGAATTTTTTATAAATGATGGTTTTTATTATAGAAGTGAAAATTAACATATTTAGAAAATTATTTAGATAAAATAAATACTATTTCTGGAATCAGGACATCAAAATTATCCAATGGTGAATTTTTCATAATTATCACATATAGTGAAATTTTTGGGTAAAAAATAAATACCGTTGAAATATATAATGTGTTTTAAGACATCATAATGACCCAATAGTGATATAATAAAACACTATAAATATTATGTTCATACAATATATGTTTTACCATTAAAATAATCCGATTCTGGGTTTTTTTGATTTATTTTACAAAGCTTTAGTGGACCCATCAAGACTTATTAAAAATTTGTCTTTAAATTGTTTTCCTTGGGAGTGTGACTCACCTCCACATATCCAACCCAATTATTTTATGAATATAGGACTTTGATCATTTAAAATATTTTTTTCCACTCCACTTTGTAAAAAACTATGGGCAAAAAACATCGTCTGGTTTGTGGTTTTGATTAGTTTAATGTGAGGTGTCCAAAACCTAAATAATAACCAATTCCCTCACCATTCCTATATAAACCCACCCTAGAACCCACTTCCTCCTCACTAAAAGCCTTTGGATTTATTCCAACCTCTTCCATACTCTCTATATAATCCTCCCAAGTTTCCCCAAGCTCCCATTAATCCTCTTTAAATCCCCTCTCAAGCCTTTGGAAGCACACTTCTAAGTAAGAGTTTTTCTTCATTTCTCTTTTTTGTCCAATATTCTTTAAATTTTAATGCACTTTTAATATAAATTATAAATGTTGGGTTATGGATTATAACCTCTCCCATATATCCCTCTTTATGTTTTAATAATGGGACACCCCTTTATCTCTAATTAAATTCCTCCCATGTACTCCCGTTACTATGCCGAAATTCCAAAAGGATTTTATATCACCTTATTTACATTAAAGCAATTCATTCGTATCATGAATCTAAATTCCATTAATTTTTTTGGGACATGAATCTATATGACCCCTTACTTTCCAAGTAATTTAAATATGAAGAGACTCCCCTTTTTCTTTCATCAACCATTTTTATGAGTTCTTATGCCACGTCATTAGGCTTCCGAAATTGCATCACGTTTTTCCAAGACAAAGTCATTGTGTATTGAATACCGTTACCATTTATCTATAATGGGTATTCAACTTTTTTCACATTTAAATATTCTTTAATTACATTCTTGTATGTATTCAAAAAAAATTTATCATGGAAAAAATGATTATGTTGAATGATTCAATGATTTAAGATCCATGTGGCACACTTATGCATGAAATGAAATGTTAAAGAAGGGTGCACCCTGATACTAATCCAATGCATTGGGTAAAGTATAGTATCATGAAATGTCATGTGTAATGGGTGTTTACTCATGATAATTAATGATCCTTTAGTTTTTACTCTTGCTTCATATTAAATGAGGGTTTACTCATGCTCCATGAGTAATGAGCGGTGGCTCATGCTAATTCAATGTTAAGTGTTGTTTCCACATTTCCATGTTATGATTATCATGCATTATCATTCCTTTAGGTTTATTCTTCTCATGTGATCTATTGATATGCCTATTTTCTAACATGTAATTTATTCCTCATGTTATTCCATGATTATTCCCTTACTGGTCATAATAGTTCACCCTTTTCTTATTCATGACCTCAGTTTATCCTATGCAATTCTACGTATGAGGGAATGTATTGGTCATGTAAAGCAGTGTTGTTATAGTTAGTATCATAAGATAGGTTTAGTTATTTTTGGTTTTAGGATTAGAAAACCCTAGTAAATCTTTAGATACAAGTCTACTTATAATAAAAACAACCCTATGTTTAGGTGAGTATTGAGTAAGTGGTTTATCAAGAAAATACATCCCTGTCTAGATACGAGTAGGTAGAGGAGGCTTTAACATAGATGTATCTGAGGGTTAAAACCTGAAGACACCACTTTTAGATAGACTCAAATGGGAACTAGTGCATGAAAATTAGCCTTGATTCACTCTTAGTTAAGACACTCCTGGGGGATATGGTTCAGAAAATTCCCAAGCTTAGTATGAACCCTTATTAAGGGAATGGAAAAAATTCCCCTGAGAATATATTTTAGAAAGTAGATCATGAATAACATAGAATAAAGCCCATGGATTAATATGTTAATGAAATTAATGTTATTTATATGTCTTCAGTTTTCGCCTTGGATTTCCCTTTCTGTGTCACCCCTAACTTTTCTTTTATTCCATCCAATGGCTGGTAATAGGAGGAATTGGGATAACAACCGATGTGACGATCAATGTGATAACTGTACTATTGAGATGCCTAATCCAATGGGAGAAGGAATCATGAACACTGTCATGCTTCTATCTCAAATAAATCATGATTTGAATAGAAACTTGATTAAAGAGGAACGTTCAACCCCCCGTAATAAAGAACAAGTCACTATCAAGAGCTTCATGAGACAAATGCCTTCTATATTTAATGGATCATCTGATCCCTCAATTGTTGAAAAATGGATCAACTCCATTGAAAAGATATTCTCCATCTGTCAATGTCCTAAACAAGAGAGGAGTCTCTGGGCTTCTTATCCTATGGAGGGTGATGATGATCAATGGTGGACATTGATAAAGAATATGAAGCCTTATGAGGAGATCAATGAGTTATAATGGAAGGATTTCTAGAAGATGTTTTTTGATAAATATTTTCCACACACCCTCTGTCATAAGATGGAAATGGAATTCTTTACCCTTAAGAAAAAAGATGACGAATCTATCACAGTGTATGAAGAAAACATCACAAGGATTTCGCGATATTCCCCAGCTTTGTCTTTACCCCATAATGCACTGTTGATCGCTTTTTTGGTGGGCTGAATCCTAGCCTGTGAAAAGCGTTGGCGATATATGACTTTGACAGCTATGAAGAAATATCCTAATGTTCCCTCATGTTTGAAATGAAGATTAGAGAATCTCAATGGTATCATAGTGATAAGAAGTGTATGGTTGACATCCATGTTGGTGGTATGATGGATAATTCCAACGCTGCTATGATGATGCAACACTTCACTTGCCAGTGGTGCGGAAAAAATCACCCTGGAAATTGCCTGAAGGGGAAAATGAAATTCTTTAGTTGTGGAAGAGAAGGGAAATTGGCTATTAATTTTGTGAAGAAAGTCTTGTGGCTGTAACAGGGGAGAGTAATGATCCGTTCGAACCTCAACACATGGTTCATTGCTACAACTGCAAAGAACCACGACATCTGGAAAATCGGTATCCTATGCCATGGGTTTTCGGAGGAAACCAACAACCTCCAAGGCAATGAGGGAATGCTTCTTCCATAACTACTTCCAAAATGAACCCTGACAACAATGTGGTGATAAGTACAGTATTTATTCATTCAATAATAGAGAACATACATTTTGATTCAGGTTATACACATTCTTTTATATCTTCAATGTTTAGTAGAACAATCCCAGCACCACCACAAATCATAGAAGTGAAGATGTCGGTGAGTATGGTAAATGAGGAAATCATTTCATCCAAAGAATATAACTCTTCCAATGTCATAATATATAGATTTAACATCCCATAAAACCTCTTCATACTTCCTCTGGTGGAATATTATTAATTATTGGAGTGGATTTGCTTTCCATATATAGAGCCAACATAAATAGTTTTGAGAGGGAAATCGCTCTCCATGTGGAGAATCAACCCCCGATTCCATATAAGATAAAGGAGGATGTTGAATATTATTTAGCTTTATCATATCAAGCGTGGATATTACTACCCTATGACCACTTGTATCTGGCTCAGATGATTGATTATAAGGAGAAAACCATCCTTGAAGACATGCCTATTGTAAGGGAATTCCCTGAAGTGTTTCCTGAGGAATTTACTTGTCTACCTCCTAGAAGAGATATTGAATTGTCAATTGATCTTACTCTTAGGGAATTTCATATATCCAAAACTACACATTCAATGGAAGTTGTGGAGCATGAGGAGCTGAAGAAACAACTACAAGAGAATCTGGATAAAGGGTTTATATGCCCAAGTGTTTCACCTTGGGGAGAACCAGTCCTCTTCGTCAAGAATAATGATGGGTCAATGTGCCTTTGCATTGATTATCACGACCTTATCAAAATAAATAAAAAGAAAAAGTATCCTCTCCCACTAATTGATGTATTGTTCGATCAGTTGTAGGGAGCACAATACTTCTCCAACATGGATTTTCGGTCGGGATATTATCAAGTAAGGGTGAAGACGAATGATATCCCCAAGACTGCTTTTCGTACAAGATACGTGAATTATGAATTCATAGTAATGACCGTCATACTCAATAATTATCCAACAATCTTCATGGACATGATGAATAGATTCTTTAGGTATTACCTCAGTAAATTTTTTGTAGTCTTTATATATGATATTCTGAAATACTCCAAAACTAAGGAGGATCATGATGAGAATCGTAGAATTGTACTATAGACCTTGCGGAATGAGAATATCTATGAAATGTACACCATGTGTGAGATCTTGTTGAAGGAGGTCTCATTCTAGGGACATATCATCACAAGAAATGGGATATTTGTGGATCTCTCCAAAATAGATGCAATTGAGGGATGGATGAGGCCAACATCAGTAATGAATATCCATAGCTTCTTGGTGTTAGCTGGATATTATTGACGATTTGTGAGAAATTTCTCACGATTGTGCAAACCTCTTACCAAGCTAACTCAGAAGGGAGCAATGTTTTCTTGCAGTGATGAATGTGAAGAAAGCTTCATGAAGTTAAAACGAAGGCTTATCACTGCACTCATGCTCACTTTACACACAAGTGGAGAACGTTTTGTAGTATTTTTTTATGCTTCGAAGTAGGGCATGGGATTTGTCTTGATTAAAAATGACAAAGTCATTTCCTAGGTTTGAAGGCTCTTGAAAGTTCATGAATTGAAATATCCTACAAATGACCTTGAGTTGGCTATAGTGATCTTTTCATTGAAAATATGGTGTCATTTTCTCCTTGGGGAGAAGTGTGAAATACAAATGGACCACAAAAGCCTCATGTATATATTCACACAGAAAGAGTTCAACATGTTCCAACAATGATGGTTAGAGCTGATCAAAGACTATGACGGCTCAATGCATTACCACCCTGGGAAAACAAACAAGGTGGAATATTCCCAATATGCAAAGTACCTATAGATTCTATAAATGTTGAGAATTTAATAGGATACAATATTCTTAGATTAGACGAAGATATACATCTAAATCATAAAGAAGGCAACCTCATCAATAATTTCAAAAATGATTTCACAACTATCACATTTGGAAACGTTAAAGGATGATCAAAAGGATGATGTGTGAATTCTGGAAAAAGTGGAAGCTATCAAAAAAGGGAAATCCAGAGTGTTTAATGAAAATGACGAAGGAATTGTGAGATTTGGGAAAATAAAATGTGTTCCATCATGTCCGTAGCTGAAGAAGAAACTTTTGGATGATGAAAATAGTAAAAACTTTTATATTCACCAAGGAAACACAATGATATATCAAGATCTCCAAGAGGATTATTGGTGGGATAATATGATGAAGGAGACCACTGAATATACATCAATGTACCTTGTGTTTAAGTAAGTGAAGGCATAGATGAAAAAGTCTAAGGGGATGATTCCACCATTTCCCATACGAGAATGAAAATGGGAGAACATCATTGTGTTCTCTGTCACCAGACTACCGAAGAAATCCAATGGAAACAATGCAATATGTAATTTTTTTATCGTCTTATAAAGGCTACACACTTCACTAATATTTGGGTGGATTTCTCATTAGATCAACTGGCATAGATATATATAAGGAAAGTGGTAAGGCTTCATGGAGTTCCACTATCTATTGTGTCTGTTCGAGATCCAGGATTCACCTCTATGTTTTGGAAGATTCTTCAACATGCTGTAAATACTAAACTGAACATCAGTATGACCTATCATCCTCAAACTAATTTCCATTCTTTGCGGACTATCCAAACACTCGAGGACATGTTGAGATCATGCTCAATGGACATTTAAGGAGGATATGATCAACATCTTCTTCTAGATGAGTTCTCATATAAAAAACAGATTACACTCATGCCTCAAAATAACACCATATGAAGACCTTTATGGGAAAACGTGTAGAACACCGGCATGCTGGGATGAGGTCAGTGAGCGTAAGCTATATAGACCATAAAAGGTTTATGAAATGGTGGAGGTGAAAACCATTTAGCAGTGTATCAAGGAATCCAAATGTCGACAGAAGAGTTATGTAGATAACTATCGACTAGACATTTAGTTTATAGTTGGAGACAAGGTATTTCTATGCATATCTCCATGGAATAAGGTCATGAGGTTTGGAAATAAATGGAAGTTAATTCCAAGGCACATCGGCCCCATTGAGATTATTGATCTTGTCGGGGTTTTGGCATATAGACTAGCACTTTAACCTAACATGGCCAAAGTAGATGATGTCTTTAATGAATCCCTCTTAAGGAACTAAATAATAGACCCTATATGTGTACTCTCTATAACGGTGGTATAGTTAGAGGATGGTCTTTTTTATGAGGAGAAACCTGTGAAGATCGTAGATCGCAGAGAAAAAGTTATATGAAATAAGACAATGCCCCTTGTCAAGGTGTTGTGGAGAAACCACAAGTTCGACGAACCAACGTGGGAATCTGAGGAAATGATGAAGCAGAGTTACCCAAATCTGTATTAGTTTGGGAAAAGGAAATTTCGAGGGAAAAAGTTCTTATGGGGGGAGATTGTAACGACCCAAACATTCATTAATGGAAATCCCTCTTGATCTAATTAAATGTCTCCTTATGTGAAATGATTATATAAAATTTCAGCATTATTGTTTTTATGTTTTTCGATTTTAAAATACTACTATTAATTGTGATCGTTTCTAATATAGACATTGAACAGTGATCACCTGATTAGTATAAATATAGGGCCTTAAAAAATCCTATTTACTCAGACAAATGATGTGATGGACTCATTCAGTAGACGTGCCCCATACGAAACCCATTTGTCAGAGCTTGGAAAGAAGTTCACTTCTTTGGGCATCACTCGGGACAAAGACCAATCTAAGCTTGAATAAGTTAAGCTCAAGTGGGATTGCCTACGAGATAAGTGGATGTTGACAGAGATTACCACCCGAGCAATGTTATCCGAGTAACCCCAAGAGTCTGTTACTATCACACGCCTTCCTCGTTGGTCTATTGTGGGTGTTATAAGGGGTTACGTAACAAGACCCCAGTACTATGGTTATGTACATTATTCTTTTATATAATAATGAATATACTTTCATTTTATTTGTGTTATCTTGTAAATAGTTTTCAAAGCACAAATAGTATTTTTAGTTAATGTTCAACTAAGAAATCAATTTTGATTAATTAATGTATTTTTAAGTAAATCATATTTTAATAATATATTATTATTATTATTATTAAATTAATATGTATTAAATATAAATTATCCTATAATTTTATGAATGCCATTGTAATTTTTATTTAGGTTTGAAAGCCATTTTTGTCAAAAACCATGATTTTTTTATAAATGTTGGTTTTTATTTTGGAAGTGAAAATTAACATATTTATAAAATTATTTAGATAAAATGAATATTATTTCTATAATTAGTAGGTCGAAATTATCCAACGGTGAATTTTTCATAATTTTCTAAGAGAGTTGAAATGTTGGGTAAAAATTAAATACCGTTGAAATATATAATGTGTTTAATGACATCATAATGACCCAATAGTGATGTAATAAAACACAATAGACATTATGTTTGGATAATATTTGTTTTACCATTAAAATAATGTGATTTTGGGTTTGTTTGATTTATTTTACAAAGAATTAGCGGTCCCATCAAGACTTATTAATCATTAAGTATTTGTAAATTGTTTTCCTTGGGAGTGTGACTCACCTCCACATAAGAAAACCCATTATTTAATGAATTTTGGAATTTAGCCTTATAAAATATTGTTTCCACTAACCTTTTAAAAAAATCACGGGAAAAAACCATGGTCTAGTTTGTGGTTTTTATTAGTATAATGTGAGGTGTCCCAAACCAAAATTACAAACAATTCCCTCTTCATTCCTATATAAACCCAGCCACGCTCCCACTTCCCCCTCACTCAAAGACTTTGGTGTTAGTCTAACTACTTCTATAATCTCCCTATAATCCTACCAAGGATCCCCAATCTCCCATGAAGCCTTTATCAAGCCTCTCTCATTCCTTTTGAAGCACACATCCAAGTTAGTGTTTTTCTTCCTTTCTAATTTTTGTCCAATATTCATTAAATTGTTATGCCCTTTTAATTTCAATTATAAATGTTGGGGTATGGTTTCAAAACTACCCCATACATACCTTTTTATGTTTGAATGAAGGGATACCCCTTTCGCTCTCATTAATTCCTTCTCATGTACACCTGTTATAATGCCAAAATTCCAAAAGGAATTTCTCTCTCCTCATTTACATTCAATGAATTATTTTGTATCATTAAACTATATTACATTAAATTTGTTGGGACATGTTTCCATATTACCCCCTTACATTCCATGTCATGTAAATACGATGAGACATCCATTTCTCTTTCATCAACCATTTTTATGGGTTCTTATGTCACACCATTATACTATCGAAATTGCGTCGCGCTTTTCCAAGCCACGGTCATTGTGTAGTGAATACCAAGACCATTTCTCTATTAAGGGTATTCAAATTTATGCACATTTAATTATTGTTTACAGAGTATAATATATTTATTCCAAATTCTAATATTGTTGAATACATTATTGTGTTCAAGGATTCAATGTTTTAAGATCCATGTGGCACACTTGTGCATGAAATGAAATGCTTAAGAAGGGTACGCCCTGATAGCGCTCTAATTCATTGCATAATGTATAATATAATGATATGTCAAGTGAAATGGGTGTATACTAATGATAATTCCAGTGAAATGAGGGTTTACTTGTGCATCATGTTCAATGAGGGTTTACGCATGCTCTACGTGCAATGAGACTTGGCTCATGCAAATTCCATGTTAAGTGTTGTTGCCACATTTCCGTGTAATGATTATCATGCTTAATCATACCATTATGTTTATGCTTCTCTTGTTCTCTGCTTATTTGTCTATTATCAAACATTTATTGTATTACTCATGTAATTGCATGATTATTCCCTTACCGGGATTTATATCTCACCCTTTTCTGTTGCATGTCTGCAGGTTATCCCATGCAATGCTAAGTACGGGGGATTGTAGGGGTTATGTAAAAGACGTTTCCAATAAAGATATTTTACATCATGTTTTAAGTTGTTATGTATAGATCCTAATCCTCAAAGACACTATACCTATCGATCTTCTATGTTTTATCCGGTGAAGTTTATGTAATAAATTATGCTTAATTGTGAAACAAAAAGAAGGGTTGTCATATTCCATACATCAATCACTATCAGTAAGGCATATGGAAAACTCAAACTGTCACTACTAAATATATAAACATTTATCAATAATTTTTATTTTTATGACATCGCACCGTTGATTGATGGGATTTATTATAAAATCATAACTTTTATTATCCAAAAAATCATTTATCATATTTAGGCAGTACATCCAATTCACCAAGGAAATCAGTTTAAAAACCCACCATACATAGAAAATAATAAATTAAATGTGAGAAGAACAGGAAATTAACTAACTAATTCAATATATTTTTTTAAGGGAATGGAAAGGTATCCAACCTCATGATGTTGACTATGTTGACACTCGACACATGTTAGATTTGGTAGCGACCACTTGAAATTTCCTCACAACCGGACAGAAAAACACATATATACATATACACACATATAAATATCATTTAATAAAAATCATGTGTTCCCCACACCATGGGGGAATAAATAAAAGGAATATATGTTTATATATATATATACATACATACATAGGTATGTGTTCACATCTTCATGGAAAATTTAAATTCCCAACAATAGTTACAGGAACAAAAAACACACCAGCAAGGTTCAAATCAACCCAATAAATTTACCATTAATTTATAATCACATTAATTCTCCGAATAAAATATTCAAAACACAATAGTCAATGTAAACCCTTACCTTAAATGGTGGTGGAAATCTGGAACAACAATGTATATCCCAATGCACTACTAATACATTATTAGTGTGTCAAAACACTTGAATAGCCTAAAAGTTGTGTGAAATAAGGCTATAGATAATGTACCATTCAATTAATGGTGGTTGAAACCCAAAATCATGCATCATTTACATCATACTTGAATAAAAATACTCGTAAGTTGTAAATCACAAAATACCCCCCAAAAAATAATGTGATCGAACAAAAATAATGATGTAAACCTTACCCAAAATTGATGACGAACATTCTATGGTGATCTAAATTAATTTTCCTTCAGTGGTGATTACAGAAATATAAACAATCGGGCCCTCAGTGAGCCTTCTCCCACCCTAATACCGAATGAAACATCAAAACCATGTTGATCCCTAAACTACGGTCTCATCCAATGCACAATAGGGTGAGAAGATAAAAAAAATTCCATCCATAGAAGGAGATGAGGGAATAAGGTCATAATTAAAAGAATCATTGGTAAAATCATGTGAAATCTAAGATAAAATCGACATACTAGAGGAAGTCATTAAGAGATGGGCATGTGATATTTATCTTCACCGTAGCGGCTTACATCGCACATGGTATTAGAATGGGAGGGGGTGTCATGTTGTTCAAAGGGGAGCCTAAGGCAGGGGGTAGGTCATGCTCTGTAGGAGAGGGAGGAAGGGCTCATGCAATGGAGGAGTGGAGGAAGGATATCGCGACACATAGGGGGTTCGTCTATGGGGTGCACACAATGGGTATAGGGAATAGGGGGACACCCCTTGTAGGTCTCTAAAAAAATAAACTAATTAATAATAATATTACTAATAATATTATTAATATTATTATTATTATAATTCTAATTAAGATATTTATTTATAATTTATTTTATATTTCAGTTAATATGATTTAATTAATTTTAATTAAAAATTTTAATTTAATTATTTTTACTACATTAAAAAGATATCAAAATTTTATGACTCTCAAGAAATATATTCTGATACTTGGTTTAAAAAATATACCCTCTAGTAAATTATGAAAGCAGAAATTCCCATGGATTTTATTTCTCATTCAAAACAAGGGATGCTACAACCTCCCCACCTAAGAACATCACATCCCTAATAAGCTTTTGGAAACAATGATAACATCAAATCTCTAACCAAGGTCATGAAGTTCCATTCTAATTGTCACATTGAATTTAGAAACACCCAACAGACCATCCATTACAACTTAAATACACAATACTTGAGCTGGGAAAAGATGAGGAAATGATCATTTTCTAAATGAAACCCCAAGATGACACTTTTATAAGACCATTTATCTAGAGACACAATCACATCAGTGTCTCATTGAGAATATAGAAAATGGTAATTCCCAACTAAGGATTTAACATTTGAAATAAAAAATTATAAGAGCCATGACACCTTCCACCATTGAAATTTCTTATAAGAAATTCCCTTAAGCATTATAGAGATAATTCTTAAATGATTTTTGAAAAGGTTAAAATGGTTTATTCCCCAATGACCTTAGTGACCAAGTTGATAAATCATTTCATGAAACTCCCTAGACAACACAAAAAAAACATGTCATACCTAAATACATATGAAAAATAGTCCTTTACTGACTATTACATTGAACATGATAGAAAACTAGTTGAGCCACTCTAGCTGACCATTCAAGAAGATTCTAGGGTTAGATGATCATAATTTTAGATAATTAATCATGATGACTTCTTCCAAGGTAAATTTCCTATATAATGAAAAATCTCAGTAATGTCCCTACCTGATATCCAGTGATGTTCTTTTTATAAGCGTAACTGAGACTAACACCATGTCTAGGATAACCTTAAATTGGAATGACTAAAATGTAAGGAAGAAACCCAACAAAGTCCATACACCATGTTTACGAGTGAGACAATAGTACAAAACCAAGATTTCCATATCAAAACATAGGTTATTACTGAAGCGACATCTTCTTAGTGGTCAATTTAGAAAAAATGTGTGTTTTACCATAGTTCAAGGAATTTCTACACTGAAATAGAAGGGTCACTCAAGACTAACCATTCCTCGATAAAAACCAAATGTTAAGTTTGCAATATTGAATACAACATAAACCAAAAATATATATTTTATCTATAGATTGGCATAAGAACATCTCTATCTTAGTTTATCAAGGATGACATAAAGAAAATGGGATATTCTTGTCTCTCAAAGAAGAGTACACTATGATGATTTTAAATATTACCAGGATTAAAATGATCGATCTACTACAAGTCAACACCTTAGAAGAAACTCATCTTCACATAGAAATTCATCATCAAATATGATCATAATTCCATTTCCACCCAAGTAATTTGGTGATCATTTAATATTAACAAATTAAGTCATCCAAGACTGACGTTGCTTCAGAATGGTTGTAAATGGCCAACCACACTACATTCATTCTTCCACGAAAGCACCCACATGATTTAGAATCGCATGCCTCAATGAAATTCAAGAAGAACTGACCATTTAATGATATCCCCTTTGGGAATATACCTTCTACATTAAAGGAAATAGTAAATGAAACTATTATGGTTCACCTATGATCCACTATCATAACATCAAATCATTAGTCAAGGAAACCAAAACTGAACCGACCGACATGTCAAGACCTGTGAGTCTATAGATAATTCTCTCCTGAGTTTACCTGAATATATTTATCTGACAATAAATTACCTCTACTCTGGATATGACCTGAGGACACACTCAATAAAATAAGGCCCAAATATTTCAAATAATAAAACTACTATATTATAACATTTTACACTCCACGGGAACGATGTATGTGAATTAATACTACCCAGTGGTTTCAAAAGCAACCAGAATATCCAACATACCATCCATTGTTTGTCCACCCTATGGATTCAAGCATCAGATGGTTTGTACTAGATATTTAATCCAAATTCATATTTCCCCATAACAACAATGTTACCCTGGATGATTCAATATCATGTTGTCCATAATTGAGGAAAATAAAGGGTCAAGTGACCTAAAAAGTAGCCGAACATGACAGGGGAATGTCTAACCGCCTGAAACTGAGCATTACTTGATGATCATGCCCATAAAAGTCCAAGAGAAACATGAACACCTATCTGAACAAGAGTTTCACAGAGAATCTAAGAATATAAGTGACAATGATACTCGTACTGAACCACAAATCAGAAATCTCATGATTTTTATCATGGAATTTATGATATAATGGTTCTACGTACCATATGATTGTTTTTTATTAACACAGATGTGACAAAAATATCTCATGTTCAAACCAATAGAAAATTCCCATGGCTCAAGAGCGGACCCACTATCAAATTTCTAAAAAAAGTACCTAGGGAAAACACTCCTGTTCCAATCCATGGAAACTCAAAAAGCAACGATCAAGAAACCCTTTCATACAGGTATAAACCAAGGTCACCAATTGAGGATTCATTTTTTATCCATTACATCTATTGACATTTAATTCATAAATGGTTAAATGATTTGAAACAAAACATCAACACACAATAAGAATGTCCCATAAGATATCCCTTTTAATCATTTTATGTTAATTTACATCTCATCATATATTAGGAAATTCATTCAACATTAATTTTTTAAATAGATTAGGTGACCAACAAGGGTCCCATTAAGCCAAACAAGGTTATTCATTAAGAAACCCAACAGTAGTTTCTCAAATATATATAATTCTATAAACACCCCACCAAGTCATCCTGAAAAAAAATTCCTCAATTGACCCACTTACAACTAGTTTCATTATAAACTCCAACCAATTCACACCAAATAAAAACATAACCTATTTTACATTTATAAGAATTTTACAATTCATCATTCCACTATATTTTAAAATGGATTCTCATTTCCTAATTTATAAAGAAACCATAATATTCATGGATAGAAAATTAGATCCCATTAATCAATGAAAAATTAATTTCAAAATTTAACATGATTCAAAACATTGTTCAAATGATATGGGTGGCAACCTAACAACCTTTAATGTTCCCATACACTTTATATTTTGGTATTTGGATCCCTTTATTAAAAACCAATTTATTATTTCATTTCAATTTTAACATCCCTTTTTAATGATTCGAATATACGGTTTACTTTTTCCCAGTTCAATGTAACCCATAAACCATACAATTGAAAATGGACTATCATAGAAATATCAACAAATAAATTTATCACATTCCATAAATTACATATTTAAATCAAATTTGAGCATTTGACTGTAAGAAGATATCACGTATAGACATGCTATAATCCTAGAACAATGATATAACATGAAGTAAACATAGAATGAATTCTAATATATTACCTAAACGTGTGGAATACTTTGCATGGAATATCAATCAAGGAACACTCTCAAAACCAAAAGAAACCTATATATGCAACTACATATAATGAAATATGAATGGAATGTAAATTATAGAAATTCAAAATATGATGAATGTGATGCTTCATACTTACCGTACTAGGAAAAGGGAAAAATTACATAAATTCCAAAATATATTAATCCATATGAAGTAAAAAAATTACACCAATAACTCGATATGAATCATATCGATTGTAATAATGAACAACATAAAAACCCATATATATCCCCATCCATTTATTCATTTCACCATATTTAGGGTGATCAGTCCCAATCACAACTATTTTCCATGACCCCACACATTATATGCCTTCTATCTATGAAACTGCAACTGTAAGACAAAGTAATAAAGAATCTTGACTTTGATGCTAAATTGTCATGTCCCAACATGAATCACCTCTAAGATGGTGGCCAGACCGGTGGGTCAACTGACCTCAATGGAATATCCTGGAATGATATAGTTTTTCGACTTGCTGTGAGGGCCTTGGGTGTGTCTGTGGGGAGACTATTCCCTCACGGACCCTAGTAGCACAATGGTATACCCGACGATAAATAATAGACAACATCAAAAATACTAAAACAATAAAATACATATAGCTATAGAATAATAATATATAGTGAATTTAACAAATGAACAACACCAATTTACAACAATGATTGGTAGCTCAAGATATTATACATCATCTAAAATAAAAGACGTGCAGAAGGAAGTGATACAATGAAATATAAGGAAAGGAAATGAATGTAATACACATGGGTGATATCCAAAACTAACATGAGCTATAGCTCGTTCTTGTTCACCTATCTCTAGGTACAAGAAAATAGAACAAGTAACCAACTGCGTTCCTCTAAATAAGAAAGTATACTTAGGTATTCAATGTGTCTTTCCCAATGCCGTATAAGAATTATAAAATAAAGTGAGTACAGTTATAAAGATTAAATAAATAAAATTGAATAAATAAAAAACCACCTATCTTGGTTTCTAGGAGACCCATGGTGACTAAATATCCTTTATCACCCTTCTAGGTATCTGCGTATGCGGATAGATCATCTTGTATCAGGATGGACAACCCGTGTCAGTGGAAGATTATCCAATTAAGCATTAATAACTCAGAATATACAATAATGATGTGTCTTCTTCCCTTAGGCATAACTATAATTTTACCCTCAAGAATCTTTTGGATGTGCATCAAGCCCTCAAGCATCTGAAATAATCATATACTATTCCCTTAGGAATATAGTACAAGTTTCCATAGCCGTCATGAGGTACAAAAACATCCACCAAGCCCTCAGGTATCTAATGACTTTGTATCTATACCTCAAGCATATGTCATAATCGTAAACACTTCCCCCAGGAAATTAGTACCAATGCACCTATCCCTAAGGTGGTATGAAAACATACACCAAGCCCTCAAGAATAGTCTCACTATTCATATATCATTTAGAAATCCATTACATCAATATGATATAAGCTAAAAGATAAGAAATAAAAAATCATTAGGTCGGTATCAAACATACGATATTTCACAAGTCATATATAAGGCATGAGGTATTATGCTCATGCATAACCAAAAAGCTACAATATATGAACCCTACGCATTAACATGTGTCATTAACAAGCCTATTTTTTCATTTCAATAATGACATCTCAATACCTTAAGATATAATGATCCGGTAAACATGGAATACAATTAAAATTAATTAAATTCTTGAGCATTTTCTATTTCATATAGAAAATTCATTTAAGGAAAACCATCTTGAAATTTTTTATTTCGATTATATCATTCCAATTAAACTAATCAATATAGAAAACCCATTTTTTAGAGGTCAATGATTACTAAAGAGGTTTCATTAAAAATGGAAATTACTTACAAATGTAATTTTAATGAAGTCATGGACCAAGTATTTAACATGGTCCATTTATTATTTATCAATGTTTTTTCATGAATATAATTAAATTTGTAGGAAAGGTCCTCTCATGAATGTTATTAGTCATTTCACATAATTCAATACATCATGACTATTTCATTATATTTAAATAAATTCCATTTGTTCTAAATAAATATAGAAATAAATTCATATCATTAACAATGGGTACGTTCTATCATTCTATACCTGTAAACACTATCACAAAGTCAAATGGAAAAATCAAAACATAATTAATCATTATATAAAGAACAATAACTACATTTTAGCATGAAGACATCACACATCCCATAGATGGTTTTTATCGTAAAAGGAATTCTTTGTTTATTAAATAATTCATTAATCATATTTAATAATTAAATCCAATTCACCTTGGAAATAATTATATAAAAACCACTATATATAGAAATGGTTTAATTGAAAGTGAAATGAATGTTAAATTAATTAACTAATGAATTATAAAATTTAAAAGGGAAAGGAAATGGATCCTACTACAAGAATTTAACTACACCAACACTCAAAACAAGTCATATTTGGCAGCAACCACTTGAAACCTCCCTACACCCCCACACACACACACACATATCCATTAATTCCAAACATTTCATCCCTTCACCATGAGATAATACATACATGGAATATATTTATATATATATATACACAAACTTATTTATGTGTGTTCATGTCTTTATTGAAAATCAAAATTCACTACAACAATTATAGGAATTATAAAAACATAACAACAAGGTCAATCACACCGCAACTAAAATAATTGTAAACAAAAAACACCATAAAACCCTAAATAAAATATGTTAAACAAAGAAGTAGATGTAAAGCGTTACCTTAGATAAAAGCTACCTTCCAGAAAAAACTATGTATTGTGCATTTCATTGTTGAAGAATTACTAGTGAGTAATAAACAATTAAATAACCTAATAAAAGATGTAAGAAACAAGGAAATAGGTAAATAACCTCACATCATATTGTAGTGGAAACCCGAAATCATGAGGAAAGGTCATCACACTTATAAAAATATTAGGTACTCATTTATCACAAAATCCAAAAATAATAAATTGATTGATAACAAAAAACTATGGAAACCTAACCTGAGATTTTGGACTGGTAGTCCGAGGGGATCCAAACCAAATTGGATTTGATATAGATTACCAAAATATGAATAAGGGTGTCTAGATGGATCCTTAAGAGTCCCTAATACTAGAACAAACACCAAAACCAAGTTTAACCCTAACATAGGGTTTCAGCTGTATGAAAATAGGGCGACAAAGACCAATACCCATCCATCTACCGAAGGAGATGAGGAAATAATGTAATTACTTGTTATTTTGATGGGAAATACATGTGAAATTCAACTAAAAAATGGTTCACTAGAAGATAGCACTTGGAGAGGGTTGTTTGACATGGGGTTCGACCAAAGGGGATCACATTTCCCATAGTATGAGAAGGGGAGGAGGTTGTCATGAGTGTCAAAGGGTATTCCAAGTGAAAGAGTTGGTCATGCGCTAATGGAGACATAGGAAGGGCTCATGCCATTAAGGATTGGAAGAAGGGACTCATGATAAACAATGGTTTCATTTAGGAGGTGTTTCACATTGGGTATAGGGATGAGGGGGAAACACCTTGTGGGTCTATAAAAATAAAAATAACTTATAATAATAATGACAACAACAATAATATTATTATTAATATGAAAAAATATTTATTTATTTATTATTTTATGTATTATTAAATATTATTTAATTCATTTTCATTTTAAATTTTTATTTAATTAATTTAGCTTCTTGAAAAAATACATCAAAGTGTTCAAAAATTCAGAAAATACATTCTAATACTAGGGTTCAAAATATTCCCATCCAGTAAATGAAAAACCACAAATTCCCCCATATTTTTTCTAGTTAAAAACATGGGAAATTTCACCTTACAACTTTCCATTTAATATGACCAACATAATAATTAAATAAAACGAAAAAATATACATTTCATACTTTTAATATCTATAATGATTTTAGATAGAGTAAAAACTACATTGTTTAAGTAATGCATATTATTTTTAATGACAAATGTTTTATTTTTATCATAATAATTGATCTAAATTTTTTATAGATTCGTTAGAAACATAAAATGAGAATGAAATTCCAATATAGAAATTATTTAGATAATAATAAAATAAAATAAATCATACTAAGAGTATTAAATTCAACATAAAATGGAATGATTATTGTGCTCCCTTATTTTTGTAGAAAAATAAATAATTTTACATATTTTTGAATATAATATATTCTAATTACATTGTGGTTTTCAAATTATTTATATTAAAATTTCATTAATGTTGTTAAAATTAAAAATGTTGTTATTTAATCATAAGGTATTCTTAATAATATTATATAAAAAATCATAAAAACCAAAAATTCTTTCTAGATATTAGTAAATGTTAAAAAAATAGAATATATTTTCCCGTAATGTATAAATTTTTATATTATAATTAATATATTGACCATTGGATAGTTAAAAAGTGTATTATCATGGTTAAGGTAAAAGTTATGTTCCTTCACATTACATGTATATGTTTTAAAATAAATATTCAACAAAAATAGGATTTATATTTCATAAATTATAGATAATATTCAGTATCATTTGATATCAATTTTCTAATAAGGCTCAATTTATTAGGGACATAAAATTTTAATTACCATAGTTAGAAAATCAGTTGCTAAAGTGATAAACAAAAATGGTATAATAGGGAATCTTAGAAGTTAAGGAATGAAATGATTACAAAAATTAGTACATTGAGTTTTTTATGTGTGTGTAAATTGAACATATGAACCCTATACACATTTAATGATAATATTTTTATCTAAATTAGGTAATATTAACCTCCTAAGAGTGAGTGCTTTTGAGTATTTACAATTATATAACTCCTCCTCAACTATAAAAGGGAACTTAGTATAATTTTTTTTAAATATATCATGAAATATTTATTAAGAAATATATTACAATATTACTAACTAACTTATATCCCATAATAATATAATATTTATTTTTCAAATAAATACATGCAGTCAACGATTTTGTAAAAAGATACGGAAGATGCCTCCAGAAGAGGTAACATTCATCAATGATCAATTCTGTTTTATTTCTTCAACCACCCAATTAAATTATTATTATACAATTATTGTATATTAAATAATTAAAATTAATATATTAATATTTTTTCTAAATTAATATTACATTCTAAAACCACACAAAGTTCTATCAAATGGTTAAAGAAATCATTGTTCGTGTATACGACAGACAACTGTCTAGAGAACTGATGTCATTATTTTTTCGATTACCACCTCGTAGGGTTGATATTAATTATGTAAAAAATATTTATATATTATATTTATGATATTAATGATATTATTATTATTATTAAAATATTATATCACCCAAAACATCATTCTTTTCAATTTTTGAGAATGTTATAACATCACTTGTGTGTTAGGTGGATTATATCTTCTCAATGTGATATAATTTATTGACACATTACATGGAATGTATTAAGGATGAAATTAATAATAATATGTGATATATTTTAAATAAAAAGTAGTCTATATATATAATATGTTATTTAATTTAGTTTTTTACCATTCAAAAATAAAATTTAAACAATATTCATGCATTTGTAGAACCTACATTCACTATGAATGATGTATTTCAATTCATATAACATAATATTATGTATTAATAAAAATAAATATATAATGAATATATATGTTTTTTTTCAGTGTTTAATTTTTTGAGAATATTAAATTTTGAATAATGTAAGTGGAACCAAAATTACAAGTCAAATTAGACATAAAAATCAATGTATTTATTGCCTGAAACATTACTGGGGCATGAAATTGATAAAAAATGGGAAATAGAAGGTCTTAATAAAATCATATATGGTATGAAATATATAAATATGGTTATATAATAGATATATAATATCCTCATATTTATTATTGATGATGTTTTAATTAGTGCAATGGATGTCACGACTAAATGTATGGTGATTTCTAACCACCCTTTTATTTTCAAGAGACATATGCCACATTCACATCTCATTTATTTTGTGTGGCATGTATACATCCATATTAACTGATTTATAAAGAATCTACCTAGTATTATTTTATTTTATTTTATCATTTTTTTATTCTTTCTTGGGTATTGTGACAAAAAATTTAATCAATCAATAAAGGATTTCTAACCCGCTTTTTACTCCTTTGATACGCATGAAATGTTCACCACATATTTCATTTATGTAGGGTTTATATTACCCATGTATGTATTTTATAATTCATATAATTAATTTGTTTATTTACATATCCATTGTAGATCCCTATTTTATGGGGCTTATTGTTATTATGTTACCAATTCAGTAAGGGGTATTTGACTCAATTTTAATTCCTAGAGAAATAAGTTATGATATGCACATATGTTATTTCATAATATTTATATAAATCCATTTTGACATGTAAAAACTTGATTTCTTTTAGAATTATGATATTTTGAGTTATATTTTATCTTATTACATCATGGGTATTATGATTCAATTTTGTTAAAGTAGAAATGATTTTATGTTAAAATATCATCATGTATCCAGATTTTTTGTGATATGGTATCCAATGTTTAAAGATCGTGATCTAACTCTCAATAATTCCCATGAAATTTATCATTATCTAGTTATTAATGATATATTCTTGTAATGGTACCATTTATCCACTCCTTGGAATTTAAAATAATTAATAAAATGTTTTTATGAAAATCTATCTTTATCTCTCTCTTCAGTTAATAATATTTTCTCTCCCAAAACCATGTTTTTTATAAAAAAAATTAAACATTAAAAGAATATTTTTTAATATCATTTTCAATGAAAAATATTTTCAACAGGTTTAATTTCTTAAATTTTTGGGTTAATTATTTTCAAATACTTCTTATTATGTTTTGAAGATTCTTTCTAAATGATACGGTTTTCAGAATAAATTTACCTTAAAAGAAATTTTTCAAATAAATAATCATATTTTACTCAATAAATGTTTTAAATTTAATATTAAACTTATTTTACATAAATTACGATATTTTTTGCTTTTATCTATTATTTAATGGGGATATGATCCAAGGATACCATTTCTCACATCCATGGATTCTTTAAAAGTTATTTTTCATTAAATTTTATATTCTTGATTTTCGGTGGGGGGGGGGGGGGGGTTCCCATACATTTTCAGAGGAATGGGTGAGTTTTCATGATTTTCGGCAAACCGTTAGCCAATTCCCAAATTTAAAAACGAATTTTGTTTCTTTTATAACTCTTTCATTTTAAACAGTTTTCAACAATTCTTCTTAAAAAATCTCCCCCACCAGACTATGATAAAATAAACTAAACTATGATGTTGGGAGAATACTAGGTTATGGGTTCAATCACAACTAATGGCTCTTGTTCCCGATAACCGTTATTTGTATTATCACTTTCACCAAGATACAAGGTACATGTGACCCCTAACAAGCTAGTGCCTAGTGGTGTACTCATTGCTAGTGCTCATTGGAAATTTTACAGTTAATGTTGGAATACGGTGTGTTTGGATGGAAAAAATCAGTATCATGGGAATTTTATTTAAAATTTTTGATCCTTTAAAATATCCCACTTGAAAATTGATTTTTATAATGTTTCATTTCTTAAATATTTGTACAACCGTTTCTTGTTAAAAAATATGAAATATTTTTGTCTTATAATGATTATTAAATCTAATTTTTTTTTGTGGAACCCAATTGGGATTTTAATCACACACTACTTACTCCTTTGGGTGTAAGTAGACTCAGTTTCTTTTGTTTGTAGGTTTGGGTAAAAATTTTAGTGCCAGTTTTCTGGGTTTCTAGCGGTCCTTCTTGGTATAGTGTCGTGGAGATGGATTTAGGGTTGTGCCCCATCCATGAAGAAGATCTTAGGCAGTGATTCATGTTTTTTCCATCATTATAGACTTTGAATATTATTTTAAATTGTGCGATTAAATTTAGAAATTTTGGAATGGATGGTTTGGTTTGAAAATCCCATATTTTTTTATTTGATTTTTTTGTTGTGTTATAATTATAAAAATGGGTAAATCATTCCCAAATATCATTTTTTTATACTTGTACACTTATTCTATCCCATGGGGATAGGTAACTCCCTTTGGGTCATTCCACATGCTGGGTTTGGGGCCGGTTTTGAGGGCGACCATATCTGGTTCGTGACAAAATGGAATGAGAGGAGGTTATCTCTCTTGGGTCATGTTATTTGTGGAAGAGTTCAGATTGTTCAGGGCAAGGAATATTGGGACATGACATTTATATTATGACTAGGGTGATTGGACAACAAACCACATGTTGAAATTCAAGTTGCGAGGGGATGTCGGGTTTTATCTGAGTTCATTATTTCCCATGGTTCTTTGATGATTGGGGGAAATGAAAATAGAGATGGGATGATGGTCCTAATGGACTCATAATGCCTCAAAAGCCATGTGGAGCTGGGGATATTATCGTAGAACACTCTTTGTGATTATGAGGTGATTGGAGTATGGTTTCCAACCAAATATCCATGTCACCCAACAAAACTATTTTCCTCTCACATTGTCTTGTGTCCATTTTTTTGGAACCTTGGATACATGATTTTGAAATTATAAATTTGAATTTACATATGAAATGTAAACTTTTATGAAATTATTTTTCAGTAAATTAAAAGTGGCATTATTTATAAAATGGTTTAAATGAATTTTTTTCACTATTTTGAATTGTTAAATAATGTGGGTAGACATATTTTAAATGTATGAATTATGTTAAAGTGGGTTTTGAAAAAATATTCCTAATAGAATTTGTTGAATTATTGACAAGTTTTTTAAAATTTATTTGTGGGGGTTTAAGATGGATTTTTATTTGGCCACTACTGAGGATTTGAAATGTTTTATGAAATTTTATAACCATGATTTGAAATGAGAAGAGTTTAGTTCTCAATTAAATGAGGATTTATGAATTAGAGTTTCTCATGAAATTAGAAGTGTTTTGAAATGGGTTGATATGTTTTTAAATGGTTGTTCAAGGCATGATAGTGAGTTATTTTTGAATGATTATTCCTTTATAAAAAACTTGTTTAGATGTAAATTTGAATTTTGATTTCATGGTTTGTTGTCTTGAGAAAAAGGGATGTGTAAGATGATTTATTTTGTTTCGAAAAGTGGAAGGATTTTATTAACCATTGTTATTTAAGTGAGAATCCACATGAATGGGGTTATATAGAGTGATGGATGGTTAATGTCATGACTGGATGAGTGTAAGGATTGATATGCGGTGGGTTCCTACGGTGGAAAGTAATCATGAATATTTGAGGCTCATGAGATACCATTGGTAAATGAGCAACCCAACAACACTGTTTTTTTAGGAATGAATTAGGTGGAATTTTTATTAATAATGTGTGGTCGGAGGTATGTATTTTGTGTTTTCAGGATTGTTTTGGTGGGATTTTTTGAGTTGAATAACCCTTATTTTTTAAATGATGTTTTGGGATTGTGTTCTGTCAATAAGTTGGAATAAAGTGTTGTTCAATGGTCTATTTGGATAGAATGTTTAGGAGGTCGATGTGGTGGATTACATCATGTGTTTTGAACTAGATTTTGGTTTTAATTGACCAATAGACCAGGTTGGTTGAGTATTTGGTTTCTCTCGTTGGATAAGGCATGCCCCCATTAGGGTTCAGTGCACAACATAAGTGAAAACCCGATTTTTTCGTCATTGGTAAATCATTTAGTTGATCAATATAAGGAATTTATTATTGATTTTTATAGATTTAGTGTACCTCTAATACCTTTCCATGTTTTTGGTGTCTTCTTATAGTGGGAGAGTGGTCGTGGAAGGTTGAATGAAACCTTAGTTTCTTAAGCTAACTGAGTTGCCAAAGGTTAAAGCGGTTCAGGTTTGTCATTGTAAGATGTTGTTTAAGAGGGACCATGGGTATCTTGTCAGTCTTGATGAAGAAATAGTTCATGTTAGGCCATTACTGTGGAAAATCAGACTGAGTGAGGTAGTTATGTACACTTGTAGGAATCTTGTGTTACTAGGGTCTTGGAATAAGCTCAAACTATTTGTTTTGTTTCTGTTAGTCAAAATGGTCATGATCGATGATTACATGTGATGTTGTGTTCTCATTTGAATTTAATGGTGTGTGTTGTAAAATCATATAAGAGTCATTGTTTTGTAGGTAGTATTTCTCCCTTTGGAAAATCTTGACATCATATGTTTAAAGGAAGGTGTTTCCATATTTCCTTTCATCATAATATTTTTCATCTGAAGAAACAAGGGGTGATGTGTGTGTGTCTTCTAAGCCACTGTTTCAGCAAAATATAATG
The DNA here is from genome assembly GCA_963277665.1 of Viscum album. Taxonomy (NCBI): domain Eukaryota; kingdom Viridiplantae; phylum Streptophyta; class Magnoliopsida; order Santalales; family Viscaceae; genus Viscum; species Viscum album. The sequence goes on along the minus strand of OY728121.1, from coordinate 167,251,241 downwards.
TTTTGGTAAAGTGATTTTTGGATTGTGTTATATATTGGTAAAACCATCTTGGATTGTGGTGTAGTTTTTTATAGCATCAGAAGAAGAAGTTCAATTCGGGGGTTTCCAAAGCCTGATTATAAAGCTGAATATGCTTCATTGATATAAGCACCTACCATAGGTCCCAGAGTGAAGCTAGAGCATTGTCCGGAGATATCATGGGGTTGTTCCAACCTTTGGTCAATGTCATATCATTAGTATGAATGATGTTAATAGTTTGAACCACTGCTGTTGTTATGTTGTTCTAGTTCTTCCAATTTAGTGTTATAGGTGGGAGGACTTGTTTTCAATGTTATAACATATGTTCATATTATTCCCTTGGGTTTCCTTTTAATTTTTAGTGAAAAGGATAAAATTTTGGATATTAAGATTGAGGAGCACGGTTTGTGCACAGTTAGTAGTAATCATGTTCCAATCTTGGAAATCGTGAAATAATAGATAGTAGCTACCATACGGTCTCTACACGGCTATGTTCCTCTTCCCATATAACTATGTGAATCTTACCCTTTGGATAGAATTATATTAACAGTTAGAGCACTATTTCCAAAATCATTCAGACTAACCTTGTATTCGTGCCAACTCTTTAAAATTTGGGGTATTGTCTTGTCGGCCTATGCTAGTTGGTTAATATGGTAAGATCTCATACTGAGGAGAACCAAAGTGAGTCTCATGTATGTTCTTTTTGGAATAGTATAATTAAAATATACCCCTTATGTTTGGAGTATTTTCAGGCCTCCTCCTATTACTGTCTTGATTCTATCTCGGGAAAAAATTAATTGTCTCTTTTGGTGGTGATCCCATTTGTTTATCCCCATATTAGTAACCGGGTTTTTTCCTTGGTTATGTATTGGAAATATGATGTCTTTTTTGGAGATATTTGACAACTAAATTTATCCTTGGGTAAATGATGGTATTGGAGTGCTCCCAATGGTTTTGTTGATGTGAGACTATGGTAACCCTGTTCGATGTTGTAATTCATTCGGGTAAATTTATTGAGTATTGTTCAGATGGTTCTTGAAGTTTTTTGTTTTGGGATGAAAATTTTCTTGATCATTTTAGGAATGTGGTGTATGTTTTGTTTTGGGAGATTTTCCCTTCCTTGATTGATAAATTTTAGACATCTTAGTATTTTTGGGGCTGGTGAAACATGGAAACATAGTCCATTTTGGCTTTTTGGTTAGGTTTGGTTTCTACTTTTGGAAATTCTGTGGCATTATAAGGGCATAAAGTTTCATAGTGGGGAGAATTTTCACATACATTAAATCTTATAAAGGTAGTTTTTAATTAATATCCATTAATTTTTTTGGGGGTTCCCCATACTTTTTTGGAGTAAAGGGTTAGTTTTCATGATTTGGGCCAAACTGTGAACCCATTTCCAGATTTAAAAACAAATTTTATTTTTTATAACTCATTAATACTTCATCATTTTTCACCCATTACACTACCTAAACGGACTCCCATAACCTATTTACACCACCATATGAATTTGGACATTCTAGGAATCAGTAATCATGATGTACTTGGGTTTTTATTTAAGGAATTGTTGGGCTTGTCTATAAGGCAATTTCCAGTTCAAATAATAATAATTTTTATATTTAAAATCATATTGATTTGTTTCTATTGTTTAGTGATTCACCTCCCAATATGGAACAACATACCTAGGAATTCCCCCATCTTCAGGTCTCCCTCTTTGGAGCTCATTTACATCGCAGATTAGGGGAAACTTTTCAATCATTCTCAAATCGTCCATATTTGAAGAGTTAATTTGTTTATTTCATAAATCCTTATATTTTTTCTCTATTATTTCCATTTCAGTTCTCAAAAGACGTAATCAGCCTTATTATAACTCAATTATATTTTCTTCTATTTATAAATTCATATACTAGTTTATTTTGGGTGTTTTATTCAAGATATATCTAGTTAGTGGGTTACCACTCTTATTCCTCCTATTTTCATAGGGTTTCTTCCACTTTTTTTGAGTTTTTAAATTGTCTAGAAGATAGGATTCATATGTATGGTTTGATTTTGTGTAATCTTTGCGAAATATTTCGTATTAGGTCTTTATTTTACTTCCTTTTTGTGTAGCGGTGGTGCGATTGATGTTTCACACAATAGTTTTGTGTTTTGCAACTAATAGTAGGTGAATCCATATTTAACCATTGTTGGATGATAGAGTTTTTCATGATTAATATTTTTATAATGATTAACTTTCATTTTGTTTGGTGAGAAAATTATATTAGGTTGAATTTGTTAATCTGTTTGTTTATAAGGGGAAATTTTGTGCAAAATGAATATTTTTGGTGTGTATTCCATGTTGTGTTCATTGGGCTTGTTTTATGAATCATGGAATAGTTATTTTAGATGATTTTATGGATTCCAATTCTGGTTTGGTGTAATATTTGTATTCTTTTGGTCTACAAAGATGGTTTTTAGATTGATTTTATGTGCAAAACCTTGTTACACTCCTTGGAGTTTTTTTGTGATGGTTTTAAATGGTTTATTGATTTATATAAGAGGTTAAAATATATTGGAAAACTATTTTTGTAGGACTATAATTTTGATATTGTATATTTTAAAGATAGTGGGATGTTATGTTTTTTTACTATCTTTGAAATGTTTTATTAAATTGGTTAAATTATTTACTGTAGTTTGAACGAGATGTTAAACACGTTGTGGGCTGTTTTTGTGTGAGTTTGGTTTCAAATTAAATTTGAATGAAAAATGATATTATGTGACATTTGTGTGGTTTTTTATTGTGTCTGTTTTTTAAAGGGTATTTTAAGGTTAAAATTTTATTTCATTTTTTTGGAACGTGTTTGAGCACAAGAGAGAAAACCTGGGTTTCTAGGCGGGTGGACGTGTACTAGTATGCTAGTGATCCCATGGGGTTTGGCCCCTATTTCAGGTATCATGTTTGATGATGAAAACACTAAATAAAATATGATGATGATGATTTTGGGGGACGACTATGTTATGGGAATGATCCCAAACAGTTTCACATGTGCACGAGAATATATATTTGTATGGTTACTTTCACTGAGACACGAGGTACCTAGCACCCACAATGAGTATCTACCAAGGTGTGTTCCCATTGCTAATGCTCATTTTACATTTTACAGTCATTTTCGTCATATGGTGTGTTTGGATTAAATAATTAAGTATCTTGTGAATACTATTTAAAATTTTTGATTCATTAAAATAGCCCACTTGAAAACAGATTTAATTTACTGTTGCCTCTCTTATTGGTTTTTACTAGAAATTGATGTTTAAGAATATTGTAAGATTTTTGTCTTATAATGATTATCCTATGCAATATATTTATGGGGGAATCATACTAGTATTTTTATCACACCATACTTACAAATTTGGGTATAATTATACATGGTTTATTTGGTTCGTAGGTTTGGGTAAAGCTTTTAGTTTTGTGGTTTGGGTTTCTAGTTGCCTTTCGTAGTGCAATGTCATTGAGATGGATTCCGGGAAGTTTTCCATTCTATGAGGAGGTACTTAGGAATTGATTTTTTTTTCCATCTTTATTGGATTCAGGTATTGTTTTAAATTGTGTAATTTAATTGTGAAATTTTTTAAAGGATGGTTTGGTTTGGAAAATCCAGATTTTTTATTGGAGTCGATTGTTGTTTTATGTTGATAAACTCAGGTAAATAATTCCAAAATTTCATTCTATGATACTCGGGTACATACGCCTGACTATGAGGATCGGTAATGCCTTTCAGGTCAATCCACGGGCTTGGTTTGGTGCCAGTTTTGATGGAGGCTAGATCTGGTTCGTGACACTATTCATATTCTATCTTTGAATGGTTTATTTTTTAATGGAATGATGTTTATGAAACCAATTTCTCTTCCATGAGTTATACAATGAAAAAATAAATTTAATCGCACTTATTATCACATTTTTTTCTATAATAATATTCATATGAAACTTGTATGTTTTATATAGGTTATGATATGATGAAATTTTAATTATACGGATTTCATTTCATTATTTATGATATAATAAATGTTTTTTATCATTTTGAACACCTATGTATGATTTCATTTTGTGATGAGTGTGAATTATATGTCCCCCCAATTAATTGGGTAATTATTTATATATCATTTGATAGATAGGACTAGAATGATGGGTGAATGTTCTTCAGTAAGATATTGGTAAGGGTGGTGATCTAGTTCTTTACGATAGAGTGTGAATAGGGGTGAACCGGGTTTAGTAAGAATGGGAGGGAATGTGGAGTGAACTCATTTCATTAATGGGATTTTTCTAATATGATGGTCTTAGCAGTGAAATAAAACTACTATTATTGTTTATGGAGTGAACCCATTCCAATATTATGGATGTGGTAGTGAGCCTTGACTAATATTGAAATTATTTTCTATTCTTATGTGTATGAAAAAAATATATGTCTTATGACTATGGTATACCCTCATGGATCAAGTTCATTAATTGTCTTAAGAATTATGTCTTATGATATTCCAATATTTATTCCATAACTCAAGTATAATATCATTGATATAAAACATATGGTTATCAAATATTATGCTCCTATTTCCATTCCATTATGTTCATGTTATGCTTACATATCATCCTTATTTAGACATTTTAATCATTTGATCTCACACATTCCTATGATTCCTTTCACACCGGTAATGCAAAATGTTTTAATTAGTATTACAATGTGAGTAATATTTATGGTAGATATTTAATATCATTCATGAATTATGAATATTATGTTCCATGTTTCCCAATGAACTACACCATTATGGTACCCAATCATGTGTTTGTTTAATGTAACGAATACTAATATAAAAAGATTAAATATCCATGTGTGAGAATTAATAGTTACAATAGCTATTAGATAAGGAATATGAGAATAATACATTGGAAAATATGATGAGAAATATTTTTTAATATCCGTTGGGAAATTTTAAATAACATTTCTATAGATGTCTCTAAGGATATGTATATGAATGAGTCAATGTATAGGAAAATATCCTAAAATTATGGTAATAGATAGATTGTGGGGTTCCCTATAAATAAATTGATATCATGATATAATAATTGGATGTTTCTTTAGAGTATATATAACTAGGGATAAGTACCCTAAAAATATTTTATTGAGATAGGCTCGGATGGGAACCGGTGATTGAAAAATAACCTTTGTAAACACCGATTGTGAAACTCGTAGATAATATTCTTTTTAAATACACAGTATCATTAAAAAACGCATGAATGATTAATATAGATAATGACTATGAATGACCATGTATAAACATAAGGTATCTTAGATCAAATATGTTTCATGATTTAGACATAATATAGGTGAATTTTGAGGATTATTTGGTTTTCCACTACATTTTATTTTGATGACACTATGATTTTTGATTTTATTAAATGGATTAAACTTGATGAAATCATGTTAACATGGAATTTAATAAAAAATTCAGATACTATGAGAAAATAAATTTGATGATGACAAAACTGAAGGACTATTTGATTATGCTTAATCATCTTTCAAAGAACATGATTAATGACATGTCCCTTAACTAACAATCATACTCTCCAAAGAAGGGAATAAATGAGTTTTTTGTGATTTCTGGTAGGAGAGACCATTTAAGAAATAATTTTATGTTTAATTTGCATTGAAAATGTGGGAAGAACCATTCATGTGGATATTTAGGAGGAACATGATTAGTTTTTACTGTATTGAATATCGACATGAAGAATGTAACAAAAAAAGAAATATGAGTAGTTTAGTAAACTTAATGCATGGGAATATTGTTATCCAAAGGCATTATAAATGGAATAATGATAACGAGAAAACACATTACATGTGAAAGGAAAGAGGGATTAGAGGCTAATATTATAAATTGTAGATAAATATTTAAACAATATGTGCGATGAATGAAGTATTATTTATCAATAGTTTAATATTTTGTTTGCTGAATTATGAATATATAATCATTTTTTAATATATCTTTTTCTTTAGGGATTTGAAAAAATATGTCGTATGGTACAGGTGAACTAAAAATTTGAATTAATGGTAGTGTTATATATTATTATTATGGGATGATAATCACTAACATGTTTTTGAGGATGAGAAGTTTTTTTTAGTTTGAATAAAGAGATTATTGATATTGATAAACTAAATTTTATGGTATTTATGACCTCAGAACCTATAAAGGATATTTTCAAATAAATTTTTTTTAATATATCACTAATTGAGATGAAAAGAAATTATATTTAAGGAATATATCAAATAATCTATGTTATAGTAAGTAATTAAGAACAATTTAAGCTTTCTTTAAGGTTTTATGGTAATTCAGATTATCACAATATTTCAAGAAAATAAATGATGAATTTATTCAAATGTTTAATATGTAAAAATAAAGAGATTTCGTATGATATATGGTGGATCAATGGTCATATTATTTTTTAAAATGTATTGATCTAATTTATACTTATTTATTTTGGGAAGGATTATATAGATAAACATTTATGAAATGGTTTATGTTAAACTTTGAATTCTATTTTATTTATTAATATATTAGTTATCATTTGAATATTTATTCACAACTTCTGATGACTATATTTTTGTGATGATAACTAAATATAGATGGATTGAATTATCAATATATGATCCGTTATTGCTTTAGGAATAATGATTTTACCTTTATTTCTAGGAGTTTGTGTTGATGTTGAAACTGATAAAGGCACAACCAAATGATACTATTATACCTATGAAATAGAATGAAATAATGTAAGTATATATTCTTCTAAAAATTCATCATCATTTAGAAAAGGATCATGAAATAAATTTTTTTCCTATTCTAAACATTTTTTATTTTATCATTGACCATTTTCATGTCACATTTTCTTATGGTTTTGTGTTCATTATCATTCTTTAGATCAACCACTTTCTTGTGATAGATGTCCTATATTTCCATCAATTAGTATTTGGGTCTTATTTTTATATTCAATGTACATATTTTCATTTTCCATATTTGTTATCCTATTTGGAACCTAGTATGTGTAACTATAGATGACTTGCATATACCCCTTTCCCTTTTTAAAGATTATGTTTTATTAATCATTTTTAATGAAGGTTTTTATGAAGGAATTTTAAAATACTAAACCTTTTATTACTGAGATGAATTTTGATGTTGAAATTCATTCTTATGTGGATATAATTTCACACCCATAGATTTCTCTAAAATATTCCATTCCAATCAAATTCAATGGTTTGGATATTTTTCACTACACAAAACACCATGTTTTCCCAAAACCACGATATATTAATAATATAGTTATTTAAAAACATGTGTTCTAACCTAATGATTAAACATAGAGATACTAATTTTATTAAATAATATTTAAATATTTATTATAATGGTTTTATATAATTAACATATATTGAAGAAAAGGTACATAATTTTTAAGAAATCCCTTATATGTTTTGAAAATAATAATTTCTCAAAAATGATTTTTATTTCATTTTCTACATAACAATAAATTTAATTTGGGTGACTTTTAGAAAATTATATTTATTAAAAAAATCATTTTTGAAATTTTAATATTATAAATTCATGTAGTGTGAATTTCGATGACTTTCCGGAAATGTTTTATTGTTTTGATGAATATTGGAAAATACCAAATTTTAATTGAAAAAATAAATTCATTTAAATAATTTATAATATAAATCTAAAATTTAAAAGGATTTAAAGTAAAATTAGTTAAATTTTATATAATTTTATAATATTTAAGATATTATAATAAATTTCCAAATCAAAATTTATTGAAAAATAATTTCCAAAATTTGAACATTTCCTCTTATAAAGCTCACTTTCTCATTACATCTACAAGATTAATATTAAATTACTATTCCCCACTATTGTACGGTGAATATGGAAAAATTGATTCCATATTTTTAATAATTATTATTATTAATCTCTATTGTGGAAAACATAATTTTTTTTATCAAAACTAATAGTGAATTCATTAAATATTAATTACTATGGTTAACGTAAAAATCGATTTATTGGGGGTTAAACTTTTATGATAAGAGTAAAAATGACCTAAAATATTAATTTAATTTTATTTTGTGAATTTATTTAGATATTGGACATAGAGTCTCCGAAATAGGAAAATTACAATCCACATTCCTTTTAATATAACCCTAGAAATATGTTGAGTAATGAATAAGAAAAAAACACATTCTTCATAATTTTAATATCTATATTGAATTGGGTTAATTAAAGGAAAATCGGTTCAGTTATAAATATATTTTTTAAATAAAAATGAGATATTATTATCATAATATTTTATAATTAATTTTAGATATTATATAGTTACGGGAAAATATTAAGAAATGTGAATAGATTAATTATTTATTTAACAATAAAATAAAATAAATGTTTCAACAAAAGTGTTGTAAATTTATAGATTTTTTTTTTATTTTTTATAGAGAAATATATATTTTCAAATATATTTTAATTTAATATATTATTATTAGATCTTGTAATTGATATTTTTTCAAATTGATATTTATAGAATATTTCCATAAATGAAATTAATGTTTTTTTAAAATAAATGATATTTTATTAAATCAATATAAATCACATCAAATATAATAATACACAAAGTAATATTGAAATTTTTACAAATATCAACTAACTCACATTATTGCACCCTATTATATGTTATAATGATATAATGACCATTAGATATTAAAAAACATAGGTAACATGGTCAAGGTTAAAGTAGTGTGTTTTTAACATTACATGCACTTGTGTTAAAATTAATTTTCAAAATGCATAATTTTTATATTTTATAAATTATATATCATATTAATAATCATATTATCTAAATTATCTTATTATTACCACATTTTTTCGGATTAAAGGATAAATTACCATCATTCGAAAACTAGTTACCATAGTGAACACCAAAATGGTAAAAATTGGGGGACTAGAAGTTAAGGAAAGAAATGTTTAAAAAACGTGTTCCATTGAATGGTTGAGGATATTATTGAATATATAATCTATAAAAACCATTAATTATCATATATTAATCCACTTTAGGAGATATTCACCTCTTAATAGTGAACACAATTGAGTATTTACAAGAGTGCCACACCTCCTATACAATGCATGGGTACTAATTATCTAAACTTATAACACATTTTAAGCAATTTGAATCAGAAATTATCTGCCAAAATCACATCCCAACATCCCTAAACTCTTCATTTAGTCCATATTTTTTCCACATATCCAACAAATCTTGTCTTTAGTGAAAACCTAAGGAGATTACTTGAAAAAGAGGCAATGTTTATTAATAAGTATTTTCATTTTATTTCTTCATAATCCCCATTAAATTTTTATTATACCATGATTATATAACTAATGAATTATCATACATACACTAATATGTTTTTATGTTATGTTGAAGACCTACAATAACACACATTTCCATCAAAGAGGTTATGAAATCATCATTCGTGTGTACGGAGGACTATCGCCTCGCGAACCGATGTCATTCATTTTTTCCATACCTCTCATGATTTAGAATAATGATGTTAATAATATATATATCTTAAATTTATTATAATTATGATATTTTTATTCTTATAAAATTATTGCATGACACATAATTACATGTATTCCATTTTTTGGGAATATGATAGCGTTGCTCATGTGTATAGTAGACTACCTCCTTGCGAAGCAATTTGATTCAATTTTGTTTTAAATTAAATGTATTGATGATTCATTTAATGAATATATGTGATTTATTATAAATAAAAATTATTCTTAAATAATGATATATCAATTATTTTTCATTCATTATATCTGACAAGAAAATATAATCAACGTTCAAGTGTACTTATGGCCAACCATATCCCTGAACGGTGTATTTCATTTACTATCACAAAATATATGGGATTACAATAAATACATGTGTACATAAAATAAATTTTATTTATATCATGGTTTAAATTATTCAAATTATTAAATAATTATCGATGCACAAGTACCCAAAATAACAAATAGAAACATACTAGAATAACAATGTAATTGCTGCCCAAAAATTGACTTTTATATGTAATTATGAAGAAAAGGGAAATAAAAGGTCCTATAAAAATAATTTTTTGTGTGATAAATATAAATATGGTTCATAAAAATATATAAAATAAACATATTTTTCTTATAAAATATTTCTGAATAATTATAAAATGATTAAATACTTAAGGTAAGGGGATTCCTTGTCTAACATTTATTTTTGATAGACTCATTGCTAATCACCACTCAATTAATTTTGGTTGTGTATATACATCCCTATGAAATGATATATCAATAATATACTTCATTTAAATATATGTACTACTTTAATTTACTATATTTTATCATAGGTATTAAAATTCAAACGTTACTCAAGCAATAATTTAGAACTCCCAAGGCCTTGGGGCTCGGGTGAAAACAGACTTCCTTGCATCAGAGATCATGAAGAACACGGTTCTTATTGGGGAAGTCCTTGAACACAAGCAGGCCCAGGTCTTAATTACTGAGTTTTTTGTTAGGATATGTATGAATGGATCCATGCACCTAGAACTCATTAGTAGGCACATCTGGGTATTCAGGAAGAAGGAGATCCTGGTGGACTTATTTCTGGTGGGAGATCAGTTTATCAATATGAATGTTACCATAGACATGGAATGCTTATACATGTACATTGTGTATGGTAGTTGTGATGTCAACAAAAGAGGACAGTTATTGCAGGATCTAAATACATTCGACTCGGGTATCCTCCCGTGGCTAGTGGGTGGGGACTTAAATATTATCTCATATCCTAATGAGATGAAGGGATGAGGACCTTTCCAATGGCTGGCAAACTTGGAGTTCATCCAATTCATTGAGGATTCAGGTCTTATTGATACCAGATACTCTGGTGACTATTACACCTGGTGCAAGTACCAAATGGGAAGTCGGTGATTCTCATGGACGATTGATCGGTGCCTAGAGAACTTCAATACAATTTCCATGTTTCCTAAGGTAACAGTAGAGAAACTCTCCTATGTTATTTCAGACCATAATACCCTGCTAGTCATGTTTTCCCCAAGAAAGGCTTCCTAGGAGAAGTTCATATTTTACCATTACTGGACTAGATATTCTGAATACCAATATATTGTTAGTGACTTGTTGGGGGGAGATGTCCCATGGGCATACATGGGTATCCATCCATAATAAGAATTGTAGGCTGAAACTCTTACTATAGGAGTGGTCCAAGTGTCTCTCTATAGGCGAGCATAATTTGGAGAGTTTGAAACAAAATATTGTGTTAATGTAAAACAAAATAGCCAATCATTTGAGTGAGTCAACATTTGAAGACATTCTGGAGAAGAAGGATACTTGGGCCTAAATGATTCTTAAGCTGGAATGAATGGCTTGTGAGAGATCCAGGATCAAATGGTTGCATGAGGGTGACGAGAATTCGGCCTTCTTCCATGCATACATAAGAAAAAAACCTCCCGATCAATCCCAACATCATGCCGGAGGGTGGCACATTTATGGATTACATAGATGTAATACCAGGTAAGGTTTTGACGTTTTTTCAGTACCTCTTGGATGGATCCAATCTGAGAATGCACAATGGATACCTGACTGGAGATCGAGAGCTTTTGGAAGCAGTTCCCTCCTTTGTCTCGCACAGGGACAATGAACGTCTGGAAAAGATACCCAAGGAGGATGAAATCTAGGAAGCCATGAAGAATAACAACCCAGACAGTTCACCAGTCCCTAACAGTTTCCCAGGTGCATGTTATCGGGATGCATGGGAAATTGTTAATGTAAAGACCCGTAAAATCCAAGGGAAATTTTTTCTTAATTTTCTTTAGAATTTTACAAGAATGCGGTTTCTGACGGCACCTGATTCCGAGGCCCGGAGAGCCCAGAATTAATTTCCGAAGTTTGGCTCGGGTACGTTCAGTGAACGAACGAGCGGGAATTCCTAACTTTTGATCCGGTGCTCGGAATTGAAATCCGAGGGCACCGATGATCTCGCAGCGCCGATATTCGCTTAATGAGACCTTTTCGGGAGTTGCGTTTGTTGCGGGTTGAAAGTTACGTTTTGGGGTTTTTCAGTTAAGTTAAATAAAATTGTGTATAACAAATTTTATTTAAACTTATTAAAAAAAAACCTACCTAAGGGGGTTGGAAGTGGGACCCACACCCACTTAACCTCCCTTGGGAGGATTAAGTGTGGTGGGGCCCACACGAACCCCTAAATCTTTTAATAACCTCTCAACTTCCCCCTTAAACTCCTCATTTAATAACATGACAACTTTGTTAATTAATGGAGTTGAATTGTTTGAATTGTTAGAATTTCAAACCTTTGAAATTCAAATTGATAATTGTGTGAATAAAATAAGACTTTAGCTTATTTTATTTGGGTTAGAATTCTCTAGACACCTTGAGAGAATTTGGAGCCTTCATCTTCTTCTTCTTCAAGCTTTGACGAAGAACGCGAAGAACCTTCGAACATCGACGAAGAACGCCACGTTCTCGGGAATCGTCTTTCGCGACGCCATAACCGCGACACCGACGACGTCTTCTTCCGCGTCATCTCTTCCGCGACGATTTCCCGCGACGAAATCGTCGTCAAAGAACTTCGAATCCTCGCTTCACGACATCGACGTCCTTCTTCCGTGACGCCGACCACCGCGACGCGTCTTCCGCGGGTCGTTGACGATCATCGTTCTTGAAACCAGAGGTAGGGGATGTTACTTATTGATTATTTTATTCCATTCTTGAATCATGGATTTTAGCATGACTAAATGTGAGGCTTTTGGGTATTCTTTAGTTATGTTATTATTTAACGTGAGGGGGGTCGGACCGCATGAACACGGCCGAACGCCCCTCCTTAGTTCTCGTTTTATTCATGCGGGAGGAAGCAAGAGGCGTGGTGCCGTCGCACCACGCGGATGAACATGCTTATAATCTTCCGCAACGCCGTCGCGCTACGCCGAGGAGAGTCTTCAAGAACGCGACGCCGTCGCGCCGCGTTGGAAGAATTCATGGCACGGTGAATGGGGCGCGGTGCCGTCGCACCGCGCCGGACGAGAAGACCGCGGCCGGTTCCGGGCCGCGGCGGGACGAGGAGACCGCGGCCGGTTCCGGGCCGCGGCGGAAGGAAAGACCGGCGGCCGGGCCGCCGGCGTCGGAAGTCGAGGGCGGGACCGGAAATTCCGGTCCCGTTGGTAAAAACCGGCCGGCCAGCGGGCCGGCCGGATGTCATAAAAACCGGGGGATTAAACCCCCGGCCGGACCTTCAAGACCCCCCTCTTAATGAGGGGGGCGGTTCTTTTAAGGAGGGGGGGGCAAAGCCCCCCCGGTTTTATTCAGCCGGCCCCCGCGGGGGCCGTTTCTTTTAAAAGGCACGGCTTAAAGCCGTGCCGTTTTGACAGAAACGCGGGGCTTAGCCCCGCGTGCCTCCCGCATGCGCCGCGGCACCCCGCCGCCAGCGCGGTCCGCCAACCGCCGCCGCCGTCCGCCGCCGTCCGCCGCCGCTGTCCGCCGCCGCCGGCCGCCGCGCCGTCCAGGGGGGGGGGGGGGTCGGGCCGGGTCGGCCCGGACCCGGACCCCCCGTTTCGGACCAGTTTAGGTTTTTGGCTCATAACTTGAGCCTCGGACCTCCGAATGACGAACCGTCTGCGGCAACGCGATCCTTGGATCGAGACGGTCGTTTCGGTATATCGCACTCAAGGTTTCGGTTTACTTTGAGTTCGGCCGGGTTGGTTCGTTCACGAAACCAACCGGGCCTTCGGAGCGGAAACGCTCATATCTTGAGCTACGGACGTCCGATTGACTTGCCGTCAGTCGCGTAATGTTCCTCTTAGTGAGACGGATCTTTTGGCATACTCCGCCCGAGGTTTGGACGCAGGTGGAGTCCGGTTGGGTTGGTTTTGCCTTAAAAACCAACCGGGCCCCGGAGACGAAAATGCCAATAACTCTCAGACCAGGCGTCCGATCGACGCGCCGTCTGTTGCGTTGAGTTCCTTTTGACGATACGGAACTTTTGGATACATCAACTTCGGTCTTCGTGACATTTGATGTATCAGCCTCTCGGCTCGTGGAGCGGACCCTCCGTACGAGCTTGCTGTGTGCGGGAACCCTAGTGCTGGCTGCGACTGTTCTTCTGCTACGACTGCTACTGTGACTGCGACGACGACAGTACAGAGATCCTGTGTGGATTTGACGACGACAGTACAGAGATCCTGTGTGGATTTGACGACGACAGTACAGAGATCCTGTGTGGATTTGGCGACGACAGTACAGAGATCATGTGTGGATTTGACGACGACGACTACAGCACTCAGCGATCCTACGTGGATCAGTGCTACAGGTTCTGTGTGAGCCCGATCCTGTGTGGGTCCTTGCGCTCAGCGGTTCTGTGTGAGCCAGCGCCTACAGGTTCTGTGTGAGCCCGATCCTGTGTGGGTCTTCTGCGGGGGTTAGTTACCTATCGATCCTTCGTGGGTCCGACGACTTAGATGGATCAGTGATCATCTTTATCGTCCTTGAAGAAGTATACCTGTGTGAGCTGAATCCTGTTGTTTTCCTGTGTGGATTGTGTTGTGCATTCCTGTGTGGATTATATTTTGCTTTCCTATGTGGAATACGTATACTTTCCTGCGTGGACTGAGTTGTACTTGGGCTCGGAGGTTGGAGTGTATTTTAATTGATGACTTAGGTATATGTATGGGCATATACCTAAGTTGTGTCAGTTGTTACTTCGTGTTTGTAATTTTCTTCGTGGTTTATCCTTTGTGGATTTGAGAGACCTTCAGGGGTCTCGGGGTCCCTACTGAGTAGCTTATACTCACCCCTGCACGGGCTTTGCCCGCACTTCGTTGTGTTGGTTGCAGACGACGGACAGTGTTGACCTTAGCTGAGGCTTGCAGAGCGGGACGGTACCCGGAGGTGGACCACTGGGCGGGACGTGCTCGGAGCGGACGGCGGGACACGTGGAGCAGAGGAGCTATCTGTACCCACCCTTCAGGTGGGATTTCCAGTGGACAGCTCGGAGTAGCGGCTTTACTTTTCAGTTGCTGTTTTTCCCTTTTCGAGTTGTACTTTACTTTCAGTTTGGGTTTGTATTCTGGCCCATTTACTTTTCCGCACTTTCAGTCGTACTCTGTTTGCTTAGTGTTTACTTTCCTCTTGTTTACTCTGTGGTGTGTGTTTACTTTTCAAAGGCAATGCCTTCCCTTTTACCGGGAATTACGCCTTGGTGCTAGTCGCCAGCCCCTGGCCTATGGAAGGCGGGCTTGGGGTAGTCACGGCACGGACCCCGAGGGCGGGTCGTGACAAATTGGTATCAGAGGAGTTCGGTTCTACCGCAAACTCTGATCTTTTCTATGTGAAGCAATAATGTTTAGCGTATTGAGTGTGGTTATCAGTCCAGGGAGTCCAGTGTTGGTGCGGCGGCCGACGTATCCGTACACCAGGACCCTGACTTCTGATTTCCGACTTAATGCACGAAAACATTGATTGCGTGTGTGTTTCACAGTTTTCTTTGTGATTTCTTTGTGTCAGCTCACCAGGTATACTGTTTGACCGTGGCGCACCTATTTCCTTTCAGGATGGCCCCACGACGGCAGCCAGCTAGGGTTCCGAGAGTCGAGCGAGACGACAGCCCACCGAGCGCCGAGGCTTCGGTGCAGGGCCTTTTGTCAGCAGTGGCACCGGCGGTAGCTTTACCCGCCGATCCCCCGATGCTTCCAGCAGCAGCCGCTGACGATGCACGTCGCCTCAGCGCACTGCATGAGTTTCAGCACCAGCGACCGCCCAGGTTTCGCGGGGAGACGGATCCCCAGGCAGCAGAGGACTGGCTGGAGGCAGTGGTTCGAGTGTTTAGGCTAGTGAGGACACCAGCAGACCTCATGGTGATCCTCGCTGCGAGCCTACTACACGCAGCAGCAGGACGATGGTGGAGCTTGATGCTCCAGGTTCACGATGAGGCATCCTTACTCTGGACGGACTTCGAGAGCCTCTTCCGCTCTGAGTTCGTCCCGGCCACCCTCCGAGCGGTGCGCATCCAGGAGCTTCTACAGCTGCGGCAGGGCAGCATGACGGTCGCCCAGTACTCGGCGAGATTTACCGATCTCTCGCGCTACTCGACCGACATGGTACGGGACCCATTCTTCTGGGCCCGGACCTTCGAGCAGGGTTTGAGACACGAGATCAGGGCATCGCTGATCTCCCTCAGCATACCAACTCAGACAGGAGTACTGGAGCGGGCTCTTCTGATCGAGAGCTTCCTTGCTGAGTCTACACCAGCACAGCGACCCACCGCAGGGCGGCACGTGGCAGAGTCATCTGCAGCTGGCAGTCGACGAATGACTCAGGGGTCCAGACAGACCAGACCTCAGGGCACTGGCTCAGCAGTGCAGGGCACACAACGCGGAGCCAGTCTTTCGAGTGGAAGACAGTGCTATGCATACGGCGGCCGAGGCCACATGGCTCGTGACTGCCCGACCCGTCATGCGGAGGAACAGCAGACGGTTGAGGAACCACCTAGGCAGAGGCAGAGGTTCGACCGTGGCGATCCGCAGGGAGGAGGCGGACGAGGCAGAGGAGCTGGACGAGCAGCTGGTGGTGGCCGACGCTTTGAGGCTCTACCACCACCACCACCAGGAGGTCCACCCCGACCGCAGGGGAGAGCTCAGCTTCAGGAAGCCGAGGCCTTCGATCATGGAGCCCTGGGAGCCGATGGACAGGAGCAGAACTAGTGGTTACATCCTTTGTACTTCTGGTTCCTTGTTGCTTTTGTGTAGCGTCTTGTATTACGAGCTGCAATAATAAAAGACGCATACCTTGTGATGTTTTCGTTCCTGTCCTCTATCGTAATGTTACTAAGAGGTTCCAGTTTTGGCTGTTGACTTGACCCTCACTTGTGAGACATCTACTGGAGGTGGCCCAGTTACCACACACTGATGCCGACAGTGTGACTCAACCCTTGGAGGCGAGAGTAACGGTTGAATCTCTTAGTAGTAGCGTCGAGGCCTTACGACGTCATCCTTAGTATGGATTAGTATCATCCATGTTAGGATTGACTGTTTTAGGCAAAGAATGTGGTTCATCCAGGGGATGAGACCAGATTTCTCTTTTCGGCAAAAGAGAAATCTTGCAGCTCTGGTGGGACCGGAGATGGTCCGGGCCACGTCAGAGGAGGTCCATGTCCTCCAGGAGCGGGTCCTACATGGGCGATCGATTCCTCTTGTGCGCAACAGATGGCGGTACGGGAATCTCCAGGAGAGCACATGGGAGCGGGAGGCTCAGATGCGTGCTCAGTATCCTCTTTTGTTTCCCTAGTTTTTGATGTAGCTTTACGGGGACGTAAAGCCCTGAGGTGGGAGTAATGTAAAGACCCGTAAAATCCAAGGGAAATTTTTTCTTAATTTTCTTTAGAATTTTACAAGAATGCGGTTTCTGACGGCACCTGATTCCGAGGCCCGGAGAGCCCGGAATTAATTTCCGAAGTTTGGCTCGGGTACGTTCAGTGAACGAACGAGCGGGAATTCCTAACTTTTGATCCGGTGCTCGGAATTGAAATCCGAGGGCACCGATGATCTCGCAGCGCCGATATTCGCTTAATGAGACCTTTTCGGGAGTTGCGTTTGTTGCGGGTTGAAAGTTACGTTTTGGGGTTTTTCA
The DNA here is from genome assembly GCA_963277665.1 of Viscum album. Classification (NCBI taxonomy): domain Eukaryota; kingdom Viridiplantae; phylum Streptophyta; class Magnoliopsida; order Santalales; family Viscaceae; genus Viscum; species Viscum album. Next base: position 167,233,481 of record OY728121.1, on the reverse strand, counting down.
GTTAAGTTAAATAAAATTGTGTAAAACAAATTTTATTTAAACTTATTAAAAAAAACCTACCTAAGGGGGTTGGAAGTGGGACCCACACCCACTTAACGTCCCTTGGGAGGATTAAGTGTGGTGGGGCCCACACGAACCCCTAAATCTTTTAATAACCTCTCAACTTCCCCCTTAAACTCCTCATTTAATAACATGACAACTTTGTTAATTAATGGAGTTGAATTGTTTGAATTGTTAGAATTTCAAACCTTTGAAATTCAAATTGATAATTGTGTGAATAAATAAGACTTTAGCTTATTTTATTTGGGTTAGAATTCTCTAGCCACCTTGAGAGAATTTGGAGCCTTCATCTTCTTCTTCTTCAAGCTTGACGAAGAACGCGAAGAACCTTCGAACATCGACGAAGAACGCCACGTTCTCGGGAATCGTCTTTCGCGACGCCATAACCGCGACACCGACGACGTCTTCTTCCGCGTCATCTCTTTCCGCGACGATTTCCCGCGACGAAATCGTCGTCAAAGAACTTCGAATCCTCGCTTCACGACATCGACGTCCTTCTTCCGTGACGCCGACCACCGCGACGCGTCTTCGCGGGTCGTTGACGATCATCGTTCTTGAAACCAGAGGTAGGGGATGTTACTTATTGATTATTTTATTCCATTCTTGAATCATGGATTTTAGCATGACTAAATGTGAGGCTTTTGGGTATTCTTTAGTTATGTTATTATTTAACGTGAGGGGGGTCGGACCGCATGAACACGGCCGAACGCCCCTCCTTAGTTCTCGTTTTATTCATGCGGGAGGAAGCAAGAGGCGTGGTGCCGTCGCACCACGCGGATGAACATGCTTATAATCTTCCGCAACGCCGTCGCGCTACGCCGAGGAGAGTCTTCAAGAACGCGACGCCGTCGCGCCGCGTTGGAAGAATTCATGGCACGGTGAATGGGGCGCGGTGCCGTCGCACCGCGCCGGACGAGAAGACCGCGGCCGGTTCCGGGCCGCGGCGGGACGAGGAGACCGCGGCCGGTTCCGGGCCGCGGCGGAAGGAAAGACCGGCGGCCGGGCCGCCGGCGTCGGAAGTCGAGGGCGGGACCGGAAATTCCGGTCCCGTTGGTAAAAACCCGGCCGGCCAGCGGGCCGTCCGGATGTCATAAAAACCGGGGGATTAAACCCCCGGCCGGACCTTCAAGACCCCCCTCTTAATGAGGGGGGCGGTTCTTTTAAGGAGGGGGGGGCAAAGCCCCCCCGGTTTTATTCAGCCGGCCCCCGCGGGGGCCGTTTCTTTTACAAGGCACGGCTTAAAGCCGTGCCGTTTTGACAGAAACACGGGGGCTTAGCCCCGCGTGCCTCCCGCATGCGCCGCGGCACCCCGCCGCCAGCGCGGTCCGCCAAGCCGCCGCCCGCCACGCGGCCCGCCAGCCGCCGCCGCCACGCGGCCCGCCGCCGCCACGCGGCCCGCCAACCGCCGCCGCCACGCGGCCCGCCGCCGCCGCCACGCCGCCAACCGCCGCCGCCGTCCGCCGCCGTCCGCCGCCGCCGTCCGCCGCCGCCGGCCGCCACGCCGTCCAGAGGGGGGGGGGGGGGGGGTCGGGCCGGGTCGGCCCGGACCCGGACCCCCCGTTTCGGACCAGTTTAGGTTTTTGGCTCATAACTTGAGCTCGGACCTCCGAATGACGAACCGTCTGCGGCAACGCGATCCTTGGATCGAGACGGTCGTTTCGGTATATCGCACTCAAGGTTTCGGTTTACTTGAGTTCGGCCGGGTTGGTTCGTTCACGAAACCAACCGGGCCTTCGGAGCGGAAAACGCTCATATCTTGAGCTACGGACGTCCGATTGACTTGCCGTCAGTCGCGTAATGTTCCTCTTAGTGAGACGGATCTTTTGGCATACTCCGCCCGAGGTTTGGACGCAGGTGGAGTCCGGTTGGGTTGGTTTTGCCTTAAAAACCAACCGGGCCCCGGAGACGAAAATGCCAATAACTCTCAGACCGGGCGTCCGATCGACGCGCCGTCTGTTGCGTTGAGTTCCTTTTGACGATACGGAACTTTTGGATACATCAACTTCGGTCTTCGTGACAGTTGATGTATCAGCCTCTCGGCTCGTGAGGCGGACCCTCCGTACGAGCTTGCTGTGTGCGGGAACCCTAGTGCTGGCTGCGACTATTCTTCTGATACGACTGCTACTGTGACTGCGACGACGACAGTACAGAGATCCTGTGTGGATTTGACGACGACAGTACAGAGATCCTGTGTGGATTTGACGACGACAGTACAGAGATCCTGTGTGGATTTGGCGACGACAGTACAGAGATCCTGTGTGGATTTGACGACGACGACTACAGCACTCAGCGATCCTACGTGGATCAGTGCTACAGGTTCTGTGTGAGCCCGATCCTGTGTGGGTCCTTGCGCTCAGCGGTTCTGTGTGAGCCAGCGCCTACAGGTTCTGTGTGAGCCCGATCATGTGTGGGTCTTCTGCGGGGGTTAGTTACCTATCGATCCTTCGTGGGTCCGACGACTTAGATGGATCAGTGATCATCTTTATCGTCCTTGAAGAAGTATACCTGTGTGAGCTGAATCCTGTTGTTTTCCTGTGTGGATTGTGTTGTGCATTCCTGTGTGGATTATATTTTGCTTTCCTATGTGGAATACGTATACTTTCCTGCGTGGACTGAGTTGTACTTGGGCTCGGAGGTTGGAGTGTATTTTAATTGATGACTTAGGTATATGTATGGGCATATACCTAAGTTCTGTCAGTTGTTACTTCGTGTTTGTACTTTTCTTCGTGGTTTATCCTTTGTGGATTTGAGAGACCTTCAGGGGTCTCGGGGTCCCTACTGAGTAGCTTATACTCACCCCTGCACGGGCTTTGCCCGCACTTCGTTGTGTTGGTTGCAGACGACGGACAGTGTTGACCTTAGCTGAGGCTTGCAGAGCGGGACGGTACCCGGAGGTGGACCACTGGGCGGGACGTGCTCGGAGCGGACGGCGGGACACGTGGAGCAGAGGAGCTATCTGTACCCACCCTTCAGGTGGGATTTCCAGTGGACAGCTCGGAGTAGCGGCTTTACTTTTCAGTTGCTGTTTTTCCCTTTTCGAGTTGTACTTTACTTTCAGTTTGGGTTTGTATTCTGGCCCATTTACTTTTCCGCACTTTCAGTCGTACTCTGTTTGCTTAGTGTTTACTTTCCGCTTGTTTACTCTGTGGTGTGTGTTTACTTTTCAAAGGCAATGCCTTCCCTTTTACCGGGAATTACGCCTTGGTGCTAGTCGCCAGCCCCTGGCCTATGGAAGGCGGGCTTGGGGTAGTCACGGCACGGACCCCGAGGGCGGGTCGTGACAGTTAAGGGTGATTATTCTGCTACGATACAGGACTTTTTCAATGGAGTGAGCCTTGCATAGGTGGCCTCCGCTACCCCCATGGTGCTCATTCCTAAAATTAATATCCCCTCCTCCCTTGCAGATTATAGACCAATACACATGTGTAACTTCCCCTATAAAATCATATTGGGCATCATCAATTCAATGATGTCTTTGCAACTTCCTCGATAGTTATCCATTGAAAAACAGGGTTTTGTGAAGGGTAGGCCCATCCAAGGGGCGGTTCCATTGGAATAGGAAGTGTTGAGAGACATCAACATCAAGACACATGAATCCAATGTGGAGATTAAACATGATATGAGAAAATCATATGAAATGATTGAGTGGGTCTTCATTAATAGTGTGCTCACGACTATGGGATTCTCCCAAAACGTCATTGATCTTACCTTCAAATGATTTAGTTCCCTATGGATAAAAATTTGCTTATTTGGAAAGACCTATGGCTTCTTTAAGGAATCGCTCAGGTAGTGCTAGAGAGATCCCATCTCCACTAGTCTATTTATAGTCACACAAGATACCCTCAGTCGCCTCATCAAAAAAGGAATGTCTAGTGGCCATATCCTCCCTAATAAAAGGAAAAATAACCTTCCAACCATCTCTCATTGGATATTAGTGGATGAGACCAATGTATTTATCAATGGTTTAAAAAGATTAGTGAATGGCATACAGAGGTTTCTGGAGGAGTACTGTGCATTGAGCGACCATCTTATCAACAATTATAAGAGCAATATCTTTATCTCTAGAAAGTTCATTGCTCACAGGGCCTCCTGGATTTGAAATTTAATTGACATGCAGTTTGGATATTTCCCACTGGAATATCTTGGCACAACCATATCATTAGGGAGACTCTGAGTCCGAGACATTGATCATATTGTGAGAAGAATAGCGGGTTGGGTGATTAATTGGAAGAACCAATTTCTATCCTTCGGAGGATGGATTTCATTATTCAAAAGTGTTTTGTTTTCCATCCCCATAAATGATATGGCATCCACTAATATTCCAAAGGGCATCATCAAACACATTGATATGACCCTGGCCAGTTTCGTATGGGATACTAAATTAGAAGGCAAGAGGCATTGGGTGGCATGGGAGAAGATGGAAAGTCCGATTCATGATGGACGAATCAATGTGAGGAGCCTCAACAGCATGATTCTTTGCATGCCTGAAAAACGAGCATGGGGAATACATGAGGAATGTATGCTTTTAGCGAAGTCTCTGTCACACATGCGTATGTGAAATTTGGAATCCACTGAAGGCTAGACCTCTCCATTCTCTGCCAAGATTCATCTTCCCGTCACATCAATCTGTCAACATTCACGCTGGCATGTGGGGGATGGTAACATCCTAATCTGGACTCACAATTGGGAAAGTTATATTATTAGTTTTCCCAGTTTTCATGTCTCTTTGATTACCATTTGGGATGCCAGTATGTACCCTTTGTCCTATCAAGCAATTTAGAATGTGGAGCATAAGGACATTTTTGATTTAATTTTTATCTGCTCAAAGCCTGATAAATTTAAATTCACTCCTTCCTCATCGTGTGACATTACCATTAGTGATTTTTGGATGCTTCAGTATGAATAGGATCATCACAGAGACTGGAATAGAATAGTATGGTTTCATCAGAATTACTTCCATGTTCAATTTTTGAACTTGGTGACTAAGGAGAAATGTGGTTCATTAGACAACAACATCATGAAAGTGAGTATCAACATGACTTCTTTCTATCACTGATGTAGATTATCGATAAAGGAAGGCACATTTCACATGTTTTTTCATGGAGAGTGTGATGATTAAATATGTTTTTCCTTATGAATTTTCCATTCCTTAATACTTGGGAGATATTGATAAGTCAATAAGGTTTCTTTATGACTTTACAATTCCTTCTTGTTTTGAAAATCACAAATACCTTCTTTCAAGGAATTTTTTTTACCCTGTCTTTTACATATATAAGGAAAATTTCCAACCCCAAGGAAATTAATCCTTATCATGTTTTCATTTCTCATATCATAATTTTTCTAAGTGTAAAATTCGGATTGAATCCATAATCCTAGAATCCAATAATTACCTAGATATGAAGCATTCTATTTTTTGATCCTAATTCTCAGAATTTTGGTTGTGAACTCTTCTATGTTCTGACTCAGAATTCTGATTATGAATTTTGGATTCGAAAACTTTTGTTTTCGAACTCCGAATTCTGATTACCAAATCTGGATGTGAACTCTTCTGACTTCTAACTCCGAATTCTGATTCAGAATTCTGGTTATGAACTCTTCTGAGTTCTAACACTGAAATATGCATATGAATTTTGGATACAAACTCTTCTGAGTTCTCACTCCAAATTATGAATCATAATTTTGTTTATGACCAATTCTGAGTTCTCAATCCAAATTCTGAATACGAAATCTGGTTACGAACTTTCTGAGTTCTGAATCTGAGTTCTCTGAATATAGATGCCACACTCTCATGAGTTTTGACTCTGAATTCTCATGAACTCTGACTCTGAAATTTGTGGTTTTTGGTTTTGAATTATTATGAATCCAGATTCCGAATATCCTTTAAATTCAAATTCTAGAATTTTATAAAATTCAGGTTCCAAATTTCTATAAAATAGAATCTGAATATCCTTGTGTCATAGACTCCAAATTCAATTTTGGTTAGACTTCGAAATTTCATTTAGTGACATTCCGAATATCAGATTTTAGTTATGATCACACATGTTTTATTATAAAATGATATTGTGCTTTCAGTTACTCACTAACTATTTTCTGAGTGACACACGTACAGTTCCATCCGATATTTGAGGAAAAATATGACCATTAGAGGAGTGAGACGTCCGTTAAAGTTGTGCCTATAAAATGGATATCATTTGAAAATCTCAAGACTTTTAGAATTTTTGTAACTCAGAAATTTTAGAAGTGATTTATAGAGTGAGTGACACTTATAAACTCTCAGGATTCATGTAGAAAGTTTGAATGGATTTTTCAAACTTTTCTTCATGCAGACATGTTTAGTGTAGAGGTGTGATTTCATTGAAATCAGAGACATCGGGTTATGAAGTCATAGGTTTTTATTTCTTTACAAATCGAAGTCTTGCGGGGATAGAAAGACATATATCGATCTTCAGATTGAGGGATTACCCTGGTGTGGGTAATACAGACTTTCGTGAAAGTATAAATCATGGGAATATTATCCAAGGATGTTGGATACCCATTTCTTTGGGTTAAAATATTTACTACTAGTTACTTGAAATATTTTTATTTTGTTTTCCTCTATACTTTTAGTTGTTGAGGAAAGTATAATCATTTTATACTTCCTTAGACATGTAATATGAATATATAGGATTTTATACACATTAAGGTAGAATCAAAATTGTTGTAAACATTTTTTAAGTTTCATTTCCAGAATCACTTTTCTAGAATCAAGCATGTTATTAGAACAGAGAGGTATTGTGAATTTTGGTTATGAAAAATTTCCTGAGTGATTTTTAATGCATACAATCCACCACCCCCTCTTGTATTTGAGCATCTCATCTTTACATATTTGATCCCACAATTAGTTTTAGAGGTTGGAAACCTCATATCTTGTACCAATCTAACAATTGGTATCAAAGCAGTTCACCACTGAATTAATCTCACGATTAGATTCAGAAAAGAATTATTATTCTTATTACTTTCATAATTAAATTTTCGGATTCACACTTTTTCCGAATTAGTTTTTCAGATTCGTATAGTTCAGATTCATTTTTTCTTAGAGATGCTGTTGTTCTATATTTTCCTTACTATGGAATATTCTCCATGTTCACAATGGTTTTCTATTAAAAAGATTTTTTGGAATGATTTTTCATTAAGATGGAAGAAATCGATGTTGGTTCCATAGACAATCACAATCCAACTAGACCACCTACCATTGTTGGAAATGATTACAAATATTAGAGAGATCACATGAAGACTTTCATTGTCAATAATGGTGTTGATAATTTTGTTAAGATTACTGGAGGATATAAAATCCCTGATAAAGAAGTTATTACCTTTACCAATAATCAGAAGATTGAATATCAACTGAATTATAAGGTACACAGAACATTGCTTTTCTCAATGACTATAAACATATATAGAAAAATTTCATCTTCTGAAGCAGCAAATTGTACATGGGTGAAACTTGAGGATACTCACTTTGGAACAACCAACGTTATTGAAACTAGAAGAGACATGATCATAGTGGAATATCAGGAATTCTTGCTTTCTTTATGGGAACCAATATGTAAGGTGCATCAATGATTCATGACTATTGTGAATGATTTGCAATCCATGGGTGAGAACAGATTATATGATGAAGCTCTTGTTGATAATATCATAGACATCATTTTGAATGAATGGGAAGCCAAGAGGACTAATATTGATGATAACATAAAGGTTACTCTGATTTCCTTAGATGAATTGTTTGGAACTCTTCATCTGCATTAGACAACAATGAAGAGAGAAACTGATAACGTAAAGAAGAATAATGTAAATGGAAGTGTTGATTTTACTACAACATCAAATCATATGAAAGATATGGCTCCAGAGAGAGATACTGGATCCATATATAAGAAGATTCTTATCCAATCCGAATCTAGTGGAAGTGAATCCTCAAAGAATGAATTATAAAATCTTGCTCGAAGAATGAACAAGATAGACAGATAGATGATCATTCAATCTAGATACAAGGTGAATGAATGTATAGAAAAGAAGGATTCAAGTGTCACATGTTATGAATGCAAGACAGCTAGACACATAAGGCCTGATAGTCATATTCTTAGGAGAAAATAAATAAAGAAAAGGAATTCAGAGAGAAACAAAAAAAAGTATTACAAGGATAAATCTAAGAATGTTTTGAAAGCTAATGAAACCTAGAGTTCCAATGGTGTTGAATCTTCAGATTATGATTCTTCAGGATAGAAGAATCTTGGTCTTATTGGCAGACTACCTATTAACAATTATTGTTTTAGGGCTAAGGTACACAATGCTGAATAATTGAACAATGTTTCTTTGAATTCTAATGATAGTAAATACTATAACTATTCGAATGAAGAATCTTCTTCTGATGAAGATAATACTTTACCATCATATGAAGAAGCTTCTAGGGTTTCCAAACATCATGAGACTGAAAATTCAAAACTTTTGACAAACATGATAAGGAAAAATCTTGCAATATTATTCTTACAACCAAAATAATAGATCCTTCTAATGTTCTTGATAATAAAAATGATGATTTTGAAAATATTTCAAAAAAAATGAGGAGGTAAATTCTGAGAAGAATAAACTTTCTAAGGATTTAGAAAATGAAATTTCTAAGAATTTTTTTGAGCCTAGCTCTATTTCAAAATTAAATTTTTTTGAAGATAAGAACTTGGTTATCAAACTCAAATTCAATACCTTTTCCATGAGGAAGTGATTGTCAAACATCACCTTAGGTATGATAAATTTTGATAAAATGTATTCTCAAATCTGACCTCTAAGGTATAGTTCTTGTTTTGGTTATACTAGTTAATAATAATTAGTTATAATTACTTTTTCCCTCAAAGTTCTCCATTCTGTACTAAGTGTCAGTGTGGTTGACATTGGGAAAATAATTGTTCTCTAAACAAAACCCAACCCTTATGAATTCATAAATCCATTTTTTCTAAGAATATGTGGGTGCCCAAAATTTTTCTTTCTGAGATTTCTGGATCCAAGTATGTTTGGATTCTGAAAACTAACTTTTTCATATTTTTAGGAAAATATAGAAGGTACCAACAACAATACATGGTACAATGGATAGTGGATCTCCTCATCATATGAATGGTAACAAAAACTACTTTGAAAAGATTATCAAGACGAATTGAGGAAAAGTAACTTTTGGAGATAATGCTCTGTGAGATTTTATTGGTATTGGTCACATTGGTCTTCAAGGAAAAACGTTTATGTAAAATGTTTTATTCATTAAGGGTCTTAAGTAAAACCTCATTAGCATAAGTTAGTTATTTGATTAAGGTTACCTTGTGAATTTTAGGAATGAAAATTTCTTGATACACAATTCCAAAGAAGAATTTATTCTTTCTTCCCACAGGCAAGAGATTGTTTACACACTAAACATAGATGATCATAGGATACAAGATCTACCTTCCCTTAGTGCAACGGAAGATCATTCATTGTTATGGAATAGAAGGTTAGGACACTGTAACCTTATGAACTTATGGAAACGCTCTACGAAAATATTAGTTAAGGATCTACTAGAGTTTAGATTTGATTCTTCAAAAGTCTGTTACCCTTGTCAATATTGCAAGCAACATAAATCGCATTTTAAATCAGTCAGTGTGGTCTCAACTACCAATGAATTATAGTTAGTACATATAGATATCTTTGGTCCTACACAAACATGAATCATTGGGGGCATGTATTATGTATTTTTCTTGGTTTATGATTACAGTAGATTTATGTGGGTCTACTTTCTAGCAAAAAAGTCTAAATATTTTTCTTATTTTAAAAGTTTTAGATCCCATGTTAAAAATGAGAAAACCCTTCCTTTGAAAACAATCCATAATGATCAGGGAAGAGAATTTCAAAAAATTTATTTTGAAACTTTTTATAGTAAAAAATCCATTAATAATAACATCTCAGCACCCATAACACCTCAACGTAATGGTTTTGTTGAAAGAAGAAATATATTTTCTTTAAGATATAACTCAAACCATGTTGAGTGAGTATTCTATAACCAAACATTTTTTGGGCTGAAGCTATAATTACTGCTTGATACACTATAAATTCAGTTTTGATTAGATATTTTTTTTAATAATACTCTTTATGAGATATAAAATGGTAGAAAACCTATACATTCTGACTTTTACGGTTTTTTTGCAAGGTATTAATTTTGAATACTTAATATAATCTACATAAATTCTCCACAAAATATTATGAAGGAATTTTCATAGGTTACACCACAACTTCTAAGGCTTTTAGAGTTTTCAAAAAAAAAACACTTTTACTATTGAAGAAACAGTACATGTTAAATTTGATGAGGCTGATCCTTTGGTTTATAAAAAACCCCAACCTATATCATTGGATGTGTTTTCAAAAACTAATTATCAACCTTTATTAAAATATCCTTATGATAAGGAAAATTCCCATGAAAATGTTTCTTAAGTATTTACCCAGAAGATGTTGTACCCTATGTTGATGAACATGTTTTACAAAACCCAAATCAGTTGTTTCTAAATAATCATCACATTGATAGTATCATTAGTGATGTAAATCAACCTATAAAGACAAGAAGTTCCTTATGAAATGAAGTTGAACATCTATCATTTCGTTCTCAATTAAAACCAAAAAGCACTGATGACGCGTTACATGATGATTATAGGATTAAAGCTATGAAAGATGAACTAAAAAAATTCATAATAAATAATGTCTGGACCTTGCTTAAAAGACCTAAGAAAACTTATATTATAGGAGTAAAATGGATCTTCGGAAATAAGTGTGATGGAAATGGAATCATTGTAATAAATAAAGATAGATTAGATGCTAAAATATATAATCAACAAGAGGGAATAGACTGTGAAGAAACGTATGCTCCATTAGATATACTTGAATCTACTCTTATTTTACTTTCCTTTGTAGCATTCTTTAATTTCAAACTTTTTCAAATGGATGTCAAATGTTCTTTTAATAAAGGTTATGTTCATGCGGAAGTTTTTGTCGAAGAACCTCCTTGTTTTGAAGATACAAAACATCCTGATCATGTATTTAGAAATACCAAAGCATTATATGTCCTTAAACATAAACCTAGAGCTTGGCATGATAGACTTACATGATTTTTGATTCAAAATAACTATGTTAAGGGAATTGAAGATCCAACCCTTTTTATAAATAAAGATAAGAAAAATGTTTTGATTGTTCAAATTTATGTTTATGTCATCATATTTGGTTCAACTGAGAAATATTTAACTGATTACTTTTTGGATCAAATGAAATCTGAGTTTGAAATGAGTATGATTGGTGAGTTATCATTATTCCTTGGTTTTCAAATTTCTAAAAAACCAGAGGTAATCTATATATACCAACATAAGTATATTAAATATCTTCTTAAAAAGTATGGATATGACAACACTAAAAGTATAAGTACTCCCATTGGTACCTGAAATACACTTGATCCTGATGAAGTTAGGAAACTATAAAATCAAACATCTTTTAGAGGTGTGACAGGAAGTCTACTTTACTTGACAGCTAGCCATCCAGACATAATGTTTTCTGTTTTCTTATGTGCAAGATATCAATCCAATCCTATGGAATCTCATTTATAGGTAGTGAAATTAATTTTTTGTTACTTAAAGGGAACCATGGATTTTGGAATATTTTATACTTTTGACAATGATTTTTTTTTCAAATATTTTCAGATGCAGAATTTGGTGGATGTGGAATGGATATAAACAGTACATTCAGAACTTGTAATTTGTTAGGAGATTCATTAGATTTTGGGTCATGCAAGAAGCAACACTCAGTAGCACTTTCCACTGCTGGAGCTGAATATGTAGCAGCTAGAAGTTGTTGTGCTCAAGTGTTGTAGATGCAACACACACTCACAGACTATGGGATGAGTTTTACCAAAACAAATTTTTTTGTGATGATACTAGTGTCATTTACTTTAGTAAAATCCCTGCACATCACTCTCATGCAAAGAATATTGATATTAGGCATCACTTTCTAAGGGATCATACACTAAAAATAGATATCATTCATCAATTTAACGAAACTCAAGATCAACTTGTTGATATATTCAACAAATATTTACCCTCTGATAGATTTTAATACATTAAACAGAACTTAGGAGTGATAAAGTAATAAACTTATTTTTATAGGGGATTAATTTTTCTTGTTAGTTATCAAAAAAATATTAATGGTGTTTTCATATTTTTCATATTGAAGTTTTCCAAAATTTTCGTAATGAAGTTTTCAAATTTTTTTGTAATTGTGTTTTCAAAAAATTTCGTGGTGAAGTTTTTAATATTTTTCGTAATTATTTTTTTTCATATTTTTCATAATGACATTTTTCATATTTTTTGAAATGAAGTTTTGTATACTTTTCGTGATGGAATTTTTTTTTCATAATCAGTTTTGTTTTCTAAAATTTTTGTAATGACGATTTTTGTATTGAAGATTTTCATAATGATGATATGCGTATTTTTTTCCGTACTCACGTTTTCTTTCGGAATCCAAAGTCCTTCAAGAAGAATTTTCCTCAATAAAAATAATTCTCCTAACAATATGAATGGTATAATTCAATCTTGATTTTTCATAATAACCTTTTACTTGCTGTTATTTTCTTTTACTTTTTTTAAAATTTCTCAGATTCGAGTTTCCCTAAATCTGAATGTTTTCCCTTAAAAACCTCAAAAGATCAGATCCTACCAAATTTTCCATGCAGCTTTCATTTCAACCGTCAGAATTGATTTGAGGGATTCTCAGACATTGGATTGAGATGGGATGTTCAACCATCGCTTCAACACCTATAAAAGGGGACCCCCGGTGGTTGTCCCACATCGTCATTCAATCTTTTGAGTGCCAAATCTCTGCCCCAATTCAAAATCTAGTTCCAGATTTTCAATGTTTTCTCATGTTCGAATGTCTGTTGAAGTTACTTCTCAAGATATCTTTTCTGTCAAGCCGATTTTGGAGTGTAAATTATAAATGGAGAGGTTGGTGCTTCCAAAATTCTTCAATAAGTATGACTCTATTATCGTCAAGAATATCAATGTTAATGGATGGGAGAGTGTATCCATTTTGTAGACATGAGCTCAGGATGTTGTGTATTCAGATCTACTCATATAATTTTATGAATCTGTTTGTTTTTCCGTGGAAGATGGTAGAGAAAAAATTTCCTTCATAATTTATGGAAAAACATATGCACTTTAATACACCAAGGCTGCAATCTTGGTTGGGTTATCCTATAAAGGAGAGGCAGAATTTTGTTCCCACAAGATTACAGATGTTCAAGGGTGTTTAGTAAAAGGGATGGCAATGAAATTTCATGGACTTACAGATGTCAATACCACAAATATTGATCACTTTTATACCAACAATAGGATCCTAGAGTTATGGGTTCAGGGTTTTATCATACCGAGAAAGGGTGACAAAAACACTCTTAGAAAAGGTGATATCTATAAATTACATTTTTTGGTAAATCTATGAAAGATCAATCTGATGAAGAATATTCTAATTATGATAGAGAATATTATTAATGGGAATTTGAGAGCATAGATAATCATGTATCCTGCCCTACTCTCCACGTAAATAGTTCTGTGTCTTGAATCATTCAAGATTCCTAGAAGTTACAAGCCAAGGAATTGCAAAGTGATGCTAGTAAGTCATGACACTTTTAAAAGAATGAAAGTCGGATTTTCCAAATAATTAGGATATGTTTTATGATCTACCAGTGGAAGGGGAAGAGGCAGTTCCGAATAATGATGAAGAGTTTGAACCATCAAAGAATGATGGAATGAAACGAAAATTGAAGGTAGTAGAAGATGAAGGTGAAACCCCTAAATCTATGCAATCTCAATCTGAACCTCCAAAACCAAGAAATCAGAATGCATATCCGAATGATGTAGTATCGAAATGGAGGGTGGATAAGACGAACTTGAATAATGGGGAGAAACAGTTTGGAATAGACCCTACAGAGACCAAAGCATTTAAATAAAATGTTGCCGAATATCGTTAGAAGTATGTCATAGAGAAGAATCTCAAGAAGAAGTTGTCATACGCATAGATTGTGAAATCTATTTTGAAGGCTACTGAAGTAACATCCAAAATCATTCTTATACTGAAAATATTCTTAGTTGAACCCTTACGCAAGACATTGGGGATGAAGTACATGACTCCGGAAAAAGACCAAGAGATGGATGTTGAGAAGGAAGCTGTAGAAAAAGTACAATAAACTAAAAGAAGTTATGATACATCTGATCTGATAATGAAAGTTTATGACTTTCATTATAAGGAATGTTCTTCCCAAAAATTGTCAATCTGGACATCTCAAGATGGATCATCGAATCATGCTACCCCTGTGATTGATGAGAAGGATGTAGAGGATGTGAAAAAGTTATCTAATGAAGAGATTCATAATCATGACTTCATTCTTCATGAAGATGTGGAGGCAGGAGCTGAAAAAGAAAAAATTGATGAAGATAAGATTGTTCAGTTTTCTAGAAGTGTACATGAATCTCCAGATGAAGAAGTTGTTCTGAAAATCAGTAAGGGAATAAAAGTGTTTGTTGATATCCCTATGAATGTAATTTTTAGGAAGAAGGAAGCTAGTGGAACATCTAAGAGGATGCTGGTTGAGATAAAAGAAGATCCATCACCTATAAAAATGTCAGATTTGGAGTCATCAGCTTTAGGACCTGACTTTGTAATTCAGTCCATGAAGAAGCTACTGGACACCATTATGATCATTCCAACAATTGACTTTAGATGCCATATGCTCCAGTTTAGAATGAATCAGAAATCATACTCTATATCCATGGTGATGGATGTATGTGTAAATTTTGAGGCCGAACACAAGAATTTCCTTGTCAACTATAAATCCCATACAATGTCTTGCAAGAAAATGACCAACTGGTTGATGAAGATCATTCAATATTTGAGAAATCATTTTCAATTTCAAGAAGATGTCAAGGATTCTTTTGATACTGAAGACACCAAAATAAAGGATATTATAAATAGATTTGAGGAAAAGCTAAATCTTGAACAAAATTATCAGATTTTGGATGTCAAAGATCTGAATGGGAAGTTGAATTTTTTCGTCCAATGTTGGAAAACAGAAAGGGATCTTCGGATTGAGAATGAAGAAAAGCTATTGAAGCAAGATGACTTCCAGATGGCTCTGGAAGAGGCTCAAAAGGCTCATGATTATAGGATCAAATCCTTAGGGAAGCACACATAGGAGGATTATGAAGAGCTAAAGAATATGAAAACCATCGTAAATAAGTTGATACCCAAGAAAAATTAAGAAAAATAGATCCAAATATGATCTTTTGTTGAATCTATTTTTTCCTTTTATAAATATTTCAAATATTAATGATGTTATTGGGGCATGTTTTTGTCTAGAAGTTTGTACTAATATTTCAGGTACCATATTTTCTTCATTCCATCAAACTCTTTTTGAAAATCAATTGGGACAAAGAAAAAAGAATTATAAGTATTAGAATAAATATCCTTGATTAAGGGGGAGTTTATCAAAGGGGTAGTTCTCATTACGATGATTTCCATACTCAATATAATGAAAATTCTCAGTTCGAAAATCTAGAATATGATACTTAGTGTTCCAAAGCCTAATGGGGAGTTAGTCGTATTCATCATTGTTATTATATAAAGGGTGATATGTTTTATTTGCAAAGTCTATAAAATTTTTTCTAAGTCCTTATATTATTTTTCATAAGGTTGTTTGTGCTTTCCAAAAATGGGGAGATTGTTGAGTCAATAAGGTTTTCCTTATGTATTTTCCATTCCTTCATACATGTGGGAGATTGTTATGTCAATAATGATTCCTTATATCTTTAAAATTCCTTCTTGTTTTGAAAATAACAAACACCTTATCTCATGGCAATTCTGTAATTACTCTGTGTTTTACATCTATATGGAAAATTTCATTCCCCAATGAAATTTATCCGTATAATTTTTTCATTTCTCATATAATAATTTTAATATGTGTAAAATTCTGTTTGAAACCATAACCTCAGAATCCTATAATTACCTAGATATGAAGCATTCTGTTTTAGGATTTGAATTCTATGAATTCTGGTTACACACTCTTCTATGGTCTAACTCTGAATTCTGATTACGAATTCTGGATACAAACACTTCTAAGTTCTAACTCCGAATTCTGATTACGAATTCTGGATATGAACTCTTCTGTGTTCTCACTTAGAATTCTGAATCAGAATTCTGGTTACGAACTCTTCTGAGTTATAACTCCAAATTCTGATTAAGAATTATGGATACGAACTCTTTTGAGTTCACACTCAAAATTTTGAATCACAATTCTAGTTATGATCTATTCTGAGTTCTCACTCTGAATTATGAATATGAATTATGGTCACGAACATTCTGAGATCTGACTCTGAGTTCTCTGAATACAGACTCTCAACTATCATGAGTTTTGACTCCGAATTCTCTTGAACTGTCACTCTGAACATTGTGAGTTCCGGTTCCGAATTATAATGATACAAGACTCGAAATTTTGTTGACATTCAGACTCCTGAATTCTATAGAAATCAGGTTCCAAATTCTTAGAAAACGGAATCTAAATATCCTTTTATTATAGACTCCAAATTCCATTTTGGTTCGACTCTAAACTTTCATTTTCTTACATTCTGATTATCAGATATTAGTTATGCTCGCACATGTTTTGTTAAATAATGATGTCATGCTTTCAGTTACACACTAAATTTTGTTTGACTGACACATGTATAGGTCCCTCCAAAATTTAAGGAAAAATATGACCGTTGGAGGAGGGGGCCGACCATTGATGTCGTTCCTATAAATAGGAGCTCATTTGAAAGAGCTCAGCACTCTTGGAATTTTTTAAGCTCAAAACTTTCAGAAGTGATTTCTTGAGAGAGAGCCTCTTATAAACTCTCAAGATTCATTATGAATGTTTTAATGTCTTGTTCAAACTTTGCTTCATGCTAACTTGATTAGTGCAGAGGTGTGGTTTCCTCGAAATCAGATACTTCGGGTTGTGAAGTCAGAGGTGTCGATTTCCTTACAAATCGAGGGCTTGCGGAGATAACAAGAGAGATAACGATCATCGAATTGAGCTCTTACCCTAGTGTGGGTAAGACAAACTTTCTTGAAAGTATAAATCAAGGTACCTTTATCCAAGGTAGTTGGATACCCTTCTCTTGGTGTTAAAAGATTTACTACTTATTACTTGTAGTATTTCTATTCTGTTTTCAGCTGTAATTTTAGTTGTTGTGAAAGTATAATATTTTTATAATTCATTCCACCTATACTCATATTATATTGGATTCTATACACTTTAAGGTCGAATCTATGTTTTTGTAATCTTTTGTTAAGTTTCATTTCTGGAATCACTTTTTCGGAATCGAGCAATTTTTTAGAACTTATAGGTATTGTGAATTTTGGTTATGCCAAATTTCCTCAGGGATTTTTAAATTATACAATTCATCCCCCCCCCTCTTGTATTTGAGCACCTCATATTTACATATTCGATCTTACAGAGTGGGCTCGGGTAGTATGGATATTCTTTTGTGGCCCCGATATATCCACGGTCCATTCTCGTGATAGTGATTTTTTTTTGGATAGTTGGTTTATTGGTACTCCAAAAGAGGGTCCTAGTCGGGTGGTGAGGTCCATCATCATCATCAGCGTCTATTTCTACCTGGGGCAGGCTGGAAACCATGCTAGGTATGAGGGAACCAATCCAACTTCATCGATTATCATTGTGCATATAAAGAACATGTTGATTGGCATGTCCACATTATTCAAAGATGGCTACTATTCTCCTTTGCATAACCTACTCAACATACTAGTCGTGGCAGCCCAGGTCTCCAGAAACAATCCAGAGTGTCAATGGGTCTGATGGCACCCCCGAGATATGGTTATAAACTTAACACAGATGGATCAGGCATTATGGTCAGAATGGAAGGTGGGGTAATGGTGTGGGACACTCGAGGGGAAGTTATTCTTTCCTTCATCAAGACGTACGGAAATGGTGACCCTCTATAGGATGAGGAAAAATCTATGCTAATGGGTTTTTCCATTTGAAATAATACGAACCTAGAGATATCCCTAGTAGAGACTTATTATTTGACCATCCATGATGCTCTTCTAGAAAGACTTGTTACCCACTGGTCTATATCATATATGGTTAGAAGTGAAAAACTCTTATTAAAAGCAATATACAGGTGGCTAACACATGGAGCGAGGGGAAGAAGGTGGCTGACTATATCGCCTCCATGGAATGTTCGAGGTTAAATATATTCCCAAAAACATATCCATTCAAGCTCGAGGGAGAAAATATTATTAGAGGAGATGCTCTAATTCTCCATTATTTTAGACCCCTATATTCTTGTTTACATCCTTCTGTCTCTTCTACTCTTCCTGTGCTTTTGTACTGATGGATTATCATTAATAAAATATTTTATGTTGAATGGAAATGTCTCCATGGTTGAAATATCATGATATAATTCTAAACAATTATCCTGAGTTTTATTCACCTTTTATTTTAAATGTTAAATTATTTTAATGGTTATGTTAATCCATTATTTAGTAATTAATATAATTAAGATAATTTTTTTATGAAAATCATACTATTTTCTCTCTTGAGTCAAAAATCAGTTTTCTTCCAAAAATAATGTTGTCTAAAAATCTTCTCAATTTTTTAGATGATATTTGAAGATAATTTTCATGGAAAATATTATATATATATATATATATATATGTTTTTAAAAGTTTTTAAAAAATACTTTCCAAGATTTCATTATAATTTCTCATGTTTGTTTTCAAAGAAAAATCTTTTCTAAATTTCTACGTTTTGAAAAGCATATTATAAATAAGAAGGGAAATTTTCCTCAAGAAATAGTTTTAATTTTCATTCAAAATTATATAATATATATGATTAAATTAATTATTGTTACTTATGACTTACTGGGATATGATCCAAGGATACCATTCATATTTCTTCCCTAATTGCTTTATGTTTTCATAGGTTGATAATTATGAAACCCTTTTCTCTTCCCTATTTTATACAATGATAAAATGATTATAAAACCCAATTCTTCTAATGGGTTTTTCAATGATAAACTTATTATGAATAAATATTTATTTTTCATATATTATGATATGATACAATGTTTATGATACCCATTTCATTTTAATGATTATGATATGATGAATGTTAATGATATCGTAGAACACATATGTATGATTTCATTATGTTAAGGGTCAAACCAATATATCCCTATACTAAATTGGGTAAATATATATATATATATATTATGATATAGAAATGAGTGTAATGGGGAGTGAATCCAGTTTTATAGGACATAGCTGGAATTGGGGTCAGCCTAGTTTAGTAAGAATGGGATGTAATAGGGGTGAACCCAGTTCAGTTAGACATGGATGGAATGAAGGGTTAAACTTGTTCACTAAGTGATTATATCTACTATGATGATCATTTTAGTGAACATATAATACTATGATGTATTGGGGATTTATATTATTCTAATATGATAATATTTGTAGAGATCCTTTACTAATATGGAAATGGATTTCTATGCTTATGTTTAGGCCACAGTGTTTTGTATTATGCCTATAATATGATATTATGGATTATGTTATTTTATGATCATATTATAAATGTATTATGAACTAGAAATATTTATTCTATGACTCATTTATATTATCTTTTATATGAAGGGTATGGTTTTCAAATTTTAGTCTCATGTTTATATATATTTATATTCTTGTTATACACACCATACTCTCTTACATACCCATAATGATCATTTGAGGTCACCCATTTTTATGATTACATTCCCCCTAGTAATGAAGAATGGTTGTAATTATGATTACTAAAGGGGAAGTTCTTTATGGGATATTTAACATATCATTCAAGAATTAAGATGATTATGATCTAGGATTCAAAACGCACTAAACAATTATTGTCCTTAGAAATGTGTTTCTGTAATGTAATGAATATTCATAAAAAAAGATGTAATATACCTGTATGAGACACAAGATTCAGTATAGTTAAGTCCTTATTCCATGAAATAATATTTTGAGGGTCAGAATTATAACATTACCCTATAATATTTTTCTCATGGGACATACAGGTGTCTGAAAAGGATATATAATTTTTTTCCATCATTCATATAAAATACCAATGCTTCCATCACATAGCTATGGAATTTTATCAATAATTAATAACATATGAATATATAGAATAAATTCTCAGTAAGGGATAATTTTAATATACTTCTCTACACAATAAAGGACTATACGGGCATGAATGTTTTTCCCCATTGCAAAAAATAAAAAATATATCAATATGAATAACCAAAACACATGTAAAGAGAAAAATTGGATTCAAAATGTTCAAATAATTAACCATTTATAGTGAATATTATAGACTTGTGGTTATCAAGTACCTAATTAAGTTATGATTACAAATGAGTTTTTTTAATTTGAAATAATTTATTGAAACCGGTGGGAGACCAAATAAATTATCGAAAAATAACCATTTAAATTTAATGAAATTGTTAATTATAGTGGGAAAAGAGTTTTTAATGATCTAAAACATGTTCCCCAAGAGTGTAAAACCATGTTTTCTTAAGGGCCACTTATATTGCATTGACTGTATAGCATATTAATGCCAACTAACCATTTTAAAGGATATTAAACAAAGGTTAATTTTTGAGAGAAGAGAATCTAATATCATGTATCTTTACACAGAATTAATTTCTAGTAAAAACAAACACTCTATATTCTTTAAAAAATATTATTCTCTTTTTATAGTTATGGGAAATATTGATCATTATAATTTTGAAAGAATTTACTATAAGGAGATTCAATAAATTTCTATTATTTTTAATAAAATAATAATTTTATTGAAATGAAATAAAATTAATTTTCACATTAAAATGAAATGTAAATAGAAAATAATACATCAATTAAACAAAGAGTTGATATTTGGAAAACTAACCTTGAACAATATCTTCTTAAATAATTATAAATTAAAATAAATTCCTTGGAAAAATCGTTGAGAGACTCTTGAGAGGGATAATAATAGGATCCTAATACTCAACAGGTATGGAGTAAATACTAATGGGATAAAGTGTGGGTATTTATTTTAAATGATGGGGATTATTTATTACTTGCAAATAAAAAGACTTGAAAATATAGGTTTTTGGAAATTCGAAACCATTTGCTTAATCTGATTATTATGGATCAATGTTTTTGACATTTGTTAAATGGTTTTTGAAATATTTTTGTTTGGGGAATAAACTATATTGTCAATATAAAACTATCATGGGAATATATTTTTTCTATAATTTTTTTAAATCATAAAGTTAAATTTTATACATTCGAAACATATTTATAATTTTGGAATATCATATTAATTCTTTCAAAAACTTATATAAACCAAATAAGTTAATTTTTTTAATTTAATCAGTTATATTAATTTTCACATCATTTTAAAATCTTAATTACACCATCTTATATATTGTATTTTCTTTTTGTATTTTACTATCTAAGGAAAAATTTCTTTGTAACCAAAAATTATAAAAATAAACACTATTGTAATATTTTTATTTCCTGAATAAAAATATTCAATCAATTTAAAAAAAATTATTTTCAAATTATATTAAATGTTTAATTTAAATAGGGATGAAATATTTGAAAAAAAATAATTATATCATAGTATGGACTATTTCATTTTAATTTAAAATTTACACATTTATCAATACTTTTCCCATAGATATATAAACCCTTTATGATACAATAATAATATCTAATCACAATTTATATAATGGTGGTAATTTTTTTGAGTGGTTCAGCCAAAATAGATATGGTGGTTATTTTCACTAAATTTTACTTTTCATGCAGATGATTGTGTTTCATCTATAGTTGTTGAAGCTCTTTTTGGTAATTGTAATGGTTGAACCCCATTCCTGATAAAAATACCACTTCCACAGATACTTGATCATCACAGGAGATGGTTTTTAAGGTCAATTCTATCGTTAAACCCTTCCATGATAATTAACTATCAAAATTTCCCTTGATATAAATTAATCCAAATGGTTATAAATTAATGGTAATTATTAATGGTAATAATTCACAATTACTATAATTCATAATGGTCATAATTTAAGATCCATATTTACTCATAGATCCAATAAATTCACCAAATTCAATTCCTTGATTCATATACATGATTTTATGTTTCTTCAACATGTCAATTATATGGATAATACTATATTTATTTATTCCAATATCTATTATAAGAATGATTTTTATTTGAGAATATGGGTCAGGTGACATTTCCATGGTACTTGAGTTAAATATTTTATTTTATTTTTATTATAATTCTATTGTTCCTAAATATTTATCTTCTATTTCAAAATTATTACATTGTAATAAAATATTGTTATTTATTACTATAATTAATAATGTTTAAAATACCCCAATATAAAAAAAATATCCTTGAAATTTTAGATAAAACAAAAAAAATTCTATAAATTATTTTTTATTTCATCCTCTAGTGCCCATGTTTCCTCATGTAAAAGGTAATATATCCAAATAACCATTAATAGTTGAGTAATTCGGTACATTATTACTTGGTCAATTATATTAAAAATAATTTTTGTTTCTTAATTTTTTTTCATGTTATGTTCTAATTGTACATGATCAACCATGTAAATATGTGATGGCTATGAAATATACTTCCTTTGATGTGATATAAATAAGTTTCCATGAACACAATATAGGTTTGGTACAATTTCAAAAAAATATATTATTGTTTATACCCACTCTAATATTTCAAATGGGATAATATCCTTAGAGATAAATTCCATTTCATTCCAAATATCATGACTCAATTCCATGGATATATCCTTATGAAGACATGGTCTCTTACATGGAACTAAAGTTCATTAATATTTTTGTCAACATAATTTTTTTTCCTACATTGGTATTACTGGATTTTATCCTTGATTGATATTGTCTTCTCTAATGTCTCTTCCCTAATTTTTGGAAAAAATAACTTCCAGTATCCAACTTTATCACATCATGTTGGAGTTTGATCACTCCTAATGGAAATGGAATCATATAGTTCCATTTTAATGATGTAGTTTTAACTATTATTGTATATAAAATCTACTAGTGGTAAATATTTATTCCAAATTCCTTGGATGTCAAGTGATTATTACCATAGATCATCCTCCAATGTATTAATATTTCATTCAATCTACCCATCCCTTTTATGGTGATATGTTATAATAGATTATTTTCTATATTTAATGGTTTATAGTGAATCCTCTAAAATATTTATATAGTAATCGGATCATTATTAGAGACTATATATAATGATAATACATATTTCCTGAACACAACATTCTTAAAAATCTTAGTAAGATGGTCTTAAGTGAAATTTTCTTAAATATCCTAAAAATGAGAAGACATCGTAATAAAATCCAAAATGAAACTTATCATTTTATTCCCCTTGGTTTCCTTATAAATCTCACTGATATAATTCATATTAATATTAAACTAATTGAACTATTACATAGGTTAATGTTTTATATCACCCTTGTAAATATTTATTTCAATATTCACCTATTGTCATACTAAGCATCAGGAAATATAATATTAATTCTTCTACATTATATTTTTTCACTAGAAATGTTTGTGGATATCTATTTGTGCATTCATATTGTTGATATGTAAAGAGAAACCTGAATAATATCATAATAAAACAAATATTTCTTTATTTATGGTTTTTATTGAACACATAACCTCTTACCAAACAATGAAACTCCATTTTAATCAATATTAATGTTTTCTAATTTCAAATTCATCACACCCACTATCTTCTTTTATAATGAATTGTCATCATGTAGGGTTTTCATTATCCTCTCCAATAAGGATGGTTGGGTATTTAAAAATAAAATGATTTATATTTTTACTTACATTATAAACCAAATTTCATTCCAATTAAAATCCATAATAATTGAATCACTCTATACCCTCATCATTTTTATGATAAGATGGCCTTTTCTTATTAATCCATAGGATACCTTTTTTTCCTTCACATGATGAAAATATATTACACAATCCTAATATGTGAGTTCTTATAAATCAAATTTTCCCCTCATATTATAATATTTTTTAGTAAATATATATTTTAAACTATTATGATCCATTTATATATATCATATACCTCTTCCTAGATATAATGCCTTCATATCTTTAGTGAAAAGATCATATTCTCCAACCCCAAATCATTTTTTGGCTAAGCAACATAATTTGAATTATATTTTTATGATTCATAATCAAGAATTCTATAAATTTTCACAATATTGGATCCATGTACTTTCCTTGAGTAATCATAATAAATTACAAACCCTTATTTTCTAGGTAGAAGAGTCAATAAAATTTATTTTAGAGACATACTCATTTTTTTATCAAATATTTGTACTCATTCATTTTTCAATGTGAATTTTATCCCGTTTTGTGTCAACACGGTTAATGGATTAGGTAATATAGTGATTTATATACATATATAGAGAGTATCCTATTATGTTTGGAAAACTATGAATATAATCAATTTTGGAAGGTCTTGACCATTCAATGAAAACCATTATTTTTAAAGTACCAATAGATATACTATAATGTGATATAATATTTCCATTAAAATTAACATGTTTATGAAAAAATTCATAGTTAGTAAATTTATTATACAATACTATTTTCCTAGGAACCTTATGTATAAATCAAAATTACTTTCATTACCCCAATTAATCCTAAATTATATAATAATATTTTCAATAAATACCCCCACAAACATATCAACCTGATCCTATAATAAATTATTCTCAATGTCTACAAAAATAGATCACGCATTTGATAACAAATATTGAATTAATATTTACTAATAATGATTATTCTTTATATTAAATATCATATTAGTAATTTCCTAATGAAATATAAAATGATTATTATTTTTTGATGTATTGATCCCATTGGTTATGATAAATGAGGTTCAAAAATTAGAAGCACTGGGTACTTGTTAATTTTAGTCATTACATTTATTTACCAATAATCTATGTACAACCTCATTGATCAATCCTTTTTATTTATGAATAATATGGATGATACGTATTTTGTAACACAATTATTAATGAAACCCTTATCTGATTAGTATTGTAATTTATCTATGAACATAAATCATTCCCCTAGATTAGTTCAATATAGAGACTTCCAAATATGTTTTTCATTAGTGATAAGATCAATAAAAAATTTATCTTCAAAATAAATAGAAAATATGTGTAATTAATTCATAAATACATCAATATATTCCTACACACAAATTACATGTTCTATTTTCAAAACTGCTTTACATGGTAATGATTGAATTTCGTTCATATTTTAAACAATTATTTCATTAATATGAGCTATTTGGAATATTTTCAATAAAAAGGTAATTAAATCAAACCTCAAAAAAATTCATTCCATACATTAATTACCATATCTAACTTCCTCCTCCCAATTATTTATTTTCTCTCTTTAATTTGAGAGCCATTACATCCCAAATATTAATTCAAAATATTAAATTTTCATGAGGATTATAATATAGAGAGAAAAAAACCCCTAAATTATGATATGAATTTCTATATATATATTAACTAAAATATAGGTATCTATCAAGGTACAAACTCAAAAAACACACCTTAATGCACCATGTGGTGATTAGGTGTTGTTATAAAACATGGATGATATAAATGAGGCTGTAGATCTATAATCAAAACAAATATTAGATAAAATTGAGTCTATTATTAATGTTCCTTGTATCACATATATTGTATATTACACTTCATCAATTATCAACAAAAAATCACTTAAATAATAAATAAATCATTTCTAGGAAATATTATATTATATTTAATTTTATTTATTAGACAATTTCTAGATATCCATGTAGATTAGGCATTTTACTTTGACCCTTCCCCACATTACTTTTAACTCCTAATCATGATGAAATTTCTCTTGAACTTTAAATCATATAACAAACCCCTTTAAGTATGTCCAAGGGTGTTTCGAAAAAAAATTACTCTATATAAGGAACTCCACCATTCAATTATTTTCCTGTCTAATTTTTATTTCTTCTTGGTGGTCAAACATCCTATTATCCTAAATTCACACTTTTCTAATGAATAATATTGAAATATTATTCTCAGTCTTAATAAAACATTGTTAAATATAATCATTTGATAATAAATATTGAGAGATAAATAATCATCAAAGGATTTTATTTTAACCATAAAAGATAATGAGAATTTTACTTTTGAAATTGAATATATAATCCCTAACACATATCAACAATATTTTGAAATTTTTCACATACCTAGTAATCATATTATCTTCCTTTTCTCATAAAATTAAGATCTCCCTTTCCATATTAGAATAATTTTATTAGAGAAAATATATTTGTACAAAAAATTACATTACATATCTTCAACCACATGTCTTTTTTCACCTCTCACTTATTCTTATTTTGAATTATGTACCACTATTGGAATGTGTATCCCCTTAAATGATATAATTAAATGATAAATTTTCATTCTCAGTAAAACTATATGAATTAACTATCCTCTCAATAGACATGAATAATTGATATTACCTGATGGTATTAGGGGACCCATTAAACAATATAGGTTTTTTCATTATTAAAATGATCATCATTGTTGAGGGGTAATGGTTTCTCCATGAGTTATACGTTATTATTTATGACTAGAGTAAATTTTTCATGATTATTAATCATTTTCTCAAAACTATTTTTATGTAAATTATCTTGATTACCCATCAAATTCCAAAATTATCTTTAAATATTACTTTGGAATCAGTTTCTTTTCACAAGCTCCTTTATCTTTCAAATTTCATGAATTAATTAGAGAAGTTATAAACTAAAAATCTATACTACAATAATTATGTATCATATTTATTTATAAGAAAATCATATGTATAGAATATCTATAAATGAATGTTCAAGAATAATGTAAATAATTTTATAATTTTGAAATATATATTCACATCCTCTATTATTTTAAATATATTTATTATGATTTTTTTCTGAACATTGCATTGATACCAACGATGAAACACCCAAAAAAAGTCACATAGACATGGTGATTTGTTTTCATAGAAATCATTATATAAGAGATTATATTCGAAAAACATTATTCTTGTAGTCCTAAGATGCTTAATAATTCATTGAGTATATAGTAATTTGATTTATGAGTAACTTTTTTTTTCTTCTTTTGGGAGATTCATTTTTCTAATTGAGATACATAAAAGGGTTTTGAGAAATTAATTATCCAATTTTTTTTTATTAAAGGTGTTTTAAGGATGGTGTGATGAATTAGGTTTTCAATAATGCATTGGATGAATGATGGGAGGTTGGTACTTCATGGAAATAGCTTCCTTTGTTTTAGGATATAAAATAGGGCTTCACTATATCAAAAATTTGGACATTTGGATGGGACCACCTACCTGATTGGTTTATGGTGTGATCCAAAAATTAATGTCATGAAAGGGGAAATGGTTTTTAAAAGGTACATATCTACTTGTTTATGTAGTAGATGCATGCATGAGAGGGGTCAATCAGTCGATCCTCTCCTTCAATTGGATCCACCATGAAGGGAGATTTTTTGATGTTGGTTATGGATGGGATTTTAGGTATGTCCTTCCCTATGTTAACCTCAATTTAAGTTAAAATTTTAACTACCAATTTTTTGTTGTACTTTGTTTAGGGGTTTCTAAAAATTCCACCAGAGAATGGTGGAATTGGTTTAAATCAAATGTTCTTTTTTGTTGGGGTTATAGAGGATGACCATGTGATCTTTATGTGTGTTGTATATCATCATTTTATGGTAGGTTCCTTGTTTACATATTTGATATTGTATTTTTATTCAAATTGGATAAAATTAATGGTTAGTTAGGTGATATGGATTAGGGGTTTTATTAGGATGTAGCCGGTGTCAAAAAACTACCCATTCAACCTATTCCACCAGTACCGGATCCAATACTAACACTACCCAAAGGGAATTTTTGATCACCATATGATGGGAACTAGCACTAGGGACTCAATAAACAGTTAGGAGGAATTATTTCATACCAGTAACAAACATTATTTTCATAATATCTAATGATAAAAAAATTAATAGTTTCATGTCAAAATCTCATAAAATATAAAAGCACAACAATAATATAAATGACTATTAAAACAAAATATAATCAAAAATTAAGACCCAATATCTATCAATTTTAAAAATTATAAACTCAATTTAATTAATGGTTTACAACTCCAACTGTCACCAATGTCACCCATGTTCAAATTAATTGATCACACATACCACCTCAATGTTGTTTTTTTAATTTTATAATACATTTAATGAAATAATCTAAAAACACTTTAGGGAAAGGATATGGTGATAAAAATATAATTGTAGGACTTAGAAAATTTTAATTAAAAATTCAATAAAAAAAATTATGATTCAATATAAATAAAGAAAGTACACGAAATATCATCAAAAAAACATCAGTCAGACAATATTTCATAATAATAAGATGTATCATATATCAAAAACAAGATTAAGTGAAATATTTAATAAATGGAATGACATGGACAAAATGTTCAATTTACACATTCATGTAATAATCAAATAAAAAAATTATTTATGTTAATATTCCATGATTCTTGTTTGTTCTTATTATGTGGATCCTAATAAAACATAATCAATCAATCATGAATCAAGGAGCATAAACATCAAATTGACTCAATAAGTCTTGATTAAATTAGTCGACACCCCATTAGATAAATCCATTCCAAATTACATTTATCTAGATTTTTTATCATATATCCATTTCTAGGCTGTCAAAATCCTTGAATGAATATCCCAATCACTCATTGACTACCCAGGCTCACGTATTCCTTAAATTAAATAATCAATCACAGGAAAATAATTCATTTAAATTAAATTAATTATTCAAAGTTCAAATACCCAATTTCAAATATCAACATTGCTTTTCAATTTCAGATGTAGAATATTTGTTTCTATCAAATTCAGGCATGAAATATCTTCTTTAAATTAAATCCATAATTTTAATGAATCACAATCAAATCATTTCATCAAACCACATCTCATTTAATTCCATGTAATCTCATATACACCGAAAACTTTCAAATATTTTTATAGAGGGTTTTATTTCATAATTATTTGTCTATTAAAATAATATTTTAAATGAACTAAAAATTTAGAAATTTTTAAAAAATGCATTTCTGGTTAAGAATGAAATCATGTTTTATAGGAAAAACCCTTATAGAACCACCTAATATTATTCAAATGATTAGTGAATCTCATGGAATGGGAACCACCAACAGAGAGTCAATGGAGAGGATTATAAAAGTTGAATCTCTAGAATTTATATCCACCAAATTATGGTATATTTTCCTAATCAATAATCATTCATCTCCCAAAAAGAAGGAGAGAATATATTAATCGATTATTCCTGACCAAAGATATTATTCCAAATATAAAGGGATCAATCACATCCATAGGTACTTCGATCTATGAATTAGGGGGTTTGATGATCTAAAACCATCTCTAAATAGACTCAAATATCTAAACTATGAGATTCGTTTTGATTGGGATTTAGTAATTATAATTGCGGGTTTAGTTCCATAATAAAATGTTTTGATATGAAAATTAAATATAGTTGGTTTCCAAGGATAAGAGTCATGGTAGTAAATAACTATATTACTATCCCAAAATGGAATTCGTGAGTGGGTCACTTAGTTTTCACTTGTAGTTAGTCAAACCATGTTATTCCTCATGGACTATTAGAATGAGGGCACTTGTTTAGGCTATATGGTTTGTAGACCATGTTCTAACAATGATATCACCATTTCCCTGTGTCCCAAAGCATTTGGGGGAGGCATCATTGATTCAAATAACCATGTTTCACCCTACAGTGCTCCAGAATTTGGAAAATAGTTAACAAGGATGAAAAAAAATCTTTCCTAAACAATTTCCAATAGTTCCTGACCATGAAAGTTTTATGAACAAGAAATGTATTCAAAAAAACATGATCCACATAATAAATCATTAAAATATGGTTGCTGATAAAACAGATTTATTGTAATGGGGTGTTAAAATCCCCCCAAAAATGTTCTACCCCCATAAATTCTTTCCTTACGACACCATATTAAAGTATTTAGGCTGTTGATCTGTCATCAGTGCCTCACACTTCCAAGTCTCATGTGAATCATAACCATACTTCCAAATCAATCAAATTAATGGTATAGAATTCATGTGAAAAATATTCATCTCATAATCAACAACCCAAAAAGGATTATTTTTCATGGATAAATCATGTAATACATCTTGTCCCTCCCAAATCATGAAATGATACAGTTCATGGCAATAATTTATAAGATATGACACATGAAACATACTATAAATTGAAATCAATGATGTTTGAAACCCCAAAATGTAGTCCCCCTTTTTATATTCTCAAACCCATAAAATGGCCCCACATTTTCAAAGATAACATTCCCTATTTCCGATGTTATCGGTGCCCAATCAAGGTGAAATTCTAAAAATCATTTTCACCCCCAAAAAACCGCAAAATAATGTCAAAAATGATTATAATTATAGTTATACTGGAATTTAAATATTACATTTCAATGATGAATAAACTAAATATTTTTTTGATATATAATTAATAAATAATGCCGAAAAATGATGCTTCTCCAATATCTGACCAACACAATAGTGATTTAAATAATAAACCATAAAAGGTCATAAAGGGTTCTATCCACATAGAGTATAGGTAACTATTGTTATATACATACTCAACATGTCCCATGTGGCTATCCTAAGATAAACAAAAGTCTAAAACGAAATAAAAAATAATGTCTTCAATATTATTTAATGTCATTTTGGTATATTCATCCATCTTCGAATGATATGTGATGCTCATAGTAACCCTGATACCGTTATCTCTTTGGATAAACAATAAAAAAGTTATATGAATCATACATCTGAATAAAAATATAAAAAAATTATATCAATAAAACCTGATCATCTCCTGCACATACAAAATTATCAATTCATCAAATTTGGTTATATTGTGGATGTGGATATAGATAGATTATATTGTTATCCTATTGATCTCTACCCATAAAACATTCTTCCCTATAGGTGATTTTGGAATCTAAACAATTAATTCCATCATAATCTTGTCGCACTTATATGTCAACATTTGATGGGGATGAAGAAAACCAAAAAGTATCTTGTTCTTAGATTTGACCCGCTGACATGTATAAAAATGAAAAAACCAATGTACTGAAATATCAAATCGTACCTAGCCACCATTATAATTTATATATATCATTGAACACCTTCATGGTGACGGGGTGTAACACCATCCATGTGATAATGAAATAATTAATTATAGATTTTATTATAGGAAATCGTATGACATATTAACTATAGAAAATATAAGATACCATTAAAAGTTAACAACCATTCACTGATGGTCTCCCTACAAAATAAAGTGTCCCTATTTATATGAAACTAATCATCATTATTTTTTTCCGGAATAATCATCTCAATAATATAGGTTATCAACTATAAAATTTTTATAATCATGTTATCATCCTCTAAAACACCAAAATTAATATGAGTTAATAGATACATTATATTCCACAATTCTGATGTTTCTTTCATGGACTAATTGATAATTTTTCTTCTTTAGGAATAAATGATGAAATTCCTCTCCCCAAGGTTGTAGTAAATTCCAAATTCCAAATATTTTATGTAATACAACCACATTCTATGATCTAGATTCAATTAATTTATGGGAATATATTACTCTATTTTATATCATAATAAATGGAAAAAGATTCTTTAAAAGTATATTTACACTTACTCTTAAGATCATGTATCCCAACTATAAGTATGATTTATTTTTTTTATAGTTCATTTCAAACCTCCTATGATCATGGGAACCATATGAAAAACGTGATTTCCCTTAATGATAATGAATCCCTAAATCAAACATAATTTCCTAGAAAACAACACCAAACCCTACTAATCCTTAATAATATTTAATACCATGGAATAATTCATATCTCAATTTAATTCATCCAAATAGTTTTTAGACTAACCATACCAAAAGAAAATTAATCCATTCTATGTGATTTAGGTCATCATAGAACCAAAATTTGAAAAATATTTAATGAACAAGCACTAACAACAAGCTAAGCATAAGAAGCATCAAAAATCCAAAAAATTTCATAGTTGTTTCCTAGTCATAACATCTTAAAAATTCATTGGATAAATAGAAATACCATGTTATGAAAACATGTGTATAAATGAAATTACTTCAAAATCCATAAATTATATTTTGATATCATTTAATATATTTATTAATTACACAAAATTTAAAAAACTCTAGTAAGATGATGCACATGGTCTACTTTAGTTATAGTTTAAATCATGATATCATCAATATAACCCAACACAATTAGACTAAGACACTCATGGAAGTTTTATTTCATTTTATCTACAAAAATATAAGGATAATATTTTATACCAAAATCATAAAAAGGATCTCATAATAAACATACCTACACTATAAGGAATCCTATGAGGTATTAGTCTAATTGATTATTATCTAGTAGAAACAAAACTGATGATGAATATTCGAGAAACATTTTCCCCTTTTCAATTAATAAAAAAATTGTAAATATCGGTAAAAAAACATATTCTTATTCATAACTCAATTGAGTTTATTTTAATCATCTCTATGGAGAGGGGTTCTATCATCTTTCAGTGAAAAATGAATATTCTGCACCACTGAGGATACATTCTTGAAAATAAACAATTCATTCAACAGATCATCCAAATATGTGTTAGGATCGTTCAATAAAGTGGGTTCCATATAGTAAGAGTTAATATTTATAGATTGAGTACCTGGTACTATGAAAATTTTAAAAAATCTACCTCCCGTACAAGTGGAAATCGAAATCAAATCCGATGGATAAAATTTGGGTAAAAAGATTAACATTGAAGTATAATCACCACTAAACATCTCCTTCTACTAGTTGAATGAAAAATAATATATCATCGTTCCAAATTAGAGAAGGTTATTTCCAACTTTACTCAATCTAAATTCTCATTACCCAAAGAAATTAGGGCATGGCCCATCAACAGTAGTGGTGGAGACCCACTGAAGCTAAATATCAATATGTGATTTATAGTAAATAATTCAAAACATTCTAATAATGATATAAAAATATTTTATTTTAAGGAATATAAAATCATGGATGATTTTTCTCTCTGATAAATAGTATGCATAAGAGAGGAATCAGATTCCATACACTCTCTTCATTCTAAGGATGTAGAAATATCCATCACATATGATATAATATCCATAAGAAGGTTCAATAGACTAACAATGTGAGTTTATATGGATGAATTAGATTCACCAATATAAAATAAATTATTCTTTAAATATGAACCTTCTATGACGGTACCTCTCACTCACATTGGACCTACATCAACTTACTCTTGAGACATGTCCACCTTGTAAAGATGGTGTGATATGGATGCCAATTATTAGAACCCAATAGTTATTTATTAGTATGATTATACCATAGTATATTTAGGTTTGGAAGATATCATTCCTATATATGGTGAATAAAATACATGAAAAAACGTTTCCAAGTGTCATGAGTGTCAACACAAACCATAAATCCTTGGTTACTCAGTAAAAAATTCAAATGATTTCCTGATATATCCATAATTAAGTCAGGTATATTTCCATTTTCAATGAACTAATGATGTTTTGGATGATTAATTTTGTTTAGATCCACCACAAAACTCATCCATCTTCATATTTAAATTGATTTAACTAATATTACAACCAGTGGAAATAAGAGGAACTCCCGTCAACCCTGACTTACCAGCAAGGTCAAGGTCTGCCATCAAATTTCTATCCATAAAATATTTTTACGTTTTTACCTTGAAAACAATTGATTAGATATCATCTCTAATACCCATATCGAATCATTACCCAATTAGCTTTTCATTCACCACTACCATATGGGAAAATTGAACAATTTTAACAATGTTGTTTACTTACTGAGCTATGGGTTTATCGCCATGTTGGAGGCTGATAATCATTATAGACATTCAAAATTATATATAATCTTCCTAGATCTGTTATATGAAAATATAACTACAGTATTTACAAAGCATGGGATCATTTTTATTCCCTATAACCATTTAATTCCACCACCACTTACTAATCCCATCAGGCTTTGTGGTAGAACATTGGAACTGTACTGAGTCTCACATCTCTATGAACTCAAGAATCATACTAATATTTTTAGACCAATACTCTTCTCTTCATTATAATTTTTCCATTAGAGAGGTGGTGGTTCCTTCTAAAGATACTCCTAATAACCACATCTTTTAACATCCCATATAGGATTCACTAATTGTACCCAATCATCTATGGGTGTTTCTTCCTTTCATAGATCATAGAAAACATTAAGCACTATCTCAATAATGTTTTGATAAACTAGAGGGTTCAATTTAAAAGATTAATTAGTAAACCCCTTAAAAGTTATATTAAAATGTATTCATGTAGAAATAGTACAACACTACATCAATAAGAAAAATAATAAAAATAGTAAGGGTACTCAGATGATCAACTCAATCAAGTGATATAGGACTACAAATTCAATAAGATAGAATTAAATTTTTAAAGGATATAATAATACTAAGATAATGATATGAAAATCACTATAATCAGATCAAAATAATCCTCAACGTATATTTTTCCTATATATACATAGAGATTCATGGATCATGTTAGGTCCACTAGGCTGAATACCCTGAGAGGGGGGGGGGGGTGAATCAGGGTATGACTAATTAAAAAATTAAAGCCCATTCTGATCTTGTTTCGCTATTAAGAAAAACACTCTTCTCTCTCTTTCCTGCTGCACAATATAAACAGAAAGTAAAGAAAGAACATGACACATCAATTTTACTTGGTTCACCGCTAAGGGCTACGTCCAAGGAGCATACGCCGACAGGTTGCCGGTCGTACCAAGTCCCCTAAACTTCACTAGCTGTGGATTACAATGTTCGGGCTAGATCACTTCTATTCCTAGGATCACTGCCTATACAAGGTTTAGGGTCAGCTCACTGCTTTCCAAAGGGTCACTCCATGTTTCTCTCTCTCTGGCTCACTTCCAGTGGAAGGGATCACCTTATACCTCTCCCTAAGCTCAATGCTCTTGGAAGGGATTCACTCATAGTTTATAGACCGGTAGGTCTCTTCATTTGCATGAAGTAATACATTTTCAACTGTTGATAGATTCACTGTTGAAGTCTAACTTTCATCCACTGAGGAATACCACTTTGCCTCTAACCACTGGGAAACTACCTTTGGAAAGTACCTTCGCAAAGCATCCTACTTTTCTAGGCTCCCAATATCGCGAAGGTCAAACAAGCCTTTGCGAAACTTCTGCCTTTTCGCGAATCTCTATCCCGAAGCACTCTCGCGATGCACATACATTCGCAATGCTTAGGCCGTCACGGAGCTCCTGCCTCTCTGTGAAGCTCACTGAGCCAACGCGGGGTACACACCTTTCGCAGAGCTAAAAAAGCCACCGCGAAGCTCCTCTTTCGCGAAGCACACTGCCTTCACGAACCACCTCTGCGAACCGAGAGCAATGGATTTTCTCTGAAAATTCTCTCTACTTATCTCGAGGGGGTCGGCCTCTATTTATAGGAAATTCCACCAATCCTCATCCCTTCCGCGCGAAGTCAACGCCACGTCATCTCAAATCGCGAAGCTCCAAAGTTTCAGCCGGAATTCTATACAAATCGCGAGGCATCACGACAATTTTACGTTCGCGGAGCTTGACATAGTTGAAAATAATCACCGTCAACATTCCTTCGCACCTTCGCCGCGAAGCTCCCTCGCAAATCCCTTCACCGCCGCGATGCACTAAAACTCTGCCGTTTTCGAAACTTTGAGGTAATCGCGAAGACTCACCAAAAATACTGCAATGTTACCTTGAGGGATTTTTTCCCAACAATCTCCCCTTTGGGTTTGTTGAAAACTCTTCACAACTATGCTCATAATGATTTTATGCACTTTGATACCTCACTGGGTCATCTTCCAGCCGCTACCACCATTTGTCTCTTGTGATTCTGATAGCGTTCAAGGATTCACATAACACGTACTCTAATCCCACATGAGCAATTCTTGGCGTGAGAAACAAGAGTAGTATGACAAGTTCATAAATGAATCACTTCATGTCAAACAACAATTGTCGATATCAACCTGATACCAATTCATAAATTGATACCAATTGTTGAACCACTCTAATCCCAATTGGTGATAGCTGGACACCTTCTCTCACTATTTCAACACCATTGTTCTGCTTTTATCACGACCCTCAGCTGTCGTGATGTCTCTACTTTGATCGATCACTTCTATCATCGTCATATATCAAAATCTCCCCCTTTCTCATTTCTCCCCCTATCTGGATGCTCCACTAGTCAGCTTATCCCCGTATCATTCATGATTTATCAAATCTCCACACTGGCTCCCCCTTGAACAATCACTATTTTCTCCCCCTTTGTCAACGAACCGAAAGGTCACTCTTTTGGAGTCTGTAACAGAGGAAAGCACACATATCAGCACATTATGAAAAAACACATCATACCTCGGGGAGAGGGGGGTGGGTCCCGCACCCACACTATTTCAAGTGCGGGGAATCGACTAAACTCCCAGATCTAGTCGATGCCTTTCAAAAGCTTCATTGGGTAGGGCCTTTGTCATAATGTCTACAACCTGTAGCTCTGTAGGCACATAATCCAACTTCACAATTCCCTGCTCAACCTTCTCCTTGATGAAATGATATTTGATCTCAATGTGCTTTTTCCTTGAGTGATGAACTGGATTTTTGCTAAGATTTATATCAATTGAGTTATCACACTGGATTCTGATTGGTGACTTCACGTCAACTCCCATATCTTCAAGCTGTTGCTTCATCTATAACAATTATGTGCATGCTTGAGTGGCCGCAATATACTCAGCTTCTGCAGTCCTCAATGAGATGAAATCTTGCTTCTTGCTAAGCCAAGAAATACAAAATCCACCAAGAATGAATGCACCACCAGATGTTGATTTTCTATCATCTGCTGATCCGGACCAGTCTGCATCAGTATATCCCAATAACTTTGTCTGAGATTTGGTGATATACGTCATTCTGAAGTCATCAGTGACCTTGATTTACCGAAGTATTCTTTTTACTGTAAGCATGTTCCTTTCCTTGGGATTACTCTAATATCTCGCTGCATGGCATGTGGCGAAAACAATATCAGGCCTTGTTGCAGTCAAGTACAACAAACATCCAATAATTTTCTTGTATTATGTGATATTAACTACCTTCCCATCTGCATCTTTTGATAATTTCATCTGGTGGCAACCAGAGTCTTCATCTCCTTGTAATTATCCATTACAAACCTTCTTAAAACCTCCTTGGAATATTTGGATTGAGAAATAAAAGTTCTATTCCTTCTTTGTGTCACCTGTAGACCAAGTAAAAACGTTATCTCTCCAATCATTGACATTTCAAACTCATTTTTCATGAATTTGGAAAACTGTCTGCACTGAGATTCATCTGATCCGCCAAAGATTATGTCATCGACATACACTAGCACCATCATCCTTTTATTACTTTCGTTGCTGAAATAAAGATTGTAATCAACTACTCCACGCTGGAAACCAAGCTTCTTCATGTACTGATCAAGCCTCGAGTACCATGCCCTTGGTTCTTGTTTCATCCCATACAATGACTTCTTCAGCCTGCAAACTTTTTTCTCATCCTCATGAATGAGAAAACCATCTGGCTTCTCAAAATACACCTCTTCTTCTAGAACACCATTCAGGAATACAGATTTGACATCCATCTGGAACACTTTGAACTTCCTTTGCACTGCGATGGCTAGGAATAATCTTATTGTCTCTAGCCTTGCAACCGGTGCAAATTTCTCATCAACATATATTCCCTCGATCTGGGAGTACCCCATACACACTTGACGTGCTTTGTTCCGAATCACTGTTCCATCTTCATTCATCTTGTTACAATAGACCCATTTGGTCCCAATGACATTCTTTTTTGCTGACCTCGAAACAATCTCCCTTGTCTGGTTCTTCTCAATTTGATCAATCTCTTCATTCATAGCCTGAACCCAGTTTTCATCTTCAGCTGCATCGGAAAAACATTTCGGCTCCACCTGAGATAAAAACAATGTTTGCTGTAATGATTTCATTCTTCGAGTCTGAACTGGAGCTGTCTGATCACCAATGATATTTTTCCTATCAATTTCAGCTCGACTCTTTCTCTTCCTTGCAGATACCGACTTGACACATTCTTGTTCATCATCAGTATCTTCTTCTGAGTCAGCCTCTGCCACTTCTACTCCACCTGTGTTGCTTACCTCATCATCACTTTCACCAGAAACTGTTCACTAGATCATTGAGCAGTCTGTTCATTTTCGACTATAGTGACATCATTGCTGTCAACAATTTTTCCCAGCCACTTTTTGAAACATTTATATTCTTTGCTTTTCCCTGAATAGCCAAGGAATATCCCTTCATCTCCTCGTCCCTCAAACTTCCTATGATATTCTTTGTTGAGAATGAAACACTTACTTCCAAAGATTCAAAAGTATTTCAACATTGGATTCTTTCTGTACCACAGCTCATACAGAGTCTTCCATTGCTTCGGACATAACAGTGACATGTTTGACACATAGACCAATGTCAAAACTGCTTCCTTCCAAAAAATTTCTGGTAGGTCCTTATCAATAAGCATTGTTCTGGCCATGTTGTTAATGATATGATCTATCCTTTCAACCACTCCATTATGTTGGGGAGTTATTACTGATGAAACTTGATTCCTTATCCCATGTTTCTCGAAATAGTTTTCAACCTGACTGTTTGTAAATTCAGTACCGTTATCGGTACGAAACTTCAGAATTTTCTGCCCAAGCACCATTTTTGATTCCCTCATGTACTGATTTATGCAACTGAACACCTCTGTCTTTTGGGTAATGATGAATACCCAGGCCATTATAATATAGTCATCAATGAAAAGAACATAGTACCTTTGCCCATCAATAGCTCGTGGTGAGATAGGTCCACATACATCAGCATTCACCAATTCGAGCACTCCAGTTGCATTTTGTTCCTTTGGCCTGTATGTCTTCCTGATGATCTTCCCTTGTTGACAAGCATCACACGTATGATTGAGATCACGTGATTGTTTGGGAAGGTCTCTAGCAGCATCACAATTTACCAGATCTTCCATAGATGGTTGGCATAGATGACCAAGTCGCTTATGCCACAACCGGTTTTCCACTTCTCTGGATAAAAGACATGTATCTTCTTCCCCACCTATAAGGTAGATATTTCCCTTTGACACATTTCCCTGCAGAAACGTTGCTCCATCTGTTCCATTCACAACACACATCTTCTCGGTAAATCACATAGAGTGCCTAGAGTCACATAGTTTACTGACACTGAGTAAGTCATTACTGAGACCCTCTACTACAAAGACATCGGCATGTCTCATTTCTTTTCCCCCAAACTTGGCTTTTCCTGAGCCAACAATCTTCAGGCCTTCATCATTTCCAAATTTGACAACTCCTTCTTTGTCATATTTTATTCCTGTAACCAGATCCTTGTTGCCTATCATGTGGGATGTGCAACCACTATCAATGATCCACACACCAGAACGATCTGATACTTTAAGGGAAATTTCAGCAACTACGTCCTTCTCAATTTTCATCTTCCTGGTCCATACTTTTTCTTTCATACTCGGAATGGATTGAGGCTTCTGTTCTTTCTCAGAGTATGATGGACCAGCTTCATCTTTCAAAACTGAAAATCTTTTTTGAAATTTTAACTCACTTGTCGGTTTACTGATCTGCTGCTTGAAAACTTTTTGATTATGCTTTGGCACATTTTTCTGAATGGTCGGAGTGTAGTACCTAGCCATGTGTCCAAATCCTCCACACCAAAAACGGTGTCCTTCAAAATATGTTCTGGAAAACCGTTCTCTGTTTTTCTGCTATCTCTGTTCTTATTCCCTTCGATATCTTTTGGCTATGGAACACACATACTGTGAATGTCCCATCTTTCAACAAAAATAACACCTGATATAAGGTGCATTCCTTCGTGTTACTTCATCACTACGAGTTTCCCCTTGAGATCTCTGAGTATTCTGATTCTGCTTTCCACTCAAATCCACTTTCAATCTCGGGACAGGTGCTTGCGGTCTAACTTCAACTTCCACATATTTTTGTTTCTGATTAATCCATGAATCAACCTTAACTTCTGAGTTCAATTGATTATTCTTTCCTGCTAAACTACTAGGCTCTTCTTTCTTCTTTTAAGTGTTCATAACGACCTGATTTCCCAATAATGTGTTGGGATTCAAAGGTTTTTCCTGGTCTTTAACTTTTCTACATAGACCAACAACTTCCTCTTTAAGATATTCAATACGCTTGACGTGATCTTTCACTTTTCGACTCAAGCAATCGATCTCCCTTTTCTGATCTTCAATCTTGAGCTTATGCTAATCAAACTTTTCTGTGTGCTCTAGCCTGGAAGTCTTAAGATTTTTCAATTTCTTTCTTAAGATGCACTTTACGGTTTTAATGTCTTCGATAATCTCACGAAGACACCGCATGTCTTCTTCCACAGCATTTACCCTATGAATGAATGAATCAACAGACTCATTCGGGTTCATTCTCAGATCTTCATACTTGATCCACAACACTTGCAGCTTTGCCTCTCTGACTTTTGTATCCCCTTCATAAATATTCAAAAGCTTTTCCCACATGGAATGTGACATTTTTCATGACATCACCTTTTTATATATGGGATTGGAAAGGGCTCCCCCTAAGGCATTGATTGGTTTCGAATCAGCATCCAACTCTTTATGCTCTCCTTCTGATAATGCACCACTAGTAATATCAGTTGTGATACCATGCATGGCTGCTGAAAACACATCCATTCCCAATTACTATAAATAGTGTTGCCTTCGATTCTTCCATATCTGAAAATTACATCCACCGAAGATTTGAATCCCTATATGATTAGTGAAATCCATTTGAGAGAAGAACATCTGTCAACCTTCTCTCTGATACCACTTGTTAGGTCCACTAGGATGAATACACTGAGAGGGGGGGGTGAATCAGGGTTTGACTAATTAAGAAATTAAAGCCCGTTCTGATCTTGTTTCGCTGTTAAGAAAAACAGTCTTCTCTCTCTTTCCTGATGCACAATATAAACAGAACGTAAAGTAAGAACATGACACATCAATTTTACTTGGTTCACCACTAAGGGATACGTCCAAGGAGCATATTCCAACATGATTCTGGTCGTACCAAGTCCACTAAACATCAATAGTTGTGGATTATAATGTTCGGGATAGATCACTTCTATGCCTAGGCTCACTGCCTATACAAGTTTTAGGGTCAGCTCACTGCTTTCCCAAGGGTCACTCCCTGTTTCTCTCTCTCTGGCTCACTGCCGGTGGAGAGGATCACCTTCTACCTCTCCCTAAGCTCACTGCTCTTGGAAGAGATTCACTCACAGTTTATAGACCTGTAGTTCTCTTCATTTTCATGAAGTAATGCATCTTCAACTATTGATAGATGCTCTGTTGAAGTCCAACTTTCATTCACTGATGAATAACACTTTGCCTCTGACCACTGGGCAACTACCTATGGAAAGTATCTTCGCAATGCACACTACATCGCTAGGCACCCAATTTCGCGGAGCTCAAACAAGACTTCGCGAAGCTCCTGCCTTTTCGCGAAGCTCTATTGCGAAGCACTCTCGCGATGGACCGACCTTCGTAATGCTTAGGCCGTCGCGGAACTCCTGCCTCTCCGCGAAGCTCACTGAGCCAACGTAGGGCACACACCTTTCACGGAGCTAAAAAATCCTCCGCGAAGCTCCCCTTTCGCGATGCACACTGCCTTCGCGAACCACCTCTACGAACCGAGAGCAATTTATTTTCTCTGAAAATTCTCTCTGCTTCTCTTGAGGGGGCCGGCCTCTATTTATAGGCGATTCCACCGACCCTCATCCCTTCCGCGCGAATTCAACGCCACGTCATCTCAAATGGCGAAGCTCCAAAGTTTCAGCCGGAATTCTGTCCAAATTGCGAAACATCACGGAAATTTTCCATTCACGGAGCTTGACGTAGTCACGAAGAATCACCGTAAACATTATTTCGCGACTTCACCGTGAAGCTCCCTCGCAATGCCCTTCACCACCGCGATGCACTTCAACTCTGCCGTTCGCGAAGCTTTGACGTAATCGCGAAGACTCACCGCCTCCATTTTTCTAGTCTTCGAGATTTCCAAACCATTCATCCTATCTTTGCGAAATTCATGCCTTTTCCATATTAAATTATGATCTTCATGGAAATCCTATTTTCACTATGCTCACCAAATTCCAAATTTTGGACCCCAAAAATTTGGAAAACACTGGGAAATGGCGCCACCTTGTACTGTTCTTTTGTACTGCCTCCAGATTGTCCTTTCCATTTTCATCGTTCTTTGTCAACAGGGATTGTCAACAAAATCTTGGGAACTCGACAAATATCCATGAAAACCTGCTTTGACAAAAAACACAATCAACCCAAAAATACAGCAATGTTACCTTGAGGGATTTTTTCCCAACAGCTCACTATGATGAGACTTGGAAAACTATTCTCTCCTAAACATCACCTCGGGTTCTGAAAATCCTAGCTTCTTACTAGAAGGAAATCACACGCTAGATACTGAAATCATGAAAGGACAATCAATTTTCCACCTTTTACACCATTTTATTAAATTAATTTTCCTATATAACATTGTACATTGTTACCCATTCTGGTACTTACATGGCCTGAAGTGCATTCATTTTCCACATGGGAAGGTCACTAGCACCAGGGAAAAAACAAATGGCCATAGTTAATGAATTTTTCGCCTGAAAAAATAATCAATATAAAATATCTAAGGATAAATAAATATACTGACGATGTGAAATATACTTATCAAATAGATAATTTCCATAATCAGATAAATAAAAACAATAATATCACATCATCCAAAAAGAGGACATCGAATCCCTAAATTTAGAAAATAAAAAACACTATATAAGGAGTGAATCATAGCTCCACTGGTCATCAGCATTACCCATTATCCCCAGAATCAAACACACCCACCACTTCTAACTATGGATAACCCATTTCCTAGACAAATAATAAAATAATATACAACATCCTATTAGAAAATTTGGTGTGTAATAAAATACACCATGTATGATTTCACCAAATGTTTCATATGAAATTCCATAAAAAATAATCCATTTATTATTAAATTTAAAAAAACACAAGTCATGGAAAATCTTTTATCAATTTGTAGTTAAACACTACTTCAAATCATTTAGATTGAAAATATATCAAAAATAGTTGTAAATA
Organism: Viscum album; assembly: GCA_963277665.1. Taxonomy (NCBI): domain Eukaryota; kingdom Viridiplantae; phylum Streptophyta; class Magnoliopsida; order Santalales; family Viscaceae; genus Viscum; species Viscum album. The sequence goes on along the minus strand of OY728121.1, from coordinate 167,189,710 downwards.
AACATTTTTTAAAATCTAAAATTCATGAATAATTCTTTTAGAAAAAACAACATGTGATAATTTAATGGAGACCAAACCCATGGTCATATGACTTGTTTTTTGTTAGTTCAGAGCTATAGGATCCTCATGTAACATAGTTAATAAATAACAACTCATGGTTTTCCCATTTATCAAGATCACTGTAATTCGAGATAAAATAAATCAACATCCCATCAGGGAATGTCATTGTAAAAAAATTTTAGTTTGAGTTTTTACTGTCAATCAATTTCAAGGTGTCATAATCCTTCTTTTCGTATCTTAATCTCCCACTAACAACCCAGGATAAATTTTTTTTAAATGAAATAATCAATAATGTTAAAATAATTTATTTAAATTCAATTCATAATTCATTCTTTAAATTCACAATTTCAATCCAAAACATTCCATTTCTATTTCATAACCAAATAATAGGTTTTTATCAAATTCATTCATTTCAAAATCATATTTTATTTCATTACTATTTTTTCATGGTCAAAGATCAAATAATTTATTGACATTACTTCATATTTTATTCTATCATTTGTAAAATCCAACAAATATTTTCAATGTCATTGAAAATGGTTTTTATTTCACAATTCCATAACATTTTAAAAAATATTATAAATCATCCCAAATAATTTATTTGAAATTAGTTGAATATAAAATTCAAATCAAGAAATAAATCATTTTATATTTTGTTAGGAAAAGATATATGAATATACCTACCATTAGTAACATGATTAATCAATCATCCAAAATGGGAAATACCAATGAAGAGTCGATGGTGAGGATCATAGATGAATAATACCTAACATTTCAATCCACTATTTCAATATTTATTTGCATCAACCACATGTGAATCCATCACTTTCAAATATGGAGAGAATAGATGAAAGGAGGATTCCAAATCAATTGAACTATAAATAAGAGAGCAGGATTAATCATATCCACCAGTACTATTATATATGAATAAATGGGGTAGTGGATCCAAAATACTCACTAAAATGTCTCCAATATCTACAGGGTAAATTTTTTTTTCTATTAATAGGTGTTTAGTATATATAACTAGAAATTATGGTCCTAAATAAAATATTTTAATTGATTAAAAATATGATAAAATTGTTTTCATGTGTATGACAACATGGTAAAAACTAACCATTCACCATAGCATGGGCTCTCACTAAAGTTCATCAGTTATTTTCTTGGTTTAGAAGCACTTTTAAGAAAACTATGAACTCTCCATGTACATCCTCCATGGATACATTAAAGAGGTTTCATGGATAGGACACACAGGTTAGTGAACATGCATTAACCATGTGATCACTATTTTTCTATGTCACATGATATTTGGGGGAGGTTTTATAATTTGAAATAATCATTTTCATCCTCCAAGCTCCATCACACGACATACAATTTTTTATGTAGAGCCATACAGTTTTTCTTAATCGTGTTCCATTTTTTCACTACATCGAAAACTCTAAAAAACACAAAAAGTATCCGAAAACAACCAAAAACATGATCCAAAAAATGGAAAATGAAACAAGGATTATAATTAACTAAAATTTAGTTATATGATGATTTATTAGGGGATTCATTATTGACATTCTCTAGGTGGTTGGTCATGGCATCAATGCGATAGAGGTGCCTTAACAGTTTTTCCCTAGTAATTATATTTTATTGACTTGAATAATTAATTATAAATGTTTATAATTAGGTAGGTATTTTATATTATCGATGTTAGGAGATTTGGTGGTGGTATAATAATGTAAGAGGCATGGATGGGCTTGGTCAAGGTGATGTGAGGCATAAAATGAATGGGGAATCCTTGAGAGATATTGGCGGTCTCATTAATATAAACACATATGAAGAAAATTAATGATTTTCCCAATAAAAAAATGTTTAATGTGTTTTTGTAGAATGGATAGGGATCCAGAGTGTCCACGGAGAATATATCAGATGATTTTCGGCCTCATATACTTGGGAGAAGTGTTTGTTGACACTTGAGTAAGCTAGAATCTTTTGGTGATTGTGTTACCCAGGGGTGAGAGTGAAATTTGGTCTAATGATAGTACTCAGGTGATATCAAGATATGATACATGATATGGTTATCTTAATATTATTTCCCCTTATGTCCAATTGAATGGGTTTTAGAGGCCTGGTCCTAGTGATGATAGATTAGATTATTTCTCATGTCCTGTATAATGTAGGCCATCCTTCCAATGGTGGTTTCTAGATCAGTGAAAATTGTGATTCTGATACATCCATTAGGACTAGACATTGTGTTATGGGGAGGGTTTCAATGAATTGATAAGATAAGATATCTCCCTTATGAGAAGTGAGATGAGGGTGAGTAAGTGTCATGCGATTTTCATGAGTAAATTTGATGATGTTTCTAAGGGGGGTTATAGAATGATATTATGGTATAGTCTCTAGGTAATAGGGCCTAGATTGTTAACATGTCATGATTATTATGTGGATATGGAAACTAGTTCTTGGATGGAGGAGTCTTTAGGGATTGATGATGCAGAAGGTTGTTGAGTGTGATATGGTATAAATGAATAAAGTGTTAAGAGGGTCTGGAGGAACTAGTGGATGCTCTAAAAAGAGAGATGAGACATGGTTTTCATTAGTATCAATGTGTTGAGAATCATAAAACTTGATATCTTATGGAGGTATATTCATTGAGTTGAGTCCACATGAGGTTGATTAAAACACCCTATAGTCATTGTACATGTGTCGGCAAACAAGTGACCTTCCCATAGCATGTGGGGTAATTTCAGTGTGATGGTGATATTTCCAATGTCAGTGAGGAATGATCGATGATCTATTGACATCCTTAATGTATGTGGAAATGGTTCTTTGTGCTTCTGACTTACCTTGACTTGTTCAGATTGGAAAATTTGATTCCGACCTCCCTTGAGATGTAGGGATTAGTTGGTGTGATCAATTATAGAATCATTTATAATTTTTTGTCCATGGAATACCCGGTGGGATGGGTCCGGTTATGATTTTCCATGAGGTGAAACTGATGAACCATGCCTGGATTTATAATTTATTGTGTCTATATATGGATATATTATCTTTCCAAGTATCATTATTTAGTAGGTAAAAGTTTGGTTATCAGGCTACCATGAGTTTTTTATAAATCATTTCAATTAGTGTTATTTCATGATATAGACGAGGATAGTATATAGCTTCCTTCATAGTTTCGAAGTATGTATTATTCAGTTCTATAATGGGTTAGTTAGCACATAGTAACCTGATACACAGGTAATTTGTGGGGGATTATTTTTGCACATTTTGTTTCTGGTTTATTTGTGACATGATTTTTGTCCCACAATCAAACATGATTTTGATGGTGTATAATAGGGGAACATGGTGTGATAATGCAATGATATATATCTCACACCCTATAGAAGAAGACCATATTTCATGTAGAGGATACGTTTTCATTGAGGTTGTGAAAAGGGCATGTAATGTATTAGATGGGTTTGTCACATATATATATAGATATGGTTGTTTCTAATTATGGGTGCAGGGTTAGTTTTTTTCAGTTGTATTTTAAATTTATATTTATTTGTGACCACCATTTTGGGAGATAATTACATGTATTCTTGTATTCTTCCATATATAATAGTTTTTTATAGAATTGGGTTTGTTTATTTATTTTTAATCTAATTAATATATATTTTATTAGCTAATTTATTAATTCGATGTGATGGAATAATCACCCCATTAAATGGATTATCCCATTGTTGGAGTCAGTAGTATATGGTGAATGGGGAGGCATAAATGAGGTCCTGTGACTACTCAAGTCATGGGAATATCATGTATCCCATGATGGGTTGTTACAAAGTATTAATATATCATATAAATTTTCCTTTTATTTAAGAATATGATATAGTGGTAGTGAAAAAATGTTACAAATATTCTAGTGAATCTCATACATGTGATTCTGGAACAAATATCAAGTGGGAACTCTATGTTTCCTATGGAATGAGATTTTTTTCAATATTTAGGATATTATAGAGGAGGGGATTATTGAATATGATGGGTTTAGTAGAGATTTCAGTTTTTTTACTAAAAATATGTTATCAGACATATGAATAAAGTTCATGTTATTCAGATATGATTCACAATAAATACCCATGAATTATTAAGATTTTATTTATCTATAAATTGGATTAATTGATTAACGAATCATGAAACTATTATATAGGGTTTTCCCAAATTAATTTTTTATGTAATTCTACATAATTTGACAAAAATATTTTCAGTGATGAATTTTCACCACGATACTAGTCTAGGATGTTCTTCGATGATTAAAATATTGTACATCTATGAAGGGACTTATAGAGACCCATCATGGTTCTGTATGATGTTTTGATTCACAAGTATTGTCTTAATGAAATCCTGGTATGTCTTAGTGGTGATCCATTGATGGGTATGAGTTTCCCCATGAATAGTAGAGCCTTCTAGGTCATTGGGATGTTACTGTTGTTATTTTATGTGTAAATAACAACATGTTTTTTATTTCAACATATAAATTATTGGTAGAGTTATATTAAATTAAAATATTTCTTGTGTGATACCCTTGAGTGGGGTGAGGAAAGGAATTTGAAATACGTTGGGATTTTGGATATGATTTTAAAATTGAATTTCTTGTATTTATGTTTATGTTTAATGGAATCATTAGTTGGATCCCAAGACCTATGGGTTTCGATTAACATTTTTAGTTGTGTGGTTGGAATATATGTAAGACCTTGCGGTTTTGGAAATGTTCTTTCTGTCGGATGATATTGTTATTTTCCATGGTATGATGAAGGTTTGATGGGTTTTTTGATATTATTGATATGTTTACGGGGAATGGTTATAGGGTTAGGCATGTTAGAATATATTTGAAAATAGGTAACTAATTAGAGTATGATTAAGGGGGTGTGATTTTTTAAAATGGGATCATGAAATATTTTGGTTCAGCTGAGCCTGAAAAATATTAGTGGTGGAATACTATGATATTGTTTTAGGTGAATCAATATTTTTTAAGGAGAAGAGTGTTTATTATAGATAAATTTTGGTAAAACTATTTATGCTTACGTATGTTTGGTACTGATTACATAGGGTTCAAAATTAGATAATAGACCTGTGAGTAGGTCAAGCATATACACATTTTATGATACTAATTTTATCATTATAAACTTGATTGGTGTTATAGTGGTAGTATAGTGAAGAGAAACTCACAATCCTAGTAGTAAAGAGATCAATGAGCTAGAATAAATCCCTTTGTGATTGGGGGTGAAATTGGTAATGATCTAGATATCATTGGGTACTCGAACCACATATTCATCCATGAAATATAATTGCATCATGGTATAGTGGGAGAGTTAGGATGGAGGTGAGAATGGATTAAGAGTATAGCCATGTGAGTTATGTTGGTTCCATTTATGGTTGGATTTATATGAATGGTTTAAGGTAATCTATGTGTAAGTGTGAAAAAAATTGGATATTACAGAACAACACTCATAATGAGCTAGGAATGGGTAGTGTTTATTGTTTTCTAATGGTGCTCAGTTGTGAGTAGGGCAATAAAGTGTGGATAATTATTTTTTCAACATATGTATTGTTGGTCATGAATAACAAGATTTTTTGTTCATTGGGTGTTCTTAATAATAATCTTATTGTTTGAATCATTGAACCTTTCATTGGTGAACAAAAATAATGTTTTAAGGATCGTGGTTCTAGAGATAGTGGCCAATCAAGGATCAAGGTAACACTAGGTTTTCATTATGTTAATAGATTTACTAAAATCCAGTCCCATCGGTAATTCCATATTTGAATATCAAATTATATTTCTTCAAGATCCATTGCATTGGAATAATTAATGGTTTGGAATTTGTGTGATATATAGAAAACTCATGGGGTGATTTATGATTCCTGACATGTTTTCAAGGGTGAACCCCAAATCTTGGGTTTTTTATCAGGGTAAAATAGGATTCATGGCATTTTTAATGTGTTAAAATCAGTTCATAAAATGTTTCAATTTGTAAAATATTATTACTGATTTAACTTAGGATGTGAATCTTGTGATGGGGAGTAACATATCATTTTACAATGTCAAAAACTTTGAAATAAAGGAAAGAGGAATCATGGATCTGGGCAAGAAAAGGAACCTATTTGTGGAATTAATTAATGAAAAATCATGGGCTAGAGTTATTTTTTTAATAGTTCAATGTGTTAGACCTATCATTTTTTGAAAAATTATACCGGAGGAGGTCAAACTGCTTCATTTTCTTTTAGTAGGATGTGGTTAGATAGAATCTATATCATGATTTTCCATTGATATTTGGTTGATTTAGTTGTGTGATTGAACCAAGAGTTTCTTATAATATTATATGAATGAAGGATCTATTACGGGAGTTGTTCCATGAATGTATTTTTTTAATTTCAGAGATTGAATGTGGTATGTTGTTGATGAATATCAAAATGATGTGGTTTAGAAACCGGTTTTGGGAAATACCATATCCTCTTTAGGATAAGAATCATTATATCGGTATATTTTTAAGGACTAATATATTTTTGATTCATTGCATTTTATATTAATTTTATTCATTAATTTAGCAATTCATTTTTCTTGAGAACATATACACTAACATGGGTTCCTAGAACATGAAAATATATATATAGTGTTACTATTAATAATGTATTGTTTAGTGGACACATTGAGGGATTAAGAGAATGTTAGATGATGTATGGGAGGCCAAATTGCTACAAGGTAGTAGTTTTATACCATTTGATCCATGATGAAGGGATTCCCAACATCAACATTTAGGAAAGATCTTGAGTCCCTTTGCATAAAGTGTAATATACTATGAAGCTATTTTTCTCTTCGAGAAAGGGTCAAAGGTAACTTTTTAATGTGGTTCAACCCTTTAGTTTCATGGTAGATGCACACATAAGTGGGGTGAACTGTCATTCCTCCCCTTCTATTAGTCCCCCCTTTACAGTGATGAGTTTTTAAGGCTTTTGGGAGTAATTTTTGAATTTCATCTAACTTTTACCCCCTATGTTTGTTTATATTCAATTTCAAAAATTTACATTGATTTTAGTTAGGAATTCCTTATGATTCCACTAGTGTTTTGTCAAATTAGGGAAAATCGAATTAGATTTCATGTTCACTAGCTAGAGGAGGATATGAGGGGGTGTATGAATGTCATTCATTTTCATTTATGTGGTTGTAAGAAACTTATTTTTTATTTATGTGTTTTTTAAATGTAAATGAAATTGAATGTTGGATGAGGCGTGGTTGTAAGGTATTTTCATTAGTTGGTGATAAGGGTTCCCCAAATACATTCACAGGGGGTTTTGTCTTGGTTTAAGTGAAACAGTGGTTCTTGGTTAGTTTTTTGTTAGTTATCCCTCATTAGTTAACAAGATATAATTAATTATGATTTTTATAATTTATTATTTTTCTCATAAGATGTGATGAATAATCATTGAAGGTCGTACAATACTGGGAAATGCATGAATGTGTTCAGATAAGGCTATAAGGAACATATTTTGGATTGTAACTACTGAATTGAAGTACATGATCCCTTTAATATAAGATCACATTCCTATTATGTATGAGTTACCTACTACATGAATTTTACATGGGTTTGGGTAGAATATGTCATTATCGAGAGTGGTGAATGATAAGGTATATGATGATTTAATATCTCATATTATTGGGGAAAGTGCTTGATAGAACATGAGTAAGAAGAAATAATTTGAAGACTATGTCTCTAAGGGGAAATAACAATGTTTGGAATTATGATACAACTTGGGGGGTATCATGATGTGGGACAAGATGTACTGTATCATGGATTGGGTTTTCAAAGGATTGTTGGATGTGTATGATAGGATCTAGCCTTGTGATGATTTGTGACATATTTATTTATGTCACAAATAATGAGGGACGACCTCAATAAGGAATCTAGATTCTTAGTACAAATTGTAAGCTGGAAGTTTCCTTCCTCAATAGATGAGGTTTTTTAGAGATGGATTCCTCCAACTGACACGTAATGATATCTCACTCATGATAAATGATATGGGACCCCTGTACGATCATGGGATTTGACTAAGGACATGGAATAATGATTACATTGGGGGATTGACTGTGATATATTCATAATATTTGTTAGTTAAGGGACCTGGAGGGTTAAGATATCATTATAGGTATGTTAACAAGGAAAGGAGGTCTAGGTCATAGGATATTTTGAGCGGTTCTATCAAATATTGGTGACTTATGTGAGATGGTATCATCAATTTAAGACTATGGAATTTTGGGATTCCCTAGTGGACACATTGGTGGGTGATAAGAGACATTTTTATTATGAGTTTATATGAATCTAGTGATGAGAATCCTTTTATAAAAACTAAATATTTTCATACATGTACACTACCTCATTTTTGAAAAATATATCTTTTAATAAAAAAAACATTCCCAAAGATCATTTTAGTTTAGTTCTTTTGGAAATGTGTATCAAATTATTATAAATTGTTGAAATATCATCAAAATCTCCCATAATTATATTCCCATTGATTACTCCTACATAAAACTATTATATATAATCTAGGTAAAGGAAACATATGAAATGGTGAGATGCAATACTCTGTAAGGGTGAACATGCATGATGCGTTAGAATGACATGCAAATTAGTGCATGAAAATTGTATCACAACATTAGATAAGAACACCCTTCATGCCAAATATCATAATATTTAATCATGGAAATTATAATTTGTAGTGCATAAGGCATGAATCAAATGAAAATAAAGCACATGATCCATTAGAGTATAATAATGAAATAAATCATGGAATTTACGACATACTCATATGATTTTAATATCATATATCAATGATAGCTAAAAAGAAATTAATAGTTTGTTAGGATTTGGTTATTCACTCATGTACCTACCTCGATCATCAGATGACCTCTCGTGTACATTCTAATTTTGGGATTAGGATGACCTCTCATGTACCCTCTTATTACGGGTATAGAATGACCTCTTGTGCACCCTCTCTTTGTGGGCAGAAGATGACTTCCATTTACACTCTTACTGTGGTTTAAGGATGACATCATGTTATCCTATTTTTTGGGGAATAGGATGACCACCTTATTACCCTTTTAGGTCTTATAACATTTATCATTTCCCAATTCAGTAGAGGGAGATATTGGTCCCACATGACCAAATTTTTAAATCCATACAAATATATTCCACTAGAGAATAAATAATTCATCATAAACATAAAATAACCATATAAATAAAAAGGATAAAATAAATTAAACATAAACCCATTAAATAATAACAATCATCCAAAAAATACATCATTGATGGATTTTTATAATGATCTTTTTAAAACATATCCTGAGGATAGAATCCTTATCACTTTGAAAGACACATATTAAAACATGAAACATTTAGAAAACATGTTTCATTGAAAATAATCTTTAAAATTTATATATAAAAACGTGAAAACCATTTTAAACATCATTTAAATTCTTTTTCAGTGAAAATTCTTATATTATCATTTAAAACTATTTTAAATCATTTTTAAAAAACATTATTTTGAAGGAACATAGATTTCTAGCCGAAGAGATAATAACATTACATGAAAATTATAAATTTATATTCACAATAAAACCTTTCAAATATAATTATATACACCTCCTAAAATAAAATAGGTGCATAACATTACATGTGTCTCAAAGAAGGAAAATTTTGACAATCATTTCATACGTAATTGGTAATTATTGATCTGTAAACCCCATGAACGATAGATAATAAAATGGATATTTAAATACACATAAATTTAATTAAAAGGATAATATAATTCATTAATGGGTTTTGTATACACCATAAAAAATAATGAAGTGGTGATTATAACATAAGTCTCATAAAAATAATTTTGAGATAACAAATCCCCCTAATTTATGTTTTGACATACTTCATATAGGTAATTCCAGAATGAATCACATCGTTTTGCAAGGAGGTAGTCCTCCGTACACATGAATTACATTATCGTATTCCCATAATATAAAAATCATGAATTTATATGTGATATAAGAATTAAAAAGTTATTATAACATCATCAAACTAATATATATAATATATAAACTATAATCCCATAATTATTACCAACAATTAAAGGTGATAATCAAAGAATGAATAACATCAGTTCATGAGCAGGTAGTCTACCGAACACACGAATGATGATTTTGTATCCCATTTGATGAACGTCTATGTGAGTGTTGGTATAACCCTTAACATAACAATATATAAGTGTATTTCTGATACAAAGTATATTATATAAACATTTAATTATAATTATTAATTTGGTGGAGAATGAAATAAAACATATGTTCTTGGGGAATAATGTTACCACTTCTTTGGGTAACTCCTTTTAGTTTTAACCAAATCACTTATTTGGATGGATTTATGTACAAATAATGCAATCCTAGATGAATTTATGTAATTATAGATAATATATTAGAAGGTTTTGAAAAAAAAATCGGTTTTAATGTTTTATTAAAAAAAAGAAGTGGTTCCCTTTTATAAGAGATGTGAAGAACTCTTGGAATTTCTGAAAAGATTAATTTATTATAGAATTAATGTAAAGACCCGTAAAATTCAAGGAAAATTTTTTCTTAATTTTCTTTAGAATTTTACAAGAGCGCGGTTTCAGACGGCACCTGATTCCGAGGCCCGGAGTGCCCGAAATTAATTTCCGAAGTTTGGCTCGGGTACGTTCAGTGAACGAACGAGCGGGAATTCCTAACTTTTGATCCGGTGCTCGGAATTGAAATCCGAGGGCACCGATGAACTCGCAGCGCCGATATTCGCTTAAAGAGACCTTTTCGGGAGTTGCGTTTGTTGCGGGTTGAAAGTTAAGTTTTGGGGTTTTCAGTTGAGTTAAATAAAATTTGTGTAAGACAAATTTTATTTTTAGTTTGTTAAAAACCTACATAAGGGGGTTGGAAGTGGGACCCACACCCACTTAACCTCCCTTGGGAGGATTAAGTGTGGTGGGGCCCACACGAACCCCTAGACTTTTCAAATTCCCTTAACCCCCTCTTAATTGACTTAAGTTACTTTATTAATTTTGGGGGTTAAACTCTTTTGAATTTCAAACTTTTGAAATTCTTTTATGTTTTGTAATAATAAAATAAGATGTTATCTTATTTTATTTTGGGTTGATCGTTTGTCTTCTTGAGAGGTGGAGAGCTCCTCTTCTACTTCTTCAAACTCAACGAATAACTTCTCCGCCGAAGAACAAGATCCATCCGCGACGCCGTATCCGCGACGCGACGTACTTCTTCTGTGTCATCTCTTCCGCGACGGTTTTCCGCGACGAACGCCATCGACAACGACTCTTCCTCCGACGTCAAAGGAATCGACACCGATATTCCACGACTACGTCAACGTGTGATTATCGAGGTAGGGGTTCTTGAGTTCGTTGTTTACTTTATTATTTGACTTTCCTCAAGACTTGACGAGGAACGCTCTTTTTCCGACGAAGAACGCCACACCTCCTTTCTTCGTTCACCGTGACAACGAAGGGGACGCCACCTCTTCTTCGGACAACCTTCGTCGGCGTGCATGTTTCGCCAACGACGTATCTCTTCGGGCATATCTCTTCGTCAACGGATTTGACGAACGACGACCGCGACGCCCGACCTCCGCGACGCCGTCTTCCGCGGAACGTAGACGATTCCTCGAACTTATACCCGAGGTAGGGGTTGTTGATTTCACTTTGGTTTCCTTTTTCTTTTCTTGCTCGTGGTTCGTATAACTAACGTGGGGATGTTGATTATTTTAAGATGCGTTATTTCTTAACGTGAGGGGGGCCGGACCGCATGAACACGGCCGAACCCCCTCCATCGTTCATGTTTAATTCTTGCGATGGAAGCAAAGTGGCGTGGTGCCGTCGCACCACGCGGATTACCATGCGTTTATTTTACGCGGCGCCGTCGCGCCACGCCGAGGTAGAAACTTCAAGAATGCGACGCCGTCGCGCCGCGTTGAAAAGAATCAAAGCACGACGAAGGGGCGCGGTGCCGTCGCACCGCGCCGGATGACGAACGCCGCGGCCGGTTCCGGGCCGCGACGGGACGAGAAGACCGCGGCCGGTTCCGGGCCGCGACGGGACGAGAAGACCGCGCCCGGTTCCGGGCCGCGACGGGACGAGAAGACCGCGGCCGGTTCCGGGCCGCGGCGGGACGAGGAGACCGCGGCCGGTTCCGGGCCGCGGCGGAAGGGAAGACCGGCGGCCGGGCCGCCGGCGTCGGAAGCCGAAGAAGGGGACCGGAAATTCCGGTCCCATTTGAGAAAACCGGCCGGCCAGCTGGCCGACCGGATGACTTAAAATCGGGGAATTTAATTCCCCGGCCGGTTCTTTAAAACCCCCCTCATAATGAGGGGGGCGGTTCCATGTAAGGGGGGGGGCAACAGCCCCCCGGTTCTTCATTTTAAATCGGCCCCCACGTGGGGGCCGATTGTTGCAAAGGCACGGCACAAGCCGTGCCGCCTTGTCAAACCGTGGGGCTTAGCCCCCGCGTGCGCCGCCACCGCGGCCCGCCGCTGCCGCCACCGCGGCCCGCCGCCGCCGCCACCGCGGCCCGCCGCCGCCGCCGCCACCGCGGCCCGCCGCCACCGCCGCCGCCGCCGCCGCCCCGGGGGGGGGGGGGGGAGGGGGGGGTCGGGCCGGGTCGGCCTGGACCCGGACCCCCCCGTTTCGAACCAGTTTTGGTTTTTGGCTCATAACTTGAGCCTCGGACCTCCGAATGACGAACCGTCTGCGGCAACGCGATCCTTGGATCGAGACGGTCGTTTCGGTATATCGCACTCAAGGTTTCGGATTACTTTGAGTTCGTCCGGGTTGGTTCGTTCACGAAACCAACCGGGCCTTCGGAGCGGGAACGCTCATATCTTGAGCCACGAACGTCCGATTGACGCGCCGTCAGTCGCGTTGCGTTCCTCTTAATGAGACGGATCTTTTGGCATACTCCGCCCGAGGTTTGGACGCAGGTGGAGTACGGTCGGGTTGGTTTTGCCTTAAAAACCAACCGGGCCCCGGAGACGAAAAAGCCAATAACTAACAGACCGGGCGTCCGATTGACGCGCCGTCTGTTTCGTTGACTTCCTCTTGATGAGATGGAACTTTTGACATACTCCGCCCGAGTTTTGGATACAGTCGGAGTATGGCCGGGTTGGATTGTACCCGAAATCCAACCGGGCCCCTGGAACGGAAAAGCTGATATCTTTCAGACAGGACGTCCGTTTGACGAACCGTCAGCGGCGTTGGTGTTTAAGTTTAGTAACGGTCCCTATGAGTATACCCTATGGGAGTTCGGGGTACAGTTGAGATACGGCCGGGATTGGTTCGCACTCGAAACCAACCGGGCCCCTGGGACGAAAAGGCTAATAACTCACAGACCGGGCGTCCGATCGACGCGCCGTCTGTTGCGTTGAGACCCCTGTGACGAGACGGACTTTTGAGACACTTCTTCGTGGGACGTTGAGATACTTGGAGTATCGACCTGTAGCTCGTGGAGCGGACCCTCCCAGTGACGAGCGTGCGAAGTACGGAGACCGTGTAGCTGGCTGAGACCTGACGACTGCTTGACCGACTCGACTCGGAGTGAGTCGACTAGCCCAGTGGACGGAGCACTACTTTCTGAGGTGCAGACCCATGGCGGACGGAGCACTACCTGTGTGACAGTGCAGACCCGCGGTGCTCGTCCGGAGAGTACCTCAGGAGGCTACTAGGGGGTGTGCACTACGGAGTTTGGGTGACATACCTCGGCGGGAAGCACTACTGTGTTTGGGTGGCTGGCCCGCAGTACTCGACAGGAGGAGTACTTCAGCAGTCTTAGGTTAGTGAGCAGTACCTCGGAGTCGTGACAGGACCACTGCACACTCCAGAGACGGAGCTCTTCAGCAGTTACGGTTTCGATAATGAAAATCCTGGTTTGAGCTGAGACTTTGACCTTTGTGTTTCCTCATGATTGAGATGGGTTACTTGATAACTTAGGTATATGTATGGGCATATACCTGGGTAGTGGTTATCCGTTGATCTCATGATTCTTGTGTTTCCTCATGACTGATATGGGTTACTTGATAACTTAGGTATATGTATGGGCATATACCTAAGTAGAGTTTATCTGTTGTGATCTTCTTGTGGATATCCTTGTTGGTTTTAGTGAGACCTTGAGGGTCTCGGGGTCCCTACTGAGTATCGTTATACTCACCCCTGCACGGGCTATGCCCGCACCTCGTTGTGTTGGTTACAGACGACGGCCAGTACTGGCAGAGGCCGAGTGTTCGAGGACTGGACGGTACCTGGAGGTGGACTATACGACGTGGCGGTACCCAGAGGCAGACCACTGGGCGGGACATACTTGGAGCAGACGGCGGGACCCGAGGAGCAGAGGAGCTATCTGTACCCACCCTTCAGGTGGGGTTTCCAGTGGACAGCTCGGCGTAGCTGCTTTACTTTTCAGTTGTTGTTTTCCCTTTCGAGTTGTACTTTACAGTTGGGCTTGTATTTCCGGCCCCTTTTTACTTTCCGCACTTTTAGTTGTACTCTGTTTTTGCTTAGTGTTACTTTCCGCTTGCTTACTCTGGGTGTTTGTTTACTTTACAAAGGCAATGCCTTCCCTTTTTACCGGGATTTACGCCTTGGTGCTAGTCGCCAGCCCCTGGCTTATGGAAGGCGGGCTTGGGGTAGTCACGGCACGGACCCCGAGGGCGGGTCGTGACAAATTGGTATCAGAGGTGGTCGGTTCTACCGCAGACTCTGATCTTTCTTTCTGTGAAGCAATAGTGTTAAGGGTACCGAGTGTGGTTTTCAGTTCAGGGAGTCCAGTGTTGGTGCGGGCGGCCGACGTATCCATACACCAGGACCCTGACAACTGATTTCCGACTTTGTGCACAAAAACACTGATTGCGTGTGTGTTTTCAAAGGTTTTTCCCCTTAAAACAGCTCAAACCAGGTCATCTCACCAGGTATAATCGTTTGATCGTGTTACATTGTTTCTTTCAGGATGGCCCCACGACGGCAGCCAGCTAGGGTTCCGAGAATCGAACGTGACGACAGCCCACCGAGCGACGAGGCCTCGGTGCAGAGCCCTTTGTCAGCAGTGGCACCGGCGGTAGCTCTACCCGCCGAGCCCCCGATGCTTCCAGCAGCAGCCGCTGACGATGCACGTCGCCTCAGCGCACTGCATGAGTTTCAGCGCCAGCGACCGCCCAGGTTTCGCAGGGAGACGGATCCCCAGGCTGTAGAGGACTGGCTGGAGGCAGTGGTACGAGTGTTTAGGCTAATGAGGACACCAGCAGACCTCATGGTGATCCTCGCTGCGAGCCTACTACACGCAGCAGCAGGTAGGTGGTGGAGCCACTTGTTTCAGTTTTGCGATGAGATGAACTTCACATGGGAAGACTTCGAGACCTTCTTCAGGGTGGAGTTTGTGCCAGTATCTCTACACCCCGAGCGTGTACAGGAGATTCTGCCTTTACCGCGTGTTTTTCGATCAGAAGCCGAGTCATCTGTGGGTAGTAGACAGATGATGCAGAGGTCCAGGAGGACCAGACCAGCAGTTGGGAGATCTCGGGTTTTAGGACCAGTGGTGCGGGGCACCCGAGGTGGGGTCAGAGCCAGGCGTGCCAGAAACGGACAATGTTACTCCTGTGGCGGAAAGGGTCACCTGGCGCGTGACTGTCCGACTCCTCGATCCGCAGGCTTGGAGGGAGCCACCAAGGTTGAGGCAGCGACAAATGCTTGAGCAACAGTAAAGCAGATGGACAGGGGAGGAACTAGTGGATACGTCTTTTGTACTTCTAGTTCCATGTTGATGTTGCTTTTGTGTAGCGTCTTGTAATATGAGCTGCAATAATAAAAGACGCATACCTTTGTGATGTTTTCTTTCTTGTCCTCTTTTGTGATGTTACTAAGAGGTTCCAGTTGACTGTTGACTTGACCCTCACTTGTGAGACATCTACTGGAGGAGACCCAGTTACCACACACTGATGCCGACAGTGTGACTCAACCCTTGGAGGCGAGAGTAACGGTTGGATCTCTTAGTAGTAGCGTCGAGGCCTTACGACGTCATCCTTGGTATGGATTAGTATCATCCATGTTAGGATTGACTGTTTTAGGCAAAGAATGTGGTTCATCCAGGGGATGAGACCAGGTTTCTCTTATCGGCAAAGAAGAAATCTCGCAGCTCTTGTGGGACCAGAGAAGGTCCGGGCCACGTCAGAAGAGGTCCATGTCATCCAGGAGCGGATGAGGAAAACACAGAGCCGGTAGAAGTCATACGCTGACAGGAGGCGGAGGCCACTAGAGTTCGAGGATGGTGACCACGTCTTCTTGCGGGTCTCACCTCGACGTGGTATTCGGAGATTTGGCCGAGGCGACAAGTTATCTCCGCGCTTCATCGGACCCTTCCAGGTCCTCAGCAGGATTGGCGAGTTGTCTTATCGCCTGGCTCTACTACCTCAGTTGCACCGGGTGCACGACGTCTTCCACGTATCCCAGCTGAGGAGATACGTGCACGACCCGACGCACATCATTGACCATGGGGAGCTTGACGTTGACAATGGGACGACTTTTACGGAGGTTCCGGTGAAGATAGTGGATCTACAGGAGCGGGTCCTACATGGGCGATCGATTCCTCTTGTGCGCAACAGATGGCCGCACGGGAATCTCCAGGAGAGCACATGGGAGCGGGAGGCTCAGATGCGTGCTCAGTACCCTCTTTTGTTTCCCTAGTTATTGATGTAGCTTTACGGGGACGTAAATCCCTGAGGTGGGAGTAATGTAAAGACCCGTAAAATTCAAGGAAATTTTTTTCTTAATTTTCTTTAGAATTTTACAAGAGCGCGGTTTCAGACGGCACCTGATTCCGAGGCCCGGAGTGCCCGGAATTAATTTCCGAAGTTTGGCTCGGGTATGTTCAGTGAACGAACGAGCGGGAATTCCTAACTTTTGATCAGGTGCTCGGAATTAAAATCCGAGGGCACCGATGAACTCGCAGCGCCGATATTCGCTTAAAGAGACATTTTCGAGAGTTGCGTTTGTTGCGGGTTGAAAGTTAAGTTTTGGGGTTTTCAGTTGAGTTAAATAAAATTTGTGTATGACAAATTTTATTTTTAGTTTGTTAAAAACCTACCTAAGGGGGTTGGAAGTGGGACCCACACCCACTTAACCTCCCTTGGGAGGATTAAGTGTGGTGGGGCCCACACGAACCCCTAGACTTTTCAAATTCCTTTAACCCCCTCTTAATTGACTTAAGTTACTTTACTAATTTTGGGGGTTAAACGCTTTTGAATTTCAAACTTTTGAAATTATTTTATGTTTTGTAATAATAAAATAAGATGTTATCTTATTTTATTTTGGGTTGATCGTTTGTCTTCTTGAGAGGTGGAGAGATCCTCTTCTACTTCTTCAAACTCAACGAAGAACTTCTCCGCCGAAGAACACGATCCATCCGCGACGCCGTATCCGCGACGCGACGTACTTCTTCTGCGTCATCTCTTCCGCGACGGTTTTCCGCGACGAACGCCATCGACGACGACTCTTCCTCCGACGTCAAAGGAATCGACACCGATATTCCACGACTACGTCAACGTGTGATTATCGAGGTAGGGGTTCTTGAGTTCGTTGTTTACTTTATTATTTGACTTTCCTCAAGACTTGACGAGGAACGCTCTTTTTCCGACGAAGAACGCCGCACCTCCTTTCTTCGTTCACCGTGACAACGAAGGGGACGCCACCTCTTCTTCGGACAACCTTCGTCGGCGTGCAAGTTTCGCCAACGACGTATCTCTTCGGGCATATCTCTTCGTCAACGGATTTGACGAACGACGACCGCGACGCCCGACCTCCGCGACGCCGTCTTCCGCGGAACGTAGACGATTCCTCGAACTTATACCCGAGGTAGGGGTTGTTGATTTCACTATGGTTTCCTTTTTCTTTTCTTGCTCGTGGTTCGTATAACTAACGTGGGGATGTTGATTATTTTAAGATGCGTTATTGCTTAACGTGAGGGGGGCCGGACCGCATGAACACGGCCGAACCCCCTCCATCGTTCATGTTTAATTCTTGCGATGGAAGCAAAGTGGCGTGGTGCCGTCGCACCACGCGGATTACCATGCGTTTATTTTACGCGGCGCCGTCGCGCCACGCCGAGGTAGAAACTTCAAGAACGCGACGCCGTCGCGCCGCGTTGAAAAGAATCAAAGCACGACGAAGGGGCGCGGTGCCGTCGCACCGCGCCGGATGACGAACGCCGCGGCCGGTTCCGGGCCGCGACGGGACGAGAAGACCGCGGCCGGTTCCGGGCCGCGACGGGACGAGAAGACCGCGGCCGGTTCCGGGCCGCGACGGGACGAGAAGACCGGCGGCCGGGCCGCCGGCGTCGGAAGCCGAAGAAGGGGACCGGAAATTCCGGTCCCGTTTGAGAAAACCGGCCGGCCAGCTGGCCGGCCGGATGACTTAAAACCGGGGAATTTAATTCCCCGGCCGGTTCTTTAAAACCCCCCTCATAATGAGGGGGCGGTTCCATGTAAGGGGGGGGGGGGGCAACAGCCCCCCGGTTCTTCATTTTAAATCGTCCCCCACGTGGGGGCCGATTGTTGCAAAGGCACGGCACAAGCCGTGCCGCCTTGTCAAACCGCGGGGCTTAGCCCCCGCGTGCGCCGCCACCGCGGCCCGCCGCTGCCGCCACCGCGGCCCGCCGCGGCCGCCTCCGCGGCCCGCCGCCGCCGCCGCCCCCGCGGCCCGCCGCCGCCGCCGCCGCCGCGGCCCGCCGCCGCCGCCGCCGCCGCCGCGCCGCCGCCGCCGCGCCGCCCCGGGGGGGGGGGGGGGGGGGGGGTGTCGGGCCGGGTCGGCCTGGACCCGGACCCCCCCGTTTCGAACCAGTTTTGGTTTTTGGCTCATAACTTGAGCCTCGGACCTCCGAATGACGAACCGTATGCGGCAACGCGATCCTTGGATCGAGACGGTCGTTTCGGTATATCGCACTCAAGGTTTCGGATTACTTTGAGTTCGGCCGGGTTGGTTCGTTCACGAAACCAACCGGGCCTTCGGAGCGGGAACGCTCATATCTTGAGCCACGAACGTCCGATTGACGCGCCGTCAGTCGCGTTGTGTTCCTCTTAATGAGACGGATCTTTTGGCATACTCCGCCCGAGGTTTGGACGCAGGTGGAGTACGGTCGGGTTGGTTTTGCCTTAAAAACCAACCGGGCCCCGGAGACGAAAAAGCCAATAACTAACAGACCGGGCGTCCGATTGACGCGCCGTCTGTTTCGTTGACTTCCTCTTGATGAGACGGAACTTTTGACATACTCCGCCTGAGTTTTGGATACAGTCGGAGTATGGCCGGGTTGGATTGTACCCGAAATCCAACCGGGCCCCTGGAACGGAAAAGCTGATATCTTTCAGACAGGACGTCCGTTTGACGAACCGTCAGCGGCGTTGGTGTTTACGTTTAGTAACGGTCCCTATGAGTATACCCTATGGGAGTTCGGGGTACAGTTGAGATACGGCCGGGATTGGTTCGCACTCGAAACCAACCGGGCCCCTGGGACGAAAAGGCTAATAACTCACAGACCGGGCGTCCGATCGACGCGCCGTCTGTTGCGTTGAGACCCCTGTGACGACACGGACTTTTGAGACACTTCTTCGTGGGACTTTGAGATACTTGGAGTATCGACCTGTAGCTCGTGGAGCGGACCCTCCCAGTGACGAGCGTGTGAAGTACGGAGACCGTGTAGCTGGCTGAGACCTGACGACTGCTTGACCGACTCGACTCGGAGTGAGTCGACTAGCCCAGTGGACGGAGCAC
The DNA here is from genome assembly GCA_963277665.1 of Viscum album. Classification (NCBI taxonomy): domain Eukaryota; kingdom Viridiplantae; phylum Streptophyta; class Magnoliopsida; order Santalales; family Viscaceae; genus Viscum; species Viscum album. The sequence continues at coordinate 167,169,802 of OY728121.1, read as the reverse complement.
TACTTTCTGAGGTGCAGACCCATGGCGGACGGAGCACTACCTGTGTGACAGTGCAGACCCGCGGTGCTCGTCCGGAGAGTACCTCAGCATGCTACTAGGGGGTGTGCACTACGGAGTTTGGGTGACATACCTCGGCGGGAAGCACTACTGTGTTTGGGTGGCTGGCCCGCAGTACTCGACAGGAGGAGTACTTCAGCAGTCTTAGGTTAGTGAGCAGTACCTCGGAGTCGTGACAGGACCACTGCACACTCCAGAGACGGAGCTCTTCAGCAGTTACGGTTTCGATAATGAAAATCCTGGTTTGAGCTGAGACTTTGACCTTTGTGTTTCCTCATGATTTAGATGGGTTACTTGATAACTTAGGTATATGTATGGGCATATACCTGGGTAGTGGTTATCCGTTGATCTCATGATTCTTGTGTTTCCTCAGGACTGAGATGGGTTACTTGATAACTTAGGTATATGTATGGGCATATACCTAAGTAGAGTTTATCTGTTGTGATCTTCTTGTGGATATCCTTGTTGGTTTTAGTGAGACCTTGAGGGTCTCGGGGTCCCTACTGAGTATCGTTATACTCACCCCTGCACGGGCTCTGCCCGCACCTCGTTGTGTTGGTTGCAGACGACGGCCAGTACTGGCAGATGCCGGGTGTTCGAGGACTGGACGGTACCTGGAGGTGGACTATACGACGTGGCGGTACCCAGAGGCAGACCACTGGGCGGGACATACTTGGAGCAGACGGCGGGACCCGAGGAGCAGAGGAGCTATCTGTACCCACCCTTCAGGTGGGGTTTCCAGTGGACAGCTCGGCGTAGCTGCTTTACTTTTCAGTTGTTGTTTTCCCTTTCGAGTTGTACTTTACAGTTGGGCTTGTATTTCCGGCCCCTTTTTACTTTCCGCACTTTTAGTTGTACTCTGTTTTTGCTTAGTGTTACTTTCCGCTTGCTTACTCTTGGTGTTTGTTTACTTTACAAAGGCAATGCCTTCCCTTTTTACCGGGATTTACGCCTTGGTGCTAGTCGCCAGCCCCTGGCCTATGGAAGGCGGGCTTGGGGTAGTCACGACACGGACCCCGAGGGCGGGTTGTGACAATTAATATCAATAATAAATCATAAATAATAATATTTATGTAAACTATATGACTATATAATGTTGTAATATCATCAACCAATATATTTTATAGATGTTTTGGTGTTATTTTAAACCTTATCATTTGTATTAACCCTTAGTTAACAAATTTGGTTTTAACTATGGTAATAAAATTTTCAGTATTGTAATGTTGTAATTGTTATCTATAATGTATAAATTGGATAATGAATTGATACTTAATGATATGTTATACCATATAAAATACCATTTTTTTATTTAATATTTTTATGATATATAAATAATTTAATAAAAACTCATTTTCAAAAAATGTCATAACAATATATTTTAATTCTATTCATTACTTTAACTTTTAAAATCTCAAGAGATAAAGATATATTAAAAAAATTAATAGAAAATTAATATGTCATATTCACTTATAAAATTGGTGTATAACATTATTTAATTTAAATTATAATTATTTTAGTATTTCTAATAATATATAATTTATATTTTTCATTAGTTGAATAATTACTACATCATCATTGTGTAATCATTTATGATAATTATTTATTTACTAAAGGTGAAAAATTGATTTCCATGATTTATTAACCGTTTTATATTTCATAATAATATTTTGTGTCTATCATATCTTCTATTTAACTACATATTAAAAATGATATACTTATTAAAGGTAAGTGTGTGACATTTTTCCACTGTATTTGACTTTTTTATTATGCATGTAATTTTAAAGGAAATGTTTGAATTGAATAATTAAATTTATAAAATTATGTGTTAATAGGTGAGTTAAATTCATCTATTAACATTTTAAAAGGTGTTAGTTTAATTTATTAATATTTATAATATTATTTTTACCCTTAATTTCTCAACTTACCCTTTACCATGGTAATAAAATAACTATGTTTTCTATTCATATTTTCCAAAAAATGGATATAATTTCTAACTCTTTATCATAATATTCCAAATATATAATCTATTTTCATAATTAAATTCACATATTTGTCAGAAATTAATTTAAAATTAATCTTGTAGATGGGACGAAACAATGGGTTTTAATGTAATAATATTCAGAAGCATCCAATGTTTTATATCCAATATCAATGTGAAATTTGTTCCAATGAATAAAATTGTATATCTTTATTTACAATTTATATTATTTTACTTTTAAAAAAATTATAATATATTATAACTATATAAAAAACGTTGATGGAAAAGATGTTTTTAATTAAAATTTAGTATTTTTAAACTATTCATCCAAAAATTAAATATTTCTGAAAAATATCAAATATTTACAAAAAGTAAATTTTTAAATTATTATGTTAAAAATGAATTTATTTTTATCCAAAAAATTAAAATATTCTAAGAAATTATATTTAATATAGGTGCACTATTAAAAGGAAGTGAAAGTACCATTTAGAAAATTACATCTATTTATTTATAATTTTGTTTTTATTCATATATATTGCCTCTAAAACACATAATATTAAGGGTAAATAGTTGAATTAAAAATATATATCTATATATCATTGAAATAATTTATCAAAAAAATTTAATTAATTTATTTAGGTGAAACACGTTTGAGTGTAAAAATAATTTTTTCCAATAAAATATTTCTATATTTTCAGAAGGGTTTTATTTTAATTTCTATTTAATTGGTCACAAAATAAATATTATTATATAAATTTTTAAACAATAGTTTCTAAATTTCATTATTCCTATTCATAACCACTATTTCTATCGGTAGTAGTTTCCTCAGAGGTAGCAGGATATGTTCGATGTATATCATTTTCTTAGCTACAATGTTACATTACATAATAGTTTCATGTTTTCAACATGAGGATGTTGAGTTGGAGCTTGATGAATTTTTTAAAAATCACCATATTTTAATTGTTGATCGCTGCACGAAGCTGCTCTATGGTCTTTCTGTTCAATTTGTACTAGTGTTATTATAGCATGACTGAGTGGAAGATGAGACATGGATGAGGTAGGTCATTGTATCATAACAGTGGATGGAGTTATTCTTATACTCTTCTTCACCACCCTTGGAATGGAAATTCTGGGATGAATTTCATTAAGTGGTGAGGTTTTTATTAACTCGGATATTTATTTCAGGTATACATCTGGTGGTCGGGTTGTTTTGAGGAAAGGGAAGAAAGGGGTATTTTCTAAGTACATGTCATCTTCCTAGCTTGTCATGTATAGTTGTGTGCTAGCCATGTAAAGGCCGAGTGCATGGTCATGTGGTGACCTAGAAGGCTTCTTATGTCGGGTGTTGATTTTGGCTACTACACATGGTATACATTTACTAAACACACCATGTAGTTTATTTTATTATATGACATATCTTATGGAGTTTTCTCTCATGTCTAGAACCATCTTCTTCTATTGTTGTTTTCTATAGGAGTGCTCTAGAATGATGAATGATGATTGAACCCCCATTCTCTGTCTGAAATGAAATTATGGAACTATTAGGAGCATTGGAATCACACCTTTTTGTTCTCAAATTGACTGGATCCTTTCTTACTAATTCATCATCTATTGTGGGTTATTCAAGGTTGAAAATTTACCACCTTTTCTTAGATATACGATGAACTAGGCCGATTCAATGGCCGGGGTTCAGGTATATCAATAACATGACATTGATGTATGTGTTTTGTGCATTTCATTAGGTAGTATTGGATTATATGTTCTCAAAGTGCCGCATACCCACAATGGGGTATTTTTTATTTTTTATTTAACCCTTTTTATCAACTTATAAGTTTTATTTAATTGAAAAAGTTCAGTTTCTCAGACATATGTATAGATACCTTGTTTATGGGATAACCCGTGGGTGTGTTTCCCTTGATTGTTTGTAAGTGGTCATTTGGTATAGAATACTTGTTATGATTTCCTAGAGTTCCATGACATTATTTGTTAGGATGGAGTTGCTAATTATATGAAATGACTATGACATGGATAGTGAGTGTTGACAAAGTTGATTGGACTATGAGAGATTTCTAAATGGGTTAGACCTTGTGATATAACCAAGTGGTCATCTATAATTGATTTAAGCCATTGTTGACCAAAGGGATTAGACTATGAGAGCTTTCCCAGGTGGTAGTCGTGAATTTATTTTTTGTTATGGCCAACCAAAGTGTTTAGACCATGATATTTAACCTTTGGAGCATTTATATTTGATTAACGTTTCATTTACCTGACGGTTTAGACCTTGAGATCATGCCTAGATAGTTGTATATAATAGTTTGATAGCACAATAGGCCAAATAGGATAGATTATTAGGGATTTCCTAGAGAGTTTTTATTAAATTAATTTTTTTTATTGTATAACAAGTGGGATTAGACTGTGAGAAATTTCATAAAGGGTCATTTGGAATAATTAAATGTTTGTGAAGAATATGACAAAAAATATAACCAGTTTTGGATTCAGTCCTACTTGTTTTGTTTATATCATTTTATGATATGTCTATTTTGGTTAATTTACATACGGTATATGAAGAATATGATATATCTTAGGGCCAAGTGATTAAATGGATGAATAATAAATGTTACATAAATGTAATTGAAAATATCATGATTGATTACTTTTTATGCTTCCTAGTTTATTACTTCATTCTTGCATATTACCTGTGATATATATATATATATATATACTGATAGTTAGGCATAGATCATTTGGTGGTGTCTTATTGGGATTCAAATCCCACCATATTTGGGTCCTGATTTTTTCCCCAAACGGATTATATGATTACTGTTATAGATAATGTCAAGCACCCATCGTCATCATATACATGATTGATATTTGAGCTGGAGAGCATGTGACCTATCTGAGCCTAGCGATGTTTATGTTGTTAACTTGTTTCATTGGTACTATTTTTTCTATATTTTATTCTTACATTATATCTTGTTTGGTTGTTTTCATAAATTCATATTCCATGCATCACACACATACACACAGACCGATATATATATATATATATATTGTGTCCTCTGTTGGATTTAATTTTAGTCTTCCACTTTTTATTTTTGTTTGGTATTATTTCTTCCACTATTGTTTACAATTATTTTCCACTGTGTTTACTCCTGAAACGAGGAATTAGTTTCCCCATTATCATCCCTTAGCCCTCTCTACTAGTCATAACCCCTTATAATTTGAGAAAGTCACATGACTTTATATGACAAACCGAGTTCTGGGAACCATTGGGCAACACCTGGATCCCAGATGTTACCAAATAGATCATGACATTACTCTTATAAAAAAAGATACCAATATACACATTTAATTGGTAATTTGAAATGAAAGTAATTCTCAATGGCTATAATTCATAATGGACAGATTGTAACATCCTTTTTTATTCTAACATTATATAAATCCATCTTTTCCATTCTCTTTAAACATAGTTCTAATTTTCAGTTCTTTAAAAATATTGATCTTATGGCTTGTATTAATATTTTTATGTAGTTATTATTAAAACCTAGATTTTTATTGTGGGATATATGCTAGGTGGAATCTATATTATATATTAGTTATTTATTTTCATTTATTTACCACAGTTAGCAACAGAATCCCTAATAAATTCGTATTTCTAATTTTTAATGCATTTCATTGTAATAAAATATTCCAGTTCACGATAATAATTTATCATGTATTATATTTCCTTTCATTTTATTCAATATTTTTTTTGAAATAATAATCATAGTTTAACATCCTTACATTTGAAAATAATAGTATATTTTAGAGGGTACACGATAGGATAAATCATTCTTAAATGAAACATGACATAATAATATTTTTAATATGACTATTATAATCAAGATAGTAAATTTGTGGGTGTGAATATGACTTAATTAATTCTAAACTATATGTATAATTTTATTACTCAGTGAGACGGTATTTATGTATTATTAGTATGTAAGAGTATAATTTTTAACAAATTTATTTCTGATTTATATTTTATTTAAAAATATAAATTATTATTAATGTGTTAAAATTTTATATTCTAACCAAATTATTTTATACATATTTAATTTATGAACAATTATTCAAATATTCCTGAAAATGACATTATCGGAATTTTATGATAGTTAAAAATTCCTTAAATGGTTTAAAACTTATAAATACATTATCATTTTCTGAATGAATGATATATATTTTCTCATATCAACCATTTTCCACTTATGGTCACTTTTCCATCTATTATAACATTGTTGACACATAAAGAGAAAAAAACCATAATTTAATGAAAATCATTAAAAGGGTTAATTGGGGGTTAAAACAATGGGATATAGGTTAAAACAACACCTAAACGAGGATAAATTTTGTTATTTGTTAGTATTAAAAATATTCCACATCCTGGATTATAAATATATTATTTTATTACAGATGAATATAAAAATTATATACTTTTATTTAGTACATTAAATAATTCAATTATTCCCCTCTCATCTCTTATATATGGACACAACAACACCTGGCTCAATCAATCATAATGATATATTTTTTCAGACAAACCCCTACTAAAATATTTTCTTAACATCTATATTTATATTATATAGGATCTTGAGTTCATAAAATACCATCCACATGTTCCTTAATCGGATATCAAATGGATTTTCTACAAATAAGAGGTATTTATCTTAACAATAGTTTTCATTTCACTTCAACGTATAAATCCTTCAAATCTATCTTAATCATTGTAATAAAATATCAAAATTATATACCATATACTTATATTTTAATATGTTATTGTAATAACATGATTAATATTCTTTTCCAAACTTTGGATAATGAAAATATCTTTATTGTGTATATGTGGACAACCACCTCCACGAAGTGATGTGTTTAATTTTCCATCACATCATATAATATAAATTTATAAATAAGGATTTAATGTATATATATTTATATTATATTCAAAATGTAATTATAAGATTAGAAATTTAATATGTCATCTATTTTTATAAACTACAATCCATTGGAAAATCGTAACGTTGTTCATGCATAATTTTTTATTACCACCTCTTTGATGTGATGGGATTCATATTTCATGTATGCATTTCATTGATTATTCTAAAATTTTATTTATTGAATTAATTGGAAATTAATTTTTAATAATTATTAACTGTACAATGCAGAAATGAAATCATTGACCATGGAAAATATATCAAATTCATTTGGAAAGTATGAAATAATCATCCTCAAAACATCCGACGTGGATTAACCTATAAAATTATTAAATATTATAGTATAATAAATGAAAAAAATAGTTTACTGATAAATTATTAAACCTAAAAAAGGATCTGAAACCTGTATCATAATTAATAATAGTTTATTAGATATTAAATTAATGTAAAAACATAGAATATTTGGTCAAAATATATGGGGTTCCATAAAACTATTTATTTTGTTTGGATATTAAACTTTTTTATTAACATTATTATGCCATTATTATATGTGTAAATATATTTAAATTATTTTGTGACGTATTAACAGTATTTTTATTCATATTTACATATGTTCACATTATAAAATCATTGATTAATTATCAACTCAAATGACATGAATTTTTAAAATGTTTTCTGTATCTAAATATTTTTTTGGCACATGATTCATGTCATACTCAATGATATCACTTTATGGTTTAAATACTAGACCACTATAAAAATATCTATCACATTAATTATTCCCATGGATTTTTATTTGAATGTTACCAATGTGGTACATGATTTATATTACCATGTCGTTATGTTCAGTGACAATTTATATTTAAAATTACATTGGATCAAATTGAATGAAAATATATAATATGAAGATATGTATTTTCATCTCCAAAAATTATATTTGTGGAATACAATATTTTTTTTAGTTTTTTCTATATTTTACTCAAAATGATCAAATAAATTTTATTATAAAAAGACAAACAAATTACTCATTTTTCGGTAATATATTCCCTCCCGTATACATGTTATCACAAATATTATCATGAATATTTATGTATACTACTAATTATTAAAAAAAAAATTTAATGATGTTTTCTTTTTTATAAAAAATTAATAAACGAGTCTTCTAAAAATTTCTCAAATGACACATATTTATTTTATTTACCTATGTGTGAATGTAATTTTTCTTAAGTATATGGATTAACCATCATTTCACATCATCATCTCATTTATTTTATTTTAATATTAATTTAATGGTTAAAATGGTTATATGTAATGGAAAAAAATTTCTCAAATATTTTTAAATTTTTAGTTTTTAATGTTACCAAAAATTGTATTTTACCTTATTTCCAATAAAATATATAATAGTTATTTTAAATATATTTTTATGTCTTTCAATATCCTGTAATGATTCTTATAATTCACTATGGATTTGATTTTATGATATGATCCATATTTTTTAAATGGATGTCTTATAGTGATTGTCTTAATGAGAATATCATGAAACATATTTATTATCCATAGGTAGATCAGGATGAATGTGAATATAATTTTTTAAAAGGTTTTATGATGAAAATTAAATCTTACATGTGTTATTAGCATATTTGACACAAATAATTTTTTATGAATATCAGTGAGATAGATAGAGCTCGTGATGATAGATGATACTAATATATGTTATACGACGGGTGAGACTAATATAGTTCTCTATTTAATTCGGTAATGTTCCCCTTATTTATTGGAAATAACATATGAGTTAATTGAATAGGTTTCTGAATTGTATTTAAAAAGTCTCCAATTAGTCCTAAATCAATTGAATATGGGTGATGATGATAATGTCCCATGATACCGACACATTTCACCTATAATTTAAATGAATTGTTAATTATTTCTTTGATTTATATTGAAATCAAATTAACCAATTATTATGAATTATTAATCCTCATCCCATTGTTTAATGTTTTTTTTCAAGTTCCATGTTTAATGGTACAACTTTTTTTGGTGTGAAATATCATAAATTTCAAAAATTTAATTGTATTTTGTAATCATTCCCTTATTCACATTTTATTCTCAATAATGAAAAACAACTATTAATGCTTATGTATACCCTTACTGAGCATTTTACCTAACTATTTAAATATTTTCTATTTCCCTAGGTTAATTATAATGATGATAAAAAAAATAATGTCTATAATGGATTCATGTGTGGAGAGTACAATCAGAGATATTGAAGACTTATTGAAAAATAATTAGATATGGGTATAATAAATAAAATGATTGCTTTATGACATGGGTATTATTATGTAACTCTTCATAATAATTTATTAAAACAATGAAACTAAATGTTACTATGTTATGTAAGTGATCCAATTTTCCAATTTTATGTCATATATTTTGGATGTTTAAAATTGGGTAAGATTTATTGGCATCAAATCCATTGATGTAATTATTTTGATTTTATTATCAAATTCAAGAGTGATAGTTCGAGAATATTATTTTTGGTATTGAATAAGAGTTTAGATAAATTTGGATATTATCATTGTTTCATTAGATGTTATATTATTATTTATGGATACCGTCTGGGTTTTAGAATATTTTATATGATCATATGTTTAAATGCCTAGATATCCATTATTATGATTTATGTGATGGGATATTAATTTTATTAATAATATTTTTGGGATTTTTTAGGTTGTTGTATATGTAACACTTTAGATAAATGTGAAGGTTATTTTGGGAATAAGGATTTTATATTTTATTGACATTATTTGAATTCTATTGATAACCATTATGGTTAATATGACATTTTATGTTGATTTCATTGTGTTCAATAGTAAATGTAGGGTTATTAAATTTTGGAACCATTTATTTTATCATACACATAACCACAAGATCGAAAATTGATATATAACTTTTTGAATAAATGTCTTTTATCATAATTTCACTATATTTTTAGTATTATATGATTATGTTAAATCAAAATATTATTGGATAATATCTGAGTCTATTTGAATAATATATATTGAATTATCTTCAAGATGAATATTTTATTTTATTATGGATTTATTATGAATCAAGGAATTTATGGAATTGATTATAATACTTTAAATATTATATGAATATGGAATTTATATTTTTCTTTTTATACTTTATGGGTTATTGATGTTATTTTATGTTGATCATGGAATAATATGTGAACAAATCATTCAAATACTTTTTTGTCTGTTTTTTTGTGTCGTATATGGATCTATTTTAAGATTTTCTATTTATGGAATGATTTTTTTTGAACATTGGGTGTTTTAATGGTGATTTTTTAAATTTATAAATATAAAATTATTCATATTCTGTTTTACCTTAACTTGTTCTAATCGTAATAACTTTTATTAATGGATTGAATTAAGAGAATTAATGTTTCCTCCCATTATTGTTATTTTGATATACTAGAATTTGATTTTAGTGCATCATACATGTTACATTTATTTTTAATATTTATTTCATGGATTATGAAATGACTTAGAAGGGGGAAAATTATAAAAAAAACTCAATGTATAAAATTATTCTTATGAAATGTGACGAAATTATGTATTTATATTTTATCATGTTCGCTACAATGTTAGTAATGAAATCCTCGAACTATATGAAAAGTATCATTATATAAACTTGTAATCATATTACCATCATTTTATAAGAATTTATTTTTTTCTTTATCCCCTACTGATTTATGTTTTTATGGTTATTAGGTTTCTCATAACTATATTATCTGACACTAAATTATTATGTGGACCTTATCTTTTTCTTCTATGTAAATTTTTTTACTTCAAAAAAAATTTCTCGTTTTTAGGAAAATTGTTATATATTATTTCATATGGCCTTCATATTTCCCTTTCCTAGTTTTAATGTTAGGATTTATATTCCATTTATGATATTGGTTTAAAAAGGAATTTTTTAATATCAGACCGATGAATTTTAAATAATGAGGTCAAATAGTGTGGAAGCTTTTTTATATGGGGGAGATTGTAATTAAATGAGATTTTGAAAAAAGATTATGTTTTATAGGATACAGGACATGCAACACAATGCTTAAATAAATAATATTATAATATTATTTTAGATATAACCATTATATATTAGCCATTTAATTTGAGTGTTTTAATAATAAAAACATTATTCTGAAATATATATAAAATGATCCTACTCATTATGGATGTATTGAATAATTATTTTGAAAGAACACTCAATATTTAGGAATATCATTTTAGGCTTTAAAAATACATTTTTTCATCAAAAATGGGTTTATTTCATTTTTTGTTTAAATACAATAATTAATTTATAGTGAATTTTTAAAATATAATTTATAAAAATGATATAATCTTTTAAATAATCATACCAAAATTATTATAAGGTGACTTTTAGAATTATTATGAATATATTATTTTTTTAATTTATTTGTGAAAACAAATTATTTTTTTTAAAAACATCAATTAAAATATTAGAATTTTCTAATTTTCTTTTGAATTGGTTTCAAAATGTAACTATTTGAATTTGACTAAAAAATAGTTTAATTAATTTCATTTTCATTTAAATGATATAAAATTTTGTAATGGTAATATTCATTATACAGAAAAATGTATTTTTATGGGAAATATTTTCTCATCACATTTCACTGGTTTATTTTAAAATTAATTTCATATAGTTATAGGGATTTAATTTGAAAAAGAAATAATTATATATTTTTAAATATAATGAAAAAATATGGTAAATAGTTAATTTTTTTGTCATACTAAATAGTAACCAAAATAAATTTTTATTGCCATGGTAATGGGTAAATTGGTTTTAAAATTGACAATCTAATCTAAAAAATGCTCTACCATCACCTTGAATATTAAATTTCATATATATAGTTAGTTCAATTAAACCATACCCATAAAATATTAGAAAATTTTGAATTTCCCAACCATTTGGCCTTGAGAATTTACATAATATTATTTTATGTATTGAAATATTTAAAAGTGAATCATTCTTGGTTTTAAAATATATACTATTTTATGATAGGGATAAGAAAATGTAATTAATGGATTTAAAATTTTATTTTTGAGATTATGATTTTTTAATATATAAATTTAATTTTTATATTTAGTGACCAAATTAATACCGTAAATTCTTACATAATTCTAACATATTGTGTTTGTAATACGAAAAAAATTAAATGAATCAAATTTTTTTCAATGTAATATTTTTTTGGTTGATTTTTGATTTCACAAAAAATTCTTTAATATTCATAATTTAAAATTTATTTTTACAATATTTATATTCTAAAAACATACCTATATTTATATATAATTTCTAATAAATTATCAGCATAATATCATAAATGTCTTTAATGGTACTTTTTTTATAATTATTATTTATTGAAATAATTTAAAATGCAATAAAATATATCCTTATCCATGTAAATTTGATATGGTCTACCAAATCCACAATTTTAAACTTATGGGTCTCCATTCCATTTATATTACATTTTTTGCAAGATAATGTTTTTAGAAAATTTGATATCGCGATAATTGTTAAAAGGGCTGAAGATGGTTAAATGTATGAGGAATGTGTTATACTAGAAAAAAACCAATATAAATTTCATTGCATCAATTAATATAAAATAATATTCATAAAAGATTCTATATATTTATATTTCGTTCTACTCATAACTTAAAACTAATTTATATTAATTTTATACCTTATGAAATTCCTAGGGTACCCCTCTCCTCAATAATATACAGACACCACCACTCCTCTCCGCCTCTGAATTTTTTAGAAAAGTTACTTGAGAGAACCCTGAAAAAATATCATAATAAATTGAATTAATAATTTATTTGGTTTCTTAAATTATTAAAATAATATCCATAGGTTCCTTAATAGGATATTCTATGAAGGATCCTCAATGGTGAGGTAATCATTTGAACATGTGTTTTAATTTTACTTATTCTACTTCCTCCCCATTAAATTTAGTAATAATGATTATAATAATATAAATTAGTTTGTCCCATATTTATATATGTTATTATTCTAATGTATTAATTTTATTCATCTCTCAATTCAATTCTATTGATAACTAAAACATCCTTTGTGAGTATATGTGGAATACAACCTCCAAGAAGCATTATATTTCCAAATACATCACCACCTATCATGGATATTTTTAAAGTTGTATTTAATATATTTATATATATAACATTTGTTATTTAATTATCATTCTATACTGATAATATATCATTTATGTTGTTACCTTTTCCTCTGTTGAAAAATGGTTAAATAGTACTTATGTACATGTTGATTACCTCATCCACAAAGCCATTTGATTTTTTTCAAGCCTTCTATTATTTTATGGTTTAAAAAATTATATTTAATGTATAAAAATCATTATTATGAAAATATTTTTATTATGGATATTATAGTACACTTTACCACTTTACCCTGGGAAACATAATAATATTTTCTTCATTATCAACTTAGTGTCATCAAAACATTCGATGTGAAATTAATTGAATAAGTAATTAAATATGTTATTCGAGAAAATGAAATATTATTTTTAACGATAATGTATTTAAATTGAAATGGGTTATTAAATATGTGAAATAATTAATATAATTTTGTTATAATATAGTGTAAATTAATAAAATGTAATATTTAGAAACAAATTTAGAGGTATCTAAACAGAACTTTATTTTATTAGTTTATACCACTTATTCATCACTATTGTAACATAATTATTTTCTGGGTATTGAAAATTAATTTTTTTATGATTTATTTTCATGTTTTTATGATTATGTCCATATGAGAAGGTAATAACTTCATATATTAATTATCACATCCACTATTATGATCTTTATAATGATTTTTTTCTCAAACATGTTTTTATTGAGACATGTTTCATCTAATTCTCCCTCATTAAATTATAAGCTATAAATAATGTCCCTTGAATGAAAAATGGAATATTATGAAATGAAATTCATGTTATATATAGGTCCACATAATATTCATTTTTTTAATGTCATCTTACTTGAATGTTACAGAAGTGCTAAATGTTTTAATTTGTAGTCTCATTTTATTCAAGGATAGTTTATATTTAAACATACTATGTAGGAAATATTGTAATCATATATTATTTAAAATCATATATTTAATTTTCAAATTATTTTTACTAATAATTATATAAATTTAATTCATTTTTCTCTCTTTGTTAGTCATTATGATAAAAACTATATTTTTATAAAAAATAGAGATTATTTTTGTATTCGGTTGGGAATATTTTTTGTCTTGTATCCATGTTTCTAAAAATACCATCTAGAATTTTATTCCAATACATAATGTTTATTTGACACTCATTTTTAATTTTATTTGATTTTTAAAAAAATTTAAAAAAATAATGATATTAAATATTCCTCTAACATAGAATTTGACATTATTTACAAAATTTTGAATGGAATAATTTTATTTAATAATATTGATTGAGCTCTTTTTACCCATATTTAGAACTATAATTCACCTTTATGTATTCATAACTTGATTCCATTTTTATTTTTATAGAAAATCATTTTATCTCTTTTGGTAGATTTTTTATATTTTTTATGATACTAAAAACAGTTTTTCTATGTTTTCAAATAAATGATTTAAATATTAACGAAATTGAATTATCATATATGTAAAAATACATTAACTATACATATAATTAATTTGGTATATTATCATATTCTACAATCCATTTTATTTCTCTAGATGGCTTATAATAACTGTTTTAAATAGATTATGATGAAATCACTTTCTCTTCCACGGATAAATATGGATATAATGGAAAGAACATTTATTTTAATTTTAGATGATGATAATTAAAAATTCCTTGTTTTATATTAATATAAGGAGTATTAAAATTATTTTTTACTATAATGGAATCACATATAGCTCCCGGTGATGAGTGATCCTGATATACATTTTACAATAGAGGATCCTGATATTGTACTGTTATTCATTTTTGGAGTTCATTTTTCATTAAAAGAATGAATGGTAGACTGAATCTATAAAACCAAATAATACTATTTTAAATTAATATTATGCTAAAATTATTTCTTCACATGAACACCAAGATTTAATAGAATTTTTGTATAATATAAAAATATTATTCAATAAATTTAAAATTATAACATAACCATTAAATTAACCGTATGAATTTGAATAACCAAATTATAAATTATATTTAATGATTTTTTTAAATAAAATATTTTAATTATTGCATAATTAAGTACTCAATTTCCATTATATTCATTTTGTACATTAAAAATATATTTTCGTCAAAATGTATTTTATATTAATTTATTTCATGAATATTATATTTAATTTATTCCATTATTATTATTATTTTATAAAAAACATAATTAATGATATTAAAAATTATTAATTATCATAGAGTGAATTCTATTTAATTATATGGAAAAGATGACTTTTATGTGAATAATGACAATACATATTTTTTAAAACTATTGTATTCCTGTTTAAAGAATTTAACATTTCTTTTTTGAAAAGTGGATTTGAAATTAAATTATTTCATTTCATTTTCTAATAATTTAATTATGTTTACCATAATTTATTTTATTTTGTATTTTGGTATAAAATTTTTTTCTACATAAGAAGATATTTTTTCTCAAAAACTGATTTTCATCCCGTTTTGTGAGATTAATTTTCATTTAAATTATTCCACTTATTTATATAGAATTTTATAAATTTGATTCAATATTTTTAATCATAATAATTATAATTAGGTAAAATATAACATCCCATTATCCAAATTTTGTTATTTATCCTCTCTCTTTTGTTTCCCTCTTTGTTTGGGTGTGTTTTTGGACTCTTGATGACAGAGTGGTTTTTATTAGAAAAATAACCTATAATTCAGTGATTATTATTTTCATATTAATAAACAATGTGTATTAATTTTAATATTATATTTTATGGGTCTCCCTTTGTTCGAAGAATTTTAGATTTTTCCAAGTATTTTCATTATCTGCGTGAGAAATACACAATGTCTATTGGGATTACATGGTTGGTAATTTCTATAAGGTAGAAGTTCTGAGTCTTATAAAAAACCTAAAATGACTATTTATTGTTTATTTTATTCATTTCATGTTTTCAAAAAATCATTTTTAAATGGACACACATTTCTCAGAGTTTTCAGCCTTTGTAGATTATTCGATGTGTAATGGGATTTCGGGTCATGTATATCTCAGGGAAAGTGATTATTAAGTTATGTGTTAGTGATTTAGTATTTCATTAAACCATATGATATTTTTATATAATACTTATTGATATCCCTGATCATTTTGGATACCAATGTACACTTTTAATCATTCTTTTCAGTGATATATCACTATAACTGTTGTTTAGCATCTGTTCGACTGAGTATTCCACTATTTTATTCAATATCTTTTATAGTGATATCATCGTGGAACAAAAAATTTAGATATTTTGATCTCTCACATATATTATCTTTACTTATTTCTATATTTGACATGACATATTTCCCAAGAGGCTGTTCCTAGTTATGGTTGAAGTGTGGTATGAGATTTTCGTGAGGAATTGGACATTTTATCCTCTTTTCCAACCCATGTTATAAATTTATTTGATTCTTATATGTGAGGATTTATTCTAGGTCCCTTATAAATTTTTTTCTTCATTTTTATTGGATATTTTTATATGAGTTTGTGACAATTTTTTGAGGAAGTTGGTTTCAATAGTAAATTATATTGGATGAATTTCATTTCTTAGGTTTTGATAATTTATTTTATGAATGGTTTTAAATGTATTGTTTTGATAAAAAGAATTAGAAATTATAGATAATGGGGAGCCTTATGTACTTAGGATGAAGGTGTGGTCATAGTACTCAAAAATTTATATTGTTGGGCGGTTCACTCATGGGGTGTACATATTCTTCATAGGCCTATTTTTCTAGGTAATTGGTAGACTTTTTGGGAGGTCATCTTTTTGGGGTGTTTATCTACTTCCTAGATTCAATACGTATATCTATGGTTTCGATGACAACTATTTTATACACTGGGGTATGAGTTCTATTGAAATCATAACCCAGAGTGATCCTTTGTAGGAACATACATATATATAATCTTATACATTTTTAACTCTTACATTCATAGATTGACATTATTTTTGATGCATGGGATTCTTTGATTTTATATATATATATATATATATATATGAATTTATTTGAATCTATTTTATGTGGATTTGTGAAAAAATGCGACATAGTGAAAATTAATGGTTTTTCTATGATTTTGATATAATAAAATTTAAACTTTTTATCTTTCCTTTTCATCATTAAAGTTGAGAATGTTAATATTATTATACAGACAATCATTATGGAATAGTTCGGTGGTAACCTACTAAACCTGTTGGCTCACACCCTATGCACCACATCAATGGTGTATGGACCATATTATCTCTCTTAATGTTTTGAATGGTTAGGAAAAATTGTGATGTGGTTAGGTTTCTATAATATGATTCTATGTATCTGGTGGTGAGATGGTGGGAGGTCTCCCATGCCATCATATAGAGTTGTAATTTCGGTTATTCCATCCTTTATTCTTAAATTTATATCTAGGAGATAGTTTTTAATTTTTAGTTGTAAAGTTTCCAATATTTATTCTCTATTATGAAACATGTCTATCTCTCTTTTTGTCTCTTTTGTGTATTTATATATTCCATGGTGTTGGTTTAGGTTGGGACAAATCATTACCTATGTTTATCATTTAATGCATATTGGTACGTTTCTAGCCCATGGGGATTGGGAATTCCCATCAAGTATATCCAAATTCAGTTTAGATACCAGTTTGAAAGTGTATTTGGGTTGGTTCAATCATATTAAACGTTTATCATAATTTATTGTTACAATGAATATTAAAAACAAAAAAAATATCATGTTAAAAGATAAAAATGGTTTTATGGGGGATAAACAAAAGTTAAAGGGGTTAAAATTACAAAAAACATATATAATTCCACTTTTTTGGAACTATTTTAACCCTATATCTTATAATACTTGAAAATGTTCTGTTTTGTTTCTATTTTTATTTTGTAATAATTTAATATATTTTAATTTTTTTTGAAATTCCAGGTGTGTCATCTCCTCAACTTATGAAAGGACAACATGTATCCTATCCTCTACATACTTCAAGAGCCATGTTGTTCATCCATGACCTGAAAAACAAATTTTATAACATCCCTAACCATGTTATTTTAGTAATATAATTTTCATAATCCCTTCACTATATGTAATAAGGTGTATAGTAAAGGAGGTTGTTTAAAAACTATGTACAATGTTTTTTCAAATGATTTAATTTTACAACATCTACTACCTAAAAAAACAAAACTAAACATGGTGATATATTAATATATGTATCTCCCATATAATGAAATTTTATAATATCTATTTTATTACTTTTACCTATATCTATATTCATCTAATGGGAAATGAAAGCATCAATCATGTGTACGGTTGACTACCAATTCACAAACTGATGTGATTTTCTTTCCATCACCACATATCATGGTGGGATATGATAATAGATTTAATATATATATATATATATATATATATATTTAAATTTAAAAATATTATTATTTAATTTAATTTTATCATCTAATTTTTTACATTTCCATCTCTTGAAATTTCGTTAACGTCATTTGTTTGTATGCTTGGATTACTACCTCTACAGAGAGACGTGATTATTTCATTATCACATCCTCAAATCTATGGTATATATAAGATTATTTAAATAAATAATATGATATTTATCATATAATAATTATTCTATAACAATATAATTATACTTACCATCTTTCGATCATGATCTTTGAAAAATGAAACTTTACTCACGAGTACATACAGACTATAATGTCTGTATTAAAACATAATTGATTTTTGAAAAACACATTAATGGATTGTTATTAATGTATATTTAGTGTAATAAAATAATAAATATTCCATTAATATAATTTTTGATATTATGAAACAATGAATCCTTCGACCATGGTCAATATACAGAAGTAATTTTAAAATTATGAGTCAAACATCTTCAAAATACATGATATAGTAAAAAATTATTATGTAATTAAATATTTAATTGAAATAAATGAAATAAATTGGTTAATTATCATGTAATAATTGTAGATTTTTCTTAATCACATATATAATTAATATGATTTTATTATATATGTGTTAATGTAAATACATAGTAACTCCATACTCGAGGAATGGTGTTTCTTAACCCAATTTTCTTTCATTGGATTCTGTCATGTATTCATTGATTATATTACATTAATATTATGTGTTCAATAAAATTTGATATATATTTTTAATCCCACATTTTTTTTGAGATTTATTTTTGTTACAGATAAATTCTATTTTTATTAATTCTCAATTCAATGTTATGATCATTGTATGGGTTATTCATCTCTAATTATCATTCTTTGGGAAATATAATTATGTTATGAACATATCCTCTTTTATTAGGTTTACATACTACCATTTGAGATTTTATATCATGGATATAATTGTATTGAATATATTTAATCTTTTATTTGATGAATTTTCTTTCCAATGTATATGAATCAAAAAAATCCAAATGGTAAAGATTTTTATGATATAGTCTCATCTTATTTCGGGATTGTGTACTTTAAAATATTCATTAGGAGGAATAATATTATATTAATTTGATGAAACACGTATATTTTTTTAACCTAATTTTATAAATGTTTTTAAAATACTTATTTTCCATTAAATAACATATTTATTGAAGAAAGATTGTGAAATTTGTTTGTATGTGACATTGATATTTAATCTTATTTTAGATCGAGAAAAAGTTTCTTTAACATTCATGTTTTATTAAAATAATTCATGAATGTTATATTTTGTACTAAAATTATTTCATAAGGTCATTTCAAAATATCTTGGATTTTATCTATTAATATTTTATACTTGAATATTTTTATCACTGTTCATACGAAACATTTTTAACATCTTTACAAAGGTGTGAGAAGAATGTGTTATTTAATCATATGATCCATAAAAACATGAACACACCAACCCAAACCATTGGTCTCTTTATAAGGGACTCACATGAATTGATGTCTGTTTCCTCATATATAATATGTTTCCAACTATGGGAGATTCCATATGGAATGTTTTGTAGAGACTATTCCCTTAATAACATGTAATATTATAGTATGATAAAGAAAAAAAAATAAGACAATAAATAAGAAATATCAAATAACCATTAGAGTATCATACAATTAAATAAAACCCATACCATTTAGATGTATTGTCGAATGTCGTGTAAATAAACCAAAACAAAAGAAATGTATCTACTATATGGGTAAACCAATTATGAAAGATGAAAAATACAACCTGATGTCTATCTATAATCATCCACAACCTCCTATGAATCTAACGTTAAATCTATAAAATGGACATTTCCTTTCATCATATCCCATTTCTAGAAAACTATATGTACAAAAAAATGACTGATTTGGTTATCAGTACAAGACTCACTAGAACACCACCAATCACCCTTTATATATGGGTAAGAGAGATACATGTCCAAGAAATGAATATAAATAGGGTATGGATAAAAACAATATATTGACCCTTTTCATGCATATATCTGGAACTTGAAGACAAAATCATCAAAACCATGCATGAAGGATAAAAAATTATCCACATGACATGCACCCCATGATGAGATAGTCCAAAAACATGACTGACATATCCCTCCAGAACGGATAGCTTAAAGAATCATTACTATGTGTCTAATACATCCCCCTTGAGGAAATAATCAATGAGTTTCAACTTTCATGATCTATAGAAATATATAATAATATTAAAATACAATATAAATTAAAAATGATTGATTAGACATCACATTAAATAATCACACATCAAATCCAAAATGATCCACATGTGTGAAACACAAGCGGCAGTCTCTTATGGATAATCATGCATAACACCTATGATAAATCATCAAACATTGGTATCTATGTCAACAAATACACACAAATAATAATACTAATATCAAATTTAAGACAACTGATAATATAAAGGTCTTCATACATTAGGTGTAATAATGATGATGAAGGAAAATTTCCCCATCCACGTTAACAAGAACGCCATATCCTATATCAATTACTATTTTTACCCATTTATAATTCTTGGATTGACACCTAAGAAGAACGAAACCCAAAAACTAGAGGATATGATCAAATCACCAAGGATAGTAAAATTTTGACGAAGGAACTTTTCCAAGAATTGCTTAGAATCCAAATAGTTTAATTTGAGTTCTGGTTATATTCAAGATCATAACAACCCCATTATATCATGAAAAAATACCTTATATATGACTATGATATTGAATTATGAAATTTATTTCAATATAGAATACAAAGATATGACGGATCACGATCAATGGATAACTTTTCATATTGGATGTCCTGGATAAAAAAGTTTTTTAAGTGTCAAAAATAAGATTTGGGAGGGGATTGGATAGTCCAAAATCTTCTACAGATATCCTAGGTCTTATATCAGTGTAAATAGATATTAATAATAATGTAATATGACAATATATTATTTAATGTACTTGTACTGGCTACATTCATGATGTGAATTATGGATTCACGTCATGAACTTCCATGAAATCCTATATACCCAAACTCTTGTGACATAAGATTAAATCTTAAAAACCACATTCAATAAATGAATTTACCCTCCAATCATGACAATACTTTACCTACAGAATTTATTTTCATAGTTACAACACAAAATCCATTCTTTTTATGAATATACATTCATGGTGTGATTTTCAACTACAAAAAATTATAACCATTGAGTTATTTATTTATTTGAACAACCTTTACAATCATAAACTCATTGAACTACACCATTATGTACTATAAAACATATAAAATTATTTATAAATTGAGAATGAGGATTACATAAATTGCCATTACAATGACATCTCATCTATGATAATTGGATCCTGAAGAACATTGAAATAACATGAGCCACTAAATCTGAATTTATGTCTCCCACTGCAATGTATATTATTGAAAATGCTCTTGATTCTATTATACCATGACTATATGAATATTTTAACCTCATAGAAACTTCTCCATTTGTAAAAAATAATAATAGGTCCCCCCAGAAATTATACATCTAGTTCTCACTTAACTTCCTCATTGTTAAATACATCCAATGGATCATGGTCGCACTTCTGAAACTAAGACACATGGAATACATTGTGCATCTCATGATATCGTGGAGGAATCTATAACTTATAGATAACCATACTGATGTTTTTGTCCATTTTTAATGCCCCAAAATATCATGGTTCGAACATACCGTTCCTCCTTATATGTTTATACCCTAACTAAGTGGATCCCAATAAGAAGACCCCATCACCCACTTTGAAATCCATGGGTCATCTCCTTCTACAAGAATTTTGATGTTCCAAATTCTAAGACATAACCAACCATATTTAATTCATCATTTTCTACTTCAACGTCTCCTATAACATTCACATCCCAAAAACTAAAAATAATCACTTCTTTCAATCTAGTAGAGAAGTAAACAAAAATGTCTCACATAAAGATCCCTATACGAAGCCATATGAAATATATATTGGATGTGGATGTTATAGATAATATCTATCATATCCATGTGATGATATTAAGCCCCTATAAAATTGAGAATACATTCTTGAAGATTATCCTTTATGTTCAAGATCATTTTGTATGACTTACTACTAGTTTGAGGATATAATCCATACGTAGCTTTAACTGGGTAACCATTGTCTTCTACAAGCCATTAAACCATTTTGTGGTAATCAAAAAATCTCTACAAGATCCCACAACCAATAGTACAATTTTTTCCCACACAATAAATAAAATATAGTTATTTCCAAAATAATCTATTGATTTCATCTATTAGATTGGTATGAAGTGAGCCACATTAGTCAACCAATACACTACCACTCAAATGGTGTCTCATCCCCTTTGTTCTAGGGAATCCATATCCTCTTATATATCCACACAAAACCCCACATTCACATAGGAATTGGAATATTTAGTGGTTAACCTCTAGGTTATTGATGTCAAGCCTTCATTCTCTATCATGTAGGAAAATGAAAAAAAATCCAATTATGTCTTTCCTTATATCAGGACACAATAATTTTTACATAATACCATGATAAATTTTGGTCAACAAAGTGTGAATTTTACACTATGAATCTTCTAAGTCCCTAATTAGTGCCTCTCTCAATGATAAAGGAACCATCACCCTTCCATAAAAAATAATTACACTTCTTTTTTATAAAGACACCTTTAAAATGAAACTATTTTCATCCAACAACATTCAAATCAAGACACAATCTTAATCAAGATCATGTTTTTCATTTATTCATCCCATAAATGTGGATGTGACAACTAATGGTGGACAATAAAATATAACTCATTCACATTTTTTAAAAACATCCAATAAGGTATTTAGCCTCTAATAATCCAACTAAATACTAACATTAACTCTTCACTTTCCTTATTTTCATGCTCAGTGCTTATGTTAACTCATTTCCATTCCTAGGAGCATACTCCCTCAAAAATTAAATTATCTACATGTCCTACACCCAAAAACTCTGATAATTATTTTGTTCATGCAAAGAAATGATATACCACATACATTGTAGTCCATACACATGAAAAATCTCTCACTAAAGAGGATGTTCATTCATCATTTCCACACATGAACCACTACCCCCCAACTATATATTCTATATCAGGTATTACTGATTATAGGGTCATATAATTTGAGACCTGTAAGATACTAACTTATCAGAAAAAATCATAAAATACCCTAAGCTAATGTTATTCTAATCACCATACATAGTATATAAAACTCTAGTCTTAAGAAGAATAAAGATATGATCCTACACCAACATTTTATTTATCTCTAACAAAACTTCCTCACTCTACTCTATGCATTCAAACTTGACCCTCTTCTTTGAATTTGTAGTCTTGTGAAATGTTTGGAGAGATAAACATTGAATGAGTCCCCTATAGTACCCATAAAATATGAGATAAATCTAATATAGAAAACAATACTCATAAATTCAGAATACAAAAATTCCATAATACGATTTAAATCAACTTATATTCGATCAAATGAACTCATTTCCATATGAAGGAACACCTATGTTATAAAAAATGAAACATAGAGTACATCGCATAAAAAAAATGTTCTTTAAACATATTGAACACAATATATATATGATTATATCATATAATTCCTACAAATTAGAATATATATTTATGTCATCATTAAAAACAGTGTAAAAATAATCCATGATTGGTTGAAAGATATTTCTCAAGAGATCGATGAGCATTGTTGGAGAATTCATTAATCAAATTGGCATAATGGCACACTAAAATAACCCATAACATCTATAAATTCATTCATAAAGATTATTTCCTCTCAAATGTGAATCCGATGGTATCAAAAATGTATATAAATATTTTAATCCCATCCCCCACTACAACTAGTCAAAAAAATCATTTATTCAAATCAATTGAAAATTATTCATCAATGTGATCTAATTCAACTTCTGTTAGTCCAAAAATATCCCAAGACTACAATTTGAATCATTGGGGAAGAACATTGGATAATCCAATAGTATGATTTATATAAAATAAGACCTTTATCATCAAGTTAATTAGGTTTCAAATCGATCTCCATAAACTCGGATGGTTTCATGTGATGTGGTGAAATGGATATGAGATTCACACTAGGAAACATATCAATATAAATGTTCACACCCTTGTGTGTGACACTATAGGGAAAAAGGAGGAAGTATCCTCTTTATATATATATTAATTATGTTCCCAAAAACATTCCATAGAAATACATGTTAATAACCAAACTTATTAAACTAGACAAGACACCTAAGCCATCCTATCACGGTGGTGAGGTGCAACCTGATAATAGAAATGAGTGTTGTATAAAAAACAAGACATAAATACAATGTAAAATATTAGAAAAAGGCATATATTCAATATCTAAACAATCCAACACAATCTGGATAATCTAGAAAGTCTGTGATGATATGACCAACAAGTCTCCATATGTCCAACTGCCACCTCCAACCCATCGTTCTATGATGAAAATGATTAGAAGATAATCTTACATTCTATGAGATTCCTTTCCCATTACCTAAGTCATAAAAAACAACATCTATAACTACCCGAAGGTAAAACAAGGGTGTGAGCACAAATAATAGTAGTACACCAATGCAGAGTACATATAATGTCTAATTAAAATATTCATCAGTAGTAGATTTTAAAACAAAAAATATTTTAAATTTAATTTTAATAAATCAAAACACAATTTTAAATGATTCCATTTGGTATTCATAACTTAATTTCATATTAACATAAATATATGATTAAAAAATTATATGTGATAAAATAGAAAATTATATACACACACCATAATGTGAAAAAGTAATCATATATTCAATAAATAGTCTATCATGTGAAACCATATGATACAACCGCATGTGAAAAACATATGGGAAACATTACCTAAAGAAATACATCATCTGATAGTAAAATATAAATTATACTTTACAAAATATTTCACTATAACCTATGGGTATATGTAATATATATAAAATATTCCTAAAATAGTCATACATAATACCAATTGATGTCACGCCCTTCTAATGTATGTTGATATCCTAAAACCTCTATTGTTATTACACACACTATGAGTGGATTGTAAATTCCAAATGCACCAAAGGTTCCAAATGATCCATGTTAATCAAATTCTATTTCAAATTAATGATCAATGTTAATAAAACAATTTCAAATACTGTCCAATTTTCATTAGTGTTTTAAAACCCATATCCAAACAAAAACCACCATTCAGGAATTTAATCATACACTTCGTTCACAAAAATGTATGTCAAGAAAATATAATTTTAAAACATTTATCATACATTAAAATCCCTTGAAACAAAAAATCGTTGTAATTTTATGACCAACCCAAATAAATTTTACAATAAAAATAATAAATTCCAATAATTGACCCTTAAATAGAAACAACTACCTCAAGAACATTGGTAGAACTATTTGACTTCAACTACGATGATCGATGATGAGTAGAGTAGGTCATCATGATCCAATATCCAAAATAAAAATAAAAATCCTCTACTAAACCACTTGGATCTAGAATATATATCTCTATGGGTTTCATAATAGAAGATTTGGTGATATCCAAAGTGGATCTACGGGAAGAGGGTAAACCATTAGACGAACACAACATACATGTAGATGGTCCTCCAACAATGATGTAAATCCACCTAAAATCCCATGATATAATCCTCTAGACACTTGTTTAAGGAGTTTTTCTAGACATTACGATATTACTTGGTTTTTAGAGAATATACTAGTGTCTTAATAATTTTTAAAACAAATTTTAGGTTGTTAAAACTAGTTTCATGGTTTTATTAGTTGGGCCACATTGTTAAACAAAATAGGTTCCCTAACCATCTGCCTCCGATATATATGTTTTTGGGGTTCATGATTTGGATGATTGGTATTTCCAATCATGTACCAACTATGAAAACTTCCTCCATTCATGGGTGAATGATGATCACTAGGTGGCCACATGGTTTCTATTAACTATGCCCCCGTCCAATGGATCATCATTGGTCTCCCATATTTTTGGGGAAAACCGCTAGATTTCCAAATGGTAAAATAGTTACAATCTCTATGGGGGACATTGAAACTTAAGAAAACATTTAGAAATTATCCCAATGAAATACCCAACTAATGAACAGTCAAAAGGATAGGATGTTCTTAATTGAAGGAAAAATAGTAAAAATATACCCACCCTAAATTCTATTTATCGTTATAAAATTATCAATATTCCGGACACATAAAAATAGAATTCCACTACAACTAGTCAACGATTCAGTCTCCCATGTATCATGGCTATCCCATCAACACTGCCATTATTATCAGATCAGGGGAATCATTTTATTCTATAGTACCTTAACATAATGATCCTTAATCAGAACTAGTTTCTTAATAATGGTGTTTAATGACCGGGAATTTCTATGTAATTTTTTTAATTTAATGGGAATTTTACAAGTCCACGAAAACTGACGGCACGTGATTCCAAGGCCCAGTGTGCTTGGAATAAATTTTTGACCATTCTTTTGGGTACTTTCATTAAACGTACAAGAAGGTTTTTGAAACATAAGAACCATTTCTTAGAATTGAAATTCAAGGGCACTATTGAACTCCCAGTGCTGGTATTCTCTTAATGGGACCTTCAACTCGACCGTAGTAGGTTGAGGGTGAAATATAGACTTTGGAATTTTTGTGAAAGAATAATATAAAATAAAATTGTGGATCATTTTATTTTATTTAGAACTCCCATGTGGATGATGAGAGTGGTGACCAACAGAATTAAACCTTTCGATGTGAAGTTATGGAGCTGGGGACTACCAAGATTAATCTCCCATATGGGTTATGTCAGTGGGGACCACCTGAGGCTAAACCCCCATTGAACCCCTTTGAACTCCCTCTTAATGGGTAGAAACCCGATGAGCTCCCCCATGTAATTATTCCAACTCTACCCTTTTATTAATTAGGACAACCCATCAATAAATTAATAATTCAATTTTGAAATTATTCCATCAAACATAATAGATAACTTGTTCTATTATGTGGGCTACAATTCATTTTGGTGGAATTGGGGAGAGAGGAACTGTTGGGAGAAAGCACTAAAACGAAGAATGCCAACGAGGAACATCCCCAAAGATGAACGAGCCGAAGATGGAGGAAACTCCATGGTCACTGACATCTGTATATCCCCAACACCATCATATGATTCCTTGTGGCCTCCATCAATGAAGCTAAAATTTTGGGGTTGCTGTTGAATTAATGAAATTTCTCGATTTATGTCCACGTTCTTGAAAAGCATGTTGAATGTAGATCAACAAAAATGAGTTGATCCATGATTCGTATGAATTTTAGTGTTTGAAGTTCATGACTCAAGTTTTTGTAAACTACGTGTTACCTCTCTAATGTGGAGGTTGCGGGCCAAACAAACATGGCATGACCCCTCTGTCATTCTTCTTTTGTTTGTTCTTCATGATGGTGATGGTGACCGGTGTCGGCGTTTGGAACCGGTAGGACATGAAAATGGAAGTTGGCACCATTGTTGGTCGTGACGAAGAAAATGACACCACTTCACGGCCATGATGCCTGCATCACCCCACACCTTCCGTAGCCCCACCACAACACTCCGCGGCAATCACCACCCTACGGCCCTTGCCGCCCCGCGGCCTCACCCCCAGCAGCCCCCAACGCCGCACCTCATCCTCAACGCCCACGAGCCTACCGGGCACCGCCGTGGCTCTGCCTTCCAGTGGCCACACCACGACACCCAGTGGATACACTACCCGCGTCCCCACTGCGTGGCCTCGTGGCTTCCATGCACTCGTGGCCATGCGGCACCCGTGCCACCCAGGTCACCCGGTGCGAGCCGGGCCGGAGAGGTAGGCCAGGCCGGAACCACTGGGCTGTGCCGGATCGACCCATACCGGGTTGGCCCTGGCCGGGTCGTGCCATGTCAGTCCTGGCCGGGTCAGGCCAGGTCGGTCTAGGTTGGGTTGTGTTGGGTCGGTCGAGGCCGGGTCAGACTGGACCCGGACCCACATCAACCCATTACACTATTTTGGACATAAAATTGCCATCGGACGTCCATTTGATGAACCTTGTACGGTTCTAGAAACCTTGAAGAGAGACGACCCATTTGGTAAGCCCCACTATAGTTTTGGATAATGTTGGGGTATGGTTGGGTTGGATTAATAATGAATCCAACCAAGCCCTTGGGACTAAAAGGGTAATAACTCTCAGATCGGGTGTTCGATTGACGCACCATATGTTTCATTGAGTCCACTATGATGTGGTTGTCCTTAGGGATAATTCTTCGTGAGACTTCATGGTAGTTGGAGTATCTACCAGTGGCTTGTGGAGTGGTCCCTCCCAAAGATGATCAGGCTTTGCGCGGGACCCAGTAGCTGGTTGTGATTTAAGGAATAGATCCTTCTTGGTTATGAGATTTAGTGTCCCACATAGAACTACTCTAGGTTCCATGTGGGACTACCCAAGAGCTACTATTTTGGTCATGACCTAGCAATCCTGTGTGGGTTAGCAGCTAGAAATCATGTGTGGGTCAGCACCTAGCGATCATGTGTGGGTTAGAACCTAGAGACCCTATATAGGTCTGAGGATGATTAGCGATCCTTCATGTGTCTTCCTATTAATAGTGTAAGATGATTCAATAGTTACATCTAATCATCTCTACTAGTATACCAATGTTATAATTACTGTGAGCGATGTCTGAACCCATGTGGTACTTTCTGTCATCGTAATACCTTGGTAGTATTCTTCAGTGTGCCGTACCATTAAGGTACATTCCTTCGTGGTATTTCTTCCTTTATGGAAAATTGAGCTTCAGGATTTGGAGTTGGACTCGGTGTTTTCCTCATGAATGAGATGTGTTTACTTGATTACATAGGTATATGTATGGACATATACCTATGTAGGGTTATGATTTGTTTCAATCCATTTTGTAGTACCCTTTGTGGATTTTGTGAGACCTTGAGGGTCTTGGGGACCCTACTTAGTGTTTTTATACTCACCCCTACACGTGGTACGCCCACACATTGTTGTGTTTGGTGCAGATGATGGAAAAAAGATGACTGAGGATGAGGGTTAAAGGATTGAAGGTAGCTTAGAGGTGGAAATTAGACGACATGAACTGTAAAGACGACCGTTCATGATCTGTACCTACCATTCATGTAGGATCCGAGGTGGATGATCTAGGAGGCACTATTCACCTTTTGGATGACTTGTAATTTCCAGTTTTCCTTGTACTTCTAGATGGGCTTGTATTTTGGCCCCATTTACATACTATTCTTACATAGATTACTATTCTGTTTACTTGATTTCATATCTTGCTATGAGCATGGTTGTGTGTGCTTATAGAATATAAAGGGAATGCCTTACTAGTTACAGGGAAAATGCTATTTGTTATATTCTCCAGCCCCTGGACTATAGATGGAGGTATATGAGTAGTCACGACATGGGCCCCTGGGGATGGGTCATGAGAATTTTTTATATAGAGGAGTCAGTTCTATTTTAGAACATAGGACTCTGATCATTATTTTTAACTTAATTATTGTTATGTGTAGTTAGTGAGGTAATCATTTTAGGGAATCCAATTATGGTGTGGCGGCCAACGTATCCACATACCAGGACCCTGACCTCTGATTTCTCACTCATTGCATGAAAACACTTATTGCATGTGTGATTTCAAGAGTTTTCATTATGATCACTTGTGTCATCTCACCATGTATAACTTATTGATTAGGGTGCACCAGTTTCTTTTCTAGATTCCTCCACATAAACAACAATCTTGGGTTCCGAATATAGAATGCACTAATAGCCCACCGAGCGAAGAGGCCTCCGTTTAGGGGCGTCTTCCAATAGAGGCATAGGTAGAGGCACCAGTGGTACCATTACTTGTTAAGCCACCATTTCCACCAGACCTAGTAGCAGAGGGTTCACGCAGCTAGAGTGCATTGCACGAGTTCCAGTTCTAGAGGCCACCCAAGATCAGGTGGATGATGGACCCAAAAGAATATGAGGATTGGGTGGAGGCCGTGGTGAGAGTCATCCAACTGGTATGGACACTGGCTGATCTCATTGTGATCCTTGCCACTAGTCTTCTACATGTTGGAGCAGGAAGATGGTGGATCTTGATGCTCCAGGCTCATGAGTAGGTGGCAGTTCTCTGGGCAGACTTTGATAGCCTATTTTAGGTAGATTTTGTCCCAGCGACTCGTCGTGTAGTGCGCATACATGAGCAACTTCATCTACAGAATGGAAGCATGATTATTGCCCAGTATCAGCAAGGTTCACTGACCTCTCACTCTACTCAACAGATATGGTGCTGGACACATTCTTCAGGCCCTAGAATTTTGAGCAGGTACTCATGCAACTGATCAGGGCTTTGATAACCTCGCTTAGCATTCCGACACAGGTGGGGGTGTTAGAGAGATCCCTCCTAGTTGAGAGTTTCCTTGTAGAGATGTTACCGACAAAGAAACCCACTACTAGTCCACACATAGGGGAGTCTTCTGTAGCTGGAAATACATAGTTGTCACAAAGGCCTATTAGGACAAGACCTATTGGTGGACGACCACAGGAATCAGGGTCGGTTTTGTGGGGCACCCGAGGCAGAGCCAGTCATGCTAGGAGTGGGAAGAGTTTCACATGAAATGGGTAGGGTCACATGGCTCATGAAATTCTGACCCACTGTAAGGATAATCAGATGAAAGTCGAAGAACCGCAATGGAAGAGATAGTGATTTGACAGGGTAGGTCTTCTAGGAGAAGGCAGACGTGGAAGAGGAGCTGGTCATGTAGCTGGTGGTGGGCGATGATTCGATATGTTACTGCCACCAACAGCAGGAGGTCCACCCTAACCTTAGGGAGCTGGTGGACTGGCGAGAGCTCAGCTCCAGGTAGGTAAGGCCTATTATCATGGAACTCCGAAAATGATACGAGGTATGATCTGTGTGTACTCTACCATAGATACAACACATATTGACAAATGTTCAATTCATTCAATTATTTCAACTACCCTTGTACGGAGCTCGAAGATTTCAAAATAGACGTTGGCTTGATCCTTACAGATAGAGACTCCTACGGGAGCAGATTCAATGATTATGCACTGGTGTTGGCTGTTTGAGATTACTCTAGGAGGTGAGAGCTTCAACTAGGATCGCCTAGAAGTAGCATCGAGGACATAATATGTCATCTTGGGTATAGATTGCCTATCTAAAGTTTATGCTCAGATTGACTGTAATAGGCACAAAGTGAGGTGTGTTCGCACAGATGGGACCAGGTTTACCTTCACCGGTGCGAAGGGAGCCTTTACAAAACATAATAGACTTACCCGGGGGAGTGTACATCTGATCACTCATCAGCTGGATAGACTTACCCTCAGAGCAGTTGATGTGGAGAGTCTGAGCTATCCTGTGGTGGTGCACCAGTACACAGATGTCTTCCCTGATGATGTTCTGAGTCTACCTCCTCATAGAGAGGTGGACATTTACATTGACTTGTACCCTGAGAGGACACCGATATCTAAACCATTGTATTGGATAGATCCTGTGGAGATTCGTGATTTTCAGGTATAGATGGAGGATTTACAGGGTAAAGGGTTCATTAGGCCCAATGTTTCTCCATGGTCAGCCCCGATTTTGTACGTCAAAAAGGTGGATTGGAGCTTGAGAAATTGTGTCAACTATCAGCGCCAGAACTATGTGACTCGGAAGAACATGTACCCACTCTCGAGGATTTATGTACTCTTCGATCAGCTGAAGGGAGAACGGTGGTTCTCTAAGAGATTCCTCATATCATGTTATCAGCAGCTTAGAGTATGTGATGAGGATGTGTAGAAGATGGCTTTCAAATGTCAGTACAACCATTACATGTTCTTGATTAAGCCATTAGTTGTTTCCAATTCTTCAGTAGTGTTCATGGGACTCATGAACCGGATCTTTCGGCCATACCTTGGTCGCTTTGTAGTAGTCTTCATCGATGACATTCTAATTTACATAGCTATTGAGGATGAGCTTGACTATCATTTTCAAGTAGTACTGGATACACTCTGAGAGCACCATCTTTATGGTAACCTCTCTAAGTGCCAGTTCTAGATCCAATAGGTTCACTTTATGGGACATTCCTTCTCGGAGGCTGGAGTTGCAGTGGATCCAGCGAAGATTAAGGTGGTACATTCATGGGAGACACCAAGGATTGTCATAGAGATAC
The DNA here is from genome assembly GCA_963277665.1 of Viscum album. Classification (NCBI taxonomy): domain Eukaryota; kingdom Viridiplantae; phylum Streptophyta; class Magnoliopsida; order Santalales; family Viscaceae; genus Viscum; species Viscum album. The sequence goes on along the minus strand of OY728121.1, from coordinate 167,136,752 downwards.
AAAGTTTCATAGTTTTGGATAGATACAGAAAGAGACTTGTGATAGATTTATCCAGAGTGGAAGCACCTTTATCAACATTGACAAAGAAGTGGAAACCATTCATGTGGTCAGAGAGATGCTAGCATTGTTTTCAGGAGCCGAGGCAGAGGCTAACTAGTGCCTCCATCTTGAGGCTTCCAAAAGAGGACATAGGGTATGTAGTCTACTGTGATATGTCAGGGATTGGACTCAGACGAATCCTGATGTAGGAGCGAACAATGATCGCTTATGGTTCTCTACAGCATAGACAAAATGAGTAGAACTATGCTACCCAAGACCTGGAGTTAATAGCAATTGTATTCGCTTTGATGATGTGGAAAATTTACATGATGGTTGAGCATTTTACTATGTATTATGTTCACAAGAGTCTTAAGTATATATTCTCTTAGAAGGAACTGAACCTGACACAACACCATTGGCTTGAGTTCCTCTAGTGCAATGACTTCGAGATAGTCTATACTCTTAGGAAGGGGAACGTTGTAGCAGACACACTCAGCGGGAGATATGGTATACCCCTTCTAAGTGAGGAAATGGAGTATCTGGTCTCTTTGTAGATATCATTTTGTGAATCGGGATGGATCATCTTTCTTTTAGTCTCTTACAGTATTTCCCCCACTTCTTCAGCAATTCAGGGAGGCGCAATATTTGGATGCTAACTGTGAGGCTTTACGTGCTCAGATATCCACATGGCAAGCACCTAATGGATTTTATGAAGGTGGGGAACATTTCATCCTCTTTAGAGGATATACCATGGTACCAATGTCACTTTGGGATGAAGTGATGAGGAGTTCCACACATCCCATATAGCGGTACATCAAGGAGTGGTGAAGATTTACAAGCACCTCTGACGACCGCACTGGTGGCCAGGAATGAAGAAAGCAGTAGCAGAATTTATCTCTCTGTGCCTCACTTGTAAGTAAGTGAAGGCAGCGCATCAGGTACCATTTGGCTTGGATCATCCATTACAGGTCCCATAGTGGAAGTGAGAAGGGATATCCATGGTCTTCGATACAGTACTTCCACGTACATCTAGGGGTCATGACTCGATTTGGTTGATCTTCGACCGACTCACCATGTTTTCCCACCATCTACCAATTAGAGAGCAGGGTTTAGTAGAGAGATTGGGACACTTCTATGTGAAGGAGATTCTTCAGCTACATGGTTTACCCTCGAAGATTGCCTTTGATCGTGATACTCGTTTTACTTCCCAGCTATGGAAGGGGTTGTAGGAGGCTTTCGGGGTGCAACTTCGTTTGAGCACCACCTTCCATCCTCAGATGGATGGCCATACTGAGCGGACAATTTAGACCCTCGAGGACATGTTGTGTGCTTGTGTCCTCGACTTTGGTCATAGCTGGGAGGATCACATACCTTTGGTGGATTTTTCATACAACAACATCAATCACTCCACCATTATGATTTCACCTTTTGAGGGGTTGTATGAGTGAAATTACAGATCACCTTTGTGCTGAACTGACCTAGGGGAGTCATCACTATTAGAACTAGAGATGGTATGAGCTATAACAGAGAATGTGTAGATCATCTAGGAGGGTATGAAGACTGAACAAAAGAGGCAAAAGTCTTAAGCCGACAGGAGATAGAGACCTCTGGAGTTCGATGATGGTGACCACATCTTTTTTCGTGTCTTGCCTCGAAGGGGTTTGCAGAGACTTGGATGAGGTGGAAAGTAATCTCTGAGGATCATCGGACCTTTTCAGGTCCCTAGCAGAGTTGGGAAGGTGGAATACATCTTAGCTCTTCTACCATAGTTGCATCCGGTGCACGATGTCTTCCATGTATCCCAGCTAAGAAGATAGGTGCACGACCATTCTCACGTCATCGACCATGGAGAGTTGGATGTCGACGATGGGGAAAATTTTATGGATGTTTCAGTAGAGATTGATGATCGACCGGAGCAGGTCCTTCATGGGCGGTCGATACCTCTGGTGCACAATTTCTGGCAGCGTGGGAACCACACTTGTTTTCCTAGTTTTTAGTTGTGGCTTTTTGGGACGTAAAGCCCTAAGGTGGGTAGAATGTAAAGACACAAAATTTCCATGTAGTTTTTTTAATTACATTGGAATTTTTAAAGTCCCCAAATACTGACGGTACATGATTCTGAGGCCTAGTGTTTTTAGAATGAATTTATGATCATTTATTCCGGTATGTTCAGTAAACTTACTAGGAGGGTTTATTAAATTTCGAATCGGTGTTCAGAATTGAAATCTGAGGGCACCATTGAACTCACAACACCTGTATTTGCTTAAGTGGACCTTCAAATCGACCAAAGTAGGTCGAGAGTAAAATATAGAATTTGGAATTTTCATGAAAGAATAAAATAAAATAATATAAAATTGTTTAACATTTTATTTTATTTGGAACTCCCAACTGGATGATGAGAGTGGGGACCACCAGAATTTAACCTCCCCTGTGATGTTATGGAGGTGGGGACCACCCAGATTAACCTCCCATGTTGGTTATGGTGGTGAGGACCACCAGAGGCTAAAACCCCTTGAACCCATTTGAACTCCTTCTTAATGGGGAGAATCCTCTTGAGCTCCCCCACTTAATTATGCCAAATCTACCCTTTAATTAATTAATCCAACCCATTAATTAATTAATTATTGTATTTTGAAATTAATCCAACAAACATAATAGATAACTTATTCCATTATGTGGGCTACCTTTCAATTTGGTGGAATTTGTGAGAGAATAACTATTGGGAGAAAGCTCTCCAACAAAGAACGCCAATGTGGAACATCTCCAACGATAAACTAACCGACGATCGAGGAAATTATGACATCACCGACCTCTGTCTATCCACAACGACATCGTCTCCTTCCTTTTTGCCTCAGTCAATGAACCTTTGAGGTAGGTGTTGTTGTTGAATTCATGAAGCTTTCCGATTTAATTCCTCGTTCTGGGAAAGCATGGTGAAAGCGGATCAACCAAAACGAGTTGATACACGATTCATATGAATTATAGAGTTTTATGTTCTTGACTCAAGTATTTCTAAACCACATTCTACCACTCTAACGTGGAGGGTGCAGTCCAAACAAACATGGCCCGACCCCTCTTCCATTATTCTTTTATGTGTTCATCATGATGGTGACGGCAACCGGTGTCAGCGTTTGGCACTGGTGGAACACTGGAATGATGGCCGACACCACCACCGACCACAACTAAGACAACGACGCCACTCTGCATCCTCACCGCCCATGGAACCCTATTCCGTCTGCGGCCCCATCGTGTCGCAATGCGTCCTTCGCCGCCCTGCGGTCTCGCCACCCGTAGCACCTCGCGCTGCCTATGGCCCCACATTGCCTCACTGAGGCCTCTCCATGGTGCCCTGCATCCCCACTGCACCACCCCACAGCTCCGCCATATACGGACCCACCGCCCCACCCCGCGGCTTCGTCGTCCAAGGCCCTGCCTCGTGCACTGCAACTTCACCACCCTCGCAGCCCTGCCGCCCCCGCGCCACCCAGGCCAGGCCGCCCAGTGAGGGATGAGCTACACAGTGGGCCGGGTCGGACCCAGCAGGTTGGTTTTGGTCGACCCATACTTGGTTGGACCATTCAGTGTTGGGCTAGGTGGGTCCGACCGGGTCAGACCGGAACAAAACCCACTTCGACCCATTTCGACCCATTACACTCTTTTAGCCATAACATTGGCACCAGACAACCATTTAATAAACAGCCACCGGAACTGGAAACCTTGGAGAAAGGAGGACCCTTTTCAATTCCCCACTTATGTTTTGGATAATGTAGGGGAAGATTCAGGTGGGATTTAACACGAATCCTACCGGGCCCTCAGGACTAAAATTCTAATAACTCTCAAATAAGGCATCTGATTGACACATTGTCTATTGCGTTCGTACCCCTATGACGTGGAGGTCCATCAGGAAACTTCTTCGTGAGACTTTGTGGTAGTTAGAGTATCGACCTGTGGATTGTGGAGTAGACCCTCCCAAAGATGGGCGCACTTAGCACGGGTACCCAGTAACAAGCTGTGACTTAAGGAATATATCCTTAGTTGGTCTGAGATTGAGGTTCTCACGTTGAACCACACTAGAATTCCATGTGGGACAACCCAAGCGATCCTGTGTGGGTCAGCACCTAGCGATCCTGTGTGGGTCAGCACCTAGAGATCATATGTGGGACAACACCACGCGATCATGTGTGGGTCAACACCGAGCGATCCTGTGTGGGTCAGAACCTTGAGATCCTATATGGGTCTGATGATGATTAGGTATCCTTCGTGGGTCAGCCTCTTAAAAGGGTATGATGAATCAGTAGTTACATGTAATTATCTCTACTATTGTACCTTTGTGATACCTGGTGTGAGCTTAGTTTGTTCCTGTGTGGTACTTTCCTTCAAGGAAATACCTTGGTGGTATTATTTTGTGGCACGTACCTGTGTGGTACTTGCCTTCATGGTATTACTTCCATTATGGAACAATTTAACTTGGGTCTTTGGAGTTGGATCATGTGTTTTCCTCATGATTGATAGGGGTTTACATGTTATGTTTGGTATATGTATCGACATATACCTAAGTAGGTTTATCAGTTGTTTCCTTCCTTTGTGGATTATTCTTTGTGGATTTTGTGAGACCTTAAGGGTCTTTGGGTCTTTACTAAGTGTCATTACACTCACCCCAACACGATCAATGCCCTCACATCGTTGTTTTTGGTGGAGACAACAGATAGTGCTGACTGAGGACGAGGGTACCAGGATTGGAGGTAGCTCGGAGGTGGACGTTAGATGAGGCAAACCGCAGAGACGGTCGTTCGTGAGCTGTACCTACCCTTCATGTAGGATCTGAGGTGGACGATCCAAGAGCTGCCTTTCCCCTATCAATTGTCTTGTACATTCCAGTTTTCCTTTTACATTCTAGTAGGTCTTGTATTATTTCCCCTTTTACTTACTACACATACTCTGATTACTATTATGATTACATAAATCAATATCTTTTTGTGAGCTTGGTTGCATGTGAATAAAGGTTATAAAGAAAATTCCTTCCCAGTTATAGGGATATATTCCTTCGATGCTAATCGCCAACCCCTGTCCTATGTAAGGTGGGCTTGGGGAAGTCATGACACGAGACCCGGGGGATAGATCGTGACGTGGTGGTATCAGGTTCTTGATCAACATTATTCTTTTAAATCAAATGGGATTGATCTTTGTGATACCTCCTCATTTGGGAAACATGAAACACATTGTGGATTGAATTCAAATAAGATGGTAAGTCAAACGAATATTCCACCTTTCTAAGTCAATCAACGAACACAAAGGGACAAAAAATATCTATGTGAACATACCTTACATACCAAATTGATGATATCTCATGAATGGTGATTCCCTTAGGAAAAATTATATCACCAATATCATATTCTTGTGACCAAATATTATGGTTCATAGAAAATTTCTGAAGGCTCTGTGATGTGACAACCCTCTTTGAGATCTACTCTTCATTTTTCAGTTCCTCATTAATTATAGTTGGACCAAATTAGTACCTCCATAAAATTATCCCTAAAAAGGGGAGATCTATAGGGCCTCTCTTATAATGATTCAAAGGATTTCATCATTATCAAATCCTTATAAATATTATTAATGGAATATTTATCTCGATGAAATTTAATTCCCCAAATCCAATAAAATACAGCACACAAGCCTAAAACAAATCCTCAAGAACCTAGAAAACTCCCTATGGTATTCCATAAATATATTGATGATAAGACATGATCCATTTCAACTGGGAACACATCTCCATCAATAATAATTTCTAGAACCTATATGTGATCCTCAGATCCATATTGGAAACAACAATATTGGGAACCACATTATATATCCCAATATTTTGAACATACAGGTCTCCCACATTTTCTACCACTATCATCTCCTTTATAGGTATGAAATGATAAGAATTCTGAAGTCAATCAATAATAAACTTAATCGCATCCTTAACACTATGATTCTTTTGATATCCCATGATGATGTCCCTATAAATTTCATATGACTTCCACACCTGAATGAGTAGTGGTTGCAATAATCTAGTATGTCTCTGGTTCCCTTCATTAATTTATTATCTATTACGAAACAATGACAAAAAGTATGAAAATTATTACCCCATCCCTATCCACCGATAATAATGTCTCAATTCATGGTACATCTTGGAATATCTAGGGTATATCTTCCAATAAGATAGGTTTACACTATCAACCCACTACATTCACAAAGAAAATGAAACAAACAACTTATTATGGAATCAAAAACCTCCAATGGGAGACCGTGACCCCTCAAATGATGTTTACCCAGAATAAATTAAATTAATAAAGCATTGGTTCATGTTCTATCCATCCTTTTCTAGATAAAAAAACTCATAAATTTGTTATTTATCTTTCATCAGATAAAATAACATTGTTCCACCAACCTATTACACTTTCAATCTTATTTTAGCAAAAAAATTAATCAGTGACTACTCCTCTAATGATTCTTCTGAATATTGTGTTAATAATTTCTGATCAACATATCTGAAACCAAATTTTATTTCCGAAGAGTGTATTCAAAATAAAAAATAAAAATTCTAAAGATACTCTACTTTGAATCTCTATCACTAGTTCAAATCCCTTTGAGTAAAAAAGATCTATTTCAGGATCTTATGTTCAGAATACACAATAAACAGCATCCCAAATTTCTATTGATTCCCTAATTTGAGTGAATGGACAAATTCAACCAACATAAGATCATGTGTAGTGTAGTTCTTATCAAGAGTGTGTAAATATTGATACCCTTAGGCCACAACATCTTTTCAATGTATCAAAACACAAACTTAACCCATACCAAAAAAATTACAAAAAATATCATAACCGGAACCCAGTTGTAGAAGAAAAACAAGTACTCTTGAATTTAACCAATCCTTTATCTCTTTAAATCATATCCAACATCTATCATACCATTAAAACACTATACCCATACATGTTAATTCACTCATATAAGATGAAAGCCTAGGGAAAACATTAACAATCCCTCCATAATAACCAGCTAAACCTAATAATCTCCATATCTAAAAAAATCAGATTGTTCCCAAGATGTAAGAGATTTTATATTCCCAGTATCCACTTACAAATCCATTACATATTTTTAATTATCTATAAAATTCACTTCCACAATACAATACAATCATTTTGAAATCATACCATACATATGATGTTCCTTCAATTTTAAAAAATGATACCAAAATGGATAATATTTTTCACATATTATTTGGAGATCAATAAAATATCATCACTGGACACTACAATAAAATATTGCATGAACTGAGGAATGAGTAAATTCATTAAATCTGTAAATACTGTAGGATCCTTAGTGACACCAGATGGAATAACTATATATTTGAAATGCCCATACCATCACCTAAATATTGTATTCAGTATATCCCCTTCTCAGAATCTCAATTGTTGGTAACCTAGATAATGTTCTCTCTTTGAAAACCAATATTTCTCTCTGTATTGGTCAAAAAATATCACCAATCTTAGGTAAAGGATAATTTCTGTTTACTATCACATGATTTATATTTTGATAATCCAAAAACATTATAAGACACTTGTCTACCTGATTAACAAATAGTATATGTGATTCCCTTAGGGACATGCTAGGATGAATAAATCCCTTATCTACTAGATCCTTAAGCTGGAAATTAGGTTCCACCAACTCAGTAGGTTCTATTCAATAATATGATAGATAAATTGGAATCATACCAGGGAGTGGATAAATAGTAAACTCGACCTCTCTATATGATGGTAAATTGGAAAATCATCAGAAGAGACCTTAGTGTATCACTCACCAATACATTAAAAGGTCTACCTAATCTTGTATCAATGACATCGAGAAACATATCTAATGATTATTATGAGATTACTTAGTTTTGTGGAACAAAATGGAACACCCTTTCCAATCATGAGTCTCCCTCAACCTAAAAACATGATTGGACCAATCAGAATATATAATCAGAACCTGATTTTGATTATCAAAAATAGTCATTAACACTAATCATACAATCCATTCCATGTATAAGATTAAATATGTTGTTATCAAGAACAAAATTTTTTGAAACTACCTCAAAGTTAGCTATTATCACATGACCCACATGACACATGAAACCATGTTTGAACCACATTCCCAAAGGCAAGGAATGTGTCAACAAGAATTTCATAATTTATGAACATAATCCCAACATATCATGTAACATTGAAAATATAAAGGAATTATTAGTGCCCATGTCAAACAAATATATCACCATAGATGATGAAGTAAACATCACTCCTATAATAATAGTTGGCAGTGATTCACATTCCTCTAGCACATACTATTCCCCATAGATATATAGTTCCTTATCCAAATAAACATTCCCCTTGGCCTAAGGATTAGACCCACCACCCATGGCTACATCAATATGATCTTATGAACCATTTGTGAGAGTTGATCCTTCCTTACTACCCTTGAATAACTTTTTTCAAAAACAATTTATGTGATTAGACAATCCATAATTATGAGAAGTTTTAGAAGCCTCTACATTGTTAGTCTTGGTATGAACAAACCTTCCAAAATAGTAGTTTAGGACATGATACTACCTTTGTTATGCACCTAAAAATTGTCTATAGACATACAATCACCATTTTACTTTTTATGTTGGCTAGAAAATACACCCTAACTAACAACAGCACCAACATATGCTTCACCAAGTCCATTCAATCCAGTTTTATCTATATCAAATAAATAAACATTGTGGAATACCTCCAAAAATATTGAAGACACCTTAGAATTAAAATCTACTGAATATCTGACCCAAATCACAAATCAATCCTTTAATCCTTTATGTAATCATTGGTGTTTAATTATAGTACCAGATATGCCATCTACAAAAAATGGAAGGAGTACTCTACAATGATACACCCCCATTTACCCAAGGTCAATAACTGCATAGTCTACCCTTCATGTAATGTCTCAGTGTAAAAATTCTGATTGATTATTTTGTAGAAATAATTCCAGATTTGGTCCTCATGCAACTTAGCTTTCATGATAGATTCTCACCATCTCCTCCCTGGTATCTCTAGAATGTACATGAATAATCCCACTATAAAGTATTCATGAATCATCATAATGTTGAATATACTCTATTTTTTCTCAATCTAATCCCTATACTCTTGGATCCCACTTCATCATGTAAGGCAGGTGGATTTTTCATAGTAAATTCCCTAAATTGATCCACTACTTGTCTTGGGTTATTGACACCCACTCGACCAAATCCCTGAATTGTATGGATTAATGCTTCAACCAATGAAGGTTCCAGTAGATAATTCACAGATTTATTCTCTCTTATAGCTTACTATCTTAGATATTGAAGATCTCTTCTCACAGTTATATTATTTTATGAACGGGAAAATGACCACTCATCTTTAGTGCATTTCCCAAAATCATAGGACTAACATCAAGGATAATGTGAATGCATTAAAACAACAAGAATTTAAAGAAATAATGAACTATTGAAATGAAATATGATTCTTTATGAAGGAAAATACTAATCTAAATAAACATTCCATTTAGATAAATCAAATTATTTCAAAAACCAAGACTCAAACATGGTAAAAAAATTCGACCACCCATGATCACTCATATTTATACATGGAAGTGATATGGACATGCCCTGTCATGAACTTACTACCTAAATTCTGATGATCAGGACTCCTTTTTACCCAAGAAATAGAACCATACATATAATGTGTAATCATACTATATAATTATCATACAATTAAAATCATTTTATAATGAACCAACATGATTCAACTAGACATGCTACCCAAGTATGTCAGTCATGGTTGTGGGTGTTTAATAAGCTAAATAAATTAAGTATTGTATATACCAAAATAAAAAATAGAAACAGTTTAAAAAGTGGATGATATGTCCAAGATCCCAAAAATCCAATCCAAACATTCAAAACTATAATGTAATAAAATACAATACCAACATGTCTCCTTATGACCACCATCATCTTTAAACCATCCCTCTACAAAGGAAATGGAAAAAACAGAAGTCTTTATACTACAAGATACCCTACCCTTGGAATGGGTGCTTCTAAAAAAGTAAAAAACTCACCATAAAATATATGATATGAGAAAAATTCAAAGGAGGATACCACTAAAAAGACTATATTGGTTTTAATAACAATATTGCAGTAGTTCATGGTTATAAAAAAAAAATTATTTTAAAAATAATTTTCACAAATCAAACCCCCATTGTAAATCATTTACATTGGTTATCCTAAAATAATTTTATATTAAAAATCCAGAAAAATTAATATTATATGTGATAAAATTGGAAATAATTTCCAAAAACTATAATTTAAGAAAATAAATATATATCCATGAAATAATCCATAATGGAAAACCATGTGACACAAACTCATTTGAAAACCATGTGAACAAAACTCCATGAAAAAATATGTCATGAAATAAAATTACCACAAATGAAAAATAACACCCTATTAGTCATTATAAAATTCTATTATTTACTATAAATTAAATAATCATAAATAATTCATACATTGGTACCATGAAAAATAGATTCTTGAAATATTTTCTTGATATAATAAAACCTATAGTGTCATTACACACACTAAGAGTGACAAGATTGTTCCCAATGAACCCAAGGTTTCTAATGTGCCATATTTATCTGAAACCATTAAAAAAACTTGGACATAATTTCTAAAACATTTTAAAATACAATAATATCTCCCTCGGTTTTTGAAAACCCATTTTTGAAACAAAATTATAATTAAATAATTTAATCATACACTTGGTGTGTATAACCTCAATTTCATTAAAAATATCATTTTAAAACATGTATCATTACATTAAATTAATCGAAACCACAAACCCCTGCAATTAAATTAATAAAAAATTAATTTTACTAGAATAATATGTTATAAGTTTAATTGATGATTTGAAAAGAAACCCTTACCCCAATAATGGAGGTAGAAATATTATCCATTAATAATAATTATTGAGGAAGAGTAAATCAAGTTGTCATAATACTATATCATTAAGAAATACATCAATCCTCTCTTAATATCCTTATATTGGAATTCATAGGCCCTTAAGGTTCTACATTATAAGAGGAGTGTAGATCTATCGAGGATCTATAAGAATATGTTAAAAAAATACAAAAACATACCATACCTTGAGATGATTCATAAAAAGTGATGGAAATACATATATAATCCCAAGAGAGAAGCATCTAGACCATTGGTTATTGATTATATTGAGGAAATATTAGATTAAAAGATGAATTATTGTTAAACTTGGGTCTCAATAATTTATAATGAAAATATTTGTGGTATTACAAAACACCCAAATGGTTTTCAATGACTTCCTACATGGTTAAAATATTGGGCTCCTGAATTGTGCACATCGAATAGAATTATATATGTAGTTCATGGATTTTCTTCCTGGTATATTTATTTTTTTCCTCACCCTGAATACCCCTTATGTCAAATGGTGAATGATTAACACTGGGTTTCCGCACGATTTTCTTGGCCAAAGTGCACAATTTTTCCTAGTCAGGCGCCAACTGTGCACAATTGAATCTACCAAAAAATCCTATGAAAACATCTTCGAATGTCTCCTAATTAAGATCCAACCAATGAAATATAAATAGAGTGTTTAAGAAGTAAATGGATTTTTTTTACCATACATCTCTTTGAAGAGTGTATATTCCCACTTTTCCATCCTAAACATTGAGGGATTTGGTCTTTGGTGACCAAATATTTGTACATTGATTACATTTATATTTGATGAATTTAATATTAATATATAATCAAATTATATTTTATTCATTTTCATTGAAGTATTTAATTTAATAATGTCCTAGGGTATCTCTTTCATTGATAAGGTTGTATAATATATCCATTATAATGAGAACCATGAAGTGTTATGATGATATACATAAATTTAGTTCTATGACCATATAACATTCTATAATGGGACACATTAAATGTGATATTCAGGTGTGAGTACTCATACGTAAAGGACACTTCTTATAATAATTTTTGGACTTAATAATCTTCAATATGGGAGATTATGGAAACTAACCGACATGTCGACATTTTACATGTTTTGGATTGATTAGATATTCTAATCTTTGAATGTTTGTAATGGTCCTAAGAATTTAATATTTTTTCAAATACATGTTAAAAATCATGAACATATATTTATTTCATAATCCATGATTATTAAAAATCATTGAGAAGAAGGATACATTGTATTTTTCAAGGGTGAGGTTTTATTAATGAATATGACAAGGAAATATTTGTCCCTTATATATTTATAATAGATAGCATCTTATAGATTTCATTGGAATAGAACTGTTGCATTAAATTCCATGGTCATGGTGAAATGATTGGTTTATTTTATGTATTTAAAGATACAATTTTTGAGCACATAGGTAGATGGCATGGATATGAAACCAACTTGATGTGGTAATGAGACAAAAGGATTATATTACACAGTGAGTGCGTGTATGTGGTTGTATAATTTTAAGACATTATGTCTTTTCTCTTACATTAAATTACCTATTTATAGAGTGTAATAATAAAAATTAGTAAATCCCACAAAATTCCAAAGATAAATAATACAATACAGTCACAATATAATTTTTTCTTTGTCTCGGTAAAATTCTATTTGAATTTAATTAATAGATTGAATATAATTAATATGATTGAGGATTAATTTCATTAATTTTTTATCCATCAAAAATATTTTTTTATGATTGAAACATTATATTAACAATTGATTTTTTTATTCAATAAATTTAGAGGATTTTCAATAGACCAATATCAATTCTAGTGAGAAATATTACATTAAAAGTTTGTAATATTATATTTATTAATTTGAATTTTGGTGTACACATCATCAAATATTGTTATTATTATTATTATTTCATGGGGTTTAATAACTATTATGTTATTATTTTAGGGGATGTGTGTTAATAAATAATATTTAACCTAAACCATAACTCTACAAATATTGTCTATGTCTATTAAGTAGGGTAAATTTAAAACAGAGAATAGATAATCGTAAAACACAATAGACTTGTCTCTCTATCTCACTAATTCCACATAGTTTTCTCTAAGAAATTAGAATAAATACATCAATAATGAATAAAAATTGTGTGATAGAGTTTACCATGGAATTATATTTGATTCAATATGATAGCTCTATGATATCAACTGGCATTTCTTGGAAATAAAAGGTGCATATGTGGATCACTGTTTAAGGTATTGTATACCTAAATCCATATAGTGAAACAAAGGAAATCTAAATGTGTTTTTGGATGATCCAAAACATCCTTAAATAAAGGATCCTAATATTAGGTAATCATTTATTTCAAATTTAAATAATTTAGATATAAAATTAATGTGATGTATAGTGTCTATGGTTTTCAAGAAACTCTAAATTAAAAGTAATTTTAATTTTCTCAACCACCACATGATTTTTTACTCATCACTAAACAAAAAATTTGTATCAAATGGTTCACAATTTATATTTATAATTATTTATTTTAGTGTTGTTATATTTGTGAAATGATGGTTGGATAATTTATTTCATATTATTATTTTTGTTAATATGATTAGAATTAACATGTTTCTGACATATTAATTATCATCATTTTGTGATTCATTTTCATAAAAGGACTCATAACATGAGTAGAATGTCTGATGAGGCTATCGATAAGATTCAAGGATTTTGGATTGATATAATGTGTCGATATGATATGTATCTAGAGTAAACACTATTTACCTATGTTCACTTCATGTGGACATATTAAGGGATATAAGGCATGTCGAGTGGTAATTATATGTAGTAGATTTAATGAAAACTAAGTGTAGACCAATCCAATCATTGTCATGGAATGTAGAATTTCATAGAATGTGGTCGGAATACACGCCATTTAGTTTAAAAGGGTTAGTGTTGAAATTTGATTAATCGATGTTGTTATTTTACATGATCAAAACCAATTGATTCTGAATGCCTGTTTCATTAATAGAGTATACGACATGTATATGGAATACATAGTGTGTAATTGATTAATTGCAATTTCTAAAGTACACATCATCCATTAAGAGATCCAAAAAATCCCAATAATTGTGATATACATGGTCTATAGATGGATTATACATGTCGTACAGTACCAAATCCAATGAACATGTGGAGTCCTTCAGTAGGGTGTGAAGACACACGATATAGAGGTCATAAGGCATATAGCTAGATTGTAAACAATATGTAATCAGTAGAGATACACACCAATGACCTAAGTACGTATATGTCAAAGACACATGTAAAGTAGAACATCGGTTGTGTAGATGGTACCACACTATGTTTAGTTGGACTGCTTTATATGTTGAAACCCTAAGCGTGTAACTAAGGTACATGAAAACTGATATACATAGTGTGTAACTCGAATGTTCATATTATATTGTCTCCCAATTAAGGACAAAATTTAACTATATTAAAATAAAAAATTTATAATTAAAAACTCATTTTATTGATTTTTTCCATTTTTGGTTTAAAATTTAATAATGGTTTCAAATTATCTCAAATACTCAATTTATATAATGTAATAATTGGTTATACAATTTATTTCATATAAATTCAATTAATATTGGTATCTCCATTTAAATTTTGTTTTTCAATAAGATGAATGTGAATTTATTAATTAATTATTAACTCTAAGTGTTTATATCTTAATACAAAAGGATCGATATTAAATTAAAGTTAATCATTTTTACATTTTCTTATTCATTACATATATGACTATTTATGAGCTTATCCAAAAAATGTGTAATTGTTTAGTGTTTTATTTTATTTTATTTTATGGGGTTATAATTTTTTAATATTAAATTAAAATTGATGGCCTACGTGTTATACCCCACTCCATTATTATATTGCACCTATATATTTTTTGTTATTTATTTAATTTCCATTAAACAATCCTTTGGCCTCCCTCACCTATGTGTGAGTTCTAAATAGTTTTAATTATTGGAGTATCCCAAGTTGTGTGGAGGTTGTATGAGACTGATCTATAATGATTCCCACATAGGTGATACCCATGTTTATATATGGAATTATGTGACTCATGATACGAACTACATAATGATTTTCCCACAGTCAAAGGTTGATTTATTTTCTACATAATTAATCAACCATTAGATATACTTGTGATTGAGTAATTTATTATTTATTTATTTATTTGTTATGCATTATTCATTTTATGGATGGAAAACAACTTTCACCAAAAATAATTAAATTAATGTAAAAATATGGAATTTAAATATATGGATTAAGTGTAAATGTTTTACCAAATAATTTTAAAATAATTTAGAAAAAATCTTCTAAAAATTAACAAGTTATGTAATGGATTAAATAAGATTAAATATATTCATAATAAATTAAAAACATCAATATAATATTAATTTAGTTTATGACTTACAGTACATGATTGAGAATGTAACCAAAAACTAAGCACATACCTAGACAAAGTGTGAAATCTTTCTTTTATCAGGGAGTTGTCACGAGTATTTTTGGAAGGAATAAATAATCTATTATTGTATTCAATCAACAAATTATGTTAAATAAAACCTTTAAGGAACATTCTAATGAAATCCATGTCATGATTTCAAGATTTGGGAGTCCACTCAAAAAATCAAATAGATAAAATCAATCATTTAATAAGACCATCTACATAAATACCTTCTTATGGTTTTCATGTACGAATTATGGATCATAAAGAATTGAAATATTGGCCCTTTCTAATAGAATTTCAAAGAGGCTACTCATTTATAGTTCAATGGAGTGGTCTATTGGGACTTGAAAAAATTTTGTGATATTTAATAAACCAAATTTTATTATTTATCACATAATTTTCAATTGGGAAAATTCATAATTATATTATCTTTTATAATTATTTGGAAAAATGAAATGATCCTCATCTATAATTTCCCTATGAACTATTTTGTAGAAAGACCATCTCTACACTCTAAGTATCTTATAAGAGTGGAGAAAAAACCTTATTGTTGTCTTCTGATATGAATTATAATATTACATGCTATAATCCTCAATGATGGATCCACCTTCAAAGGAAACATGTATTGAAGTGATCATTTTCTAGTAATATATATTAATTAAGTGTTCAATGTTCAATGTTTTATTATTTTTTCCATTTATAGTGAAATCATGAAGTCTAATGAAAATATGTGTTCATATAGAATTCTCAATAATCTCTATTGTATATGTCAAAAAATAGATAGATTGAAATGGTTTCAGATCTACAAGGCTATTTTTTGTAGAAATCCTGGTAAAGGAGTTCTAGTTGGGTGTCATATAGTTAAGATCAATGGGTAAATTCATTGATTTGGGGATATGTGGTTTCAACACCCTAATGAATTCTACACCAATCTAATTCTTTCATCACTCATTCATATATTCCCTGGGTTTGATATTAATTTTAATTTGAAATACATTGAGAAGTCTCTCTTAGATGTTCATAATATTCTTCTCCAAGTAGATTAGGAGATAAATCATGAAATAATTTATGACTGTATTTTAATTAATGAGAGTGTCCAAGATAATATCCCCAAGGACAAAGAGTTATTGAAATTATTTAACAAGAAGTTTAAGATCAAGGTTATAGTAAGGAAATTGGATGCTTTTTGTTTTACATGCCGAAAAAGGGCCACTATAAAAAATTACACCTAGCCTATGATATAATGGGAATATTTAGGTTTTTTTTATGAACTGAAATTTATTTTCTTTGATAAATTTGGTTTTATATATATCATGTATTTCTGAATTATGTTTTAAATTAATTTAACCATGTAGATTCAAGAATACTTACTAGGTGAGGTAGATCTATGATGATCCTATAGATATAATATTATTGTTTTTAGTATTGGAATAAAAAACATAATGTTTCCAACAGAAACGATATTGGATTTGAAAGTATGTTATTCTGTTCCATCCATTCCAAATAATATTATTTCTATATCCAAACTAGATATATAGGGATATTTTTCTATTTCTCGAATAAATAATTCTTCTTTTATAATGGTAATATTTTTCATGGAACTGCACATTTAAATAATGGAATTTATGTGTTTCATTACACAAACTATGTAATGGAAATCGATAATGAAATTACTTCACATAAATTATTCAACTTCCATCCTTAGAATCACCATCACAATTTTTTAAATGAAAATTAATTGACTAAATTATATAGTGATAGATATTTAGATCCTATTAAACTAAAACCACTTGGTCTATGTCAGAATAGAGTAAAAGAAAAAAAAGACCTAACCAAATTTAGTGGACATGTTCAAAGGGATAATTAGCTTCGTGAATTAGTATATACCAATGTTTATGGACCGTTTCCTACTGAGGAAATGGGGATAGAACTATTATTTCATAACATAAACATATGATTTTAGTATATATGTCTATTTATAAATAAAAATGTATCATTAAAAATTTTCAATGATTACAATAATTTTGTTGATAATAGGCATGGTAAAATGATTATGAAAATTTAAAAAGACCATAGTGGAAAATATCTTAATGCAGACTTCATTGATTAATAACAGGTGTTCGGGATTTTTTTCACGACTCACTCCACCTTATACACCTCAATGGAATAATGTAGGTGAAATGAGGAACCCCACGTTGTTTGAAAAATTGAGATTAAAGATGAGTCATATGAGTCTTTCATTTTACTTTTAGAGATATGTTTTGTAATAATAAGCATATATAGTAATCTAGATATGAATAATGTAGTTAATGTTATTCTATATTAATTGTGGAATTGAAAAAAAACTATGTTCTTGCACTTAAATATGTGGGGATAGGGAGATTTTTTTACGGTCTCTTCAGGTAACAAACTTGCACCCCCTAGAACAAAGTGTATATTTATAGGATATACCATATAAACAAAAGGATACTACAGATACAATCCATTAGATAAAAAGTGAGTTATTGTAATTCATCCTATACTCATTGTGATGGATTATAAATCCCAATGATATTATGTGACTGAGACAGAATTCAATGAATTCATAGCTCATGCTACACTAGAGTAAGAAGAGGAAAAGATTAAATAATTCCATAGTGACGTAAATGATACATAGACACAAGTATTGGGTTGGAGTTGATAAGAGTTCACATAACATTAATGGTATGGTTTTCAAGTATCCAATAGTTTTGACTCATTATTAGTTGATAGTAATGATCCTCTAACCTACAAAGAAGTTATTTATGACATAGATGATTCAATGTGGAAAGAAGACATTAATTACAATATGGATCCCATATACCAAACCCAATTATTTATTTTTTAATATTCTTTTATAGATGTAAATATTTATGGTTATAAATGGTTATTTAATAAAAAACAACATATTGAAGGAAAATGTAGGGAATATATATTGTACGCGGTTTCAAAATGGTGTAAACAAGATCCTGTAATCAACTATGGCTGAAAAATTTTCACTAGTATCAGTGATGAATTCCATTATAATTATAATTTCCATTGAAACAATCCATGAATATGAAAATTAGAAAATTCATGTCAAAATATTCTTTTATAACAAAAAACATTATCATTTTTTCTATATGAAACAACATGAAGGGTTTAATACTCCCAATTCTGCCAAAAAGTTTTCAAATATTGAAAAATATATTAACTTGTTAAGGAAAGAATATAGTTCATCGAATACTTGTTTTAATGAAGTATAATGGAATATGGTTTCATAATGAATGAAAGTGATTCATGTTTCCATAAGAATTTTTTGGGAGGGTTGTTTTATTCTTAGTATTATATTTCAATGACATATTACTTGATGGAAATTAAAAACTAGTCTTATAGTCTATTAAGTCATTCATGAATAAATGATTATCTATAAATGACTTATGTTAAATTACATATATTCTTAGGATTATGATTCATCGTGATAGATCCAAATGACTGCTCTTTCTAGGTCATGGAACATATCCTGAAAAGATACCAAAGAGCTTTATTGAACAATCCAAGATGGAACTTTTTCCAATTTCATGGGGAATTATTATTTCTATGAAAATTTGTCCCCACACACATGAGGAATTATAATGAATGGAATGAATTCCATACATCCTCCTAATTTGACTAGTCATGAATGTTATGAAAATAATGAGTGTAGATGTCACCTATGCATTGAGTGGGTTAGGTTCATATCAAGAATACTAAGGTGGATTCCATTGGATTATTTTCAAGACTACCCTTAAGTATATGTGGAATATTATGGTTATGTTCATTTTCTATATAGTAGATAAAGAACTAATAATTGGAGGATATGAATATTATAGTTTTTAAAAAAATCAGTAAGATGTGAAATCAAAAATTGGATAAATCTTTACTTGATTAGAGGTGATGTGAACTAGAATATCAAAAAAAGGTTATGTTCACAGATTCTCCAGTAGTGTGTGAGTATATTATCGATTTTTTGTTAGCTAAAGAATTATTTCAGATAAGAGTGTTTGTTCAAGATCATGATGTGGAACCTACCAGTAATTATCAAATCCCAGTCCATTGGGATAATACTTTAATGATTTCTCTCATAAAGGATCGAAGGTAGAATCTGAGGGAGAATCACATAGTTCATAGGTATAATCTCATGCGATATTTCCCTATGAGATGTGATCATTTAGTGATAAATGTATCCATGTATGTCAATGTGATAGAACCCTTGACTGAACCCCGGACATGGTAGAAACATTATTATCATGTGAGGTCTAGTTGATTGAAAACAATAGGTATTTGACTCTATCTAAGTAGTAGTTTGTTAAATTTGGTGTCCTAGGACCAACTGTTTGTACTTGTAATGGGTATATTAAAATACTTGAATATTATTTAAACAAATTATTAAATATATTTCATTGTTCTTCTAGAATTTAAAGTAATAATGGCATTGGGTGTCTATTTCATTAAGAATGTCATAATATATTCCTAAAATGATGAGAACCTTTATGTGTTGCGATGTTATTCATAAATATAGTTCTAATTCAGAAAGAATTTTATGATGGGACACATAAAATGTGAGTGAATTTCTGACTAGTCATAAACTTTTGAGATATCTTCTCATGATGTTATGATGTGATAATCTTAAAGGGGAGGAGTTATGAGAACTGACCTAGAAGTAGGAATTCCTCTGGTTTTTGTGTCATTTCATATTATTATTTAGAAAAGTGTGTAATGGTCCTTACACCATGATTATTATTAATACATTTGGAAACTCATGTATTTGGATGTATTTCACAATCCATGATAATAATAATTCACGGTGAAGTTTTTTATAGTGAGTGCATCACAAGGGATGTGTTATTAATGAATATATTGAAGAATAATTTTTCCCTATCATATTTATGGAATCATATATCATGTAACTTTTAATATAATATAACCATCAAATTAAATTCCATGGATATTGTTCAAAACATTGTTTATTTCGTAAAGGTAATGAAAGAAATTTTGAAAACATTTATTGATGACCAGGATATGTATCATTATTGATGATATATTAAAATAATGGGATTATATTACATAGTGAGTATTTTTATGTGGTTTTAAATGTTTGTATATTAAGTTATTTCTCTCAGTTTCCTTTACCTATATCTAGATAGTAATATTGGAATTCTAGAAATACCACCTAATTTAAAGAAATAAGAATCCTAGAGGTTCACACAATAAGTGTTTTAATTTATCATGAAGGAAATATATTTTCATTTAATTAATGGAATAAATGTTATTCTCAAGACTACATAATAATTTTATTCAAGATTTATTGATCCCATATATTTATTAAAAATTGAATTATTATATCAAATTTTAATTATTGTTTTCAATAAATACATAGGAGATCAAATAAACTAATACTTCGTCTAGTGGTAAATATTAATTTAAAATATAATAAAATAATTTTTTTATAGAACATGTTAGCAGAGACAATCAATAATAATAATAATAATAATAATAATAATAAAAATAATAATAATAATCTATGGTGTTTTTTTAATGATTATTTTATTTTTAAGGGATGATATGAAATTAAAAAAAAATTAACCAATAAAATAGATATATAAATAAATAGTTATTTTTTTTGTGGGGTTAATTGAAAAATGTGAATTGAAAACTTTTATGCACAACATACCATTATCTCTCTATCTCAAATTCATCCACTCTTCCAATTAGGAATGTGAAGAATTTATTCAAGATTGAATCTTCTTAGATAAATCTAGATTAACAATATACGAAATCTGATTCACCATCTTAGAACCTATAAATTAATATGTGTTTATAAATGAAAAATATTTCATGTGTGGACCACCTCTTGAGGGATTATACACATGAATCATTACAATCTAATGAATATAAAATGAATGGTATTTTATAATATCCAAAACCTAATCAATTAACCGATCATATGACATGGTAATCAAATATTTCAAATGAAAATAAAATAATTGTAAATTTATCCTGAATGATCATCTATTTTGGTTTTAGGAAAACACTATATTAAAAGAATTTTAAGTTTAAATCCCAACCCCATGTGATTCCACAATGTATAGAACCAATAAAAGTTCAATTCACCTTTCAACACAAACATATCCACATTATGTGATGAAAATGATACTCATCTCTAATATTAATAAATGTGTTCTTAGTGGCTTGTTGACAAGTCCATTCCATGTATTCCATATAAAATATTAATCTAACTTTTTTTAAAAATACTAAAATTCAGAGGGATAAACACTACTAATGGATAGTATGGAGAGAGATGATGATGGTCCACTTTTTTCTCGAGGTTTATCATTAAAATAAACCTCAAAAGGTAATTTAATGAGTAAATATAACCTAGAAACCACTTGATAAGATATGAATGAAATGTATGATAGTGTGTAATAAAATAAATAAATATAGTAGAAGTGATAAAAACCATACCTCTAACTATATAATGTTCCACTCCACTATCGATTATAACCTAATCAACCTAGTATACCGCATCATGCACCACACTATCACACCCAAAAGACTCTTGAGCCCACTATTTTACCAAAAAAAATCAGGAATTTCATCGACTAATATGGTCATGATCCCACAACATAACCTGATTTAGCTATGTGAAATATTGAAACTGTATAATAGATTCACTTTATGTGACTAGTATTACCACACCAGTGATAGGTTTTGAGTCAAATAGTGCATTCCTTGAAAATGTTTCCTTTCCTCCCACAATTATAGCACCAGGATGATTCACTAACATGATAGAGAGTCCATTAATATATAATAAAATCTTACATTCAATCACTACCATAGTTTCAATCCTTTTAATTCCTATTCATCATCCCAAAATTAAAAAACTATTCCTTTAAAGAAAAAGGCACATATTTAGACATTATTTGTTGGATAAAGAAAAATAGCTATATCTTCACCAATAACCTCTTATATTATCAGTTCCTTATGAATAAAATCATCATTGATCATTAGATCAACGTTCTTGAACTTTCAAAATAGGATTGGGTGATAGAAAAACAAAAGCATTTTCACATTAGATTGGTTGGTTCCTTCGAGAAGTGTAGAAATTCATATCAATGTTACTATGCGTTTCGAATATGAACACACCTTTATTTACCCATGTTGTAGCTCCATTAACTCCTGAGCATGGTCTAACATAAGTTAGTAAGGGAATAACTTCTCTAGGAAGAGGCATGTGAAGATCACCAATATCATCCATTCCTTATACTATAAAATAGCATGAAATCCCACCATCACCTAGTTATTGCATAATGTGTTAAGGCTATAGGATTAACCCTATAATCATATGGGGTCTATAAAAATTACAAAATCCTCTATCTGAATCATGTCTAGTCCTCCATACCCTAGGGTCCTCATGTGTCCTATACAGACAAGGGGATATAGAGATAAAATTCAATCACATATTCGACCATTGTCAGCCCACCCCTATGCGGTCATCTTCCAGAAAACGTATAAAAGAAAATATTTATGGTTGGACTAGTTATATAGATTATAGAATTGGGTAAAATAAAGGTTCATGATTTAGCTAATCCTCCAAATCATTAGCTAGTGAAACCTGTTGTTCTTAAATTATCTATGGAAGAATTTCATGATATTAAATTAAAAATTAATAGATAAAGGAATCAACATAAAGAATAAACTAGAAATATTATTTAATAAATAGTTTATAGGAAAACAAAAAAGATAACAACATTGTCCAACCAAATTTTATACACTCAATAACAAGGAATAACTCCCTATGAATCTACCAAAACCAAATTCAATCCTCTAGCACAAACAAGTTACCCATAACAACACATATAAACACAATACTAGAATTGAATAGGATCAAATTTAATAATATATGAAATAATTCACCGACCACATATCATATATTTAATAAGAATTTAATTAATATTTTTATTTCTAAGGAAATCAATAGGTATATATATGGAATTTAAAACAATAATACAATTATGATGCATGAAAACACATAAAATCCCACAAATAAATATATAAACATCATGTCCATCACTTGAGGTGAATTTAATCAATAGTAACATCAAATAGTACATGTAAATTTTCTCACTTTATGGAAACCCCAAGGAAAATTTCACAAATATTACAAGGAAGTAACATAGTTCCCATTCTCAGTTTCTAACTATCCTATCTCTTATCTACCATGTCCCAAATAAAGGAAATGGGAAAAACTAATTTGTGATCCTTTTATGATACCATTTTGTAACTCCCCATCCTGATCAAATGGGTCCAATATGATGTTTCCACATGTTCTCATGTGTGCCTCCCCATATGGATGATATTTCTTACTATTTGTAGGGGCCTATTTAATGGAATAGGGATACTATTCCTTTAGTACCATATAAAATTAGATTATGATAAGTTAATCATTAATAAATTAAAATAAACTAATTACTTAATTAATAATAGTTATGTAAGAAAAAATACTAATAAAACTCATCCCATGTAGTAGTAGTATGTATTATTGTTAAATAAAGTGAAACCAAATGAAAAAAGATCTACTGAATCAATAAATAAATAATAAAAGTATGATCATAATTCCTATGGTCAATCAAGAATCATATGCATCATACAAAAAACCTTGTTATCCATCCATCAGAAGGACCTTCTAATCACTTGATCCTTATTCATGAAATATACATGCATACAAAAATATCTAAGTAGGGTATAAAAAATGATCAGAATGGCACTACCAATAACTCTTAACAAAACTTAATAATAGATAAAGGAACATTCTTTTAATGTAAATAGTGAATAGATATATACAATAATATACACACAAGTAAAAATATATTCTAGGTACTCAAAGATCATATCTACCGTATTCAATACCATGTCAGAAGCAACATAACCTAGCCACCTACCACATGTCCCTCAATGGGAAACTCCAAAAGGATGAATGAAATATCCCTCTATAAGGGATATCCCATACCATGTATACCAACTGTATAACACATCCACCTTAGGGGAATTGTCTATGCGGATAATCATTCATGCTCAAAAACAAGACATAAGAACATTAAAATATTATAAAATATACAATTAATAGATCAAACATCATATCATATAAAAAATAAATATAAATAGAAAAATCCACTAGAATGAAATATAATCTTAGTTACCCTGGGGATACACACACACCACATGTGATAAATATAAATACAAATAATTTACATAAAAATATAATACATCATGTGATAGGGTTGTAATAACATAAGAAAAATTTATTTTAGACATATTTTGAATTAATTTTAGACATTATCATTCAGATTACCCTTTAGTAACCCTATTTTAATTTCAACTACATCAATGAATTTTTTAATATAAAAAGGTTTACTTTTTTTACTTATGAGTATTAAATTGATTAATAAATGGGAATTATATGATTTCTATACACTAATTTTTACCTTTTTATTTATTCAGGATTTTTTATATTTTTAACTAATTTAATAAAAAAATTCAAAAAATATCATTACTGTCAATTTCGACACTATGCATGTTATTTGCATTAATAAAATCAATAAAGCAAGATAACAAAGAAAAAATTAATTTTAAACAACTAAAATATGTAATATTCACCGATAAAATTCATTAATCAACTTAATTAAGTAGGTTTTTTAATATTTATAATATAGTTTTATATATAGTTTCATTAATTGAATAATTATTACATATTCATTATATAACTATTTATGATAAATATTTCTTCAATAATAAATAAAGAATTTTATCATGTAGAAAAAACATTTATCTCTATTAATAATATATATATTCGTTCATGTCTTTTCTTTGAACACATATTAAAAATACTTACCTTCTTAAAAGGAATAGTGTGAAATTTTTTTCACTCCCTTTGAATATAATAATATTTAAGACCTTTTCGTGGAAATGTGTCAATTAAATTATTTCATTGAATCATAATGTGTTAAATAAATAATAAAATTCATCTAATATATTTTTACATGTCTATGTGTAATTAATTAACATTTATAATATTATTTCATACCCTTAATTACCTGATTTACCCAAACCTATGGTAATCAAAATTTTCCAAAGTTATTATTCATATTGTAAAAAAATAAATGGAATGTATTTAATAAATATGGAACTTATGAATAAAATTTTTCTATATAATTCTCAAAATTAGAAACTCTAATTTTGTATAATTTAATTTAAATAAAACCAGTAAAATACCATAAAATCATTTTTTTCGGAAAAATTCCATTTTAAAACAAAATATATGTTTCAATTAAATACACACAAAGAAAACATTAAAAAATAATAATTATATTGATTAAATTAAAATGAAGTAATTTAAATTCTAATATAATTCTATTTTTTTATTTTTATGAACATGAAAATAATATATAATATTCAATAAAAATATATATTTTCACTATTCATACAAACATGAATCTTTTAAAAAAATCAAATTTTAAAAAAAGTAAATTTTAATACCCTGATTTCAATGTAGGGGTTTAATTTGTCTAATATAATTTATAAAATTTAAAAAAAATCTATTTAAAGCTCATTCACCATTAAATGGTGGTAAAATCTCATTTTTAGAAAAAAAATTCTTTTATGCATGAAAATTGCTCTATTAATATATATGGTATTCCAGACACATGTTATGAATCTTACATATTATATAAAATATAATATATATATATATATCATTAATATAATATAAAAAATGAGATTTGTTTAATTTATTTCTATAAAATACAATTTTTCAAATTTATATAATTTTTCAAAAAAAATATTTCATTTTTATTTCAAAAGGGTTTTATATGTGTAATTCATAATTTAATTATTTATTTAATCTTATACATAACTGAAATTATAATATATCAGTTATAATTTTATAATCAAAAATAATAAAATGATGGTTCA
The DNA here is from genome assembly GCA_963277665.1 of Viscum album. Lineage (NCBI taxonomy): Eukaryota > Viridiplantae > Streptophyta > Magnoliopsida > Santalales > Viscaceae > Viscum > Viscum album. Next base: position 167,110,127 of record OY728121.1, on the reverse strand, counting down.
CATGATCATAGTGGTGCGTGTAATAAATGCTAAGTTGGAACAACATTAAATGAAAGTTATCACATACATAAAATTAATTTTGAAAATATATCTCATTAAAATCATTGGGTGTTACACAACGAATTATTTATAAAATGATATATATAAAAAATTAATATATAAAATGTAAGGAAAACAATTGAGACTATATTTAATTAGTCATTGATATTATTGTATTTTTCATTCATAATATTTCCTTTTAATTTTATCTTCCATGTAAAATAATAATTAAATGATATGTAAATAAAGAAAAAATCGAAATTTTGGTTGAATTTATTCATTTTAATACTTTTTACTTATTTTACTTATGATTAAAAAAAGTGGCAGTGGAGTTATACATATTTAACTATGATTGATTGAGTACCATCTTGTGTTTTAATTGAATATTCAAGCATGGTATTTAAGAGTTGAACACCCTCAATCTATCATTTTAATTTTTAAATGGAATTACCCACCAACCCATTATTATAAAGTATCATATTTAACCATCAACATTGATGAAAACTTTTTATGTATCAGAATTTGGAGAGATGATAATTTCATGAGACTAGGGAGATCACTCACGTTCTTGTGAATTTGAAAGTATCTATTTAAAAAACCATTTACTGAGTGAGAAACAAATTTCCAGGGATGTATGTATGACATTAATATGAGGAATTTCATGAGTTAGTATAGATTATTGTAGTTATTTCATAAATAATGGAATTTTTATCCATGTTTGAGGCATGGTATTTTCTTTATAATTTATAAATTATTAATATTTCTATTTATGAAATGAAAAGTTTTTTATCCTAGTGTTGATGATATCATAAGAGTTAATTATTTATGTGAGGGGGAAAGACTAGTTTCATAAAATCATTCTTTTTATTATCTAATTAAATATTATAATACCAAAAATTAAATATTTTTTAATAATTTATAAAATTAATAGGATTATAAAATAATTTGAGTTGAATTTATGAATTCTATGAGAATATATATTTTTGTATTTTTAGGTCCAATTTATTATTATAATCATAAAATATTATGAGGGATAAATTGTTATTTATTTTTTTTCATTTTAAAAATTACTAGAAACATTTTCCATTATGTCATCTGATCTTGATTTGATGATATTAGGGAGAAATTAATTATTGATGTCCATTCAAATTTGTGTTAAATTTCATGGATCTTACACCATTTTTTTAAACATGAATTATGCATCCATCTATGTGTTATGATGAAATTTATTAAACTATTAGGATACTAAATTTAATGAGTTTCAAATTATAAGAGAAACTATTATTTCTTTTGTTATCATAATCTCATTCACATGTGATGTTGGTATGTGAAATTTAATGAATTTTCTAAGATGGAAATATTATCATTAATGATTAAACCACACTTCCTCCCTATATATTTTTAAAGAGGGTTAATTTTTTATTATGAAAGTCCATGTCATCAAGAAATGTGTTTAAATAAAGATAAATATTGATTTTTATAATTAAATTAGACCGAAACATGTTCAAATTTAGTATCTTGAAACTAGAAAGTGTATCTTGACCTAAATATTTTCTCTAATAATATAGCTTTAACCTTTAAAATATTACTCTAATGGAACTGATATTTTAGGGTCCAATATTTAAGATATAGATAACTATCAATTAAGAGGAAAAAATTATTTTTTCTTTAATTTATTGGTACAAAAACACATGTAACTATAGATGAAAGAATCGAAAAAAATGTTTTCCACCTTCGTTTCATATAAATATGTTCATCTTTACCCCTTCAAAGCGTCAAATTTATAGTTATCCATTTTTTGTTTCATATGGGATTTTTAATATAATAGTTCTGGTTGTTATTGATTTTATATATTATTTTCTCTCCTCTCCATATCACTTATCCATCATTTTATTTTATATTTTCTCTTATTGTGCCCATGATTAGCTCTAACAAAATAGAGAACTATCATTTTCCCTTATTCAATGGAGGGAGTTTTGATTCTTGGATTTCATTGATCATAAAATATTCTATTTATTCTAATCTAGTAATTTTAGTTGTATTTAAATAATTGTGGTCCATGGTCACCTATATTTTCTACTTTTAGGTTCTTCTTCCCATATACCTATATTTTACTCCATCTTTATTATAATTTTGAATAATAATGGTTTGTGTAACATTGTATTGTTGATATGATAGTGATATTATTTCCTGTAGATGGATGTGGTGGGATAATAAAAATTCAAATTGGTGGGTTTTAAATTATATGGTAGATCATAAAACAAGATAAAATAATGAGAATTAATATTTTCATGAAAAATGATTTTCTTCACTATGAAATCTGACAAAATATCAATTTCTTATGATTATATTATTTAATTTTTTTATATATAATATTAATTTTTATAAATATTAATATATTTATGTAAATTCATTTTATAAAATCCTATTTAATATTTTATATTTAAATATAATCATGATAATATAAAAATTATTTGTGAGAGTACCCTCCTTAAGAGATCAACCCTATGGTTTCACTATATATTATTATTAGTAAAATAATTATTTAATGAAGGTGGAATTTTAAAAATATAAATATTTAATTTAGAATCATTTCATGGGAGGATCATCACTTACACTTGTTGTTTTCAAGAAAACGTAAATTTAATAAATTCAAATTCATTAATGATGGACACAATACATATATAAGTGAAATAGTTTATTTTATAGAAATATTATAGAAGAGGGTTTTATATGTCTAAATATTTGGATATAGTGTTTGAAGTCTTCATTTTGTACCTCAAGTGAGACCTCATCAAACCTATTTTATAATCCTTGACTGTGGGTCTTAATTAATTCTTGCATTATTATAAAGAGTTCTATTAAATGGTAAATGAGGAACAAATATAGATTATCCATAAATTATTGATTGAGAAATCAATGAGGTAGGATCAAAATGGAACAAACCTTATCTAATAAAAAATTATATAATCATCTATAATTATATCTTAGAATAACGAAAACATATAAATAATTTATTAATGGAGTTTACTCAGCACTCGATTATCATATTTTATTTAAAAATTGTCATCAAATCCAATTAATTTCACTAATTTGTATTTTTTAGAATCAATATACATTCATCCCTAGGGTGGGATGATGAAAATGATATATATTCCCCTATATAGACCAATTTACAAAGAAAGTCCAGGATCCGGTCAAAACTAGTCCCATGAAAATTTTATTAAGAAAAGGAAAAGGAGAGTCAGGCAACAAAGGGAGTATTATAAAACTGAAAGTACAAGATACCCCGCATATCTGCCTCCACTAGTGAAGAGAAATATTTATTCACTATAGATGACCATACTATATCCATTACCATGATTTATTTCTTGAAAAAAGCATCATCCACCTGATTGAACTCTCTAATGTCATGCGAGATAATCTTTTTTAAGAAAATAACCTAATTGATACATTCAAACCACTTTCAATGTACTCTCCACGTCACATTCCGCGTTCTTGTCTATAATTCTTGGACTATGAGTTGTGAATCTGATTCAATCCATAGCATGCTCCAATTATAAAAAATAGCATACCTAATTGCATGAAAAATATCCCATAACTCATCTTAAAAAGAAATCCAAATTCCAGTGAATTGATAAAGACATCTCTTCTCAAAGCCATGGTACATGCGAAAAACACCACCACACACCGATGAGCCTGGTGCACTAAAAGCAGCTCCATCCATATTGACCGTGAGCCATGGACTGATCGGGGGAATCCCACATATGTACCTGATCATCTGCAGATTTCAAGGCTACCTAGAGACACCAAGTAACCACATAATTTTCAAGTCTGATACACTGTTATACATCACACCAGAGTGGAACTTCGAGGTAGTGTATACCTCCTGATGAATCACCATCATCCCTAACTAAATGGGAACCTTCCTGCTATCAAAGGCTACATCATTTAGAGCAACCCAAGTGGATGCAATCACTGCCACAGTAGCCGCCATTTGGATGTTCTTCACCTGTTTACTACAGTAGATATCAGACAACCTTTTCATGAGGATCCAGAATTAGAACCTGGTTCAATTTCACCCCGAACAGAGTCCCAATATAGCCCAACAACTTCCTAGAGTACGCACACTCCACAAATAGGTGTTGGACATCCTCTTCTGCTCGAATACATAAGTGACATGCTAATCCAAACATAAAACCAAACCTCTTAAGCTGATCATGGGTGGGAAAATGGTTTTTCAAAATTCTCCATATAAGATAAGATTAGGAGGGCCTAATGAACAACGACATGCATTTCTTATTCTTGGCATGTGGACTATAAGATCCCACACAAGCATGATAATAGTAATCCGTACTATTAAACTGGATATTCCTATTATTATTACATACTAGTATATCACAATCCATAATAATATAAGATTGAAATTCCACCTCCACTTGAGAGGGTATCATGCTGTCAAAGTGATTTTTATATGATAAAAATTCATTAAGGGAAAAATTCCCAACACTAGAGGGAATGTCCATACTATCTCGAAGAGGCCGATCAAGCCATGTCGTGCTCCAAAAATTGAGTTTAGAGTCATGAAAAACCAGCCACTTTGTATCATTCATGTTCTTCATGAAGGAACATTTAAGAGAAGCCCATATAGATGATGAAAGATAGAATTTATAGCCATTAATTAGCCTGCCTATGAATCGATTAACTAAAAAATATCTAAAAATATCTTTGTAGATCAAACCCCAAGTAAACATCCCAATGAGCCCATCATTAAAAATACAGACATCTTGACCCCAATAACCCCAAATTCAATCGGTTTAATAAATTCCTTCCAGGAAACAATAGTGAGTTTGCGCTCATCGATTGAACGTATCAAGATAATGTTTCGAACCAGACTTTGTAACTCCTTGATGAGTCCCCTAGGCCACCGATATCGAGAGGAGTAAAAAAATTTAGATATTATCACTAAATTTACAAGGCATACCCTCCTTGCCATGGACATCTCCTTAACTTACAAACTAGAAAGTTGCTTGATAATACCATTGTAAATCCCCTCCAAATATTGCCTCTTCACCTTTCCCCAAAATAAAGGAACACCAAGGTATTGAAAGGGAAAAGACCCCCTTTTAACCCCAAGGACTCTAGATATCCTGTTCTGCTTCCCAATCGTGACACCATTTCCAAAAACAATGAAGTATTTGTCCTATCTTATCGCTTGACCATCCACATCCTCATATTGTAAAAAAATGGCCTTAATAGAGGAAATAATTTTCCTAGAGACCTTCCAAACAGTATGTTGTCATCATTTTACAACAAATGCGATTGAGCAAAGTCATTCATACCGGTCTAAATTTTCATATACATACCCATGTGTGCAAGGTCATTGATACATATTCTATGATAGTCCTCAGTAATAGAAAATAAAATACTAGAATGTGGGTCGCCTTGTTGCACACCTCTGGAACATAGAAAAAAACCCCTAGGTGTGCCATTAATCATAATGGACAGCCTTGATGAGCAAATAATGGTGATGATCAACTTGATGAATGCATTGGAGAATCCATATCATTTAAGGACCTCCAAAATAATTCTTCATACAAGTGTGTCAAAGGCCATTGAGACGTTAATTTTCAATGAAGAATTACCTTCTTTCGCCTAATTTTTCATGAGGATGACACATTCTGAGGAAGTGAAAAGTCATTCTTGAATATTCCTTCCAGGAACAAATCCAAATTGATTTTTACTAATCATCTCACCTACCATCTAACCCAGCCTGTTCATGAGGATCCTACTGATCAGCTTAGTGATAGAATTTCCCAGAGCCACTAGCTTGAAATCCATTGTGTCATGTGAATTGCCTTTCTTAGATAATAGAGAAATGAAACAAGAGTTCATCCTATATGGAAAGTAAAAATGAGTAAAAAATCATTTACGTCCATGGTAAGAACATCCTAGATGGCATCCCAATAAGATAGAAAAAATTTATTGGCAAACAAATCTAGACCAGGAGAACTCTCAACATTTAATGACAAAACAGTTGTTATAATTTCCTCCTTGAGTGGGGGTGACAAGAGATTGTTTTTCATAAACCCCAATGCATGTTTTGATATTACCCACCATTCTATGTTTATTAACCTTCCCATCATCATAGTATAGTCCCTTGAAATGCTCCACAATTGCCAAAGCTATCTCATATTTAGAATTATATAATTTACCGTTAATATTGACTATAGACCAATTTACTTTTATCCTTTACTACATAGATATAGTTTCATGTTTTTTTACTTGATGGAGACTAAATAAAGTTTTGATGTTTTTTGAAATGCTATGGTTGAAAATTAACATGAATTACTCTTTATCCTAACCCTTCCATGAAATATATAGTACATTTATATGGGTTTAGACCAATGGTATATTATTTAGTTGATCCTCCTTGACCAAAATGTAGGAGTGTGAATTGGAAATATGAGGATATAGTTCTTAAAATCAAACAAACCACATCAACCATTTAATTTTTGGTGACATATAGAACATCCAACATGATGCATTCAATAGTAAGTAAACATTTGGGGTGGTCCAAACACATTCATATCCCTCTTATCTCCCATCTTGATTTTTATTTTATTTAATTTCCATTTAATAAAATTATTATATATAATTATTTGTGTCTTTTACTTTTATAGAGGAAACTCATAAGAGCATAACTCAAGTATGTATTTATCCGAATAAACTCTTGATCCATATTTGTTTATATTGGGGTTAACATATCTTTCATATGATTACATTTTTAGGAAATGAAATAGTAATTTTATATAATTTATGGGATTACATCAACGTACCTTTAAGGAAAAAATAATTTCCTTTGGTCTCATTATTTTTTCATGTATTTTTCATTTTTTTTGTGTAATTTTAGATATCTTGATTATAATTAAATACATTGTTAAATAAAAACATTGTAGTATATGTGTAATATTGTTTTAAATTATTATTTAATAATATAAATGATTGGTGAAATTATATTATTTTTATGATTTTCAATCGTATTATTTAAATAAGTTTGATTGATTGTGAAACGCATGTTCATTAGTATTATCCAAAAAGAAATTTTTTCCTAACCTATGAGGCCTTTAATCATTGCTGTCATGTTCATTAAAATATTATTTTTCAGGAGGTAAATTTTTTATGTTTTGGGATCCAGAAAATTTATTAGTTACATTTAGTACTTATGAGTTAAAATATTATTGTTGATATGATTGTGAAATTTATTTTAAAATCAATTTTTTTAAATTGAGACCTAACTATGACATCCATATTTTTTAATAATTTGAATAAATTATTATATTATAGTTTAATTCTACATTACATTCTAATATTTCATTACCAAAATCAATCTTTTCTATTCTTCCTTGGATATCTCATGTTTGTTATGGGATAAATACCTTATGTGTGTGTTCTATTTGATGAAATTCATTTTGGTGTGTATGTGGGGCGTGTGTAATAATTTTTTGCACTAGAGTGGGAGAAATATGAATGACTCAATATTCATTAAAATTTATTTTTAACATTCCATTTAGAAAAAAAAACAAATAAACTTTGAAATTTAAAATGAATGAAAAAATAGAGATGATATTTAATTATTCACTGATCATGAATGATTTTTCCTTCAAGGTATTTCCATTTAATTCATCTTCATCGAAAAACAATTAAAAATAAAAAAGGATAATTTTTATAAAATATTTCATTTTTTTCAATTTTTAATCATATTCATTGAGGGTCATGAAAATGGTTGTAGAGTAATAAATTTTTTAAAAGGTAGTTGAGTAAGGATCATCCCATGTTTTCACATGAATATTCAAAATTTGTATTTAAGATTTCATCCTCATATTTTTGGCATTTTAATTTTTAAATGTTCTTTACCGCAATATCTTAGACGAAGAATTTCATATTTAAAATACCTCATGATTGAAAATTTTTATTTCTCATAGTGATCAAAGATGAGAATTTCACATGCCTATGGATATCACACATGTTCTTGAGAATGATAGAAAATCTATAAAAAACATTCTGTTAGAGGGAAATAAATTCCCAAGGAGGTATGTACGATATGAAAATGTGTATAGTATTATATTGAATAGAATTTATGATAATATTATGAATTAATGATTTTTAATCCATGTATGATACATGATATTTTATTTTAATGTGATAAATGTGTCAGGTTTCCATTTATACCTTGAGTAGTTTTTTTACTTGAGTATTGATGACTTCCCAAGCTAAAATTATTTATCTGTGGGGGAATGATAAATTTCATTTTTTCATATACAATATTAAATCATTAAATGTTATAATCCACCCAATTTAATATTTTTGGCATAATTATTATATTTTATAGTTTTTAAAATAATTTGAGATTAATTTATAACATTGATGAAAACTTCTATGTATATTTTTTTAACTCTACTATAGTATGTCTTTCATAAAATATTATATCAGATGATTTTTTTTTCAAAATTTGTAGCATAATAATAAATTTGATTACTTATATTTCTCTTTTTGGTTATATGGGCTGAATCTGATGTTTAAAATTAATTTTTTAATTCAATTCTGCTCGTGATTCATCAAATTTGACCTTAATCCATTTTTTAAAATAATTTATTCGAACATAAATGGATATGGAATAAATTATTCCTTATATTTAAATACTCAATTGAACATGTTACATCAAGATGGATAAAATTCTGCTTCACATGTTGTCGTGTATAAAAATTCTATTGAAGACAATGTGTGGAAGTTTAAAAAATCATCCGGGATTCAAGAAGTATCAATAACGATTCAACCACAATTCCAATATAATATTTTTTAAAGAGGATGATTTTTTTTGTGTTGTATGCACAAGACATTAGGGAACAAGTTCAAAAAATACCACATACCAATATTAACTTAAAAAATTAATCCAAAATAAAGGAAATTTCGTACAAGGAATATGGATAGTCTATCTCGATTGTCTATCGGGATTGATAGATTTTAATTAATGATATTGACATAATATTTTCAATATTTAGCCAACATAGTATGGTTTTTTTGGTTCAGCATGAAGGAGATATCTAAACCACATTCTGAAATAAAAAATTCCATGATTCCGACATTAAATTTTCCCAAAAATAATATAATTTTCGAATACAAATTTGAAAAAAATGGTTTCCACCTCTTTTTCCTATAAATATGTTCCCTCGATCCCTATAAAAACATAAAATTTATAGTGATTAATTTTATTGGATTTTTGTGTGGTTTTTATAGTATAATAGTTCCTATTGTTATATATATATATATATATATATATATATTAGTTTTTCTCTTCTTTATTTATGTTTTATTTCATTTTCACTTTTGTGTTCTCCAACATTTCCCTCTTTAACTCCATGAAAATGGAGAAATATCCTAATCGATTATTATAAGGAGTGTACATATGTTATTTGAGGTTATTGATATTAAAATAATATGATTATTCTATTATATGAATTCTAGTAGCAGTTAAACAATTGTGGGGAGAGGGTACATTGTTTTTTCTACTATTAGGTTTTTATTCAAATAAATATATATTCCTTTTCATCTTTATTATATTATTTCAGGTAGAGGGTAATTTATATTTGAAGTGATGATGTGAGGGATATTTTCTTTCATGTATAGGGTTGGTGTGGGATAATATATATTCAACTAGGATAGTTTAAAAATATTGGTTTGATCTTAACACTATATAAATTAATGAGAATTATTATTTTAATGAAAAATGAATTTTGTAACCATGAACTCCTATGTACGGTAACATCTAATCACTAAAATATTATTTTTTCCATTTTTTCTAATTCTTATATATAATTATATATTTTAATAACATGGATTTTTAAAAACCATTATTTTAATATTTTATAATTAAAATTAATCATGAAAATACAATAATGGTGTATGTTTGTGGTATTTTTTAGAGATCGATCCTAGGGTATCACTGTATTATATTCATTGTAAAATAATAATTTATTGAAGTTCTATTCATGATAAATCTATCTAATCATATCGTTATCCATCAATTCATTCAACAACTATATTTAATTGATTTCTATTATAATAGAAAAATATTACAATGTTACTAGAACTATTATAACATAACTGTTAAATTGGAGAAATGAATAGTAATTACCATATTATAAAAAATATATAATGGTTTTTTAGTAAAAAGAAATTTTTATTTTATAATAATATATATAATTTTTTTAATGACATTTTATTCTTAAACATATATATTTTCTTCGATATGGTTTATATTTTCTTTTTGTGCACATGCATTATAATTAATTTATACCATATTTTAGGAATATTTTATATAATTATTATCAATTTTTATATTAGAAATGTTAAAATAGCTTAGATATATTTTTTTGGAAATTTATGAAAATGATGATTTATGGGTTAATAGTGATAAATATATTTTTTTATTCAAACCAATATTTTTATTTCACCCATCTAAGAAGATACAGTTATTATTAAAATGATTAAAATGATTAATTATTGATATTTATTTATTAATAACCCTATTTATGTATTTGGAATAACTTTTATTCTATATTTTTACAGACAATCATTATATACCTAAGGAGTCATTTTTTCTAGAAAATCACATTTTATCATGTTTTAAGGGATTACTTATAAATTATATTATTGACATTTTTTGAATTGAATTTGTTAAAATACATTCTATAATTTTTATCATAATAATTAATAATTTTTAATTTATTTTTCTATATTTTTTCAAAAGGAATTGTAAAAAATTTTAAAATCAGTTACTATAGTTAATGTTAAAATGGGTTTATCGAGGGCTAAACTAATGTCAATAGTGGTAATGTGGCCTAATAACTTGTATAAATCCTCTTATATGACTATATTCGGACCCTATCCCATATATTACTTTTTAAATTATATATTTTTATCAATTTTAAATGAGTAACACATTAATATACGTTAATCTTATGAAAAACATCATTTTTGTTCTTTCCCCACTTATAAAATGGCATCCCTTCTCCTCAACAATACACACGTCACAAGCAATTTTTATCAATAAATAACTACCCAAATACATTCTTAAAAAACAAAATAATATCTTATAATAATTATTTCCATTATAAAACAATCCTTATATGGATTATGGTGTAATGAAAAAGAGGTTTTTCTAAAAAGAGGTATAGCTTTAAACCGATTGTTTTAGATTAATTTATTATTTTATCTCCTTAATAACTATTATAAACGTTTTTATATAAAAAATTCAAAATGTACTATATAATTAGATTTTATTATGTAGGTCTTATAACATTAATTTATTTCCATGCTTCATCCAATTGAAAATAAAACCATCATTTATTTGTACGGTGGACTGCTGCCTCACAGACCGAAGTAATTCATCTTCCATCGCCACCTCTTATGGATGGTTATAATTATGTATTCAAAATATATATATATATATATGTATGATATTAATGGTAAAATTACAATTTAATAAATTTAATATAACATTTATTTTATTACTTTTCCATCCGTTGAAAAATGATAACATCGTCTATGCATACATGTGGATTAACACGTCCATAAAGAAACGTGATTCAATTTTCCTTGTCCACTAACCTATATGGTATATATAGATGTATTTGAAGATATAATTTGATATTTATTATAAATTATTAATTCTGTTAATATAAAATTATGCATATGTTTTCCCATCATGTTCATTGAAAAATGGAAACATTACTCCTTTGTACATATACACTGCCATCTATATATTGTAATGTAATTATTTTTCCATAAAAACTATAAATATATTGTTATAAAAATATAAATACTTCATAAAATTTTAATTATTATATTATTATTATTCTCGATATTATTGAATGATGTCCTCTTTGACCATGGTAATCATAATGAAGTTCTACTTTTATTACGAACTGGACATCCTCAAAAACAGCTGATGTGGACATGACTGATTATGTAATTAAATAAGTCATTGAAAAAATAAAATAAATAGTTTAATTATAATTTAATATACCTATAAAATAATAATAAATTTTTAAATAAGTACAATATGTTTATTGAATATATTTTCAAATACGTAAATTGAAATTATAGACACTAGGTAAGGGGTTTCAAAAATTAATTTCCCTTCATTGGGTAATACCACATAAATATTGAATGTATTATATTAATTATATTTTTTAAATCGAATTTTTCTGATTTATTTTTCATTTTTTCTTTATATTTCATTATTTAAAATTGTTACAAATTATCTCTTCATTTATTAGTTCTCAATTCAATGAAATGATCCTTGTAAGGGTTATATGTCTCAATTTTTTTTATTTGAAATATATTCTTATGTTATGCAGATATCTTTTTTGATTAACTATATATACTACCATTTGATATGTTCTATAATGGATAACATAATATTCATGATATTGAAGGAGTCATTTGAAACCATTTTTTCACAAGATTGATAATCAAAAGTTACCATAATGGAATGGATTTTTATTATAATTTCTCATCTTAATTTAAGATTGATTATTATACAAGTTATTTGGGGGAAGTTATTGTGCACTAATTTTCATGAATAACATATATTTTCTTATAATTTTGTTATGAATTTGGTTTACATGTATAATTTCAATTTCATAAAGTATTGATTAATGAAACATTAATAATGTTATTTATAAGTGATACTGATCTTGTATCTTATCTTTTGAACATGAATATTTTTCTTCCAAATCAATTTTTTCTAAATTTATTTCAATGAATTTTCTTATTTATAATTCAATGATATTTTTTTGTTATTATCAAGTATCATTTAATCTATTATATGTTGTTATAAAAATGCATCTTTTTTACATATTTCATATGACACATTTTGACTTTCTTTAAGAGTGTGTGAATTTTTATTTTATTTTATCATATATAGATTAAAATTCCTTTTTCAGCATATTGAAAATTTTTATGGAATATTACATCGAATTTTTCCATGTTTATATTTTAAAAAATTATTCCCTAATATTAATGCAATCAATTGTTTTTTAAATATATTTTCAATGTGGAAAGGGTATTTTCATCAAGAATGTTTTTTATGAACATATAACAAGATTTATATTATTCAATAACAAAAACCCCTGATGATTATTATTCTCCATAAGTTATATATTGTAATGACACCATAAATATTCGTTCTCTAGATATATTCATATTTTTCCCATTATATTTTCATAAAACAGGTTTATTTTTCATAGGTAAATCATGATATGAGTGAAAAATGATTATTTTAATATTAAATGGAGAATGTATATAATTATTTTTGGAATTATATGGTAATTTGATATATTTTGGATTATTTAATGGTTGTTTAATTAAAAAAAAGTTATTTTTTTACATTTTATACCTTGGATGGGTTGTTACATTATAACCCATGGATATGTCGGTCCATTATAACCCTCCCATGTATGTGGTAAAGAGGTAAAATAAATTAGTTATATGATTCTCACAATTTATTATATAAATTTTCCATATAGGTTATTAAATAACTTTGATTTATTGTAAGAGTCGTATAGTAATTATGGTCCACAATATAAACATGTTTTCTATATACTTCTTATGAGTTTCTAAATGTTCGTTGTTCAAATATTGTTTTCACTTGACTCGTGATTTTAGTCATATATAACTTTTGTAATATCATAAATATTTATTCAAATTTATCATGTTTCGTGATCCATTTTATTATTTATAATAATATTATTAATTATTTTACATTATTCTAATGTGATTTTGTTATTACTTCATTACCTTATGTTTATCTTATATTCACTAATGATATTTAATTTTTAATTTTATATTTACCCTTACAGAGCTTCTACTCTCACCCATCTTATGTTTCCTTATCCCAAGGTTATGAATAATGATTTTAAATTATTTTCATCAATAATGGTTTCATGTGTAATTATTTTTAATAGATATTTTGAATAATAATTGTGAAATTAGAAAAATTTTGGTATATTAGGAAAAACGATCAAATGAGACAAGGTGGTGGTCACATAAGTGTTTTTATAAATTCTCTAAAACCACATTTCTAAAAGGAACTTGGTAATGTATGTTAATAAATTATTACATTGGATGTTATATGTTTTTGATGTTCGAAATTGGGTCAAGTTTGCAGATATCAAATCTAGAAATATAAACCTCATTTTCTTAGAATAGGATCTTGGAGTACGGATTTTGGACTGTCATATAATCGGGGAGGTTTCTCCTATGGATTGAATTAGGAACTAATTATTTCTAACATGGGAGAAAACAAGTGATGAGGATAATTTTCAAAATTAAAAACCTATTTTTTTCTATTCATTCTGTGAGTTTGTAATGGTTCCATTAATCAAAATTGACAGCATATGGCTCAGGAATATGGATTAATATTAATCTTGTATTTTTTTTAACTTTATAGAATGTCAAATTTTAAAATATTCATATTATTTGGTCATGAATTATCTTAAGAATTTCAAATGACATTAATGATTTAAATTATGCCATTATGGTCAAATTATACTCAAAGAAGACATTAAATAGTTAATTGTTATGTTTACCATTAATAAGTATTTGATCAATCACTTCATATGTTTTTCACTTCCACTGGTTGTAGTGAAAGATGTTAAATGAATTATTACTAGAAAGTTTTCATGTGTGAGTAGTTGTATAAGAGGTATTAAAGAAACTTTTGTAATATTATAATATGGGATTAATATGGGAAATGATCACATGAGTACATGGGTATACTTTAAATGATTTTTTTCATAACTCTCTAAAATTATAATCCTAAAAGTACATGGGTATATATGATGTCAAGTATTTAAATTGTATTTTTTATGATTTGGATGGGTAAAATTGGGTCACATATATCAGTGTCAAATATAGAAACATGATAAATATTTTCATCACCTAATATGGTTGTATAGATTTAGTGCTTTAGTAACTTGACTATACTTTATTTAGTTCTCCTAATATTGTGGCCTTTTTATAATTAAGATATTTTATAATATTATATTATTCTGTAATACTAACCTTCGATGTATTGATCTTTTCAATATTGTCATTTTCCTTCCCACCATTATTAGATTTCATTTTCTCGGATAGCTTGATTAATTTCCTTAGTTTAGTGTTTTTATCAAGACATAATATGATCTAAAACATCAACATGTTTACATTATAGCTCAATTCTACATAGTCATCGATATTTGAACATGATTCGAGTTTATTAAAGTGATCCAATATGATATTATGATTTTTCTAAGAACTATCATATTATGACTCACTCCATGACAATGAGACTTAATCATATTATCTTCCCTTAATATTTATAATATAAATTCATAAGGAATTATTATTTTGTATAATGTAAGAATTTATATATTTTTTATATTTTTTTAGATGATTAATGTTTCTTCACCAAGTTTATCTAAATCATATTCCACATCCTTATTCTTCATACTATTTTTAAAATGTTTCCAATGCTTCCCCATTAATAACACATTTTGACCTTTTTTTCATTAAATGATTTCCTTAGTTTATAAAATATTTTATATAATATTCATAATAATATTATTGTTGAAGTTCTTAGTCAGGATACAAGTATCACTGAGAGGGGTAGTGGGTGAATCAGTGATATTATTTTTATTTTTTATTTTTTCTTCTTTTTGAAACAACATTCACTCCTATTGATGAGTTTCTTCCCTGCTAAACACACACAACCACATGAACACAAGATTTAAAAGGTTCACTACTCAATAAGAGTAGTTATGTCCTTGGTATGGTAGAGAAACAATATAGTACCACACAATCCACTAGAAAACAATCGTATGTTATGGAATACAACAAGTAGGATTTTCCATTACACTTGTGTAGATCATTAAAAATAATCAAATAGTGCATGTGCTCCCTCTTATCACAAATAGGGTAAAATAATGGTTCTATGCTTCTTGATAAATTTTCATAAATCATATCATTCAAAACATTTTTTCACATTCCTATATAAAGTTGGAAAGAAATCCTATGCGCAGAAATGAATACATGTGAAGACCACAACTTTTTGACGCAGCCATTAGGGTATCATGCATGCTATTCAAATGACTTGAATAGTCAAATCCACTTTTTATAAAGAAAACATATTTCAAGCAACTTCCTTTTTCGCATAACCTTTCAATTTTACGTGCAACATCCCTTTTCTATGTAAAAATCTTCCTTTTAGCGCTACTCACATAGAATTTAATTGTATGCACTTCAGATCTCAAGATTTATCTATTTTTCAATTCTTAACAAATGATATAGGGTCACCTCTTATTAATAGTCATTTATTACCTTGCTCGAAAAAAACAAATCCTCATGTCAAACCCTCTTTATTTGTGTAAAAAATTATTCACGCAACATCATATTTTGAACACTTTCCTAAGTTTTTTCAACACTTCATTCCATTGATATTTTTCTCTATTCTGATCTCAAAAGACCCCTTGCCACAAAATTGGAAACAACATTCCATATTGCGCGCAAAACCAATCTTTTGCGCAACCTCATTTTTCACGCATGTTGCCCAATTTTTCATAGACACCATGCCTTTTTAAAATATTGATGTTCTTATCTGGAAATATAAATTGAGAAGAACTATTCAAACCTCCTTGAAATTATTGCGCAACTTTCTCTCCCAAAAAACACACATCTCCATCTTCTGATTTTCAGGCCCAAAAAAATGGGAAACATTGGAGATCAATGGCATCTTCAATATATGCATTGGCTATAAACTTCATGTATCATTACTGTTATTTGGATTCTTCCACAACTATTATTTTTTCATTAAAAATCCAATATTGTGATATATATCCTTCGATAGATCAGATTTAACATTATCAGAGATTCCTTGGAAAGAACTATAACTTCTCTGTCTTCCACCAGCAACTCTCCTTCAAATCAAAACTGTTTATGACTGGTAGCACCTTTACTCCCCTATTCCGTCATAAGGATTGGAACATATGTTCTCTTAACTTATGATATTTTTGAAATACAAATGAGAAAATCATCATCTGATTTCTCCAAGTATTTTACTAAGTGAATTCATTTATCCTCTTTGACCACAAAAGACAACAATATGGGGAAGCAAATTCTTCAAACATTGTTCTCCATCGAACTTTGCCCCAAATAAATCCCCCTTTGGAATTTTTTGTCAAACAAGCACTATAGGAAAATGTGTTTTTTGCGACGGGCCTTTTGCAATGGGAATAAATCCCATCACAAAAGGTCCTTCCAAGAGGTTATTTGCAACGGATTGTTACGCCTGTCGCAAATAACCTACAATTTGCGACAGGATTTCGTCTCCCATCGCAAATAGTTTGGCGCGAATACCGTGCCAAACCACACGAAGGTTATTTGCGATGATGGGATCCCACTGTCGCAAATAGTTAGGTATATTCGACGGGGCTAGTCGCAAATAACCGACAGCTGTTTATTGCTTTTTGCTATGGGACACCTTTTGTGACGGTCCCCATCGCAAATAACTGATGGTGGTTTATAGCCTTTTGGGAGGGGTCGTCATCCAGTCAGAAAAGGTGTATCGGTAGAAACTATTTGCAACAGGTCTCGTCAAAAATAAATTTTTAACCGCCGACATTAATTAATGTGGGCGTAGGTATTTGCGACGGGTCCCGTCACAAAAGATACTTTTTGCGACGGATATCCCGTAGCAAATAATCTCGTCTTAACTAATCTAACCTATATATACCCCCATCCGTTTTCCTCTCATTCCTACCAAATTTCAAATCATGTTTCTTTCTAAACTCAGATTTTAGAGAGAGAAATTTTTTAAGTTTATTTTTGTGTTCACGTACAAGTTGTGAAACTGTCTACATCAACAGAATACCAGTCTTAAAAATAGTTATGTTTTTTTTAATTTATTATTTATTTTGTTTTTTTATGTTAATTTTTTTTATTATTGATTAGATATAAATAAATGAAATATAAATTATATTGTCATTAGTATTTATTTGTACTCATAAATTGAAATTATTTGTTTTGATTTTTAATAATTAGTAGTAATTATTAATTATTAACTATATTTAGTAATGTATATAATTAATTTGTAGTAATTCATTATAATTGGTAATAAATATCAATAAATAGTAATAATTAGGAATAATTAGTAATAATTAGGAATAATTAGTAATAATTAGGAATAATTAGTAACAATTAGGAATATGTAGTAATAATTTGGAATAATTTGGAATAAATATTAATAATTAGTAATAATTAGCAATAATTGGGAATAATTAGCAATAATTAAGAATAATTAAGGATAATTAATAATAATTAACAATAATTAGCTATAAATTGTAATAATTAGTAATATATTATTATAATTAGTAAATAATTGTAATAATTAGTAATAAATTGTAATAATTAGTAATAAATATTAATAATTACTAATAATTACAAACAAATACTAATAATTAGAAATAAATACTAATAATTAGTAATAATAAGCAATAATTAGCAATAATTAGGAATAATTAGCAATAATTAGCAATAATTAGAAATAATTAAGAATAATTAGCAATAATTAGCAATAAATAGAAATAATTAGCAATAAATAGGAATAATTAATCATAATTAGGAATAATTAGCAATAATTAGGAATAATTATCAATAATTAGAAATAATTAGCAAAAATTAGCAATAAAAAACAATAAATAGTAATAAATAAGAATAATTAGTAATAAATAAGAATAATTAATAATAATTAGGAATAATTATTAAAAATAAAGAATAATTCATAATAATTAGTAATAAATTGTAATCGTTAGTAATAAATTGTAATAATTAGTAATAATTACGAATAAATACTTATAATTAGTAACACATACTATTATTTAGTAATAATTAGCCATAATTAGTATTAATTAGCAATAATTAGGAATAATTAGCAATAATTAGGAATAAATAGCAATAATTAGTAATAACTAGCAATAATTAGTAATAATTAGCAATAATTAGCAATAATAATTAAAAATTAGTAAAAAAATGTAATAATTAGTTATATAATGTAATAATTAGTAATAAAGTGAAATATTTATTAATATATACTAATAAATACTAATAACTACAAATAAATACAAATAATTTGCAACAAATACTAATAATTAGCAATAAATACTAATAATTAGCAATAAACAGTAATAATTGGGAATAATTAACAATTGTTAGAAATAATTAGATATAGTTAGAAATAAATAATAATATGTAGCATTAATTAGTAATAATTAGCAATAATTAGAAATAATTTGCAATAATTAGCTATAATTCGGAATAATTAGAAATAAATAGCAATAATTAGAAATAATCAAGAATAATTAGCAATAATTAGAAATAATTAGTAACAATTAGCAATAAATTTCAATAATTATAAATAAACATCAATAAATAGTAAAAAATAAGAATAATTATTAATAAATAGGAATAATTAGTAATAATTAGGAATAATTAGTAATAATTACGAATAATTCATAATAATTAGTAATAAATTGTAATATTAAGTAATAAATAGTAATAATTAGTAATAGTTAAGAATAAATAGATATAATTACTAATACTAATAATAAATAGTAATAATTACTGATAATTAGAAATAATTAGCAATAAGTAGGAATAATTGGCAACAATTAGGAATAATTCGCATTAATTAGTAATAATTATCACTAAATAGCAATAATTACCAATAATTAGACATAATTAGAAATAATTATCAATAATTAGCAATTATTAAAAATTATTAGCAATAATTAGGAATAATTATAATTAATTATGAATAATTAGCAATAATTAGCAATAAAAAGAAATAATTAGCAATAAATTGCAATAAATATTAAAAAATAGGAATAATTAGTAATAAATACGAATAATTTGTAGTAATTTGGAATAATTAAAAAATATTAGGAATATTTCATAATAATTAGTAATAAATTGTAATATTTAGTATAAATTTTAGTAATTAGTAATAATTAGTAATAAATACTTATAATTTGTAGTACTTACTTATAATTAGTAATAATTAGCAATAATTAGTAATAATTAGAAATAATTAGTAATAATTAGCAATAATTAGGAACAATTAGAAATAATTAGGAATAATTACCAATAATTAGTAATAATTAGCAATAATTAGCAATAATTTGCAATAATAAATAATAATTTTCAATTAATTGTAATAATTAGTAATAAATTGTAATAATTGGTAATAAATTGTAATAATTCGTAATAAATTATAATAATTAGTAAAAAAATACTAATAACTACTAATAACTACTTATAAATACGAGTAATTTAGAAAAAAATACTAATAATTATCAATAAATACTATTAATTAGAAATTAATAGAAATAATTAAAAATAGTTAACAATAATTAGAGATAATTAGCAATAATTAGAAATAAAAATTAACACTTAGAATAATTAATAATAATTATCAATAATTAGAAATAATAAGTAATAATTAGAAATAATTAGCCATAATTTGCAATAATTTGCAATAATTAGCAATAATTAGATATAAATAGCTATAACTAGCAATAATTATGAATAATTAGCAATATGTAGCAATAATTACCAATAACTATAAATAAATAGAAATAAATAGTAATAAATAGCACTAAATATTAATAAATAGGAATAATTAGTAATAATTAGCAATAATTAGTTATAATTATGAATAATTAGGAATAATTAGGAATAAATACTTATAAGTAGGAAAAAATTCAAATAATTAGTATTATTTTCTAAAAATTAGGAATAGATACAAATAATTAGTAATATTTAGCACTAATTAGTAATATTTAGCAATAATTAGTAATAATTAGAAATAATTAAGAATAATTAGCAATAATTAGTAATAATTAGCTATAATTAGTAATAATTACTAACAAATACTAATAATTAGTAATAATTACTAAGACATACTAATAATTAGGTATAATTAGCAATAATTAGAAATATTTACGAATAATTATCAATAATTAGAAATAATTAGAAATAATTAGGAATAATTAGGAATAATTAGGAAGAATTAGCAATAATTAGTAATAATTATCTATAATTAGAAATAATTACTAACAAATACTAATAATTAGTAATAATTACTAATAAATAATAGTAATTAGATATAATTAGAAATAATTAGAAATAACTATGAATAATTACAAATAATTTTTAATAATTAGCAATACTTAAAAATAATTGGCAATAATTAGCAATAATTATCCAAAAACAAGAATAAATTGTAATAATTAACAATAATTAGCAATAATTATGAATAAAAAGAAATAATTATAAATAATTAGAAAAAATATCTCTAATTAGGACAAAATTGTAACAATTAAGAATAATTAGAAATATTTTTGAATAATTAGTAATAAATAGGAATAAATTATAATAATTAGTAATAAATTACAATAATTGGTAATAATTAGTAATAAATAGTAATAAATAGAAATTATAATTATATCGAATTAATACTAAAAAAATTATATTATCAATAGTTATGAAAAAAAATATTAATATTATTAAAATAATTAAAATTTTATAAAATATTAAAATTTTCAATATTCAGAAGAGGCATTTCTCTATTCATAACATGTTCAAATATCAAAGGGTCGCTAATTGTCAGGTCATGAGTAATAAAATGTTTGTGTCAGTCATGTCCAACATAAACACTAAAATTGTCCTTACTTGGTTGACCACCTTAAAAGTAGCTTTGCAATAGGAAAACCCAAGTCATGATCTTCTCATCTATAAGAATTATCTCACATAGCCCTCTACATAGAAAATTCTTCCTTGAATATTTAAGGGAACGATACTGATGTCCCATCAAATTTTGAAGGATGAATGATCAATGTAATGAGAGAAAGATGATTCTTAGAGACGAGAATGACATTATTTTGGTCGTCCTATTGCAACACTACTTGCGAGGTGATCAAAAATGCTAGGAAAATTATAAAGTTTACATTGGACTTTTCTATCAAAATTTTTTTATTGCGCATGACCTGACAATTGGCCAGCCTTTGAGATTTGAACATGTTAAGAATAGGGCAAAGCTTGTTGTGAGTATTGATTATTTAATATTTTATAAATTTTTTATTATTTGAGTATTATTAATATTATTTCTTCATAAATATTGAAAATATAATTTTTTATTAGTAATAATAAGAGATAATTATATTTAGTAAACGAAAACTGCTTGGATAAGGAAGAGAAAATTTGTAATTATTTCCACAATGATGATTACCAAATTTCCTTTCATTATTCAAGCAGTTTTCAATTTGCTAAGTATTTTTATGTATTTCTAAATTAGTAATAATTATAAATAAATAGTAATAAAATTAATAATTAATTAGGAAATGTTAGAAAGAAATTTTAATAAATTTTAATAAATTTCAAGAACCAGGCACAATTTCCAATGGATTTATGGTAGTCCTTTTTCTCGATGACTTTTCTCCTTTCAAATCTCACCAACTCAAATCAATATGAAAAATATGCTTCTACAAAGTCATATTCAATCTCTTATACACAAGATTTGATATGAATTCATGGGATCATATTTTTTATAATGTCTTCACACTATGACAATTGGAAGAAGATGATTCATCGACGAAAAGGGGGCTCTTTTTTTCCGAGGACTCATATACATGCATCTTTCTCAAACTGGAATCACAATGAAGAATCTGGTTAGAGGTATGCATATACATTCAATACGAGAATGAATATGTGTATGACCAACCGGATTCTTTAATAGGATTTCAGTGTGAGAAAGATGCAAGTAAATCAGCTGTCAGACAGAAGAGTAGATATCAATCCACTAGAAATCGTGTCTCCCTTAATTAATGATAATTATTAAGAATTAGTAGTAATTATTTATCTTATTTTTTCAGATAGAATTTTAATAATTTCATATTATTCAAAAACATTGATGATTTTATATATTGTAGAAAAAATATCGAACAAGTAGTCGAAATCAGTCATTATTAGATTATCGCGGTTGGATAAATCAGTGTAGAAATACAAATGGTTCTGATTTAAATCATGTATACATTTAGGGTGTTGATGCTTTATTAGCATTTGCATTATCAAAACTAGAATATGTTTTAGAAGGCACAATTAAGTGTCCATGTTAGAAAATGTACTCTGATAATGTTTGACAAATTTGACAATGTTGGGAAACATCTTTTGCAGTTTGGTTTTCAACTAGATTATGTTTTTTGTTATCATGATAGTGAACACAGTTCTAGAGAAGATACTAATAACTTGATTCTGTATCCATCACAGTTCCAGAATTTAGTTCATGATGTTGCGGGTCCATCTGTTCGACAAACTAAAACTCAAGATGATATTGATTTAACTCCTGAGTTGGCATTATCTAAATTTTATGAGTTATTGAGGTCTGGTGAGGATGCATTATATCATAGTTTCAAGATAAGAAAATTAGAAGCGGTTGAAAAATTTATGGCTATTAAATCAGATAATGAAATATCAAACAATTGTTTTGATCAGGTATTTTCTTTTGTTAAAACACGGTTACTTAAAGGAAATGTGTTGCCTGCAAATTACTATGAGAGAAAGAGGTTAGTTTGTAATCTAGGCCTTAGTTACAAAAGGATTCATGCAGGTGCAAATGATTTCATCTTATATTCTGGTGAAAATGAGTCATTGGAAGGTTGTCCAATATGTGGACAATCGAGGTATAATGACGCTCAACCAAGGAAGATTGGATCGATTCCTATAAAACATTTTAGATATTTCCCCATTACACTCAGGCTGCAACGTTTATTTATGTCTCATAACACAACATCAATGATGTCATGGAAGAAAACAAATATTTCAACTAGTAAAATCGTGAATCATCCATCTCATGGTGATTTATGGAATCATTTTGATCGGCTTCATCAGTATTTTTATTTATAATCATGAAATGTGTGATTGGGTCTTTATAGTGACGATTTATATCCGTTTAATTCTTATGGTAGTCAGTATTCATGTCGTCCTGTCTTTACAACTCCGTACAATCTACCTCCATGGATTTAGATGAAAGAAAACTATATCTTTTTTAGCTTATTAATCCCAGGATATCCGAAAATGTATATTGATTTTTATTTGAATACATTGATTGGTGAGTTATATGCATTGTGGAGTAATGTTGTTTGTACATATGATGTTGTTGTGAAACAAAATTTAACCTTAAAAGCTGCATCCATGTGGATGATTAGTGAATTTTTGGCATATGGCATGTTATCTGGCTGGAGTACACATGGTTCAAAATCATTTTCTTACTGTATGAAAGAAAATAAAGATTTTATGCTCGTCAATAGAAACAAACCTTTCTATTTTGGTTGTCATCAATGATTTCTTCCATCTGATCATTCTTATTGAAGGAAAAAATCTCATTTCAGGAAAGGAACAATTGAAAGGGATGAACCTCCAAAAAATGATCTCAGGTACAAACTTAAAATCTGTTGTATTTTTATTACATTAAATCACATTTCGGCCAACTGTAAACCAACAATAAATTCATGGCTTTGTTAAAGAACATAATTGGATTAAACGAATCATTTTTTGAGATCTCCCATATTGGTCTTATTTATTGGTCCACCACATGTTGGATGTCATAGACATTGAGAAGAACTGTTTTGATAATTTATTTCATTCAGTTTTGGATAGACGAGGTAAGACCACTGATACTGTAAAATCACAATTAGATCTTTCCCAAATTTGTAGGCAACCAGAACGTGAACTATTTGAAAATGTCTTATCACAAAGGTTATTGATGCCAAAAGCATCTTATACACTTTCCTATGAGATTCATTTATTATTTCGTTAGTGGATTGTAGATTTGAGACTTCTAGATGGCTATGCTTCCGATTTGGGCAGATGTGTTAAGAATGGTCATATTACTGGATTAAAAATACCTGATTTCCAAGTTATAATGGAAATAATTATGCCGATTGGATTTATAGGTTTGTTGGATTCTATGATTGGTGATTCAATAACTGACATATCATATTTTTTCGAGACATTTGTGAAGCAACAACTCAACACGATGCCCAAAGAATACTCGAAGAAGATGTTCTTGTAATTATATGTAAACTGGAAAAAATCTTTCTACCTTCTTTCTTTGACTCAATGGAACATTTGATATTACATTTTCCACATGAAGATAAATGTGGAGGTACATTACACTTTCGATGGATGAACCCATTTGAGGGATTCATGCAAAAATTAAAGAAAAAAGTATGTAACATTGCATTAGTAGAAGGCTCAATTGCTGAAGCTTATTTTCAAGAGGAAAATTTCTATTTTCTGATCTCACTATTTTGAATCTGAATATCCCTCAAAAAAAAACCACATGGGATGGAACGAGGGAAATGTTAACGTTGAAATGGACAATAATTTATCAGTTTTTAATATTCCAAATCTATTTTTCGGTCTAGTTCAAGAACGATCGTTTTCAGACGATGAACATCACATAGCTCATACATATTTTCTGCTCAATTGTGAAGAAATGAAAACATTTGTACTGTGAGCAATTCTATCACTTCTTCTACAATTTCTACTACAGTATGTCAAACTATTTTATTTGTAGGTTATATGATAATAATATCAAAAAAACATGTTCTTCAAAATTACAGCAGCTGCTCTTGAAGAACACAGACGAAATTTTTTTTCTCAATGGTTTCAAAAGATGGTAACATAAATTATTGATGGTTTAATATCAATTCCATTTACTATTTATTATATTGATAACTATTTTACAAATTTTCATGTGTCTCAACATGCTGATAAAATTGATAAGTGACTCTGTATATTGAGTAACCCACCATCAAAAATGGTTAAACCTTATAATGCATATGTGATAAATGGTTTTCGATTTCATACATGTGCATATGGGGAAAAAACAATATACAATGTAGTTTGTTTGAGAGGATAACATCATAGAGAATATGAAGTTTACATTTATGACATTCTAGATGAAATTATTGAGCTATGTTATCGTGGAAAAAATTACATAACAATGATTAAATGTCAGTGGTTGGATACTGAGATAGGATTGGATGTTCATCCGACACATGGAATCATTGGTATTAAATATAAAAGTCTTATTTCAGTAAATAAACCATTTTTACTAGCTCCACGGGCACATAATGTTTATTACGCAACGTACTGTGCTACTTCAAGAGACCTGGGTGATTGGTGGAGCATAATAAAAATGAAATCTCAGGAAAATCAATTTAGTCAAACTGATGTGGTTCCACTGATGTGAAAGAAGTTAAAATTTTTCAAGAGACTACTCATAATCCATATTTTTCAGAAAGAAACATGAATATCGATGAGGACACCCCCCAATTAAGAGACCTGGTTATGATCATAACTAATATATATATATATATAATAGTTATTTTTAACTATCTTCTCACAAAAATCATTTTGTGTTTCAGATGGACTCTGATATATTGCGCGAGTTAGAGGAGGATGAGCTACCTTTGGATGATGATGTGGGATCAACTAACTCTCAGCCTACTGGTGGTTCAGGAGGTACGCGGAGGGGGATCAGTCTTGTGCGACTGATGATTCCTGACCCTATCCCCAAGCGACTTCCATGCCTTAGCTTCGATCCACGCACACAGAGGTATGGTAACCTGTATATTTTAGTTATATTTCATTGATTTATTTATATATATACTAATTATTTGATTATTTATTATTTTTTCATAGTTTTGCGCATATAGCTATCAGATAAGGGAGAGATATCTTGTGCAATTTTTTCTCAGCCATGGACCACATGGGAACAGATTCCTGTTGATGTGCAGCTCGGCATGTACAATCATTGGCTGGTACGTAAATAAATAATATTTATTTTGAAATTTATTTTATTAATAACATGATATTATAAATTATTTGTAGGGTGCATTGTATCCCATCTAGGATATCATGCATGATGCTATCCATGCAGCATGGAGGGTGCATTGTATCCCATCTAGGATATCATGCATGATGCTATCCATGCAGCATGGGAGGTTGCAATGCGTGAACATTTGCGTCGGTTTTTGCAAAATTTGAGAAAGAAGTCCATTAAAAAAGCATGAGAAAAAGTATTTGATGAGTCATGTAGATCCCACCAACCAAAGTTCATTTCATCTCAGGTTTGGGATGGATTATGTGTACACTCGTTGGCTGGTGGATTTCTGAGAAGGTCTTCACTGGGTCGTCAGAACCGGGGGAGATAGGAGGTGACACATCGATCTGGTAGTCGTACATTCAGTACACATAGTGAGCATCTAGTAACTATTTTTTTAAATATTTTATATATCATCAAATATAAATAGTTTATTTTATATTCATATAGGCATTCAGGAATCCCGATATTATAGAGTACAATGTTTATCAGACAGTGATCCAGCCATCTAAGAGATTAGAGGTGATCGTCAGCGTCAGATTGTGGTTAGTCTATTTTTTTCAGTTTGAAAATTAACTGCATATAATATTTTCACATTTTTAATTTCAAATTGGAATTGAAGGAGTCATATGAGGATGCTACTTCATAGACATAGGCTGAAGGTCAGGACGAGACTACTGATGAGACTAGTGCCCACCATTTCGACGAGACGACATGGATGCAGGAAACTCGTTATGGCTTTGAGAAGGGATGACTAGTTGGTATCAGCTCTCATGTGACTCTGGGTACTTATTATGGTACTACTGCAATGTCGGAATCCAGCATGAGAGGAGGTCATGGAGAGGCGTCATCTTCTAGCTCACAGTATCAGGAGTAGTTCCGAGCTTAGAATGACTTTATAGAGAGTTTGTAGATCCAGCAAGAAGAGATGCATTAGCAGAAGCAGCGACAAGAGGAGGAGATACATTGATGGTAGTAGCAACATCATTATCAGCTAGAGTACATGCACCATCTGACTCATAGTTTTGGGCTGGAGTTTCCTCCACCATCTCATTCAGATCCTCCAACTCTCCCAAAAGACGACCCCCCCAGTGATTTTTTATGTCAAAAACGTTTGAATTTAAATTTTTGTAAAATTAACTATTTAAAATTTCTATATTTTATATCGGTGTGATTATTACATAATTTAATTTTTAATATTTTATGATTTTTGTGTGTGAATATTGGGAATTTAAATATTTTTTTTTGATAATATTATTATTATTGTTTCATTAATCATAATTTTATTAAATATATTTTTCATTATTTTATTTTTTAATATTTGATTATTTTACTAATAATAATAATAATAATAATATTTTATTATTTTTTATATTTTTTTGTGAATATTGAAAATTTTAATATTTATTATTATTTTTTTATTTTAATAATATTAAAATTAATTTCTCCACAATCAGAAAAAAAAAATTATGATTTTTTTTTGTGAATTTTTCGAATTTTTAGAATTTTAATTTTTTTATTATTTTAATAATATAAAAAGTAATTTATCAACAATCAAAATTTTTTTAAATATATTTTTTTAAAAAATTAGTTTATTACGTGCGACGAGATCTATTCTTACTGGATCCCATCAGAAATAATCTAAATAATTTTTTCATA
Source organism: Viscum album (assembly GCA_963277665.1). Taxonomy (NCBI): domain Eukaryota; kingdom Viridiplantae; phylum Streptophyta; class Magnoliopsida; order Santalales; family Viscaceae; genus Viscum; species Viscum album. Next base: position 167,081,386 of record OY728121.1, on the reverse strand, counting down.
AAAAAGTTATTTGTGACGAGATTAGGGGCCCGTCTTAAATACTATTTGCAATGGGCCCATCGCAAATCATCTAAATAAATATTTTCAAAAATCATTTGCGATGGGATTACGGGCCCGTCGCAAAAGATTATTTGCGACGGGCCCATCGCAAAAGAACATATATATAAATAAGTATATAATCAGATACTTATTTGTAACGATGAAGTTTCCCGTGACAAAAAATATTTTTTTGCAATGGGATCCCATCGCAAATAACCCATCGCAAATACATTGAATTCTAGTTGTGAAGATTCATAAATCCCTATACAATGTAACCTCAAGCAATGGATTACCTATCAACAATTCTGAGGCTATGTGAGCTAACTCATTATAAGAAACATATATTATGGAATGTCCATAAGATGGTGTCCAAAAGTACTTACTATGAAATTTCATTATCATATCTCATCGGCCATATTCACAACATCTTTTAAGAATCTACCATAGAAATCTTCACTTCTTCATATTTCCTATAATACAAATTTTTTCTGTCAACCACTACAATAAATAGTTAGAATAGTTCACACATATACATTCTGGATTCACAGCTTAACCACAACTCCCCCTTTATGCATGCTTCTGTGAGGAGAGATTTATGAAAAAATTCACACCCTTGACAACCATATCTAAAGGTCAGATGATAGTTGGGATAGACACAAGTACCTCAAACTTGATGATAACGAGGTTGTACATGCATGTTCAACCTCTATTTATAAAATGGATCCTTTATTAAAGGTTTTGTGAATATGCCAGTGACTTACTGTGATGTTGGAACGTACTCCAGAATTAATTCATTCTTCTCCACCCAGTCTTTTAGGAAGTGTTACATTATGTAAATGTGTTATGAATGAGAATGTTATTCTAGGTTCCTTGAATGATTAATTACACTCTGAATATCACATCCCAAGAGTTAGTGTAGCTTTAAATCAAAAAGTAGATCTTCCAACTGAGTCTTCATCCACATAAGTTGGGTGGCAGCTAGATTAGAATAAACATACTCAGTTTCAACCATGTTATGAGTCCTTGAATTCTATTTCATTGTATGATATGTAACACAACATTTCCTCAGAATGAATACTGTACCATATGTGGATCTTCTATCATCAAAATTTATTTCCCAATCAACATATGAATACACAAACAAATCAATAATTTCTACAGCATAATAAATGATTCCAAAATTTTTTTGCCTTTGAGATACTTGAGACTCCTCTTTCTAGAAATTTAATGTGATTATATAGGAGAAATTTTGGACCATGCTCATAAGGTAACAATATAAACAATGTTGTTTCTTGATGCAGTCAAATATAATAACCTTCCAATCATCTTTTGAAACTCTTTATGGTCAACTTCCTTGCAATCTCAATATTTAGACAACATGTTTCCCAATAACATTGCTGTGGAAACTAGTTTCGAATTTTCTATGCCAAACTTCATCAAATTTTCCTTATCATACTTCTATTGAGAAATAAAAATGTGGTTATTCTTCTATAATATTTTTAACCTAAGAAAATATTTTAGTTCTCCCAGCATGGATATCTCAAACTACTTCTTCATCTCTGATCGTACCACGATTTACTGTTTCATTTTCACCCTTACACCGTTGTGCTAAACATATTTTGTATTAAAAATTATAATAATATTATCAAATTGTGCCTCATGTTTGATTCAATAATTTTGTGTTTATCACTGTTAAATAGGTCAATGATACTTGTTTTGAAAATTACAATGTAGGTGGAGGTGATTTGGAGGGCCCTTGATGAAGTGAAAGAAAACTGGGCCAAATTTGCATGGATCCATGGACATTTGTCCGCTGTTTTGAATATTACACAAAATCCGTTAATCCAAATGGGCTGAAATTTTGTGGGCCTGTCCAAACATAAATAGGATACATTTCATATTAAGGAACCCAATCATGATTCTGCTTTTATGGGGCCCATCCGAACTGATCTGTCCAAGCCACCGAATTTGGACCAAGTCAAATGCGGTGTTCTGTATTGTATCAATATCTTGAGTTTTAGTTGTCCAAACTGTGCCAAACTTTCGTTGGAGACAGTCAAGAGGTAGGGATACAACTTTTCTATTTTCTCCAAAGCGCGATAAGATTGTATGAAGTCCGAAACGCATCGTGCAAATGGATTGATGAAATCTGTGTGCCCAAAACCACCTCCCACATTTCTTATAAAAGGGCACCTTGGGCTCCTCATTTGGAAGTTCGTCCAAGAGGCACGGTGCTGCCATTTTGGAGTCCCCAAGGAGTCTTCTCATCATCCCTATCATTTCTGGAGGCTATGGGAAGTTCTACTTCAACATATTCTTCTTCTTCCTCTACCATGGGTTTCTAAACCCCTTGTGATCACCCGGGGAGGAATGTGATGTACATCCCGAGCTTCATGTTTGTAATATTTGAATTATCTTTTAAATTCCAGATTGTTGTGTTGTTTTTAATCATCCTCTATTCTTATTTTATTTAGTTATGTATTGGTATGTCATGATCAACTCATATGATCATGTTTGGGGGTACCCATTCATGTGATGTTTCACACACCGTTCACCAGTTTCTTCCCCCCTTTCAATTGCGGTGTTTGTGTGGTTTATATTGGTAAATTGAACTCACACAAGTACTGTAAAGGCCATGTACATTTATCTCATGGTATCACAAAGAAATAACATACAAATCTGGACAGCGCATCGAGTTTTTCGTGTGTTTCCTTGGTGAGTTTTGGTTATGAAGTCAAACACAATTCATTCAATCATCGGCGGTGTCCGGTGATTCATTTTGTGTTTTTGACTGAACCCTAGGAGGTATCCTAGTATAAACTCAGTAACATTCTAGTTATAGGTGTTACAAACCAGGGATTAAAAGATCATAACCTTATATCATGAAGCGATGAAGGATAAACATCATACGAGTACCCTGGGTTGATCACACTTAATTAATTCTGTTAATCTCTACTTTGTTTTATAGCTTCTATTTTCTATTGTCATCTTTAATCATCAAACCCAAGTATTATAAAACCTCATTTACCTTTTTAATTTCATAATCAGAACCACATTTTATAATTAATGATCTAAGGCTCCGTCGAGAGACGACCTAGGGTTGCTGCTATACTGCAGAAATTCTAGTCAAAATTAAAGAACTAATTTGACGCGTTCGACAACGCGGTCAAATTTTGGTGCCATTTCCGGGGATCCAAGAACATTTTTTTTCTTTATTTATTTTTATTGGGTCATTTTACTTTTTGATTAGTACTCCTCTAAAAACCCCACCCCCATTTTATTGTTTTTGTTTTGGGTTTTGTCATTATTTTTTGTTGTTTTTGGTGTGTTCTTTCTCTCTCTCTCTCTCTCTCTCTCTCTCTTCTTATCCATCTCACTCTCTAATTCTATAGTATAACATTCTATTCTTATTTCACCCTTCTTAAGTTTTTTTATCCATCTCAAATCAAAAAAAACACAACAAAAAAAAAATCAATCAATCAAACTAGACATCATTGTTGCATGACAAGATCTGGTAAAGCAACACTACTTGAATTTGATCCTGAAATTGAAAAGTCACTTCACACACAAATCAAGGAATCTAGAGAAGGTCAATCAAGTAAAATTGTGGAACCCCTTGTAGAACCTAATGTGGTCCTAAACCAATCCAAAATTGAACCTAATCAAACCCCAGAGATCATGGCTACAAATAACAGAACATTAAAAGAACTGACCACCCCGGATGTGGAGTACCAACCTGCGTACATCCAATATCCCGAGGAAGCGGCCAATTTTGAGTTAAGATCAGGCCTCATCCATCTCCTTCCAAAATTCCATGGTCTTCTCGGAGAGGACCCTCACAAACATCTAAAAGAGTTTCACATAGTGTGCTCCACCATGAAACCCCAAAATGTGTCTGAGGACCTCATTAGGTTTTGGGCCTTCCCTTTCTCCCTTGATGGTGTAGCCAAAGATTGGATATACTATTTGCCTTCCACAATTGGGGGCTGGAATGACCTGAAAATACTTTTTCTAGAGAAGTTCTTCCCTGCCTATCGAACAACATCAATTAGGAAAGAAATATGTGGAATTAGGCAATCGCAAGGAGAGACCCTTCATGAATACTGGGAGAGATTTAAGAGACTTTGCTCAAGCTGCCCCCACCGCCATATTAGTGAACAAATATTAATCCAATACTTCTATAAGGGACTTATCCCCTTGGATCGTGGAATGATTGATGCTACATCTAGTGGTGCCCTAGTTGACAAAACTCCTTCTTCCGCTCGTGACTTAATAGCCAACATGGCTGAAAATGCACAACAATTTGGTACACAAGCTATTGCACCAACCCGAGGAGTTCATGAGGTAAGTCATTCATCCCTAGAACAAAAGCTAGATACTAAACTTGATGAGATGCATACCCTTCTACGGCAATTAGCTCAAGCACAAGGTAACTCACACTATACTTCTATTCCATTGCATTGTGGTATTTGTTCTGATAACACTCATTTTTCTGACCAGTGCCCACAACTTCAAGATTCATCTGAGTCCTGTGCAGTTGTGTCCCTAGGGAGTCCATTCCAACAAGTGCCCCCCTTCATGCAAGAAACATTCAAGCCAAATCCAAACCCCGGGTGGCAAGCACAACCACAATACCGACAAAGAGGAAACTCAAGCTACCCGAAGCAGAATTGGTTTCAATAAGGCCAAGCTATGAAACCTTATTATCCTTCAACTTCGCAAAACAATCATCATACTCCTCCTCCCAAATCCGAACCAAGCCTTGAGGACATGGTGAAACAAATGGCAACCCAGAACCATCAGTTCCAACAGACCACATAATCGGCAATTCAAGACCTACGAACTCAACTGGGACAATTGGCGAACACCATCGGTGAGCTTAAGATGCATGGTTCTGGACAACTACCATCCAAACCGATTGCCAATCCGATGGATAAAGGTAATGTATGTGCAATTACACTTCGTAGTGGTAAAGAAGCATCTCCTTCTATTGATCCTATGAAATAGGTATGTCCCCCTCTTGAAAACACTCCTTCCCAACCCTCAAAAATTTCATGTAATGATAAACAAAAAAAAGGGAAATCAAATTATCATTGATGATTCAAATGAACAATCAATTCCTCTTCCATTCCCTCAAAGACTCTCTAAATCTAAGAAAAACTTTGATAATGAGATTGACAATGAAATAATGGATACATTTAAAAAAGTTCAAGTTAATATTCCATTGTTGGATGCAGTCAAGAAAATTCACCTTTATGCCAAATTTCTTAAAGAGCTTTGCACCAATAGAAGGAGGTTGAAGGGGAATGAGAGAGTCAACCTGGGGAGGAATGTATCAGCCTTGATTCAACCAGCAATGCCAACCAAATGCAAGGATCCTGACACATTCACCATACCTTGTACCATAGGGGAGACCATCTTTTCCGATTCTATGCTAGATTTAGGTGCTTCCATTAATGTAATGCCTCACTCTGTATATACTTCTCTACAGGTTGGAGAGCTTCAACCAACAGGAATCATCGTGCAACTTGCCAAACGGAGTACAAAACATCCAAAAGGAGTGATTGAGGATGTCCTTGTTAGAGTAAAGAATCTCATCTTCCCCGCTGATTTCTACATTCTTGAGATGGAAGATACCCGAACCCATGGACATGCCCCTCTCATACTTGGGAGGCCATTCCTAAAAACAGAAAATATGATCATCAATGTTCACAATGGTACATTGTCCATGGAATTTGGAGGAGAAAAGGTATGTTTTAACATCCTTGAGGCTATGAAACACCCCGTTGAAGAGCACTCCACTCTTCCTGTATATTCGATGGAAGTTCTCTCAAACGATTCACACACACACAATTCTCTCCTCAACCCAAACTCTGATTCTTTTTTTTCTTCACCCTTGGATGATTTGAGTTTTTGTTCTTCATTTGAATGTTGTGTGGGTTCAGAAAAATGTAAATTTTGTTATTTAATTGATGAGTGTGTTTATTCTGAGGTACCAATGACTATCGATGATTCTGCAAATCTCATTTCAATAGATTCTCTTTCCTTTTAGAATAAACATGAGCAGATAGATAGTTTCATGGACCTCACTCCCCATAAATCCCCTCCCTCAATCCAGAAACAACCGGTGTTTGAACTTAAACAACTTCCTTCTAATTTTAAATATGCATATCTTGAGGGTATTGAACAATTGCCCGTCATTATTTCCAATAACCTCTCTCCACAACAGGAATTGAAACTTCTCAAACTTTTGAGAGAGTGTAAAAAGGCAATAGGATGGACATTGGCTGATATTCCCGGGATTATCCCATCTATTTGTATGCACCATATAATTTTGGATGATGGGGCTAGACCCGTAAGACTATCTCAACGCCGGTTGAATCCCACTCTCCTTGAAGTGGTAAAATTGGAAGTCAGTAAATTACTTATTGCAGGGATCATTTATCCTATATCTGATAGTAAATGGGTCAGCCCAGTGCAAATTGTGCCTAAAAAAATAGGAGTAACAGTTGTGTCAAATGAAAGGAATGAATTGGTTCCAACACGTGTGCAAAACAGTTGGCGAGTCTGTATTGACTACCGTCGACTGAATCAAGCCATGCGGAAGGACCAATTTCCTTTACCTTTCATTGAACAAATGTTAGAACGATTGGCTGGTATGTCTCATTATTGTTTCCTTGAGGGCTATTCGGGTTATTTCCAAATCCATATAGCCCCTGAGGATCAATAAAAGACAACATTTACCTGTCCATTTGGCACATTTGCATAGAGAAGGATGCCATTCTGTCTATGTAATGCTCCTGGTACTTTTCAGCGATGTATGTTGAGTATTTTTTCTGAGTACCTTGAGAGTTGAATGGAAGTATTTATGGATGATTTCACGGTTTATGGTTCTTATTTTGATGATTGTTTGGAAAACCTAGGTTCTTTCCTCCACCACTGCATTGAAAAAGATCTTGTTTTGACGTATGAAAAATTTCATTTCATGGTTTAGCGGGGGATAGTTCTTGGGAATATCATTTCAAATAAGGGAATTCAGGTTGATAAATCAAAAATTGAATTAATTTCATCCCTTCCATTTCCAAAATGTGTTCATGAGGTGCGGTCTTTCTTGGGTCATGCTGGTTTTTATCGACGATTCATTAAAGACTTTAGTAAGATCGCACTTCCCTTATCTCGGTTGTTACAAAAGGATTCTGAATTTGTTTTTGATAAAAATTGTGAGGATGCATTCAATTCACTAAAAAAGAGTCTCATATCACCTCCCATAATCCAACCACCTAGGTGGGATCTCCCCTTCAAGCTTATGTGTGATGCCTCTAACTTTGCAGTTGGGGAAGTTTTATCACTAAAAGTTGAAAATTCTCCTCATGTCATTGTGTATGCCTCGCGTACCCTTGACCCTGCCCAGGTAAACTACACAACCACAGAAAAAGAACTCATTTCTATTGTGTTTTCCTTGGAAAAATTCCGTTCATATCTTCTTGGGTCAAAAGTGATTGTGTTTTCTGACCATGCTTCCCTTTGTTTCCTCCTAAAGAAACCTGAAGCCAAGCCCCGTATAAGGCCTCGGCCTTAAACCTTACTTAATATTGAATTAAAAGAATAATTCACATTGAGGATCTTTTCAGGTTTAGAGTTTTAGAGAATTAGAACATAACTATTACATCTCAAAAGATTACAACGTAGTCACTTATACTAAGTTTCCATAATAAAAAAAACTCTTGAAAGAAACATATCTAGTTCCATGTTTTATATAGCATGACATTCCCTTGATCCCATCCTTGACCTTTTTCCACATTAAGTCCTATGATAAACATTTCAAAAAAACATGGGATGAGCATAAAAAGCTCAGTAAGGGATACATAAAGAATGAAAACTGTTAGTTTTTCAAACATCAAATAAACCATATATACTCTATCAAAGTAATACCTTCACCTTCATGAAGTAGTAAAAAGTCTTCACTGAATAAAGTATCATTACATACCTTTTTGAAACCAAAGTATTACCATAAAACCCATATAAAGAACACATAACATATATAAAGGTAACTTGGGACATAAACATACTTAAGTGGAATAACCACATGGTCGACTTCCACACATCTCACTTAATGGAATAGCCATACGGCCAATTTCCATACATACTTAATGGAATATCCATACGGCCGACTTCTATACCCAATGCATTGGAGGTTATAACGTAACCACCCATCCTGGTATTCATGGCACCACCCGTCATATGGTTTATAACTTAACCACCCGTTAAAATGTCCAAGTACCAGTATAAAATCATAAAACATAAAACCAATATAAAGGAATGATAACATTTCCACATTTCAATCAAAATATATCATAAATATATTGACATAATAGAATCCTTTTTAAAAACCATTTTCAATACCAAAATACATAAAAGAGTATATGGTATTTATTTTATTCTAAAAACATTACGACTTGTTGAGAAATCCAAAGACCAGATAATACTCACGTCGACGAAAAAGGTCGTTGTAGCCGCGTACGTTAAAAGAAACATTCCTTTTTGTCATTTTGTAAAACGCTTCATAGAAAAAGATTTCTTTTGTATAAAAGTAAAAGTCAAAGGAGTTTATACACCGTATAAAATAAAGTTGTGTATAAAACGAAATATGCCTCAATGAAAGGAGATTGAGATGAAGTCCCTTACCTCGGGTCCGACCTGACTCGATCGTTCTTTAACGTCCTGAATAATAAACTTGAGTTAATTTATACTTCATTAAGAACCTTTTTAAAGTTCATTATTCCTTTTATATCACTTATTTCCATGTTATAAACATTATGAAACAATTTAAGTTAATAATGTTTGTTTTCTCAATATTTGGTTCTTAAGTCGAAAGTGGACTTCTTACAATTACATGTTGTTCGTGTGGTCAAAGGTTCTTTATATCCAGAATGAAATTCCCTATTTGGATTTAATATTTATCATATATATCCAGCATATACATGTATTTATTATATTACATAATCATTTAGAGGTAAGAAATGAAATGCACCGTTCATGGAGACGGTAAGCCGTACGTACGCATGAATGCTACTTTCATTTCTTTTTCATATTAATGGAATTAAAAATAAATGAGAGGTATGTATATATTAATTCCAGAATTATATTCATCATTTAGATATATCATTAATTATATATATCCATTATATACATGTACTTTTAATAGTACATTACATTTGGGGATAAGAAATGAAATGCACCATTCATGGAGATGGTAAGCCGTACGTACGCATGAACGCTACTTCCATTTCTATCTCATACTTTAATGGAAAGAAATAATAATGATATAGAGGTATATTATAATTCCAGTATAACATAATATATAATAACTTTAAATCCATCCTTTACACGTCCCACATATGGCATTAACGAATCACATCACTTTGAGGGGGCCGTAGTCCGCACTTCCTTAAATGAAGATATCGTGTTTACCCATAATGGAAACCATAAAGGTATGAAAAAAATGAAAAAATATAGAAGCTTAAAGAAAACATAAACATATTATATATCATATATAAAAATAGTGACATCATAATGGCCACCTTTGAAGGTGTTAAATGAGTAATGAACAATCATCGTTTCGGGAGGCAGAATTTCTCCATCCACGGAAACCGTATGTTCTTTAACCATTTTATGTAGTTGTGTGAGAGTGTAGCTCAAATAAATCTTATAACAACATCCTAGTATATTTATGATACTGGTTTTGTTACAAATAAAGTAAATAAAAAGAGTTTAGAGGGTTGGAGAAGCAAAATAAAACAAATGAACAAGAGAGAATGAATTACCTTTAAAAGTGTAACTCCTTTTGATTTGAGCCTAAAGGATTCCTTTGAAAGGATTCTGCCCAAATGGAATCTTCTAGGATGAGGAGAGGGATGTGGAGAGAGTACATGTGCCGGGGGTGTCCGAGCCAAAGGCTTGAGGAGTGTGTGAAATGAGGTAGAGGTGGGGGCCTTTTATAAGAGGAGAGGAGGGGCACTTTTGGAAAGTAAATAATTATTACTTTATTTGAAAATGTGTTTCGGTTTTAAAAGGTCCCACATTGATATAATTATTGGATAAGGTGATAAGGGTTCGAAATCCACCCATCCAATAAGTTTTGGACATGTGTAGTTCATAGATTTTACATTATCTTTCCATTTTATTTAAATCGTTAAATAATGAGGTTATCGCTGCATCATCATGATGTCATAAATAATTTAATTTATTTAGTGTCTAAAAATTATAAAAAAATACTATGATGTGGGAAATATTTTTAACTTTCCAATTAATATTTATAATCAAAAATCTGACTTGTATAACCCCATTTAATAATTGTATTGGTAAAACATATCATGTTTGTGTCATTTTTACTTTTACATTAAATAAAACGTTATTTATGTCATTTCCCAACCAAAGTGTCTCCATGGGGTCCCCAAGTTGACCCATGGCTTTTCTTGGTCGGCCATGACACAACCAATGAGGGTAGGACATGTGTCAAGCTCATCTTATTTTATTAAAGCTTTATTTTTACCTTAAACTACACTAATTACCACTAATCTCGATTAAGAACTTAATAAGTTACTATTCACCAAAAAATTATTATAATCTCATTTAACCACATTTTAATTCTTAATGACAACAATGTATGTAGTATTTTGGTAATTCAAAACACAATTATGGCAAAATTTCATTTAAACGGAAAATCAGTTTTTATAAGTACCACTTAGTGGTTTCACTATTCATCAAAAATTGAAGTTTTTCAGAAAATTAAAAAAAATTCACCCTAAGCTATATTTGATATTACGAATTCAAAAATGAATTCTATTTTACAAAATTCAAAAAATATAAGTTACATTAATTAATTTAATAATTAATTCACGCTGTCAGAGCAAATAGCGTGTTTTTATGAAACAATTAGTATCAAAATATTGACACTAGTTTAAGTCTGATTTCAAAGTGAAATTAATTCCAACGACCACAATTGGATATAATGGTAAAAATATTTTCTAATTTCACTTTAAAACTAATTCAAAAGATAATCTAATCATATAAATAAATTAGATTAAAAAGAGGTTTTGAATTAAAATACAACATTTTACACTAATTAAAAAAATGAACTTTATCAGAAAGGTACCAAAAATTTACACAAAGTAAATTTTGATGTCCTGATTCTAAAGAAGAGTTATATTTTGTCCAATAGAATTTATAAGATCGATCAAAACTATATTTAATTATGGTTCTCCGTCAAAAGGTGATAAGTGGACCATTCGTGAAAATTAGGGTATAAATGCCTAAAATTGAACTCTTTCCGTATTTTAAGCCTTTATCTTTTATTGGGTAAGTGTAAAAAAATTTAAAAACATATATAATCATATTTTAGTTATTTCTATCCATTCCCGCTAGTACAACAGCTACTCGTTAACTAACATTTAAAATAATATTATTTTATTACTTGTGTGCAACGTAAGTTTTCAAAGAAACTCATCGTTGCGTACCGAGTACGCTATCGAACGTAGAAAACCCTTTTAATTAAAATTAATATTAAATTCGTAAATATTAATAAATATGAAAATTCTTTATTCTTTATTTACCTGGGATGTTACATCCTTCCCCCCTTTTGGGAATTGCGTCCTCTCAATTTTATTCATTTATCAAAATAAGTGGGGGTATTTACCCCTCATAGCATTTTCAGATTCCCATGTTGCCTCTTCAATCACATGATTTTTCCACAAAACCTTTACCTGATGAATCACCTTATTCCTTAACACCTGCCTCCTGTGGTCAAGAATCTGGACTGGTTGTTCTTCATAAGATAGGTTCTCTTCCAGTTGAACTACCTCTGGACTCAAAACATGAGATGGATCTGGCATATAATTTCTCAACATTGAAACATGAAAAACATTGTGTACCTGAGATAAACTCGGAGGTAAAGCCACTCGGTATGAAACTGATCCAACTCTCTCCATAATTTCATATGGTCCAACAAACCTTGGACTCAACTTTCCATTCTTACCAAATCTCATCACGCTTTTCCAAGGAGAAACCTTGAGAAAAACATGATCACCTACCTCGAAAGATATATCCTTCATCCGGTTATCCGCATAACTCTTCTGCCTGCTCTGAGCTGTTCTCATGTGTTTATGAATCAGCTGAACTTTTTCTACCATCTCTTCTACCAATTCTGGTCCCATCAACTTCCTTTCACCCACTTCATCCCAGAAAGCTGGAGTTCGACACTGCTTCCCATATAATGCCTGAAATGGTGCCATCTGTATACTGGAATGAAAACTGTTATTATAAGAAAACTCAACCAAAGAAAGATGATGGTCCCAACTTCCCTGATAATCCATAGAACAAGCTCGTAGCACATCCTCCAATGTCTGGATTGTTCGTTCTGACTGCCCATCTGATTGAGGATGAAAATCTGTACTAAAATTTAATTCTGTACCCAACGACTTCTGAAGGCCTTTCCAAAAGTTAGATGTGAACCTGGGATCATGATCAGATACAATGGAGAGAGGAACTCCATGTAACTTGACTATCTCATTAAGATACAAACGGGAAAGTTGATCTAGAGAGAAAGTATCTCGTATAGAAAGGAAATGAGCAGATTTGGTCAAGCGATCAACAATAACCCAGATTGCATTATTACCTCGAGATGTCCTCGGTAATCCCACAACAAATTCCATGGATATATTCTCCAATTTCCACTCTGCCCCTGGTAAAGGCTGAAGCATCCCTTTCGGTAACTGCCACTCTGCTTTAACCTTCTGACAACTCAAACACTTCACAGTAAAATCAGCAATATCTCTTTTCATTCCATCCCACCAGTAATACTCCCGCAGATCTCTACACATCTTAGTACTGCCCGGATGAACTGAAAATGGGGAACTATGAGCCTCACATAACAACTCATTCTTCAACTGTGAATCAAAAGGCACACATAATCTCTTCCCAAACCTCAAAACAAAAATACAAACTTATCCAAGAACTCATGGAAAATTTTATTCATAAGGTCCATGAATACAGTAGGTGCATTGGTTAACCCAAAAGGCATAACTACAAATTCATAATGGCCATATCTAGTACAGAACGCAATCTTCGGAACGTCTGATTCTTTTACTTTCAACTGATGGTACCCCAACCTCAAGTCAATCATCAAAAAATACTGAGCTCCCTGGAGCCGATACCACTTAATTTGATGGCCCAACATCTGCTAAAGTTGTTGCAAAGGATTTCACCACCCCTTTCTGCTTGTATTCTGGCTGTATTCCCCCAGTTGAGTTCTTCGTTGGACACTCGTTTGCATAATGACCCATTTCATTACACTTAAAACATCTTACCGTTGGGTTTTCATTTCCTGCTTGATCATCTTCCTTACAGTTATGAGCAATATGACCAGACTTACCACACCGAAAGAACTTACTAGACTTGGATAAACATTCTCCAGGATGCATTTTACCACAATTCTGAGAGGATGGATATTTGGTTTTCTTACCTCCTTGCTTCTTTGATGAATTCTTCCCCTTTGCCTTCCAACTAGACCTCTTATTCTGTTGTTTGTCATAAAACACCTGATCATTGGCAAACTCCATTTCTACCTTCTCAGCACATCGAACAAGTTTTTCATAACTTTTGAACTCACGAGAAGCTAAAGCCCTTTGATACTTTGGCTTTAACCCTGAGTAAAAATGGTTTATTTTACTATCAAGATCTCGTATGAAGTTTGGAGCATACCTTGCCAATCGAGTGAACTTTTCTTTATAAGCAGCCACTGAATAATCCTCCTGCCTCAATTCTAGGAACTATTTTTCCATCCTAAGACGAACCACCTTAGGAAAATATTTCTCAAGAAACATACCTTTGAATTCATCCTAGTGAAGATCCTCAATCTCATCACGATCCCTTATATTTTTCACCATCGACCACCACTGATCAGCTTCACCTTCAAAACGGTAAACATCAAGACTAACCTTTTGATGTTATGAACACCCCATGACATCAAAAATCCTCTCTAGTGCTTTAATCCACCCTTCAGCTTGCACAGGGTCAGATGATCCTCTGAATGATGGGGGATGTTGCCTCATGAAATGTTCCACCACTAATATGTTCCTCTACGGTTGATATGGCTGATCTCGTGCATGGATACCACCCCCATTTATAGCCTATGTCAACTGTGGCATCACTGCAAAAAACTTTTCAGTTCCGATTCTGACCATCTCAGGTTGCTGATTTGGAAGGTTATCTTTCTCCGGATGTCGTCCCAACATAGCTGCTTTGTTTCCTCTGCGGAAAACCATTCTGAAAAAAGAAATATCTTAGGCGAAGCAGCATGGTAATCCATAAATGATATATCATTTCAATCATATTATAATTTAACACTTGTCTAACTCCTAAAGTTGCCTAAACCGACCTCTGATACCAACTATAAGGCCCCGACCTTAAACCTTACTTAATATTGAATTAAAAGAATAATTCACGTTGAGGATCTTTTCAGGTTTAGAGTTTTAGAGAATTAGAACATAACTATTACATCTCAAAAGATTACAAAGTAGTCACTTATACTATGTTTCCATAATAAAAAAAACTCTTGAAAGAAACATGTCTAGTTCCATGATTTATATAGCATGACATTCCCTTGATCACATCCTTCACCTTATTCCACATTAAGTCCTGTGAAAATCATTTCAAAAAAACTTGGGATGAGCATAAAAAGATCAGTAAGGGATACAGAAAGAATGAAAACTGTTAGTTTTTCAAACATCAAATAAACCATATATACTCTATCAAAGTAATACCTTCACCTTCATGAAGTAGTAAAAACTCTTCACTGAATAAAGTATCATTACTTACCTTTTTGTAACCAAAGTATTACCATAAAACCCATATAAAGAACACATAAAATATATAAAGGTAACTTGGGACATATACATACTTAAGTGGAATAACCATACGGTCGACTTCCACACATCTCACTTAATGGAATAGCAATACGGCCAATTTCCATACATACTTAATGGAATAGCCATACGGCCGACTTCCATACCCAATGCATTGGAGGTTATAACGTAACCACCCGTCCTGGTATTCACGGCCCCACCCGTCATACGGTTTATAACGTAACCACCCGTTAAAATGTCCAAGTACCAGTATAAAATCATAAAACATAAGACCAATATAAAGGAATGATAACATTTCCACATTTCAATCACAATATATCATAAATATATTGACATAATAGAATCTTTTTTCAAAACCATTTTCAATACCAAAATACATAAAAGAGTATATGGTATTTATTTTATTCTAAAAACATTACGGCTTGTTGAGAAAGCCAAAGACCAGATAATACTCGCGGCGGCGAAAAAGGTCGTTGTAGCCGCGTACGTTAAAAGAAACATTCCTTTTTGTCATTTTGTAAAACACTTCGTAGAAAAAGATTTCTTTTGTATAAAAGTAAAATTCAAAGGAGTTTATACACCGTATAAAATAAAGTTGTGTATAAAACGAAATATGCCTCAATGAAAGGAGATTTAGACGAAGTCCCTTACCTCGGGTCCGACTTGACTCGATCGTTCTTTAACGTCCTGAATAATAAACTTGAGTTAATTTATACTTGATTAAGAACCTTTTTAAAGTTCATTATTCATTTTATATCACTTATTGCCATGTTATAAACATTATGTAACCATTTAAGTTAATAATGTTTGTTTTCTCAATATTTGTTTCTTAAGTCGAAAGTGGGCTTCTTACAATTACATGTTGTTCGTGTGGTCAAAGGTTCTTTAAATCCAGAATGAAATTCCCGATTTGGATATAATATGTATCATATATATCCAGAATATACATGTATTTATAATATTACATAATCATTTAGAGGTATGAAATGAAATGCACCGTTCATGGAGACGGTAAGCCGTACGTACGCATGAACGCTACTTTCATTTCTTTTTCATATTAATGGAATTAAAAATAAATGAGAGGTATGTATATTTTAATTCCATAATTATATTCATCATTTAGATATATCATTAATTATATATATCCATTATATACATGTACTTTTAATAGTACATTACATTTGGGGATAAGAAATGAAATGCACCATTCATGGAGACGGTAATCCGTACGTATGCATGAACGCTACTTTCATTTCTATCTCATACTTTAATGGAAAGAAATAATAATGATATAGAGGTATATTATAATTCCAGTATAACATTATATATAATAACTTTAAATCCATCCTTTACACGTCCCACCTATGGCATTAACGAATCACATCACTTTGAGGGGGCGGTAGTCCGCACTTCCTTAAATGAAGATATCGTGTTTACCCATAATGGAAACCATAATGGTATGACCAAAATGAAAAAATACAGAAGCATAAAGAAAAAATAAACATATTATATATCATATATAAAAATAGTGACATCATAATGGCCACCTTTGAAGGTGTTAAAGGAGTATTGAACAATCATCGTTTTGGGAGGCAGAATTTCGCCATCCACAGAAACCGTATGTTCTTTAACCATTTGATGTAGTTTTGTGAGAGTTTAGCTCAAATAAATCTTATAACAACATCCTAGTATATTGAAGATACTGGTTTTGTTACAAAAGAATTAAATAAAAAGAGTTTAGAGGGTTGGAGAAGCAAAATAAAACAAATGAACAAGAGAGAATGAATTACCTTTAAAAGTGTAACTCCTTTTGATTTGAGCCAAAAGGCTTCCTTTGAAAGGATTCTGCCCAAAGGGAATCCTCTAGGATGAGTAGAGGGATGTGGAGAGAGTAAATGGTCAGGGGTTGGACGAGTCAAAGGCTTGAGGAGTGTGTGAAATGAGGTAGAGGTGGGGGCCTTTTATAAGAGGAGAGGAGGGGCACTTTTGGAAAGTAAAGAATTATTACTTTATTTGAAAATGTGTTTCGGTTTAAAAAGGTCCCACATTGATATAATTCGTGGATAAGGTGATTAGTGTTCGAAATCCACCCATCCAATAAGTTTTGGACACGTGTAGTTCATAGATTTTACATTATCTTTCCATTTTATTTAAATCGTTAAATAATGAGGTCATCGCTACATCATCATGATGTCATACATAATTTAATTTATTTAGTGTCTAAAAATTATAAAAAAAATACTATGATGTAGGAAATTTTTTTAGCTTTCCAATGACAATTTATAATCAAAAATATTACTTTTATAACCCCATTTAAAAATTGTCTTAGTAAAACATATCATGTTTGTGTCATTTTTACTTTTACATTAAATAAAACGTTATTTATGTCATTTCCCAACCAAAGTGTCTCCATGGGGTCCCCAAGCTGACCCATGGCTTGTCTTGGTCGTCCATGACACAACCAATGAGTGTAGGACATGTGTCAAGCTCATCTTATTTTATTAAAGCATTATTTTTACCTTAAACTACACCAATTACCACTAATCACGATTAAGAACTTAATAAGTTACTATTCACCAAAAAATTATTATAATCTCATTGAACCACATTTTACTTCTTAATGACAACCATGTATGTTGGATATTTGTAATTCAAAACACAATGATGGAAAAATTTCATTTAAACTTAAAATCAGTCTTTATAAGTACCACTTAGTGGTTTCACTATTCATCAAAAATTGAAGTTTTTCAGAAAATTACCAAAAATTCACCCTAAGCTATATTTGATATTACGAATTCAAAAATGAAGTCTATTTTACAAAATTCAATACATATAAGTCACATTAATTAATTTAATAATTAATTCCCGCTGTCAGAGAAAATAGCGTGTTTTTATGAAACAATAAGTATCAAAAGATTGACACTAGTTTAAGTCCGATTTCAAAGTGAAATTAATTCCAACGACGACTATTGGATTTAATGGTAAAAATATTTTCTAATTTCACTTTAAAACCAATTAAAAAGATAATCTAATCATATAAATAAATTAGATTAAAAAGAGGTTTTGAATTAAAATACAACATTTTACACTATTCATTAAAAAAATGAACTTTATCAGAAAGGTACCAAAAATTTACACAAAGTAAATTTTGATGTCCTGATTCTACAGAAGAGTTATATTTGGTCCAATAGAATTTATAATATCGATAAAAACTATATTTAATGATGGTTCTCCGTCAAAAGGTGATAAGTGGACCTTTCGTGAAAATTAGGGTATAAATGCATAAAATTGAACTCTTTCCGTATTTTAAGTCTTTATATTTTACTGGGTAAGTGTAAAAACATTTAAAAACATATATAATCATATTTTAGTTATTTCTACCCATTCTCTCCAGTACAACGACTACTCGTTAACTAACATTTAAAATAATATTATTTTATTACTTGTGTACAACGTAAGTTTTCAAAGAAACTCATCGTTGCATACCGAGTACGCTATCGAACGTAGAAACCCCTTTTAATTAAAATTAATATTTAATTCGTAAATATTAATAAATATGAAAATTCTTTATTCTTTATTTACCTGGGATGTTACACCCCGCCTCATTCGGTGGATGCTCCTCCTCCAAGAGTTTGACCTTGAGATTAGAGATAAAAGAGGGGTGGAGAATGTTGTAGCTGACCACATTAGTAGGATTCCCCCACCATTGGACCATCATGTTGACTCACCCATACCCATTGGATAATTCTTCCCTCATGAGAACCTTTGTGATGATGTGGACCTTACCCCCTAGTATGCGGACATTTTGAATTTTCTAGCAACATCTAGGTTCCCCCCTGATTTTAGCACTTCACAATCCCATAGACTTAAGCATAACTCTTGATGGTACATTTGGGATGACCCATACTTGTGGAAAATTTGTAGTGACCATGTTGTTCGTAGGTGTGTCCCTGACCATGAGTTCACCTCTGTTTTGACCTTCTACCACACCTTGGCATGTGGGGGCCACTTTGGCTCTCAACGTACTGCTCGAAAGGTCCTTGAATCAGGATTATATTGGACAACATTGTATAGAGATGCCCATAGGTTTTGTAAATCATGTACTCGATGTCAATTCACAGCGAATATCTCCAAGAGGAATGAAATGCCCCAACAGCCCATGTTATTTTGTGAGATCTTTGATGCATGGGGCATTAACTTCAGGGGGGCCTTTTCCAAATTCATTTGTCTTCGTGTACATCTTATTGGTGGTTTACTATGTATCTAAATGGGTGGAAGCAAAGTACACCAGGACCGATGACTCTCGAGTGGTTGTTGATTTTGTGAGGTCCCAGATTTTCAGTAGGTTTGGTCTACCAAGATTCATCATTAGTGATCAGGGTTCATATTTTTACAATCGTAACATGAAAAACATGCTTCGTAATTATGGTGTTGTTCATAAAGTCTCCACTTCATATCATCCCCAAACTAACGGACAAGCAGAAATTTCAAATCGGGAAGTTAAGCGAATCTTGGAGAAAACTGTACAACCCAAAAGGAAAGATTGAAGTTTGCGCTTGGATGATGCACTTTGGGCGTACCGTACTGCTTTTAAAACATCGATCGGAATGTCACCATATAGGATTGTGTTTGGGAAATCTTTTCACCTCCCAGTGGAGGTAGAACACCGTGCATATTGGGCTGTTAAACAATGTAATATGAACCTTTCAGATGCAGGTGAGGAAAGAAAGCTGCAGATTCAAGAGTTGGAAGAAATTCGACGTGATGCATATGAAAACTCCCGAATCTATAAAGAGAAGACAAAGGCTATTCATGATAGCATGATTCACCAGGGGAAGTTTCATTTTGGTGAGAAGGTCCTCATGTACAATTCCAGGCTTAAGCTCCACCCAGGTAAGCTTCGTTCCCGATGGCTCGGTCCTTATACTGTTACTAATGTTTACCCTTTTGGTACAATACAGGTTTGGCATGAGCAGAGTGGACGAAGTCTTACCGTCAATGGGCAGCGACTTAAACACTTCTATCAGGATTTTCCAAAGAATCCGGTGGAGGAAACCCACCTTCTCAATGAATCATACCAATAAAACACACCAGGTTTTATCCTTCCTTCTAACATTTTCTATTATTTCAGTGAAGACACTGCACATTCTAGGTGTGGGGGGTGGATACATTCCTGGGTTAGTTAGAATTTTTCATCATTTTCTCCTTTTGTTTTCTCTTTATGGCCTTCCTTATGGTATTTTTATTTTTCCCCATCAACAATTTCGAAATTCCATGATGTGGCGACCATAAAATGGAGAAAGTAAAAATACCATAACGAAGGCTAAAAAGAGAAAGTGTTTGAGTTTACCATCAAGGAGTGATTAATAGTGAATTGGTTTTCTGTCAATGATATAAATGGTTGTATCTATGTGAAACCTTTGAGATGAATGTTGCCCTTTGTGTGAGTAGTTTTTTTGGAAAACTGTTTCACTAATATCTCCACAACATTTTTTCACCAAACCACAATGTGTGATTATTTCTCACTTAATATAAGGTAAATATATGGTGGGTTAATATTTTTCAGCTTTAAATGATATTTCCAAACGTTCGTTCCTTATCCGATCTGTTTCATTACTATACCAAATTGACCTATGCATGTGTACCTAATGTCTGACTGTTTTACGCCCTCAAAAAAAAATTTGTTGTGTCTTGGGCAGGTCAAAAAACACTCTTCCTCAACCTTTTATCTTGTTATAACTATTTCAATTAGTGTCGTGAGGAGATCAAACAAGGGTTGAGAGATGAGTGTGAGATTTGTTCCAATTGGAACTTCAAAAAAAAATATAATAAATGAGGGGAGTGATGAAATGTGAAACATATGGGGATATCTAGGTCAGGAGATTATGATTTGACTTATGGGAATTCTTAATTGAGTGGGTCTTGAAATATGATTGCAAAGGATGTAGGACAGGTTCGGTGACAAAATCATTTAAGCTGAAAAATGTTAAAATAACATATATTTATTGGATATCAAGTGGAAAGAATAGCATGGAATGTTTTTCACACACAGACATGGAGATTTAGTGTCATGGTTTACTTCTGAATTCCATTCTCAATTGGGTATCATGAATCTTTTTGAATTTCACTATGATATGATTTATGAGACATCTTTTTCTATTTTCACTAGGAAGAACTCCTTGGTGTGGTTCGTGCATTGATCACTTTACTTTAAATAAAATTTTCTCAAATGATAAATCATTAGGATGTTGGAAATATATATATATATGAATCATTGTATTTGGATATGTGACTTTTCCCAGGAGTGAAAATGTTTAGGTGTGGGGGTGTGATCGTACCACGATTCTTTGTTTCATTTTCACCCTTACACCGATGTGCTAAACATATTTTGTATTAAAAATTATAAAAATATTATGAAATTGTGCTTCATGTTTGATTCAATAATTTTGTGTTTATCACTGTTAAATAGGGCAATGATACTTGTTTTGAAAATTACAATGTAGGTGGAGGTGATTTGGAGGGCCCTTGATGAAGTGAAAGAAAACTAGGCCAAATTTGCATGGATCCATGGACATCTGTCCTCTGTTTTGAATAGTACACAAAATCCGCGAATCAAAATGGGATGAAATTTTGGGGGCCTGTCCAAAATTCAATATGATGAATTTCATATGAAGGAACCGAATCCTGATTCAGCTTGTATGGGGCCCATCCGAGCTGATCTGTCCAAGACACCGAATTTGGACCAAGTCAAATGAGGTGTTCTGTATTTTATCAATATATTGAGCTGTAGTTGTCCAAACGGTGCCAAACATTCGGTGGAGACAGTCAATAGGTAGGGCTACAGCTTTTCCATTTTCTCTAAAGCGAGATAAGATTGTTTGAAGGCCGAAACTTGTCGTGCAAGTGGATTGATGAAATCTGTGTGCCCAAAACCACCTCCCAAATTTCCTATAAAAGGGCACCTTGGGCTCCTCATTTGGATGTTCGGCCAAAAGGAAAGGTGCTACCATTTTGGAGTCCCCAAGGAGTCTTCTCAGAATCCCTATCATTTCTGGAGGCTATGGGAAGTGCTACTTCAACATCTTCTTCTTCTTCCTCTCCCATGGGTTTCTAAACCCCTTGTGATCACCCAGGGAGGAATGTGATGTACATCATGAGCTTCATGTTTGTAATATTTGAATGATCTTTTAAATTAAAGAATGTTGTGTTGTTCTTCATCATCCTCTATTCTTAGTTTATTGAGTTATGTACTGGTATGTCATGCTCAACTCATATGATCATGTTTGGGGGTACCCATTCATGTGATGTTTCACACACCGTTCACCACTTTCATTCCCCCTTTCAATTATGGTGTTTGTGTGGATTATATTGGTAAATTGAACTCACACAAGTACTTTCAAGGCCATGTACATTTATGTCATGGTATCACAAAGAAATAAAATACAAATCTGGACAGCGCATCGAGTTTTTCGTGTGTTGCCTTGGTGAGTTTTGGTTATGAAATCAAACACAATTCATTCAATCATCGACGGTGTCCGATAAATCATTGTGTGTTTTTGACTGAACCCTAGGAGGTATCCTAGCATAAACTCAGTAACATTATAGTTCTTGGTGTTACAAACCAGGGAATAAATGATCATAACCTTAAATCATGAAGCGATGAAGGATAAACATCATACGAGTACCCTGGGTTGATCATGCTTAATTAATTCTGTTAATCTCTACTTTGTTTTATAGCTTCTATTTTCTATTGTCATATTTAATAATCAAACCCAAGTATTTTAAAACCTCATTTCCCTTTTTAATTTCATAATCAGAACCACATTTTAGAATTAATGATCTAAGGCTCCGTTGAGAGACGACCTAGGGTTGCTGCTATACTGCAGAAATTCTAGTGAAAATTAAACAACTAATTTGACGCGTTCGACAACGCGGTCAATCTCTCCATCAGATATTTCACATAATCATTAATAATTTCCAACAAAGATAATGTCATCAACATAAACAATTACATTAAGAGAAGACTCCCAACATTACTTGATGTAAATATTATGGTATCTCATCCTTTCATGACACTCATCTTCCTTAAGAATGTAACCATTTTGGAATACCATGACCATAGAGATTGTTTTATCCCATTCAAGATTTTCTTTATCTTACACACATAAAATTCATCTTTACCATAAAAAATTCCTAAGGTTGTTAAATGTAATCTTTTTCATTAATATTTCAATGTTGAAATGCAGACTTCACATCAATTTGGAAAAACAATTAACCTTGTTGTGAAGCGATATTAAGGAATATTGTGATTTTTTTAATATATCCATGGTAGAAAGAGTTTTATAAAAATAAAAACCTTTAATTAGTGAGTACTCTTTTCACACAAATCCTTCCTTGTTTCTTATCACTTATCCTACTTCATTTAGCTTGTTTTGAAAACCCCATTTTTTTCAAATAAAAATTTTTTCATCTACATTGGTATGTGTTTACAAGTATCATTATTTTATATGTAGTCAAGCTCTTCATTCACAGCCTAAATCCATTATAGATGCACAAAAGCATCATTAATATCATTTGTATTCACTTTTGAATACAAAAAATAATGTGTAACACCATTTTTTTCTCTTCTTATTTAAACCCTCTAATGTCGATAAGAAAAAATGTTATGAGCATCCACTTGCTTCCTTTTCCTAGAATGAGATTGTCTAATATCATCCTCATCACTTGGAATTAGTGAGTCTGGTTCATGTTGTTGAGTAGGACTACCACAGTTGGTATCATTATCAAAATCGTTTACCAGAAATTTCTCCTGCTCAAATTCTATATCGACAAAAGTCTTCATTCCCTTTTCAACATTTTTAAAAAAATTAGCATCAGTAGAATTTAGGATTCTTCATATATAATTGTGGAAACATTTTTATCCCCTTCCTTCTAGAGCATACCAAATAATAATTCCACGATATCCCCTTTGTTCAAACATTCAAAGGTATCCGCCCTTTTTCATTATAATGAATGGACTCCAAAAAAATCATAGGTGTTTTAAACATTTGATTTTTTCATAAAAAATTTCCTATAGGGTCATATCTGAATATGGCATGTAGAATCATTGATTTTGAATATACACTGTAGTACTCATAGATTACCTCCAAAAATAATGTGATAATCCATGTTCAATTAACATAGTTTTCCCTATCTCAACTAGAATTCTATTCTTCCTTTTAGAACCCCAATTTTGTTGGGATGTGTATTGTTCACTAATATTTTGGTGAATTCTAGGCTTCTAAAGGTAACATTCAAACTCTTTATTATTATACTCGCCACTATTTTCAATTCTCAACTTTTTCACTGAATACTCTCATTCCTTATTTTCATTCCTTCACAAACACTTAAATATTTTTAGATCATCTAACTTATGTCTCATGTACATAACACAAGTAATGCGAGTAAATTCATCCATGAATTTAATAGTGTACTTATTTCTATTTGATGATTTCATTCTCATTGGTACACATATATCAAAATTTACAATTTCCCAGGGCCATTTTCAATAAATGTCAACTCTCTTATCTATAGAGTTCTTAATTATCCCATTCTAAAAAATATTTTAACACCAATCTCTTCTTCTAGATAAATCAGTCATACCTCAGACATTGTCTCACATTAATAACTTGCACATGTTTTTCGGAAACATATATCCTAGCCTTTTATGACATACATGATTTCCATCAACTATACCCTTGTTACAAGAGTTCTATATATCACCAACATGGAATAAGTTCCCATTTGTACATTGGCCTCTTGTAACTACATTTCCATCATTTTAATTATCAATAAGAAACACATTTTCCTAAAGAAATCATTTTTACCTCATCATTGAGTAGTGAAATAGTCGACCGATTATTTTTCTATCCATCAACAGATATTGTTATCCTGGATTTATTTTTTTCCCTCGATGATGGCTGATTAAAAACATTTGATCCTCATAGACCCAAAATTTCAAAATGAAATTGTTCTTTCTTTGACTTCATTCACATTCATTAGCAACCTTATGTCTCTTGTCATATTAAAAAAACACCCACGATCAAGAATCCATGGATATTCTGTTTTTATACCTTTCAACTCATTTTCATCAATAAGATATTTTTGTTCTTCCTTTTCATTATTCACTTCCACCTTCTATAATTTGTTATGAAAATTTTGTTCTGCCAGAAAAAAAAACAGGACATCCCTTGGAATGTTGTCCAGGGTGCTCAGATCTTTCACAAGTAGTTTCCAATGGTTGGAACCTATTTTAATCTTTCAGAACATCCTTCTCAGATTTATTCTAAAATTCCTTCTCATAAGTCACTTTTTGAGACGATTTAATCCCCCTCAAAACCTGTTTTCTATAACTTGTGGAATAGTAGTAACATTGTTGATTGAACTAACACATGTTTGTAGTGTATCTCAATCCACCAAAATACCTGTAGTAACCATATAATGAATATTACCATAGAAACTTCTATACTAACCGGAGTAGTGAATATGATTCTCAAAAACCTTATTAATACAACTCTGCTAAACATCAAAATTCATTTTTTCTATAATAACTATCTTCATCAGAATAAATTTATATTACTATATATCAGTACCAGATGTATTAGGAATCATTCTGGACTCATGATTTTTATATACTTCTGATTTTTTTGCATTTTTGACTTTTCCCACATAGAGACCCTTTCCACCATTGTTCTTATCCAAAGTTGTTCTGTCTTTCTTATCAACCTTTGAAGGTATATTTTGTGGATCCTTTTTTGGTTTATTATTTCTATAACATTTCCCAACTTCTGAGATAGATTTTGTGAAACTAATATTCATTTATTTAGCTTTATAAAGTTAATATCGGAATAGTTCCTACTCATCTTCGTTTACCTTCATCATTAACTCAAGATGATCAATCTAATTCTTTTCATTCTCAAGAGAATTCCTCAGATCATAAATCTTAATTGACAGCTTTATTTTCTCATCATTAAAACATTAGTGATTATTTAATTTGGAATTGTCATTTATCAAATTTTTTTTTTCCATCTCAAGCCTTCTGATATTCCTCAACAATTTTTTCAACACTTCTTTTTGATGATATTAATGTTGAGTTCCTTCTTCTTCAAAAATATTTCTCATGTAATCTTCATTATTCACTACTTCATTAAACGTACTCTCTATTGATTTCTCATAAAATTATTTCACATATTCATATTTTCTATCTTCTTCTTCTTCATCATCATCATTATATAAAAAGTTTCTTGTTTTTTATTTGATGAAATTTTCATCCTTACCATTTGAAAAATATTTAAGTTTTTCCTCTTGTCTCTTACACAATTATCTTGGCCTTCTATTATCATCATCACTGTCTTCTTCATTATTCTTTTTAGGACAATTATTCACAAAGTGACCAATGGATCAAAACTTAAATTCATTCATGGGATGATTTACAATTTTTTTCCATGTACCGATTTTTTACAATTTTATAAACAAAGGATTAAATTTCAACAATTTTTTTACATACCTCATCTTTAGAATTGGATTCACCCACATCCTCTTCAATATGAGTCTTCTTTGACTGATCACTCTTTACATCCTGTAAATAAATTTCTCTATCAGATTTTTTATTCTCTTTATTGAATTCTCTATTCTCATTTGATAAGTATTGAGAGTGTTGTGAAAATCATCCATAGATAATGTTTCATGGACTCTATATTCCATTGAAGATACATTAGCATCAAAATTTTAAGGAAAAATTCTCAAGATCTTTCAAAAAATGTAGAATCTTCCAAATCTTCACCATGACATCTTATTATGATGAAAATGTCACATACCCTAGTAAATAAGTACCCAAAAGATTCAGAATCTCCCATTCTAAAGTCTACATACTCGACCTCTTGATTTTTAGTTAGTCCTTCTTCAATTTTTCAATTACCTTCATAGATGTTCATCAACGTATCCAAGATGCCTTTTGTTGTAGAGATACCTTTCATGATTTAAAACTCACTCAGAGAAATAGATGAGAGTAATGCATTTTTAGCTCTTACATAATTCTCATGATTCTTCTTATCAGATAGTTTGAGAGAAACATTGTCATCAGTTGGAGAAAATCAATCTTTTTTAGTTTTAAGAATAGCATACCCATGATACATAAGATAAGGAATCATTCAATCCTTCCAGATATAATAATTACTTCCATAAAATATTAGAATCCACTTACTGTTCACATAATTTAGATTCTCCATCACAACATCTCTTCATTACTTTAGCAAAGAACAAATGAAGTGAACGTACCTCTGATACCAATTGATGTTCTCAATCTAGATTGAAGTATAAATGATAGGGGATGAATCAGTGATATACTTTTCCTTTTTATGATTCCTTCTATTTGAAAAATCTTTTGCCTCCTACAGATGATTTTCTTTGGTCCTGAACACACAAAACAATGGGAACAGATGATTTATAGGGTTCAATAATCAACAAAAGTAGCTACATACTTGGTATGGTACTAATAAAATCCATTACCACCGAATCCACTAGAAAAAAATCCTTTGATATGGAATGCAATGAGAATTATTTTCCCTTAAACTAGTGTAGAACATTAAAAAAATCTAGTAGTGCATGTTCTCCCTCTTAGAAAATATACGGTAAAACAATCTTTATGGGATTCTTGAACAATTTTTACAAATCTAATCATTGAAAATAGTTCTTCACTTTTATACCCAAAAGATGGATAGAACTCTTCTGTGTAAAACTGAATATTTGAAAAGACAATAACTTTTTCAGGCAGCCATTAGGGTAACTTCTGTGCAATTTAAATGCCTTGTGCAGAAAAATCCACTTTTGGCATGGAAAACCTATTTCACATGACTTCAATTTCCATTAATCATTTAAATTTTTTGTGCAAATTTCTGTTTCCATGCAACCCAATTTTTTTCACACAACTCACTTAGAGTATAATTTTCTGCACCTCAGAGCTCGGGATTTCAAAGATTGTCTATCCCTAACAAATGTGATTGTCTTACCTCGTATTTATATGCATTTCCGACCTTGTGTGAAAACCACTATTCCACACATTAAACCCTCTTCATGTGAATAAAACCACTATCAGATTGCATCATACTTCTCAAAATATCTTGAGTTATTTTCATGCATCATGCTTTTGAAATTTTTCTCTATTCTAATCTCAGAAAACCCATTGCACACAAAATTGTAAACAATGGTCCATATTGCATGAATAATCAATATTTTCACGCAAACTCAATTTTTGTACACATTGCCTAATTTTTTGGGCACTCCATGCCTTTTCCAAATTTCTATGTTCTGATCCAGAAACTTCAATTGTACGCCACTATTCAAACCCCCTTGATTTTGTTGTGAAAAATTCATTTTCAAAAAAACACATCTTCATATTTTCATTATTAGGCCAATAAATTTTGCGAACTCTATAGAACAACAACACCTTAAATATATGAATCATCCATAACCATCATGCTTGTTTTTTTGATTTTTCTTCTTCAAAAAACCTTCTTATTTCATCAGAAACTCTAATATATTGATATATATCCTTCTATAGATAATATTTAGTATCATTATTGTTTCTAGGCAATGTACTATAACTTCCTTGTCTTCCACCTACATCATTACGTCCAATAAAAACTATATATGAATGGATGTACATTTAATATACTTTTAATTCACAAGGATTACATCATATAATCTCATAACTTATGATATTTGTTAAATAAAAATAAAAAAATCATCTTCTAATTTCTACAATTCTTTTACAATGTGAACTGATTTATTGTCGTTGACAACCAAAGACAACACTCTGTAAATGAAAACTCTTCAAACTTCATTCTCCATCCAACATGGTCCAAAATATTGTATATATCAATTATCTCAAAATTATAATCCTTAGAATAATTATTTTGACAATCATTATCTTGGTGTTTTCTTTAATATGTGTATATAATTTCTTATTTCACTTCATTATTTCACACTAGGTATGTCCACATATCATATTGGAGAAATTTTTCTGAAACTGTTCAATATATATTTATCAAATCTCTTATGGGGTTGATAGAGTCACATCTAATATTATGGATAAATCCCTCATCATATTTTAAATAATATTTGGGTATCCCAAATTGTATTCAAAGAACATAAAATGACATATTATCTTATATAACTTAATAAAGATATCAAATAATGTGTGGTAATCATCCCTATATATTTTTTCATTCATATCTCTCCATATTTAAAATTTAGAGAATTTTATTTTCTCATTTCCACCAGACATATTCTCATATTTATCCCTTATCTCCTTGGTAGTTTTTATTCAAATAATATTCTCTTACACATTATTATACAAGAATTACATGATAGAATTCCTATCTTACTCATCCATTTATATATTTTTTCATTCACCATAAATAATGGGTGAATCACATCCGTGAGGAATAAAACACTATTATGGAATCAATAACATATATTCCTTTTAATACGGCACTGGGATTCATTCTATTTATCCATACATGGTAATTCATTCATTCAATAATATGTAAACAAATATTAATTAACAAATATATGTTTTATATATTCTACTTCATTAAGGATTCGATCCATTTAAGGAATTATAGATTTCATTGATATGGCTTTATAATCCATTATGTGGTCAAATCAGTGATTAGTTGTGTGAGTGAATCAATGATATTATTTTATAAATTATAATTTGAAAATTAACTACTGAGACTAGTTATAATTTTAATCTATCAAAGGATTTTTCACAGTCATACATGAATATTATCGAAGTAAATTGAATAAGAGAAGCTAGTTATTGTTTTTGTTTCCATAAATTCTTGTGATATAACATGGATCACTATAATTTCTCACTTCATTTCTCAAAATGACATAATTCTATCATAGGATAAGATATAATTTACAATTTTACACCTTCAACGTTGGATTCAATATAGTATTTACATTATTAATCTTATTTCCTACCATAATACCCTTCTACAATATATATGTATCATATAATTCTTCTTATTCCAAATTGACCTATTTGTTTATTAATAGAAATTATATTGTATTCTCAATTTAATATAAAAATATTTTATATCTTAGAATTTTGAATTTGGTTCTACTATATATCTCTTTCATCTAATTGTCATTATTCTTATTATTATTTATTTTCCATTTCTTTTCTAATACCAATATAAATATAATGAATATTATTTCCATAATTCAAAAAAAGGAAAATACATGCTTTTGTTTAGTGATAACTTCTCATTCAATATAATTGATTTTTTTATTCGAAATTCTCTTAAACTATCATTTAAAACCATTTTAACAACATACATTTATTTTATGTAAGAGATTAAATATATTTATTTCTAAAAATGATTCATAATAATATAGTTTATTTCATGTCTATATAAATAAAATATACATAAACATGATATGGGACTCCTCCTTGTGGAATTGTTATCATTATATTATAGAATGGCCTTGGGTTTTTCATTAATTTATGTTTGAATCACAATCTTTATTTGAGTTTTATCATCATTACATTCGTGAGAAAATTATCATAGAATAATTTTATTTATTATTCCTATATATTTTTTTGGTGTATAATAATTAAGAACTCCCTTTAATATCACAAATGGCGAATTCCATTTTGAAATTCTTAGTAGAATGAATCTAATTTAACATTTAGATGATAATTGACAAATATATTAAAATTTTGAATTTCAAATATTATCCTTATAGGGATTAATGTAATCATTATTATGTATAGACACATCCCAATGAATTCCACACCATACCTTATAAAATTCCAGGACAACAATATGTTGTTTGGACTCAACCTTACTATGTTTATAGGGAAACCTTATGAATTCCCATGAACATCCATTTTCCAGGACATCTACTCAAAGTTATCCTTATGATGGACTTATTGAGAACCTTATGATATCGATACATTGAAAATTTGTAACGTACCACCCCTTGTGCCACAAAAATGGTTCTCTTATCTGGTTCATTGTGCAGCCTCATGTGTGCCTCTCTATACAGTAGTCATTGAATGCTAGAGATGAGGGTATGAGGGATGTATAGTGGGGAGAATACACCCTCTAGATAATTAATGGATACAATAGATAAAATAATTATTAAAATTAAATGAAAGAAAATTCATCCATATAAATAATCAATACATGGTTGTAATTACAGTCATAAATAGATGATTATGTGACAACATGAAAAGAATTAGGCAATGAGGGCGTCATGAATAATATAATACATGCATAAAAAGTAAAATAGATGAAATATAAACAATAGATATTCCACTGATCTTACCAAAAACATGGTCCAGTCCTTTTCTCCGATCCATAAAATCATTCATCTGTAATAGAGTGTTTCCTTTTGATCGATGCTACAACCATGAGGACTATTCAGTTACCAAATATTTTCCTAAATTGA
This sequence comes from Viscum album, assembly GCA_963277665.1. Lineage (NCBI taxonomy): Eukaryota > Viridiplantae > Streptophyta > Magnoliopsida > Santalales > Viscaceae > Viscum > Viscum album. The sequence goes on along the minus strand of OY728121.1, from coordinate 167,049,923 downwards.
ATGTGAATAAAGCTGTATAGGTAACCACAAATATAGTCTATAACTAATCTATCCATTGAATAGAAATTTCAACAGTTAGAACAAATGAGAAGTAATTTTAACAAATAAAAACCATTTCGGGCTGTGTTTTTCGATGGAATAAGTAGATGACCATGTCTACATTGATTTCATCCAAAATATCTCTAAACCTATTTCATCATATATGTCTGTAGTAAGGATAGGATTTGACAAAATTAATATATCCATGAAATCCATGTGTGATATAAAAATATTCCCTCAAGGAAATGTCGTATCCATTACCTTAGAATGTCAATCCCACTCTTAGTGTACATCATATATATTAGGCTATGGTAAAACATAGGAATATCTATGATCATATAAAAATCATACATAATTATAATTTAATTTTCCCAATTATCCCATCCATAGAATTCCTACTTAGGAGAATAGGTGTTTCACCAAAAATATCATGATTCCTTTTCCCTATGATTACTACATTGGAATCCATGAATTGCCAACGTAAAATGTAATTCTTTTTACCATTGATTCCATGCCTAGAATTCGTTCATGGGAACCTAGGTGTCCCCCCAAGAAAAACATAATTCACTAATAGTATGATCCAATACCTAGTATTTTTACTTAGGAACCCATGTATCAATGAAGACCAATTATAATTCATTTAAACTACATGCTTTTTTATGGTATCCTACTTGGGAATAAAAGTATCTCCCAAGAATTATCATTAATAATTTTCCTTATAAGACAATATATGGAATTCTTTATTGGGAATCGACTATCACTCAAGTTATAACATGAAATATAAGGAACAATTCCCAAAATAAATAATCATAGGTCATGATTACCATTCATGAAATCATACAATATTAAAGAGTGACTTTGAAAATTCCATTGATTATTAGTAATGAATGCCATGTTAGTACACATTCCCATTTATGATTCAATTTATTTAATATCCAGAATTTATGTTTGTTCATCAATTCCTATTCATCCATTATTATTTAAATTTAAAACTACATTATGAAATCATGAAATATAATATTCTCATTTAAAATGAAATGAGAGGTCAAGGGAGTTAACCTCACCACTTAAAAATCAAATAAAATAATTTATTATTCATCAAAATTAGGTGATATATAAGGGGAAATTATTATACATTTCATTGTCTCCATATTTAAGTATTAATCAACTAAATTCCGTTATTTCAATTATCAAGATAACTGAACACACCTTACGGGTACTTTGGTATTAATAATACTAATTCATCAAGCAATATGACCAAAACAAACCAAGTTGTGGTTTTGATTGATATATTTATACTCCAATTGGGTTTATAAGTCACATAAATATCCCAAGTCAATGATTATATAATTAATTTAAGGTATCATTCATTGAAGGAACAACACATAGAATGTTTGACAAGAAAAAAAATTTATAATCAATTTAAAAATTAAAGGAAATGGTATGTACCACTAACAATATAACAAGGAATATTCATTCATCCACTGTCAGGAATTAAATCAATCTAGAATAAGGGAAATCAAATAATTATAAAAGGTTGTTGAGAATATGGCATATTTGTTACTGTGGATTTTTTATTTAATATATAATGTTAAACGAATAATGGAAGGAAGAAGAATGATATAAAAATTGAGGAAAATATAATGACAATAATGATGTTCGATTACAACACTAGATAAATGACTTACCATGATACATAAGAGGGAGAGGTGGAACTCAAGTGGCCATAGGGGGTGACGTGTTTGAATGAGGAAGGGGAAAGGGAGAGGTAACCTTAAATGAGATAGGTGAAAATTGTTTTCTCCATCCCATTTAAGATCTAAATAGTTTGACTACATTCTCTTCAATCCATGTAAGAACATTGTAGTTACCCTATCTCAAGGGACACCCCACACCACATATATATAGTAACATGGTTGATCAAACCATTTGTAACCTATATATGTCCACTACCTACGGTTCTATCCATCACGCACGATTGAAGCACATAGTTACCCAAATTGTTCACCAAATATGTGACTACCATTCAGCCACTACAATAATTCACATTATTTAATGGGCCCATCACATGGTGAACATAAAACATGTCCTTACTGAAAAGGTAATCATAATTTTTTTGGTACCGTTATCAATAATTGTGTCCCAACTCTGATCCCCAACAAGTTTCCTCAAAACCCAAGTCCATGAATCATGATTAACATAAAATAGATGTGAAATCACATGAACGGTTTAGGGGATTTAATCATTTCAAAAAATTTAAGTGATCTACTTTTCAAAATTCTATTCTAAATCTCATTCTGTTATTTTGACCTTCCACCAAATGAAAATTTTGAATTACGTTGGAAAATTTCAACCATCCAATACACTGGAAATTATATACTACCACATAATAAATTATTACCCATATAAATCCATGGGGATTAATAATTAATCATATGACCAACCTAGTCAGGTATCTCCTATTCAAATGGATGTATTTCATTTTTGGATGGAAAAAACCTCCAAACATAAATTTTAACACACAATGATTATGATATTGTAACACACTATAACACATAAAGCCAAAACTGGAACATCAATTTGGTGCTTACTCATTCCCATTTATACCAATTCATGATACATCATTTTCTCTTTCAAAAGTTGTGATATGGTACTCCATGGCACATGTTCTATCAATTGATGGTAAATGGTAAGGAACAGTACTCCCACAACGAAATTACCTACTAAACAACAACCTTTGAGTTGTTAGGATGTCCTTAAAATAATTATCAACCTAGAAAACATGATAACACATTATGACTTTACCTTTGGTCCTTGATTTAATTGGAAGGGTCAAAATATAACTGACCAAACTTAACATAGTTGTGTCATATCTTCAATGAAAATCCCTATAATACCTTTTAACTAACATAGTATCTCTAAAATGACATAACCTAGAGCGTTTTCACTATCCAAATGTTTCTACTCAAGATAAATTATTTCAAAACACCGTCAACTGAAAAATTTTAAATATTATAAAACATAATAGCAGACACATCACCAAAACCAGATACCCATGCCTTTAATCAGAGGACCCTTCAGATTGTTTTGAATATACTCAATAAATATGATATCTAAATTTCCATGATTTATCTAGATAAAACCATATCTAGATGGTTTATTTTATCTTTACACCACACAAACAATAGAATAATACTAATCTTTATTTGTTGGATCATCAAAAGATTCCTATAAACTCTGACTATAATCTTGTCTAGGGTAACCATTAAATCATAATACATGAGTCTGAGGAGATCATCCAAGGTAGTCTATACTCTGGATTATACATGTGAAATGGTGATACATAACTGATATTTCCAAACATTATAACCACTTACTGATCCAATATGTGGTATCTCACCTGGATGTCAAGTCAATGAATTGGCTGGTGTTTGTAAGTCCATCAAAATAATTCCTAATCAAGAATCCAAGTGTCACTCTGGACCAATTGTTCATTATAATATATCGATATATAGATCACGAAAGTAAATAGTACTGAAAATACTCAGTTTTTAATGAAATTTACAATGAAATCCATCTATACATGGCCCCTTTTGTTAAATGGATTTTGAATGATAAAACAGTTCTTCATCGACCAATCTTGAACTCTCATGACCCATCGCTCATAAACAAATTGATCAAACATATAATTTGGAATAAACACCATACAATGTCCTTTATACCACTACATTATTGATAAAACAAACGAGTTTAGCCACTTTTTAAATGAATCAGTTAATTTAATTTCCTTATCTTAGTGTATAATTGACTCTCTCATTATGTACTCTTGACAAACTCAATATACTGGGCATGATTACCTAACAAACGAGTACTCTCAGATATTAGATAATTTATTCAATCACTGGGAATGTATAGATATCTTCAATCAATAACCATTTCATAATTGGAATCACATTACTTAAACTATCTACTGACACCACATCTCTCAACATGTGACATTTAGGTCCAAATCCATTTCAACATTCATATGGACCTCGACACATTTCTTTGTCTTTCCTTATTATAGGAACTCTGTATAATTATTGAAAAATACATGTCACCATTCCCTCAAGATTAAAATTTATTATCATTTATTATTGATTTTCATCAACAGTTGGTTACAAAAGAAAAAATATTTTCATCACATAGCCTTTCAAAAACAGATTTTCTATTGTGTAGTTAAAAATCTAGAACATTAATGCACACAAATCCTGAATCTAGGGTCCAGAGATGGTTCCACTCCTACATATATATCCCATTAACTTGGCTTTGTCATTTTCTCTCATATAAGAAATCAGACACTTGTAACATGGATCTTACTATTGGCCTTTCATAAATCCACATGGTCTATTCAAGTACCAAAGGGTTTACCAAACATGGTGTGTTTATAAGTCAGTAGACTTATAAATATGATGACTATTACTAATATAAATACTAAATAAATAATTCAATAATATTTAGGTATAATAATCATTAATCATTAATGTTAATATATATGACCCATGTTGAGATCAGATTCCCCTTGGGGTACCTAAATTACCATACCTGCTCCAGTTTCAACTAGAATGTCTCTAAAATTGTGGCATCATACTTTTGAATAAGAAGTACTATCTCGGACTAGAGGCCTATAAGAATGATACCCATGTGTAATGTAAAAAAGAATCTATATAAGAGTCATGGAATCCATGACCATTGATGTTTAATATCACTATCAGGGGGAATCTAATATATGATGCTATGTGAGATCCCATGTATATCTAAGATCATATAAAAATCCTGAGTATTAATACTATCATTTTTTCATTGAGCATATCCATGGAAAACCTTATTTAGAAACTAGTTTTTTCCCAAGTAATATCATGATACATTTTCCCTCTGATCCTATCAATAACATTCATACATGGAAATATAGGTATCACAAAAGTTATAAAATAATTCATTTTACCATTGATCCCATAAATTTAATTCCTACATTTGAATATTAGTATCTCTCAATGGATGGAATAATTCATCTGTTATATGATCATGTACAAGGTATTCCTACATGATAGACCTTTAATTTCACAAGGCATACAATAATTATTTTAAACTGTGATCTCATTGATGGTATTCTTACTTTGGATTAGTGTTATCACTCAAAGAGTATCTGGATTCCATTTCCATATATGGTAGTATTCTGTATTCAAACATTAGAATATAGAATTTATCAATGTGAAATGAGAATTATTTGGTTCATTTCCCTAAATAAATAATCATAGAAATGTGTATCATTAATTCCAGCTAACAATTTCATAACACTCCTTTAAAATTTTCATTGAAAAGTAATATTGAAGGCCATGTGAGTACACATTCACCTTAATGATTAAATTAATTTTAAATCCCCTATATTATTATATTCATCAATTCCAAGTCAACCATTATTATTTCAACTTAATGTAACACTTGGAACTCAATACACAAACTATTCTCCTTTAAAATCAATTGAGTGGTCTAAGGAGTTATCCATACCACATAAAAATTCATTTAATTAAATTAGGATGTCTCTTCCTCCAGCGATATATACATATAAGTGCTACATATTTTACATTTCATCTATCCCCTCTTTAAGGTTTAATCAACTCTATTTTTTTCATTTCAATTAGTAGGCAATCCAAACAAAATATAGTGATGTTTTCCATATAAGAATAAAACGTTTTGAAATTTTTTGATCGAACCCACCCAAAGTGTTGTTCAGGCTGAGGTCATCAACCTCCCACTGGGTATAAAATTCACATAAATACCTAATTAATAATTTTAAAAAATTAATTAGATTTATTAGACATTAAATGAGAGATTTTTCTAAGGTTTGTTGTGCAATATATATTATAAATGATTTAATACCTGAGATAAATGGTATAGACCACTTTATTTATACCAAGGAAGCATAAATAATACAGTATTATTCCATCATTCATGAAAAAAAAGTATAATGAGAGAAATAAAAAAACCCTAAACCTGTATCTTATTTGCATTCGCCGATTGAACAGTTCATGCATAGAGTTAAACAAATAAAGGACGTACATTAAGAGACTAACTGAGGGTGATCAACTATGAATAAAGGAATTAGATTTTAATGTAGGGTAAAGGAGATACCTCCCTGTCTATATAAGAGGAATTAGTAGAGATTGAAATTGTGTGGGGGGTGTTATGTTTTAATGGGGAAGGGGAAAGCTAGAAGAAATGTTAAAGGAGTTAGATAAACTGTTCTTTTCTATCCCAGTTTGCAGGCACATTGTTTGGCCAAATGATTTAGATTACTATGCATGAACCATGTGGTTCAAATATTTATGGGGACACCCCCACCCTCATGGATAGGTTCACTCTTAATCAAATAGTGTGTCACACTTGTTTTGACACTGCCATAATATACATGCATCCAACAAAGTTGTAGTGACTAGTAAGATTACTTGTGTTCCAACCATGCGATTACCCTTTCATCAAATAACTAATTCTCACAGTTTATTAGGAATATAAAATGATTAAAAAATATATAACCCTATAAAAAATGTTTCCATTTCATGGGGTGAATGGTTATCATATGACAAATAACAACTATGTACCCCATCCTATTTCCCCTGAAGCTAGTTCTTTGATTCCCGGTGCTACTGAAACCATACCAAACACTCAAGAAAACTCTCATACCGTAATCCAAATATAATGAAACAATTTTATGTGTTACAACTATCGAAATTCTACTCCATGACCTGGTACATGATTATTACCAGACACGAAATGAAAAATTAAAAATAATTTGGAAAATTTCAACCATCTAAAACACTGGATGTCACCCACTTTTTAATTACGAAGTAAATCATATAAAGTCATAAAATCTTTTCCATTTTCCAATTTAATTTTTGTAATTCAAAAATTCATCTCATTATATTATAGGGTCTTCAACATAATACTATAATTTTTAAAAAACATTAAAATTTACTCAAAACATCTTGTAGTAGATATTTATAACTTATCATAGTATCCTGGAATCTCAATAATAATTCGATGTTTTATAAATAATTTCATGGTGATTTATCTCATTTTAATATCATGGATTTCATCTCCCAATATTCCATCTACTAAAAAAATCATGTTGAAACTATTTTATTGAGTTCATTAATGTTTCTTACACATGTCATAGTGAATCATTACAAACCAATTCAATAATAATCATATGTATGGTCTTCTTTCTTAGGTCTGTTCTATGAATATATTATGGGATTTTAGTGATAAAATATTATTTTTCACTAGGTTAAAACATTATTTATGATTCCTATAATCACTGGAAACATCATATTCTCTTTAGAGATTACCAAACTCATATTTACAACATTTTAGTGAAATTGAAGACATAAAATTTAACAATAAATACATACATCAACAGATATTATCAATATCTTGAATTTATTATATATAATATTCATTTTTATTATTATTCCTTGACATATTGATCAATATTCCATAACATGATTGAATGACTATTGTTTTCCATAATAAAAATATAGGCTCATAGTTTATTTAGAATCCAAAATCCCTAAAAAATTTAATATATATTAAATGATAAAAAAATATGTAAAAATGATATATCTATTTTATGATAATATATATATTTATGTGTTTATTTCATGTTTTATTTTAAAGAACCAAAATAAATTGAACCTAATTATTCTATGAAACATTTATATGTATTAATTTTTTGTTTCTTTTAATGTATACATGTATTTTTTGCACGAAATCCTAAAGTTACTATATGGGGATCAAAATTTGGTATCAATTTCAGGTTTATTTATCTTTGAGAAATAGTACGTTATGTTTTGGAATTTTAAAGAAAGTGAATTTAGATGTTATTATTGGGAGATATGAAGTAATAATGTTGAAAATGAAAAAAATTACATTTTGAGAACTAGTATTGGTAGAACGAACTAAAAAATATTTGTTTATCCTTTATACTCTATTATATGTGATTCATATTATAAAATAATCATAATTAGTTTAATTATTAATGTTTTGATCAGTTAAAATAATAGGAAAGAATTATGGAATTTATTTATGTAATATCCAAATTCTATTAAGATGAAATGTAATTTATTATTTCAATATTATGATGAAATTATTTATTTTAATGGGATAATATTATTACATAGGTTTTTAGGGTCAATAGTTTTCCAATTTTACTTTCCATTATCAATTTTGTATGTCATAAATAATATTATTTCATTTTTATTTTAAATGTAAGAAAATTGATTATTGATTATTTATATATAAAAATAAATAAATATGATAAGATAGAAAATATTTTATTATTCTATTAATGTTAAATTAAATGATATACTATCACAATATTAAATATTGATGAATCATTTCTTAAAATAAAATGTCATGATAAATTGATTTTCATATCAGTATATTCTATAACCAACATATCTTTGATAAGTTTTATAAAAAATCAAAACTATTATCCATGAAATGAACATTTATTTTTATGATTATCATCTGAAAATAATTCTTTTAAATTTCCCTATAGTAGACTTCTAAAAATAAAATTATAATTTTTTACATAACTTCTTGAATTAGTATTTTATAAGAAATATATATATATCAGGATATGTATAGAACTAGCCTGGGCAGACCTGATAGGTTAGTTGACCGAACACCCCACATTTCTATAATGTGTTTCATGTATCCCATGTTTGAGAAAAAAATTATCAAGAAAAATTGAATATATTTTTGGGAATGGTTTCACACACAAATAGAAGTAAATATATAATGTATCATTTAACAAAATCCCATCATAGTTTTTCATGAATTAAAAATCTATGAAAAAAATTGAGGGAAACCAAAAAACGAAATGAAATATATGATTCATATCTAACGAATATTGTTAAACTCATTCAAATAGAGATAAATAATTCTCGATAATAACAAAATAATATTAAACAAAATGTAAAATTAAATAAATTTTAAAAAACCAATCGAATTTTCTGATATGATAGAATACCCAATGAAACATTAGTATACAAACACTGCAAACCCCCCTCCGGGAATGTTAGGCTTTCTAACCATATCCCAACTCACCACGGTGGCTGAGAAAATGAAATCCAATATCTAGAAAAAACGATGAACATGTACAGTACTTAGAAACTCCACATCCTCACAAAGCGTTTGTTTGTTGTGTGTGGTCTAGTAGGATCAATTTGATCACAAAAGAATGTCTACTAAATATCAATCATTATATAGTTACTTATAACTATTTTTTAATATATTATATAAATTAGAGTCTTTCATATATTTATGAAACCTAAAACAAACCAATATTTTACATTATAATACTATGATTGAAATAACATATTTACTTGTGGATTTTTTTAAATATTTAATAAATTTACATTATTTTGATTTAAAAAAATATTTTTTCTTATTTCAAAAATACCATTAAATTAAAAATATGAAAACAAAAACATTATCATTTAATTCAAAGCACTTCCCTTAAACCCCTTTTGAATAAAAGTTTGAAATAAACCGAAACACAATTGATTAATTCATAACACAAATGAAGAACCACTATGTCTGTTGATATCCCAAAATCAAATAATATAATGGGTAAAATTACCGGATAGCCTATGAAAATTAAGAAAATATTATAATGTATCCCATATATAGAATAACCATTAATAAAATTAATTTCATGGTAAATAAAATGGGTCTTAATATTAGATGACCACAATAAAACTATAAAAAATAGGCTAACTATATTTGTTAATTATCTCCAATTTAGATCACATTCCACTTGACTATCAAACAATATAATTGATAGGGGAACTCCACACTCATCCCATTTTATGATAGAGGGATATTTAGCCCTTGTTGTACATAATCTAGTATACTAAAAATCCTGGTTTTACTCTATGTTAAATGAGTTTCATGGTCCAATCAAAAAATGAGTTGGGAAATAAATCAAGGTATGTTGTAAATATGAATTAAAAATTCCAATCCTATCCTATATGATTTAGTCATATAACTTCCACATTTTGTATCATCCAGTTATCACACTACATCAAACAAAGGGTAAATCAATGGGGGTCTCAGTAATTTTAGGAATATAATAATAAGGTTTTATATGGGCCTTTAAATGAAAATAACCTGTAATTTCAGGTCACATTTTATCCCATTGATATTTTATAATTTAAAACATTTTTTGTAAATCATTAAGAAACCAACATCCCTTCCCTTTTCAAACTATACACTAATGAAAAATCTTATTACATAGAAATAATTTCACCAAAATCCCATAAAATACCATTTTAATCATATGAAATATCTTAAAAGTAAATTTGTCAAGGGTATTTTTAGGCTTGAAAAACAATTTTGAATGAATAATTAAAAATTCAAAATGATAACCCTTTATGTAAAAACATAATTCCATTTAAAATATTCCTAAATGCAATATAAATATCATATATATTTTTACATACATAAAGAGTAATTTACATGGATAAAAAAATTTATGAATTGAAAATTAAATGAATATCATATAGTCACATAACTCAAAATAGGTGAAATGAAATTTCAATTTTTCACCATCTATTGAGAACACCGGATCATGATATGAATCACCCTATATAAGATCAAAATGGCCAAATCCCTCAAATCAGAAGCACCCAAACCAAAAATACCCTTTAAATAGGGATTAAATTAATGGGGGAAATTGAAAAACAAAAGGAAATACAAGAGGTAAAAGAGAATAAGATGTGTAATGAGGAAATTATAGGTTATATAAATTAAATCCCTTATAAATAATTAATTGGATACAAAAATCAAAAGAAAATATGGTAGGAGATTTCATTTGAGATTATATGTGTGGTTTGAATAAATGGTTGTTGAAGGTAATAGAATAACACATAAAATACAAGGTGTAATTAGTTAATTTTAACACTTTATATAAATCTATAAATACATATTTTTATGCCACATGTTTTGTTAAATCATGTGGTAATCATGCAATATACAATGGATATGAATAGGAAATGTACATGGATTTTCAAAACAGATACTCATAACTATCCAACAATCATGAATATCCCCACAATGAACAAAAATTGGTTATATTACTTTCTGGAAGACACCAAACTTCTTGAAAAATCATGCTCTATCCCTGAAAAATCACACTCTCTAGAATTATATCATTGTCATTGGGTTACCACATAGTTATTAACAATTGTACGCAATCTATTACACATCAATAAATAACCAAAATTTAGAAAATAATGATTTAAAACTCTATAAATATAACACACTGCATAGTAATATAAAATATTATAAAATAACCAACACCAGTTATATTTGGTTGTTATAATTCCTCTTACTTTTCAAAGTTATTTATATAGAAATTCATGGTTAATGTAAAATGAAAAGCGGAACCTCCTCCCCCCAATCCCAAATTGATTATTTAATTATGATAAAGAAAAATACATGGGATAGTCCCAAAAAATTAAACCACTAGACACAATCCATTATCACAAAAAACCTATTTTTATTTAAAACAAAACAATCAATATTCAAAAAATATGAAAACATAAAAAACATAACCCTAAAATCCTCAATGTTCATTAAGATAAACGATTAATAAACCATTTATAACCCTAAGATATATAACTAATGGAAATGGAGTTCATCCATGGATCTCACAACCATTTATAATTCATCTAAAATTTTGAAATGGAAGGGAAAAAACTCCTATGGTGATAACACTAGCACCAAGGAGAATCATCATCATGAAACCCCCAATGAAATGGAATCCTTAATAATCCTAATTAAACATCTAAAAAATTGAATGATAAAATACTAAAATAAAAATGATACCCCTATGACATCTAAAAATCCATAAATTGATTCCATAAAAACCCACTATGTATCCACTAATGCATCTCAAACAATGATAAAATATTCCTTGAACCCATAAGAGACCACAAAATTGGTAGATATGGGTAAAAAATTATTAAAATGTCAAGAATGTAGATGGGAATACTAGGGATTCATACATTGAATACACAGTCATAGTGAAATAAACAAGATCCAAACAAGATAGTATCTAATGTATAATATAAATCAATGCATCAAATGTTCTAGTTAACAAAAAAACATCAATTGTTCTACCAAAGTACATATATCTACAATAAAACCTCACTATGAATCCATTTCATATGTAGTATTCAATAAAAAATTTCACTAACTAAGAATGGGAGTAACCTCAAATATATTATTCATGTGATGGAATCAACCAATTATTTACCATGGAATATCCAAACAACACATATCCAAAGGATTCAATTGAATCTATATCCATAATGGGAAATGATCAAAATAGATCATTTCCCAAAACTCACAATCTCATGAGAGATAGTAAAACATTAATAAGACCAATCCTAACCAAACTAATTATCCATATTGGGTAATATGATGTAAAACACTCTACTCCATTCATATAATCCCCATGTTTTCAAGATATACAACAACTGGACAATGACGATGCAGTAACACATGCCACTACATTCATCTTATTTATAAAATTAAAAATTGATTTCAATTAATTAGAGAGATCAAACATAAATAATTACACAAAAATATTCTTCAATATCTTTCTGGAAGTAGTACCAAGAAAACACAAATCAAAAACTCCACTCATTCGTGTTTCAAAATCAATTAAAAAGATCCCATCATCGACCATTATAAAATTCTAAAAACACACAAACTAATAAAAATAATTTTATAAAGAACATTTAAAACAATAATTACACATTTCAATACAACACCACCATTAATAAAGATGAAAGAACACATTTTAAATGAAAAAAATATTAAAATATAAAAATCTATTTTAATAACTTTAACTTTTTTAACAAACAATTATAATCCAATTTTATTTTCCCAATATAAGTTAATGACTAATTTATCTTTAAAAATAAGTACCCGTGATCATCAAAACACTATTCACAGGTTAATTTTTATAACATTACAAATTTTGTTCCAAAATAACATAATTAATGTTATTCCCTTTCAATAATAAATTTTCTCATTATTTTCTCAAAAAAATGGATCCTTTTATAATATTAAAATTTGATCTTAATGCATTTAATTATTTCAATTTCAAAACTAATCCACTTTTAAAACCCCAAAAATTACATCAACTACTCCTCATATTTTTTTGTATATCAAAAATAAATTTCACGAGAATTCAAAAAATATTAATTTAGAAATTTCCATTTTCCCAAAAAAGTACCTTTTTTAATCCCAAAACCAAATTTTACAACTTCAATAAAAAAGGCACACAACAAATATCATCCAAAAAGAAATCTAACCACATAATCATATACAAAAATCCTATCACAATATTTTCCCTTTCCATTAAATTATAAAATGGAAATCTATTAAAAAAATGTCTAAATAACAAAAGTAATGAGATCTATATTTATGAATTACTTCACAGAATGGCTGACTGCCAATGAAAAGTCATGTAGTTGTCTTTGAAATTTTTTAAAAATATATATTTTAGAAACTATATAGTTAGTTAGGATATTAATAAAATCTTCATAACTCAAATTAATTTTTCATTATCTTCCCAAATACAACAACATACACCATCTACCCTCACATTATATCATAGAGGATCTAAATATCATTTCCATCATCAAGGATCAATCAAAAAAGATAATCAATATGAAAAAAAACACATGCATTAATGGAAACTCAAGGCGCATTATGATAATGTGATATATAAATATTCCCTTAACTAACCTACTACATCCCGATAGTCAAATCTCAGTAAAAAAAGACCCATCCAGAGTAACATTAAGCCTTTTTAAAAACCTAGGACCCTTTAATGTGCTGAGGATCTACAACCATTTATAATGAACTAGATCGTGTATTCCTGACACATCATATGACCCATATTTCCATATAGCTAGAAGGAAATTTTCAATCCCTAGAGCTTAGAAACTAGTTCCATGGCATCATAAGATCTAATATTTGGAATATATTCTACCACAACTTAGAGAAAATAGATAACTAATAATTTACAAAATGACCAGTATGGAGATTCCTTTTTTAACCAAATAGGAAATAGGAAAATTTAATTATAACCTAACAATAATATTCAAATGATTTAACTATACATACACCATCATCAACAATACTTACATTGAAAATGATAAAATAATACTTATAATTGGAATGGTAGACATACCTAATAATACTAAATTCTATAATATAGTCAATCTTAGACCATATTAGAAGATAACCTCCTTGAATATCAATGTTGGTCACCACATCCCAACTCACAATCAGATGTCTAAAAAATTATAATCCACTCTAATGTTGAAACCTAAAACATTTATACAATACAGGAACATCAAACACAAATAGAGTGTGTATGGAGGATGTGAGTTGACGAAACAATTAGGATTTGATAAGGGAGTTTATGAAATTCCTTTTATTACATAGTACCATATTAAAAGTTTGAATTAATTAATAAAAATACATTTCACTACAAAAAATAACAGAAACCTACCTAATACGTTACATTGCCAAGAATAATGTCTATTATTAACATAGAAAGAACATTAAAATGTGGATTTTTTTCCATTGATTTTCATAAATTCAAATAAATCCCTGTTTATATTTTCAATACATTCAAGAAAATAAAAACAATAATATAAAAACAATATATTTTCATTCAAGAAACAACCCTTAAATAACATCTGAAAAAACATTTCAAAATCGAACCAAATACATGTGAATAATGGAATGCACATATATGATACCACTATTTCTATAGAATATTGAAAAATAAAATATACAAAGGGTTCCACAACTAGTAGACATATGGGAATACAAAAAATGAATTAGGGATCCACTATATTGAATCAACAATCATGAAATAAGATTCATGGTCCCTATACTAGGTCCTAATGTGGGACAAAACTAACAATAATACCATTACATGGACTATTTTTTGACTGATTTTTCAAACCCATATCATTATTCATCTTACTATATGACACTAGCATCGATATGGTCATGCCACACATCCATATCTCACAAAATATGTGATAGTTAACTATGTGTTCCCTAATATAGATTAAACTATTTCAGGGTCTCACAATATGGTTCACATGTTCCCATGTCCAAAAAAACACAGATTTGAGAAATATATCATGTTAATTACTAAAGAAGTATATGAATTTCCTCACATATCACCTCCAAGATCCTCATATTATAAAAATCCATTTCCATGTCATGTATTCATTGTACAAAATCAATAAGACCATAATAAGCGAATTAAGAAAAATTTGAAATTTCTGAGTGTCTCGAGATTATCAAACAACATGTTATATGGTTCCAAAATGGCTATCATATTGAAACCAACATATAAATTGAAGTTAGTTTGTTTTCCTTTTAGAATATAAAATTTGAATCGCTCTTTGGGTATCATTAATGAATCATCATCTGTTCACTTTTAAAACCATATTTACCGCATAACCTTTTTCTTTTGAAAATAAAAATAGTTTTAATTCCCTTAAATTTCAAAAAAAAAATCATTTACAATATCTTGATAATAATTTTCTCAGGGGGATTGGAAGACTTGAACAACCATTTTAATATTGAAATTAGAATACATATGAAAAACTAATATAAACGGACAAAAAAACATAGAACCTATTAACAAACACATCATATATGTCATATGTATTCTTATGTTAAAAAATATATATAACATTGTAAAATCCACCCAAAATTCCAAAATAATGGATGAAAATAAAAAAACCAACCTTAAACTAGGTGGAATCAAATCACAATGAATCATTTATATATGGAATTCCTAATCAAAACATAAATCAAATACTATAATCCCAAAATGAAAAAAATCTACAATTAGTTGATCCAAAACCATAAGTCCGCAATATATAGTGATTTAGATTCTTTTTTACATTGGGAATTCAAGGGAAACAAGTGAGGAAATATGGGATAAGGTACAAAAGGAGGAATAGAGGGGTTACCTTAATGAAATCCTTTGGAAATCCTGAACATGTGTTAATAATTAATGTAAGAGGATGTATTTATATCTCTAATGAGAACCTAGGTTTCAGACACATGAATGGGAGGAGAATGGTGGATATGAACAGTTAAAATTGGTGAGGTTAAGTGGTTATTTAACAACATTATGTAAATATGGGAAAGCTACAAGTTTTTCTCATGTGGCATGATGTAGAATTCACCATGCATGTGGATTCCACTAAACAATCATTAAAAACCCATATGGTTTGTCTGCTAGGTTACTCTTAAACACATTCCAACCAATTATGTCACCCATAGAAAAAATATTAGAGGCACAATTACCTAGAATACCACATTCAACATGGTGAAACATGTTCTATCCAAGAAAAATCAAACTATCATGAATTGAAAAATATTCACATCATTACTATTAATGGTGTGAAAACTGTAGGACACTAAAAAATTTCACAAATTTAAAAAAATTAAGGCTCGGTACTCTCCAAATATAATAAACCTAAAAATAATTTAAAAAATTATAAAAACTAAAAATAATAAAAATTGGGTTCCAAAAAACATATATCCTCCAATGAATAATATACATTTAAAACCAATTTTCATAATTAATCTATAAAATAAACATATATATAAAAATGTATTTTATCAAAATGATCATCTGTATGTTCATGGGTTGTATTTTTATTAACCAGTATATAGAAATGATCATTATATAAATATTTGATAAAACCATTTATTATATGATATAAATATCTATTCATCATTATATATGATATAGTCTCCCTGAATTAGTACTAAAATAAAAAATAAGAATTATAAATGTAATTCTATGAAATTATAATGATTTAGTTTTATGAAATGAAAATATATTTCATGTTGGAATAATGACATTGTAATATTTGTATATGTCTCAAAAATCATTGAATCTCTATATAATCACAGAAATAATTTATTTAATAGTAATATATATATTCTTTATTAGTCCATGTATCATAAATTTATATTTCAAAATAATTTTTTATATATGTATCGATATAATCACTTTTTTTTGGAATTTATCATTCTTGGATGCATATATATTTTGAATTACGTATATTATTTATCAATTATGATAGTAAAGTAGTCATTAAAATCTAATTGTTATCCTGTTATAATAATTATTATAGTTAACCCATGATAAAAATAATTTGTTATATTTATTTTTATAATAAAAAATATTTAAATATTTTAATATGATAAAATATACGGTTATATATTTTGTTAATAATAAATTATTAGATAATGATTTATCTTTAATTTTTATAAGAAAATTATATTTATGCATGTTTACATTTTTATAAAATAACACATCATTTTATGTGACTATTTTTATAGAAAAAAATAAGCCTTTTAAAGGTTATTTATAATAATTTTTTTTGAATTACATATTTAATAATGTATTAATTGTTTTCTTTTGAAATTTAATTTCATATTTTTGGAGGATTATTAAAATAAATTGATTATCATATTTCAATAAAGAATCAACTTGAATGATTTTGTGGTAGATGAAGTTATAATGAAGTCGTATTGAGTGACATTGTCAAATTGAAATTGTTTTCATAAGTATTTATTAAAATATATTTTCATATCATTAGAATTTGAATTTGAAGAAATGGATTAAAAAATTAGAGTAAAATATTTATAATTTTATTAATTGGTAAAAACTGTAATTAGATTATTAAAATATTAAATTCATTGCTAATAATGGTAAAATATTGTAAAATATAGAAAATATGACATCATACATATATATGGATGACAAAAATATATTATGTTAGTATCCATGGACTCTTTAGTATAGTAAAAATTATAGTAGAGTGTTTATGGAGGTGTTGGCTAAAACATCTTGGTCAAAACCCATTGACTTTGATAGGATCAGAACACCACTAACCAAAGGTGCATCTTTAAGACACCAATGGTTGGAAATAAATGCCTATGGATTCACCAAATGATTATGGGATTATTTTACCATGCATACGACACAATTAGAAAGAAAATAATCAAAAAATAAAAACATTAATAATAATCCTGATGATAACCAAAAAATACTCTGAAAAAAATAACATAATAAATATCAGAGTCAGATAATCTAGTAATAATTTTAAATAATACTATATAACTTGATGACCAATAATTAAAAGAAATTTTTTAGACATGGGTATCCCCATGATCCAAAATACAATAGATGAATAATCTCAACTACATCATAAGTATATATCATCTATATTCCTTTCTAACAACGTAAGCCGTTATCCCCTTACCTCAAGAAATGTTGTCAAGATGATGTCATAACATTCCCTTAATATTTTATACTATTATAATCCTCCAATGGTTGTTGAAAAAAAAATTATACCACAAAAAATTATAAAATGATATTAGGAATGGGAGCTTCATATTCAGATTTCCCTCAACATAATATGATAATAGAATTGTTGGGGAGAAACTCAAATTTTTAATTGAATTCATTGATAAAATGGTCCAAGAACCCATGTTGGAGAACTCTAAAGTGATTAAAATCATTAAAATCACCAAAATTAATCCTCTATATTGAGAGAAATATAATTTTATATATAATAGTTTCATGTGTGATTCATTTTTAATAATTAATTTTAGGTTTTTTTAAAGACATTTATTATTTAGATGCTTTATTTATTAAACCCAATTCCAATTTTATAGCTGCTACTTCATCACATATAGTGTTTAAATTTTTGGATGCACATTATTGAAATCCATTTTTGAACTATATGAATCACCACTATCCAAAAATTTCACGAGGGTCATGTTTATCACATAGATTAACCAAAAATTGGAAAAAATATTCTCAATCTTTGTGATCAGGACTTTTTCAACATGGTTACCTAGGAATCCTGTATTGTTTATCCTATACATTCCCTAAGGATGATACATTAAGAAACTATATAAATGATTATATTAAAACATAAAACTGATACCAAACTATTCATTAAATAAAATTTTATAAAAACATGTGGTGTTAAATTCAACCAACCATTGCGATTTGCCTCCTCAAAAAATGTAGATATTAATTGGTTGAATAATATAGAATCATTGATCGAAAATAATTTTCTCTTTACTTAAAGTCTCTTAATAGACTTTTTAATTTTTATTTAACCAATGTAATAATTGTATAAAACATTCTTGAAATATCATAGTTTTCTTATAAAAAATATGATTCATGGTGTGAAACAAAAAATTCATCTCAAAGTTACTATAATCTTAACTAACACTGTGAATTGGTTTAGACTCATACAAATTTTGTTATCATATGACAATAATATATTATGTTTCACTAAATTAGGGAGTAAAATATTACTAAAAATAAACCCCATTAATACGCTTAAAATTATATTAGTTCATAATATAATAAGGTTATTCTTCCCATTCATTCCTAGTTAACAATTCTTTAATAATGAAAATACCTAAATTAATTCATACTTACTAAACACATATGATAATGGAATTAAAAAATTGATACAAATAAGGTATTTCAGAATATTATTATATTTCAATTTTCCAACATTAGTGAATCTTGATAGTAGTATTGCACACTAGACTCATCCAAAAAAATTTATGTTTTACAAACACTACCAAAAAATGACTACATTAACATAGATATGAATAAAACTATTCAATTGAACATATGTAAAATTATTTTATGTCAAATGTTATATTAAATCTATATTAATTGAAAATGGTCTTTTTAGGAATAACTAATGTTCATTAGAGAATACATAAAGTACATCCATAAGATTATTAAACACTTAAACTACCTAGTTGTTACAAAATTATATCTTGTACTGATGGATAAAATCATTATCAAGGGTAAAATAAATATTCCACAAATACATGATGGAAAATAGGGGTCTCTAGAAGAGATGATGGGAATCAATGTACCATGTAACCTCACCACATCACTGACATACAATATAGCCAAATCATTTACCTAATTCATTTAATTAAATTTAAGAAAATACTATGAATCAATGATTATTTAAACTATCATCTAAATGGAAATATAATGTTGATGCATCTCAAGAAATATGTTGAAAAATTCATTTAAATTTCACTCCCACTACACTATAGTAATCCACAATATTCACAACATGCATATTGGTTATTTGTGTTTGTCCATAACAAGTTTAAAAGTACGTAACAGAGAAAAAAACTAATACATTTTTTGTTTTATAGATAGATAAACCAAATGGTCAATTATATACCATTATTTTTATCTGTCTCCTAAATTTTCAATTAACATAAGCATTGATTGGCCTGGAATTACAAATCAAGCACCCTAGAGAAATAATAGTTATATCTAAAAAACACAAGATAGAATTTTCAACATCTATTAATTCATCAACAGTATCCATAAGGCTACCTAGATCCATAGTCATCGATATATTTATAATAAAACATAATTTATTCTTAATATCTCATAATATGTGAGAAGGACCAGGCTAAAATAAATTTACTTTACCTCATTTCCATAAGATAATCATTTTATCCAATAATAAAAAACGATCCTAGGAATTAATGTTTAATTGTATCTGATTAAAAGAATCATAATAAAATTACTTTTCAACACTTCTAAATATTTATTAATTTTTTTACAATATAATCCCTTATAGACTTCATATAATTTATTCTCATATTAATTTCCTAGATAATTGATTATTAAAAAAGCAATTTTCTCTAATACTCATTATGGGAAAATATCAACATGTCACGAAGGGTTCGATAATACGTGTATGATAACAATTGAGTTAGAGGTAAATATCTTTTTAATAATTACATGTAACAACATTATTTTTCCATAAGTAAATATATAGACTAATGGAATCTCATATTAAAATAATTATAACATGGTAAAAGTATGTGGATTCATGAGATAATAAACATGATAAATGGAACATAAATATATGCATATTGCATAGATATTTAACAAGTATCTTACCAAATCCTGACAAGGAACATTAGAGAATACCAAATATTAGATTATCCTTATATTGTGAGAATATTCAAAATTGACCACCCTTTATTTTATGAGGAAATACAAGATGGATGTAACATTAATTTGTGAGAATACCCACGATGGCTTACCCAATATTATCTGATGAGATATGAATCTTAAAAAATGAATTAGATGGAAATAAAGGACAACAACCATTAAAATCCATACATATATTTTCTAACTGAAAAAAAAATTTCACATATCTTAATGAACCATGGGAAAGAAAATGGGTTTCATATCAGATATAAATTTTGTCACATATACTGAAATATGGGAATATATCAATTCATACCATTATTAAATCACACAATCAAGTATTTCATAGTGTAATTAATGTGATAATTAATAAATCAAATCTACATATGAGTATTATATTTTAAATATTAACATTTAATGAAACCATGACACATATCATTTAGAAAAAATATATTAAATATTTCATTAAGAGAAAAATAACAACTCAATTTCAATTATATGACATTATATCCTCTTTAAAACCCCACAATAAATGTAATTAAATAAATTATCCTAAAAAATGATATAAATTTTTTCCACTGGAAATTTTTATAGGATGATAAATATGTGAAATTGAAAGGGAATGTATTTTTAATATTTTAAAAATTGGTTTATTGTAAACAGCATCAAAAAGTGAGTAGAAATCAACTATTTAGAAAGTGGTGAAAATAATTTTTAGGATCACTAAAAATCATATATATTATGATATCAAATAACAATAGGAAAACATTGGTGGTAAGAGTGAATTTGGATATAGAATAAAATGATCTCATTTAGAGTGAATGGGACTTATTTTTACCATCATTAAATATAATAGAGAATGAAATAGATCAATGTAATTACACAGAAAATGAAAGAACAGAAATATTAAAATTACATCATGGAATATAATAAAAACATAAAGTAATATTGTAGTAAATAAGTAATCACTGTTAATCATGAATATAAATAGAGCCAAGAAAACTTCTTAAATTTAATACTACTCAACTGAACATGATACAACATCATGTATAAAAATAGTAATGATATTAATTGTAAAATTAAGAAACTATTCATACCAATAACATTTTATGAAAATTTATAATGATCATTTATTAAAATTATTTTTCGTTGTTATATTTTAGTTTCATCATTAGATGATATTTGTTATGAATATTTTTTATTAAATTTTTTTTGTGGTTTTCATTATTATTTATAGATTAAAATTTAATAATTATGAGATCATTTTCTATACTAGAATGTATTTATTTAAATTATTTACAATATTATAATATAATTATATAATTGGTTTCTTATGATTTGTGATGAAAATATTGGTTAAGGGTATATTTTATAATTTAAAACAAACAGAAAGGTATTAAAATAATTATAAGCAGATTATTCATATTATCATTCCATAACTATAAAAAAAAGATTTTCTGAATAATTTATAATAAAATAATTATTAATTATTCCATATTAATCCATGATATAAATTTATATCATTGTTCATGTGGGTGATTAAACTGATCAAAACATGGAAATTTTAAAATCTATGGGTGATCATGGTAAGAGAAGTTATTTTTTTCTAGAAAAATATCATCATTAATTAATGTTAATGATATTATATGTATTTCATAATTATTTTTATCCATATTTTAAAATACTTTTTCAAGTAATTAAAACTATATGAAAAATGATACAAGTCATTGTTGTGGAGTCGGTAGTCTGAATGTAGCAACATGTGACATGTTTGTTCTCATAAAATGTAAATGAGGTTGAATTTTTTATATTTTCAAATAATTCTTATTTATTAAAATATCATATTTTTTAATACACTATAAAATTTTTAACATTCCTTTATGGTGGTCATGAAAAATGGATCACCTCACTTATGGAAGTGGTAGTCTATACATAATAGAAGAGATATTTTCATTTTATTTATAGTTTTAAGGATAAAAGATAATAGTTGTCACATAAACATTATAAATTTTTATCAAAATTATGATACATATGTTATAATATAAAATTTGTTAGATTATATTTATAATAGGAATAAAATAAAATAAATCAGAAAAAATGAACAAGGAGTAATTGAAATTTTCACCTTAATCCCTGGATGAGCTCTATTGAAAATCATACTAAGGATTTTAGTAGTAGAATTTAAAAATATTAAAATCATTAAGAAGTTCCTAGGATTGTTTTTGGGTTTATTGGGAATGGTTTGGTCGAAACCATGAGGCTTTGGGTGCGATGAATAGTGGGCTTGTGATTTCTCCTTTTTTAAGGGAGAGGAGCAACGTTTTTGTAATAATATAAAAAGAAATGTTTCAATTAAAATGTCATGATGATCCAATAATATGGTTTGTAAAGGGTTATTTTAAATAAATATAAAATTAAAAAATTTTACAACTTTTATTAAATTTCATAATTCTTTTAAACTAATATTTTTTACATTTACCATTTTTTGTTTTTTACCAAAAAAACTAATTTTTATTGATTAAATATATTTTAAATCCAAAAAAATGGGAATTAGTACATAATTTACATATTATGATTTAAAATATGAAATAAAAAATTCAAAAAATTTTTTTCTATGAGTGATAAAATTGAATTTTAATATTGGTTCACATAATATGGAAAAACATTTTCTAAAAAAGTATAATTTTAAAATTAATATTATGTTTCAGATAAAATTATCAATGCTATTGATTTATCTTTAATTAATTAGTATATTATAATAAAAAAATTATTAAATGTATTGAAACATAAAACCAAACAATATCTTGACTTATTAATTCATAATTACAAAAAAATATGAAATAACTTTTTTATGAGAATAAAAGATAAATTATGTTTCAAAATGATAAAAATGGATTTTATAAATTGAAATTAGTCTTTATAAATGTATATATATATATATATATATATATATTGAATACAATTTTTTCATGAAAAATGTTGACTTAAATTAATTGTCCTTGTATAGATCATGATAATGTAAAATATGCTACAATTTAAATAAAAAAATGAATGTTTCATTATTCAGGGAAAAATAAACTATTTTAGAAAAATAAAAATTTTCTACATAAGATAATATTGATTATATAATCCCAAAAATTATGTTATATTTTCCAAATTAAAATTATGGAATTTAGAAATTTAACATTTTTATTGAAATATAAAATATAATGATGATCTCTTTTTAATAATAACACTACATTCTAGATTTTTACTATTCATATTTTAATTTCATATCAATTATTTATTAAATTTTTGTTAACTAATTAAAAAATTCCAAAATATAGTTTTTCCATGAAATATTTAGTTTCATAAATTATAAATTTATATCATTTGAATTATCAATTTTTTAAAAAATACATTTTCAAGAATAATATATATTTAACCTTAATACATGATAATAATCACTTATGGATGCTATTTTTTTATTAATCTAAACCAAAAAATTATATGAAATTATTCACTATGAAAATAAAGTTAAAAATACCGAACAAAAAAATAGGTCTATGAAAAATATATAATTTATATTAAATAATCAATACAAAATACAATTATATTTAATTATTTACATTCTAAAATTTTAATTTTAGTAATATGTTTATATTAATAACATTATTTTAATATTATTAATGCATTATATCATAGATTAATAAAAATATTATTATTATTAATATCATCCAATTCATAATTATATATTAATAATATTTTAATTTTAATTTTTTTTAAATTATATGTTATTAATTAATTATGTAAAATTAAATATACTACTAACAGTTAACAACTTCAATATATCTATTTTATACATTTATATCTATTAAACATATTTTCCATGACCATATTTCTTACAGTGATACTTATATCATCTATATTTTGTTCCAATTTATAACCTTACTAAACTAATTCATTCAATTAACAATTCTTATGCTTCACATCTCATTTCCAAAGATTACTCTTTAGATATTACAAAATGAATTCTACATTCATTAAAGAAGTTGAATTGTTTAACCATAAAATTAATTATTATGCCCACATAAAGAAGATACTTTGCATGAAAACTCATTTTTGGTATATCAACCCCTTAAATTTTAATTGGTAACAACTACAATGATTACTAATATTCAGGAAGTATATTGACAGATTATGATGATCTATGTGGTCATCAAATCATGGAAATATATAATTGTGCCTTATTATTATTCAATTTATTGGATTTTTGTAAATTCATTAGATCAATGATACATAAATTTTCTTCGTAAGTTAATTATCTCTTATCCACTATGAACCACATTGATAAATGAAACCCATTTCAAAAAAAATATTTTAATTTCCCCAATAACTAAACATATTCCACTAGAAACATTGTATATTCTTTCACAGATATGGGATTTCCATCATGGACCAAATAAATATGAAATACTACATCCATATATAATTTAATCAATGTAATTACATATTAATTTCAAAAAGCATTTTTTTCAAAATAAATTTTTATTTTACTATTAGAACAACCTTTTCCTTTATACATTGTATTTCATTCGTTTTTCACCAAGGATTTCATTAGAAAGGTCTTCCAGAAATGGTTCTTGACATGATTGAAGCTGTAAAATTTTCACTCAAAATACATGTAATTAACTACAAATGTATCAAATTCTATGTTCATCTATTCACATTTTATTCAAACTTTGTAATCAAATAACCAATGTTTCACAAAATCTTTATCAAAATACTTAATATGTAGGATAATTATATTTTATCTTGACAACATTCAAGAATTAAATTTTGAAATTTTAAATATAATTTTATTAGTGTAATTTAAAACATAGATTTTATCTTCTAAATAATTCTATAATATACAATAGGATTATTTAATATTATATACAAATAAGAATGACATAAATAATTGTGAAATTTAAAAATAAATACAAAATTATTGGAATTTGAGTGTATTAACAATTTACCCACATCATAACATTTAAATATTTTACATATATTATTATTATTATAAATGTTGGACTTTAATTCTCATTCACGTTTTTAATTGATTGTGTTTGTTAATAGAGAATTAATTAGGGTATTTTACCACATCCTTTATGATAAAATATTAAATGTTGATTGATTCTCTATTTTCATTAAACAAAACTGATTCCTGACATTTATATTTATAATTAAACCATATATTGAAATCATTTAATGAATCACCAAGGTTATAATATCAATATTTTTTTATATATACAACTCAATTGTTCTATAATTTTTATCTCTAGAAATTCATTTAATAATGATTCTAGTATTTTTTTTCATCAATTTTTTCCTATTGTAATTAGAGTGTTTTTTGGAACTCAATCTTTGTCTTAACATAATTTGTTAATATATCTTTATATATTGAATAACATTGGTTTACAAAGTATCACCAAATTGTTGTAATTAAATTATAAATGGCTCAATAATTTTTTCCTTGCTTGTATAGATAATCTACAAGTAACTATGATATCCTTATTATATTTGGTTCATACTCAACCATTTGTTCTTCTTATTTTTTTTATTAATGTGTGATTTCCCTTTTAAACATCACATGTTTATCCTGAGGAAATATTTTTCAAATAATGTCCCATTTATTATTTCTACTCTAGGTTTTATATATCCTCCTATAACTTATTGTTCTTATTAATTTCCTAATATTGGTCAGTATCTCCAATTAAATGATATGAAACTATTAAATATTATTCTTTTATTTTTTATCCCAATTCAATTTATATATTCCCTAGAGAAAATATATTTATTTTATTGACATCTATATTATTGTATCTAATGAATTATAAGGGATTTGTCAGTATAATGAAGCCTATATAAGTCGATCATAGTTGATAGGAAACCTATTTCACCATTTGGGAATAGTTATTTTCAAACTCCAGAGTGAATTTACTAATATATGGTGTTTAGAAAATGATTATGGAGGACCAATAATGTTCATTAACTATCTGGGGTACCACATCACTTAACCAATTCCTATAAATGTTTTGATTGAAAATGATTCATACCATTATTTTATTTTTCTCTTGTTTTTATTCAAATGGGATTGTATATCCAAATTATTCCACATGTGATGAGTTTCCAGGAACATTTTTTGTATTGAGAGTGTATGTGATTCAAATATATATATATTTAAATAATAATCATTAATATCCTGATTATTCCTAACATTTTAGTTAAAGATTTTAATATCTTTAACTTTATCATGTTGATGGATTGGTCAGTGGATATAAATGTTCATATCAATTATTATGTCTGACATGAAATGCATACATCTATTGAGGGAATGATGCATACATCTAACAGATACTAAGATGTGAATGTTCGAAAATTATGATGTTTATCATTAATGGTTTGATCTATTTCATATCCATTAGTAGAGGTAAATTTGGGGACTAATAATATAATTGGTATTGTAAATTTATCTAACCCTATGAGACGATATATTGTTGTATTTAAAGAAAATATCACTACTTTTCCACTATTAAAGGGAGATTACTCAAAAATTAATCTCCTTCCATGAAAAATTACAATTTCACATCCATTATATTGGTAACAACAAAATTGAGTGAATTTATGGTCCAATTAGAGTAACTGGAAAGTAATGTTTTCCTAATAATGAGTACATCACCTTCGGAAGTTCCAATTATTTTCATTAAGAATGAAGATGGGTCATTATGAATATTTTATGATTATCATCAAATAAATCATGTTAAGATAATTTTTTGATATCCTATTCATGTAATTGGAGATATTTATGATCAATTCTAAGGATATCAATGGTTCTCTATAAATATAATATAGTTTAGGTATCAGAAACTCTAGGTTTCTTTAGAAAATATTGCTTTTAGAAATGAAAATTTAGTGGCAAATAATATCGTTCCAATTTTTTTGATGTCTCCCAAAAAATTAATTTAGTGTCACATAATATATTTATTAGTAAAATTGATTATTTATAATAGATATTATATACTTTTGATATTATTTATAAATAGAAATAATTTATTAATATAAAATATAAATATTTTTATTATTTTTTATATAATAAAAATATTTAACAAACACGAGAATAAGTATATTAACATACTAATACCTAAAAATAGACTAATAAATTATTTTATAATAGTTAAATACCATTAACAAAATAAATATTCCACATTAAAATTATATAATATCAATAATTATTGATAAAAAATACAACTATAAAAAAACACAAGTTTTCAATAAAATTCAATCGTTGTACTAAAAATATCTCTGAAAAATTAATATTTATCAAAGCTTCTTAATAGTATAATGAATATATTAATTATTTTAAATTATTCAATTACTGGAGAATGTAATTTAAGATTTTTTCATTATTTTTTATACATTTTTTATTCAATTAATAATATACATATGGTTCCAATACATCCCCACCTTGTCTCTCAGAATGGGATGAAGACCCCCACCATCCACCATATCAGGCCAGTCACACAACAACCCATAGACGCACCTCATGGGTAGCTACACCCATCACACACATCTTCCAGATGTCATGGAATATTTATTCTTTATGTCTGGTGCTTTCCGTCATGCCTCCTTTCTCTTAACCCATGGAAAACACATCCAACCTGATTATAGAAACACATTTCTTGGGTGATTACAAAGTCATCCAAAAATTTGGAACCCATTAACATTGGTTTTTATATCATCAATAAATGAAAGTAAACTAATTGAGATATTTCCATTAACTAGTGAATGTATGGTAAATAATCTTCCCTACATAATTTTCCCTTTATTTATTTTTGTTTTGTGTATTTTATGACTGTAAACTTGTAGATGGAAAATTTATTAAAGTATATTGTCTATAATGTGTAGGGTTTTTATCCATTTCATTTTGATTCAGGGTCTGCACTGTATAATCAGACCTCAACAAAAATTAATTGTTAATTACAATTAAGGTTGGGAAAGAAAACCTATTGGCATTGTGTTTAATGTGATTATTTATTGGATTAATGGTGTAGAATTATTCAATTTGGAAGTAGTTTTTGTTTTTATAATATATGTTATATGAAAATAGATTCATTTAATAATTGATTATGTGTAATTTTTTGTTCGATATTATGTAATCCTAGGGGATAGTACACGTAAGCAACCATATATTAAAATTGTGGTACACATCTATTAAGGATTATGTATATCCATTATAAGTAGAAAACAAAATAATGTGGTAGGATCCCCTTAATAGTGAACCCATTTTTTCTAAAAAAGTTATCCCTCTATCAATAATTATTTTAATATAGAGATATTTAATCCTACTTACAAAAAAATTACATTTATATTTTTTTAATATTCATATTCCAATACAGTTCCACCAGTAAAATTTAGAGGATGATATCAATTAAATTTGTGACTAGTTTTCCTTTATTTCATCACCTACTTTAAACATAAAAATCATTCATGTGATTTAAATATTTATAAGACATATGATGATGTTTTTAGCTACAAATATGATAAATATTGTACATGAAGATTTAATACATTAAACTACTAGTGTTTATCACATGAAATGCACATTTTGTCTTATAACATCTAATTTGATTCATTTTATGTGTTATTTAAAAATAATTTACTTTGTATAATTCTTTTCAAAAAGATCAACATTTATTTAACAAAAAAATTTATATATTTTTTAGTATATTGAATGGAATTAGTGACTGAAATTTAATGGGATGTTATAATACTATTCCATATATTACATTTAACAAACACCGCTTCATTTTTTTGAAACTTATTTACAAATATATATTAATTTAAATGATATTTGTGAGTAGTTGATTTTAATAGAATATACATTTCTATTTAATATTTGTGAGTCTTTTTCAAGAATGGGATAATTTGTTATCAACATTTCATTGAAAAAATCAATAACAAACCAAAAATACCCTTTCTAATTTTAATAGAATATGGAAATAAAATAGAAATATAAAATTAATTTTATTTTTATTGTTACATTTTTACTTAGGATGGGTGTTAATTATGTACCTTTAAATATTTAAATTTAAGGTTTCATTTTTCAAAAAAATTGAGTTTGTTACTCCAAGTGAGTTATTTAATGGGTATATTTGTATTTTTTTCTTCTATAAAAGATCTGATTATATTTAATCTATTCATAGTTAGTGAATATATTTTTTAAATTGTTATAATTTAAAACATTTTAGAATAATATTATAGAAAATGAGTGTTATATCTACTAACTCATTTCATCTTATAATACATTGTCGTATCCCATAAATATTGGTATGATTTTATAAATTTTATTCATTTTTTGTGAATTTATGCTAAAACTATTGATATATTCCAATTTTTTTTGAATAATATTCAATAATAAGAGTTTTTTATTTATTATGTAAATTTATCTTATAATATATTTATGTATTCCATTCTTATATTTATTTTTTTATAAATTTTATCCACATAATTTTGAAATAATGATTTTTTTATTTTTGATGGAATTTCATGTATTTTATTATTATTCTTATTGAGCACTGAAAAGATACGCTTTATGGAATCAAATTCATGGATAATGAATGAAATAATGATCCCATTTTACCTACTTTTATCCATCATCCCCACCCATTGAAATTACACCTAGTTCATCTCTTATATCCTATTATCCAATACAAATAGCCAAACAATCATACATTGAGTCTTCTATATTTTTTGTGTATTTTGGTAACATCATTGCATTGTTCTTGTCAGGGTTTTTTATTTTTTAATCATTAATTTTTTTATTATTAATAATATATGAGTTTTAAATTGTTCAAAACAAACTAGAGTAGAATTAATCCTTTCAAAATAATAATTAAAATAAATATATGAAAAATAGTTTTTTTATTATAATAAATGGTTATTTATGTATCGAAGGTTAAATATGATATTTTTAAATTCAATATATTATTTTAAAACATATAATTTTTTTCTTAAAAAACATCCATTCTTATAAAAAATGTTTTATTTTATGCTTAGGTTATAATAATGTAGATAATAGATCATTATTAATAAAAAATTTATTTAAAAATATGTGTTTTCTCAAATCTTGTGAAATAACTATTTTTAAATACATACTGAAAAATACTTTTCAGTTTTCACTAATATGAATATTTGAATTATGTATTTTTTTGTTTTTACTAGTGTTTCTAATTATTTACTTTATTCTCTATAGTGATAATATATAGAAGTAATTATTAATAATTGATTGTAAATGGATCATTGAGTGATTTCAGAAGGTTTTTATAGAATAATTATTTGAAAAATAGATTTTATGGTTTCTTATTTAGAATTTTATTGAACGAATTGATTTTATATTTAAAGTAAACATGACTCACCCTCTATTCATAAAATTATAAAAATTTATTTTTGATGAATATATATATTTATATATTATTTGTAATATTTTATTCCACTTATTTTGATTTTTTAGTTCCTATTATTATTGTTAAATATTTTTTAACAAAAATGACACAACTTTTTTTCAACATGTATAATGAGTGATAATTGAAGATGGAATTTTTTTGTAGGTTTTTATATTGTTTACCATAAAGGATAATTTTTTAAATAAAATTTTATATATGATTTCATATAAAAAAATATTATCACTTTTTAAAATATAATGAATTGTTATGGAGGGTAAAAAATATGATGTGTGGATGATTATTTGAACCACATCATTAAGAGGCTAATTAATCTAGTAATAGTGAATAAAATATAGTTAAGGTTTGTGTCTTTAACCAACCATCTTATTTGCCTCAGAATAATGCCTGGAAAATATAGAATGAATCATGGGCACCCATAAATAACATAGACAAAAAACATTTCATATATTTTATAAGGGGAGAAGAGAAGAGTGGATAATTAAATTCCCATATATTTTGTGATATTTTTATTTTTAGGTTTCATGTTTTGATGAATTGTAAAATCTTTCATGAATTGAGAAATCAATAACGATTTGGATGAGTTAGGTATTATAAATTACAATATCATATACCTTCATCAATAATGTTTTATTGTTCCCATTTTCATTTTTTTTTATTTTTTTTAATTTCTTTTCATGTTCATGGGATGTTGATGAAAAAAAATTTAACGACTTGATTTTTTAAGGATCCAATTAATATTAACATTCACTTTTTTTATAAATTATTTATAAAATATATTATTAGATTATATATATTCATATAATTATTCAACTACATGTAAATTACCATGTTATTTATAGTTTAAAATTAATATTGGGTTTTTCTATTGATTGAGATTCTTCCAGTAAAATATTAAATCTGGTTTTATTAAATGATTCTTATTAAATATTATATACTAATTCAAATATTTTGTTTTTATTTAATTTATGAATTTAATTTAGAATAATTTTTTTCAATTAAGATTTTATGAATTAAAATAGATTTGGGGCTAATGGAGGGTTTAAAATCTCTGTATTTTTATACCTTACCACTTCTATTTTTTCCATCTTCCCTTTGGTTTCTCCCAAATTAATGTGGTGTGGGCATTTGTTAATTCGTAATTTTCATTTTAAATTTGAGAAATATATAATGTCAAACTTTTTATGATGTTTTATCTTTTTTATACTAAAGAAATGAAAAATGATAGTTTCAATCCCATTGTAATATACATTAATTTTTATTTTATCAATATATTAATGAGAATGTGAGAGATAATATAATTTAATTTCTCTATCATATATTAGTTGGATTGTGTAGTATTATTATCAATTCATTAATGTGGGAAATTAATAATTTATTTTTTCTCTGATTAATAAAGATCTTGAGGCAGCGAAAGTTGGAATGTAATATGGGTATTCGTTTTCTTTAAATTATTAATGAATGATAAATTTTGGTTTTTTCCGAAGACAAAAATTAAATTTTGGTAAATTTCATGTACTTTTAATTAGCACGATGCATTTAATATTAGTATGCACTCTCATACATTCTTACTTGGATTACTAAATTCACTTAATATTAATAAGATGGATAATTCTCTAATTTTTCAGAATTTATCTAATGATATAATTAGTAATGAAAATTTAATGTGGGGTTGTTTTTTTAATTTAGATTTAATTAGTAATAAGGTTTTAGTTTTGTTCATTATGAAACTTTCTCATAGTGAGAATTAGTAATACAGTTTCAGTTTTGGTGGTCATCAAATATTCCTGTTGTTATAATTGGTAATACATGTTCATTTTTTGGTTGTTTTTATATACATGTAGTTTTTATAATGTAATTTAAATTTTTAAATAATATCAGACAACCATTATCTAATTAATTTATTTTCCTATAATTAAAAATGAATGTTCATCTCTTTTATTTGTCAAAATTTTCACAGTGCTTGATTTTCCTGTTTATTTTCAGATCTTCTTTGTAGAGGTAGATTTTTACTAGGAATTTTTTTATAACATGCTTACCCTATAATTTTTTTAATCTATTATTTTGATTGAATATCAATTAACAACATTAAAACCCCTTATAAAAATCAACTCATTTGTTTATAATCTAAAGAAAGTAAAAAATGGAATGAATATAAGATTTATAGAATAAATATTGTTATGGTTTAAGTGATAGTGGGATTTTGAACATGGAATATAAATGGTTTCCCTTAAAATCTATTTGTGAGATGAAATTTTTTGATGTTGTGAATATTCCTTTAGGATTTTTTTTATCTGGGTGAATTTAAATTCTGGACATAATTAATTAAAATAAATTTTTAATGACCTAACTTTTCAGAGATTTATGAGTTAGTTTAAATTTACTCAAACCCTTGTTATGTTTTTCTTTTGTCCTACTCCATACTATATGTTCCCTTTTTCGCAATAAATTATTTTTTGGAAAATAAGGTAATTAGTGGATGGAACCTTGTTGAATAAATAATTCATTATTTTAATTCAATTCAACATATTATTATTTTGGAAATACACCGTCAATTTTAATTACGAGATGTAAATTCAATGCAGACTATGAATCTTATTCATGACATGAAATAGTTTTCCCTAGTATGAGAAGAAAATATAAGGAATTCATAATGTGAATTCCATTCACATCATGAATATATCATGGATCATTTTTTAAAAATGGATTGATCCCCTTATTTTATCTCATTCCTCTCTTTTCTCTAAGAGCATTTGTGTGATGTGATTCTCTCATTCCTACTCCTACGATTTGATCCGTCTATCAAGTATAATCTCTAATTACATTACGGATAGTTGTGTTGGATGCAAATTTGGTAGATATTAATTAATCTCCCTTACATTCTTTCTCTATCATGTCACCTTCATCGTTATATTAGTGCAAGATAATATGACCTATATTTAGGGAATTTGCATATTTTTTTCATGTTCTAATACTCTAGATAATTTTAATTGATGATAATATATGAGAAGAGTTATTCCAACCTATGGTAGGTGATCTAGCGCTTTTACCCTAATGTATTGATGATTTATATGGTGTGATGTAGTGTCGTGCACCAGAACATTAAAGTGACACCTCAAAAATGATTTGTTAATTAAAATAAATGATGATTCTCTTCAATTTTTAATTATAAAAACTTGTGAATTAATGTCATTGGATGACCAAATTTACAGAAGCCACCCCTATGGGTTTTT
The DNA here is from genome assembly GCA_963277665.1 of Viscum album. Taxonomy (NCBI): domain Eukaryota; kingdom Viridiplantae; phylum Streptophyta; class Magnoliopsida; order Santalales; family Viscaceae; genus Viscum; species Viscum album. The sequence continues at coordinate 167,014,992 of OY728121.1, read as the reverse complement.
ATTCCTTTAAAAACTAGAAAACTCATGATTTTTAATTGTATTTAACTACCCTTTTGAGTTTTATTTAATTTCCCCTTGTGATTATAGCATATTTTAAATTGGAACACATAAACAAATGGTTGCAAATATGAATAGGATTTTACATCGTGTTGTTTCTAGGATAATTTATATTAACTAATTCTTCCAACCTGATTAAAATGTATTGTGTAATAGTTTGAGCTTGACGCTATTGTGTGATTTCATTTATACCAAGGTGAGGGAGATACAGTGGTGCCCTTTTAGGATGCCTTGGATGGGTTCTTTCAGCTTAACAAATATAATTTATTTTTGATTATATAATGATGGGAGTGATACACGAATTCTATATAGAACACCATGGATGATCTCATCATACAAAAGTCATTATTCTTTCCATGAGTGATAGATGTCTCTCAAATGGGTTACCATGGATGATATCCAAAGGAATTATTACCGTTTCATGCCATGAGCGATACCTAGTTATTATTTTGGTACACCGCATGTGGACTCAGAGTGATATGTGTCGTACCATTTCATGTGTGATAAATTTTTCCTTATATGAAAACCTTGGATGGACTCTTTTAGTGATGAGTTTTTAGTTTACCGGTAGAAATACATTGGATCGTTATACAAAACTCTTTATCCTGGCTCAAGATTCCAATACTCTAAAAATAATGATGTGTTCACCCGGACAAATGACATGATTTGTTATAGTCCATTATTTTTAGTGTTCCTGTATGAAAGGGCTAGTTATATATACATAATCATATTTAAATTGGTTGTGAAAACTGTCCTAATAAATAGGAGATGCCTCAGGATTACGCCTCAAGTCCAAAATATTTATTGACACTTATTTATATTTTCATATATGTATAGTTTTTATATGTATATGAGGAATATAAGTACATACCTATATATATATAATTGAATATACATGTCGGGTGACATTATTTAAGAGACATCCAGCTTATTCTGAAGTAGGTAGTGTAGATCACGTGTCCCATAAAAAACATGTTATAATATGATTTATTTATTTATTTATTTATAGTGTTACATTTATTATTACCAACAATCTGATCATCTTATATAAATATAAAATATGGTTCTAGATGTCATTATTGGTGGCCTACAGAGTATATCTCACCCCATGTTCCGGCTAATAGTTTGTACCTTAATAGAATATATGGTTGTAGGTAGCGACAGGGGGAAGTGTAAATTTATGGATTTTTAATTTACTGTCCTGGAATAGATGAAGAGAAAAGAGGATGTATCTATTCTCATGATGGAAGTGGAGGAATTTTTTATATTTCGAAGTATTTGTGTAGTATGTTGTACAGTTTTGTTCCTTTTTATACAATGTGTATTCAATTTAAATTAATTCCATGAAATTATCGACATTTTTTTATATGACATTGATTCATTTTCCCACATTGGTTATATTTGGACTTGTTATTTTAATTCCTCTACTAACTGTTTATTACTATTTCTGCTTATTATCATTATTATAAACTCTTCTACTCTACTTTGATCATGGGGGAAAAGTATACCAATTGTACCATCATAGATCCTCACAACTAGTTAGAAGACTCTAGAATATGGGGAGGCAAACTTGAGGCCATGTGGCTAACCGGGCACAATCACTTTTGAGGGAACTATGTACGGAACAGTACAATGTGCTATGAAAGGCAGCTTTTTCTTTTGAAATATTATTTAGGATTTATAAATGTGACTATAAATGCCTCAAAATATTATAATGATCATGTTCTTGGGAGTATCTAATCAACGTATAAGGGAAACATTTACATGGTCTGGGATACTATTGTTATTTGTTTGTTCATATTACTATTTTACCAATTTCATCAATGGGTGATGCACATGATTGGTGTGGTCATTATTATTATCGAAATTATTAATATGGAATTATTTTTTCTTACCATAGTACAAAAAGGAGGTATCATATCACATATAATATAGGATCTTGATAATTCACATGTCATTAATTTTTCCCTTCCACATAGATATATCATGATTCAATCATTGCTATATTTTTTATGACTGTTGTATGTTAATTGAATATTTTGTATTTTAAATTCGATAATTTTTCTTGTAGAGATAGATTAATTTGATTAATTTTAGTGTATACATCAATCTAAATGGGTTTTTCATTTATATATTGATGATTGAACCATAATTGAACAATTATTCCATGCATGAGCCATGAACCACTAGTTGCATAGGATAAAATATTCGAAAATTTTGATTACATCAATGCTAACTATACATTATAAAGTGTGTACTTCTATAAATGGAGAATGGTAATTCATTTAGTTAAATAATTTTCGATGCCTGGGTAAAATCATATGCTTGATTTAAGGGCCAGGTCATAGTTATAAAAAAATTCCAATTGAAACGTATAAAGTGTGTTAGTTTATAACACATAAATGGTGGTGCATCTAACTAGACCCTAAAAGACATTCATACATAAATGAGTATGAACATAAATGAATTTAAAATTTTAAATGAAATGGTTACCATTAAATGAGGATTTTAATAGCGAAGTAAATAGTGATTTTCTTACAATCCATATACCAAAACCCATTTATTTTTACATGAGTCGTCAACCCTATCGCAACCATTATAGTGGGAAATATACAGTGTATCCTGTGGCTTTTTCTTCGTTTCCTATACCAAGGATAAAGCATTAAGAGCTGTTACAGATGTTTAAATAAGTTATAGGAAGGAATTTTTACCTATAATTTTCTATTATAATTAAATGTATAAATTTTTATATCTTATCTGAGTTTTGTATTTTTCATATTATAGAGTTGTGTCACCATTATATCAAGGATTCGTGTTCTATGAAGGTGATGATGATCATTCTTAAGAGTTGTGTTCCCTGAGCCACCAAGGATTCATCTTATGGTTTTAATTTAGGAACATCCTTCTATTCCTAATATTGGAACTGATTCTCGTTTCTGATAGATATTCTTACTCCTTATATTTCATTTATAGGGATATTTTCAACCGTCCCCTTCTATGGTAGAGTTAGATGTGAGAATTACACTTGCAGCATCCTCAAACATTCTTATGGTTGGAGGTCCTTAGGAAACTGAGTTTGGGATAGAGGCCATGTAATCAGTTTTATGAATTTAGAGTTGGCTCTATAGTGGATTCTCAATGTCACAACTTATATGTTTTTATTATTCCACTATTTGTTGGTGGGGCTGGTCCACCCTAGCTGGTCTACATCAAGTTATGGTCTGGGATGACTTCCCAAAAACCTTATTTGACTAATTCTTTCCAATTTTCCTTATAGAGGACTATAATATTGAGTATATTCACCTACAATATAGAGATATATATGTGATAGGTTATTTTGTTCCTTTCACCAGGCTTCATCACTTCACTCTGATTCATGCCGATGATGAATTGATGTGTAATGATCTGAACTGTCATTATAATTTTTTATTTATTTAATCAAATTTTGGTTATAGAAAAAACATGAACTTATTTTTATTTAATATATATAATTGGTTTTAAATGTCCATTAATTATCATTACATTTGAGGACAACTCATTGAATAATTATCACGTGACTAGTATAAATATAGGGTTTTAACAAATCCATTTTCCACAGACAAAGTAAGAGATAACCCCAACCAGTAGTATCAAACCTTATGAATCATATTTATCATAGTTTCTGACGGTGGTAGTGTTTCATGTATTTTTCCAAGACCAATCCCAAGATGAGTTCCAACAACGTAACTATGAGTGAAACTATTTACATGATATGTTCGAGCTCATCAGGATCACGACTGAAATTATGTTTGCTGAACAAGTCAATGAAACCCCACCATCACACACCTTACTCATAAGGAATATAATAGTGTATTAATGTGATATTTATCTAATAACTAACAATATGAATATGTAAAATATTTTTTATATAATAATGAACAAATTTTCTTCCTACTATCGTTACATTATAAATATTTTTTATTTTGATTCTGTAAAAAATTAGTATTTTTTGTTAATTAATATATGTACTTTGTTGAATTAATGAATTCAGGAACTAATTTATATTTTATTAAAATATTATTATAAAATAATTTCTATTAAATATAAATTATCATATTTATTTTTTCAAAATAAATTTTTCTACGGGTTCAAGAAAATGTTATTGTAAATAACTCAAAATTTTCAAAAAATATCATTTTTATTTAAAAGTGAAAATTCAAATATTTAAGAAAATTAATTAGATTAAATAAATATTATTTTTTTAATCATAAAATTGAAATTATACAAAGGTGAAGTTTTCAAATTTTTTTGAGAGAGTCGAATTATCAGGTTAAAATTAAATTCCATATAAATATAGCCTGTGTTTTATGACATCAAAATGACCCAAAAGTTATGGAATAAATAAGATAAATAGTTTCCCATTCCAAATATATTTTTCCATTTAAAAATAATTTTATTCTAATTTTATTTGATTTATTTTTCAAAGCCATTATGAATCCTCTATGACTTTTTATATATTTTAGGATTTTAAAATCATTTCATTAAGAGTGTAACTCAACTCAACATCCGCAATGATGTTATTTTAATAAGTTTGGACTTTGGAAATATAAAATTGTTTATAAAACTTCCATTTGGACGAATCCAAGGATAAAAATCATATAATGTTATGTGGTTTGGAATAGTTTATTATGTAGTGTCCAAAAACAAAAGAATAAAGAAATCCCTCACTTTCCCTATATAACCCCACAAAATATAGCATTTCCCTCCACACAAACTCCTTAGAGAACGTCCATGCTCTAACCTCCACCAACAGTGTCCCCCCATGGTGTCCTTAAGTTCTCATGAAGCACTTCTCAATCCTTTAGTGTCACACATTTCTATAAGGGATCTTCCACTCTCCTCTTTTTTAAACTAATATTTTTAAAGTTATGTATTTTAATTTCCATTTTCATATGTTGAGATATGTTATTCCATATTTCCCTTACATCTCATTTATGTAAGAATGGTTATCTACCCTTTAAATATCAATTTTCTCCCATATTAACCATTATGAACACCCGTTACTACGCAAAAATTTTGTAATATCTCTTTTCATTCTACTCTTTCTCAAAGTTTTATTATTATATTTTGTCTTCTATATTCGATTATATATGTTTGTAAATTTATTTAAATTTCCCACTTATATTAAATTTCATTTATAAATTATTTTATTCTAATTTTCCTCTCATCAATCCATTTTATGAATTTTTATGTGACGTTGTTATGCTTCTGAAATTGTACCATGAGTTTTCATTCATAGAAAATCATATAGTGAATACCAAGCCCATTTTCGGTTACATGTATTCACTTCTATAAACATATAAGTATCTTATTGGTGACCGAATTGTAAGTATTCTACACTCATTAATCTTAGAAAAATTATGATTTTTAATTAATCTATGGATATTGATCTATGTGACACCCATAAGAATGCTAATGAAATGAATGTGATGGGTGGACCCTAAATTATATAGAGGTGCAATTCACTGGGTAATGGTAATTTTCATGATACATCTTATTGGGACTGAGGTATGCATGATTACATTTTGATAATTTTTCCATCATTATGTATTTATGGGTTTCTCCATGACCAATGTTTAGAATTCATTGTTTTATGTCGGTTCCAAATTTACCATGTTATGATAATCATGATATATCGTGACTAATTATCCATGTTCCTTTTAAGATACATTAATATGCATATTTTCTTGAATTCATTGTATTCTTCATGTTAATCATTGTTTATTCCATTACTTGGATTTAAAGGTCCCGCCTTTATTATGTATGTCATAAGGTCATCCAAGGTAGTGCTAAGTACGAAAGAATTTTTTGGTCATGTTAAAGAATATTTCAACAAATATGTTTCTATTCAGGTTTTATGTTTTTATTAAATGTACATAATTTCCAAAATACAGTAGACAACTTAATCTTTTAGTATTTATTATCTATAATTTTAAGTAATAAATAATGTTTAAATATGAAAAAATAGTAGATTTGTAATAGTTTGTACTAGAGGATACAGTTTTTTATTTTCATGAATAGGATTATAAAACTATGGATAAAGACTTAGGATTAGATAACTATCATGAATTCTATACGGATTAGAATAAGTTATAGATAACATCCCTTAATTTTTGAAAGTATTGAGTAAGTGGTTTACCAATAAAATACAATCACATATGCATACTACAAGTTCATGTGGTTCTGTGATACAGGTTCCTAGCTGTAACAACTATGACTAGATGTTCGGATTCTAACTCTGTGTAATCTGGTGCACAACAATGAGACTTACTCTGCTCCGAGTTTTAAACTCTTAGGGGTTATTCTTTTGAAAATTAATAACCTTATTTTAAACCATCATTATGTGAACAAAGATGTACCCATATGAATATATGTTAGATAATATATAATGGATAACATAGATATAATATTAAAAACTCTTAAGTTAAGGAAATAAACATAAATAACTGGTTATCTAGTTATTGTAAATTGATTCTCTTTTATATGTTTTTTCATCCCTATGTTAATTTCGAATGATGTAAATGGTAAGAGAAAAAAGTGAATGGTACGATTATTGTCCACAGTTCTACAAATTCCTCCATACCACAAAAATTTAGTAGATTTTCCAAATACCATCACAATGAATGGAAGTAGATATGTTGATGAAAATTAATAATGGGGCAATTATTTCATCCTAACTATATAAATCCTCCAATATCAAAATTTTTGGGATAAACATCTCAAAAGACATTTTATTACATAGAGGAATTTGGTAATGTTTTGGGCATGAATTGACATTCACTATATAGAGCCTACATAAATTTACATGAAAAATAAATAACTCACTGTAAGGAAAATTGATCCCTACTTCTTGTAAAAGTGCAAGGAGAAGCATGAGTCTTCAATAAAACCAAAATCTCATGAATGTATTTTATTCCTCTATAATCATGAATATCTTGCTTAAATTATTGAGTTTTTGTAGAGGATCATCCTTCAAAACATGCCTATTGTGACTGAATATGCTGATGTACTTCCTGAGGAATTTCATGGACTTCCTCCAATCCGAGAGGATGAATTTTGAATCGAGCTTGTATCTTGGGAATAACCAATACCCAAGATCTCAAATATTATAACGTTTTTGGAACATGTGGATCTGGAGAAACCACTATAAGAGAATTTGGATAAAGGATTCATGTCCCCTTGTGTTTCACGATGGGGTGCATCAATCATCTTATTTATAAGTAATTATTAGACAATGAGCCTATAAATAGATTATCGTGTGGTCAAAAAGATCAGGATGAAGAAAAAGTTTCATTTTCTATGGATTTATAACTTTTTTTTTATCATCTATGTAAATCCAAATAATTCTCGATGATGGTTCTATGGTCAGGATACTACCAAGTTAGTGAAGAAGACTGATGTCCCCAAGAATACTTTACGTACAAGGTATTGGAACTATGAGTTCATAGTGATTCCTTTCGAGGCCACTAATTCGCTAAAAATCTTCATTTACTTGATGAATATAGTCATTAATGATTATCATGACAAATTCTTGATAGTAATTATAGATGATATTCTAATATATTCTAAATCTAAGGTGGACCATAAAAATTATCAGATAAATGTGCTAAAGACCTCGAAAAAGGAGAAGCTCTCTGACGTGTAAAATATGGGTGTGTTCTGGTTGAAGTATAAATCATTCCAGGGGAATAAAATCACCAGAAATCATATATATATATATATGGCTAATTCAATGTAAAAATAAATTTATGGTTGGTCACAACCATCATCTGTGATAGATATCCATAGATCCATTGGGTTAGCTTGATTATATCGTCGATTTTTTGAGTAATTATTCATGATTGTCTAAACCTCATACCAATATAACATAGAATAGAGACAAATTTTCATAGAAATATGAATGTGAAAATGCATCATGGAATTGAAAAGGAGGCATATCACTGCGCCTATTCTTAGACTACCCACATGTGCAGAACAATTCTTAATTTTAATCAATGCTTCATAGAAATGATTGGGATGTGTGTTGATGAAAAATGACAAAGTCATAGCATATGCTTCAAGAAACTTAATAATTCATCAGAAAAAATATACCAAAAAAATATAGATATGGTAGCGATGACCTTAACATTGAAAATTTTGTATCATTATCTCATTGGGGAGATGTGTGAAGTTTATATAGATCAGAAAATTCTTAAATATATATTCACAATGAAATAGATGAATATGCGATAAAGAAGATAGTTAGATATTATCAGAGATTATGAGTTCTAAATCCACTAATCTCATGTGAAATCAATATATGTAGTGTATTATTTATGTTAAAAGTATCCAACAATTATATCATCAATAAAATTGAGAAGGATTCGATCTTCTTATATTTAAAGAGGATAGACAATAGAATCATAAAGGAAGGAACATCATCAATCCTTTCACAATTTTTTTTTGAACGGTATCTAATTGAAGGGTTAAAGGATTACCAAAAAGAATATGATTGAATTAAGAATAATGTAGAAACTAAAATAAAAGAGAAATTATAAGAGTTATATTTTAATGAATAATAAATTGTGAGATTTGGGTCAAGATAATCTGTTCCACAAAATCCTGTTTTTAAGAATAATCTATTAGGTGATTCACATAGTTCGAATTTCTCCACTTACCCAGGAATCATAAAGATGTATCGATATATCTGCGAGCACTATTGGTGGGAGAAATTTTAGAAAGAGATCACTGGTTATAAATCATAGTTATGGGTATGTCAACATGTGATGGCTAAAAGGAAGAAGTCTATGGGGGTGATGTAACCATTACCCATACCAACATAGAAATAGAAAAATATCACCATTGACTTTGTCACCATTATTCCAAAGATATCCATTGGAAACAATGCTATATAGGTTTTTGTGAATAATCTTAAAAAGAATACACAATTCAATGTGGTTCAAAAATATTTCACACTAGATTAACTAACACCGATATCCACTAGTGAAGTTGTTAGTATTCACACTCTAATATTATCTCTTTTTTCCTATAGAGATCCTAGATTCACCTATATGTTTTGAAAAGTTCCCTTAAATTTTGTAAACATTGAGATGAACATCAGTATAGATTATCACCCATAGAACAATGGCTAATATGATCTGACTATCCAAACACATGAGGAAATGTTGAGAGAATTCCCAGTTGAATTCTATGTAGGATAAGACCAACATATTCCTCCAGTCAATTTCTCTTACCAATATAGTATCTAATTCAGATTCCAAATGGCACCCTATTATTACCTTTATGGTAAGAGCTATAGATCCAAAAAAATTGGGGTTGAATTAGGTGAAAAAAATCATATAGGTTCATATATTGTCTAAGAAATGATGGATAAGGTTATGACCATTCAGCAACACATCAATGATGCTCAGAGTTGATGAAAGTTCTATGATGAAAATCATTGATGTGACCTAGAGTTTGATGTAGTAGAAAATAGCATTCCTCTACAAATATCCATGGAAGGGCATGATGGGATTTTAGAAGAAGGGAAGCTTAGTCCAAGGAACATCGATGATTTTGAGATCTCAGTTCACATCATAGTAGTGACCTATTTACTAGCACTCCCAAAATACCTGTATCATGTACATGATTTATTCCATGTATCCATACTAAGAATGTACATACCCGACACATCACATGTTCCCAATCTAGAGGCAGTACCGTTGTATAATGGCCAATTCTATGAGGAGAAGCTAGTTAAGATCATATATCCTAGAGAAAGTATCCTATGAAAAATACAATGGTTGTAGTCAAATTGTTTTGGAGAAACCAAATGTTTGAAGAATCAATGTAAGATCCAGATGAAGTGATGATGCTAAGTTACCCTCATCGACTTCAGCATTGAAAAACAAAATTTTGATGGAAAATTTTCTAAATTGTGGGATATTGTAACGATATGATAATTTATTACCCTCTTTGATTTAATTTAATATCTTATGGAAATAGAAAACCAAGTAATTATTTTGTTTAATTATATCCAATTTGATTTAAATGACACTCAAGTATCAATAACATTTATTATATAGTTTTTGAATGGTGATCAAATGACAAATACAAATATAGGGGTTTAATGAATCCACATATCATAGAAAAAGGATTTGATGACCTTAAAAAGTAGGATTATACCCTATGAATACCATTTATAAGGGATTTTGAGGGAGTAACATTTATTGGCAATCATCTAGACTACTCCAAAGCTGATATCAATCAATGTACGCATGAGAGAAACCGTCTACTAGATATGTTCAAGATCATCATGATCCCGACACAAACCATGTTCGTCCAATGATGCCATGAAAGCCCCACCATCTCATATCTCCCTCTTAGGGATTATTCAAGTATTTTAAAGTCATATGTATCAAGACCCTAGAAATTGTAATATGTACCTTATTATGTATAGAATAATGAATATATTTTCATCCTATTATTTTTACATTATAAATAATTTTTATTTTCATTAAATAAACCACAAATAATATTTTTGGTTAATTATGATATCTATTTTGATGATTTAATGGATTTTTAAAACAATTTTTTTAATAAAATATTATTATTATATATTATTTATTAAATATAAATGATCATATTAGTTTAGATGACTTCAAATATAATTTTATAATTTTTCAAAAAAATAATTATTTCAAAAACATGACATTTTCAACAAATGTTGATTCATATTTTAAAATTTAAAATTCACATATTTAGATAGAACTAATATTATTTTTTTAATCATAACTGGGAAATTATCCAATGATGAATATTTCATAATTTTTCGAGATAGTCGAATTTTTTGGTTAAAATTAACTACCGTATAAATATACCGTGTTTTTTATGACATCATAATGTCAAAAAGGAAATGTAATATATAATATATAGAGAATCCAAATCCAAATATATTATTTCCTTTTAAAATATTTTGTTTTTAAATTTATTTTATTTATTTTGTAATGCCATTAAAAATCATCCAAGACATATAAGATATTGTATGACTTTAAGATCATTTCTTTAACAGTGTGACTCAACCCAACATCACCTATTATAAAGTCTTATTACCTTTCGACCTTTTCCTTATTAAATATTGTATATAATTATAATTCGGAAAAGAAAGGTAAAAAACCATTATATGGTTTGTCATTTTGGATATTTTCTTATGTAGATTCCAAAACCAAAATAATAATGAAATCCCTCCCTTTTAAAATATAACCCAACCTAAGATCACATTTATCTTCCATGAAACAACATGAATCATGTCCAGAATCTTCATATAACTCCCAAAATCCTCCCAATGACACCCCAATGCTCTCAAGAAGAATCCTCCAATAATTTGGAGCCACACATTAATGTAATGGATCTTCAACTCTCCTCTTTTATAAAGCACTCCTTTTAATGTTAGGTCTTTTAATTTCTATTTTAATAGGTTGGGAAATGTTATTATATATTCCCCTTACATTACATTTTATGTATAAATTATGTAGTCTCCTTTAACTACCATTTATATATCCTATGAACCATTATTCACACCCGTTACGGTGTAAAAACTTTTTAAGGGTTCTTTCCATTATCCTCTTTATTCATATTTCTTTATTATGTTGTGCTTTCTATATCCAATTCCATATAATAGGAATTTTATTTAAATTCACCAATTAAATTATATTTCATTTATAATGTATGATAAACCATTTTATCTATCATCAACCCATTTTATGTATTTTTATGTGATGTCATAATGTTGCCGAAATTACATAGAAATTTTCATTTGAAAACAATTGTGTATTGAATAACACTCCCGTTTTCAAACATGGATATTCAAATTTATATAAAAATACATATTTGATTGGTTACTTATATTTATGTGTTAGTATCCTGATACATCAATTTGGTACATGGGGTTTACCTAATTCATTTATGGTACATTTTAATCCATGATGTCTTGTCAGGTTTATCCTTGACCTAATTTTATGATGCAAGGTTTTATGTTGTTTCCACATTTACAATGTTGTGATTATAATTCTATATCATGATTTATTATCCATGTTCCTCTTATGCGGCATTGATATTAAAATTTTATAACATGTATTTTATTCTTCCTTTTAGGCATTTTTTATTCTATTACTATTATTTATAGCTCACTACTTTCTTATATATGTCCTCAGGTTATCCCACAGAGTGTAAAGTATGAAGGAACTTTTTGTCCTAGTTAAAGATGTTTTCAATAATGATGTTTCTTTTCAGGTATTAATGATTTTATATAATGTACCTAATTTCTCAAAGATAGTATAACTATCAATCTTATGGGTTTTATTATCTATAAGTTTATGTAAAAAATCATGTTTAAATGTGAAATAAAGAGAAGGGTACTCATATGATGAAATCAAGATGGTTTGAGGACTGTCTTTCTTATATCGTATAATTACACGTGAATGTATTATGAATGACCATAGTTTCATATATAGTTTAAAAAAGAACTCATAATTAACTGGAACCTCAAGAAGGATGTAATTTTTATCTAGGATCACTCAATGTTGAGATACAGAGATAGTTCTTCTAGCCGTAGGAAATGTCATTTCGATTCTACTCAAAAGGGGTAGCACTATTCAGATGGTTGACAACAACAATTATGTTGTGTTTCTATAGAATTATAGGGTGGTCCTTAAGAAGCTCTAATTTATGAATGATGAAATTTATTTTGATGATTTTGGTAGGATGTGGAACATTTTTCGGACATTCCATCTAGTGTTGTGTGATGAATAATATACATAGACTCAAGATTCAGGTGAAAGATCAGTATCTCCACGTTAGGTAGGGAGATGAGATAATATTGGCTAATCATGTCGAGGAGATGGATATGGTTTCTAAACATCAATGGTACATCACTGATAGAGAGGACTTACACAGGTTAGTTGGTTTGAATCATATTTTTGTTGATTTGGACATATTTATGAAATGAATCCTACTCCGAAGGAGCTAATTCTAGGGACTTCTACAGTTTAAGGTACTATTCTAGTGGCCTCAACATTAGTATCTTGGTTATTATATATATGAGTTTTGTATTCATTCATAAATGTGGTCATTAAGGAATGTATGGTCTTAGAAATAGATTACTTTTACTGGGTGGTGACTCTCAAAACATTGTTGGGTATCTAAATTGAGAGTGTACACCATGTACGAGATTCCCCCTTGAGATATGTTGTTAAATTTATGTATGGGATCACTTTTTTGTTTGAGATGGAAGACATTAACATCATACTCTAGATTTATTGTTTAGTGTATTATCATTAAAATATTGATTTATATCACTGGAGAGTTTATTTCACATGACCTAATGGGGGTAATTATATTCATAATGAAGAATTGGATGTCTTGGTGAGTCGATCTAGACCCAATCATAATGGGATTGAAGATGTGAAAGACCACATGAAATGTCTTCTTATGAGAGATTAGTGTATGTGAGGTATGGATTTCACTCGTTTAGTGGATCTATTTAGGCTTTTTTGCAATTAATACTATGGTTTACCTCCTTTGAGAGAGGTTGAATTCACCATTAAGGAAGTTCCATGAACAACACCAGCTTCCATTCCTCCTATATAATGGTTCATGTAGAGCTTCCGGAAATGAAAAAGTAGTTATAGGACTTGGAAGATAAGGGTTTAATATGACCCAATACATTTACAAGGTGATCACCTATCCTTTTTTCCAAGAAGTAAGATGTTACTATCATATTTTTTGAGGATTTCCATTAGTTGAACCAGATTATGTTTAAGACCTGGTTTCCCCTACTTCATATAGATGATACCTTCGACTAACTCGGAAGAGCAATGGTTTTCTATATGATTTATTTGATGTTGGGCTACCATTAGGTGCATGTGAGACCATTAGACATACCATTTACAACATTCCATAGTTGATATGGTGTGTACATGAATTTTTTTTTCATTCAATATTACAAATTCACTAATAGTTTTTATGTCTTTGATTAATATTGTATTCCTGCCATATTTGGATTCACTTGTGGTGGTCTTCTTGGACGATATCTTGGTGTTTACCCACACTCAAAATGACTATTCCAGACATTGAATGTTCATGTTTGATACATTGAGGGAGAACTAAGAATATTCTAGGCTCCTCAGATGCCACATTTGGACTGATAAATTTCACTTTTTAGGTCGCATAATCTCTATGGTAAGAGTGTCTATTGACAAAGAATTTGGGCACCATAGATTATTGGGAATAGCCAAATAATTTCATTGAAATACACAGTTTTGTGGAGTTTTATGGTTATTATATACAATTTTTTATACACATTTAAAGTCTAGAAGTGTCTCTCATGAGTTTGAATAAAATTTTTGTTATATATTATTGTCAGATCCATATGAGATAACATTTTTGGAGATGAAAGGGAGACTGACTACAATGCCAATCCTGAGCCGAGAATATATTATAAAATTATTGTGATTCCCCAAGAATCAGTCTTGGAGAATTTCTTTTGTAGAGATATCCCTAATGGAATATAGGTCCCACCCTCTAATACCTCAAGATGGAAATTACTGTAACAATTAACTCATGCTAACAACTATGATTCATGGCTTACCCTATTGGTGGAATTATCTATTAGGGAGTGATTTGTCATTTAAACGGACCACAAAAGTCTAAAAATCATTTCTACAAAGCATGATTTGAATATTAAAAAATGTTGGTTGGTAGAATAACTACTTTAAATTGACATTGAGTTTTCTTATAATTTAGGAAATGGAAATTTCATAGCTAACAATTTTATTCAAATGACTCATATGTACTCAATCCAAGAGGCCAGTTGTAATTGAAAATTGATGGCCCTATTTTTTGAGATTCACTGTGAGGTTTAGGGATATCATGGAAATATTTTTTAGTATCTTTGGTAGTGAAATATCCCCTTATATAATGGTTAATTATGACAAAACATTGAGATATCATGTTCCTAGTTGTGAAGGAGAGTATATTAGAAGAGAACCCACACCCTGATTACCATATTGATGAGGAAAACATTCTACACATCCATGGATGTATATGGGTTCATTCATAAATACGATAAGAGAAGATGTGGGAATCATACACCCCTTTTTGGGAAGTGAACCATGGTATGAAAAAGATTTACCGAGACATACACCATTATTATTGGTGGCATGATTTGGAGAGAAATATTGTATGTTTTATAACATGGTGTTCCACATCTCGGTCGGTGAAGGTGGAGCACTGGTGGCCTATGAAACTTCTAGATCCCCTTTCTATACCTATGAAATAATGATACAATGTTACCATGGATAAAAAATGGGGTTTTTGACATCACCTTGAGGATATCTTGTGGTATGGATGATCATATATTGGCAGACAATGGGTTTTCAATTCATTCTGATCATGGAAACCATTAAATTAGATGATCATAGATGGATTTACCTTTATGTGGGTGTATTCCTTCATGGTGTTCTAGGTTTTATCATATCATATGGTGAATCTTAGTTTACATCATAGTTATTATGTAATTTAAAAACTAGTATCATTGGTGCATCTATTTATAGCATATCACCCTTAGACCAAAATTATTTATGAGCCCATGATTCAAGTATTATAATACGTACTCTAGGTATTCGTCCATTTTTTGGAGGTTCTTGGGAGAAACATATCCATCTCATTAGGTTTTATTATAATAAAATCATTTATTAAACTATTCAAATGGATTTCTGTGAGTCTATATATAGTAGGTCATTTTGTTTAACCCTGTGATGGTTATAGGAAGGTGAGGTTACGCTATTGGGACCTTGTATCAATAAGGATATATCATAGAGGGTATAGATTATTTAGAGGCATATTTCTATAACTCATTCTCTGTTGAATTATTTTAATTGTCTTCACTTTCACCCACTAGATTATAAGGTGGTACATCATGTCTTTTTGTGAGTTTCTCCATAAAATGGTCATTAACAGATTCAGGGAAATAAAAAGATATCAACTCATTAAATTAATCATTTCATGATGTAAGAAAGTGTATCTCTAGTATCCAATTAAATATCATTACCTCAGATGTATAAAGATATTCATGATGTCTTCTATGTATCACAACTTCAATGATATCATTCCGACATGTCTCATTCATTTGAAGTAGAGGGTGTAGAGGTGGAGACACATGCGTCCATCGAGGAGAAGATAGTATGTAAAGATGACTACAGAAGGAAGGTCCACAAAGGTAGGTTAGTACCTCTGGTACATGTGATATTTCAGTACATCCATGTATAAGACGAGACCTAGGAGAAAGAATCCAACACACATGATCGATGACTATATCTTTTCTCAAATGACGTTTTAACACACTTGTATGAGAAACATGAGGAAGAGTAGTTTTTAGGAGGTGTGGTTGGTATGACAAGGATTTTCATATAGTAATAGATTATTTTAAATTAGGTTAATCACTTTTTGAGTTATTATTATTTTTTATTTCTTGATAGTTATGCCTTTAGGATCTTCAGGTTTTTTTGAATAGATGGTAGTAGGGGATACTGTCTGGCTATAGAGAAAAATCATGAGGTGATTTACTACTACCAAATACTGTGATTTTTTATTATAGGATGTTAATTCAATGCACACTGTGAATCCTATTCATTATGTGAATATTTTTGACATGCTATGAAATAAAAACATGGGGAATTCATGATGGGAATTAAATTCACATCATGAATATATTGTGATCTATTTTTTATAAAGGTGAAAACCCACTTATTTTAATGCATCCCTTTCTTTTCTCCAGTATCATACATGTAAAGATCTCCACTCATTAAAATAACACTACATTGATCTATCACATTCATCCTATATCTGATTCCATCACCATCGGTTGTGTTGGTTGTGTAACATTAATATCCCCATTCCTCTTCCTTAATTCCATGGTTTATCCTACCATCTTTCCCGTCATTTTGGGGAAACCTAATATTCCCGTTTAAATGGTATTTTTCATATTTTATTGTAGAATTCCATGAGAAATACCTTGTTCTCAATTCCGTAAAATCCATATTAACTATCAAGATATTCCTTATTACATGTCATGATTGATACTTGGGTCTTTATTATTATTCTTATGGAGGAATCCTATGGCGATGGATTTATTGGTGTACTTTGTGTGATTCATGGGTTAAATATATGAAATTTTATAGATGAGCTTAGGATTAAAATACTCTAAAACTCTGGTTGTGTTCACCAATCCAAAAAACAAGCTTTGGTTCGCTGCATGATTTATAGTGGACTTGTATGATGATTCAGTTATATCTCCACGTTGGTATGCCATGATGGTTGTGAAACCCATCCCAATTAGTGGTGGAAACATCAGTCTAATGCCTTGGGTCCTAACTATTATTGTGTTTCTATTTATATGAAAATATATTTTTATATTTTTATGAGTCATATAAATACATACAATTATATATATATATGGATTTCCCATGTCAGGTGATATATATAAAATGAAATCCATTTTACATATAAGTAGGTAATAAGGATTGAGTTTTCCATAAAGAAACCAATCCGATATAATTAATTTATTTTTTTAATTTTATTCATTTATTATTTCTCGGACACTGCTTAACTTATATGAATAACTGGATTGTTCTATTTGTTGTTGGTGGTGGATTATTCAGTATATCACAAACCCTATTAAAGAAACTAGTTGGTACCAAAAAAACCTTATTGTTCTTGGGTGTTACAAACTAAATCATCCTTTATTGGTTGTTTAACTTACTATCCAAGGATGGAGCATGAGAGAACATGACTGATTCTATCCTCATGATTGTAGTGGATGCAGTTTTTTATTATTTTATTTTTTTGGAATATTCTTTCTGTTTGTACACCTATATACAATTTGTATTCCCTTTTTATTAGTTCCATGTCATTGTCCTAAATTTTTTATATGACATTGATTATGATTCCACCTACTAGTTACATTTGGATGATTTATTATTATTATTTTGTTTATTATTCATTATTATTTCAATGATTTCAATTGTTAGATATTGTTGTGATATACTCTAATCAAGGGGGTATAGTGTCCCCACCATACCATTATCGACCCTCGGTACTTGTTGACAGCCTCAGGCATATGTGGAGGCATTCATGTGGTAATGTGATTAATCAGAATAAGTTATACATCAGTGAGAAGAATTAGGGATACAACAAGAAAATTATAATCCGTTTTTATTGAATTTTAATTAATAATAACCTACGAATTTTTACAAAAACTGGTTAAATATTGATTTTTCACTAACTGTGCAATCTTTAATTCAATTCTAAAATTCAAAT
Organism: Viscum album; assembly: GCA_963277665.1. Lineage (NCBI taxonomy): Eukaryota > Viridiplantae > Streptophyta > Magnoliopsida > Santalales > Viscaceae > Viscum > Viscum album. The sequence continues at coordinate 166,996,542 of OY728121.1, read as the reverse complement.
TTTTTTAACATTTATACATGGAAATTAGTTCAACATTGTTCATATTAAAAACAATGTTATTCTTATGTGGAAATGTATTTCTGGAAAGGTATAATTCATTTTGTATAATTTTGATATTTCTGCACAATCCCTTATATTCTGATATCCCATCTTCCATCAATGAATCATCTATATAGGTAGAGCACAATAATAAACTCCTAATTACCAATCTTGAAACGAGAAAAATAGTTTCACCCTTATGAACACTAATATAAATGATCCAAAATTTTAATCAAAAAAATAAAAATTTAAACCATAAAAAAGAAGTAATCTGTAGAACATTTTATCTCATCTCACTCTCTACATTTTTAGGAACACTTGAAACACCTACGATACACCAAATCCTCACCATGTGTAATTAAATGGTTTCCTAATTTATTAAATAAACAGATTATAATCAATTTATTAATTTTTTATATTGATATTATAAATTTTATTGAATTAAATATTAGTGTTTATAAATAAAAAAATTCATAAACTAAATAAAATTTATTGAATAAATTGTATAAATTGAATAAATTTTTCTGAATAGTCTAATATTATAATGTAAACTGATTTCATATAGTATATTATAAACGTATTTCATATCTATTTCAAAAATAAAATCAATTTATATTGTATAATTTTTTCAACTATTTCTCCCCAAAAAATTTATTTCATACCGCGTATACATATTTTCTATTATATAATTTAAATTAATTCTATAATATATACATATTTTCATACTATATTCCATTCATCATACCATATGCATTTATTACCAATATATCAACAATTTATTAGATTCTTGTATTATTTTTCATACATTATATTTTTAATTATTCTACACAATGAACTAATTTCATACTATATTATATGATTTCATACTATATACTATTTTTCATACTGCATACAACATGAAATTAGTATAACAATCATATTTATTTCATACTGCATTCTATTTTTTTATATTTTATATTGTAAATCATACATTTTACATTATATTTTTTTTAACATTACGTGTAATTTTTTTTCAAATTTTATGAAATTATGTAGGTTTTGTACAAGGAAATTAGAGGTTTCCACTCCACATAGGCATTAGGATCATCATTTTATCATTCAAAATGAAGACCCTAGAAAATTCTGTCATTTTTTTCATATTTAATGGTCAGTTTATTCCATGTTATTTGTCACTATGTTTTTTTTATAATTATTTTTGGTTATGATTAATGGTATGTGTAACTAGTCCTTATAGAGGCTTCTTTTGTCAGAGCAGTTTAGTTTTCAATAATTAGTCACCAAAGCTCACTAAACCTGAATGGATACCATTGGTGGACAATATTCATCGATTTTCTCCTCATAGTAGTAAAGTGGAAAGATAAAAGTGTTTAGATTATGTGATGCATGATATTAGTTTTTTGGCATAAGGTATTTGAATGTATTATGGTCATTGTTCTATCATTTATTTCTAGGATCAAGGAAGATTCCTGGATTTTTTTTATTTGTCCCTTCATTTTTTGTGATGTTGGAAAAACAATTTGTAGCCATTTGTTATTTAACATGGATTTTATATAATCATGGATTGGTGGATTGAATGAAATGACATCATGGGGTTAAATCAATTTGATATATTGGTTTTTGTATCCATTATATTATGATAACCATGCCATTATTTATTTTGTAAAAATAAAAGTATTTTTTGGTTTTTTTGTATAGTTTTATGAATGTTAATTTCACAATTATTATATAGTAATTATATTAAATATATTGAATATAGTCTATTTAATAAATGTAATATAAACTATTTATAGTATATATTATAACAAAATCACATAGTTTTTAATTTACTAATAAATTTATAGATATATTAATTCATGGTATTTAATTATCAATAGATAAATATTCGATATAATTCTATTACTAAACATTTGGACCAATATATATTCTCGTATGTTATTATTATAATTTAAGATAGAATATTTGATATATTATAATTACATTTAGAGACATTTATTACCAAAATATTAGTGATTGAGATATATATATTGGTAAAAGTCTTTATAAACTAAAAATTTATTTTTATCCAACTATATTTCCTCATTGGAAAAAGATAAAAAATAGTGGATTTGGAAATAGAATATTCTGAAGACATCTTTCAGGAATTGTTACAATGATTATGAATATCTAGTCATTCCCTTTGGTAATTCAAATTCACTAGTGGTTTTTATGGAATTGATGAATTGAGTATTTTTAATGGTGTCTAAACTCATTCATTGAGGTAATTTATTATGACATTATTGTGTATTCCTAAAATTTATGATACCATAAAGAATATTTTGAGATTGTGTTGATCATTTTAAGAGAAAATATATTATATGAAATATACTATAATATTATTTTTTATATACAGTTGTTTATTCCTTATTCATATCATTTCTGATAAAGGCTTATCATTAGGTCCTCAAATAATAGAAGTTGTTATCTTTTGGTAGTTTCCAAAGAATTTCATTTATGTACGTAGATTTTTAGACTTATAAGGTTACTGTCATAAAATTGTTTGTACTTTCTTAATATTTAATCTACTATGATATCACTCGTGGGAATGTGTACTCCATGTTAGTATAGTGTTGTGTGTTAGTAAATTTTTTTGGAACTTAATACCATTTTTACTTCATCATTCAATCGTAATATTTAATCTACTATGAGGTGAATTACTATTTTATTAATAATTATAATGAATAAAAATATTTAATTCATGTTTTGGGAGTAAGTATATGATTTTAATATTGGTTTGATGATTTTTAGGGTATCATAGTTTGAACATGGTTAGGGAAATCAATACATATTCTCTACGAAACATGCCTAATGATATGGGAGTTACATGGTAGGTGCATGGTTGGGACATAGATTGGAAAAATCATACGAAACACCTTGTGAATTGGGAATTTCATGATAGTGTGTTTTCATAAATTTAGTTCTCTATTTTTAAAACCATGAAACATTAGGTTTTTTCTAGTTGCACTCAAATGGTTGTCATATAGTTCATTAAATCATTTGGCCTAACCATGTGACAGAATTAATGACATCTAAAAATTGGATTTTCATATTATTTCTCACAAAAAACTCTCATTATAATATCATTGACATAATATCTCCAAAAAAGACCCCATGATGTGATTTTGGAATCTATTCTCCCTCTAAAACCTGATTTTAATTGATTGAAGTATGTTTGATTTAAAATATTGATTGTAGGATCCCTATCTTCTCCCAATTTTCTATAAAATCTAATTCCATTTATATTCCTTTGAAATAAATAAAGGTTTCTATGATTAGTTATATTGTTTTAATCATGTGTTTATAATAAAATTTTCAAATTTCAAGAGGAATGATAAAGGGATATTAGATTGACTATATCATGTAATGATTTATTATGTTCACTGAGATCGATCATGAGGTGGGTGGCTTCTCTTATTTCTCCAAATTTTTTAGAACATGAAGGATTATATTTTTTTAAATGATTTTCTTGGATTTAAAAATGATATTTTAGATAATTTTATTATGGAAAACTCTATTAGTTAAAGATTAAGAAAATTTTTATCTGTAATCATTTTTAAAAAAATCCCCTTCGATAAATAGTTTTAAATTATAGATTTTGTTTATCATAAGAATATTGTTTGATTAAATGTTAAAAAAATGAGAATCCATTCATATAAAATAATTTAATGTGTGAACTTAGAATACATAGAATGGTTTCGGTTCATTTTTATCATTTTTTTCCATTTAATGTAATTTGGGGAAAGACTGGACGAAATTAGAGGATTATCACAAGTGACCATCTTAGTGTATAGATGTGTTACTTCTCATGAGTATTGGTACTTTAGTGGAATACCTGAATGCTTTTCTTTGTGGGAATCAGGGAATGAGTATGCTAATTAGAATTAATTTATAATATGTTACTCTTTAAAATTAAGTCATTTTAATTTTGTAATCAACACATTATGTTACTTTATTTTGATGTAATTATAATTTCACATGTGAGATTACATGGTTTTGTCCTTGTTGTGTGAGTTGAAATGCATCTTAGGGACATTATACTAATTATTATTACTCACCCCATGCAACTACACATTCATTAATGTACATAAATATTTTTTAATGACACATGTAACAAAATGGTCTTGTATTTATCTAATGGAGAATCATGTTGCTACAGTATCAAGATGGTTGTTCGGGAATGGATTTGTTGGATGAGTGGTTGGAGTAATGTCACATCAGTTTTTATAAATGATTATGTATATTACTTTTCATTCTACACAATATTATAAACATTATTTCTACTCTAATTTTTTGGTGATTGGTATTATTTTTGATGTGTACTGTTTACTCTTCTTGAATCATATTGATTTGGATTAAATACTATTTTATTTTCTTAATAGTAGGATTCTTTTAATTATAAAATCTTATACAATGTTTTATAAAGGTATTGGAATTTATTTAAATCCTTTTCTGTCTTGAGGTGCCACCTTTTTTTAGTATCACCTTAACTCATTCCAATATAATGGTTACATTTAGGATCCTAAAAATGTTTTCAGTGACATTTGGTTCGTCATGTTTGGATAATATAATGACATATGAAATCAATGATCCTGAAATATATATCATAAAAATATCTATCTCACATCATTATTTTTAACATCATGTTACCAGGGTGTCCAATGTGATAATATAATTATAGTCACATATAAGAGTGTTTTTATGTCATTGTAAATGGTTTAGTCGATGAGAGTAGGATATCATTCATTTTTTAATATTCTTAATAACAAAAAAAATTCAAATATTATGATTCATGATTCCTAGAAATTTTTTATAATAATTATAATTTTCATTTATTTTGGATATTCTGATAAATAAATTTAATAGAAAGTGATTATTAAGTAGTTTTTTGTTTCACTATAGAATAATTATTTAATTTAGAAGGCATATAATCTCACATGAAGAGGCCATATAGAATGTGGCAACAATTAAACAATTTTATGTTCAAATAATTGTTTATATGTTTCAATATGTTGACATGGGAAGCTGAAATAACAAAACATGACATATTTATCATTCTATGTGGTTTTAGAAATAGATTCCACCACTGAATATATGGGTATTCTTAACCTAAGAGGGTATAATCATGGATTAGAAGAATAAGTAAAATAATAAATTTACTAGGAACCCTAGCTGATAAAATTTCAAATTATAAGTCTATATGAAGGAGGATCTTGTATGCCAATGGTGAGACTTATCTATCCATGATAAATCAAACTATGGCCTTACGTGGGAGGTATTTGAATAATTGATAAGTCTATGATTCCACCAGAATGCATTAATGATTTATAAAATGATATATTTATTCATTAAAAATAAATAAATTATATCAATTAATTAATCTGAATAAATGTTTATTAAAATAGTTCATTTTCTCAATAATTGGATGGTATCGTATCCTAGAAGGTTCACATATTATAGTATTGAATATGAAATGAAATTATTTCAAATATTGTATCTATCTATATTACTGACTATAAGAACATGGTAAATAAATAGATAATGGTATAAATAGAACTTAATTGGAATAATACTAGATTATGTATGTTAGTCAACACTAGTAAAATGGAGAAATATAATTCTAGGAATAATTGGAAGTGGTAAACCAAATTCCTAAGAGGCAGAGCATCATAGAGTTGAACAAATATATTAGTTAAATTTTCTATATACCTCAATTTGATGACTGAATGATTCTAATGTGGTTAGTTACTGCACACAAAATATGAATGTACAATACCACCCAATACATGTCACTGAGATAATCTTACAGGGCATAATCAATTTTATTTACCTAAGGATATAGGTCCATTCAGAGGAAAAAAAATTCATATGTCCTGAACACATTATTATTTGACTAGATGTTCACAACGGAGTAGTTCTTATCCAAAGAACCAAGTGAACCAGTGTTATTGAAGGAGTTCCCCGAATCCGCAAACAATGAAAACAAAATATGGAAGAATGTAAAATGGATTAATGTGTAAATAATTATATGTTATTGATAAGATGATCATGGTGGATAAATCATGCCCTTCAATTGTATGATGTACCATTATAGTTAACTCTTATGTTTTGGATTTTCTATTAGTTACATGTTTATATATCTTTTTTTCTACTCATGTATTTAATAAAATGGGATTTAATATCAATATGATTCCACATGTGATGAAAATATTGATAGCTCATAGGAATCAATGTTAAAGTGGATTTCATTGTGCAATTGTTTATAATAATAAATATAGCCACATTATTAAAACAATAAATTTTTATATGTGAATATATATTAATTAATACTATGTATGGATTGGTCACTTTATTTCAAGGAATATATCTATTTATATTCACAATGAGTAATGTTAACATATTTAGATGGGATGATGCATCACACTAAATGAGGTTGGGATGTTAATAATAAAATAATTTTAACTTTATCAACAATGGTTGGAACAATTTTATTTAAATTAATAGTTGTATCCTTGTGTACTAATGAAATAATTAAGAAAAGAAATTTTTATACCACTATGGATTGGTATTCAAAAGTATTTATAGAAAATATCACTATTTTCCTTCCTAAAAGAGAAGTGAAATTTTCAACAGATATAAATCGAGGTGAAAATCCTATTTCACCTCCATCATATAGAATAGAACAAATTGAATTCAGATAATTGAAGTTCCATTTGGAGGAATTATAATTTAAACAATTTATAACAACAAGTACAAGGCATTGGGATTCTCAATTTTAGTTTATTATGAATCTTGATAGTTTGTAATGAATATGTATTGATTATCATAAATTGAATCAACAAAAAATAAACAATATATAAGATCTTCCAAAAATAAGAGATCTTTTTGAAAATATTAAAGGAACCTAATTTTTCCCTAAAATTGATCAACAGATTAGTTTTCACCATCTCCATTTTTGGAAGAGGTTATTCCAAATACAAATTTTAGGTGACCTTTCAAATATTATGAATACAGTTTCATTCCCATTGTACAGACAAATTCCAAATATATTTTCATGTAATTAATGAATCGTCTCTTTCAATGGTACCAAGACTCTTCCACTATTCTAATTTTGGGTGAAATTCTAATGTATTCTCAAAATCAAAAATACCATGATGTATATTTAAATATATTTTTTGAGTATATTGTGAGATCATGGGTTGTATGTAAAATTACCTAAATGATATTTATGAATAAAACATTATTCCTTACATGGATTTGTTATTTCCTGGAAAGGCATTTCAATAGTTCATGAATTGATAGGATTTTTTGTCTCTGGGAAATCAACAAATAAAATATTTGATATACACAGATTTTTGGGCATATTAGATTTTAATTGTCATTTTATCAAAAAATAATCATGTATTTCATATCCTATGTCAATAATCACAAGAAAGGAAACTCCATTTTAGTTGAGTGATGAGTGTCATTAATCCTATTAAGAGCTTAATATCATGTTACATAAACACATGTTCATTTCATTCTATAAGAATGGAAATGTTATGTTTTTTATAATGATATTTTTTAATCTATAATTGGTCGTGCTCATATGAAATGAGACCTTGTACTAGATTTTGGATCATAAAAATTAAAAATTAAATAGAGAATTATCATTACCATAACATAGACAGGGTTGCGATGGTTTATGATTTGAAAATAAGGAATCATCATCTATTTAGAGATAAGATCACCATGTTCACTATCCATAAATTTTGGAAAAAAAAAATTTCCATAGAGGGATTTAAACATATGATAGTGATAAGGGATTGAATACCCCAAGCTATTTGACATGGACTTGGATTATAAATAAGACAATGTAAATTATGTGCCTGATACATTAATTCGCAAGTTGTATATCAACTTACCTATGAATCTTATTATTCGTGGAAAGTAATGTGTATACTTACATATAGGAATTTAGGTTTTAGTATTTTTATTGAACTTGTAGTTTTCGTTCCAATATCTCTTATACTGTATATTTTGTTTCATGTCTCGGGTGCAAAATGATTAGATCTGGATGCCTTTCCATTGCATCAAAACACAAAGGTGGGGAGACTATTGATGGATGTAAATAAGATATGAACATGGTGTATAATTGTTTAGTTCAGATCTTCATTCATACCCCTTTTCAACAAAAACATATTTCTTCTTAACACCATTCTATGTAGGCAATTCATCGTGGAATTGCAAATATTTATAGTGATTTATGGACATATTTTTGGTATTTTTCAATGAAATGAAAAGTGGATGACTATAATATAAACATCCAAAACTTATTTTCATATCAATGTTGATCATAAATGATAATCTAGAATGGATCAATCATTACCTATACCCATATGGAAATGGGATCATAAAGATATGAACATTGTCATTCTTTTACCATTAATATTTGAGAATCATAATTCAAAATTGGTGATTGTATATCCAATCAGAATATCATCCCACATTATTTATATTAATGAAACACATATTTATTGATGACTTAGAAAAACTATACATTTATAAAGTGGTAAAATTGAAATGAATACCAATTTGTATAATCTTCAACCAAGATCCCTGATTTACCTCTTAGATTTGGATATCTTTTCAACATTATTTTGGTAATAGATTTTCTATGATAATGTATAAACCATCCATAAGAATATTGGTAAACTGGATAATGATCCATACATTAGAAGACATGTTTTGATTTTTTTTGGATTTTGGTGACCCATGGGAGGATCATTTCCACTAAGTGGAGTTTTCATATAACAATAGTTAATATGAAATGATACATATGCCTCAGTTTGTGGAATTTCAAATTCATTCATTATGATCTCCTATTTTCTGAGTGGAGACGAGATAAAATACAATATTTAGACCTCTCGTTATTTATGAGATTCCTAAAAATATTCATTTGACTAAAATGGATTGTTTCTACCAAAAATAATAAAAAAATTTATGTGAAATACTAGAATTTAATTTTATCCAAGTCTATAAAAGATCATGTATTTTCTAAATATTGTCCACGGTTGGGGAATTTTTCATTGAGTAATAAAGGATAATTATTTCCATGGTATGTTTTTACTTTTGAGGTATGTGAATAAATTGGGGATATCACTATTTATTATAATTATCACCATAGTTCAATTTGGTTCAAAATGTCTTTCATGTTTCTAAAATTAAGAAATACAAGGAAAATCCTTGACATGTTATTCGTTAAGATCTTGTCTATCTAGAACTTGATGTCATATTTCAGCATACACCAAATAATATATTGGAAAAAATATTTAAATTCTAGCCTGTAAAATGCATTCCATTCGTTCAATTACTATGGAATCATGGTTAAATTCAATAGGAAACAATACAATTTGATAAATATATTCTCAATCAATGACCTAAATATTATCAATGCATTGTAAATATAAATTTTTCTAGTGATGTAAATCATTATGGTGGGGAGAATATAACATTAACATATTGAGTTAAATCATTTTTTTATTATGTATTATGATGTTATGTAATGTTAGGACAATGTTTTAGTAGTTTTTGTATGGTTTATTATTATTCCAATGTCTGTTTAATGAGTCATTGTTCGATAATGGTTAGGGTAAATTATTTATAATATATAGAAATTCATGAATTTAAATATGGGAGTTACATGTAAGGTGCATGGTTGGTGCATGGTTGGGGTAAAATGATCAAAATGTAATATAAATTGTGAATTTTGGGATAAATTCATTTTTTTTGTTGGCACAAATTATTCAAAATCTTGTGGTACTACCATGTAGAGCAGGGGGTTGTCGATTATAACATTCATGATCTCCACATATATTGTTAATCCATTATTCCTTACCATGAGGTAATTGAAATAAAATAACAAAATTGTATTTTTATTTCATTTTTGGACTAAAAACACTAATTGTTATCCTATTAACATAGGCTATCAAAAAAAGTCGTCTTATATAAATTATTATTTTAATATCTTCCCCTTAGAACCTGGTATTATTGGATTAAATTGTGTTGGATCTAGGAGATAGAAGGTAATATCCTTATCATCAACACATTTTCTTATTTCATATAGATACACTCATATTCATTTGAAAAAAGCCTCAAATCTAGTTTCTTATGTAGATATGAATTGGTTAGGTCATGTTTTCAAAATTCATTTTTTGGGATTTGCTATAGGAATTAGAAAGGAAACCCTGATATCCTAGATTACATCTATATTCTACATGTTCATCCTTGTCTATCATGATGTGAGTACCTTATATATTTTCTCCACCTATTATATAATATGAAGGATTTGTTTTTTTTTTAATATTTTCTTTGGATTTTCCAAGGAAGCGATGAATGATTTCATTAAGGAAAACTCTATTAGTTATTGTTTTTCAAACAATAGATTTTGAATGGTTTTTAAAAGGCCTATGTTTTGTGATTTTAAATTTCACTTTTTGTTTAGCATAAGAAATATCTATTTTAAAATGTTTTAAATGGAGTAATTGATATATGAGAAATAATAGTATGTGATACATTGGAATACATTTAATGGGGTGTGTCTATTTTCATTAGATATGGTATTTAAATGTTGTGTGGTGCCAGACTAGAGGCACTATGAGTATTATCAACAATCAATATCATGGTGGTTGAATGAGTTACTAATAATGAGTATTGGGACTATATGAAATTCATGTTTGTGTTTGTTTGTGTTCATGTGTTTTTTTGTATAATTTTTATGAGCTCACATGTTATTATCCTATTAGATTGTTTTTGGATTTCATTTGGTAATTTCCTACTATGTATGATCACTCACCCCTATATATGCACATAGGTGTTTATGATGATGTTGTTCTTCATGAACATGTAACGTAATAGTATATTCTTTCTCCAGTGGAGCATCATGATTGTAGATTCGTAGGATTTTATTTAGGGATTGGAGTTTTTGATGTAGTGGTTGGATTTATGGAATGTCATTATTATTGTGTCATGATGTTTATTAATATTTTTAGATATCTTGTCTTATACTTATCTTTTTATACTGTTGTTGTTGGTTACTAGTTTTGTTATTGACCTATATTATTTTTTCTTCATGTATTATATAAATTTAGTTTTGTTGTATTAATTTTTGTCATGATAGGTGCTTTTATAAAAATGGAAAATAATCCATTAACGCTTTTGAAATCACAATGAATTTATTTCAAGCCATTGGTGTCTTGGGGATATCATCTCAGGTTTGTGACACCTCATCTATTTTCAAGGAAATAGTTTGGTTTGGGATGTAATAATAAAACATGTATTTTAATTATTTTCAACAAAAAGGATTCAAAGAGGAGTTCTGAGACATTTATTAAGAGTCATGAAAAAGTGGAATGGCTGTTGTGATAGTCACATTACTTGTATGTTTATGGTTCTCTACATTTAAAAATTCCAAACCTACGAGTCACAAGGTCATTTAAAATTTGACGTGTGGTCTTGCAACATACTACAATCTTTGAACTATTTTTTTAGGAGTTTAATTGGACCAATAAATATTGAATGTGCCACAATGTATTTAAAAATGTGTCTTTTATAATAATAGAGTATTACGAATGATAATAATTATAGGATATAAAATAACATCTTAATAAGATAATCTGTCTAAAAATTTATAGATAAAACATGATATCATATATGCTAAGGAGGTTATAGTACATTCTATTATATTGTTATTACATTTATAAATTGTTTTATAAATTATGTTCCTCAAATGATTTGGGTATCATTGTTTTTATAATAAATAGTTATTTAGTTAATTAATGGATTGGTTATTTTTTTTGGAATACTTGGTGATGTGATTTCATTATTAAAATCACCCCACTATGAACCCCTTATAGGTTGGAATTGAAGTTGAGTGTATCCCCCGAAATCCCACCTCTAATTGAAAACATGTAAGAGTGTAACACAATAATTATAAAACACAACATCGAGGATATATAAACCACATATATATAATAAATGTAATGAAAATAAACACTAAACTCCATTATATGAAATGAAAATCTATATCTAGAAATGCATGAAAATTTCATATTGAAAAATGCCTAAAAAAACTCAAAACACCTTAAATAGTGTATCTAATAACATATTTAGTACTCAACCGAGTAATTTCATTATGCGTAACTAAATAAATCCTAGAATAATAGAAAAATGATATATATATATATATATATATAGGGTTTTTCATGTGAGTATTCAAATTAGGATCCTTCTCAAGAGATCATATATGATGTCGAGGAATGAAATTAAGGATTTAATAATTAAATGTAGAAACAAAAAAAGATCGCAATAATGGATAATTGTCACTCAAGCTCACTAAATCCATATCAACCAATATGACATCTATGTAAAATAATATAATATCAATGGAATATAATTTTAAGGTACCATTAAACAACTCCCCTTCTATTTTTATACCCTCGTTACTGAATGGAAAATTACTAGGTGCCCATATCCCTTCAACATCTACACATCCATATAATCAAATTTCTCAAATAATCTATAACCTCATGTCCACATATTCATTCCATATCATAGCCTCATCCCACACCATTATCCTTTTAATGTATCAATATCATGGAGAAATCAACCTCATTATCTCCTCATATAATGAATGAACCCCATCTTGTATCACACCATGTATCACATCAAAATCAAATCATAATTAGTTCAACATTAAAAAATTCACGTAAGGGGGAATTTTAAAACACGACATTATATAAAATGAATAATTTACACATAAAATTACTATCATTAAATTTTTTGAAAAGGGATAGGGAAGAGGGGGAAGTCATCCATCAATTCCCTCTGCACCCTAGATTTTAGTTAAAATATAATAATCCAAAATATGTGGGAATAGATAAGGATACCAGACATGAGTGGTGGTGTGCATCAAAATATTATAAAATAAAACATATAACATTTTATCTCACAATACCAACCCAATAGTTCTTAAAAAACAACAGTACTGTTACCCATCCCAATAAACGCTCTAGCACCACTATAATTAACAAAAATTTCCAAATCTATATTGAAAATATCTCCCTTTTATATACATTAATACCATGAAATCATTCTTACCCATGTATTTTAACAAAATATAATTATTATTTATAAAATAATAATTGACCAACATCACTAGATTCTTCATCTCATTCATTAATGCATATTTAATTTCAACAGAATAAATATTCATATACCAAAATTTTCTGAGGCATAATTATTTATTTTAATTTTTAATAGTTCATTAACATCCCACAACTTATAGAACATCAATACATTTCAGTTTATATTATTGATTCATGCCAATAAATATCCACTTCCTGAGGAAGATTTTACGTAACCTGCTTACATATTCTTTCATGGGAAACTCAACCACCACACAAACACAAGTCAAAAACAATTTAACCATCAAAAACCAAAAACAATAATATCATTCCTCCAACATCACTAAAAAATATCCCTCTATGCTATCTATGGTATGACGGATAGAACACCCATTGCACAAACAGTGAAAACAACCCAATACATAAAACAATAACCCCTAACTAAGGATGTTATATATATAACATTAACAAATCAATAACAGTATACTTCATAAATATAAAATAAAATAATAATAACAATTCATTTTTTAATTTACATTTTTTTCATAAATTAATGGTGTTCGCTTTATATATCCTTACCAAAATTATGTTCTTACATGATAACATTTCATTAAAACATTACCAGATTATTCTTTGATGAAATTGGATTCAACTAATTTTTTATTAATATAAAAGATGTCTTCTAAATAGGGAACCAAATCAATAGTGAACATCATATATCAACAATATCATATAATATAATTCTCATGTGATTAAACACTTTCTCACATCAATTTTTTTGGTATGGATATTGTCATTAATTTTTTAATACATATAGTATATGAAATGAAAATATATGTAAGATATCTGCATAATTGTATAAAAAAGGAGGTGAAATGAAAAATCATATACCATAACTAAACATTCTATTATCATTATAGAAGAACAAGAAGAAAATGATAACATTGGTCAAAATAAAAAAAGGAAAACATTAACAACCTATAGAACAAAAACATATGTTAAAACCATGTCCCAATTCCAAAATAATCAAAAACAAATGTTTCTATAACTAGAACAAGAATATGGATAGAGATGGAAACAATTGTTGGGCAAGAGAAACTCATTTTCAATAACTATCTGGTTCATATATTTTTACCAAGGGTTAATGTAAGATGATGTTTACTAAAATCTCTGTAAAGTCATATATCTGGTCATAACACCAAAAAATATTATCACCTAAAGTTATTGGGTTATTTATTAAAGAGATATCATATTCCAAGAGAATATATTTCAAAGATCATCGTTATTCAGTCCTCAAGAGAATAAATATATAAATATTACAATACATCATAAAAAATTGGAATATTTTTTTTAAAAAATTATTCCATAATGTTTTAAATAGGATCAATTAAAAACTGTATCCAACTTCCTTATATGGGCAAATGAGAATCAAAAGTAAAGGGTGATCTCAAATTCTCTACAAGTGAGTTTTTTAAAGTAGAATATGACATGGAATATAAATTGAACATATAAAAACAGATTTCCCAGAACATAATCCATGAATGGAAAAGGATATAATTGAAAAAATGATTACATAATGATTGAAAATATAAGAATAATTTTTTTTGATACATCTAAAAAATATTGTTGATGATTTATTTTATGATATCATACATAATCTGTAAGGATTCTTCAAATACTATATCATCATTTTCTCATGAGAGATATACTCATGCACTATGGATTTATATATTTTTAGTCCACTCTTGTCATATAAGATACCAATTCATTCCACCACATGGATAAGGCATATGTTTCAAGAATGAAAAATATAGGAATAAAAATAATAAATTCAAAAGTGGCTTCTTATACAAGATATCCCATTTATAATATAGTAATATACGATCTTGAAAATATTTTCCCCAAGTCAAAGAATGAAACATGATAACTAGTTGTATAAACTTGGCTCATGTATTTAGTAACTAGAAATTAAAAACATGCAAATATTTACCCAAATATTTTAGACAATATTGATTTATAGTAATAAGGTAAATTAATAAAATTAATATTATATATGAAATTTGTATGTATAATGAATTTAGTTGAAATGGTGGGAGACCAATGCAATTTTTGATCAATCCACATATTGATATAAATAAATCATTTCTTATAGTTTGTAAATTTCTAGTGAAGTATCCATAACATATCCCTGGGGAGTGTTGAACCAGGTGTGTAGTAAGGCAAAAGTAATGTAAACCATGTAATGAAAACATGAACACCGTGCGAGACTTTTTTGGGTTATTACCCCTTTGTACATCTATGATAGAGCCACATCCACCTGTTTTTATTTCAATGGAATTACATTTCTAGTAAATCTTCACACACCCTTTTCATTACCAAAAAATTGGATTGGATTACAACAATGGGAATTTTTGATGATTACAACATCATACACCTATTTTATAATGACAGGTAATATTGATATTTCATTAATAACATAATAATATTTTCATAGAAATGAGGAATAATTATAATTTTCATTTAAATAAAAATGAATTAGAAATTATTTATCAATTTAAAAATAGAGAAGAGATTAAAGAATCTTACCATGAAAGGTAACATTTATATACATTAGGTGACTATATTAAATCCATTGAAACATCATTGATAGATTCTTGAGTGAGATAATGAGGGGAACTTATTGAAAAATATATCCTGAGTGATGTGTACTTGTATATAGGGTGGGTATTTATTTAAAATAAGGGAGTATTGTTAATTAATTTATAATCATTGGACATGGAAGTATCATTCAAAGGAAATATAAATGAATTATCTTAACCATGGTTTTAGCTTAAGGATTTTTAATGTTAAGTCCTGGTTTTTCATATTTTTGAGTTTGATAAAAAAATCCCTTACTTTTAATTACATTTTCAATAAAAATATTATTTTTAATCAAATATTTTTTCTGTAACTATAATTTATACATTGAAATTTATTTATAGGTTTATTAATTCATTTTAATTCCTTAAAATATATTATATTAGTATAATAATTAATAATTTTTAATGAATGAACTTTTATTATCTATTACATCATTTATAAATCATAATTATGTTTTAATACATGTCATATATGTATATTGTCTTTAACTATGTTGAAAAAAAAACTGATTGTCAAAAAAATTTATATAGAACTTACCATAAGCTAATTTTGACATCTCGATTCCAAATATAAAATCCATTTTATCAAATTTAAAATATAATTAAATAAATTATTCCATTTTTATTAGAATGTTATATTTGAAAAAAAAATTATTGGAGTATGAATCATAACATTTTTAATGGACTTTTACACATTTATTTCTACTTGACACATAGATTCATAATGTAAAGACCAGGAATGTCTATGTGATTTTTTTAATGATATGCGATTTTTATGAGCCCAAAAAAATTGACGGCACATTATTCTGAGGCCCAGAGTTCCTAGAATGAATTTCTAATCTTTATTTCGAGTACTTTCATTAAACGAGTGAGTTAGATTTTCTAATGTTTGAATCGTTGCTCAGAATGGAAATAAAAGGGATTTGTTGAACTCGCACCACTGGTATTTTCTTAAGGAGACCTTCACCTCGACTGCATTAGGTTAATGGTGGAAGTTAGATTTTCACATATTCGTGAAAGAATAAAATAAAAATAAAATTTTGTAGCTTTTATATTTATTTTTATTTTAAACTCCTTGTAGATGTTTCATAGGTGGGGACCACCTAAACTAAACATCCTATAATAAGTTATGGTGGTGGGGACCTCCTGAACCAACCTCCCATGAGAGGTTATTATGGTGGGGAACACCCGAGGCTAAAACCCCTTGAATTCTCTCTTAAGTGTGGTTAAGCCTCTTAATCTTCCCCTTAATTAATGGTTCCACCCCCTTTAATTTATAATTCCATCAACTATGTAATTAATTAATCCAATATTAAATTATGCCAATAAAAATAATTTGGGAAACACATAGTTGGCTATTTTTATTTTGGGAGAATGTATTGGAAAAGGGGAAATATCTTGGAGAATTTCTTTCTCCGATGAAGAACTTCTTCTATGGAGAACTTCTTGCATAAAGAAATTATTCCATAAAGAACGCTCCAGCAATGAAGAATGCAGATGCACGACTTTGACATCTTCCTCTGGACATCCTCAAATATGGAATGTCTTCAATCGATGATCGCATTTCCCTCCTAATCAATGAAAACAAACGAATAAGTTAGGGTAGTTGTTTGAAATTCATCCCTTTTTCATTCATGAAGACTATTTTTAATTCAAAGGAGATTAAAACCACTTCCTACCGCTCTACTAAGAAGGGTGTGGGATAATCAAAAATGGCTCGTTCTCTACACATTTCTTTAGATGATTTGTGGTGTTCTTTGTGATGGAGGAGATCATCGACCAACCATGAAGGGGAACGAGAACGGTGGCTGGAACCACTTCCAACTACAACGGAGGAGACGACGCAACAGCCCACTCTATGGCCACCGTCACCCCATGGATATCGGCACCACCTAGCGACCTCACCGCATCACCCTGCGGCTGTCTGCGCCACCCTCGGCCAACATGCCCTTGCGGCCGAGACGCCCTTTGGAAACCCTCTGCGGCTGAGCCACCCCATATCCTCATGCCGCCCGTAACTGAGACGCCCCTCGCCCTCACGATACCCCCGCGGGCGAGATTCCCTCGCGGAACCCTCCGTGGATGAGCTACCTTGCGGCCTCGTGCTGCCCGCAACCGAGCCGCCTCATTCCATCGTGGCACCGTCTCCGGCTGAGACACCTTGCGGGAATCGCGCCACCCATGAATGATTCGTCTCGTGCCCTTATGCCCCCCCCACAGTCGATCCACCCTCTAGGCACCCTCCATGGATGAGCCACCCCATGGTCTCATGCTGCCTACAACTGATCCCCCCTCTGCCCTCATCATACTACCATGGTCGAGCCACCCTATGGCCTTGTGCCATCTACGGCTGAACCGCTCTACGGCCCCTCGCGGCCCTCGCAGGCAACAAGACTACCTAGAGGGCCAGGCTACCCAGTATGGGCTAGGTTAGAACCAATGTCCTGGGCCTCCCAGCGGGCCAGTTAGAAACCAACAGGCCAGGCAGCCCAGCGGGCTAGGCCGGACCCAGCGTGTCGGGCCAGGTTGGTCTGGACCCAGACACACTTCGACCAATTTACGCTCTTTTGGCCATAACTCTGGCCCCGTGAAACCATTTGATGAACCGTCAATGGCTCTAGAAACCTTTGAGAGAGACGGTCCCTTTGAGTATACCCCACTGGATATTTGGATTAATCTAGGGTATTGTTGGGTTGGATTGAGCACGAATCTATTAGGGAGCCCATCACTGAAAGGCTAATAACTCACAGATCGGGCATCCAGTTGACGCACCGTCTCTTGTTTTCAGACCCCTTATGATGTGGTGGCATTTTTGGATACATATTCTTGGGACTTCATGGCAGATGAAGTATCGACCAGTGGCTTCTAGATCGGACCCTCCTGGAGACAAGAGTGCATAGTGCGGGAACCCATTAGTAGGATCTGACATGATGAATGAATAGCGATCCTATGTGGGTCCGCACCGAGCGATCCTGTGTGGGATAACATGGAGAAATACTATGAGTGTCAGCACCGAGAAATCCTATGTGGGTGTGCCTCTTAATGGAGTAAGATGATTCCGTAGTTATATAATCATCTTTACTGATGTACCTTAGATATACTGGGTTTGAGATGAGTACGTACCGATGTGGTACTTTTATTCATGTTAATTCCTTGGTGGTATTCTTGAATGTGGCGTGACTGCATGGTATTTGCCTATTTTTTATTCCTTCATTCATGGAATAGTTGAGCTTGGGTCTTTGGAGTTGGACTCTTTGTTTTCCCCATTATTGAAATGGGTTTACTTGATAACTTGGGTATATGTATGGGCATATACCTAAGTGGGGTTGATATATGTTTTCATGATTTTGGTTTATCCATTATGTATTTTTGAGGCCTTAAGGGTCTCAGGGTAATGATGAGTATCATTATACTCACCCCTGCACGGGCTATGCGCTCAACTCATTGTGTTTTTTGTAGACAACAGACAACACTAATCGTGGCTGAGAGTACCGGGACTGGATGGTTCTAAGAGGTGGACCATACAACATGTCGGTACAGAGAGGAGACGAGTGGACATGGAGTGCTAAGTAGGCGATCTATACCTACCCTTCAGGTAGGAACCTCGGAGGACAACCCAGTAGCTGTATTTATCTCACTTCAGGTGTGTTGTATTCTAGTTGTACTTGTACTTTCCATTTTGACTTGTATCCTGGACCCTTTTTATTACTACACTCAATCTATTTAATGTTTAGTTTACATAAGTTTGTATCTTGTTGTGTGCTTGGTTGCATGTTCTTATAGGTTATAAAGGCAATGCCATCCGAGTTTTACGGAATATGCCTTCGATGCTAGTCGCCATCCCCTGGCCTATGGAAGACGGGTTTGGGGTAGTCACAGCACGAGCCACGGGGGACAAGTCATGACAAATTGGTATCAAAGGAGTCTATTCTACTATATAACATAGGTCTCTGATATGTTATAAGGCAATAGTGTTACGTTTAGTGAGTGTGGTTTTCATTTTAGGGAATCCAGTGTTTGTGTGGCGGTCGACGTATCCATACACCATGACCTTGACTTCGGATTTCGGACTCAATACACGAAAACACTGATTGTGTGTGTGTTTCCAAGAGTTTTCATTGTGATATCAATTGTTACCTCACCAGTTATATCTTTTTGACTGTGTCACACCTGTTTCCTTTCAAGATGCCTCCACGCAGAATTCCAGCTAGGGTTCCAGATGTAGTACGCACTGACAGCCCACTTAGGGACGTGGCCTCGATGCAGGGCCCTCTTCCAGTAGAGGCACCAGCGGAGGCCCCAGAGGTACCACTACCTATTGGGCCACCGATTTCACCAGCCCCAGCAGCAGAGAGTGCCTTCCGCTTGAGCATGTTTCATGAGTTCTAATGTTTGAGGCCACCCAGGTTCAGGGGAGAGACGGACCCACAGGCAGTTGAGGATTTGTTGGAGGTTGTAGTGAGTGTCTTCTGACTGGTAGGGACACCAGATGACCTCATGGTGATCCTTTCCTCCAGTGTTTTTCTGGAAGTAGTAGGAAGATAGTGGACCTTGATTCTCCAGGCTCATGTCGAGGTGACACTTCTGTAGGAAAACTTTGAGAGAATGTTTTGAGAAAAGTTTATCCCAATGACTCTTCGCGTAGTGTGAATTCAGGAGCTACATACTCTGCAGTAGGGCATCATGACGGTGGATCAGTACACAATGAGTTTTGCTGACTTCTCACTCAACTCCACAGATATGGTGCATGACCCATTCATAAGGGCTTGGACCTTCGTGGAGGGACTCAGGCGGGACATCAGGGCTTTGATGATCTCACTCATTATCCTGTCGCAGGTTGGGGTGATAGAGAGAAACATCATAGTGGAGAGTTTCCTTGTTGATCAGTCACCAGTAGTGAGACCCACAACCAGTCATCACATAGCGGAGTCTTCTTCACCTGACAGCACACAGATGACACAGAGGTCCAAATAGACCAGACATTTAGGTGGACGGCATTAGGATTCAGGGTTGGTTGTGTGGGAACATGAGGCAAATCCATTCATGCCTGGAGCGGGTAGTGTTATGCTTGTGGTGGGAAGGGTCACATGGATCTTTACTGTCTGAACCATCGTATGAATGATCAACACATGATCGAAGGACCTCCCAGGAAGAGATAGAGGTTTGACCAAGGAGGTCCATATGGAGAAGGTGGATGTAGACGAGGATATGGTCGTATAGCCAGTGGTGGGTGATGATTCGAGATGTTACTGCCACAACAACCGGGAGGTCCACCCCGACCACAAGGAGTAGGAGGAAAGGGGCGAGCTTAGCTCCGGGTAGTTAAGGCCGACGACGATGGTGGTCCAGATATTATACGAGGTATGATCTGTGTCAACTCCACCTTAGTTGAAGTACTTATATACACAAGTTCCAGTCATTGTTTTATTGACACTGCCCTCGTTTGGAGCTCATAGATTCTGACGGAGCCGTTGGCTCGATCATTACGTCTAGAGACTCATACGGGAGGGAATTCAATGATTATTCCCTGCTGCCGGTAGGGTGAGCTCACTATAGGAGGCGAGAGCCTCAGCTGGGATATCCTAGTAGTAGGGTTGAGGCCTTATAATGTCATCTTTTTTATGGACTGGTTATCTACAGTACTTGCTCAGATAAACTCTATTAGGTGCAAAGTTTGGTGTGTCCGCAAGGATGGGACTAGGTTACCATCAGCAGCGAGAAGGGAGCCTTTGCAGCACAAGATGCACTGACCCGGAGGAGGGTGCAAAAGGTTACTCATCAGTTGGCTGGCCTTACCCTTTTAGCGGTTGATGTGGAGTGTCTGACATATACTGTAGTGGTGGACCAATAAATGGATGTCTTCCCTAATGATGTTCTGGGTCTACCGATTCACAGAGAGGTGGACTGTTATATTTAATTCTACCCCAAGACGACACATATATCTACCCCATCATATCGGATGGCTCCCATGGAGTTTTGTGAGATGTGGGTACAGCTAGAGGACTTTCATGGGAAGGGATTCATTTAGCCCATTGTTTCACCTTGGGTTTCCCTGATTTTTTTCTCCAAGAAGGTGGATAGGAGTGTGATACTTTGTGTATACTATCGGTGCCTGAACTAGATGACCGTGAAGAACAAGTACCCCCTCCCACAAGTTCATGACCTCTTTGATCAGATAATGGGAGCTCTTTGCTTCTAGAAGATAGACCTGAGATCAGGTTATCACCACCTATGAGTACGAGATGAGGATGTGCAGAATACGACAATCATATGTCGGTATGGCCACTACATGTTCTTGGTTACTCCATTCTATGTAACTAATTCTCCAGCAGTGGTCATGGGACTCATGAACAAGATATTTCATCCATACCTTGATCGCTTTGTATTAGTATTCATCAATGACATTCTGATCAACTCAGCTACTGAGGATAAGCATGCCTATCATTTAGACATACTAGTGGACACACTACGAGAGCACCAGATTTATGGTAAGCTCTCAGTGTTCTAGTTTCAAATCCAAGAGGATCACATTCTAGGACATTTCATATCAGATGCGGTATTTGCAATGGAACCAACGAAGATTGAGGTAGTACATGATTGGGAGGCACCCATGAGTGTGACAGAGATGATGAGATTCCTAGGTTCAGCTAGATACAACAATAGATTTGAGCCATATTTTTCCAGAGTTGTAGCACCTCTATCAGTGTTGATGAAGAAGGGGAAACCCTTCATGTGGTCCGAGAGATTCCAGTGGAGTTTTCATGAGCTGAGGTAGAGACTGACCAGTTCCTCCATCTTGAGGATATTGGAGGAGGGTGTAGATTACTTATTCTACTGGGATATATCAGGGATCAGAATCGGAAGTGTCTTGATGTAGGAGCAAGAAGTTATTTCATATGGTTCTCGAAACCTTAGACAACATGAACAGAACTACGCTGCCCATGACCTAGAGTGAACAGTAGCGGTCTTCTCCTTGAATATGTGGCGACATTACTTGTTGGGTGAGCATTTTACAATGTAATATAATCACAAGAGTCTTATTTATATCTTTTCCCAGAAGTACCTGAACATGAGATATCAACATTGTCTTGAGTTCCTTCAAGACTATGGAATTGAGATAGTCTATACTCTTAGGAAGGTGAATGTTATAGCAGATGCACTCAGTATGTGATCTGGTATACAAATTCTAGGTGACGCGACGAAGCAGCTAGCTGCTTTGTGGATATCCATTATGGGGAGAGATGAAGAAGCTTTTTTTCAGTCTCTTATAGTCACTCCCCCATATATGTAGAGATTCAAGGAGGTGCTATATGGGGAAACTGACTGTGAGATGCGACATGCACATATATCCACAAGACAAACACCATATGGATTTTCTGAAGGTGGGGATCACGTCATACTCTTCAGAGGATGTACAATGGTACCAGTTTCACTTCAGGAGTATGTGTTGAGGGAGTTCCACACATCCCCTCTAGAAGTACATCCAGGAGTGGTGATGATGTTCCAGGATCTCCGACAACAACACTGGTGTCCTGGAACGAAGAATGTAGTTGCATAGTCTGTCTCACAGTGCCTCAATTTTCAACAAGTGAAGGCAGAGAATCAGGTACCAATAGGATTGGTTCATCCTTTGGAGGTCCCATAGTGTAAGTAGGATGGGATATCCGTGGACTTCATAACTGGACGTACAGATACATCTAGTTGGCATGACTCGATTTGGGTGATCGTTGACCGACTCACCAAGTCGGCCAAATTCAACCAATCAAAGAGCAGGGTTAAGTAGATAGCTTGGGACGCCTCTATGTGAAGTAGACTATGTGGTTATTTAGAGTGACCTTGTTGATTGTCTCCAATCATGATGCATGTTTTACTTTCTATCCATGGAAGCGGTTGCATGAGGATTTTGGGATGAAACTTAATTTGAGCACTGCCTTCCATCATCATACAGATGGCCAGACTGAGAGGACCATTCAATCCCTCAAATACATGATGTGAGCATGCATCCTTGACTTCGATCATAGCTAGGAGGATCAAATTCCTTTGGTTGAGTTTTCATACAACAACAGCTATCACTCCACAGTTGGGACATCACATTTTGAGGCATTGTACGAATGACCTTGAAGATCACCTTTATGCTGAACTGGCACAGGGGAGTCAGCACTAGTGGAACGAGAAAAGGTATAGGCTACCACAGAAAAGGTGAAGATCATATAGGAGAGGATGTATACTAAACCGAATAGGCATGAGTCTTATTCCAACAAGAGATGGATAGCACTGGAGTTTGAGGATTGCGACCACATCTTTCTACGGGTCTCACCTCGACGAGGTTTTTGGATATTTGGATGAGGTTGCAAGTTATATTTGAGGTTCATCAGACCCTTTCAGGTCCTCAGTAGAATTGGAAAGGTGTCATACCACTTATCTCTTAAAACTCAGTTGCATCAGGTGCATGATGTCTTCCACGTATCCCATCTGAGGAGATACGTGCATGACCCTTCCCACTTCCTTGACCAAGGCGATCTAGACATCGACAACGATGAAACATTTATGGAGGTTCTAGTGGAAATTGAGGATTGACATGAGTGGGTCCTTTGTCGGCGGTTAATACCTCTAGTTCACGTTCGCTGGCAGCATGGGAAACTCTAGGAGAGCACAAGCGAGCGTGATGCTCAGATTTGTGCTCAGTACCACAACTTTTGTTTTCCTAGTTTTGAGTTGTTTCTGACGGGGATGTAAAACAATGTATTGGCGAGAATTAAAGACCGAGAATTTCCATTTTTTAAATATATTGTATTTTTACGACTCCGTGAAATTTGACAGCACGTGATTTCGAGGCCCAGAGGGCCAAATATAAATTTCTGAACTTTATATCGGGTACATTCAGTAAACGTGGGAGCGTGATTTTATAACTTTTGAACCGATGCTCGGAATTGAAATATGAGGGCACAATTGAACTCGTAGTGCCAATATTCACATAAGAAGAGCTTTCCCTCAATCGTAGTAGGTTGAGGATGGATGTTAGATTTTCACATATTCGGGAAAGAATAAATTAAAAATAAAATTGTTTAGCTTTTATTTTTATTTTTATTTTAAATTCTTTATGGTTGTTTTATAGGTAGGTAACACCTGAAAATAACCTCTATTGAAAGGTTATGGTGGTGGGGACCACCTGAACTAACCTCCAATGAGAGGTTATTTTGGTGGGGACCACCTGAGGATAAAACCCATTGAACTCACTCTTTAGTGTGGGAAGCCTCTTAAATTTCTACCACATTATTGGTGCCACCCCCTTTAATTTATTATTCCGACCCCAATGTAATTAATTAATTAAATTTGAAATTATTCTGATTATTAAATTTGGGGAAACACAATAGTTGGATTATTTGATTTTGGGGGAATTTATTATGAAAGGGAAGAGATCTTGGAGGATTTCTTTCTCCGACGGAGAACTTCATCCACAAAAAAAACATCTTCCAAGATGAACACTCCTCCAATGAGGAACACCGACGCACGACTTGAACTTCTTCTTCGGGATATCCTCCAACGTGCGATATCTTCAATCGATGATCATATTTCCCTCCTCATGGACAACAATAGACAAATGAGGTAGGGTGGTTGTTTGAAATTATTCCCTTTTTCATTCGTGATGAATCTTCCTAATTGAAGAGAGATTATAATCGCTTACTACAGCTCAAATTCGGAGGGTGCATGCCAATCAAACCTGACCCGTCCTCTCAAAAATTCTTGTGATGATTTGTGGTGTTATTTTCGAAGGAGGAGGTTTGTTCCCAACCAAGAAGGGGAAAGAGAACAGTAGTCAGCACCCCTGCCGGCCGTGGCGCAGGTGAAAATGCAATAGTGCCACTCGGCGGCCACCGCTGCGCCGCAGCCCCCACCTCCCCATAGCCTCTGCCGACCACGGCCTACGACGACCTTGGCTGCCGCCTCCCGCAGCCTCATTGCGCTACCCCACGGCTGTCTGCACCTCCTTGGAGCCTCGTCGCCCCACCCCGTGGCTGTCTGCGCCACCCTGTGGCCAATTCTTCCTCGCGACAACCTCCTTGAATGAGCCACCCGCGGCCTTGCGCCACCCACAACCGAACCGCCCCGTGCCCTCACGAAACCCCCGGGGATGAGCCTCTCTCACGACACCCTCCGTAGTAGAGCCACCCTGCGGCGTCACGCTGCTCAAGGCTGAGCCGCCCAACGACCTCACAACACCCTCCATGGCAGAGCCTCCCTACGGCCTCGCACCGCCCGCGACCGAGTCTCCCATCACACTCGCGGCACCCCCGTGACCGATCTTCCCTCATGTCACCCTCCACAGAAGAGCTGCCCCATGCCCTCACATCACCCCCGTGGCTAAGCCACCCTACATACTCGCAACGTCCATCACCGAAAAAATCTGCGGCCCCTTGTGGAATGTTGGACCGCCCAACAAACCGGGCCGAACCCAACGGGCTGGGATGCCCAGCGGGTCGGGCCGGGACGGACCAGACCCAGACCCACTTTGACCCATTTACACTCTTTTGGCCAATAACACTGCCACTGGGTGACCATTTGATGAATCGTCAATGACGCTAGAAACCTTGGAATGAGACATTCCCTTTGAGGGTACCCCACAAGGGATTTGGATTAAAATGGGTTATGGTTAGGTATGATTGAGAACGAATCCAACTAGACCCTCAGGACTAAATGTATAATAACTCAGAGACCAAGCATCCAGTTGAAGCAACATTTGTTGCGTTGAGACCCATATGACGTGGCCGTCCTTTGGGATTCATCTTCGTGAGACTTCCTGATTGTTGGAGTATCGACCCGTGGCTTGTGGAGAGGACCCTCATAGAGGAAAGAGATAATAGTGCAGGAACCCAATAGCTTGCTGTGACATAAAGATTGAATAGCAATCCTATGCGGGTCTGCACTGAGCGATCCTGTGTGGGTCAGCACCGAGCGATACTGTGTGGTTCAACACCGAGCGACCTGTGTGGGTGAGCACCGGTCGATCTTGTGTGGTTCTTCCTTTTAATGTAGTAAGATGATTTAGTAGTTATATAATCATCTTTACTACTATACCTAAGATATACCTAGTGTTAGATGAGTCAGTACCTATGTGTTTCATTTCTTCGTGGTAAAACAGTGGTGGTATTCTTCTGTGAGGAATTCCTATGTGGTACATGCCTATATGGTATTCCTACCTTCCTAGTATAGTTGAGATTAGGGATTTAGAGTGGGAATATGTGTTTTCATCATGATTGAGATGTGTTTACATGAGAACTTAAGGTATATATATGGGAATATACCTAAGTGGGGTTGACAGTTGTTTTCGTGATTTAGGTTTATCCTTTGTGGATTTGTGAGACCTTGACGGTCTCTGGGTCCCTACTAAGTATCGTTATACACACCCCTACATGGGCTATGCCCTCACCTCGTTGTGTTTTGTGCAGAAGATAGACAACACTGATTGAGGATGAGAGTTCCAGGACTGGATGGTGCTTAGAGGTGGACCATACGGTGTGTCTGTACACCGTGGAGATGAGTGGACGTGGAGTGTTGAGGAGGAAATCTACACTTACCCTTCAGGTAGGAGCCTTAGAGGATGACCCAATAGTTATCTTTCTCTCTCTTCAGTTGTATTTTATTTTAGTTGTACTTGTACATTCTAGTTGTTCTTGTATTCAGGACATTTTTTCTTACTACATGCACTCTATTTACTGTATTGTTTTCTTGAGTTCATATCTTGTTGTGTTCTTTGTTTTGTGTTCATACAGGTAATGATGACAACACACTCCCAGTTTTAGGTAATATACCTTCAGTTCCAGTCACCAGCCCCTGGCCTATGGAAGGTGGTCTTGGTGTAGTCAATACTTGGGGCCTGAGAGACGGGTCATGACACATAACCATTAAATTAAACCAACATAACCCCTAAGGATTATAAATATCATTTTATTTCAATGAAATAAATTATATTAATTTAAAAAGTAATTTTCTTCTTAATTTAACATATATTATATATTACATCATTTTTAAATTATAATTCTTCCACAATACGTATCATATATGCATATGTATTTCACTATTTTTCAGAGAAAAATGACTCTCCAAAAATTATATTGAATTTTCCATAATGAAATTTTTACATATCAATTACGAAAATGAATCTAATTTTATCAAATTTATAATCTAATTATCTAAATTATACTATTTTTATAAGATTGATACATCAGATAACATTTTTAATTGATGTAAGAACCATTTCATTTTTAGTGGATTCCAACACATTTAATGCTACTTAAAACATAGATTCATTACCCAATTATAAAACCAGAAAAATCATTAAGTGTAGGATATGAAATTGAGGTAATTTATGGTGTTTTTCAAACAATGTTGATATTGTGGTGTTTGATATTAACTTGAACTTCTCCAAAAAAAGTTAATACTCCATCCATTATTGTTCAAGATCTTCTTGGATTTGGTTAAGGGTGAACCATAGTGATGATAATCTTTTCCCAATATACAATAAATAAAAATCATAGGGGACCTTACTATTGTTTGATGTCATTGTTCCTCCCATCACACCACATATATCTTGTCATTTTTTATAATGTAAACTACACCCAATGGTTTTATTTTATTGGTAATTCCCAATGGTAATAATTTCCAATGACTACAATTACTTGTAGTAATAATATAATAGAATTATTTAATATTACTTTTTAAAAATTCATATAAGTAAATTCCTCTAATAAAACTTCTTATTTTTTGTACATTCAATATGTTATTTTTGATTAATTTATTATATTAATTTTGATCCATTCATAATTTATCTATGGTGTTTATTGGGGTATATAGGATTTGTGTATCTATGTTATACTTTTATTATTTTTTATATTATCTAATATCATATTTAGTGTTAAATATTCATTTTTAACTAAAAATTTTAATGTATTGTATAGTTATAATATATTCTTATTTATTAATTTAATTTCATTAGTATTGCATTCTCCTCCACCCATTAAAATAATTTAATTCTAGAAAATGTAGACCAATCGACAAAAAATCTACTTAGGTCCCCTTTATTACAACCTCTTGCTCAAATTTTCCCACTTATAAAATAATATTACTCCAACAAACCATTATTATCTAGGATATTTTATTCTCTAGTACACATTGTTCTATATTATGAATTAGAATCTGATATTAAGGATAAGGAAAGTTAGGTTGCAACTAAACACGATTCTAAATCATTACATGGGAACAGTCTATATATAACTCCATCGAAGTAATATGTGTAAAAATTAAATTACATGAGATATATTTAGTGTCATGGAAAAAAGATATTTCACAATACCTACTCTCTCTAATAATTCAAATTACCCAATGTAACTTTTTATTATATTACCATTTTTCCCTATATATTTTCCCATTTCAATAGAGATATAATCATGAATTAATGGTCTGCAACATGAAAATTTTGATCCATTATTTATTTATGAACATGAATTTTCAATCTCTTTCAAGATTACTTGATGTACTCCATGATGGATATTTCCTTCTCTAATCTCTCATTCAAATGTTCTAGACCCAATAACTTCCATTTTCCAATATCATCCAAATATATTTTACTTTGAAATATCCTTCAAAGAGACACATCTTATGGTTCCATTTTAATGCTGTAGTGGTAACTCATATTGTAAGAAAACAACAATATTAGAATATACTAATCTGAACATCTATTGATGTCGTAAGAGATTGATCTTAGAAAATCATCAAATGTTTGAATAGTCCTTTCAAACAACCCATCCATTTTAGGGTGATTAGATATGCTATAATTTGTGCCTATATTTATTTATTTCTAGAAAATCCTACAAAGCATTGATATAAACCATATATGTACAATGAACTATTTCAATTTATATCCCATTTATGTCATCGGAATCCTAATGAAAAATTTCATAGTAATATTATCCCACTTCTACTTTAGTGTATATAATGGTTTCATAACACCTAGGGGAATATGTCTTCTAGACACAACCTAATAAAATAATGATCATATTGAAGTATAATTTGAAATCACTCACTATATATTTTTTAATTTGAAATATTGATTTATTTTCATGTCAATAGTCATTCAAATAGGATGTATAGAGAAACATGCACTATAAGAGTCATAAAGTAATTATTTCTCTATCTATGGTATTTATGGAACACAGAACCAATTAAAACCCCATAAAAATACATCATCAACAATTTTAACATATGGTAATTTCCCTTTAATAATATCTACAATCTTATACTATAAATAATTATCATCATAATGGTATTGCAAAATCAAATCCACAAACGATGCTTGGGTAATAACATGGAAGATGAATGATGTTTCACCTTCTATTACAAAACCAATGTTTATCTTTACTAAATCCCCGTAGAGTGGGATCCTCCTAAACCCTAATCATGTTTAAATTACCTTGAAATTTTCTATTCAATTCATCTTCATCCTTTTTTTTCTTCAAAAGGATGATAATTCATACAAAATTCATAATCATTGATCAGTTAAGACCACCCCCTTACCTCATATTATGATCATTCTGGGTAATGATTTATTTCAGCCACTTTTGATCATTATATATATCATATATCTATCCATTAAAATAATTTATACATATCATAAGAGGTTATATCACTAATTCCAACTCCATATTAGGTGTTGGGTAATTCCCCTCATGGGGTTTCAAATATCAATATTCTTAACCCACCACTCTATCATTTTTCATAATTATACATCTAAGACCATTTCATAAGGCATAAATATAAATTAAAAAACCTTATTTACCCAATTAATGATTCTATACATTTGACTTTACATGTATCATACCAAATTTCTTAATATTATATTCAAATTTATTTATCATTGTAAATTTTTTCCTATTACAAATTAACATAGTTAATAGATTAGTTAATTTTTATGAATTTTCAAAAAAATTATTGATAGTATACTACTATGAAAATGAAGATGTGTATTCTAGTTAGTTGTAGGTCAATTACATTCCTCAAAAACCCATATATTTAAATTTTCAATAAATATAAAATGTTACAATATAATATTCCCAATAAATGAAATTAGTTAAAGATAAAAAAATACACAATTTACCATTAGAATAATTTTTCATTGACAATTCAAGTATAAATAGAAAATGATATTCATTCTCCCCATAAGTCATAGAGTATATCAGAATATTATCAATAAAATAAACCAAAAACATATTAGGATAATCCTTGAATACACTATTCTTCGTGTCTATAATCATTTCTGTTTCATTGGAAAACCCCAAATGAATTAATGTGAACTTATAATGACTATACCTTTAATGATATTTCATATTTAGGATATCCTCATTTTTATCCTACTATAAAATGGTAACTAGTAAAAAGATCAGTCATTAAGAAGTATTAGTTCACTTCGAGTGGATCAAATAATTGCCCAATTATAGTGAATGAGTACATATTATTTATAATAATTAAATTTTTTATATATAATCAATGAATGAACAAATTGATCCATAGTATTTATTAAGTAATAAAATCGATGATCCCCATTTGAAACAAAAAGATGAATGAATCCCTTACCACACAAGACTTTTAATGACATCATAAACTCATCAAACACCCCAAAATATATTTTATAGTGAGGCTTAAAAATAATTTTTTTCTATATGGATAATATTAATAGATAATTTAAAATGTATACTAGGGAGAGATCTGGGTAATTCCATAGGAAATACAATATAATTATACTATAAAATAGACACATGACCTATTCAAAAACGCCACATTATGATTAATATATTTAATTTTATCCATTATTCAATAAGGATTTCAATAGTATGACTTACTAAGGGTGGTTAAGGAAATATTTCTATTAATTAGATATCCTCTTAAAAATAATTAATTCCATAAAATCCTCAACAACACTATCTTCAATTTCATTGCACTTGATTCTTTATTTATAATATTAAATCCATTCCATCCCTAATATTACTTCAAAATCCACCATTTGTATCCTGATTATATTTATAGTAAGAAAACACCCATGCATTGTAATTTTAATAGAATTATATATCTTTATTTTAGTCAACGAACCACTTAGTGATCAAATTGATAAGTCACACATTAATGGCTCAAAGGGTAATTGAATATTCTCAGAAAACATGAATGATATAAATGATTGTGTTTGTCTATAATCAATTTATTCACTAGAAAAATTTCTTACTACAACAAAATTTCATTTCATCACATGATTGTTAGCTTCAACGTAAGTTGATATTATTGAAAAATGTATCTAATCTATAGTCCAATTGTAGGGAAGATTATCCTAGTTCTTTGGTCATGAATCAGTATAATGTTCCATATTACTATATACGAAGCATTTCACATTGTCAGATTCCCTATTAAATTTTCACCCACGATATTCATGTACATTCTATAAACATTTAAATCATGTATCCAACACCTTTTAGAAAATCCGAGGGTGTTCCTTCCCACATTTATTACATATATATAACTCAACTCTTCTATTCCTTTCATTTATGGTTTTTCTACCCACTTGGGGGCCAGTTATGGTTTTACTCTCAGATCTTCCTCAATAAATAAATTATTTTGAAAAAAACATTTTATTATTTATATAACATGACACAGTCTATTCATATAATGAGAAAAATAATATAAAATGGATATTCAATTTCGGGGCTTCAAGACACTAAATAAATTATCAATATTACTTTGTAGATTTTGTATATAGTCCATAACATACATATAAAATTTAGAAAAATTATCCTTATACTCATCTAGTATTTCATCTTCCTGTTAGAATTAATTTATGATTCCCCATTCTATCATTTTACATTTATTCTATGGAATTTATTTAATAGAA
This sequence comes from Viscum album, assembly GCA_963277665.1. NCBI lineage: Eukaryota > Viridiplantae > Streptophyta > Magnoliopsida > Santalales > Viscaceae > Viscum > Viscum album. The sequence continues at coordinate 166,963,738 of OY728121.1, read as the reverse complement.
ATGTGAAATTAAATATCATAAACACCAAGCCTTCTTGTCCATCAATATTTATATTATTTTGAATCATGGGAAACCATTAGTCAGTATATCTTATTAATATATACAAATCCATCATAATATTTCCCTTCTTAGAATATATTAATGTCGTAATGATCTTCTCTATTTCCATAAAACATTAATTATCTACCATGGTATTAGTTTACCCTCTCAACGTTGGAGGTTATTTTCACATAAAATTATCTAAATAAGTTTATAATATTTGATGGAAAACAATTTTTTTGTATATATAGATTTTTTTCATAAAATAAATTAATTTCACAGTGATATTAATGATTATTACACCTCCAATGTTAACATCATTATCCAGATTATCTATAAAAATCCCAACAATATGCTTAATGGTTTTAGGGGTTCCAATTTATTTTATAAAGTGTCATTATCTATTAAATTTCATAGAAAAATTCATAATATTATAAAATAAACAAAAATAAGATAATAATTATATATCTTATTTGATTAGTATATAGTTATATGCATAGTATACCTATAAATCATCCTTCTAGTGTAATCTATACAATTTTCCAATTGACTGATCTATGTTTACTTCTAATGCTCTTTTAAATCTAATTCCTAAATTTTCAATAGAAAATTTCTCTCTTACCAACTATAAAATAAACAACCGTAGTCAACCCTAGTTAGTGGGTTTTGACTACATGTAAACAAGATTACATGAGATTACATACCAAATATATGTTGACCTTAAATTTATTGTATTTCTTTCCATAATAATCAAGGGTTTATAGATGCAGTGGGTTATTATGTGACTAATTAATGTTACATCATGAAACCATCGACCCAATACCCACATCAGGCGTAGATAAGCCTTTGGAATGTAATATAGGTCATATGAGATCTCCTCACTATAAAATTTCGTTTTCATAGGTTGGTGTGCAATGATCCCCGCATTGGGTAGTTATCCCTATAGAGGAAAAAAACAATGATGAAGGGAGCCAAAAACTACTAAATACCCATGTTTGACACAGTTGGTATTTATACGATTTAGAAAAAAATTATGATAAATAAAATATTTATAATCACTTTTGAAAGTGTTGATAATTGCAACCTTTCATCACATTTTTTAGCACTAATAAATGGAACCATTATCATCGGTTTATTTTAGCATTGATAAAGGGTTTCCTTTATTAGCACATTTTTTTAACACTGATATAGGAAAACAATAATCAGTTCCATATATTTAGTGATGATAAAGGATATCGATTATGATTGTTTAATTTTTAGCGTTGATAAATATTTATTTCATCAGTGCTTTTTTACCGCTCATTATGGATCGAATAAATAAAAAATAAATATTTAAATTAATTAAAAATAATAATTGGGTTTATTAATAAAATATTACAAAAGTTTATTAAATAAATTTTTACTAATAAAAATGATTAAATTGATTATACACTTTTAAATATTAAACATTTTTTTAATTATATAATTATTATAATTATTGTTATTAAATTGTATATATATATATATTAATGAATATAAATATGATATATGTATTACAAAATATTTATGTGATTTACATTAAACAATAATATATTTATTGAAAAATGGTTAATTATTACAAATTAATATTAATTAATAATATTGAATAATTTTATAGCACTCGACATATAGTTTAATGACGATTCATTTTTCATATTAATACTGATCAAATCTTTGATACATTTATTTCAAAAATATATAATTATAAATAAATAGTAAAAAAATTATAATAATTATATTTTATTAGGAATATATTTATTATATTTATGTTTATATATATTTTTTATGTATATATAAATATTTACAATATTTGATTTTAATTATAATCATAAATCTTTTCTTATAAATTATGTAATAAGAGCTGATAAAATCATCTTTATCAATTCTCTATCCACACTAATAATGATGAAGACTTATCAGTGCTATAATTTTATCCCAGATAATGATTTTTTTCTAGTGCATAGCTCTGATAAATGTGTAACTGTCTAATTAAAATCCACTAGACATCTACGAACCCATTGGGATATCAGAAACCACATGCTACTAGAACTCCTCCTTAGTGAATCCAACCTCGAATCACACAACTCAACTGCATCATGAACATCTCATCCGACATTTAGTATACAATTGATGTTAGGGTTTCTAAAGAGGCTTCTTGATTTTCTACATCATTGTGAGGTAGGCCTTCTAATTTTCATTGTCTATTTTTGGTTACATATTTAATTTCATCTTTGACGATGTTGTTTTTTATGGTTCGTTGATTTTATTCTAACGAGGTAGGACTTCCACTATTCATAGTTTCCAATTTTGATACAACTCTTGATCGCTCCTGGAGAGTTTATTATTTACTAGACTCAATGGGGATATATGGAGTCACAAGCAGTTTAGTTTGTTGTTTTAATTTGATTACATTTGAAAACTGATCACCCAAAGCTATCATATATATTTGTAATTCATATTTTACTCGATTGTATTCCATACATTTGAAATTTTGTAAATTGAAACTGAGGATTTTGTGTGTTAGGTATTTGAATGTAGGCTAAGGGAAATATTTTATATTATATTTATTTTTATCTAAATTTTTCTATTTATTTGGGGTGGTGTATGAATCCAATGTACGGATTCATCATGGATGTTTTTATTTTAATTTTATTTCAACTAGTTTTATTTATTCATTTGGAAAAATCATTCCCACAGTTTTGTTGTCAATACCATGGTGCTTGTTTCCAGTCCAAGGAGGATCAAGAATTTCCGATGGAAACTATCTTGTACCATCTCAGGTGTTTGATATATGGCTGTCTTGGGTGTTTTTGGAAACTATATCTGTTGTTAAATGAGATTTACCTTTTCCCAATAATCCAACTTCTTCTTTCTATACACTTTTAAAAAAATATTAATTTTATTTTTCACACCCTTTATATGATTCCAAAATTATTTACAAATACTTTTAAAAATAATAGATGAAATATTATCCCTTGATGTTATAAACTATTTTATAAATACATTATAATTTTTCATCATCATCCTACTCCTCTATTTATAATTTACAAAAAATATCCTTTTGATATTACCCCTTTCTAGTGATAACATTTTTTTAGACCTATATACCACTACAAGACATTATAATTTCATTCTTATAAATATATATTTTCAAGAAGATTCCCCCTATTGAGTATTTATTTAAAAAATAATATGTGTATTTCAAAGGAATCACATTGATACATAGCTACATGAAATGTAGAAAAATATTATGTTAATCATTTTTCTATAAAAAAAATTTGGAATATAACAAATATCCCACACTCGATGATATATATTGACATTCCATCCACAACATTTGAAAATTTTATTCTATTTACAATGGGTGTAAACATGGGTTTTCAGTCTTCCATTTGAAATCTTCAAAACACACCCCCTACATACATGGATTGGGAAATAAATATCCCATGATTTCTATGAGTTTCTGATAAACTAAGGAATATGTGATCTCACTATTCAAAAAAATTTAAACATAGGCCATTTTTTTATAAAATTAGTAACATCATTATTATTTATGATATGTAAATATTATTTCATCTAAATTGATTAACACTTTCAATCTATCCATAAAAATAATTTTTAGGTAATGATTATTATCAATTCCACATTTTTTAAATTAATACTTATTTAATAATTCATATATCCATTAATAATAGGCTCTTAGCTATTGTGTAAATTCATATATCCCCATTTTCCATTTACAATAATTATTATCATATGAAAAAAGGAGATTTCTCTCTATTTGTTCCATGTAAACATCATATTAATGTAATCCATTAGAAAATGATAATTTTATATCTTGTTGGAGAACCTTGAATTTCCTTGGGATAGATCGGTATGGTGATATGGTAACCCAAGATTCATGATTTGTTTTCAAATAATTATATGCCATTAATTTTAAATATAATAATTTTTAGGTTTCTACATAAATTATTCCAATGTAGTTTTATATCTTTTAGTTGATTGGATGAGATTTTATTATTCATATTTATCATATTAGAGTTTCATATTACACATAAATTTCCTATATTATAATTTAATTTATTAATATATTGTATAAAATTAATTTTTTATAAACCCAATTGGATAAATACGAGCAAAAATGGAATCATGCTAGTCATTTGAAAAAAATGTGAATATTGAGTTCAAGAGATAATCATGTTCGCAAGAGAGCATGTAGACAACCCTTCTAAAATCCTCTCTCTATGTTAACCATTTTTTATTCATGTATAATTAGACTGTAAGAGTTAGAAGAACATTTTTTTCCGAGAACAGATCAATGCTATAAATGTTGGATACAACAATGGGTAAAAAAATTTATAGAAATCCATTGGGATACTAGTATTATTTATGAATCATTTGATTTGAATACCTTAGTTAAAATTATGGAGATTAAATGTAAGAAATGAAAATGGAAATTGAAGATGTTCTTCTTGGTTTTCCACACTTGTCTAAGGAGTTGAATAGATGTTCCAGGAGACAATTATATACTGGTTATACTAAATACACAAACTTTTCCACATCATTGAAGTAATATATTTGGAAATCATATAGTGGATGGTGTGAAACCAGCATTACAAAAGAATGAGGTATTCTAAAAGACATGATACCAGAATAAAATGAACTACCATTCCAAAAATATAGTTCTATAAGAAATAATGTTCCATTGTGATGATCTCTAAGAAATACAATTTTGTCCAAATGATTTCTTATTATTTCATAATAACCATGAATCACCCATAAAATGACCTATGTGTGGTGCTGGTCGATACATGAAAAATGAATCATGTCCTTAAAAATATATATGTTACATTGATACTATCCCATAGTTTAGAATACTACAATGATGTTAAGAAGCTGCAATATAGATAACATTCCATGAAAATACAAATAAAATGTGAACCTATGTCATGTGGCGCATTATCATCAGTGGAATAAAATTGATTATGAGTTTCATGAATTTAGAGATGAGCTGAGAAACATTCACCTTGCATTATCTACAAATACAATAAATTCTTTTTGGGTACAGAGTAGTACGCCTAGTACCTGGTCTGTCATGTAGGTTAATTATAACATACCACTGTGGTTATGCATGAAGCACAAATACATTATGTTCTATATAGAAATATATAGACTAATGTAAATCTGTAATGACATAGATATCTATTTTGATCCATTGACTAAAGATATGAATTCTTTTTGGGATACATGTATTAGAATATCAGCTTCTCACAGAAGTGAATAATTTAGATTTAGGTCCATTTTTCATTGAATGATAAATGGCTTCTCATCATATGGAAATTTATCATGATATAATGTTAATGGAATTTTGGGGTGTCCTGTTTGTGTAAAATGCTCATACTCATTTTGGATGAAACATTCTTCGAAGAATTTGTTTTAAGGAAATCATAAATTTAATCATCAATGACATAAATTCCCATCCAAGATGAAAAAATTAGATGGGAATATCAAACAAGGCACACCACCATCCCTTGGAATGAGCGATCAACTATAAAAATAAGTAAAAAATATTGTAACTATTTTTGATATACCATTTTCAAAAAACCATACAAAATTAGGTTGGAAGAAGGGATCAATTTCCTTTTAATTACCATATTGGAATTATTTATATATTATAAATTTTCAAGATTTCATTCATGTATAAAAAAAGTATTTCATAGTGTTATTGGAATGTTAGAAAATGTTCCTGTTAAAAAGAATGATGGAATCAAGGCATGGTTGGACTTTATTTAAGTGGGGATAAGGGAAGATGTGGTATTGTTAATGGGTAAAAGGCATACTTTTCATCCTCCAATAGCATACACTCTATGTAGATATGAAAAAATAAAAAAATTTCTTTTCTTTAGAAGTGTTATATTTCTACAAGGGTATTCGTCAAATATAAATGATGACCTCATAATGACTAATTTGATGTTACATACACTAAAATCTAATGAATGTCATGTTTTGATGCTATATTTAATGTTTGTTTATTTATGTTTCATTTCTCCTCAAAATGAATACAATAAAATAACTAGAATTTTCTTTTTTAAAGCCACATGATGTAACATAGTGTACCTAGTGATGTTTCCCATCATGAATAAGGATAATACCGTCAAATTATGTGAAATAAGGCTCTTCCTCAAATTATAATTCATTGATATAATAGTCTTCCAGATGGTTTACTTGGTTGGAGAGGATCAACTATGTGGTGATACCCATTATAGATGGATGTACCCCATTGAATGATATATGGTGATTTTGAAAGGGTTTGTCAAGAATCAAATTCATCGAGAAGGTTATATTGCAAAATGATATATTGTTAATGAATCTATTGAATTCTATATTGTTTACATATTAGATGATAAAATCATTGGTCTCCCAAAGTCTTTTCATATTGAAAACCATATGGCATAAGGTGTTTATTAAAGGGGTGTTACTAAAATTAACTTAATATAGTGGGAAAATAACATCTTTACATATTACATAATAGTGATGATTTTGATCTATAAATTGAAGCCCATAGTGAAATCCATATAAACTTGAATATATTAGGAGATAAAATATGGATATAAAATACACATAATTAATGGTTTATATGATGGTTCTGATAACAAGTTTATTAGGATTTATATGAAAATATGAATTCAATTGTTTAATGACTTCAATAGATACCCATAGGGATGATTTCAAATGATATAACGTACACTAGTTTTTCAATAAAGGTTTATATGTTCTATAAAAAAGAAAAATATCACTTCAGTACGATGAAAAATAGTGGTGTTGCACTTGTGGCTGAAGTGATACGCATATCTGGTTCAAAGAATAGAAGTCCAATTTATGAAAATATTTCATAGTTTGGATTTATTTAATAGGTATATTAGTTGGATTATAAAACATTTCAACTACCACTTTTCCATTGAAAATGGGATATGAAATTAAATGTAGCGAAATTTGATGAAATAAGTTGTTTGAGGGTGAATTTTATTGTGGAGGGATTAAAATAAGATCCATTTCTAATGGAATCACATGAATTGAATATATAATATGTATTTTCACAAAAAAATATTTCCCTATTAGCGACTAATATAAATGTTAGTTAGATGAAAATTAAATAGAGGATGACCCATTCATTAGGATATCACAATAATATCATTACAGTCCAAATGTTGACAATGTCGTGTATGTTTGATGGGACCACAAATAGGGGATTTGGATTATAAACAGAGGAACCAAATCCATGAATCCTTTAAATAAATAAATATGGTTCAATGAGAAGGTAATTTTTTTAATATATTATATTTTCATCAGAATATTATATGTTATCTACTCTATTAACATAATATAAAATAAATGTTTGACTAGTCATGATAACAATGTCTTATGAACTGATGGAATAACAACCGACAATGAATGAAATACTTTGGAATGATATAAAGGTAATGTTATGATATACTTTATCTATTTTATCAAAAAAAATATATAATTAAATTTTCATTAAATTTTCATTATAAATTACAGTGTTTAATTATTTTAGATGATTTTTTACTATGTGATATGCCTTTTATGGAATAGAAACAACATTGTCGCTACACAAACATAGAAGTAATCTTAATGTTTTTCACGTAATATCATTTTCCATATAATTAATTTATTTTTTCATATATATGTTGAATTTGTTTATTTTTATTATTACAACCATAATAAATGTTTTCTTATAGAGGTGAATTCTTTTTTTTGAGTGGGGGTTCTCTTTAGAAGTTTAATTATTCTTCTCCCTTAAAACCTTTTAACCCCTACAGTCATGCATTTATCACTTTCCTTCATGAGACCTTTAAATCATTTAGATTAATAGAAACAATTATCCCTCTGGTAAATCTTAGAGGTAATATTTATTTTTCAACAATGAATATCATTATTATAGAATTAATTAATTTTTTAATATTTAGGATTAATTTTATTATTTTTAGTATTACTCATATAATAAATTTTTTCTTATAGGGATGGATTCTTTTTTAGAGTTTGGGTTCTCTTTCAAACTGTCATGATTCATCTATCAAAAATCCTTTTCACCCCTATATCGGTGCATTTATCACTTTTATTCATGTTACCTACACTACCATTGTAGTAAGTGCAATGGGTGTACATATACTTAATTAAATAGGTGATATTTATGTTTTCATAGTAAAGTCAGTTCCATTTAAATTAATGTATTTTTTCATATTTATGTTTAATTTATATCATTTTTTTATTAATCAGATAATAATTGTTTTCTTATACTGGTGGATTAATTTGTTTTATTTGGGGTGATTTGTCCAACTTTCTTGATTCTTCTCCCTTAAAACCTTTTCACCCCTACAGCGGTTCATTTTTCACTTTCATTCATGATACCTCAACAACCATTGTGCGAAGAGAAATAATGAAACCTATGCTCAATTATATAGGTAATGTTGATTTTTTTCATTGTAAAATAATTATTCATAGAATTAATGCATTGTTTCATATTTATGTTTTATTTATTTACTTTTAGTAATACTGCCATAATAATCATGTTCTAATACATTTTTATTTTATTTTAGTTGATGTGTTTTGTTAAAGGTTACACATTTAATGATGGATGTTTGAAAAAGAAAGTCAATAGAAATACCTATAAAATTTAGAGGTAGATTTTTTTTAGACTTCAAGATGGGTATGAATCAACTACACCTCAATTCGACACATGATGTGACTTGTATGACTCCATGTACTTCATTAATTTTTAAATTATCAATAGTTTTAGTTTAAAATTAAAATGAATTAATGTGTCCATTATGAGTTTAACATATATTTTTACAGTTAAATTGATTCACTCACTAAAAATAGAGAAAACACCCTCATATTTTCTTGATAATTTAAGGAATATATTCATAATTTATTGGTGACGTGCTGCAATCAGTCTCAGATCAGACTGATTCATGATGTGATATATATGATTCGAATATTATTTTTTATGTTTAAAATGAAATTTTAGTAAAAATGAAAATGACATACTCAAACCATAGAAAACACATATCTATTATTTATATAACTTATTTCAATAATCCATAATATATTTGGAATGTATAGGAACCATCCAGACCTTAATTTGATGCCCGATGCGATCGATATGACACCATGTGCCTTTTAAAATTTAAAATTGGCATCAATTTTTGTAAAAATTACAACTAAACTACTAAATAATGATAAAAGTAACATTAAAATTGTTTATATACTTAAATAAAATTATCCATAAGTCATTTTTGATTTGTAGGAATCAGCCAGACCTCAATACAATGCATGGTGTGACCATTATGACTCCATGTAGAGACCGGAATCTTAACATACATGGACATTACATTACTTTTGTGTAATACTTAGTATATAACAAAAACACACACACAAGGATCATAATAGTTTAGTGTCTTTGGAAACTTGGAATATAATCATCTAATCGTGGTGAAAGATCTTCAACATCTCCCATAAAGAACATCTTTTTTTAAACCTAAATCCTTTCTTTATGTCCGGGGGAAAAGAAAACATAAAAGGGTGAGCTCAAATTCTCAGAAAGGGTAAACAAAAGAAATATCAATCACGTCATATTCATAAGAACATATCTTTTGGAAATCTTAACCTGCAAAAGTGATCATTATTTCATAACATGGGATAAATCATAGTAGTGAAATGTAATCCCAATAATCATAACATAAAACATGAAACTTTGTGGCATACACACATAATCATAGAGAATCATTTCTTATTAGTCAAGACTCATTGCCAATACTATCTTAGTGGACAAATTCCATTTCTGAACCGTGTTCACTCCCTATTTCAATCTTGTTTCACTGAACCGGTATAACCTACCGTTCCAGCCATGTCTATATCATGAGATATAAAATATTTACCCAATACATTGGAGGGATGTATAGTTCCCACCCATCTCGTAATGATACCATTCTTATGTGTGCCAGAAAATCATAAATCATACATCATTGCATAACCCATGTAATAAAAATGGGAATCTTAAACATCAAGACATCATAAAACAATTCATAGAACATAATGGAATTCATAAAAATAATTACATCACAAAATAATCAAATAAATGTAATAATAGGGATAAAAACAGAACCCTTTATTATCTTAGAAGGAAAATAATTTTTATAAAACACTTGAACTCCATTCTTGAGGAAAATATCCTTTCTACTTAAAAAAAACTTTTCCTTTATTAACATGTCATACAATTCTAAACTAAAGAAAGTTGATTAAAAATAGTCATGAAAACTTCCAATGTAAGCTTCTTGGAAATAATTTATTAAAAATACATTCATTCCGTATAAGTTAAAAAACATTCTTCTTGTACTTTTGTCGGAAAAGTCAAAAAGTACCTCGTACGATAAAACGACAAAAGATTCCTTTCATATCATTTACTAAAAACTCATCTAAGGGTAAAATTGGATTTACAAAATTGTAGGTGGATGGAAATAATATTACATATTGAGGAAAAATGGATGTGGATGATAAAATACACCCTAGTAAATTCCAAAGTATAAATGATCTCAGAAAAAAATGAGATTGTGATATTTCCCTTACCATAGGTCTGATTTTCTTCGTAGGTGTCCGAACCTCCTTTATAATGATTTCAATAATGTCATTGACTTATTCCATAATAATAATCATTATTATGATATCATATATGGTTCACTTATGAATTTATATTTATCGTTCTTTTGTAAATTCCATGTTGAAATGTGTTTTGGGTAAAATCGTTTCATTTTTCGTCCGTGTTTTGACTTGTAATTATTCATATGATTACTTAGTTCATGATTACTTAATTACTGAATATAAAACATGATTTATATATAATATATATTCAGAATATACATATATATAATAGATCAGTAAATGGAATGAAATACACCGTTCATGAAGATGGTAGGCCGTACGTACGCATGAACGCTGTTTTCGTTTCCTTATTGAGTTGAATGGAATTAAGTAGATGACATACATATATATACACATAGATATAGTATCATTATTATGTCATATATTTCATGACTACTTATTATATATACTTCATAATCATTCATGAATGGTAAACGTGGAGAATGAATCTCATCGCACTGTGGAGACGGTAGTCCGTACGTACGCACGAGCGATGATATCGTTCTCATGATCGTGGAATTTTATTGGAGTGTATGTATACTATTTCAGAATCAATATCACATTACAATAATCATATATAGTTATTATGTACACCATTATACCCATCCAAGTAAGGTGGTGGTGGGAAATAGATTACACCACGGCGTGGAGACGGTATTCCGTACGTACGCACGCGCGGTGATTTCGTTTTCCGTAGGATGGATAGATGATGAAATAGGGTTGTTTCCTACATATAATAACATATCAGTATATGAGTGATACTTATGTTATTACTTTATAATGAAACAACCTAATAAGAAGAAGTGGAAGAAGAAATAAAGGTGAAAGAATCGGTAACGAAAATTACCACTTCTTTGAAGCGCCTCTTTGAGTTCTCTTTTTAGGGCACAATAATTGGTCTTGGAGGAATACCAGAACCTCTAGGATGTTGGTAGGGAAGTGGAGAAGAGAATTTGGCAGGTTTTGGCCGATCATAAAGGCTCAATGTGGTGTGAGGAAGAGAGGGAGGGGGTGCCCTTTTATAAGGGAGGAGAGGTGCACCTTTGGAATAACTAAAAATATTATTTTATTATAAAGACAAATTAGTTTTTAAATAGCTCCAAATTGATTTATTTAGAATCTAAGGTGGGGATGGGTCGAAACCATATCATCCAATAGAATTTAGACAAGTTTAGGTTCCTATTTTGACCTTATCATTTATATTTAACTTTAAGTTAGATAATTTAACTTTTATCGTGTCTTCTTGTTTTCTCACACTATAAGGTTAATAAAATTACTATAACAAGCCAAACGAACCCCAAGTTGTTTATTATTAATATATATAACCTTATCTATTTCATTTGGCCGAAACATAGATTTTTAGGAATAAAAAAACAATTAATAATATAATATATGTTCTGAAAACTATTTTATGTCAATTTTGACACTATTTAGTAATTGATTTTTGTGAAAATAATAACAGAATGATTAGTTCGAAAAAAGTTAATTACATAAATACTAACTTGTCATATTAACCTATAAAATTAGTGGAATTCATAAAAAGTCTAAAATTACATTTATTTGGGTATTTATAACATCAATTATGTCAATATTTCATTAATAATATAATTACTGCATCATCGTTGTATCATAAATAAATTAATTTACGTAATGTCTAAAAATTATAAATAAAATACCATTATGTAGAAAATCTTATTAGCTTTCTAATAAATATTTACAATCAAATGTATCTTATGTATAACCCTATATTAAAAATGTTTTAGTAAACAAACATTGATTTTAACTCTTTTAACTCTTCTTTGAATTAAACAATAATAAATGTCCTAATCTAATCCAGGTGGGCCTAAATGGTCATATTTTATTCCTAAGTTTGTTTTTGGTCGAATTACACTTATCCAATAGAATTAAGACATGTGTTAGGGTAATAATAATATCATTTTTACCTTTAATTACCCTATTTACTTTTAACCGTGGTAAGAAAAAGTAAAAAGTTACTATTCACCAAAAATTAGTTTCATCTCATTGAACCAAATTTTACTTACTGAAATCAACCTTGTCTCTCGGATTTTTGAAATTCCACTCAAAAAAGTGGTAAAATTATGTTTTATGAAAAATTCATTTTTTTACTACCACTTAGTGGTTTCAGTATTCATAAAAAATGAAAGTTTCCAGAAAAATACCAAAAATTAGGCCAAAGCTATATTTGATATTTAGAACTCAAAAATGATGTCTATTTTACCAAATTAAAAACATATAAGTTGCATTAATTAATTTAAAAATCAATTTTCATCGTCAAAACAAATAGCATGTTCTTAAGAGATAATAACTATCAAAAGATTGACATTTGTTTATGTCTGGTTTAAATGTAGAATTACATCTAATGAACAACATTGTATTAAATTGTAAAAATATATTCTAAATATACATTAAAACCACTCAAATTAAGAATTTATCACTATTAATTATTTCAATTAAAAAGGTTGTTTTTAATTAAAATTTAGAAATTTTCACTATTCATCAGAAAATGAAAGTTATCCGAAATGTACCAAAATTTCACCCTAAGCTAATTTCGATATACCAAATCCAAAAATGAATTCCATTTTAAAAAATGAAATTTAAAAAATTTTAAAAAGTGGTTATTACTATTCATAACTGCTAGTTTTAATAATATTTTAATAGCATATCGTTGTTTAGTGAAAATCGGTATTGCATACTACACACGCTATCGAGGAAGGTCGCGATTGCATTTAATTCAAGGCAAGTCAAGGATGAATTTTGTGCAAGCTCCTTTTGGTGTAGCATACAACAGAAGACATTAATGAAATTAAAAAGAATATTTTTCATAAAATCTTGGGGTGTTACATTCTACCCCCCTTAAAATGAATTTTTCCCTCGAAATTCGTCGGGGTTATAAATGGTTTACTATTCTAAAGTTTCTTTGATAGAAACCCACATCGTAAAAAGGAATACCCAAACCAATCTTTAAAAACAAAATAATGAAATGTAACGGTTACCCAAATAAACTAATCACTGGGTTTCCACATAGGTGAAAATATGGATATGGAAGAGAAATATAACCATTATGTTCTGATGGAGAGTGGTAGAGAACATGGCTATAGAAAATCCAGCAATCACAACGCCATAAATTTATGATGATCTAAGGTACCATCTGATTCATCAGATATAAGAGCACTAGGACAACATTTTTGGTTTTCAAGATCATTTCCCTAAAGTTGATTAAATTGGAATTAGAAGAAATACTTTTGTGATTTCAGTATAGTCTCACCATTGGTCGTTCTTTGGAAAATTTCCACTTCATCTCTTAAATAAATGAAGTTGAATTTGTCATTCGTGATGTGTTAGCAGATCATGTGATAGAATGATGGGTCATTCCATCTGTCTCAAACTAAAGGTTAGAAAAGTTATCAAAAAAATACATAAGTCCATCTATAGTGAGTTAATCATATATGGTTCCTAAAATGGACTTATTCTTCATATATCATACTTCTTAATATAATAAAACTAGTTTCTACTAAACAGGGACTTCCTGTAGGCCAGGGGTAGGCGATAAAGGCCAGTCGCACTTTGGTTGTGGGTTCGATTCCACGGCCTTGTCCGACGTGATGGGCTGTCTCCCGTCCTGCAGGTTGTCCTTTTTTTAAAGCTATATTACTATAACATCCCATCAATAATATCGAAAAAAATTTTCTATCCTTAAATAATACTAAATTAGGTCCAACATAATCCATTACTCTCATAATATAGTGAAAACGATTACCAGAGATTTAATACCATCGTTGATCCCCATATATCATAAGATATGTCTTGTTGGTCACATTCCAACCATTAAAAGGCCTTAATCATGTATTCTCTTGAATAACCATTAAAACATAGTGAAAACATGAATGCTGTTAAAAGTTAACTCTTTCCACATACCAAAATCCTCAAAATTCTATATACTCTAACCATGATAACACTTAGTCCTTATGTCAATCATGAGCTCATGAATACTGTCAAATATTTCATTTTCTCGTTTTCCCTTCATTATGCGCATATCAACTTTTTTTCCAAAAATATCTCAATCACATTCCATGGTTACCGGTACCGTAAAATTATTGAAACCACAATAGACCAATACATAAATATTCCAATATTCCATGATACTATATTGAACATTATTTTGGAATCCCATTACAGAAAGTCTTAATCATTCCACCATACCATTGTCATATTCAACATCGCCAATGGTGATTGCATGTGACTTCCCTTTGTCCTTTGCCTTAAGTGGTTGCTCATATCGATCATCACTAACCCTTGGATTATGGCATTTATTAGCATAATTCCCCATTTCCTTGCACTTGAAGCATTGAAGTGTAGTAGGTTCATTCTGTGTATCCCTTTCTTTGTTTTCATCATTTGACATCTTCTTCCCATCATCGTGGCATTCAAATGCCCGATGACCTTCCTTTCCACATTTAAAACATTTACTTTTCCCATTAAGATAATCTCCACCATGCTTATTTGCACACTTTGAGCATAAGGAAACATTCATCTTTTTTTCACCATTATTCTGAGATTTCTCCTTGAACTCCATATTTCGTTTCTTGTCAAAACTATGAGATGGATAAGTAACACCAACTTCTATTTCTACCTTTATAGCACAACACACAATTTCTTCATAGCTACTGAAGTCTCTTATAGCTAATTCCCTTCGAAGATTTGGTTTTAAGCCACTGAATAATCGATCAACTTTACTTTCAGGTTGGATGATAAATCCAGATGCATACCTTGCAAGCCTCGTAAAATTTTCTTCGTATATACCAACAGATTCATCATCCTTTTTCTTTACTTCAAGAAACTCCTACTCCATATTTGTTCAAAGAATACGAGGGAAGTACTTATTGAAAAATAACCTCTTGAACTCGTCCCATTCCATGGAATCAATTTCATCTCTTTGCCTCATATTATTGGTAAGATTCCACCACTGATCAGCTTCACCATCCAAATGATATACTGCTAAGATGACTTTATCATGTTCAGAACATTGAAGAACTGAAAATATATTTTCAGCGGTACTGATCCATTGTTCAGTAACAAGTGAATCAGAAGACCCACTGAAAGAAGGTGGACGTTGCCTCATGAAGGACTCAATAGAATACTGTTCCCTTCTCTACTAATTTGGAAGTCCAGAATGATTCATAGCTTGTATAAGTATAGAAATAAGATTTTTCACTCCATCTCCCATAACATTTGTTTGTTCAAGAGGACAATCATTGCATTTTCCATTGCATTGATCAACACGGTTCCTTCGGGTTCCAGCCATCGTCTAAAACCCAAAAAGAATAGTGTGGGAGGAAAAAATCATGCTAAGGAAAACAACATAATAAAGGGGGAGTACCCTTTATATCTAACATCTTAAATTAAATTCTAATATCATTAGCGCAATTCTAGGACTATAACCTATACGTATACATAACCTTAGAGACATCCCTAGACATACCATGGAAATATCTCTAGGGATCTCACTAAAGTTCTCACATCCTAGTTTCCAATGGTTGACTAAACCTTTCCTCTGATACCAACTATAGAGAACCGAATCTTAACATACATGGACATTACATTACTTTTTCGGAATACATAGTACATAACAAAAACACACACACAAGGATCATAATAGTTTAGTGACTTTGGAAACTCGAAATATATTCTTCTAATCGTGGTGAAAGATCATCAACATCTCCCATAAAGTTCTTATTTTTTTTAAACCTAAATCCTTTCTTTATGTCCTGGGGAAAATAAAACATAAAAGGGTGAGCTCAAATGCTCAGTAAGGGTAAAAAAAAGAAATATAAATCACATTATATTCATAAGAACATATCTTTTGGAAATCTTAACCTGCAAAAGATATCATAATTTCATAACATGGGATAAATCATAGTAGTGAAATGTAATCCCAATAATCATAAAGTAAAACATGAAACACTGTGGCATACACACATAATCATAGAGAATCATTTCTTATTAGTCAAGACTAATTGCCAAGACTATCATAGTGGACAACGTCCATTTCTGAACTGAGTTCACTCCCTGTTTCAGTCCTGTTTCACTGAACCGATATAACCTACCGTTCCAGCCATGTCTATCTCATGAGAAATAAAATCATTACCCGATGAATTAAAGGGAGATATATGTCCCACCCATCTCATAATGATACCATTCTTATGTGTGCCACAAAATCATAAATCATACATCATTGCATATCCCATGTAATAAAAATGGGAATCATAAACATCGGGACATCATAAAACAATTCATATAAGATAAAGGAATTCATAAAAATAATTCCGTCACAACATAATCAAATCAATGTAATAATATTGATATAAACAGAACCCTTTATTATCTTAGATGGAAAATAATTTTGAAAAAACACTTCAACTCCATTCTTGAGGAAAATATCATTTCTTCTTAAAAAACACTTTTCCTTTATTAACATGTCATACTATTCTAACTAAAGGATGCTGATTAAAAGTATACTTGAAAACTTGTAAAATAAACTTCTTGTAAGTAATGTTTTAAAAATCCATTCATGCAGTATAAGTTAAAAAACATTCTTCTAGTACTTTTTTAGGAAAAGTCAAAAAGTACCTCGTATGAAAAAACAACAAAAGATTCCTTTAATATCTTTTACTAAAAACTCACCGAAGGGTAAAATTGGATTTAAAAAATTGTAGGTGGATGGAAATGATATTACATATTTAGGAAACATGGATGTGGATGATAAAATACACCCCAATAAATTCCAATGTATAAACAATCTCGGATAAAAATGAGATTGTGATATTTCCCTTACCTTAGGTCCGATTTGATTCGTAAGTGTCCGAACCTCCTGTATAATGATTTACATAATGTCATTTACTTATTCCAGAATCATACTCATTATTATGATATCATATATGGTTCACTTATGACTTTATAATAATCCTTCTTTTGTAAATTCCATGTTTAAGAGTGTTTTGGGTAAAATCGTTTCATTTTTTGTCTGTGTTTTGACTTGTAATTATTCATATGATTACTTAGATCATGATTACTTAATTCCATAATATAAAAAATTATTTATATATAATATATATTCAGAATATACATATATATAATAGATCAGTAAATGAAATGAAATACACCGTTTATGGAGATTGTAGGCCGTACGTACGCATGAATGCTGTTTTTGTTTCTTTATTGAGTTGAATGGAATTAAGTAGTTGATATAAATATATATACCCATAAATACAGTATCATTATTATGTCATATATTTCATGATTACTTATTATATATACTTTATAATCATTCATTAATGGTTAACGTGGAGAATGAATCTCATCGCGTCGTGGAGACGGTAGTCCGTACGTACGCACGAGCGATGATTTCGTTCTCATGATAGTGGAATTGTATTGGAGTGTATTTATACTATTTTAGAATCAATATCACTTTACAATAATCATATATAGTTATTATGTAGACCATTATACATATCCAAGTAAGGTGGTGGTGGAAAATAGATTACAACACGGCGTAGAGACGGTATTCCGTACGTACGCACGCGAGGTGATTTCGTTTTCCGTAGGATTGATAGATGATGAAATAGGGTTGTTTCATACATATAATAACATATCAGTGTATTAGTGATACTTATTTTATTACTTTATAATGAAACAACCTAAGAAGAAGAAGTGGAAGAAGAAATAAAGGTGAAACAATCGGTAACGGAAATTACCTCTTCTTTGAAGCGCCTCTTTGAAATATCCTTTTAGGGCACTAACATTGGTCTTGGATGAAGACCCGAACCTCTAGGTTGTTTCTAGGGAAGTGGAGAAGATAATTTTTCAGGTTTTGGACGAGATAGAAGGCTCAAAGTGGTGTGAGGAAGAGAGGGAGGTGGTGCCCTTTTATAAGGGAGGAGAGGGGCACCTTTGGAATAACTAAAAATATTATTTTATTATATAGACAAATTCGGTTTTAAATAGCTCCAAATTTATTTTTATTTCGATTATAAGGTTTTGATGGTTCCAAATCCTCTCATCCAATAGAATTTAGACAAGTTTAGGTTCCTATTTTAACCTTATCATTTATATTTATCTTTAAGGTAGATAATTTTTCTTTTACCGTGTCTTCTTGTTTTCATACAATATAAGGTTAATAAACTTACTATAAGAAGCCTAACGAACCCCAAGTTGTTTATTATTAATATATATAACCTTATATAAGTCATTTTTCCGAACCTTAGGTTTTTAGGAATAAAAAAACAATTAATAATATAATATTTGTTTTAAAACCTATTTTATGTCAATTTTGACACTATTTAGTAATTGATTTTTGTGAAACTCATAACAGAATTATTAGTTCGAAACAAGTTAATTAAATCAATAATAACATGTCATATTAACCTAGAAAATTAGGGGAATTCATAAAAAGTTTCAAATTACATTTATTTGGGTATTTATAACATCAATTATGTCAATATTTCATTAATAATATAATTACTACATCATCATTGTGTCATAAATAAATTAATTTATTTAATGTCTAAAAATTATAAATAAAATACCAATATATAGGAAATCTTATTATCGTAATAATTAATATTTACAATCGAATTTATCTTATGTATAAACTTATATTAAAAATGTTTTAGTAAATAAACATTGATTTTAACTCTTTTAACTCTTCTTTGAATTAAACAATAATAAATGTCCTAATCTAATCCAAGTGGGCCTAAATGGTCATATTTTATTCCTAAGGAAGTTTTTTTCTGAATTACACTTATCCAATAGAATTAGGACATGTGTTAGGGTAATAATAATATCATTTTTACCCTTAATTATCCTATTTACTTTTAACCGTGGGAAAAAAGTAAAAAGTTACTATTCACGAAAAATTATTTTCATCTCATTGAACCACATTTTACTTACTGACATAAACTGTTTCTCTCGGATTTTTGAAATTCCACTCACAGAAGCGGTAAAATTAAGTTTTAGGAAAATTTCATTTTTTTTACTACCACTTAGTGGTTTCACTATTCATCAAAAAAATGAAATTTTCCAGAATAATACCAAAAAATAGGCCTAATATATATTTGATATTATGAACTCAAAAATGTTGTCTATTTTACCAAATTAATAACATATCAGTTGCATTAATTAATTTAAAAATTAATTCCCGTCGTCAAAACAAATAGCGTGTTCTTAAGAGATAATAACTATGAAAAGACTGACATTTGTTTAAGTCTGGTTTAAATGTAGAATTACATCTAATGACCAACATTGTATTAAATTGTAAAAATATATTCTAAATATACTTTAAAACATCTCAAATTAATAATTTATCACTATTAATTATTTCGATTAAAAAGATTGTTTTTAATTACAATTTATTAATTTTCACTATTCATCAGAAAATGAAAGTTATCCGAAATGTACCAAAATTTCACCCTAATCTAATTTTGATATTCCGAATCCAATAATGAAGACCATTTTGAAAAATAAAATTTAAAAAATTTCAAAAAGTGGTTATTACTTTTCATAATGGATAGTTTTAATAATATTTTAATAGCATATCGTTGTTTAGTAAAACTCGGTATTGCGTACTACACACGCTATCGAGGAAGGTCGCGATTGCGTTTAATTCAAGGCAAGTCAAGGATGTGTGTTGTGCAAGCTCCTTTTGGTGTAGCGTACAACACAAGACATTATTGAAATTAAAAAAAAATTTCATAAAATCTCGGGGTGTTACACTCCCAGTGTGTCATTTTTATTTAAAAGTGACCTCAGTTTTTGTAAACTTTAATCTTTCATTTAATTTATTTATTTATATTATTTCTAACAAAAAAATTACTTTTTATATTGTTTTTTTATTTTTCTCAAGAAGGGGTGGTTTCTCAGGGAATAACATTAGTCTAGTAAGGAATAAAAGTAATATTGATGTTTTTGAATATATGTAGTAATTTTTATTTATGTAATTGTTTGAACCAATGTTTGAAATGTATACAATATAGAGTTTTTTCTTTTTTTTGTTGTTTTAAATTTCATTTCCCATAAATTCTATATTGTAACTTGCATTCGTTGATATTTGGTGTGTCTCTAGTGCTAAATTGTGCTATTAAAACACACAGCAGTGGTTCTACAGTGTGTTGTTACATCCAATTATAGTGTGTTCCTTTATCAGTTCCCTTAAAAGCACTAATAATAGACACATTTATTTTTTGTTTTAAATTTTTTTATAAATGAATACTTTTTCAGTGCTTATAAAAGTTGTGATAAAAGTTTATTTTATCAATGATCAAAAAAGTGTTGATAAATGACTCTTTATCAGAAAATTTTATGCACTGATAAATGATTCCCTTTGTGGAACTAAAATAAAGTGATGAGAATGGTCACATTTATCAGCTCTTGTTTACCACCCATAAAGGACAACTTTATGAGTAACTTTTCATCATGGATAAAAAGCTAGGACTTTCATCATCACTCAAATAGTCAGCTCTATTCTTCAACTGATAAGGACCATTTCTACACTGTTAAAGGACAATTTTGTAGTAGAGAAAGTGGAAATTATTTTGGTGGGGGTCTGCTGTCCCAATATATGGATCCTTATAGCCGGGTTCGTAGAGAGTTTCACCTATTTTCGATTCTTTATATATGAAAATTTTATATTTTAATGAATAGATTATTTTTACTCTATGTACAATGATGTACAGTTTTGGTACATATTTGTACAAAATTTAGAATATTTTTATTTTTAACAAGACAATTATGAACATGTATACACGGAGAAAATAACACTAATGATTATTCCCCTATTAATATAAGAGGAAGGAAGTTAATTTATGACATTCCATGATAATAATGAACATAGAACTAACATGGAAAGTGAAGAACAGGTGGTGGTGATTTCCCTTAAGAAGAACGATGACATTACTAACTCAAGTCAATCAATGTTAAGTGATCAATAATTCTGCAATATATCTTGTGAAATTTTTTCAATAGAATAATAACATAGAATAAGTGGTAAAGATATATCTATAACTTCAGAAGATATATCAGTAATGAGATTAAATGGTATTATGAATTGTATTCCAATAGAAATAGTCTCCCTTATTTGAAGTGTCATGGAATATATTTAAAACGAAAACACCCAGCATGATGAAGAAACAAATAACATGTAAATAGCTCTACATGAAAAGGTTCTTGAATTTATAATGATCTCTAAACAGTATTGAGCATTTAAGACTACTAAGGTGGATCTTGAAATAATTTCATCATATTTTGAAATAAATAGATCGAAAAAAATTTATGAGATATATAGAGTCATGGAGGATATTCAATTAAAGATCCAGGAATTTGATGAAATTATTAACAACACTAATAATTTCAAGGATTTACAATAAGAATTGATGTCCAAACATAGTAAAGGAACATGAATCATTATAACAAGATGTAGTTAATATGTATGTTGATGAAGTTGTTAGAATGAATAATTATTGTTAGAAGAAGGTTAATTTTATTCAATACCATAACAACACACTAAATAAAATATTCCCATAATTGGATGTCAAAATATTAAATGTTAAAAACATAATTATTGAGGATTAAAAAAATAAATAATTATTTTATCACTACTATATAATTCTAAATGAATTATTTTAGTTATAATAACCTAGTTACAAATGTCTAAAAGATCATGACATCATTTTATGACCTATCACTTTCAGTTGAGAAGAAATTGGTATCATCCATATCATCCTGTAATAATTTATCTTAATCTATTTTAATGAATAGTAATGGTTGAAAAAAAAATATTTATAAACTTCTTGGTATTCAAAAGTTATAATAATTCTACGATCACATGAAGCGTGGGAATGGAATGTATAATTGAAGCCGGTTCCACAAGGCATTCCAAATAAATTGTGAACTAAACAAAAAAACTACAATCCCATATTGCATGAAATTCCAGATAGAATGTCGTATATATTTTAAAAATAATATTTTTGGGCCTATTTTGTTTTTAGATAGGTTCATGAATTTTTTATTGTATTCTGTAAATATTCATCTAAATAATAAATCACTAAGTAAACCAATGTTTGGGGTAGAAAACTAGATATAAAGAAGAAACATTCACATATTAATAAAAAATGTATACATAAAACAGATTTAGAATTATTAGAAAATTATATTATGTTTGAAATAATTGTGGTAATAAAATTAGATCATGGGAATATAGACATGTCAAAAAATATGATGAGTAAAAAAGACTATAGATGTTAGTGAAGAAATAATAAAAAACCATGGGACGTTAAAAAAAATGTTATAAATCAGAATTCTCAATAGAGGATATTAGGAATGCTAGGTGATAATTCAATTTATTTGAAATATAATAAGTTGAAGAAGTATTTATAACATAAAAGAAATAATAATAATAATTACAATCAAAAGAGGCCACATGGAAATCCCCAATTCATTTCCTATTTAATGAATAATAGATTATTTTTTAGGAATGAATATATTGAAAAAAGTTATAATGATGTCCACTTAAAAAGTAGAAACTAGTATAGATATAAAATTTAATATTACACAGGAAGATATAAAAAATCAAGAGATATTGTCAATAAATGAAAACTACTTTGTTAAAAATGTTTTAGGAATGAGGTGAATCATGGATGGACACACTCCTAGAATTTTCTCAACAATAAATATTGTATAATAATATTTGTTAAAGAAGATTAAAGTTTCACCAATGATAAAAGTCTCATAAATTATGATGAGAATATCAATTTCACTCAAAATTAAATTGAAAATGTTATAAGATACATCATGCCTCAATAATAATTAAATTTCATATGTGAAAGATTAAAAAATATAGGAAATGGAGAAACTCAATTGATAAAAAATACCAACCTTTTAGTTCAAATTATTAACTAAGGAATAGTTATTTTATTATCATCACATTTATAAAATATGTATATACACACAATATATGGTATTTATGGTGAATAATTCACTTAGTGAGAGATCCTTATGAAGTGGATAGGTAGTCAAAATATGATAGAATTCTCTATATACGATTCCATCAAAGAATGGTTCATAAATTAGTACACTGAAAAATATTATGAGAAGATAATACATGATGATGTGGAAGTGGTTGTTGTCCAAACATGATTGAAAAGTGAATATTATACCATCTTGGTGTCATATAGTATTATAAATTCCAATCAAAAATATGAAATAATATCATCCTACGTTAATTTGATGAAATTTTCATATTTTTACATCCAAAAACAAAAGATACTTTTTTGTTTATTCCTTATATGGATATCCTAAAGCCTAATAAATTAGGAGACTCATTATTAAAATGATCTTAATAAATACATCCTTGAAGGAGAGTAATTGAAAAGGTACATCATTGATAATATTTAATCCATTGTTACTAGAAATAAATATCATAACACAATAGGGGATAAATTTAATTAATAAATTACATGTGAAATGTTTAAAAATAAAAGTGTTCCAAGGATATATATCCTTCTATTTATAATTAATTTCTTAACCATAATATCAATTTGGGTGAAGGATTTTCAGGTTTATTTATAGTATAATTTTATTTCAATGCAATTGATATCTATATCCTATAATACAAGTGGATAACACTGTAAGGCGACATTGTGAGTTTTCATTTAATGTGTTATCAAGATCAATTGGTAATGGATATCTTTGTATTAAAAATAAAATATACTTGTTTTCTACCCTAATAATTTCAAACGTACACTTAGAGTGAGATGGATGATAGAATATTTATTATGAATCAACTGAAACGAATTTACCATGAACATTATATTTTTTGTCTATAAGGGGGAGATAAAGTTAAATGAATGATTGGATATTTATAAAATAAATCGGAAGATGAATATTCACATGTTAAAAAATTATTTATTGTAGGTATTGCTGACAAATATAAAGGTGGAAATTGAAGAGTTCACTTTGAATGTTTTTTATAATTTATTCAATGGTTTTCAATGATATTAAAAGAAGTATAAGGTTTTTACAGATTTTAATAAATTGAATAGGAAGAATAGAATAATTTCACTTGAATTTTTTGTTGATGAATCCATGCATGTTGAAGAAGAAAATAAGGAGGTGATAAAGTTCCCAAGACCTGTTATCATGGAATACATTATATTGTGTTCATACATTTGGAAGAGATCAAATATATCTATTACATAATGGTGAATTATTACATGCTAAATTGGATTTAATCTTAGTTATTTATGATATTATTTTAATGTCTCAAACATGTTCCTTGATGTTTGGAGGAGCATACATTGTTGGAACATAATATTGTCGGAATCATATTAAGGTGTTTTCAAGTAATATGTTTTATAAGGTGATGATCATATAAAGTCTACATATCAAAAAATTTATTAATTTTTACAAGTAAATGATACTGATGTGAGTGAACTAGGTTAATCAAATAAATAGTGAAAAAATATATTTGACCAGATTTCATCATAGTCATATTAGATAAATTGCAATCAAACAAAAGATATCAGTTTATTCTTAGTGATGTATTATACAATGATTAATCATCACAATGGATTATCAATATGATTCAACCAAGTTATCGAAAGAATAAATGTTTTCTTGAAAATAATGAAAATACAAATATTCCTTGTTCATCAAAATAACAAACTAATTGTTACTATAAAGACATTCACGATTCGAGATAATGTTAATTAAAGGAATGATTTGTGAACAATGGTAGAACTAAATTTTGGAGACAGAGTTTTGTTGACTGAGTTTACTATGAAAATAAAATTTTATTAGTCTTCATGAAGAAAAATTTCTATAATATCATTAGATGAAAAAGTTTTGTGGGTATGGTGGATAAAACAAATATTGGTGACATATGTTGTGGATAAATATATAATATTTCAATGAAGCTTTTATGGATAGATAATGTGGAATGAAAATTTTAATTATTCATCAGAAAAAATAATTTTTGTGATATCATCACCCAAGTGTTTGTAAATGAATTTAATATAAGAATCTAATTTATAAATGATAGGTTTCATAAAAAATCATTAGATAAAGAAAATATATGAAGATCATTAGATATAAAAAATTATGTGGAAGATAAAAATGAAAAAAGGATAAAGAAGAATCATATATAGGATTATAACTGGACCCATTATAGAAAAAAACTCAAATTAAATAACATCCAATGATATTAAAAGGAAATATTATTCTCAATATCATACTAGTTATGCCATATCAATCTTAAACAAATGACTAAATATTGTTATTTAAATTTGATTCTAATCACGAAGTCATTATAATGGGGAGAATTGATAATATTAAATGAATTATTAAAATATATTAATTTTTTTTTATAAAATTGATTCTTTTGTTAAAAATTAATTTTAAGTAAAAATAAAACCAATTGTATATAAAGGGTGTGTTTTTATAAAAAATATTTTTATGTCCCTAATGGAAATTTATATTAATAAATAACATTAATAACATTGAGTAAAGTATATTATTGAAATTTATGTCTTATATATTCACTCATATGTTTTTATATAAATCCAATCTGTTTTAAAAGGTTTAGATAAGAAAAAACCCTATTTTGAAGCATTAAAGCAATATTTTTATAAATAAAAATTTTGTAACCTTTTTACAATGCAACTTTTTAAAATTGAATTTTTTTTAAAAAAAATTTATATGAAACCATAAAATTTATTTTTGTATTCATAATGTAAAACAATTATCTTAGTGTGAAATTTATGTGTTTTTTAGAGATGTTTCATTTTTCGATCCATAGTGAAAAATACCAAATTTCAATTGAAAAATGAATGTTCATCTAAATTATATATATAGTTAAATTATATATTCATATTTTTTTTCAAATAATAATTAATTTAATTATATCTCAATAAAAATAATTCAGGACATTTTAAATAATTTCAAATTGAAATGGGATTAAAAAACATTTCGATCATTTGAACTGTTCACTTTAAAACACAATTTTTGTTTTTTATATAGGATTAATTTTAAATATAATTTTTAAATTATATTGAATTTAATTTGGTAAAACAGATTACTTATTAGGTATTTGAATGTAAAAAATATTTTTTAATTTCTAATTCATTTTAAATAAAATTTTTTTTATCAGGGTTAAAACATTTACCCTGATATATGAAAATTAATGAATAGTGTTAAAATTAAAAGTTAATGGCTTAAAATACCTAAAACATACAACATTTATTTCTTTTTTTGGTATCTATAAACCATATGAATTATATATAAAAATAATCAAAATCCAAATTTGGGGAAATTAATTCCACCTCAATGTGGTTTTGTTTAATTATAAAATAATCATTATTTAATCAATTAAACCCAACCCTCTTCAGGTTTAAATACACCCCTCACCACCCCATTTCCACCCAAAATACCCGAATCTCCAAAAATATATAAAAAAACTTATATAATCATTCTTCACAAGTCCAAGTTCTTATATTCTCATCGACATACCAAATTCAAGGTCCATAAGGGGTCCCCCAAGGAAATGATATTCAATAATGTAATTTTCTCAAAACACCACTCTTATATTCTTTTCATCATCTACATTTTTCTCCACACTTTAATAAATAATTTAATGATTAATACATATCATTAATATAATTTATTTTTGTTTTTATAATTTAATATCTCAGAACCATTTAATTTTTTATCCCCTATTATTTAATGAAATAAAAATATTTTCCATGTTTTTCCAGTTAATCACCTGTTACTATAATGATTTTTTTTATTTTCCATTATCTTTTTAATTGATGTTAATAATTTTTTATTAAAGATAAATAATATTTTAATATGTTTATAAAAACCTATTTCATGTTATGGAAAAAATTATTGACATAATATTGAAAAATAAAACCAGTTAATGTTGGTTGAAAAAAATCCATCATATTGAACTACACAGTTATCAAGAAACTTTTTTTTAAATGAATAATCAGAATTTAAGAAATGAAAATAATATTTCTCATCATTTAAACTTATTTAAGTTTTTTAATAACATTTTATCATTTTTAGAGTTTTATTTCCATTTTAAAAGAAAGTCCATAATTATAATGAAATGAACCGATCCTGAAACTAAGAAAAAAACAAACCAAAAAACTTAAAATTAATGGATTAATTTTAATGAGTGGGTCATAAGATTTTATAAAATCATAAAAATGGGTATTATATTCGTTAATTTATATCCTTAATGAGTTAATAAAATATTTTAACCCATTATACATGAACATAAATTATACAGAATGAAGGGGAATCAAGATATAATGGATTACTTAACTCAATTTCCATTCATTTGGATATATGTATTAATAGTTTGTTATATTATTGCATGAAAATTTATGTAACCAATTATTTATTTATTTATATTTCTTCACAATGTATCTTTTTTATATAATTGTTCACACATAATCCCCCATTTATTAATTCTCACAAAGATATGAACATTATACGGGGTTTTCCCATCTCACTTTTATTTCTATAAGATACATGCCATATTCATCACTTATTTTTTTATGTGGTTTATATACTACCCATGACTATATTTAATGATTATTATAAATAGATTTATGTCTCCATATTATGATCTATAATTCATGGGTCTTATAGTTTCAATGTTACTAAGTTGTAAAACAAATTTCCCATAATTGGCCTTCATTGAAATGTTTCTTATGTTATAAATCTTTATTATTTCACAATGTCTATATAATTTCATTTGAATGGTTTTTCATTAACCAAATAATAATTTATTATATTATATTTCTAATATAATGATGTTTTTTAGTGGTATTATGATTCAATGTTACAAAAGTGATAGGATAATATTGTTACAATCTAATTGTTTATCAAGAATGTGTATGATCATGTCTCACGTGTTAAAATATTATAATTTTCACAACATGTTTTCATTTCTAGTTATCAAATTTAATTTCAAGTAATTGTATATTTATCCACATCATTAGTACTTAAAATATATAATATTGTTTTTTATAAATTCATAATTAATCTCTCTCTTTAGTCAAAAATCTGGTATCTTTCCAAAAAATGTTCTCTAAAAAAATACTCAAAATATTTTAAAATTCAATTTCAAGATACTTTTCATGGGAAATAATTTTAAAATTTATTTATGTTTTAAATAGTTTGAAAATTATTTCAAAATATTTCTTTATATGTTTTTAATGCCAATTATCAACGTAAAAGCTTTTCATAATGTTTTATATTTAAAAAATTAATTTTCAAAGTTAAAAGACTATTTTAGTAAAAATGGATTTAGTGGTATTTTTATTAATCAATATCAACAACTATAATGGTAGCCAGTTCATAAATTAAGATATTTTGTTTTGATACACTCATTATTTCTCTAGATGGATTACAATTGTTTTAGAGAGATTGTTATGAAACCCATTTCTATTAAATTGGTCAATCTATGTTAAACACATTTCATTTCCATGGGTTTTTTCATTTTTTTATAAGTTTTAGGAATAATTTTTTTTAATTATGACAAGGTAATGGATAATTTTAAGATATTGGTGAGATTGATTCAACATATATGAATGGTTGATCCCCATTAGAGATCATGGGTGATCCTGATATAACTTATACGAATGAGTGGGCCGTATTATAGCTCATAAGAAATGGGTGATCCCAATATAGTTTATATGAAGGTTGATCCAAACTATATATCTCTTATTAATTGTGTATGGAATTAAATCAGCTGGTTATTCCATTTATAATAGTGATTGTTTGATTGAAATAAAAATAAAACTCAATGTTACTAAAAAACACTAATAACTAATTGTTAAGGGTTTTTTAGGTATCTCATGACCGAGATTGATATAACATAGAACATGATTATTTCTTCTTATAATAGTTTCTTTTTTCGTATTTTCATATTTCCATGATCTTGGTTTTGATGGGTGTGACTTCATTTATTTTTTTATCAGGCACTTTTATTATGTCATCATACCATTAAACACTCTTATTCTCATTGATGAAATTCAATGATAAATGCTTATGATTACTATTTATCATAATTCAGCTCTCCATTTTTATTACTCCTTTTCCATAGGTAATAAATAATTAGGTTGAAATATTTACATATATTATGGATTTAAAAAGGAAGATGTTGTGGGCCTAATGTGAAATAATAAAAGCTAAGACAAATGATCAATTAAAGTCTTATGATTCATTATGTATGTTCATACCCTAATTCTATAAAACTACGAACCTAGGAATTACTTGTGGTAGAATGTGATCTAGAATTTTTCTTTTTTTACAATATGGTTTCAATGAAGGAGTTGGGTCAGAAGTATCAGTATTCAATCCAGAAATTTAATGTTATTCATTTCATAAAAGGATCTAAGAGTACAGGTCTTTATATGTTATAGTTTGTATCAAAATAGGGTTTATAATGATTTGAGATTTGGATGTTTTATTTTGAGGTTGTATTTAGAGTTGTAGATACCATCATGGTTTATATGTTTATTTATTATTATATGTTTAAACTCTTATAAAACCCTTTTTTATTTTAATTTGATTGATTTCTAGGGGATTAATGATATTTTTGGATATTGGATCTATAAAGGTAATTGATTTAGATATAACGAACATAAAGGTTAATTTATTATAGAGTTTCTATGGGTAAAATATTTATAGGGACCATTTTCATTTTATCATATAATCATTCATTTCTTGTATTAATGAGTTTATTTTAATTAGATTAAAGATCATATGTCATGATAAATGGAAAGAGATCCTTTAAAACCTTCTTATACCTTATATATGAGTCGATTATCACTATTATTTTCAAATCATGTTAAAATTATTTTGGTATCATTATGAATATTCAAATCACCAATAAGAAATTGTTTGACTAATATAACACCTTTTTTCACAAAAAAAATTCTTGGTCATTGTAGTTTTTCATTTTATTTCCAAGTCACAACTTTTGAATCTCACTTGAAAAGTGTAATTCCACAATTATAATAACCAAGTACGTTTTGGAAGTTTGGATTCATGTATAATGATATAGGGGATACCAAATGAATCATGATTTATTGATTTACGGTACGTATTATTTTCTTATTTTCAAAGTGTGATGTATTTCTGGATTGATAGTGATGAATCTTATCGATATAACTCATATCATTGAATATAGGAATGATGTATCATGGAATAAGATTATGAATCATAGTTAAGTGTTTGTGATAGAAAATAATTGAAGGATATTTTTATGTACTACATTTTCATATTTATGATATGGTGGCCTTTTATAAATATTATTGGAATCTGGTAACATCTAAGGATTTTTATATTATAGGTTTCTTCATGAATATAGAAACATGTGTTAGATGGAATTGATACATTTTATAATAATTAAACATGTGATAATTTTGAAGGTGCATGTAACCATTTCTTTTATGATATGAAAATAGATATTTGAGGAAAAAATGCATATAAATTTTATGAAAATATGTTAAATGGAATTTTTGATATTTTTTAATTATATGATCTCTATATTTGAGGTAGTTATAGGATCCTAATTTGGGGTA
The DNA here is from genome assembly GCA_963277665.1 of Viscum album. Lineage (NCBI taxonomy): Eukaryota > Viridiplantae > Streptophyta > Magnoliopsida > Santalales > Viscaceae > Viscum > Viscum album. The sequence continues at coordinate 166,932,296 of OY728121.1, read as the reverse complement.
TTAAAAATTAAATCTATGAGATATCCTTTGATGTTAAGAAATATTAAGGATATTCTTTATTATGTATTGATTATTTTATAAGTATTAAATTATTATAGTTTTAGAAAGAGGACATATCTCATGATGAGTGGAAACCCATCCCATCAAGAAAGGCGATGGGAATCGAACCCACAACTTATGAGTGAAAATTGTATATCACCTACCATTGGCCTACATGATGTCTGGGTGATTATGAAATTTTTTACATAAAGAATATATTCTTTTTAAGATCATATTTATTGTAATAATTATAATATCACAGGAATTTATAAATTAATAAAATTTAGTATCCATTAAAACTTTTTAATTTAATATTAATTTTAGTTTAAAGGGAAGACTATATAAGATCGATTACCCGACACTCAAAAATGGGGTTCCCTAAAATCTTATGTTTCACACAGCACTGAGTTATAATAAAAAATTATACAACAATAATATTATTTTTTGAAATGGTTGTTAATGTATTACCATTTTGTTTGTAGGAATTAATAGAATTAAAAATATTATTATTTAAAAAAATTAAAATTTTATGCATTTTTTCAGTGAATTTTAGAGTCTTTAAATGATAATGAATCCAATTTTATACATAAAACAGTCAAATATTTTTAAAATGTTGTTTTAGTGCCTATTAATGGGGAAAATTTTTTAAAAATAGTTTCTGTAACTTCTATATGATCTATTTGATAATATAAACTTCTTCTTAAGAATCAGGACATTAAAATTTACTTTTGGTATTTTTATGATATAATTTATTTTTAAATATATTGTGAAAACTACTAGATTTTAATTCAAAACTACCTTTTCATATAAATTTTTTATGTATTTATATTTTCCATTTAATTAGTTTTAATGTGTAGTTGGGTTATGTTTTTATCATTTAATATAATAATGATAATTAGAAGTAATTTCACATTTTAATTGGATAAAAAAACATGTCAATATTTTGATAGTTTTTATTCTTAAATAATCACTTTTTTATTTTAACAATGTGAATTAATTTTAAATTAATTTCTCCAAAATCTATTTTTTGATTTTGGTAATATGGATTACATATTCTGAATCATATGTTTTAAATTATTTAAATAGGTATAGTTTATTTTTGTACATTATTTATAGAATGTTTATTAATAATTTTTATTTACCATGGTTAAAGGGTAAATTTTGGTAAAATGGGGTAAAATAATAATAATATTATAATATAAAACTATACTAACACATTTCATAATCTTATTTGATGATATATTTCCAACCAAGCGCCTCTTTAGGGTGGTAAATTTTGATATGGGTGCCACTTTGTTGTGAAATGGACATTTTATATTATTTAATTTAACGAAAAGGGAAATATAACATAAACATGTATCTTTTTATAAAAAATGTAAAATAAGGTTATATAACTGATCAAATTGACTGTAAATAGTAATTATAAATCCAAAAATATATCCAACATCATGGTATTTTATTTATAATTTTTATACATTAAATAAATAAATTTATTTGTGAAACAATGATGATGCAATGATTACCTTATAAAAGTATTATTTAGATAAATGATATTATAAATGTTAAATTAAATGTAATTTGAATATTTTGATGTCACACATGATTTTTTTTGATGGAATTTAAATGTGAGAGATTATTTAATGTTTTTCTTGATGGAATAAATGTTTCATGACTTTAACAACGATCAATTACTAAATTGTGTCAAAACTGTTATAAATGGTTTTTAAAATAAATTATATTTTGTTAAATAATATAAAAGTAATAAAAATAAATGAATCAGACAAATAAATTATATAATTTTAAAAATTTCATTAATTATTCACTTTTGGTTCTATTGTTAGTTTATAGTTACTATAGTACCATATATTATAACGGTACAAGAGGAAATGGTAAGTGTTAATGTTTATAACTAAGGGATAAAGCTAAAATAAAAGGTTCATTTTGTAACCTAAGATAGTCTAAAACAAATAGGTTTAGAGTATTTATACCCATACCCATTTTATCATTAAATTAATTACATTGTAACTATTATAATTCGATAATTATTTTATAATAAAATAATATTTCAAGACATTCCAAAAGTGCCCCTCCACCCTCTTATAAAAGGTCACCACCTCTACCCACTTACCCACACCTCTAAAGCCCATTTATTCTTCCAAAAGATACTAAAATTATATATCAACATCCCTATATTACTTCTAGATTCATCATATTTGGTATAAATCTATCCTATGGATACCTTTTGTGAAAATCAAAAAGAGATACTCGAAAGAGAGGTATTTGTTATATAACCTCTTTAAAAATTAATTTATTCTTATACTACCTCTCCTTTTTTTCATTTCTATAATAAAATATAAAATCCATTATATTTTATATGATGAGAATTTACTAAAATAATGGTAAAACTATATACCTCCTCTTATCAATCATACTAATAACAATATGACCATGTGTGTGTGTGTACGACTTACCGTCTCCATGTCGTAGTGTAATTTTTTATTCAACAAGACATAATTTGGATGAGAATAATGATGAATATAATGGATTTAAATAATGTATATATAATGGTGATTATTCATTATAATTAATCTTCCATCCAATTCTATATTGTTTGAGCATTATGTAAATGATATCGTCTCTTATGCGTACGTATGACCTACCATATTCATAATGTGTTTTGATTCATTATACATGATCATAATTGAACCAAAATTAAATAAATTAATGTAATGAATAAATATGATATATATAATATATTTATATTATCTCTATGCCTCAATAATTGTTATTTATAACATACCTTAATGATTTCCCTAAAGTGTAAATGCTTTAATTTATTTTGAGGAAATGTGGACTACCGCCCCTTCAAAGTGATTTTAATCGTTCATTCCATACATGGAACTTATAAAGGATGATATTAATTAACTTATTTAACATATATAACATTGATATTATAATATATTTATAATATGGTAGTGGATCATTTAGATTGAATTCCTCTAATATGATAACGAAATGAATGTAGTGTTCAAGCTTAGGTACAACCTACCATCCCCACGAATTGGGTATTTAATTTATTATCTCTAAATGATATAAACTATTATACAAACATATATAATATATATGTAAATTATTTAAATCATGAATTATATTATGGAGAAGATGGGATTTTGAGAACTTGGAAATTTTACATTAAACAGGATGATTTTTGACTCATATACTGAATAATGAAAAACCGACCAATATGAACTTAAATGAATATATATCATTTATAAACTTGTTATAAGTGAAATTAAATTAATATTAAACATAAAAATGTTTCATAAGGAATTATAAATTAACCTATATTCGTTATTCATGAATAAAAATGACGAAAAAAACAAGTCGGATTCGAGGTAAGGGACTTCATCTCAATATCCTTTCATTGAGGGATATATTGGTTTATACACAACCTTCTTCTATATGAGGAATAATAAACCCCATTCAATTTTAATTAAATTCAATAGTTTTCAAAATTGAATAATTTTTTATGATGTTTTTTACTAAATGATAAAAGGATTGTTTATTTTTAGCGTACACGACGATAATGACCTTTCCGATACTACAAGCAATTTTTTATATTTGGGTTACTATGCATGCATTAATGTATTTAAAATGAAAACTAAACAACATGATACTTGTTATTTATTTTTTAAAATAGTTTGGGAATGGATTTATTATATAAATATCTGGATACGATGTCTTATGATTACAACGTGGAAATGTTATTTTTTTGCTTGTTCATATGTCATGATTATGTTATATTTCTTGGGAATTTCATATGTATACTGGTGGTTCAATGAAAAATTGAGGGATGGTGAGTCCATGATATCTCCACAATGCAATGGTAAATGTGATAGATTTAAATGATAATGCTTCTCCAATGTGATTTAGGGTTTATACTATGATGGTTATTCAAAAAATAACTATGAAGGTTACTCCCTATATATCGATGAAATCTATAATGTATGTGTGTTATTGATTACACTAGTTACCTTTATGAATAATAATCTCTATATTTTAATAAAAAACATATAATTTCATGATTTATTTAAAATAGATTATGTTTTTTGAGTAAAAATAATGATTTTAAAGATTTTAATGTATTCATGGACTAATGTTTTCTATACTTATTTAATATCACCTACTACGCATTTTATGCTCATCCTATGTTTTTAAAAAAATCATATGCTATAAGGACGGGTAATATCAATGAATATTTAAATTATATTTTTATGAGGAAAACAATTCTTATTTTCTTAATGGATTTTTATATTGTAAGAAAAATTATAGTGAGTGGAAGAGTAATTTTTTTAAAATTTTGAGTTATTATGTAATAGTTAGGGCCTAATTCTCTAAAAAAATATACCTAAAAAGATCTTCAATGTGAATTATTAATTTAAATCAAGATTATGTATTGTTTAAAGCTGGGTCCTTATAGTTGGTTTCAATGGTCTGTTTAGATATCATTAGAGGTTAGGGTGTTATTTAAGCATAAGTGACATGTTTTATTTAACTATAATGGATATCATATTTGAAAGAGTCATATTTATTTTAGATAAATTGAGTGAGTTGATGATAACATGAATAAGTATATCTTAGTGATTATCCAAATAATAATATACTACATGGGGATTTTATTGATATAATCACACTTACCTTTTTGATTTTAGTAAATGGATAGATCTAGAATGCACCTAACTAATAATGGATATGATGGAAACAATGGTGGTTTTCTCAATAAGACACTGAATTAAATGGGAGATTAAATGAGAAGTCTTGTATTTATTCTTAAAAAAACAGTTTGGAGTCATGATTGTCCACTTGATCCTTGGTGATTTTTTAAGGAATCATATCTGCGATAAATTAATCACTATAGATGTTTGAGTAAAAATCATAATTATAAGTATATTCAAAAAAAATATGATTCAATTATGTGGAAATAAATGCCTTTTAAAATGATTCAAAGGGACATGAAGATTTTCGTGATGTTCTAATAAAGGTCATAAAGCAAAAACCTACCATGGAAAAAAGAAATGTTCAGTTTACTCCAGGAAATGGAAAGTTTCTCTTTCTGAATGATCAATTGAATCTTTTAAATTTAGTGTGCCAGGTCATTTTGAAAATATATGTGCTATGAATATGGTTTTGAAATGGGATTAGAATGACGACAAAAATATGTGTTTACAAATACATAATTTAACTCTAATTGAGGAAGGGGAATATAAAAATGACTTAGGAATGGTACAAATTATTTCATTTCTCTTTTTTTGACATTATTGAATCATTGGACACGATTCATGATTTCGTTTATAGGAAGGAAGTATTACATAATAAGATGGAAAACACATTCTTAGGGGATCATAATGAAAACTGAATGATTAATATGACTACATTTTATAAATTCAATGGTTATAATAGATCTATTGGGGATAATATTTTTAAAGGTAATAATGCTCTTTTGTTTATGGAATTAATTTAGAATAATTTCTTCTTATAAGTGTAAACCTAATGTTTTTTTATGTAAAATGATATTTGAGGAATAATTAGCATTTATTTTTATGGATATAATTATAATGAATCTTTAGGTTTTTTATGATGATTTATTTTGAGGTAATTATGGTTTATTACATTTTAAGATGTAAAATGTAAGGCACGAGATACACGTGAGGATAAATTATGTTATAGTTATTTTTGAAATTATTTCTGTATTTTGGAAATGATTAAAAATTATATAGTTATAGAAAAAGGAAAACCTATAGGATGGGTGACAACCCATCACATCATACAAGGCTGTGGGAATCAAACCCACAATCGACGTGCAACAAGGCTTTATTTCATACCATATGCCTATGTAAAGTCCCTAGTTAGTATGAATTATTATTTTTTGTAAGATTATTTTATGGTTCAAGAAGATGATAATTTTTGGACCATATGTTTTATCAAGTGGACATCCTTAGTATAGGAAAATGATTTGGTGATTAAGTGATATATGTTATTTTGGAAGACATTATCTTTTTTGGGAACACAATAGGCCCAAGAGAAATAGAATACTATGGGATTTCCATTGAGGAGTAAAAGTATAATTTATTTTGAATGAATATAAATTATTAATATGGATGTATAGATATTTGGGCTACATATGGAAATGATTAAACTATCAGGGAGAACATGTGATTAGGTTACCTACTTTTATGTATAAGACTTTAAAAGATGTCAATTTTATTTTGATATAAATGTTATGATTTATCATGGAAGAATATGGGATCAAATTTTTTTAAATTTTGGGTTTCAATAATATTTTAGATTATTTTGATGAATTTTGTGGAAAATTATTTGTTTAATGGTCTATTTATGACTATGGGCATAACTATTGATTTTTTCAGATTAAAAGTAGTTTTTTAAAATGATTATTCTTGTTGGGGAATTATCATATCTTATCCTAAAAATTTTGTATCAGGATAATGTTTCAAGACATGATGTAAGAATAGTTAATAATTTATGTATTATTTTATTCTTTAGAAGTTTATTCTATAGCTACACGTGTTACCAGGTCACCTTTATTAAAAATTGTTTAGAGAAAAGATGAGTTTTTGGTAGAAATTTATTAAAAATGAATATCAACTAGAAAAGTAAGTATTTTTTCCAATATTCTTAGTCAATCTAATAAATAAATTCATAAGCATTATGAAAATTATATTAAAATTGAAATTATTTTTTGGTACTTTTCCTATTGTTTAATCAAAGACCATTAACCCATTATATGTTTTTGGTTTTCTGGTTGTTAACTATCTTCTGATCATGTTTTCTATAACTCTCCATTAGAATAAGATGGTTAGTTTTTCTTCTATATCTGTGTTATCATATATGTAATCCAACTATGTGTTATCTTGAGTGACATTTTTACTTCTCTTTATTTCTTTTAATGTGATAGTTTTATTGACTCTTTTTATGATGTGGGATTTTCCATGATGTTTTTGAGACCAATTTTAAAATTGCGAGGATGAAATTTCTCAACCTGTGGAATGATGTTACATCCCAATTATTTATAGAAAAATACATTTTCATATCTATTAATATTTATTAATTTAAAAATAATTTTACTTTAAATATGATAGAATGGATGATAGCGTACTCAACACTCAATAGTGGGTTTCGACAAAATCTTACTTTTAAAATAACACCGAGTTATACCGAAAAATAATACAACAATAATTTTACTATTTTAAATGGTTGTTAAATCTTATATGTTTTATTATTAATAATGAATATAATTAAATATATTATGATTTTATATATTTTTTAAATAGTTATACATTTATCTAATAAATTTAAGTGGGTTTGAATGACAATGAATTCAATTTTGAGAATAAAATACTCTAATATTTTTAATAGGTAATTTTCCCTCCTTTTGTTGGGGAAATATTTATATATATATATATTGTCGGATTTATATGATCAATTTAATAAAAAAACATCTTCTTAACAAGAAGGACATCAAAATTTACTTTTGGTATTTTTTTGATAAAATAAATATATATTAAAAAATACTAGATTTTAATTTAAAACATCTTTTTTGTAATATTTATTTATGTAGTTATATTGTACTCATAATTGGTTTTATATTCTAATTGGATTATTTTTCTATCATTTAATTAAATTATGGTCGTTGAATGTAATTTCTCATTTCAATTGGACATAAACACGTGTCAATCTTTGGATATATTTTTCTTCCTAAGAACCTATTTTTTGGTTTTGACAAGAGTAATTAATTATAATTTAATTTCATACAATTATTTGTTTTGAATTTGGTAAAGTGGATTCCATATTTGGAATCATATGGTTCTAATTTTGTAAATAGGTAACTCATATTTTTGGACAACCTGAATAGTAACTTCAGAAATTATTTTTATTTACCATGGTTAAAGGGTAAAATATAATATTATAATAATATATATCTACCCTAAAACGTGTCCTGGTCCAATTAGATGAAATATTTTTTACCATTATAATCCTTATTCTAAACCTTCGGCATTTAGTATCCAATTGGGTGTGATAATTTCTTTTTATAATATTTAATTTAAGGAAATGAAAAATATAACATAATCATGTCTCTTTTAAAAAATCAATTTTAATATAGGGTTATATAACTGATATCATTGTCTCTAAATATTAATTAGAAATCCGAAAGTATTTCCTATGTAATGGTATTTTACTTATAATTTTTAGACTATAAATAAATAAATTTATTTGTAACATAATGAAGATGCAGTGATTACCTTATTAATGAAAGATTTAAATAAATGATATTATTAATAATAATAAAAATGTAATTTTAACAATTTTTTACAATAAAATAACTTTTTGGGTGAAATTGACATATTATGGAGGATTTAATTTCTTTTTCTTATGGAATCAAGTTGTTATAACTATAAATACATTAGTTACCAAATAGTTTCAATATTGACCAAAATGATTTTTTAAACAAATACTATTTTATTAAATGATATAATAGTCTTAGAAATCTTATATTGTCCCAAATATCTTATATAATGTTAAAAAATTTATTAATTATTCACATGTGGTTGATTTGTAATTTTATATTAATTATAGTAACCTTATATTATGATGATAAAAGAATACATTTTAAGTGTTAATGTTTTGAAATAAGTGTTAATGTTAATGGATAAGGTTACTTTTGTGGCCAAAATATGTCTAAAACCTATTGTTTGAGAATATTAATACCTATAATCATTTTATACTCAAAATATATCATTTAATACCTATTATAATTTGAACATAATTTTACAATAAAATAACATTTCAAAACATTCCTAAAGTGCCCCACCTCCCTCTTATAAAATGCCACCACATTTACCCACATACTCACATGCCTGAAGACCATTGGATTATCCAAATTATACTAAACCAATCTCCCCGCATCCATAAAATCCTCGTATTTTCTTAAATTTGGGCGTAAATCCATCCTAAAGAGACCTCTGGTGAAATTCAAAAAGAGATACTTAAAAAAGAGGCATTTGTTTTATTAACTCTTTAGAAATTAAAATTATCTTCTACTTCCTATTATTATGTAATTTTCGTACTCAAATAATAAATATTTTATCTTATATGTGTTAATATTTTATTAAAAATATTGGAAAACCTTATACCACCTTTTAACCATCCTACTAATAATAATATCACCTAGCGTCCATGTGTACGAGTTGCCATGTCCATGTCAGGTTGTAATTTGTTATTCGACAAGACATAACTTGGATGGGTATAATTATTATTATAATTTATGTAAATAATAAATATAAAAAGATATTTATTTTGTATTATTAATATTCCATCCAATTATATATTGTTTAAATATTAAGTGAATGATATTCTCACTCATGCATATATACGGCATTGTGTCTCCATGATGTGATGCCGTTAATTCTACATATTATTCATTAAATAATTATTGTATACATTAATGGTATGAATAAATATGATATATATTATATTTATATTAACTCTATTCTTATTTGTTTTTTATTTATAACATACCGTTTTTCATTCAATAATGTGTAAATTAGATAATTTCATTTGAGGAAGTGTAATCTACTACCCGTCATACTAATATCAATCATTCATGCCATAAATGGAACTTATAAAGGATGATATTAATTAAATTATGTAACATATATAACATATATATTATTCTTGAATTATAATATACCTATATATCATTTAGTTTTGAATCCTTTAATATGAAAAAGAAATGAAATTAGCGTTCATGCTTACATATGACCTCTCATCTCCATGAACGATAAATTTCTTTTATTATCTCAAAATTTTTTGGAATATTATAAATTCATATATAATGAATATATATGATATCTAAATAGTCAATAATATTATGGAGACGATGGAATTTTGACCACATAAATAATTTACATCAAACAAGTTCATTTTCGACTCAAGTACATAATTTACACAAAATGACCAATATGATCATAAGTACTTATGTATGTTTTATATCACGGTGATAAGTGATAATATAGGAATAATAAAATTAAAAAATGTTCTCATTATATTTGAAATTATACTATGTTTTTTATCTCGTAATATAAAGAACAAAGGAGACAAGTAAAATTCTAGGTAAGGGACATTTTATCATTCACCTTTCACTAAGGAATATTTTCATTTATACACAACCATATTTTATACAGTCTATAATCAACCATTTTGAATTTTAATTTCATTAAACATATTTAAAATTTCAATATGTTTTTATGAATCATTTTACTAAAAACTAAAATGATTGTTTATTTTTAACGTACACGACAACAACTACCTTTCCACTACTGCTAGCATTATTTGATATCTTTTTTCCCCTAAAACTATATTATTATTAAAAAGAAAACTAAATACCATATTTATTTTTAGGTATTTTTTATTGAATATTGTATTGAAAATTAATGGAACATTTCAATATCTTAAAATGATGTCTTACAATTACAATGTGTAAATGTTATTTTTTTTATTATGTGTGATCGTATGTTATGATTATGTTTTTGTTATTTGGAATTTCTTATGTATAAGGTTGGTTCTATGACTCTATGAGGGTGGTTGAGTCTGTGATAGCACTCTAATGAATTGGGTATCATGATAGAGGACAATGTCAAGTTTTCTCCTATGATATTTAGGGAATATATTCTGTACGGTATTCCAGATGTAACTATATTGGTTACTCTATAAGTAGTTGTCAAAGCTAAAATGTATGTTTATTATGGATTCCCCAAGTTACATTTTTGAATAATTATTTCAATTAGTTATTTATATGTATTATTATTTCAGGATTTATGTTAAAGTTATTATGTTTTATTAGTAAAAATAATGATTTCATTGATTTGTATGTATTCTGGGACTAATGTTTTCTTCCCTTATTTGTTATCCCTTACTGAGCTTTTTATTCTCATCTTAATAATAGGATAATTTTTTCATAGGTTATAAGGAATGGTAATAGAAAGAAATAATTCAATAATATTTTTATCAAGAAAATAATTATGGTTTTATTTAAGGAGTTTTACTTAGGGGAAAATGTGATAGTGAGTGGAAGAGTTAACTTTGTAAATTTTGAGTTGTTATGTAATAGTTAGGAACTAATTCTCTAAAACTTTAAACCTGAAGAAAAAAACTCAATGATAATTACTGATATAAATCAGGATGATTTAATTTTTATGGTTGGGGCATTATATTCATGACCACGGTATTGGAAATTGATAGTGGGATTAATTGGTCTATGTTTTTTTAGAATTCGTTCACTACTTTTGAAAAATTATATGAATAAGGTAAATAAAATACTATGGGATTTTATTTGAGAAATTAATGGTTAATTTTCTTTTGGATTCATATATGATTTATCTATGTTTTGGTTATTTATGGAAATTATTATTTCACTAGGGAAAATAAATTTAATTATGATACTTTCAAGGTTGTTGATATTATTTAAATGTCAATATTAAATTAATAATTGATGATTTTGTGATCAAATCCTTCTAACGTTTTTGGTTTCAATTTTATTTTACAATATTTTGATGAATTTTATGGTTAGTTATTTGTTGAATGATCTATGATGAACATTGGGTATTACTAATGAATTTTGGAGATTAAATTAGTTTATATTAATAAAAAAATTATTATTTTTGGGTAAATTAACTCTTCTTTTACAAACCATTGTTGGGTTTGGTTAAAACTTAAACACTATAGAAATGTATTGTTATAATATTTTAGATTATTTGGTTTGTGGAAATTGATTATGATGCCATGGGTATGAAAAAATCTTCATTAGTCATAATTAGAATAAATGATGAGGATGAAATTATACCTATTAAGTACATATATATCATTATGTTCTTTGTTTGAGAAGTAGATTAATTCCTAAGCATTAGGAAAATGATTTTTTTAAATGGTTATTTATTTAATTTTATCAATGTCCTTTTAAACCATCATGTATTTGTGTTTATTGAGGGTTAACCATCCCATCATCATGTTCTCTATCACTACCTGTTAGTCCATTAATGTTAGTTTTCAATTCAATGTAAATGTTTTCCTACAAGGTAGAATAGTATATTATGTCTCAATTGTCCATCATAATTTCATTTATCTATTTTCAAGTGGATTTTTTATTGACCATTTTCTGTATTGGGATTTCAAAAAACATACATTGAAAATTAAAACCCTAGTAATCAGGTCCATGTTCAAATTGTGAGGATTATATTTATTAAAATGGGATAATGTAACATCCTTTAATTTTAAAGGGAAACACTATTCTCAATATCATATAAGACATTATACATCAAGCTTAACAAAAAAAACATTATTATTTAAATTTGATTGTTATCACAAAGCAGGTGTATTGGAGGGAATGATTATGATTTACTAAATTATGAAAATATTGTATGAAAATGTTTGTAAATTTAATTCATTTTTTATTGATTAATTATAAAAAAAGTAATAATAATTGATTACGAAGGGTGTGAATTTTTTTAAAAAATATTTTTATACCCATAATATAATTTTATCTTAAAAACATAAATTAATTAAATTTAGTAATGTTTCATAATAAACATTATATATTATTTATTCAATAATTTTTTTTAATTCATCCAATATTTTTTTTCTAGGCTCAATATATGAATAAATCTTATTTTAAAGCATAAAAATGTATTTTTTAATGTAAGACAATTTTCCTACCTTTTAATGGCGTAACTATTTTAAAACTCATTTTTACCATTTTATAAATTATATTTAACAAAAAAAATTCATTTTTGAAATATAAACTTTAAAATTATCTTAGTGAGAAATTTTCATGTTTTTCGAAGGTGTTTTATTTTTTGATGAATAATGGAATTTAATAAATTTTAATTATATAATTCATTTTCATCTAATATTTTATTATAGATAAATTATATTTTATATTTTTATTAAATTATAAATGTAATAACTATAAATAAATAACATAGATTTAAGTCATAATAATCAATATCACAGTGAAATGTTATATAAAATCACTTCGAACACTAAATGTTTTCACATTAAAACCCCAATTTTTTATTTTTTCTATAGGATTAATTTTAAATCTTATTTTTCTCATTTTGAGAATTGAAATATTTTAAATGGATTGTATATATGGAATTATAAGGTAAAAATTAGGTTTTATGTTTGATTTAATTTTTACTCATAAAAATGTTACCATGGTAAGAAAGACATTTAGCACAATATTGGTAAAATAATGAATAGTGTTAAATTTTAAATGTAATGTCTTTGTATGACTACAAATTTAAAAAAAATAATGGATTTTATTGGTATTGATTGTCCTGAAAAATCATTTATAACATTAATTATCATCAAAATTCATGGAAATTAATTCCATATTAATGTGTTTGCTTTTATTTATTAAAAAACCTTATCTAATCACTTAAAGTCACCCCTCCTTGAGTATAAATACCACCCCTTACAACCCCATTTATCCTCAAAAGACATAAAAAATATAAATTCTTTTCAAAACACTATCCAAATCACTATCCCAAGGTCCATGTACTAATATTATCATGAAAATACCAAATTTATGGCTCTAAATGGGTCCTCCATTGAGGTGATATTCAAGAGTTATTTTTTCTCAAAACACCCCTCTTACGCTATTTTTGTATTTTATTTTATTCTAACCTCCTTCATCCATCAAGGAATAATAATTATAGAATAATTTATAATAATGATATTTAATTTTTAAGGTATTATATAATATCCTTTTTAATTCTCATCTCATATTATTAATACAAATGAAACTTTTGTCAATGTTTCTCCAGTTAATCGCCTCCCTGAATAATTACTTTGTTCTTATTTACATTACCAAAATCATGGATAGTAAAATAATAATTATTATTTTAAAATAAGATTTTAATATGTGTATAATAACTTATTTTTTTTATAAAAAATTTATTGACATGATATTAAATATAATGGAATAGGTTCATGATGGTTGGAAGTAATCTGCCAAATTATACTAAACATTTAGCAATAAAAATTTATGAAATGGATAATATTAATGTAATAAATAAAAATCATATTTGGAAACATTTAATAATATTTATGTTCATAAATACTATTTTATTCACATATATAGTTATCATTCCTTTTTAAATGAACATCCACAAATATATACAAATGAATTGATCATGAAACAATGAAATAAACACACCTAAAACCAAGAAAATAATGAAATTTTATTAATAAATGGGTTATAAAATATCATAAAATCATTACATAAGATATTATAAATATTAATATAGTAAAATAATTATTAAATAAAAATACAAAAACCATAATTTATGATGTTATGGTAAGCGAAACTAATTAAAAGCGTTAGGTAAGGTATTCTTTAACTCAATTTCAATTCATTAGGTCATATGACTACTTAATTGAATTTATTATGTAAATATTATGTGTCAAATCCAAAATTTATTTTTTTATATGTTATACCCAATTAAAGTTTTTTGGATTTAATGTTTTTACACATAATCACCCCATTTATTAATTCTCACCTCAATGATTCGAACGTTATAATGGGTTTTCTCATTCCACTTTTTCTCTCTAACATGAATTCCATATTAAAAACATATTCTATTGTTTATAAACATCAAAATAATTTATTGTATTATTATTATAAATAATTGTATGTTTATTTAAATATATATTTGATTTTATCTCTTTAATGGGGATTACAGTTTCAATGTTACCCAGCACTAAGGATTTTTTATAATTTTCATTATTTGAGACGTTTGTTATGTAATAAAACTACATATATTCATTAGATGTATATAATTCCATTTACATTTTATATCTCAAATATCATTATTTTTAATGATGTTATAATTTTAATTTAATATTATTAAGTTATGAGGATTACAATTTAATGTTACAAAAGTGGATTGATTCTTTTCTTACACTTTCCTTTTTTATCGATATTGTGTATGATTAAGTCTCTAGTGTTTAAATCCTATAGTTAACATGAATTATATTATAATTTGGTTATTAATTATATTTTAATGATATTTTATCTATATAAAACTCTTTATTACTTAAAATTTTTGAGAAATAATTTTTTAGAAAACCTAACCTTATCTCCCTCCTTGGTCAGAAATCTACGTACTCTCAAAATAATATTTTCTCAAAAAAATAAAAATATTTTTAAATGGTATTTTAAGATAATTTTCATAGGTATTTATTTTCAAAATGATTTCTTTTTTAAAAAGTGTATTATTTAATTTCTAAATCTTCCATTAAAATTATTCAATGTTATTTTAAAATAAAAACATTTTCAAAATGTATTATGTTTTAAAAAGGGATTTTCAAAATGAATAATGTATTTTATTGAAACTGTATTTAATCATATTTCCATTAATCTAAATAAAACCCTAATTTTTAACAATGATAATATGGTGATATTTTGTTGTGATACAATCCTCACTCCTTTTCTGGATCGATTATTATTATTTCAAGTATATTTTGATGAAACACCTTTCTTTTCCACGAGTCAAATTATATATAAAAGAAATTCAAATGAAACACATATATTTTCCATGTTTTTATCAAATTTTAATGAGTTTTATGTGGAATGTGATATATTCATGACATGTTAATTTATAATTATATGAAATTGGAGAGCATGATACATATTATATGAAGGGTTGATCTCATTACAGCTCATGAGTGAGCTCGATATAGCTTATATAAATGGTTAATCCCCATTGTAGTTCAGATGAAATAGGTAATCCTGATATAGTTTATATTAAATGTGATCCCCATTATATATATCTAAATCATTGGGTATGGATTTTGACTATATGTTTATTTCATTTGTATGATCGGTTATAAGATTAAAATTAATGTGATGCTCCATTTTACCATAAAAATAATTTTCATTTATTATTGTGGATTTTAAATTTATCCCATGAATGAGATTGATATCACTTGGATAATGATTATTGATTCTAATAACTATTTCATTTTCCATTTATTCATATATTTATGATCTATGTATTGATATTTATGGGTTCCTTTACTATATTTGCATTCAATTTGACAATTTCATCACACCCTTATACACACTTATTATCACTGATGACATTCAATTGTAAATGTTTATGTTTACACTTAATTGTTATTGGAGGAAAACCTTCTTATTTTTACTTTTTAAATGATAAAAATCATGAGGTTAAAAGATTTATGTGTGTTAAGGATTACGAAATGATGATGTTGATGACTAAATGTGAATTAAGAAAAACTTGTAGAATTTTTCAATTAAAGTCATGTGATATTTTTATGTGTTAGTTCATCATAATTACCTAAAATTCATAATATAAATGGTCCTAGAGGTTACCGGTATTTTATCATTAAATTTATATGTTATGAGTTTTATTATAAAAATTCCAGCAACAATTAATTATATCAAAGCTGGAAATGTAAAGCTACAGATTTCATGGCCGGATTTTGGAGTGTGAGTCATGATAAGTTATGAATTCCATACGATAGATATTTAAAAAAATCATATAGAAGTGTCTATGTAGACGAATTAGACATAGGTTTTTGAGAAGAATAATTAGATAGATACTTTGAGAAAAAACATCTGATATATTGTTATAATGACATCCAATATAGTTTATTATGTCCTTAATATAGAGTTTAACAAAATCATTGAACAAAATAAGTTGAGCATGCCTATGAGTTCAATGGATAAAGGTAACATGAAAATATTATCAAATTAGTAGTTATGAATAATAACAGAAGAGGAAAACATGATAGATAACGACCTTATGATGTTACTAGAATATGATCTTCCTAAGAAGAAGTATCATATGAAGGTTTTATGATCATTACAATATTTCCATAAAGCCAATCAGTATTATGATGATGATTTGGGTGTTAAATTCCCAAATAATAATTAATTAAAGATTTAAATTCCCACTGAGGTTTTTTATGTTTGAAATGATCATTATCTCTAGGATATAACAATGTTCATATGAAGACAATAGACTCCTATTTCTTAAGAATTTTGAATATATAATACTAAAGAAATTTTTGTGTGGGAAGTTCAAATTTGAATTTCATGATTCTCTCTATGATTATTTATAATCATTGCCTCTAAATTAGGGAGATATTTTACTAAGAAAATGTTTTCTGAGTGGTCATTTATCTAGCATGCATGGTTTTGGTTATTATTGAATAATTAAATTTTCTCACTATGGTTTATGTGCCAAATATTCAATGAAATTCTATATTGGTCTAGGTATTAGATAAATGGGTTCTATATGGTGATATAAGGGATAAAGATAATCTAGGTGGAGTAGTAAGTAACTAGATGAAGATGGAAGATACCAGATGAAAACGTTCCAAACATAGAAGATTTGAATTAAAGTGAAAAAAATAAAGATGTTAAGGTCCAGATAGATGAAGAATGGATTATGAAAAATAAAATCTAATAGGCTCATATCATATGAATAGTATGTTTCCCATTGAATTATTTCTATATGGAAGTGAAGAAGAATAGATGAAAAAAGTTCTTATGACCAGTTTAAGAAATACAACATTCAATTTTTTTATGTGGTGAACATCATGTGAATAACACTTTATAAAATATAAGAAGAGTAAGAGTTAATTTTAAGATTCTCTAAAAATATTAGAATAAAATTACCAAAAATTATACACTATGTAATTTAATTGAAGTCTGAAACTGTGTAATAGTCTTTCAATGTTTCATTGTGACTGAAGAAGATGAATACATTCTACATTGGTAGTGAAATGATATAGAAAGGTGTTGTACATGGACTAGAATTTAACTAGACTAGAGGATCATGATTTGTTTCTATTCCTCCTAATATTTAAGGAACCAAATAGGTTGTTACATTATTTTAAGTCCATGTTCTATAATTAGTATCTCATTATAGTGTAAAATATTTGTACTAGTCACCACCATACGTGATAAGGCTAACTAATATTATATATTATTCAAACTCATAAAACATCATGTTCTATAGAATTTCTCTCTATCTTGTACATCACCATCTAGAACATCTTAATCGATACATCAACCCACTATAGAATTCCCCCCATTCTTTATGGTGATGACCTTATTATTCAACATCACTTATTCGATAATAATAATCGATGCACACAATCAATCAAATACTTTCAATCAACAATTTCATTATTCACTTACCTCTTTAAATTAGAAATGTTTCTATGAAAACATATATATATGAATGAAGATAAAATTTAAACACCCCACCCCAAATATTAATTCCTACTTGAATCATTCATCATATTACCACCTTTAAACTTCAGAAAATATAGGTGTCAATAACATTCATATGATCAACTGTATATCTATGTTTCAATAATATACTCAAAATTCTTGAATCCACATCTATAATCATGATATTTTCATTAGGATTATTTTGGAATTGAATGTACATCTGAACAACATCCTAATCAGTGACTCTAAAAAAACATTTAAAATATCATCAAACAATACTCTAGTACTTGTTTTTATGATAATTTTTTATAATAACATTATAAGGGTTTTCACTACCTAATCTCCCTTAGTCTAGTAATATTCATAACCATCCATTATATAAGAATTCCATATTACCTCGATCTACGGATCTTTTTTGTTTTCACATCATTTTATGTCTAATTAATTCATAAAACGTCATTATTGGTACTTAATAGGACTCTATCTAATGTTTCCATAATGTTTTATTGGATTAGATAGATCAATGACATATAATCTATTCTAATTCATAGAAACATATATTTTATTCATGTTCTATAAATTATCTATTTGATGGCCTTTTTTAAATACCAATTGATTGGATTCCTGATTATCTTTTTTATGGATCTTCTCAAAAATATATGTCTACTGTATTTTTAACTAATTTTACATTTTTTGATTTATATGTAACTTCTATATGTGAATATCATCACATTTTTCTTTTTTCTTAGGAATTGGATTGTAAACCTCTATAAAATCATATAACAACTTCTATTCAATTCAATAAGAAACACATAACTGATGACATCATAATCATTATTTTTTCACGTGAACTCTCAAATGTTTATTAATCATTCTCTATTGGATACAACATAAATCATAACATCTATTAGTATCATTCTATAATTTCATTAACAATTATTCCATATGGAAATTCTAATCCACATATTTTTTTAATCATCATACAAACATTATTATTTCAATGGACATAGTATTTTTTATTTTTTGGTAATCATGGTTAGGAAAAATCAATAAAAAATTTAGTTCAATTAAACCTCATCAACTCATTACTTTGAAAAATATCACTAAGAATCATGATTCCATTTTCAAAAACAAAATTTTTTGTTACATTGATGAATATAAAATAATCACATGATTTTCAATCTCGTTAAAAGTTTATTTTTTCTTCTAGTAACTGTCTTGTATCCCAAGAAAAAGATAGTCTAATATTTAATAATGTATAAATAAATCACCATTAGTCAACTGATATTATTTTTCCAATTATTCATTATTTAATATAAATATGAGTGAAATTAGTCAATCATTTATCTCAACATTTTTTTAATCTACCTAGTCCTATGAATTTATTATGATGTCCCTATGAAAACTATTTGAAAAAAAAATTTCATGTAGGCTTCATATGATAATCTACGTCCGGAAAATTTCATCTATAAAGTATGGTATATGTCTCCAATATTATTTTGACTCAAAAAAATTATACTTCTCCAATCATCAAGGAACATGATTGAGACCTCCAGAGAAACTCACTAATCATCAATATAAAATCCTATTCTATAAAAAAATATTCCACCTTTATGTATTAAATACATTCCAACTCAACCAAAGGCTGGATAACTACTTAACTTCTTCCATGACAACCAAATTAGGATAACTTATCTCATCATTATTTTATTCATAAAAAATATTGGATTCATCAACCAATATTTCAGGGAATATTCTTCTATAATTCACCTTTAACAAATTGACATCCATTAAAGTTGTATACATCATTAACAATTCTTAGAATCCATTTTCAATAAGAGGATATAATTTGAAATAAAAGGGTATAATTTAAGAAAATAATTATGGGATTAAGATTCAAATACTGACATAATAATTATTGAATTTATTTCAAACAAATAAAATAAATACATTGTGGAATCACTAAGATCAAGAGTCTGTATCCCTCTAGAGTTTAATTCTAATTTGTTTTTTGGGTAAATTATTTTAGCGGAATTTAATTTTTTGTCCTATTTCATGGTTTTTTATGGAGAAATGAAACTCATAATTATATTACACACTTTTTAATGTCCAAAATTGAATTAATTTAATTTTTTGTGGTTTGGTTTATGACTAGGTGTTTGAGAGATCATCAAAGGAAGGACATGATGTTGGTATGGGGAATAGATGCAATGAAATTCCATTCAGGATATGAACTAGCGATTCACACTGGGAAAATTTAAGATAGAGGGATAGTCCCTCTCCCCTATTTGTTCACGATATGAATCGGCATATCAAACCCTAAAAGGGGAAATATTATTTTACTTAAATGGTATTGTCCCCAATTATTTATTGGTGGATGCAGTCACAAGAGTGGTTGAATGAATATACCTCCCTATCAATATATTATCTCATAAAGGGTATGGTTTTTGGACACATTGGGAGATATTTATGGAATTTTTCACTTTTTCCCTAAGTGTTGGTTTTTATTTTCTTTCACTAATTTTTTTTCTGATTTTTGTTACAGATTGGTTTTGATTTCATCAAATCATGAATGAATTGTCAAAAATTAATGGGGATATTGTGTTTTGTATATAGATATGTACCTAATGTGATTTATGAGTGTCATACATATCTTTTAGATGTAGTTAATAAGACCACCTATTTTATTTAGTGATTTTTTATAAGTTGGATGGAATTGTCTACTGTTTAGGAACCTGTTGTTCTAGGTATTTCATAGGATGGTATTGAGGGTGCACTATTGGTCTTCAATGAGTTGTTGGTCATTATTTTGGTGTGACAATGATTCCCATTTATTTTTATGTTAGTTCTACATTATTTATAGATATTAACTATTTAATTATAAAGGTTTGTTATTATATAATATTTTCATAAGATATATGGTGAGAACTAGGGTGGTTGTATGAGATTTTATGAGGCATGGACTGGCTTGGAAGAGCTGATGTGGTGTTTGGAATGGATGGAAACTCCTTGACAGAGGAAGGTAATCCATTTAATACAAACTCACATACTTTTAATGTATTTGTTTCATGTTTATTTCATGTTTCAAGGATTTGTAAGAGTTGATAGGATCATGAGTGTCCAGGGATTAGATATTGGATTATGTTAGGCCATATACGCATATGATAAGTAATGTTTATAACATGAGTAAGTTTATATCACCCAATTATTATTTCCCCAAGGGGGTGGAGTCATGATTGGGTTAATGAGGTACCCAGGACGATCTTGATTGTGATATTTTATGAAACAATACTATGATGGATTCACTAGGGCTATTTGGATGTGTACTATAGATCTAGTCACAATGATGATGGTTCTATAGATTACGCATGTCACATATAATTATGGAAATCAAGTACTTTTAAGTTTAAGGCATGGTGAGAATTGTGAACCAGAAAATTTCTTTTCTTCTATATGAAACATGATTTAATTTGTTTCTTCCTAGTGAGTGGTGGAGATATCTCCCCTAAGAGATGTGATTTGGGGCCTAGAGAGGGTCATGGGAAATTCATAAGGACTATTCGTTAAATTTACTTGGGGGATTTGGGATTGAATAATTAAGATAGTCCATGAGTATTGGGAATAATATTTTTATGTGATATTTATGGGGATGTTGATTAGTCATGGAGATCTTGATTAGAGGAACCATCATGCAAAATATCTCCAATTATTGATGAGTGATTTTTTTATCAATTATTAGATATTATGGTAGGTAAGGATGACCTAGAGGATTCTTAGACAGGAATAATACGATATTTTATTAATAAGGTTCAAATTAATAAGAAACAAGGTCCGTTAGATTTGATATAGATCTCTATAATGGTCCTTATACCAAATGTTATTATTGTTACCTCACCATAATTTTTTGTAATGGGTGAGAATGTTGATAAACTCCCAAGAGATAATAAGGATTTTTTGTATTATTGTTTATGTCCCTAAACACTATGGGGATGGGTCAATGTGCATGTGACCTCACATGAAAAGCTGGTATGGGTTGATGTGCTTATGAACTCCCCTAAATTGTAGGCAATTTTCATTTTGATTGGTGGAATTTTTCATAATAAAGCTTCGGTTGAGGGTTACACTAGGGGTAGTTCAATTTTTGATGTGATGGGATGAATCATTGATAGACTCTTCCTGGGTAGGTTACTATGTGGGTTAGGATGTGGATGTTTGAATGTGCCCAGTGGATTTAGGTTATGGGTTGAATAGTAGATAACACACAACTAGGTGTTTTTAGAAATTTTTTTTGATTAGTGTGATAGAAATGAAAAAAATAAGTGATGATAGTGATTCCATTATGGTGATGAGGCATGTATTATCAGGTGTCATGGTGTCTTAGAAATAACATGGTCAACAAATCCATGGGTTTTGTGGTGTCCCAGTTAACACAGAAAATCATAGGCACTAGTGTAACATGTTAACTTTCCTCTAGGATATATATATATATATATATATAATATTGTATGTTAAGTGAATATTGTGTGAAACATATTAGATGAATCCCTCACATGATGAATGGTTACCATAGTACACATTATGAAAATATGTTTTCATTTAGATTGATCATAAGTAAAAAGTGGATCGGGAAGTTTTTGCTCAAGTGTGTGTAGATAAATGTTAGTTTGAATCTTGTTGATGAAAACATGTTTATTATCCGTAAGATTTAACCATGACATATATTCTATTTTTTATTATCTATATAAGAAATTATTCTATATATTATATTTTTATTCTACATATTATATTTTTAAATTAATTGTGTTGGTTTATATAGGAATTCATTGGTTATTATAGATATTGTTGGGTTATTTTCTTCTATTTAATGACTTCTATTAATCATTATAGACTCCCTGTTATATGGATTTTTCCCTCTCAAATAGTTGGTATCCTCTTGCATATGGGGAGATTCACTTGATTCGTTTTTATGTCAAAAATGTTGGAACTATATAGTGGAAATGGTTGGGGATTTATACAGTGGTATCAGATTATCTATCAGGTGTTGTTATTTTTGGAGATGGTGGACATTATGTCTTGGAATGCGATAAAGATTTTGATATACATCAAACTAGTGATGCATGAATAAATAAATGATGAGAGGGTTTTTTGTTATATTTTGTGATGTTAGGGTCATATGATTATTTAATGTGATGGTATTATGAGAGATTTTATTTATTCTTTTTGGTTGTGTCAAATTGGAATGTTTTTTATAGACATGCATCATTTTATTCATGTAGGACTGAAAAAAATATGATTTACTCTGAGTGATTTGATTTTCTAATAAATTGTTTTTGTTGAATAATGTGACAAAAAAATTATATGGTGTTTTACATATTACTTTTTGGGTGAATTCTTCTCAGCATGACCATAGTATTTTCTCTGATGGATATATATGTGAATCATGGTGCAAGAAATTCACAAAATATATAAACATAGTCACTTAATCAAATGATATATAGATACCCATCATGGGTTGTTATGGGTATTTGATGCCCTAATGGTGGATTGGTGAAGTCATATTTTTCATGGGAGGTTATCAGAGTAGGGGAAATATTTTCCTAAAAATTGAAGAAACTTGTGGGTCATTGGGATATTGATTTGGTTATTTTATTTTCCAATAAAACCCAATATGGTTTTCCCCCATATTTCTTCCTGAGGGACCTTTATTAAAAAAACCAGGTGGTGGTGTGAAAACACTAAGTGGGTTGAGGAAAGGAATATCAAATTACTTTGGATTTTGAATGCAAGAATATTAAATAATTTTTCATATATATGTTGAGGTTTGAAGAAATATTTAGATGGATCCAAATGCATATAGAGTTTCGGATTCACAATTAGTAGCATAGTGGGGGAATGGGAAGATGCTCATGGTTTTGGAGTGGTTCCATTGTGATGGGTGATTATGTTGTTAGCCATGTAATGATAGAGATTCCAGAGGTTGTTAGATATGACTATAATTTGTGTTTGGAACTTTTAGTTGGATAGAAACATGATCTAAGAATTAGTGAATCATGATTAATTGGAACATGAGTTAGGGTTTGCAATTAGGTTATATGAGAGCATGAAATCATTGGGTTTAGGAGATACCATGAAGGATAATTATAAGAAACCAATGACAAGGATCATGTTTAATCAATCTAACATGATGATAAAAGTGTGGATTGGTGATAGTTTTTGGGAAAACTCTTAGTGTGTATGTATGGTGTGTTTTGGTCACATATGATGCCCTGTTAGATTGTCGTTTGGTGAATAGTCTATATACGGGTAATTTGAGAGTTTTTTAGGTTATGGATTAACATAAGCAGTTATTTGGATATATTATATTATTGATACACTTAGGTTCATGGGGGAATAGGTTTTTAGGATCTCGATTATTCCTCATAGTGGCAGTATGTGATGTCAATAATGTATTAGAATTCAATGGTGCAGTCGACCCAAAGACTGTGACTTGTTATGGACTATCAAGGAGAAATGTTGTATGAGGTTAGTAGGATATGACTAGGGCTCAAGTGGAGTAGAACATATATGGGGTCGGTACCTATTTGGTTTGATTCTTTAAGCGTAATGTCAAGAAATCCATATGATGGAGATAAAACCATTGTTTTATACAGAATAATGTTTGTGAGCTGGGAACAAGTAGTAGTCGGTGTTTCTAATTATTTCATAGGTATGTACAAGATGGTCATATAAATATATTTAATTTAATAATATACTAATCATGGACTATGGATAATGGAAACCTAGGTTATTTATGAAATTATTACAATACTCTTTTGGTTGTGAGAATCTTATTGGTCTTGGTTGAGAATCCTTTATTCGAAAAAGATAATGGTATCTATGAGACAAATTAGTCGATGGATGAGGTGACACTAGGATGAAGTATTTTTTTAAGATACAATAATTTTTGGTCTCTTATGTAATAACATATTTATAGTTTGAATACATTATCATATTGAGAAAGTTCAATGGCATTGTTCTTGGAGTAGTTTCAGTGGGATTTGTGTGGTGATTCATGATTCATGACATTATTAATGGTTTTATCCCTAGTTTATGCTATGGTTTATAGGGTAAAATATGATTCATCAGATGTTTTAGGGTGTGAAAACAGTTTTCGAACATGATTAGGGGATAAACAAGGATTATATCATGATTCATTGGGTGATTCAAATGATTAAGAAATGTGACGTTTTGTTTTTAGTAATCAAAATTCTGTAAAGAGAACATGTTACATGGATTCATTAATGGATGAGAACCTATGTGAGGAGGTCAGGATTGGAATGTTTTGAGCTAGAGGTTGGTTTTCTTTATGTATGTGTTGATGTGTGTGAACTCAATTTTTTTTGTAAATATTGATAGAATGGGGTATGATAGTGATTTTTTTATGGATTTTGATTTTATTAAATTGGAACTATGTTGGGTGAACTATTTGATACATAGATTCAGTGTTTATTGAATTAGATGATTTGTTTTTGTGTTATACATGGGATTATGGGATTAGTGATGGGAGTCTCAAAGTAGAATCATGTTTTTTTTCCTCAAGAATGTGATATGTTCAAGATGAATTGTAGTTTAATGTGTTTACAAAGATTCTATTTTAGGACTACCATTACTTATATAAGAAAAAATAAGGTTTTGAGTTTGTATTGCATCATGAATTTTTGGGTTATTTAGTATTGGAGGAATTAGAATTTTTCATATGGTAGACTATTCATTTTGAAAATTAGAACACAGATAATGTTTATGAACATTTAAGCATACATAAAAGGCTTTATTAGATGTCAATTAATGTTTAGTGTATTACCCTTAGTTTTGGAAGTGAATTATAGGAAGTGAATGAGTTCATGAAACTTCATTGAAGTAGATCATGGTCCCTCATGACTTAAAGAAGGGGTAAAAAACATGAAATTTTGAGATAACGGAAGAATACGTATACCTTGAGTGATTTAGAAATTGAACTAATGGTTGGAGACATTAATGGGAATTTGGTCCATTTTTTTTTTAGGATACACATACAAGAGGGTCTAAATACCCCTTCAATTTCCCCTTGATGTATATGGTTTCTGGTTGACATTGGTGCTGATTTTATGCATGTTCCTACCTCCATTTCTCAATGTTTTTTTCATTTTATTCACTAATTTTGCCTATTGTTTTAGGTTAAAATGATAATTCCACCATATCAGTGTACAATCATCCAAAAAATATTGGTATTTCAATTTTGTTTGTAATAGGAGAGCCCATGTTAATGTATATTCACTATTCATTATCATTGTGATAGAGTAAAGTAACGTACCTATATTATTTATGTTTTCTTTGATACATGATGAAAATGATTGTTGGTCGGGTGTCAGTGGTAAGGGAATTTTACTAGGATTATATCATCAGTGCGTCGTAGACATATTATAGGATGTTAGTCCTGATTTTAATTCAATGATGTTTCCTAGTGATTTTTTAAGATATACAATTTTTTTAAATTAAATAATTCAATATAATTTTTTTAAATTATTTATTTATTTCATATAACATTAGTTTAGAAATTTTCTGGTGTTATGATCTTGGAAGAGGCATGGTTGAGCTTGGTTATAGTGACACAGAGCTTAGCATGGACGCTAAATCTTTAATGGAGTTTAGTTATCCCTTTAATATAAGCTCATATACCTATTATGTATTATTTTATTATATTATTCTTATTTAATGATATTGGGTAAAAAGAACTAGGATTGTTGGTTTCCCACCATGATAGATAGGTAAGGGATGGGTTTTTAATGCTCCAGATAAGTTCCCTTTATCACTTGAGAACGTTCGAATAACCCAATGAGTGTTCCCAAAATGGGGGAAAGATAGTTTTGTATTAATTAGACACCATGGGTTCTCTTATGATTTAATATGGGTTGTGGGTATCATTTTAACATTTCACCTGATATAGATGAATGGGTATGAGAGTGTTAGGCTTAGTGAAAATATGTGAGGCAATTTTTCATATCACATCTATAGATGGTCACCCCATGATGGTGGACATATATTTGGTGAGCATTGTTACAGAGAAATTTCCTTCAGGACTAGAAAATTTTTGATGTTTATGTTTTCATAAAAGGGATGGGTTGAGATATCTCTATTAAGATATTTGAGATAGGACCATGTGATGGTCATTGAATTTTATTGAGGACCTTGAAGGAGATTTCCAAGTAGAATTAGAGCATGGTAGCTTAGGACTGTTTTGGGGTAGTTGTTCTAGAAGTGTTAAAAGATATTAATGATGACGTGAATGGGGAAAGGAGGTCTATCTTTGAGGATCATTTGGGTAGTACTTTCATCGATTGTTTGTTTAATAAGAGATGTTATCGATGATTAGTGACTATAGTGAGTCTATAGGACCCATTGGATTCCATAATTTGAAAGATGATACTGGCTCACAATAAGGGGATAAGTCTCAAATTAATAGAACCATGGTATATAGTTTAAATAAATGTGATAGGTTTTGGCCTTTTTATATATGTGACCAACTGAATGTAATTGGGGATTTCTCAGTGTGTTGGAGTCCTCCCATGAGTCAACAAGGTTGTTTTAGTGTATTGGTGACAACCATAGAATGGGTGGGTTTGTATTGGTGTGTTGGGGACTTCTCTATTGTATATGGGAATGTTTTAGTGTATTTTTGACTTCCCATGAGTTTTGGGTTTTATTTAGTGTTCTTGTGACCTACCTTGAGATTCATGGATGGGTCATTAAGATTGGAAAACCATTGTTTGGGATGTATTGGGTATAATTATATATTGGGTTTGATGTTGTGATATGATTTGATGAAAGGTGACACTTTAGGATTCTTCCTTAAGTGATAAGGTAGGTGATTGAGCTATGATCATATGTTTATGCCAAAGGAATTTGGGCATTGGTTCTAGGTTTATATGTCCCCATACACTTCTTCTTTATGAATGGAAGGGGAATTAGTGTGATATCAAGAGATAGAAGTGGAAACTTGTAGAATTTTGGTATGGAACTAAAGATGGCATGGTAAAAAAAATTGGTGTCTTGGTTAGCAAAAGGTTACATGATGCATTGGGAGTTGTGGTGGCCTGGTTATCAAACAAAATTTATGGAACATTGGTTAATATTTAGTTTTTCCTTATGCATACACAAATATAATGGAAAATATAATGAGAACATGGTGAGAACCTATTGAGATATATCTATTACACCCTTAGTGTGAACCCCATTGTGCATAAAGTGCTTATGTTTTGTTTTAGATTGAGCATATGGCAAACATTAGGTCAGGGAAGTGTAGGTCAAGTGTATATGTAGTTAGAGTTATTGGAGGCCTAGAGATTGTTGCATTGTTAGTGTGTGTAAGTTGTAAAACTTGATTTTTTTATTTTGGATCATACAAGTAGGTCATAATTATATGTTCATGTATGATTCCACATTATACATTTTTATAGCATTATGTTTTTTATTTATGAATACATTTATGTCTACTTATAATGGTTTTTATTTTTCATTGTATTATGACTTAGATTCATGTAAAAAGTCTCCCAATTATTTATATTATGATTTTATTGCTATATTCCATCAATTGGGACATAGGAGGCTCAATTGATGTGTAGTGATGTCTCCAGTTTAGGCACTATTAAGTGGCATAGTCTGAGGAATTACAGAGACTAGAAATTTATATATGAAATTATGTGATGATAAATATATATGATTTGGTACAAGGAATTTCACATTATTGTTATCCATTTTTCTGATAAGACATATTATTTTACATAATTTCATTAGAGAATTGTAAAAAAATTAAAAGGATGAATAAAATGATTATAATGTGATAATATATCGGAAATATTATGACTTATAATCTAATTCAGGTATGGAAAATATAATAAATGAGTAAATAATTAAATAATTATGGAAATATTATGAATTTATAATTTTAGACCTCAAAAACATATTGTTAATGCATTTTGAAAAAGAATCATTAATATAATGTGTGGTCCATTCCATTAAAATATATTACCTATCTCATGAGACCTACTATTTCATTGAGGGGAAATGTAATTCAAGGCCCCACCCAGCACAATAATGATTAATTTATTCCTTCCCATGGTTATTTTTTAATTTATAAGAATAACCAACATAAGAATAAAAAGAATAAAACCCCAAAGAAGCTTTTTTTAAATGATTTTATTATATAAAATAATGTATTATGAATTCATGGAAATAGATTTTCTTAAAAAATTATATAATAATTATAACTACAATAATACCCATGAATAGTGTATTGGGTAACAAGGGATTAAAAATGATCAAATAAGTATCTTTATTAAGTGAAGATTATGGAATTTTTATTATATGATACATATAAAAATTAGGATTATGAATATATATGGTCGGTAGAAAGAATGAATTTGAACTAATTGTTGACTGATCAATTATGGATAAATACCCATAGAATTAATCTCCAAAATTTTTTAATGGTTTTAATGATAATGTCAATAAACTATAATATAAACATGATGAAAATTAAAGAAGGTGTGTATAAAGGCACACTAGTTTTGATAAAATTGAATATCAAATAAATATATGTCCAACCTTTTTAGTGTTATAACACCTATGGTCATTTATTTAATAGATATATCCACTTTTTGGTATCTATACATGGTTTAAATTTTTATATAACCAATCCCACCCATTATTTTATAGATGTTTTTGATTGGTTTACACCATTGGGAGTTTTTGAGAATTATAACATAGAGAATGGTTATTTATCATTGTTGAAGTATTTATTATTTTAAATAATTCATTTTTTAATAAAATATAACAATTAAATGATAATAAATTGTAAATAATAACAAAATTAAATAATTATAATAGTATAGGGACCCTACCATGGCATGGAACATATTTAATCCTGACATAATAACATTATAGCTTACTAAACTATATGATGAGACTCATAAGTGATAAAATGAGGGATAATTTATGATAAATGTATTTGGAATGAATAGTAATTGGAAATTGGAGGGTATTTATAGAGAATAAGATATGATTATTTTTAAATTTATTATCATAGTCCCTTGAATGATAGGTTGTGGAAAATAAAAACCCATTATATTAAAAATGGTGTTGGATCACGCATTTTGAAATTTAAAGATTTTTTTTGACATATTGTATTTTTAATATGAATATATTTATTTTATATCACTTTTTCGTTGTGAATTTAATATTTCCATGAATTATAGTTTTTAAAACAATAATTTATATTTCATACAATGGAATGTGATTTATTGGTTTGGAAAATAATTCTAATTCAATAAAATAAAATATATTAATAAAGAATTTTTTTTTAATTAGTTAAATTATATGAATTCTTAAAGTATTTATAAATTATAATTATTTTGTAAAACATACCTTATATGCCTACTTTACTTTACTATTTAGTTAACAAAATTTACTACATCAAATGATTAATAAAATTTTACCACATGGTAATTTTGACATAACAATTTCAAATATACAATTAATTTTCACACATTAATCCTACTATTATTTATAATATACCATTTATATATTGATTAATCTTTTGATAAAAAAATTATCGATGTATGAAATTTTTTATTTTAAATGGATTTTACACTTTTAATAATACCCTAACACTCGATACATAACCCATTAATAAAACATGTTTAATACCGATGTGTGAGTATGTAGGGGATGTAATTTTATGGTTTTTTCATCCAATATCAATCTTATATTGATTTATATAACGACCATAACTTTTATAATAAAAAATACATCTTTTAAATGAATTAATTCATTATAATGTAATGAAGTTATAGATAACAAATGTTGTAGTTTGGTTATATTCGTTTCATATGTCCTATTGTATACAAAATACCATTAAGAATCATACATGTTGATAATATATTAATTCAATATTTATCGTATTAGTATTATATATAATGAGTTGAGATAAAGTTTAAATCACCCAAATGGAAGAAAAGACGGCCTCAAATAGAAGAATAATTCCCAATGAATCCCATTTATTAGAGCATTAAAGGGAGATTTAATCCCTAATATTTTTCCTTGATGAAGTCCCTGATTAGAATATATGACTAATTTACTAAAATCACATTTCCTGAGAGAATTTCAAGCTCATCGCGATCACAGACTAAACCTTGTACAATAAACCACCCCAAGAAAATCTCTCCATCACAATCCATAACCTTAAGGAATTCGATTGTGTAACAATGGGAAATGAATCTAGACCATAAAAATATGAATTTATATATATTTTTTAAATAATTATTATAATGATCCCTTTTTAATGTCACTTATTAAATAATTAAATAACGAGTTTTCAAAGGAAAATTGTGTGATGAAAAAAAAGAGTATTTTCTGGAAATATATTGTTATAATCAAGACACAAAATATCATGAATTTAATAAATTGTGAGATGAATGATATTTTAATAAAATATTGTTATTAAATAATATTTAATAAATATATATTATAATATAATTATAAGAATTTTAACATCATTTTTATATAGGTTGGAAAATAGGTACAGTAAAAAACCAATATTTTTCAATAAATGGATATTATGATTTAAAAGTGTAAATTATCATATATAAAAAATTATTTTGATAATTCATTATTATTTTTTAATATAATATTTTTATATTCTCTAATTGTGATTTTTACATAACATTCTATAAAATTTTATTTTTTTGTTAAAACATAAATATAGTATAAATATATATTACGTATTATGAAAACATAATGACACAAACTCATGTATTATATTCCATAAACAGTAAACATGAATAAATAAATTTTAAACCTTAAAAATAAGGCATTTTATAAATTAAATTAATAATTTTTTAAACCATCAATGAATCATACAAAACAAATATTATAATTTAATCTATAAATATAAATTCTTTGAAAGAATGACCAAGGGTTTTATTTTAACAATATCAGTTAATAAATCTATAAAATAATTAAAACAACTTCAATTTTGTAGGAAATATGGTAAAATATCTTGTTTATGTTTTTTGTTCTGATTAGTTTATCATATAGTGTCCAATACCTACATTTCGACTTCTATAAATATTTCTTCTTTCCATTTCTGTATGAAACCACACAAACATCAAAAAATATTCACAAAAAAACAATTTTATCATGATATTAATCTTCTATTCTATCTAAATAGTACTCAAATGGTTCCATTAATCTCTTATTAATCTCCACTAATGATTTTAGAAGAACTTTCTAAAGGTAATGGATGCTCTCCTTTTTATTCAAGAACCTTATTTGTATTATGCCTTATACATACAATTGTTATTATTTGGATTTGTTATTACATAACAATGGTAATGTAAATATGCTTTATAATTTATTATTTACCACTTTAACTCTCGTTAATATCTTCTAGGAACCTTTATGAACTACTGTTATGCTTCCAAAATCATACATCGACTTTTCATTCCAAAGAAATGTATAGTTAATAGACATCCCCATTTTACTCAAGGGTATTCTAATATATTTAATTTTTACTTATTAATTAGTTAATTACATATATATCTCACACTCTTTAATTATGGGAATAATATTTGTGAAATATATTTTTATTTTGTATGATCTAGGTGGCTCACTTTTCATGATAGGATATGAATGTAATGGGTGGGCCCTGAATTATATTTCCCTCCAATGAATTGGGTAATGATTTAATACCATGAGATTACATTTATGGTGTGTGAGGGATTATTATTCTAAAACTATTTATGTTCTTTTTTTATCATTTAATTATGTTTATGGTTCCATGTTTAATATTTTTTCACAATCATAGGATCCCTTTTTCCTATTAGGTTATATCATGCCGCATTGTTCAATATTATTATTATCACCCCTATTATGTTACCTTGATACGACTCTTGGCTCACTTGTACTAATTTACCTTATTTTATTCTTTAATTAATCCCTTATTGGGAATTACTTCTCACCCCTCTCTTATATATGTCCCGAGGTTATCACATGTAGTTTAGGATGATCCAAGAAAAATAAGGCAATGTTTCAGAGTTTTTAATTAATAACAATGTATTTATTTTGAATGTTTTATGTAATGTAACAAATTTAAATAATACACTATTCCACGTGATATTTTGGTATTGTAATAATTATATCATTGTGTAATAAATCATTTAATAATGTGTAATGAAGATATGTGTTGTTATAAATGGAATCAATAGAAAGTCAATTTTTGGGATTTAGATTAGAAAATGATTTTGAAATCCTTAGGGATAACATTAGACAAAGTAACACATCCAAATATTTTGGTAATTTATAGATTAATTGGTTTCCAAGAATATACATAGATATTTGAATATATAAGTGGATGTCTCTCTCTCATAAATGTACCTATGGGAAATAACCTCGAAAAGATTTCATTAATATACACTAAATTATCACAAAGTATATTAAAATAGGCCATAATACACACCTGAATAGACACACCTCATAGGGAACCTCATGATGTCCCATAATCTCTTAGAAATACAATTATCTATGTTCATCCACTATCATCATCTCTATGATACGAAGGAAATGTTTTGATTTCATGTGTCGATCGATGATCCTCAAAATATCTTCATTCCCACAAGTATTCTATAGAAGATAGATGAAAAAATCCCTAGAAACCTTATCCCAAATCCATACACAAACATGTATGGGGTACAAGAAACATAATTTTATCTAGTTTTACACCATAACCATCTACAAAGTAAGACATTGTGATAAAAAATCATCAATTAACAGACTCATCCCTAATAACTAATACCAATGACTCAAGTAGTATTATATTAGTGTATCCCCAGCGTGGATGAGATAACAAAAATTGTGTCCACTATCTATCAACTCCAACCTCTTGGAAAACAGAACAACTAACATACCATAGAATAAAAGATTTCCACTTCGAGATCTGGACCAGTCAACCATGGACTCCACGCTATAAAGGTTTTCACAAAATCATCATCATTTGATGTTTATCACCAGCTCAAGATTAGATCACACATCCAAATATGAGTCAGCTTTCATTGAAGGAAAGGAAACCTTTCCACCAACCTCTTTTATCCCAATCTCATCTTGGGAAACAAACTCATCATACACCACTCCACAACCAATTCATTCATGTATTTTGTTGATAAATTTTTAATAAACATATTTTCAACCACATTTCCCTTCTAAGGGGTGTATGGAATATAAAAATCAAATTTCATAATGTATCACTCCCAGTATATCTATCACAAGATTAGATCCCTCTATCTAAAAATATATTTTATACTCTTATGATCCGAATAAACATTTAATTTTTCCCCAAAGATGTAGTGTCACCACATTTTGTGTACATTCATAACTGCTAAAAACTTGAGTTCATGTATAGGGTAGTTATCCTGATGAGTGTGTAATTGGGATGATCTATAGGTCAACACCTACTTCCCTTGCATCAATAAACGTCCCAAACAATTACTCGAATAATAACAATGGACCTCACAACTAAAACCTGATTCCAGATGAATCAAAACTAGTACTGAATTAAACCACATACACAGCTCCCCAAAATATCTCGGAAAACATTCCTTCCACTAAAAATTTACACCCTCATGGGTTAAAGAAGTCATCAAAGATGGGATCTTATAGAAATCATGAACAACCTGAATATAGTAACCAGCCAAACCCGAAAATATCCAGATCTCAAACACATTTATGGAATACTCTGAAGAAATAATATCCTATACCTTCTTAGTATCAGCTGAGACAACCCTCTCTGATATCGCATGGACTATAAATTTCACTTCATAGATCCAAAAATCTTATTTTGAAATCAATAATCATAAATGAGGTTCTTTCAATGATCAATGAATGATATAAAAATGTTCACTATACTCCTTTATCATGGAGTATACTAAATTTTCATCCGTGAATACAACTACAATAGTGTCTATGAACTGATGGAAAATATGGTTCATCAAAACCATAAACACTGCATGAGAATTATTTAGACCAAAAGGAATTACCAAAAACAAATAATACCCATACCAACTCATGAATTATATATTATGTATATCCAATTCTTGGTAAATCCAATTGTGGCACATTATCCATAGGAAAATATTTTAAAACAAACATGACCCTAGAAGCCTGTCAAAAAAGTTCACCAATACTAGGAAATGATTATTTGTTCTTAATGATAATCCAATTTAACATCCTCTAGTAAATAAAATTTATAGTATATCTTTTTACTTTGTAGAAAATTAAGATATGTGAATCCTATGGTAAAATTCAATATATAATAAATTCTTTAGCATTGAGGTCTTTAATATGGAACATAACTTCCACTAAATTAGAATGATCCATTAAATAAGATGAAATATATATTGGAATCATATTAGGGATCATGTAAATATTAAACTCAACCTCTCCCTATGGAAGTATAAATGAACAATAATCAATAATTTCCTTTGGGTACACACACACCACTATAGGAAACTAACCACAAAGACAAGGGATGAATTCATCTATAGACAACTCTAACAGTTGGCATAAGATTACTCCAATATAAGGCATGAAAACCCCAATACTCCCAGATCTAGAGTCACACTCACCCTGA
Source organism: Viscum album (assembly GCA_963277665.1). Taxonomy (NCBI): domain Eukaryota; kingdom Viridiplantae; phylum Streptophyta; class Magnoliopsida; order Santalales; family Viscaceae; genus Viscum; species Viscum album. The sequence goes on along the minus strand of OY728121.1, from coordinate 166,896,219 downwards.
AAAGCATTAGTGGACCTATTTATAGAAAAAAACTATACCCTATGATGATAAAAATATATACGGTCCTTAACACAAATCATCCAATCCATGCTAATAGTCAAGTAGAAAATGTCAATATCAAGAACTAAAAATTCCCATATCACTGTGAGGTCTTCTATCACTCAATATGAGGGGCTCTTAAAACCATAATCTTACAAATTTCACCATGGTGTGGAAGGATCCAAAAGGTATGACATATGTTCTCATTGAAAAAAAACATGTCAACTAACTTTGGTGATATAAAAGAATGAGTAGAAAATGTATCAAACAAATCTATCACCATTGAAGTTGAAATTAACATTATACCTAAAACTGTATGTGACCCTACTATATATTCCTTAGGTACATACTCTACTACATAATGTTGTTCAATATTAAGTACATAATTAGATTTTTTACCCACATTACCTTCCCCATCATCCAGAGAATAAGACCCACCATACATGGAATCATCTGTACAGTCCGAAGAATACCTGTTGAATGTGGATCCCACCTTACTACCATGAGATATCCTGTCACAAAAGTGTTTTGAATGAAAAAATATTTCACAAAGATGATATGTCTTGGGATCCTCCACATTATGCTACATAATATGAATAGTACTCCCACAATAATTTTAAAAAATATATTACTATCTATATAAACCCTCAAAACGGGTCTTGAAGAAAAGTAGCTAAACATTTGATTATTTTTATGGCTAGAAGATATGACACGGATCATAACTGCACCAACTAAATATCCAAAAAACCCATTTTCCCCAACTATGTATACCTCATTCAAATTATATTTATCAACTACATACAAAAATGTTAACATTCACATGAGAATCAACATCAAAATAATATCACGCCATAATCATGACTCAGCTCACAAAGCCAAGTACTCATTAGTGAAAAAATCATGTTCATGATTAACAAACTCATCAAAATATGTGGAATAATCTAGAATGTTATGCTCCCCATGATCCATTTTTACAAATTGGTGGGAATTTTACACAAATAACATCTTAGGGTAAAATTACTAATTAAATATTTTCATAAACAAAGACAATATAATATCCATGTGAAATATAATTCTAACAATATGTAGCAGAATATCATTCCTAATCCTTTAATAATGTATTTTAAAAAACCCACCTTCATGTATTTAAGATTGTTCAAGATGTTGAATGGCCTCTCAATCCACTCAGTTAACTACTCAGATTGCTGAAATCCTTTATCACCCTAGATGATAGTTGGATGGATCTAAGAAAACTAAAATCCATGGTCCACCAAACATCTTAGGTTCCTAAAGCCCACATGACACATTATCATACTCCTATAGATCCTATCTCATCACACACTCTCCTGAGTTTAAAATATGTGTTCTCAAAGGCATTGTTTAATATTCCCAAGACATTAACAATTTAGATCATGACAACATTACAAAAATATTAGGACCCGATTTAGAATTCAAACCAATACTTTAAAAATAAACGAATTTAATGAAATTATGTTTTCAATTCATGACAGGCATTCCTAATGGAACAGGTAAATTTGAATATAATTTACATAATTTTCATTCAAAGAAACCTAAACCACATTCCTCAAACATAACAAAATTCCATGACATAACATGTTTACTTGAGTTCATTCAAAGAAGTGAGATGTACATTTTCCTTTTTGGAATAAACTATTGGAATATCAAAGCTCCTAACTCTGGTCTACCAAAGAAATAGAACGAAACCCATGAATTGTTAAAAAAATAGGAAGAGCCTTCTATATAATACCAAATATTAGTATTCCATCCCAAGTTATGAAAAAAAATACCAAATCGTTCATCACATGGGGAGGAGAATCCCGAAACTAGAAAGAGTATTGAATATGTTGAGACAAGACATTCAACCAGAGTACTGTGTAGAAGAAAAATATACAACCAGATCCACCCAATCCATTCCCAAGTGGATGAACTAGAATGTATGAATAATTAAAGACCAACAAGTTCCATTTGACCAACAATCACTACCAAACCAATTTGAACCGAAGGCACTGATAATAGGAGAAGCCAACATACTACAAGATTACCTTACATTTAACAGAATACTACAATAAAACATCTATAATCACCCAATGAAAAATGTATGATGTTATCAAAAATACTACTAGGATAACACCATAAAATATATAAAATGAATAATAATAAGAATACAATTGTAATATTTGTTTTAAAAGAATGTTTTATAAAGAATGTTTATAAATCCGATAATTTATTAATCATTTATCCATTGTTTTTTCATAAAATGTTTTCATATTATCAAAGAAGAAATATAAAAATTATAATTGGTAAAACCAGAAATCATATCAATGAATTATACGGTAATAATGTAAACACGTCTCCATGAAGTACCATCATGAGAATCCATGGGATACATCCTCTAATATAATACATCAATGAATCAATCCATGATAAAAACCATCATTTGATATAAATATACAAATGAACAAGAACACGATCACATTGTATCAAGTGTATGGAATAATATATACTAGATATAAAAGATCCTAAATAGGCATAACATTTCTACCAAATAATATTGAGTCCAACAACAATCCATCGATATCCCAAATGTTACCTCCTTCTGGTGTCACACACACTGAGGTTTCCCATGTCTATTTCACGATGCACCTATGGTTCCCAAAGAGTTATGCTTGTAAAAATATATTTCAGAACAATGCTCAAAATTTCTAATGAATTTTTGAAATCATTGAAAATTAGCTTCAATGTTTGAAGACCCCATTTACAAAATGAAAAAAAAATATAAGAAACGATATTTAATAATAGTTATCATTTCATGAAATCCTTTAAATCCAAAATTGACATCCATTTAATGAATAATATAAATTAATTTCAAAATAATGATTTGAAATTCATTGAATGAATCCATTGTATTGGAACTCCTACCTCAAATGGTATAAACCAAGCTTCCTTTGACAATAGTGTTGGGAAACCAAGAGATCATCCTTATAAACACAAGGAATGATAAGAAAAGTCAAACGATTGATAGAAAAGGTGATATAATAAGGAATATGAAACCCAATATAAACCAACACAAGAGATGTGACCAAATAAAAGAAAACCCAAATGGAAATCTTACATATGGATGTTAACCATAACAACCCTGATACCAACTACACGAACCCAGCCTTAAACATTAAATAATCTTAAATTAAATTAATAATTCACATTGAGGATATTTTTAGGTTTAGAGTTTTAGATAATTAGGCAAAACAATTACATTAAAACATGAAAATTACATGTATACACAACTACTCAATATCAACTTTTTTAGAAAATAAAAACTCTAAAAAAGAAACATGTATAGTTCCATGTTTTTCAAAGCATGAATTTTCCTTGATCCCATCCTAGACCATATTCACCTTTATGTCCTATGGAAAACATCTCAAAAACATGGGACTAGCATAAAATGGCCATTATGTGTTATAAAATAAGTATGGAAAACATTATCCCATCAATAAATAAAAATCATTTAATCCATACTTTTCAATCATAACATAACATGCGAAATCATGACATTTTTTAATAACAAACACAAATCCAAAATCATAAAGGTTACTTATGGAATCCATATCAAACATACATTGTAGTTATCACAACTATGTAGGGAGTTAAACTTGTAATACCCATCATAGTATATTCCCAAAATCTCTTAGGAGAAAAATCATTTTTACCTCCGTCATGTTACCCAATGCATTAGAGAGCTATCTCAGGCTCGCCCGCCCTAGGTTTATCACGGAACCACCCGCATACGTAAAAAAATTCCCAATAACCATAACATAATCATAACACAAATCAAAAGTATAAAAGAAAGATAAAATTTCAACATTCCAATATATCAAATCAAGATATTGAAATAAACAATTCTTTATTAAATCATTTTCAAAACCATTTAAAAAGATATTTTTTAATCAAAGTGTCCCATAACACTAAGAATATTTCAAATTAATTATCATTTGAAATCATTAATGTCCATATAAAAAAAATCCTAAATTAAATTTTGAAAACATTGTCATTAATGATAAATATTTAGATGAATAAATCTTTAAAATTTTTAAAATGATATTTTGGTTAGAGAGTAATCAATAAAATGAGAGACTCTTGAATACAAATAATAAGGGAAAATATTTTCATCATAAGATTAAAATATCATGAGAATAAACATATTCATGATATAATATGTCAAAAGATATTAAATACACCATATCGGAGTGAATTGGTGCATAACAACAATGATGTCGCATAGGAAATGTAAATTGAGATAATAACCTTTATAAAGATGGTATCCTTAAATTAATGATAAATCAATCACATAATTATCTGTGATAACTATAAATTCTCCCAATATAATTGGATATTAACTTTAAAACAATCATAGGACATTCAAACATGTTCTTTTTTAGACAAAACCATTTAATTGGATGTTTAACTCATTGAAGAGAAATTGATTTAAAATTTCTCTTATCGGGATCATATCGATGACTTGATAATTTATCAATGGAGTGATTATGTGTATCAAAAGTATATATACACAAAGGGGAGTGTAAATTAAAACATAAATAAATAAATATAGATTCCACACATAATCATATAATGACATAACTATGAATTAGATGATTAACCGAAGGAACAGAAATTGGTTAAAAGGATCCCTTACTAATTTGGAAACTTACGAAATATATAACCCATGAAAGAAGGATCATAAAATGAAGATATAAATAACCAAAAATTTAAGTATAATACACAATTAATACAATCATGAGCTGTAAACACACCACACAAAAGAAAAGTAGTGAAAAATATTTCAGGAATCTCAAGGGAATAAAAATGAGATGAAAAATCTCTGACCACTTTGTAATAAATCAAGTCGTATGACCAAAAGTCAACAACCACAAATTGATTCATATAATACCATTAATATAAAGAGAATAAGGATAATATTTATCAAATATAATTTCAAAATACACCACATTCAAAAATTAGTGGTGAAAAATGAAAATCTCACGCAATTGAATGTGAGATACGAAAATACCTTACCTCTTGTCGGATTGGACTTGTTTGTTCCTTGTTCTTCCTGAATAATAAACTAAAGTTATTTTATACTTTCTTAAGAGCATTTTTTGAGTTTATTATTCTTTTTATATCATTTATTACCATGTTATAATATTATTCAATCATATAAGTTAATAATGGTTGTTTTTTCGATATTTGGTATTGAGTCAAAAATAGGCTTCTTATAATTACAAGTTGTTCACATAGTCAAAATTTTATTATATACATAAGTATATTCATGATATAGATATCATATATATAATATATATCCAGTATATACATGTATTTATAATAGTACATAACATTTGGAGGTAAGAAATGAAATGCACAATTCATGGAGACGATAAGTTGTATGTACGCATGAACGCTACTTTCATTTCTATTTCTTATTTTAATTGAATTAAAACAACATTATACATTTTTATATTATAATTCTAGTATGATATAATAATAATATCATTAAATCCATTCTTTATACATCCCACATATGGCATTAATGAGTCATATCACTTTGAGGGAGCGGTAGTCCGCACTTAATCAAATGAAATTATCGTGTTTACCCATAATTGAAAACATAAACGTATGATATAAATGTAAAGTACTGAAGAATAAAGAAAATATAAACATAGTATATATAATATATAAATACAGTTCCATCTTAATGGCCAGCATGAGAGGTGGTAGGAGATAATCGAACAATCATCGTTTCGTGAGGCGTTACTTTTCCCTCCACAAAACAAATATGTTCTTCACCCATTATATGGATGTGTGTGTAAGTGTAGTTAAAATACGTATCATAAAAACATTATAGGATATTTATAATACTTTTTTTATTAAATAATGGAATGAAAATAGTTTATGGGTTGGAGAAGTAAAATAAATGAAATGAAGTTAAGAGGAACTATTACCTTTAATTTGGGTAACTTCATTTGGTTTAAATATAAAGGACTTCTTGAAGTTCCTTCGGCCTAAGGTAAGGGTTTTAAGAGGAGGAGAGAGATTTAGGGAGCCTAACAAGGCAGAGTTTGGATGAGCCTAAAGGATTGAGAGGTGTGTGGGGTTGGATATAAGTGCGAGATTTTTATGGGGGGGGGGGCTCTTTAGGAAAGTGTGAAAATATTATATTATTATAAAATTATCATCAGTTTAAAAAGGTCAAAAAATAATTAGAGTCGAAGATAAAAAGACTCATGGTCGAAATAAAATCATCTAATATGAATTGGACAGGTTTTGTATGTTATTTTAATGTTTATAATCCTATTTATTTAAATGATTTATTAATGAGGTAAACACAGAATCATTATTATGTCCCAAATAATTTAAATTATTTGATGTCTAAAAATTATTAACAAATCTATGATGTATGAAATTATATAAAATTTCCAGTGAATATTTATAATAAAAAATATTACTTATATAACACCACATAAAAATTAATTTACTAAAAGATATTTTTTTCATTTTTGTCGTTACTTTAAGTTAATTAATCTAAATTGTAATTATCACTACCAAGTGGCTCAATGCCTTCCAAAAAGTGACCAAAAAATTACCATGGTCATAAATTACTCAACCAATAATGTTTGGACCAGTGTTAATTTAATTTTTAGTTATTATAATATTATTTTTACCTTCAATTACCCTATTTACCTTTAACAACGGTAAATAAAATTCAAAAGTTAATATTCACCTAAAATTATTTTCATCTTAATGAACCACATTTTACTTACTAATAAAAACCTTGTATGTTGGATTTTCTAAATTCAATTCACAAAAGTGGTAAAATTTCATTTAAATGAAAAATTCAGTTTTTTTTAAACTACTACTAAGTGGTTTCACTATTGATAAAAAATTGATGTTTTCAGAAAAATATAAAAAATTAAGCCTAAGCTATATTTGATACTCCTAATTCAAAAAATGAATTATATTTTCCCAAATTCAAAAAATATAAGTGGAATTAATTAATTTATAATTAATTAATTTTGTTAAAACAAATAGCGTGTTTTTGTGAAACAATAACAATCAAAAGATTGACACTTCATTATGTCCAATTTCAATGTGAAATTAATTATAATTACCAAAGTTGTATTAAATGGTTAACATATATTCTAAATACACTTTAAAACCAATTAAAATGATAATCTAACAATATAAATAAATTAGATTAAAAGCAAGAATGAAAAGTAAAAAGGTCGCCCGATATGACCCATAATAGGATTCCATGTCGGAAAACATTGATACGGAAGAAAAAAAACGATCTAGTTTTGATAGAGAGTGATAGAAAACAATATTAGGAGAAAGTTAACCACCAGAAAATCACAAACATCTGATGGGTTAAACGGTCTTTGATTCACAATTTGGAAAATTTTATAGAAAATATTTTTTTAAGTTACTTTACATAAGGGAAATTTATTTATGTTCTTAACTAAAAACATATAGAAACATTCATACTTCACATATATAATTTCATCCTTTAATATATTTCTAACCCAAATTCATATTTTCTCCAAATGGTGAGTATTCATGATGACTTGTTCACATTAAAATCACTATAATCAACTTCTAGAGAATCACATAATCCAAAAATGATTGACAATATATTTACCTTTCCTTTAAAAATCACCAAAAACCAAAATGGATACTGAGATATCAGATAATAACCAAATAGAATAACGTTTTACAAGAAGAAAAACTACTCTAAATCTCCAAAATTTGTCAAACAAAACCCAATAATCAACAAAGACCATTCAAAAAACAAATGTACCTAAAATTATTCAAAAGTAAGTCAACCCAAGATTGAAACCCAAATCTCATAAGGATTTAATTACGTAGTCTTCCATGATAAATCATATCATTTATCACCAAATAATAGCTGTTACTGATAAAATATCATATTTAAAAGTCATTATCTTAACCCCATAATCTCCATGATAGGTAAATATGTTTCATAAATAAAAAATATAATCGTATGTCCACAATAAAAACGTAGATTCTTCCAAACTAAAATTTCAACCATTATTCCACAATTTAAATTCCATATTATTCTATCTTCATTAGGAATATAATGTTTCCTCAAAAGAGAGAACAACTTCCACAACAACCTTTATCACTTAATCAATAAATCATGTTTATATACTATGTATATCCATTTGTTAAAATATAATTTCCAAAAATAATCTTATTCGTTTTCAATAAAACCATTTTACTAAAATAATAAGTCATATTAACTAGGGACTTCAAGTAGGCTAGTGGTAGGCAATGCACCCATGTCTCCCTTCGGTTGTGGGTTCGATTCCTACGGCCTTACCAGATGTGATAGGTTGTCACCCATCCAATGGGTTGTCCTTTTCATAATACTAAAAAATAACCCTAACAAGATTTATCGTCAATGGATTCCTTATAACTCTAATTTTCATCCAAATTAATTATCATCTCATTATCTTAATACTTGAAGTCTTATTTCACCAACATATGAAAAAATAATATGATCCAGAAAATGAAGAACAACATACCTTGATCATGGAGTCCATTTGGTTTCATCATCATCTTGTTCACATAGGTATAGGGTCCAAGCATTGCTACAATGATTTAAAGATTCATCAAAATCATTTTCTTCCTCCATACTAATACACCTTTTACAACATGGGTCATATGAGTGTTCATAGAAAAACCGTTTTAGAAAATAATCATGTATGACATATAATTTCAAAACATATAATAAAAAAATATTTATATAAACTAGTCGGACCAAATTTGATATCAAACATTCAATTAATAGTCCTTTTAAAATACCATAGGTATTTGTTGAAGAGTATATTGTTTAATCAAATATAAATAGGGTGTTCAAGGGTCTCTTTCTTCAACACCTTTTTAAAAATCATAACGTGCTTTAAAATCTTGTGATAAGGTAAAATATTTGGAAATGCCTTTATAATATTTACCTTGCTTGAAAATATGAGAATATAGTGAAAATAGGATATTTCCAAATAAAACCCATGATCCACGATGATAATGAAGTATAGTGGAGGTTTCTAATATCTCAAACAACTACTTGCAACTGCTTTTTATTCTAGGAAAAGATTAACAATCATCTAAACATGACATTGCAATAATTATTGCATGTTTTTCATCAGGAAGAGATAGGAATGTCATTTGTGATCCTCCTCCTTCCATTTGTAACTTAATTTCCATGATATAAAAAAGTTATAAAATGAGGATTAAAATGAAATAATAGACATTTGGACTAACCATGTGTCAAATGAATTCTCCTAATCCATAAATTTGTCTAAATCGACCTCTGATAACAAATATAATGATCCAGCCATAAACATTACATAATCTTGAATTAAATGACAAATTAAAATTTAGGATCTTTTCAGGTTTAGAGTTATAGAGAATTAGCCATAAAAATTACATTACAAATTTAATATTACAAGTAGACACTACTACTCAGTATCCATTTTTTAATAAAATAAAAACTCCAAAAAAATAATCATGTCATGTTCCATGTTTTTGATAGCATAACATTTGATTGATCCCATCCATGACGCTATTAATTTTTATGTCCTGTGGAAAACATTTCAAAAACATGGTATGACTATAAAAATCTTAGTAAGGGTTATAAAATAAGGATGGAAAACATTATACCATCAATAAATAAAAATCTATGAAACCATACATTTCAATCATAACACACCTTACGAAATCATAAGATTTATGAATAACACACACAAACAATAAATCATAAAGGTTACTTATGGAATACATATAAAAAATACATTATAGTTATCAAAGATAAGTTGGGATATACACTTGTAATAACCATCACATTATATTACCTAAATCTCTTAGTAGAAACCTCACGTTTACCTCAGTCATGTTACCCAATGCATTGGAGAGCCATCTCGGGCTCACCCACCATAGGATTATCACTAAATCAGGAATATAGGTAAAAAAATACCCAATAACAATAACATAATCATAACATATATCAGAAGTATAAAGGAAATATAACATTTCCACATTCCAATATATCAAATGAATATATTGAAATAAACAATTCTTTAACAAATCATTTTCAAAACCATTTAAAAAATAATTTTTGAATCAAAGTGTATCATACCACATTGAATATATTAAAATAATTATCATTTGAAATCATTAATATCCATATAAATAAATCCTAAAACCCATTTTCAAAACATGGACATTAATTATAAATATTTAGAAGAATAAATCATTCAAACATTTAAAATGATATTTTTGTTATCGAGTTTTTAACAAAATGAGAGACTATTGAATACGAATAATTGAGGAATAACATTTAATTAGAACTTTAAAATATCATGAAAATGAAGGGATTATAGATATAATATTTCAATGGATATTATATACACCATATAGGAGTGAATTGGTTCATAACAATAATGAAGTCTCAGTGGAAATGTAAATTGAGATGAAATCCATCATAAATATAGTATCATTATATTATGGATAAATCAATCACATAATTATGTGTGATAAATATATATTAACCCAATATAACGGTATATTAAGTGTAAAACAATCATAGGACATTCACACATGTTTATTTTTGACAAAACTAATGAATTGGAAAGGGGTGGTTATTTGTATCAAAAGTATATCCACCAAAATGGTAGTTGAAATTAAAACATAAATAAATAAATAAAGATTCAACACATAATCATAGCATGACATAATTATGAATTATATGATTAACCCAAGGAATGGAAATTGGGATAAAAGATTCCATTACCGATTATGTAACATATGAAATATATAACCCATGAAAGAAGGATCATAAAACGAAAATGAAGATACCCATAAAATTAAGTATAATACACAATTAATAGAATCATGTTCAGTACATGCACCACACAAAATTAAATAGTGGCAAATATTGCATGAATCTCACGGGAATAAAAAGTGAGATGAAAAATCCCTTACCACGTAGTAATAAATCAAGTCGTATGACCAGAAGTTAACAACCACCAAATGATTCATATAATTACATTAATATATAGAGAATAATGATAATATATATCAAATGGATGTAAAAAATACACAACATTCAATAAATTAGTGTAGAATAATGGAAATATCATCAAATAGAAAGTGAGATAAGAAAATCCCTTACCTCGTGTCCGACTAGACATTTGTGTTCCTTGTTTTTCTTGAATAATAAACTAATGTTAATTTAAACTTTCATAAGAACTTTTTTCATGTTTGTTATTCTTTTTATATCACTTATTACTATGTTATAGATATTAGGAAATCATTTTAATTAATAATTGTTGTTTTTTTGATTTTTGGTACTTGAGTAAAAAATAGACACTTATAATTAAAAGATGGTCATATAGTCAAATGTTCATTATATCCAGAATGATATTCATGATTTAGATATCATAAATATCTTATAAATCCAGTATAAACATGTATTTATAATAGTACATAACATTTAGAGGGTAGAAATTAAATTCACCGATCATGGAGATGGTAAGTCGTACGTGCACATGAACGCTACTTTCATTTCAATTTATTATTTTATTGAAATTAAAATAAAATGATAAATTTTTATATTATAATTCTACTATAATATCATAATAATACCATTAAATATATCCTTTATAAATCCCACATATGTCATTAATGAGTCATATCACTATGAGGGGGCTGTAGTCTGCACTTTCTCAAATGAAATTATAACATTTAACCATAACTGAAACTCTAAAGGTTGGACATAAAATTAAAATAAAGATGAATAAAAAAATATAAACATAATATATATCATATATAAATACAGTTCTATCTTAATGGCCATCATGAGAGGTGGTAGGAGATAATCGAACAATCCTTGTTTCGTGAGGCGTTAGTTTACCATCCACTGAAACAGTAAGTTTTTCACCAATTAGATGGAGGTGTGTTTATGTGTAGATAAAATAATTCTCATAAAAATCATATTATATTAAGGATACTGGTGTTGTCATAAAATAAATGTATAAAAAGAGTTTAGGGGTTGAGGAAGTAATAAAAAAAAGAAGATAAGAGGAACAGTTATGTTTAATTTGGGTAACTTCCTTTGGTTTGAAAGAAAGTACTTCTTGAAGTGCCTTATGCATAAGTTAAGGCTTCTAGGACGAGTAAAGTGATGTAGGGAGCCAAACTATTCAGAGTTTGGACGATCCTAAAGGCTTGATAGGTGTGTGTAGTCGGATATAAGTGAGGGATTTTTATAAGGGGGGGGAGGGGATCTTTATGAAAGTGTGAAAATATTATTTTATTATAAAATTATATTCGGTTTCAAAAGGTAAAAAAATCATTATAGTGGAAGATAAGATGACTAATAGTCTAAATAAAATCATCCAATAAAAATTGGACAATTTTTCTATGATATTATAATATTTATATTATTATTTATTTAAATTATTTATCATTGAGGAAAACACTGCATAATAATTGTGTCATTTATAATTTAATTTATGTGATGACTATAAATTATTATAAAATATAAATGATGCAGGAAATCCTTTTTTATTTCCAATTAATATTTATAGACAAAACTCTTACTTATATAAAACCATAAAAAAATTAATTTACTAAAAGATATTTGTTTTTGTTATATTTGCCTTTACTTAATGTTAATTAATCTATGTTGTCATTATCACACCCAAGTTGCTCAATGGGGTCCCAAAATAGATCCAAAGATGACCATGGTCATAAATGACTCAACCAATAAGGTTTGGACTGGTTTGAAGTTAACTTTGAATTATTATAATATTAGTTTTACTTTGATTTACCCTATTAACTTTAACCATGGTAAATAAAAGTCAAAAGTTACTATTCATAAACAATTATTTTCATCTTATTGAACCACATTTTACTCACTAATAACAAGAATGTATGTGGGATTTTTGAAATTCAATTCACAAATGTGGTAAAATTTAAGATCAATGAAAAAAATTAGTTTTTTTAACTACTATTATGTGGTTTCACTATTCATCAAAAATTGAAGTTCTTCAGAAAAATACCAATAATTCAGCCTAAACTATATTTGATATTAAGAATTAAAAAATGATTTATATTTTTCTAAATTCATAACATAGAAGTGGAATTAATTAATTTAAAATTAATTTTCGTTGTGATAACAAATAGCGTCTTTTTAAGAAATAATAACTATCAAAAGATTGACACTTCTTTATTCCCACTATCAAAGTGAAATTAATTATAATGACCAACATTTGATTAAATGGTAAAAATATATTATAATTAAACTTCAAAACCAATTAAAAAGTTAATGTAAAGATATAAATAAATTATATTAAAATGCAGTTTTGAATTAAATTACTATATTTTCACTATTCAAAAAAATGAACTTTATCCGAAAAATTCAAAAAAATTACACAAAGTAAATTTTGATTTCCCCATTCTAAAAAGGATTTTATTAGGTCAATTTTAATGTATTAAAGTAGACCAAACTATATTTAAAGAATAATTTCGATTAAAAGGTGGTAAATCTACCTTTTAATGTAATTTATGCTTAAAATTAGATTCATTCATATTTTAAGGCTTTAATTTTTTATTGGATAATTGTAAATACATTTAACAAAAATGTATAATTATATTGTACTTAGTTTTTCTCATTCCCACCAATACAATGTCTAGGAGTTAACTACCATTTAAAATAATAACAATATATTATTAATGTGCAATGTAAGATTTCAAAGAAACCAGTTGTTGCGTATCGGGTACGTCATTGAACATAGAGTCCCCATTAAGGTAAAATTAATATTTAATTCAAAAATATAAATAAATATGAAAAGTGTATTATTCCTTATTTAACTTAGATGTTATCATATATTACCAAACAAAAGGATCATGAAGGGAGGGAATAACATAAAATGACATAGGGTGGGATCAAGGTCAAGAGAGGTAATGTGCAAGGATGAATGAAAAATAAATCATCATTCCAGTTATAAAAACCTATGGGCCACAAAATGTTCCTGGAGTGTAATCCCATTAAACATCATTTTTAGAATAATGATAAAATACCCAAAAAACACATTAATTTTTTTTATAAAAACCCCTAATTTTTGAAATTACATGATGTGTACTTATTTAATGATGTGTAAACCCTTCAAACCCTACACTAGATTCATCGATTCTTCATGGAGACCATTACATAACATGTAGAACCTTTACATGACATGCAATCTCCCATCAGACAACAAACAACCCATTTTATATTGAAAAACACTCATGAAACTAGAAAATCCATGGAACATGACTTGAATCCCTCACATCCATTAACACATTTATACTCAGAATCCATTAATTAAAATAAATATACATCTCTAAATTTTTGGTGATTTCCCCAAATAAATGCTCTTCATACAAAAGAAGCCCGCAAAAAACCCAAACAAGGATGTTAATCAAAGAAAAAATTTGGGAGTACTTCAAAAGTGTAATGTGGTGTTACAATCCTGATATAAACACAAAACCCCTAAAATGTACCAAACCATCCACCTTGGGAGTGATGTAACAATACCAATACACCCCAATCAAAGAATGAATCCCTAAATTAACCTAAATCATGAGTGAAAACGTCTTCCCTCCACTACTTCAAAACAATGCATTAACAACTTTAGCCTTTATCAACACTAGAAAAAAGAACTAATAAATGATCCCTTTACCAGGAATGAGACATTAAATGACATATGGTAAATTTTATTATTTCATTTTTTAACGCTGATTAATGGTAAAATTTATGGATCCTTTTTTGCTCTCATAATGGTTAAATATTATCCAGGTTTTTCTTCCGCTCCAATAAAAGATACCTTTTATAAGTACATTATTTTTACCACTAGTAATTGCCCCATGTAAAATTAAATAATTATACAAATAAAAATTAATAATGAGTAAATTCAAAATAAAACAAATTTTATTAGATAAATAATTGTATATAATACCGAATAAATTATATATATATATATCAATTATAAATACTAATAAATAGTATATATAAAATAAATATTTATGTAAATTTAATAATAAAAAATAATTAAAAAAATTAAATTAAAAATGGGAAAATTAAGAAAAATATTAAAGAAATTATTAATTAAATAAATACTGCAAAAATGAATAAATTTAATATACAAATATATAGATTATAAATAATAATAAATTGTGTATATTACATATAAAAATAAATATATTATGAAAATGTTGTGATATAATTTTAAAAAATAAATTTCATTAATTAAACAATAAATAATAATTACAAAAATGTAATAATTAAACAAAAAAATGATTAAAATAAGAAATTATTAAATACAAGATTAATGAAAAAATTATTAAAAATGATTATTAATAATATATATATATTTATAAATTATAAACAATAATAAATAAAAATATTGTAAATATAAATATACAAAATAAATATTATGTACTAATTAAAATCATATTAATGTATTATTCATTTTTAGAAGTTTTAATACATAATTATTCTTTAATAAATTTAATATATTAATATATTAATATATATTTCTATATATATATTTATATAATATTTCCAAAAATATGATTTATATAATAAAATAATATTTATTCTTTACCATAAATATGTCAAATACATAGGGAATAATGGTTTACAAATACGGGTGGATGGGGATCGTGCTCAGGATTATTTTTTTGCATGCAATTCCATGGAGACAAACAAGATTTGATCTCGAAAATGTTATTTCTAAAGGATTATCCACTGAAAAAAGATACGCATCTTACTAAAGGTATTGAATTTTGTGGAAGGGTCGATGATCGTGAAGAAAAGGAAGAAGCAAAACTCATCTATTAAGCTAAAAACTGAAATAAAAAATTATTCTCTATGTTTTAGGGTTCCAATTTAAGTTTATATGTCAAAAATGGTGGTGTAGTGCTGGTCATTGTATGAAATGATGGGATTATTGAACAGTTAGTGTCTCCAAGTATTTGATTGTTTTGAAATTAGTCCATTCTACGGATGGACATGTCTACTGATCTCCAGATGTAATCTCTATATTTTCTCAGATTTGGGGTTTCTCCGATTAGAAGTGTATTTAGAATGTCAAGGGTTTCTACCACATATGTTTTCCAAAAGAAGAATTGAAATTGTGGGTATGGTGATTTGATATAGTGAAATTATATCCATGTTATTTGAGTTTATTTGAATTGAATATCAATTTCAATCCTTCTGAAGATATGAAAACCTTTTCTCAAGTCTGGGTAATTTTATTTTGTCCCAGATGGATTATTTTTCACCCCAAAATTCTTTTTGACTTTGCAACTGAAATTGGGGTTTCTATTAAAAAGGAAAAATCGATTTAGAAATATAGATATAGATATTTTTCTAGAGATCTTATATAAGTTTTCCTCAGTTCAATATTAACAAAAAATGTGTTTTTTAGAGTGAATATAATGAGTTGAATTTTCATATTGTGTATGAATAAATTCCATCATTCTGCTCTATGTGAAAAATCATTAGGCATTTGATTGAATATTGTATAATTGAAATTTTTTGTGCATTTTTATATAAAAATGTACATGATTCTTCAGTCGGTTGGAAGCGGTAGAATGGAATAAATGAAAAAAAGGAAATTTATGCTAATACTGGCATGGTGGAGGTGGAAGGGTATCCCCTTGAGGATGGCTCTATTGGGAAGACCTTCCAGAATAGACAGTGTGATAATTTTGACATAGAAAAGGAAAACTTTTTCATCAATCCAAGTGATCATGGGAATGAATCACATCCTACTAAATCTGGTATATAGTCTAAAAATGATACGAAGCATTATGTTGTTTCTTGTACTAATGACACGAGTCCTCTTAAGTATAATGTGGAAATGGATGAGCATGGTTATAAAATCAGTGATTCTATTCCCTTGAATAATTCTATTAATTATTTTAATTAGGCCACAAAGGGGAAGGTGAAGATAAATGATATACATAAGGGGAAGACTAAATCCAAAATTATTATAGTTTATGGATTTGGATCTGACTATCTATTTAGACCCTAGAATCATCTCAAGGATCAATGATCCAGTAGCCAACATTGTATGTATAATACATATAGGAGGGGATGAAATAAAATGAATATAATATTAAATGGAGTATCATCTCTATTGATGAGCACATGAAATTAAATTTTTATATGGATTTAGTAACAAATGCAATGACCGATGAGGATTACTAAACTGATGAAGTTGTGGCCCCAAACTTTATTGATCATCAGTTTTTTAGGAGTGGATGGTCACTTCTAGAGCAATGAATGGAAATTAAAAGATAGATGTGGATTTATCTCAAATAATTTTTCAATATGAATCTAATAAAAATAATATTATTTTTCATGAAATTTTAATCATATCCCTCAACATGGTGGTTTTTGACAAGGTGTTTGGAAACACTCATGAACCATCCTATGGTTATGAGACTCTCAAGGCCTCCGTGGTGGCTAGGGATTATGGTCCTCGACCATTTGTGGACCCCCACTATAATGGATGATAATGGTACATAGAAACAACCCAAATACTAGTAGGAGGGGTCATCACTTTAGAGAAAGAGGCAATTGACAATCTCAGAGATGAATTTTATTCTGTTGTTTTTTGGATAAATTTTATGCTTTGTTTTTGTGGAAGTGTTATCACATGATTTTTATCCCCCATTAGCTGGTCCCTCTATTGTTAATTTATTTCTTTTAAATTTTAGTATCATGGTTTTAACCTATGGTCCATGCTATTGGGATAATGGTTTATAATTAAAATTAATATTAATAATAAATATTGATTAATTGAAATTTGTAATGGACATAATTTAATGTCATTTGATTTTTAAATTTATCATATTAAACATGTGTTACACTGATTTCTCATACATATACATAATTAATGCATTTATATAGAACACATAGACATATAAATATTTATGTATTTATTGAAATATTATCAACAAACACATACACACAATATTTATGCAATATATTCAAAGTTTATTCATTTTTTCATTTTATTAAAACATGATACATTTAATATATTATGTTTCTAATTGGTAAATTTTGGGTATTCATTTTTAATATTATTACCATTAATTATTAATTAATTTTTCATTTTTTTATTTTTAGGGAATTTAATCATTTTCTATAATATATTTAGAAAGATTTATATTTACTAGGTTTTATATTTTCAATATGTAATCATCTATAATTCAATATATATGCGTTTTTTAATACTTTTTATTTATTTAATAAAACATATCTATTTTTTCAATATTTTTAATGTGTACTCAAGTTTAGTTATTAAATTTCAGTCATTTTTAACAAGCATGATTTTAAGATTATATATTAATTAATAATGTTTAAAATACATTTCTAAATATTTATAAATAAATATATTTATAAATTTATACTTACTATATTTCTAAATTTATACATTAATAATTACAAATAAGTAAATAATATTTCCATTAAAGTTATTTATACAATTATAAGAAAATAATTATATTAGTTTAAATAATTATAAACTCATAATAAATTTATTTAAATATTGAATACAATTACTATATTTATTTTAATATTTATATTTATATTTATATTTATATTTATATTTATATTTATATTTATAAGAATATTTATATTTATATTTCTTATATATAAATATAATTTTATAAGTACATATAATGATATTAATATTTAAATATTTAAATATTATTGTTTAAAGAATTATTTACATAATTATAAGTAAAAAATTATATATTTAAATAATTAAATAATTATAATTAATATATTCAAATAATGAATATGTTTACTATATTTATATTTATATTTATATTTATTTATTAAATATATAATTTTAATTATTGATATATATATATAATTAAGGAATATATTTATTATATTTATAATTTTATATATATTAAATATATATTTATTTATATAATTAAATTATTACGTATAATTATATAAATAAATATATTTATAATTATTAATATATAATTATAAATATATTTAAAAATATATCAATAATATTTATATTTATAATATTTCTAAAATGCTATATTTATAATTATATTAAATAATTATTTTTTTAAAATACTATTAATAAAATTAAAAATACCTTACTATATATTCAAATAATTTTATAATTTTTATAATTAAATATATAATTATATAACTATATTTAAAAAATATATTTATAATTATAATTATAAAACATTTATGAGTACACTAGTTTTAGCGCTGATACATTTTAATTTTCACATCTCTTTTATAGTGCTTCTAAATTTGGATCTTATAAATACTTTTTACGTATTAACAAAAACACTTTTTAATGGAACATATTAATTTATTTCTATTAAAGGGGTTTTTTGTTAGATTTTTTTGAAGTGCTGATAAAATTGTCCCCGGTCTATTTAAAGAATTTTTACCAACCACAACGAGTCATGATATCTGAAGCTTTCTATGGAAGCCACCATTTTTCGCTGCTCATCCTTGTCAATCCAAGCTTGAACCAAGGATCACAAATATCTAATGCTTGAATGAATTAAGTCTCAAATGAATCAAAAACTCAAATAAATCCACGATTTATGATATCTCTACATTTACCTGGAATAATTGAATCTTGAATCTAAGGGATGTTAACTTTTATCCTCCTCCTCACTCGTTTCTTGTTTGTTTAGTGATATCTTTTTTTTGTTTTTTGTTAATTATCTCTTTTTATTAATAATCCATCGTTGTGTGCCTTTATAATTAATGGTTTCTATGATATTGGGTTTCAATTAACCCTTTAAGGAATTTTCATTCTTCCTTGTAGCGTATTAAGACTTCTACACATTTATTTCATCCATTCTGGTTGGTGGATCTATTTACTTTACTTTAAATATTGAACCCAGAATGCTTTCATCTTTTAAATACATGTTTTTATCCAAATTATTATAAATTCATAATTAATGATTTTATTTTTTAAGCAATATCCCTTGATTTATATATTATAAATGGATCTTTAAGGTTGTTACATGAATTTACATAAAGCATTATTGTGGTGCCAATTTATAATAATTGTCTCACATAACATGTATAAATATAATATGTTTAGTCATTACATTATACAAGAAACTAAAATATTTTGATTTTTTTCTATACTGGAATAATTAATGGAAATAAAAATCATTGAAATATTATTGCATACTTAATGTAGTCATGTAAAAATTATAAATTAATGTTAAATATTTTATCCATGTATAAGTGTTAAAAACATTCTTATTATACATTTCCAATTATCCATGCTAGCATAAATAGAATTTAAATGCATAAGGGAAACCAAAAATGTGATATTTATTTTATTATATTACATCACAAACATTAAAGAAAAAATTGAAATAGAATGTTCATGTTTTTATTCAACTATATATGTCTATATCAATAAACAATTAATCACAAGATTCAAATAGAGTATTTTCATCTTTGATACCAATTAGATCAAATTCCTTCAATATATTCCTAATATAATTAGACAAACATAATTAATATCCACACCTATTTATTCTTTCATTTATAAATAATATAATATCTATTATTATATTTTTAATATTTTTATTCACAAAGGCTAAATATTTCTTTATCTCATTAATACTAGTCATTTGTTTTTAAAAATTAGCATGTCACCTACATAGATACACAAAATAACTTATTATTATCATATGTACACTAAGATGTAAACATATAAACATTATTATATAAAAATCTATATGATAAAACAATAAAATAATAAATCATATGTTGTTTTGGTGATTTTATAAGACCATATGCATATATAACTAATTTTGAAAATTTATTTTAATTATATTATATAAAAAACCAACATATTATTCCACGTAAATTTAATTATTTAAATTTATTTTTAAAAATATATTTTAACATTCATTTATTTCACACAAATGATTTCTCAAATTTAATGTCAAATGATATTCTTATTTTTTCTAATTTGAACTAAATGAAATTAAATATGAAAATAACCAATCCATTCCATTTTTATGAAAATATAGATTACTAATCTATCTTTAAAAAAAAATATTATCATTGGAGTGATACATTATTATAAACACACATTTACAACCAATATGATTTGAATATAGTATGAAATTATTAAATATTAATTTATTATTTCCCATAATAGAATCTATTTCATTATTAAAATATTATTTCTATAATGAATCATATTTCGAAGACAATACTTATTCATATAACATGATATCATCATCTATGGCTATCATGAAATGATATTTTTTTTACAATATTATTTTGATACTCTCTGTCAATAATATAAATGATGGATTTGAAATATATAAAATCAAGATATAGATGATTATTCTTTCTAGGTTGGGAAATCCATTTTGGTTCATTTTAAGAATCATATTTATTATCTACCATTATATCTTAACTAAATGATACACAAGATCTATTGAAATGAGTAAAAATTTTATATTAATTTTCATTATAATATTTATTCTTAAAAAAGTATACATTTCTATATTGAAACATGATAATATTCAATATGATATAATATTATTTTCTAGAGGAAAAAAATTTATTTATTTATTTTAGTTCGGTTTATGTAATTTTTGAAATAGAAATTCTGAAAAATGATAAGAACATCTAATTTTTGATAATAAACATTTTGTTCCATAATCATAAGATTCATCTCCAAAATAGTTATTGTTTCATTTTGTTTCTTGAATTTCATCCCTCGTATCTTTTATATTACTAGAACTACTCTGAGAAGTATTTATCCAAAATGATCAATGTCACCAAGTATGTGATGTATACAACTGAGAGTAGGTCAAGAATCATAGGTTCATGTCTTGATGCTATGGGGGATGAGTATCAACAAACAAAATTCAATAGTAATTATTTTAGAGATAAATATGATGAGGATGAATGTTTTCCATAAATTAAACATGGGATGAATTTATTGGATGACACCTTTCCATAATAGAGTAATTCATTTCCTAAATTCAATTAACGATTTCCTTCATATAATATTGAAATTACTTGAAATAGTAAATTTTATATTTCCACTTATTAAAATTATCCATAAATTACTACTTTGATAACAGATGCCTTTTGGTTTAATTTATAATTAATTATACAAAATAAATATTTTAGGAAACAAAAATTATGGTTATGAATAAAAAATGGATTCAATATAATAGTTTTCAAAATATTAGGATAATGGAGTTAAAAAGATCATAATGTTTGAAATAGAACATGAAAGTGAGACTTCTTAGATCCTTTGTCCATGTTTTAGTTTTTTTAAATCAATAAATATTAGTCTAGTTTTCTTTGATAAACATTTTATTTTTCATGGAATAGATTAGAGATAATATTTTTGGACTATACATAGGGAAAATCTAAATGTGCAACTTGAATGGTATGATACATCATTTCATGGATCACATTTAATAAACAATGAAAATGATGAGGGAGACCACATTTGGGAATAGAAAATGGAAATTAAATATGACTTTCAAGAATGTAAAAGGTTTTTTTTAAAAGTTAACTAAATGATATAAGAGACCATTGTATACTGGGTATACTAAATACACAAGATTATTAGCTGTATAGAAGTTATGAAATTTTAAAGATGGTAATAGATGGAGTGACACTATCATTACATAACTACATAGTCTCTTGGGTGGTATGATTTCATATGAAAATAAATTCAAGGTCGAACATATGACACTAGAATAATTATATAATAAATGAACATTATATCTAAAAAAATAAATTCATGTCCAAAAGATTTCATATTGTTTCACAAGGACCAAGAATCAGTCATAAAATTCACTAAGTGTGGTACATATTGATACAACAAAAATGTATCACATACTTCAAAACATGAATTCTACTTTCCTATGATTACACTGTTTTGAAGACAATATGTTTTTGAGAAAATCGCAGGAAACTTTATAGGGAATGTATATACATGAATTAAAGGTGGGATCCTTTGTCATCCAGCCGAATCTCTTCAGTGAAATAGAATTGTTCACGAGTATCTAGAATTAGGAAATGAGCATAGTAACTTTAACCTTTCATTTTCTAAAAATATATTAAATACATTTGTTGAATAGAGTATTAATCATAGTATAATTCCCATAAAGTTGGTATATTGTAACTTTCTTCAATGGATATTCATGATTTACAAATAAATTATATTTCACCTTCTTAGATATGGACCAAGTAATACTAGTAGTGATACTTATGTCTATTTGGATACATTGATCGAAGATATATATTTGTTGTGATATGTATGTGTGAAAATGTATAGTGCACATCAATGTAAATAATTTTCATTAAGTGTCACGTTAAATTAGATGATACATGGAATTCCAACTTATAGAAATTTGTTAGGAAATTATATTAAATGAATGTTGTTGTGTCACATTTGTAAAGAATGCAAACACTCATTTTGATTGAAACATTCTTTGAAGAGTGTGTTTCTAGGAATTATAATTTTTTCCCCAATTAAATAAATAAATTTCCTAAACAACATCATTCAATGGTAATACCAAAATAGGAACAATATATCCAACACTAATGGTTGATTAACAATTTAATAAATTAAATGATATTGACACTATTTTTGGTAAACCATTTTTGAAAAACCTTATGAAATCAGGATTGAAGAAGTGATAAATTCTCTTTGAATTTCCATATTATAATTGTTTGTAAATTATACATTTTCTTGATGTCATATATGTAGAAAAAAATAATTTTCTAGTGTTATTATTACCTTACTAAATGTTCCAAGAAAAATGAAATATCTAATAAAGGCAAGGTTGGAAATGATTTACATGGGGATAAGGGACGAGTTGGAATCGATGATGGGTAAAGGGATGAATTTTCTTCCTCCATCATCATACACTCTATCTAGATATGAAAAATTAATATTTTTTGTTTTCCTAAATACTTCAAAATTTACGTAGGGGTATTCACAAAATAACAATAATGTCATGTCAATAACTAATTTAGATTTATTGTGACAAAACATCACATTATTTTCATGTTGTTATGCATGATTTGTTGCATCATTCTTTCTATTGAATTGTTCCTAAAAAATTTGGCATATATTAATCATGCATTTACTCTTTTTATAACCATTATGCAAGATATTTATAGACATGAAAATGATTCCATTCATGAATAAGGTGGTCGTAGTCATATTATGTGAATTAGAGATGTTATTTACCATATTATTAATTTATTTAATTGGCAACCTAATGGGTTAATTGGATAGAGATGTTCAATATCATGGTCCTATCAATTATAGATGGATATACCCCAATTAATGGTATAAGAATATTTTGAAATGAGATGTCAAGAATCAAATTTAGGTATAATTTTTTATTGTGGAGTGATATATTATTGATGAATATGATGAATTCAATACCGATTAATAATAATATGTTGACAATATCAGTCTCCTAAAGACTCTTCCCGACATACAACATAATGGGGAATGGGTTTATAGAATATATTTTATTACAATTACCATCATATAGTGAGATAAATAGAACCTTTACTTTTTACATAATAGAGATGATATTGATACATATGTTGAATCCAAAATATATTCATTAATATTTGACCCCATAAAGGTTTAATTAATGGATATGATACAGGAAAAATAAATATATTATATATTGGTTACATGATCAAATTTATATGGAGTTATCTAAAAATCTCAATTCAAATTTTGAATGAATTCGACGGATAGATAGGGAAGAAAATTAAAAATTTAATTCATATGCTAATTTTGTAGTAAATGGTTATAAGTTATATAAAAATACATAATTATTTTAGGTAGGAGGAAAAAAGGTGGAGTTACACAAGTGGTGGAAATGATGAACAATTTTGGTTCTAAGGATAGAAATCCAATTTATGAAAATGTTTCATAATTTGGAATTATCAAAAAGATATATGAGTTGGACTATAAAACATTTCAAGTTCTGATTTTTATTGTGGAAAATGTGTTAACAATAAGTTTGTAGAGAAATTTGATGAAATAGGATTCATGAAAGTGAATTTTCATATGAAATGGTTAACGAGGAGTCTTTTATAATAGAATCACATGCATTGCAAGTATTTTAGGTCTCATATCTAATGAAAAATAATTGGATGATTGTCCTACAAGAAAATAAAATAACTGTACGGTGTGATGAAAACTCAATCAATGATGGCCCATTCAGTTGTAGATCAAAATTATTTCATGTTGGCCCCAATGTAGATACTTAATTATATATTATAGGGGACCATAATGAGAGTATTTTACTTCTATATAGAGGATAAAAATTCATAAAACTTTTAAAAAAAGCCATTTCAATGAGAAGGTATATGTTTTTTTAATATACTATATGTTTCTTAATAATATCATTTATTCTCCACATCATTATAATTCCCATAATTAATTGTTTGGCTACTCATGTATAAAAATTCTTCTTCATATGATGATGATACAAATAACACATAAGAACATACTATAACAAAGGAAATCCTATAGTAAGATGTAAAGGTAATTTTATGATAGACATTCTCAATTTTAATTAATACTTATATTGGGAAATTTGCATTTAAATTTCATTATTTCATGTAGATTTCATTTATTTTAGAATATTTATGTCCATTTTACATGGCATTATACACCAAAATATTCATAGACTTATTGTCCCTCGAAAAATTTTCACCATTGTAGTTTTGGCATTTATGAAATTCTTTTATGTTCCCTCCACATTCATTTTAGGAAGATAAATTAATCTACCTCTACTCAATCACTGAGTAAATCCCGATGTTTTCAAAGTAAAATCACTATCCCTCGAATTATTTTTTTTTTTCATATTTATGTTTAATTTTTTTATTTTTTGTACAACTGACATTATAGTTTTTTTCATACATAGGTTAATTATTTTGATTTAATTGGGGTGGTTTTCTGAAATATTCTCATGATCAAGTGATATTTGAATTTGATGATGAAACTATGAAGAATAAAAGAGAGAAATTGGTCAAGAATGTATACAACCATCATGAACTGTTAAATTTATACTTTTTATTTAATTAGTTTCTTTATCATTTTATCTATTATTATTAATTTAATTTCATTATCTTTTTTATCTAAGTCATATTTAGTTTTTTATATATCTTATTGGAGTTTATATTTTTTTATCAACTATCTACAATAAGCCATAAAACAATTAACATGCTCCTTTTTGATGGAAGGTGAATCCACATGCTACCATAAATGGGATGTGTTTCAAAGAGAAACAAGTTTCTCTTCAAAAATAATGTAACATGTTATCTACATTACTAAATTTATATTGTAATTAAAACAAAAAATTATATCATATACATAAAAACCCAAACCATTATATGATACATAGAGTCCTCTGTATGGCTTAGAATGGTTGTTTTTTGTTTTTTATTTACATTTTAGTTAAAAAAATTCCTAACTCAAAAGTGACAAAACATATTAATATTTTTTTGTTACAGAAAAAACAATCTGTAAGTAATTTTTAACATGTAGGTATCAACTACACCACAATCTGATTCATAGTGTGCTCGGTATGACCCAAACCCTGTATTTTTATAACAAAACTGCCCTTAAGTTTTCTAAATAAGACTACTGGAATACTAAAAACAATGAGAGAACACTCAGATTGTATTTTTCATTTATTAAATAATTCATAAGTAATTTTTTATGATTTTAAATTTGAGTCACATCAAGACAATACATGATGTGACTAAAAGTGATTGTTTCAAGTTAAAAAATAAATTATAGTAAAATATAAAAGTGATGTAATAAAAATTGACCAAAAATATATGGATTTATTTGTTACTATATTAAAATGATACATATGAAATTTGGGATGTTTTTGAATTAGGATAACCTCAATACGATTCTCGGTGTGATCGGTATGCCTCCAAGTGTGTCTTTTAATTTAAAATGAACATTATGTTTAGTAAAAAATAAAACTGACATAACCCAAACAATATAAACACATTCATATTGTTTTGGTGCTTTTGTAAAATGATTCATAAATCATCATTGACATGTATAAATTATAAAAACAACCATCCAACACCATATGTTCCCTGTATATCTCAAATTAATTCTTATAAATTTAAAATTGATATTTTATTTCAAAAATTGTCACTCCCTAAAAATTGTGAAAATACGATTAGATTGTATTAATAACTTATAACTACAATAAATAATACATTTATGACATTTAAGAATCATTCTTATGTCAAACTAATGCACAATGTGACCAGTTTCACTCAAAATCAGTGTTTTAGTTAAAAATGATGTTTTAGTAAAAAATATAAGCACCACACTCAAAAATGAGAAAACACGTTCATATTGTTTTTATAGTTTTTGAAAATGATATAGAACTGATTTTAGACGTTTATAAATTATACACACCTAAATATGATAGACATTGAGAGCAATAGGGGTCCATGGGTTTCTTTTTATTTAAAATTCATATTAATTTTAGTAAAATTGACAACTAACCTACTAAAATTTGGGAGAAACAATTAATTTGTTTTTATACATTGGGAATGTTTACCATACGTCATTTATGATCAGAAATATTCAACCTCACCTAAATCTGATACACAATGTTCTTGGTTAGACATAATGTGTCTATTATCTGTTTAAACATGATATATTAGTTCAAAATATGTCACTCAATGAAAAAAAGAAATCAAACTCATATTGTTTTAATAATTTTTGAAAAATATTTTCATTTCATTTTTGTGTGTTAGAATTAGTCTCAAATCAAACAGACACACAATGTTATTATTATGACTCAAAATGTGTGTTTCTTGTTTAAAATGACATTTAAGTAGAAAAGATAAGTGACCTACTCATAACTATGAAAATACATTCATATTGTTTTGACACTTTTGTAAAATGATCCATATGTCATTTTGGTTGTTTAGGAATCAACATCACACCAATCCGATGCGTGTTGTGCCTGATTTGACTAAAATTGCATATTTTTATTTAGAATTGACATTAATTTCAGGGAAAAAGATAACTGACAACACAAAACATAAAAATCATTTGTAATTTTCTAATATATTAGAAAAATTAACCATGTCATTTTTGAAATCTAATAATTATACAAACAACAATATGATCCATGATGTGCCTAATATGACTAAATTTGTATGTAATTAGTTTAAAATTGACATTTTAGTTGAAAAATGCCTATCAATAAAAACCAAGAAATCTCATTCAGATTTTATTTATGATTTAGGAAAACAATCGAAAATTAATTTTTGAGATTTTTGAGTTATTTTTACATCATACTAACACATGATGAGACCGGTATGACAAAATGTGTGTGTTTCCTATTTAAAATGACATTTTAGTAAGATAGAGAATTGACATAATCAAAACCAAGAAAAAACATTCAAATTGTTTTGATACATTGGGAAAATGATCCATATGTCATTTGGAACATGTAAAAATCACTTAAACATTATTTTGATGCATGTTATGACTAATATGAGTCAAAGTGAACATTTTTTTTTAAAATTGGCATTAATTTTATTGAAAAATTAAATCTATAAACACAAAACTAAGAAAACACGTTTTTATTGTTTTTAGACTTTAGTCAAATGGTCTATATGTAATTTTGAAATGTGTATGGATTATCCTCACCAAGATATAATAAATGAGGTTACTGGTTTTACTGAATGTGTTAGTTGTTAGTTTAAAATTAACATTTTAGTTTAAAAAGATTAACTCACTGAAAACTGAGAAAACATGCTCCGATTATATTGATATTGTAGGAAAAAGAATCATGATTCAATTTTTTTATAGAGGAGTCATCCTCACATATGACCTATGCAAGATATGACTGGTATGAATCAATTATTGTGTTTATTATTTAAAATTCCATTTTAGTTAAAAAGATAAGCGACATACTAAAAACCAAGAAATCAAATTATGATTATTTTTATAGTTTAAAAAAATGATCCATAAATAATTTTCAATGTCTAAGAAATAATGGATCCTCAATTTGAGTCACACTATGATTGGTATGACTCCATGTGCATATTTTCAATAAATAGGTCTCATTTTATATTAAAATTTGCATCACATCTCTAAAACAATGAAAATAATACTAGGTCTTTTTTTATTGTTCTATATTATATTACATAATTAATTTCTTTATCATTTTTGTAATATAATTATTTAGTAATTTTTCGTAGCGATAATTCACTGAGATGAATAAGAAATGTTGTAATGTGAGATAATCAACCCCATCTCATTCTAATACACAATGTTCCTAGTATGATTCAAGGTTTACATTAAAATTAAAAATTTCTAATTAATATATTTCATTATATTATTTCTAAAATAGCATTTGTTTTATTATATATGTACATTTATTTTTTTGAGAAAGGGTGGTTTGTTCATCAATTGAATAATTTAGGTTTAAAAAAATGACAAGAAACGTTGATGTTTTTGAATATATGTAATAATTTTAAATTACCCATGTAATTAAATAAACCAAAGTTTAAAATTTATATAACTAATTTTTTTCTTATAAATATTTTAATATTATATTTGAATTATATTTTTTATTGGTACATAATTATTTTTTTCTTGTGAAGTTTTTTCTACCGTAGTGTGTTGTTATAGAGCACTGCATTGTTTTTAGAGTGACATTTTATACACTATATAATATACCCATTTATTAGTGATAATAAAATTCCCAGATAAGTGGGTTACATTTTTAATTATTTTATATTTTCTGATAAATGACATATTTATTAGAGATTTTATAGAAATAATAACATAATAGGGGTTTTAAAAATGGTCTGGAATTTGTTTCTTTTCTAGCGTTGATAAAGGCCATTTTCAATGGTGTTAAATGACTGTTTTACAGTAGTTATCAGACATAGTTATCACATGTTAGTGAAATCTAATGTGACCTAATTTCATCATGATAGAAAAATATGAATTAGAAAGACCCAAATTATTTAAATATATAATTAATATGAGCCTAATATTAAGTACATCTTATTTTCATACAATAACCTTATACCCTCTAATATAGAATTTCTTTCCTGGTTGAATTAAATAAGGCCCTCACAAATGCATTATGAATCCAAAATAAAAGAAACATTTTGTAAAACACTTTATCGAACCCACATTCAACCTATTTAACGTGTCATAAAACATACTCACAAAAAAATATATTAGAATTGTGCATATCCCATTCAAAAATCATAAGGTTTATCAAAAATCATAATAGAGGAATTTTATCAAGCATGGTGTAGCAGTTTCCAATAATCTTGATTAAAAAATATTTTGCACAATGATTATATTTACCATGGTTTATCGAATTCATTAGAAACATATATACACATTAATTTAACCATTAATAAAAGGATATCACATATTAATGATATATGTAGGGTTAGAGAGAAGACACCTAACTCAAATAAGGACATTAAAGTGAACTCACAACATGCCCTCATTGATCCTAACTGTTACAATCTTCCTATGATGGGTCGCAAAAAAATCTATAAAAAATCACATCCTAAAAAATTGACCAATCATGGAATCCCCATAGTAGTATTTCCCTAACTATGAAACAAGAATATAAGATTGGATGGGAGATGAGAGTTTTACCATCGAAACATGGGCCAAAATCTCAATGAAACTAATTGTGGATGATTTATATTAAATTAAACCACCAAAAACACAATGTAATTATATGGTTTGATGTTACCAAATAGGAGGTAATAAAATACATTTTTTGAATGATTCAATTTGATTTTTTAGGACTTTAAAACGTATGATTGATTTAGCGGCATGGTAAATTAAACTGTGTGCTATCTCTTAGTCTAAAACATCCTGACACATTTGGATACAAGGTTTTCAATAGGGCTTGGAAAATCTTATTTCAATTATATCAATCACTACTACACAAAAATATATAAATTTATATTAATATCACATATTTTACCCTAATCATCATCCAACTATTATTCTTCCATTTGATATCACTTTGATCAACATAGTTATCAATGAATCTTCTATGGTTTCCATTAACCATGATCTAATCGTTCACACTTCAATAACTCTCAAAAATAGTCTAGAACATCCATAAACCTATCCTAGAATAATTATAAGAGTAAAATATACAAATAAATAGTAAATAACATAAAAAAATGGTTTCTAAATTTTTCAAACCATTGGTATTTCCATCATCAAAATTATATATATTTGGCATTGTTTAGAAATATTTTATCACAGATCCCAAATAACATTTTTCCCATCCAATGTATCTTCACAAACCCAAGAATTCATTTATAAAACATATACTAATGGTATAAATTAGTATCAAAATATCATATTTTGGAAATCCAAACAATTAATCAAGGTGTGAGGAAATAATATAGTCCAATAAAGGGTTCTATAATCCTAAAAAATCTCATGAACTATGTAGGAGTCATACTTATAGTTATACCGTATGTGAAAAACATCACATGTTACACTAAATTTATGATTTATTGATAACTAGTAATATTCCCCACTAATAGGCTAAAAATCTATAATTTTTCATAAATTATAGTACTTTTACCATTTCATACTTGGGTGACCATTCCTTAGACCTGCCAATATCTATAAGAATGTATACATTCCCATTAATAAGGATAATGGGAGACAAATGTGATCCAAATAGGGGACCCACTTATTATAATCCATTCCATGTTATTCCAAATCATTCAATCATGATAGTATTCTCTCACACATTATATAATCCAAAAAATGTAATTTTCCCAACCTCCACCAAAAAATGTAAAGATTGACACTGATGACTACACAATGATCCATGCAATCATATTAACCATTCATTGAAGACTATGGTAATATAATGTATTCCAAAATGTACAATTTTCCTTCATAGAATAAATATTTTTTATTTGATAAAATCAAATAACCTCTTTAATATTAATGGTCGTTTCAACTACTAAGTTGTTAGAAGATGGTATACATTGTGCATGATTTAACATGTCTTCAAGGATTAATTAAATTTCCACCTAACCCATGAATGATATTTAAGGTATCTATAAGAAATTATGGAAAGAAATGAACCATAAAACACCAATACATCAAAGTCATATTACATATCAAATACATTTATTAAATTCATCACATAAAATAGAATAAGTTACACCAACTAGTGAGTCTGAAAACTATCACATATATGGAATCATATTTTTGGAGCATCATAGGTACTAATATGTAAAATTCCATTTTAATTCACAACCACTACATTATTGGTCTAGAAAATATTCACAATATTCCCACGGTTTTTTAATGATTTCCCCTCAAATGTTTTAGAAAATGATACATTGCAGGATGATCCACCATTTTAGATTTCATATACAAACCACCAAAAAATATAATTTATTATTATATGATCCAATTTTTATGAGTTTTATACTTCTAAAGGATATGTATTTTTCAATTACTCTATGGGTGAAATTTTTATTGGAGATTTCAAAATAAATTATGATATTTTTGATAACCCTAATTGATATTTTTATATATGAAATGATGTTTTAGAGTTAGCTCAAATGATCAGGTAATATATGGAGGTTTTGGATTAAGATTCATTTTTTTATGAACTAATTAAAGGATTCACTACTATGTATGAATGGTTTAAATGAAACCAATGGGTAACATGAAGCTCATATAGTTATCAGTTTATTTTGTATAGGGTACAATTTTATAAAATGGTTTGACCATGATTTGGATGTAATCATATAGTTCTTCGTGCAAACCATGCTAATCTATTTAGACATGGTGTCATGGAGAATATTTTTTTAAATGGTTATAGAAAACCCATGTTCATTATTACAGGGGTGTTTACAAGGTCATCACATGGTTTGGTAACCACACAGACCATCTTTGAGTGGGGTTAACACAAAAAATGAGGGATTCATGGTTGGAGAATGTTTTTCCTACCATGACAACAAGCCATGCAACTCATTTAAAGAGGGAAAAATTAAATTTTCCCATCCTAATCTTTTATCAAGGAAACACCTTCCTTTTCTATCACTCTTTCATGAGGCCAAGGGGTCCACCCCTTTGGTTTCTTATTCCCCTTAGTTTGTGGAAATTTTTGATGTTATTCACATAATTTTTTGGTGAGTCTTAAACTCTCCAAATATCTTATTCTCATTTCCATTTTAAATATTTATTTTTTATTTTAGGTATTTGGATTCAATTACAATAGATAATTGTTTAATTGGACAATAATGAAGGGGGTTTTACGATAACTAGGGATTGGGTGATGTGAGTGGATGTCTTAGTGTGGTGGTTCGTTATTTTAACCTACATATTTCATTATATAAATATTCCATTGGGTTTTCAATATAATTAATATTTTCATTATAATTATATTTTGGTGTGTAGGTTTAGGATTTGTTTTGTTCTGGTTTAAATGGTGTGTCAAGGGTGGTCAACACCTTGTGGCTTGAAGAATCAGTGATTTTTGGATTCATGTTTATTTAATTAGCATTATAGAAAATTGGAATTCCAAAAATCAATTAATTATAAACATCATGTTTAGAAAATTGGTTGAATTATCTTATATATTTGGTCTCAGGATGTTGATATGTGCCTAATTGGTCAATTACTAGGGTGGATAGAATCATACAAAATTTGGTTGCTATTGTCTTCCCTTAAGGGTATATCTAAAAGAATCTAAAAAGTTATGGGGTCCTTGGTAATTCCCTATGAATTTTAAATGGTGTTTATGTGAATGATATCATTAAGGAATAACCAGTAGTGTGAAAAAACATTTTTTGTTAAATATTTTATTTAATAAAGATGATTAAATATATAAATTATTTAATTTTAAATAAAATTCATAGAATCAAGGAACTTGTCAACAGCCCCATTTGACCCTTGTGTATGGTCCGGTTTCCTCGATATATATTATTCAATACCTATTTTTTTAATTCATAAATATGTACCCAGTGTATGATCATTATTATACATTTGTATAGAGGGAAGTGGTGTGTGATTCCCTCCTACTTGGACAGGAATATCAAGATAGTAGTACCATAAAGACCTAGGGATTAGGTTAGTTGTGAAAACCAATCTAGTGTTGATGGATACTATATGATTGGATTAATGATCAATACTCTAGAGATGTAAAATTACATGACCCATAATATCAATGAGTCCAGATGATGGCATTGATGATTCTGATAGAAAATAAGTCCATCGACTATCATGTTTAGGCTTAGGAATCGAAATATAGTGATAAACCATGAGTGTGCTTCCTCTGTATAATTGATGACCAAGGGAGATCATGTGGGTTCCCTTTTCTGGAAATAACCCAATGTGGGTATAAATTAGGAATGGGATATGATGAAGGTGGGTGTTACCTTAGTGCTCAGATTGGTTTTTCGAGACTATTTTGGCTGTGACCAGTTAGGTCTCACTCTAGGTAGTTTCACCAGGGTCTAAATGGGGAGTTACTATTATTTAAACCCATATCAATAATATTATATTGATGTTTGATATGTTATTATCTATAATAAGTCATTATGTTTCGATAGAAACTCAAATAGGGAAAAGAAAAACATTTTATAGGGATTATGTCTTGAATGTGGTAACACTAACAGGGGAGGTTAGATGTTATTCTTAAAAGGATTATACAATGGATATGGAAAATCCCATAGGGTAGGCTAGATGAAATTCATATATGAAATATTCACTGGATGAGAAAAGTCCTATAGTGAAATACTGTGTTATTTTATAGAGTTTTGTAGCATCCCCCAATTTCGAAAACTCTCACATGGTAAATCTGGACGGTTATGGGTCCTTAAGCATTCCTCCCCAAATGACAGAGGATACCTACGTGTTACGAGATTGTGATGAGTATTGTTGGGAAACTATAACCTAGGTATGAAGGTAAAATATAATGTAAATAAATAACATAAATAAATATGAGAGTAAAAGAATTAGTGGAAAATGTACAATATACAACTGGGAAGTAAAAGGAGGAATCAATGATAAAATTATATTGAACAATGGAATTAGAAACTGACAATTATCAAAATATAAAAATGGAATTAATACAAAAAAAAATAACTAACTCACATAAATAAACTCAAAAAAACGATAATCCTGAACCCCATATCTGTCCCTTCTTCAAACTCCATCCTGTCCAGAATGAAAAATTAAAAAATATGTTCCTTTTCCCTTATCTAAAACTACATCCAGATAATCTTCTCGGGTAATAAATGGTGTACCTAATAGGGTGAGAATAAAATACATTAGGTCAACAACACAATTTCTAATCAAAACTAATATGATAAATATATTCATGTAATAAATGAAGAAATAGGTGAATCAATTAATCAATAAGTATAATAAAAAATATACCTATTTCAAAACCATACCATAATATCTCTTATAATGTAGCTCAACCATGCCAACCATAACCACATATCCATTTAATAATCAAGTAATTGGGAAAATTAATTTGAATAATCATTTCAACATCTAGGCCAAGCCCTCTACAGAAGCATTTTATCATCTTGAGTGTATCCCTCTATAAAAAAATTACATTATCTTTACTTTTTCCCTCTATATAATCATTACATCAATAAAATGGTCCAAATCAACTATATAATAAATAAAACATGAAAATGGGATAATCTCATAATATAATCTGTACAACATGAAATTATGAAAAGACCTCTATATAACACTTAGATCAGGAATCACATCACAATTCAGGAATAAAAGGGTATCACAGTAACTTATCATTAAAATCAATGTTTAATTTTTAAATTTAAAATTTCTCTTTCAATTTAATAATTTGTTTATCAAGTTGGTCTAAAACACTTAACATGATAGTTTTCACCTAGTAATATCATCTAAAACATATCCATTTCAAAAACAATAGTCAATTATTAAGATGATTCTATATCAGGAAAAAACCATAGGTGTCCTGTAATGCTAAAAATATGTTAAAACATTATCCACTTCATTATTATTCAATATTTGGCTCTCCCAACAGGTAGCTTTATGCTAGGTCATATCACTATTGAATCTATAGGGATTCAATGAATAATCCAAAAATGATTTATCATTATTCATCTTTCAATTAATTAATGTGCAATCTGTGCTGGTGAAATTCACAATATTTCAAATAATTATGGTATTAAATAGACAATAGTGTTAGGTTTTAGTCCACCTACATTTTACCAATGATCATGATATAAAATAAAATCTCTAACACCAGCAAGAAGGAAGTGGTATAATATCATAAGAATAATCCTATATCATAGAAGATCGATATCAACACCAACAAAAATCATAGTCAACTGTTTCCACCACTACAAGGAGAGAAATATAAGAGTGGGGTAAAATGAAATAAAACAACCCAAAAGAGAATTTATCACTTGAAAATGGTGTCTAGAAGGGAAATAGAGACTCCAAAATCACCTAGAAAATTTCTAACACTAAATATATGTGGACTATAGTGGGTGAAGAATGAAATTACATTCCCATTGTGGATTTAAAATCACCCAACCTAAGAAATACATTGTGTGTAATATTTAATCAGTGTGTTAGTATAGACTTACGAGATACGCCAAAAAATACATAACCTCGTGTTAAAATAACCCTCCCCAAACATTACACAACCTGAACCATTTTCATTGATTGTATTCATTTCACGTCATGATTCCATTTCACAAAATCATTCAGAAGGTATTTATACATCGTTTAAGATATGTACCAGATATATAAAGTATTTGCAGTAATATTTGATCCCATAAGTTGTAGAATATCCCAAACTACCTCTAATTCCATCCAATCAACTACAAAACCCTCATTATCCCATTTTATACATTTATATCTATAAAATATTCATTAAAAACACACATCCCTTGATATTAGATCATTTTAGAAAGAAAAGTTTCTCTAACCCAAATGAGACCCACCCACCAAAGTATAAAAAACCAAATAATAAACGTTTAATGAAAAGGTCGAATTGGGATCTACCTGGAAGAATATAGTATCTTTCAACCTCCCCAGCATATAAAAGATCATCCTTTAATTGCACTAAGAATCATTATGGGGTCTCAGTGAACAAGAATGGAAATTGTTATTTCTTGTTAGATTCCAACTCCTAGGACTCCCCCTAAACACTCCCATGATTCCATTGTAGTCGAACCAGTGGTATAATTCTTCTATATAGATACATCACACTGGGGTACACAATCCTTATCGGATGCCCCACAAATGAAGTATCTAAACCAATATTGGCTTCCTTAATTTCTATAAAACGATAAGGATCAATATTATATCTATGATGGTATGAAATATGATACAAATAATGCATGTAATTGTAACCTAAAGGATGGCCTAATCTTTCTGCCACTAGACTGACCCTATTCACTATATCAAATGGTCCAACAATACTAGCCGTCATCTTTTTCCATTTCCCGATAAGGTGTTCCCCCAACCTAGGTGAAAACCAAAGTAAAACACTATGACCAAAACTCAAACTATAGAGTTCATATTCTATGGAAAGAATACTAACTTCTCATGAGCTACACAGTCACCAAAAACTTCATATCAACTAATAATATTCAAACATCTCCTCTATGGGACTAAGTCCAACAAGCAATAACTATTCTACCTCCCACAAACAAAAAAGGAGAATGAAATGGATGACCTGCCCAAGTAGTTTCATTTATTACATGCTAGTTTTGTTCATATTAAATTTATATTTTCTAAACTACAGTTTTATACAATGGCATAGAATAGTAGAAATTTGCTCTTGAACCCACATAGATTGTATGAATGAAACAACCTTGTGGTTAAGACTATTTTTGTTTGATTCCTCACATTCAGCTTTTTGTTTGAGTTTTACTAAACTATGTAGCTATTGATTAATTTAATATTAATGGAATGGTTTATGATCAATTTTAGGGTATCAAAAAAATTAATCCAAAATTTATCTTGAGATAGACTGACGGAATAAGATGCAATGTTGTGTAAAAAACAATTGATATTGGTCGAACCAATTTGATCAACCAATTATAGAATAAAAAACTTGGTCTAGAGATAGTGAACAGCCTAAGACCTTTAGTAATGGATTCTATGTAGATTGAATCCCAGAGTATTGGTCTTACCCTACTCAACTACAATTTTGTCAATAATGCTTTCAAATTCTCTTTTTATGGCCAATGTAGTTTCGAAAAATACAATATTGAAAATAGTTTTAAATTTAATTACTATCCATAGGGTTACCGTGTTTTGATACATATATTTATTTGGTTCAAGAGACCACTACTCTCAACTCCTAACTCAATGTGGATGATCTACACATGAATGTATTGATTAAAAGTTGAAATAATGATAGAGGGGTGGAAATAATAGATAAAAAACATAAATAAAAGATGTAGAGGATTGAAATTATAAAAATAAATTAAATATTAAATTTAATTGAGGATAAATTAAGAACATAGTGTAAATTGACATTGAATAACTTTTCGATTTAAAATATAAATATCAGAACAACATCAAATAAAAGAAATCATTACATTGAATGAGACTACAAATGAATAAATAAGTCAATAAAATGAATCAATATTGATAAACAAGAAGGAAATTTGGAATGAAATTAAATACAATGGAATAAAGAATGAAATGTATCAAAAACAATTCAACATGTTAGAGGCCCAACATATTTATGGAGACTAATATGTTCCTAATGTGCATATGATTCATATCATGAACATTCTATAAGTGTCTTCAACATAATGAATTTCATGGCATGGAAAGGTCATTGAGACCATGTAATTCATATCCACATTAGTCATCAAATATTTTTGATCTCTCATATTTCCTAGAATGAATATTTGGTAGCAATTAGATTTCAATCCTTTCACATCATGTATTGTGTTCTAGTCGTGTATCTCATCAGGCCTATTATTTTACTATTTTAGAAATTGTAATCATTTTACATGTCATATACTAGGTTCATGCCTTGTATTTTCGATACATTCCCTTTATGTTTGCAGGAATATGGTCATCACAAGGATTACATGTCATTTACTTCATATTCCTGATGTGTAATGAAGAATGTTTCCATTTTTTAGCTTTCCTACTTTGAGTATTGAATTCCTAATTTATAAAAAACTAAACCATATCCAATGTATTATAAAATAAATCATTTTAAAACATTATAGAAATGTATCGAAAAGATGTATATGAATTAATCATATCAAATTCCCGAGTATATAAACAATTTCATGGCCTCATAAAAAAAGAATCAAAACTGGGATTTGAAATGAATTTTTTTAAACATGAAACATGCATTGTAACTAGATAAATAAAACAATGTGATATAAAAAAAATGTAATCCCTCTAGAATTATCCCTATAAAAAATCAGGCATGCATCATAGATATGTTCTTTATTCAAATTCATTACTCCTTTAATTATAATTTTATAACTATTCCTCAAAAGCTATACCCATTTTTCAATTTCTGTAACAATAAATTTTTTCTCACCACTCAAAGTTAAATAAAATATTGTTTTCCCCATACCATAAATACATGTTCATAAAAATATAATTCCCTTGGTTCTATGATCTCAAATTTTTAATTGAAAATATGAAATTAATCATGAGGGATTTAGTAAAAGGCTAAAATGTTTTTAAGGATGAGGGATGGTGGGGAACTGATAAAAAATTGAAAAAATTGGAGGGTAAACTCTAAATTATAATTACATATAATTTTTATTAGTTCAATGAAAAAAATCCTCCTTTGAAAAGATTTCTCCATGATCTAAACATCTCAATTAGGGTCCATGAGTATGTTATAATATCACAATGAATGTTCACCGATCCTAAATGTTTCTTTCATTTTCCTAAAATCATGTCTACAATAGATCTCACATTAATCAAGTAACCATATATAATGCATCGCAACATTAATTGGTTTGATAATGGGTATTTTTAACCTTCGTAACAAACAAAACATTTTCTAAAATGATTAGGGTATGCATAAAAAATGACAAATGTAATCATGAACTGTAACATTTAAATCTGATGAAAGTATCACCATAGGTCTCCTTATTATCAACATACCACGTCGATTAGTAGTTAAAATTACCACACACTCATTAAAAATAAAAGAATGAATCATTCTAGCAGTCGGATATGAAGGGGTAATTTTATTAAAAAAAATACATCCTTGAAATGTTATTTATGGATATTACCTGCTAAATACTGATATATTTATATGTGGGTCTCAAGAAAATTGGATAAAAAATGATTGAAAAAATTATTTTAATAGTGGATTTATTCAATAATATCCTAACTAAGATCTCAATTCATGTTATGATAAGATTACACGCCCAACACATATCTCAAAAAATATTATTAGAAATGAATATTTCAATGTCGGTCTAGAAATCAATTTGGAATGGGAGTATAAAAAATAACTTCCTAACACATAGGGAATATTATATAGTAATATTTAAACAAAAATTAATTGAAATAATTTATAATTATAATTAAATTAAAAAATTCAACATTCCAACTAAAAATATAACATGAATATAAATTGATTTCAATAATATCTCACAAAACATTGTCATTTATTAAAATGGGTGTATTGAGATTTCACATTTAAATATTGAATTTAATGAAAAATGCCTCCTAGAAATGTTGAAATACAAAAAATACCTATGTATCAATAATAATTCTTAATAATGTCTCTCCCTGGAATAAAATGATACAATGTTTCAATTATTCTGGAAAACATCATGGGATTGATATAAAGTATAACATAACTGAAAAAGAAATGAGATTTTTTGATTTTTCCAATATGGATCCATGATCTCCATATACTAAATGTATTTCCATGGGAAAAATTATAGGATAGTGTTCTGAAATTTTTATATCTATAAAAATTGAAATAAAAAATATAGGCACTAGATAAATCATTATTACATGGGTTTTAATAAATATTTATCTACAAAAATGGTTGTATCACATAGGAAATACATGAAGAAAACTACTCATATTGATGCATTAGTGTGATAAAAATAATGGTTGGATGAATGATGGATATAAGATTATAGAAACGGATAACAAAGGTCCAAATAAAATTACTAAAATTATAAAGTAAAAAAAATAAATTTTTGTTTCCTCCCATGGAGAACTAACTATGATGTCATCATATAGACAGATGGACTGTGGAGTAATTCAATTTTGTCCATTGGTTTAAAGTTCCTCTACCTCATATAAGAATACGTTGATTTATCTTTGAGATAAAAGGGACACTTGGTGGTGTTAACCACCATAGAATCTATTCACATGTTAATAACATGTGGAAGTAGTAGTTATCATTCATGTCATGGAGGGGGATCCTGATGTGAATGAATCTATGGTTGGATCACCTCTAGCTATCTCTATATCGCATCTTTATGTAGATAAATGTCTTGAAGAAGTCCATATGGGGGCATAAAATATGAATTTATTGCCATATATGATGTTGTAGATCTAGGAAGGGGTTAATAAATGAAGATATGAAAATGAAATTAATAAATCCATGTAGTGAATTTATGTAACGCCCCGACCCTAGTTACCCAGAGTCGGTGCATTATTACATAACATTGGCATGATCACAAGAAAGATCAAATCTCGAAAGACTGATTGGTTTAGTAGCCTTGGAAACACTAGATATATTCATAAGTTTTACATTACACCATAAAATGAAAAACTACTAAAACAACATATTGTCTCCATAAACCACACTCATATCCCCACATAATATCCCTGCAGTTCATTCATAATTTACTTCTTCACTTCCTGGGAAAAATAAAACATAGAAAATGGGTGAGCTCAAATGCCCAGTAAGGATAACAATATACCGGAAACTTTCATAAATAAGAATAAACATTTAAGGCTATGTATAACTAAAACAAAAGCCTTTTAAACTTGAACATCAACATAGTATGGAAAAAGTAAAATGAAATAATTCCATTTACTTGTACACATGGATATTCTACTAATCGAATAATCACATGCAATATCAATAACGACTTTCATAATGTTGGAATGCATAATGCCAGACTATCATAACCACATAGCCAAGGCCTCGTGCCAAGACTACAAATAAGATTTTGCCAAGGCCTTGTGTCAAGACACTAGTTTGTCTCATGAGACCTACCAATGCATCGAGGAGCTATAGCGGGCTCCACCCGTCACATATTAAGTCCAATGCATTCCCATATGAAAAGGTTTAAACATGACATAAACATTCATATTAAAACTAGCATACGAAATGTCAATAATTTCATCATAAACTATGAATGGTATAAAAATAGCACATCCACAGTGTAACATATCACAAAACCTTCAATAAAATATAGAAGTTTTGTATCATAATAAATCAACTACAAATAAGCATAAAATCCATCAAAGGATGTTGACATAGAAGAAATCAAAACTCTTTTTAGAGAAATATCTATTTCTATTTTTGAAATCATTTAAGAGTCATATATTTATAAAATAAAACATTTTCTTTTAAAATATTCTTATAATCTTGTAAGGGAATCTTTGACTATTTTATAACGGCGGAAAATATCCGCACTTTCCATATAAGTTAAAAAAAATTCATACCTTAAATTTGTTGAAAAGGTTAAAAGTGCCTTGTTTGGAAAACGACAGAAAGATTCCTTTTAAAACATATAAGGGTATAAATGACTTTAACCCATTGTATAGTAAATAGTAAAAATATTTTTAAATACATTTTAAGGAACTTGGATGTGGATGATAAAGAGATCCCAGTAGATAATTACGGATAAACAACCTCGGATAATGATGAGATTGTGAAATAACCCTTAACTTGCACTTTTACTTGGTTGGGGTAGGTTAACCTCCTTTATAATGGTGAAATAATTGTTATTAAATTATAAAAGAATCATATATATTAATATGATATCATATATGATCATTTAATATTGATTTGATAGTAATATCTAAGTATTATCGTTGTTTCGAGTGTTAACTTACTCGTTTTCTTTTATATTTTTTATTACGTAAGACTTGTTTGTAATGGATAGTTTGTACATTATTCATATCCAGAATGATATCAAGTCCTTAAAAATCATTTTTAAATCATCAAATGATAATTATACTTGAATGGATATGATGTAGAATGAATCTTATCGCGTTCGTGGAGACGGTAGTCCGTACGTACGCACGAGCGACAATATCATTCTTTTGATATTAAAATAATATAAAAATGGATGGTATATAATATATACAGAATAATTAACATGTTATATTTATTATTTACATGAGTTACACATCATTATTATACCCATCCAAATAATAATATATTGAATAACAATTACACCATGACGTGGAGACGGTAAGCCGTACGTACACACGTATGGTGACATGTTAGTCAAAGGGTGGATAGAATACTGAATATGGTTTTACCATATTTATAATAACATCACAGTATATATATGATACTGGAGTTATTATTTTAGAATGGTAACAACAAAGGAAGAAGAAGTGGAAGAAGAAATGAACTTGGAAAAGGGTGGTGAAATCATTACCTCTTCTTCGGGTTCTTCCTTTTGATTTGATCAAAAGGGCTCCATTGGATGGATTTCTGATCAAACAAAGGCCTATAGGTTGTATTGAGGGAAGTTGGGGGAGTATTTGGGCAGAGTTTTGCCGAACCAAAAGGCTTTGAAGGTGTGAAGAAATGAGGAGGAGTGCCCTTTTATAAGAGGGGTGAGGGGCACCTTTGGATAAGCTAGAAATATTAATTTATAATAAATTCATATTCGGTTTCTAATGGCTCCAAAGTTGATTATTTAAATGTTAAGATAGAGATAGGTATAAAAAAACTCAACCAATAGAATTTAGACAGGTTTGGGTACTTATATTAACCTTATCTTTAAGTATTAACTCTAAAATTATTAGTTTCACTTTTACTATGTCTCTTTGTATTTTTATATAATATGGTTAATAAACATACTATATACATCCAAGCGACCCCCAAGTGTTCCATTAATGATTAACCAATCATGATATAAGTCCCTTGGCCGATCCTTAGATTTTTAGGAATTTAATATCAATTAATAATATAATATTTGTTTTCAGAACTCTTTTATATCAATTTTGACACTATTCAATAGTTGATTTTTTTTGAAACTCATAACAGATTGATTACTTAGAAAAAAGTAAATTCAATCAAACCTAATATATCATATTATCCTAGAATATTAGTTTAATTCATTAAAAGTTTCATATTATATTTATTTGGGTATTTATAATATCAATTAATATAATTTTTCACTATTTTAGTAATTACTGCATCATCATTGTGTCCTAAATAAAATAAATTATTTAATGTCTAAAAATTATAAATAAAATATAATTATGTATTAAATCTTTTTATCTTTCTAATGAATATTTATAATCTAAAATCCAACATATATAACCCTATGTAATA
Organism: Viscum album; assembly: GCA_963277665.1. Taxonomy (NCBI): domain Eukaryota; kingdom Viridiplantae; phylum Streptophyta; class Magnoliopsida; order Santalales; family Viscaceae; genus Viscum; species Viscum album. Next base: position 166,851,432 of record OY728121.1, on the reverse strand, counting down.
ATTGTTTTTCTAAAAGATATATGCCTGTGTCATTTTTGTATTCATTTTAACTTAATTAAAATAAAGTGTCCCTATCACCTACAAGTGGCACCATGGGGTCCCAAAATCGACCCAAAGATGCCTATGGTCGAACATGTATCAACCAATAAGGCTAGGACACGTTTTAGGGTAATTTAGTATTATTATAATATTAATTTTTAACCCTTATTTACTAGATTTACCCTTAACCATGGTAAATAAAATATTTACCACAGTAATTATTCAAAATGTATAAAAATAAAAGTTACCTATTTACACAATTTGGAAATCCTAATTCCAAATATGGAATCCATTTTTATAAATTCAAAACACAGAAGTGGAAGAAATTAATTTAAAATTAATTCCCGCTGTCAAAACAAAAAGTGTGTTTTTAAGAGATAATAACTATCAAAAGATTGACACTTGTTTATGTTCGGTTTAATTGTAAAATTATGTCCAATGACCAAAAATATATTAAATGGTAAAAATATATTCTAAATATACTTTAAAACCACTCAAATTCATAATTTATCACTATTAATTATTTTGATTAAAAAGGTTGTTTTTAATTAAAATTTAGTAATTTTCACTATTCATCAAAATATGAAAGTTATCCGAAAAGTACCAAAATTTCACTTTAGGCTAAATTAGATATTCCAAATCCAAAAATGAAGTCCATTTTGAAATATAAAATATATATAATTTCAAAAATTAGGTATTACTATTCATAATGGCTAGTTTGATTGGTTGTGGCGTGTGTTAAAACTCAAGGTTGCATACAACACACGCTACTGTATTATTCAAAGAAAGCATACCGTGGAAGCTTGGGATGTTTCATTTTAAATTTTTTATTTCCCCATTTAGTCAAAAAGTTTAAAATATTGTATTTAAAAAGGGTTCACTATTAAAAGTTGATAAAAGTGCAATACTGAAAATGAATTTGTTCTTGCATTATGTCTATGATACTCATAATATGGAAAAATTATATGGATTATATAAAGTTTAAAATTTAGTTAATACTATTCATAACCTCTTTTGAATGGATTTTTGGTAAGTCATGGTGCAATTGAACTCGGTGTTGCGTGTAGTGCAAGTTATTGAATTATTTTGAAGAAATAACACATTATGAATTTTGGGGGTGTTACATTCTCCCCTATATCAATAAATTGTGTCCTCGCAATTTGAAATTGTTCTTCGAAAATAAAAGGTTGAAAGTAGAAAATATCTTTATGGGAAAACACACATCAGAAATTGGGTTACTAAAATTTAGTCTTAATATGAGGACAAGAGAAATGAAAAGGTCACCACCAAATTATGATCTCGATTAGGAGAACATTGGTGGCAATTAGAGACATATAATTGGAGGAAAAACGTAAATATTTATAGGTAGTGATTGAGGTCATCAATCACAAAAAATTATAAAATTGAGGTCCTTAAACTCATCAATATATGATGATTTGAAATAACATTGGTTCAACAAAACACAAGGTATTAGGATAACACATTTTTGACGTTTCAAAATATCTTAGTTGAAATCCAACATCGAAAAATGAATTAATGAGGCCTCTATTTAAAATAAAGAGTGGAAAGTATGAAGATTACCAAAAATAACACATATTAGGGTTCCATGTAGGAAAATATGGATATGGAAGAAAAATCTAACCACCAATTATCTGATGGATAGTGGTAGAGAACATGGATATGAAAAGGCCAACAATCCCAAAGCCATAAATTAGTGATGATTTAAGGTACCATCTAGGACACCATTTTTGTTCTAAGTTCCTTTTCTTAATGTTGAGGAATTTATTTATGAGATTGGATAAGATCATAAGGAGATATACTTAATTTATAATTAGAGTTTTATCCATTAATAAATTTTTACCACAAACTCATTATTCACTCTAAAAGATAATAGAATGTAATTTTTTTTTCTATTTATACTATTCGTACAGGGTTCCAAAATAAATGAATTTATAATTCATCTACCAGATCTTTTAAAAAAAACTACATTATTTAATCCAGGACATCTCATGGGCCAGTGGTAGGTGATACACCCTTGTCGCCCTTCGGTTGCGGGTTCAAGTCTCACAGCCTTGCCAGACGCGACGGGTTGCCGCCTGACCTTCGGGTTGTCCTTTTATGGCAATCCAAAATAATCCAAACTAGAACTATCCAAAATTCTTCTGTCCAAACTCACAGTCCAACATTTATAAGGAAGGTAAACATAATGTAGATCCTTTTTACCCAGTAATAGCATATGAATACCTTCATCATGTATTCTTTTAATACACTGAAACATCCTGAATTACCATATTACTTATTGATTACATTCATTCCCCCTTATTCCATATAGAATTCTGGATATACTTCATCAATCCAAAAATGTTTTAAACCCCAACAATGATGGAATATACAAATCATTAATCAGTTCCAAGGTAGTCAAGAATATCCAATATAATTTTTCCAAAATAATCATGTATTATTCGAAAATCACTACCTCAGTATCAGAACTATATTATGGTTTAACATTCTCTCAACCATATATTTTCCAAAAATTTATCCTGCTATTGAGTCACTTTTCTTTGTTCCAAAAAATCTCAAGTCCTTAATAAAAAAGTACTGCAGTACAATCCTTATATACTCCATAATTATTATAACAAGTACATTGTTGATACTACACTCAATTGACATAATCAACATAAGAACAATAATCATTCCTCTTCATATGTGGTAGTACCATAACTTGATTAATATCCAATAACATCATTTGCGGCATAGTCTGATGACTGGGACATAGGTTCGCGTAGTGTCCAAACTCCTTGCAAATGAAGCATTGTACATTTGAAACCATTTTCTTACCCTTGCAGTCACGTACTTTGTGCCCTTTTCCTCCAAAATTATAACAAACTCCCATTCCTTTTAGGAAAGTTCCAGGGTGTTTCTTTCCACAGTAACCACATATGGGAAAATTTTCTTTTCCCTCTTCCCTTTATCCATCTTTCTCTCTTCCATCCTTTTCTTCTCTTGCTTCCCTTCAAAGCCATAGGAATCAGTAAACTCTTTAATTATCTTATCAACACATGATATTATTTCTTCATATGATGATAATACACGTGAGACTATTTCTCTTGTAAATTCTGGCTTAAGACCATAAAATATATGATCCTTCTTTCTCTTTGTATCATGTGCATTGCTAGAGTTCTCATTCCTTCTACTGGGCTCCATTTCTAAACAATGGCATACACTAGATCAGTTTATGAATCAAAATATATAATCCCATACTTATAAAACACTTAACATAAATTTAACTATTTATGGATATAATCCATAATCATAAAAATGTCTCCTTTGAGGATGTATATACTCATAAAACCTTCATAATGGTTTCTAAGGAAAATGAGAATTATCCTAAGCATATCCTCCGAGAGTGTCGTAACCAAGAGTGCAGCAAGACCCGTTGTCGTGCACCAGTTCTCATTCGAGTCTAGCTCAAAGCGGTGATTTCGGGTTTTACCCCTAGGTAAATCTGTGCCAGAGCCGCCTCTACCTGCTCGTATCCAGACAGGGATGTATTGCTCGGATAACTCACATAATCTCTACAATACCGAAATTCTAGGAAGTTCTTCTATACTAATCCTCAAAGTTCATCTTAGGTCTACGTGCTCTAATCAGAGTTTATCTAAATCTAGTTTCCAAGGTTTGTACTAAACTTCCTCTGATACCAACTGTAACGCCCCGACCCTAGTTACTCAGAGTCGGTGCCTTATTACATAACATTGGCATGATCACAAGAAAGATCAAATCTCGAAAGACCGATTGGTTTAGTAGCCTTGGAAACACTAGATATATTCATATGTTTTACATTACATCATAAAATGAAAAACTACTACCACAACATATTGTCTCTATAAACCACACTCATATGCCCACATAATATCCCTGCAGGTCATTCATAATTTACTCTTCACTTCATGGGAAAAACAAAACATAGAATAGGGGTGAGCTCAAATGCCCAGTAAGGATAAAAATATACCCGAAACATTCATAAATAAAATTAAACATTTAAGGCTATGTATAACTAAAACAAAAGCCTTTTAAACTTGAACTTCAACATAGTATGGAAAAAGTAAAATGAAATAATGCCATTTACTTGTTAACATGGATATTCTACTAATCGAATAATCACATGCAATATCAATAACCACTTTCATAATGTTGGAATGCATAATGCCAGACTATCATAACCACATAGCCAAGGCCTCGTACCAAGACTACATATAAGATTTTGCCAAGGCCTTGTTCCAAGACACTAGTTTGTCTCATGAGACCTACCGATGCATCGAGGAGCTATAGCGGGCTCCACCTGTCACATATTAAGTCCAATGCATTCCCATATGAAATGGTTTAAACATGACATAAACATTCATATTAAAACTAGCATACGAAATGTCAATAATTTCATCATAAACTATGAATGGTATAAAAATAGCACATCCACAGTGAAACATAGCACAAAACCTTCAATACAATATAGATGTTATGTATCATAATAAATCAACTACAAATAAGCATAAAATCCATCAAAGGATGTTGACATAGATGAAATCAAAACTCTTTTTAGAGAAATATCTATTTCTATTTTTGAAATCATTTAAGAGTCATATATTTATAAAATAAAACATTTTCTTTGAAAATATTCTTATAAACATGTAAGGGAATCTTTGATGATTTTATAACGGCGGAAAATATCCGCACCTGTCGTATAAGTTAAAAAAAACATTCTTACCTTAAATTTGTCGAAAAGGATAAAAGTGACTTGTTTGGAAAATGACATAAAGATTCCTTTTAAAACATATAAGGGTATAAATGACTTTAACCCATTGTATAGTAAATAGTAAAAATATTTTTAAATACATTTTAAGGAACTTGGATGTGTATGACAAAGAGATCCCAGTAGACAATTACGTATAAACAACCTCAGATAATGAAGAGATTGTGAAATAACCCTTACCTTGCACTTTTCCTTGGTTGGGGTAGGTTAAACTCTTGTATAATGGTGAAATAATTGTTATTAAATTATAAAATAATCATATATATTAATATGATATCATATATGATCTTTTAATATTGATTTGATAATAATATCTTAGTATTATCGTTGTTTCGGGTGTTAACATACTCGTTTTCTTCTATATTTTTTGTTACGTAAGACATGTTTGTAATGGATAGGTTGTATATTATTCATATCCAGAATGATATCAAGTCCTTAAAAATCATTTTTAAATCATCAAATGACAATTATACTTGAATGGATACGATGTAGAATGAATCTTATCGCATTTGTGGAGACGGTAGTCCGTACGTACGCACGAGCGACGATATCATTCTTTTGATATTAAAATAATATAAAAATGGATTTTATATCATATATAAAGAATAACTAACATGTTATATTTATTATTTACATGAGTTAAACATCATTATTATACCCATCCAAATAATAATATATTGAATAACAATTACACCATGACGTGGAGACGGTAAGCCGTACGCACGCACGTATGGTGACATGTTATTCAAAGGGTGGATAAAATACTGAATATGGTTGTACCATATTTATAATAACATCAGAAAATATATATGATACTGGAGTTATTATTTTAGAATGGTAACAACAAAGGAAGAAGAAGTGGAAGAAGAAATGAACTTGGAAAAGGGTGGTGAAATCATTACCTCTTCTTCGGGTTCTTCCTTTTGATTTGATCAAAAGGGCTCCATAGGATGGCTTTCTGATCAAACTATGGCATCTAGGTTGTAGTGAGGGAAGTTGGGAGAGTATTTGGGCAGAGTTTGGCCGAACCAAAAGGCTTTGAAGGTGTGAAGAAATGAGAAGGAGGAGTGCCCTCTTATAAGAGGGGTGAGGGGCACCTTTGGAAAAGATAGAAATATTAATTTATAATAAATTCATATTCCTCTTATAATGGCTCCAAAGTTGATTATTTAAATGTTAAGGTGGGTATAGGTAGAAAAAAACTCAACCAATAGAATTTAGACAGGTTTGGGTACTTATATTAACCTTATCATTAAGTATTAACTCTAAATTAATTAGTTTCACTTTTACAATGTCTCTTTGTATTTTTATATAATATGGCTAATAAACTTACTATATACATCCAAGAGACCCCCAAGTGGTCCATTAATGATTAAACTATCCTGATATATGTCCCTTGGCAGAAACATATATTTTTAAAAATTTAATATCAATTAATAATATAATATTTGTTTTAAAAAACACTTTTATGTCAATTTTGACACTATTCAATAGTTGATTTTTTTGAAACTCATAACAGATTGATTACTTAGAACAAAGTAAATTAAATCAATACTAATATATAATATTATCCTATAAAATTAGTTTAATTCATTAAAATATTCATATTATATTTATTTCGGTATTTATAATATCAATTATTTTAATTTTTCACTATTTTTGTAATTACTGCATCATCATTGTGTCATAAATAAAATAAATTATTTAATGTCTAAAAATTATAAATAAAATATCTTAATGTAGGAAATCGTTTTATCTATCTAATGAATATTTATAATCTAAAATCCACCATATATAACCCTATGTAATAATTGATTTTATAAAAGATATATGCTTGTTTCATTTTTGTATTCATTTTAACTTAATTAAAATAAAGTGTCCCTATCACCTACAAGTGGCACCATGGGGTCCCCAAATCGACCCAAAGATGCCTATGGTCGAACATTTATCAACCAATAAGGCTAAGACACGTTTTAGGGTAATTTAGTATTATTATAATATTATTTTTTAACCCTTATTTACCAGATTTACCCTTAACCATGGTAAATAAAATATTTACCACAGTAATTATTCAAAATTTCTAAAAATAAAAGTTAACTATTTACACAATTTGGACATCCTGATTCAAAATATGGAATCCATTTTTCTAAATTCAAAACATAGAAGTGGCAGAAATTAATTTAAAATTAATTCCCGCTGTCAAAACAAAAAGCGTGTTTTTAAGAGATAATAACTATCAAAAGATTGACACTTGTTTATGTTCGGTTTAATTGTAAAATTATGTCCAATGACCAAAATTATATTAAATGGTAAAAATATATTCTAAATATAATTTAAAACCACTCAAATTAATAATTTATCACTATTAATTATTTTGATTAAAAAAGTTGTTTTTAATTAAAATTTAGTAATTTTCAATATTCATCAAAATATGAAAGTTATCCGAAAAGTACCAAAATTTCACCTTAGGCTAAATTAGATATTCCGAATCCAAAAATGAAGTCCATTTTGAAATATAAAATATATATAATTTCAAAAATTCGGTATTACTATTCATAACGGCTAGTTTGATTGGTTGTGGTGTGTGTTAAAACTCAAGGTTGCACACAACACACGCTACTGAATTATTCAAAGAAAGCGTACCGTGGAAGCTTGGGATGTTTCATTTTAAATTTTTGATCTCCCCATTTATTCAAAAAGTTTAAAATATTGTATTTAAAAAGGGTTCACTATTAAAAGTTGATAAAAGTGCAATACTGAAAATGAATTTGTTCTTGCATTATGTCTAAGATACTCATAATATGGAAAAATTATAAGGATTATATAAAGTTTAAAATTTAGTTAATACTATTAATAAACTCTTTTGAATGGCTTTTTGGTAATTCATGGTGCAATTGAACTCGGTGTTGCGTGTAGTGCAAGTTATTGAATTATTTTGAAGAAATAACACATTATGAATTCTTGGGGTGTTACAATTTATAATTATATCACATACATTTATATATATATATGAAATTGTACATCATTTTATATGATTTATAATGTAGATATAGAAATAAAAACCCAGAAAATATACAACCAGGGATGGGTACATGGACAAGACTTTATAATAGGGATATTCTCAATGACCTATGCATAAAATATCCCCTCATGAGAAGAGGGGATCTTGCGAATATCTTCCAAAGATATATCATCTATTGTGGTAGGGACTAGAGTATCTAATTCAATAATGGGTGTCATGGTGCTCACAGTTGGCTCAGTTGAGGAAGGATGATGTGGGGTATGGATACATATTGAGGTAGTATGTTTTGTAGATGTATTGATTAAGGGATCCTCAATGGAATATAGGATGTCGGGTCTCTTTTTATGTCCATCCTTATCTATAAGAAACTCTTTCTGGGTAGCGTGGATAATGATCTAAAATGGAAGATTGATAGGCGTGATAATGGAGGTTTTTATGGGGTCTGCAAGTGGTGGCTAATGAGAAGATGATGTTAATGGTGGTGGGGGTGGGGTGTTGAAATATGAACGTGCATTGAAGGGAATACAAAGATGTCGGAAGATATAGTGTTGGTTCTAAGGGATACAAAAATCATACCACTAATGGAAGAAGGTCATGCATTCACACTAGCTCAAGCATATTGTATAGAGTTCAGTTGATTGGGCCCACTTCCTTGGGATCCAACCTTACACCAGGAGTCTATTCTACTTATCTAATACTACCAATCCTACATTGGGGTACCACATCCCCTACCTAGACCTAAACATCCAATGTATCTCTAGCTACCAATATGCTAAGGTGTAGCTGAGTCCATTATAGACTATGGTACCTATCATTATCCCCTATCACTACTCTTCTACTATATTCCCATAAAAACCTTTATTGGTGATGCAACCAACCACATGCATGGTACTCCAATGGAGTTTATAGACACCGATGCATCTTGTGGCATAACTTACCACATTGGAATCACTATAATGGAACACATACCTAAGATGTATTCATATTTACCTAACTATTATAACTGCTATTTACATTTTGATAACTATCATAGAGGTTCTACATTCCACCAGAATAAGATCTCCCAGTTCTTCCTTTGGAAACAATATGATGGATGCTCGAGGCATCTCTCAGATTCTATTTCATGGCCAGTACCTGATTCATTACATTTGAAAATATACAAAACTAAAATATGTTTACTATTGCCTGATATCATAGTGAATCTATTCCAAATAAGGTCTCGCCATGGATATCTCCTCAGCAGCTAAATATGGCACAATTCACTATAAGTGATTGAAACATCCAGTGTAGTCCATCACTGTCAATCTATAATGTTTCATGTGCATGAACTCACGATCCTTTTCATCCCTCAATGCATCTAGATAGAAGTTTCTCATGAAAATCACGTCCAATTATTCATAGGAAGACTCTTCTCATTTACCAAATTTCTCCAGAATTTTCAACCAATTCATGGATGATCCATAAATCATGTCTGAAGCATTTATCAACCTTCTATCTATGGGTGTGTCACGATTCTTGAGGATTTTTTGGACCAAAAAAATAAAAAACTCAACTCCCAAGGTTCCTCCCTCTAGTGTGAATTTAATAATATTGTATAGATGAAGATATCTCATCAGTACAGACTTTTCAGTGGCTAAGATTACCCCTCTCTATAGATCCCATAACCCTAAAAAATTTATCATGGATCTAAACATCCATCTGGTCCTCAATAAATAAATGAAAAATTGCTTTAGTTGTGTAAGGATCAGGTTTATTTCCACTCCCCTAATGATCTACTCGAAGATGATCTTGGGAAATTTTATCTATAATACAAACACACTCCTCATAACACAAGTTTAAAACAAATTTAAACTCAGTAAGTGACGTCAATATAGAACCCCTAGCTCATGTTCCCACTAAACATGGCTTACAAGGATTTTAGTATGACGAAAAAGTTCTTTTATTTCATTTATCAGATATAATATATATCTCTTTTCATAGCTCATACAGACATGTATGCATCACATCCACCAAATATGTCGCTATAATTATACATTTATGACAATATATATCTCTATGTCGCTATAAGGATCCATGAATACAATTCATACTCCATACTGAAAAATGAGTATAAATATCTAGAAAATTTAACATCACATGACATGTGAGTCACCTAAAGATAATTAATATCATTGATAAAAAATAACATCTAGAATAATAATCCAATCCTTGGGAACTCATATTTCCCCACATTCTTGGGTAACATATTCCCTTGCACAAGATCATTACAATGTCCCAACACATAGAATTATCCTTTCTAAATTTCCCAAATATTAAAAAAATAGAAATAGAAATGGCACCCCTAATACCACTTTATCACATTTATTAATATGGAAAATCATCACATAGAAAAATCATGTAAGTTATGGGACCTCAAATGGACCACCATTAATGCTAGAGGCTGCTGACTAGGAGTGGGGGTGTGACGAGTATTGTTAGAAGACTATAACCCTTGGAAAACAGATACAATACCATTTAAATAAAAAAATATTAATAAATATCAGTGTAATGGAAATTGTGGAAGTAGTATAACATATTATTGGGAAGTAAAAGGAGGAACCAATAAACCAAATAATAATGAACCATGTAATGATAGGATGAAATGTATCTAAATTTCGAACTAAAATTAATAAAAATAAAATAACCAATAAACATAAATAAACTGAAAAGACCATAGTCATGAACCCCATGCCATTACTATCTCCAAACCCTATCCCATACAATATGAAATAGGCAAAAACAAGGTCCATTTACCATATACAAACCTACATCTACATAATCTTATAAAATACCAAATGGTGTCCAGAATTTGGTGTGAGGAAAACATAGTAGGTTGATACTGTCATGTCTAAAAAACCATTCTAATAAATAAGGGAAAACACTAAAGTGATTATCATGATTATTAATTAATCAATTAATATAATACAATAATCCCTCTAATTTGACACCAAACAATAATATCTTTTAGCATGTAGAACAACCATGCCAACCAGAAGCAGATATCCATGGAAAAATAAAATAATTGTAAAAATCCATTTATATAATTATTTTTGTATCCATACCAATCCCTAAATATAATCATTTTAGCATACTTGATATACCCCTACGTTTAAGAGTTTTATAATTCAGTCATAACCCTCTACATAACCCTTATATAATGAAAATGGGCCACATCCACTCTAAAATCAATACATAATGAAATTCGTTGAAGCCCATTATATAACAATTACAACATAAAAGTATTCCATTACTTATATATAAAACATGAATCATAGCTATAAGGATATCACAATATCATTTCATCAGCCAAAATGGTTTGTTTTTCAAATTATTGTTTTTCATTTAGTTGAACATTTCATTTGTCATGTGGGAATTAAACCATAGTCCTGCCTGTTTGAATGTAATCATATCAAATAAAACATAACCATTTTAATTAAAATAATCCATTTTCAAGTTGATTCTATATCAAGAAATAAGCTGGGGTTTCATTTCATTCTAAGGACACATTAATCAAATATCCAATTTATTATTTTTTAGGGTAATCTCACTCAATGGGAAATACAATTGTAATATGTTTTCATAGTGCCACCCTATAATTGTGCTAAATGAAAGCACTAAAAAGGGTGTACCCTTATCTGTTGAAAAAAATGAAGAAAAAATACACTTTTAATAGTGCATAAAAAATCATTTTTTAAAGTACCCATTTATCAATAATTTATTATCTTTGATATAGGTACCCCTTTATCATCACCTTTTATAACTCTTAAATTCACACCTTTTAATAATGATTTTTTTGTAGATATAATAATGGGTGGTCTTTACCAGTTCTTCTTAATTGTGATGATAAATGGTATATTTCTAAAAAAATTATTTAAAATAATATATAAATATATTTATATTGATATAAATATAATGTATATTTAAATTTTTTTTAAATAAGGATATAACGACATATACACATAATATATAAGACATATAGTGAAATTTTATTATAAAATCAATAAATTTTTAAATTAAAAATTATTTGATTATTATTGAGTAATATTCATATAATAACAATTTGAAGATAATAAAATACAAAAATTATTAAAATATCTTAAATAAGATTAAAATGAAACTTGAACACAAATGATCATAACATTTGATTTTGAGGTATTTCTCAGATCTTACACATATCAAAGTGAATCATGTGATGAGCTCTATGCACTGGTTACAGGGGGAATGCTCTGTCACATTTTTAGGCCAAAAAACAACCTAGAAGGCCTTTAAAACTGAGTTTTTAGTCGAGTACCCTAATATTTTAACATTTAGTGGAATTTTACCACCAATTAAGATGGTAATTTTTTTTTTCATTTTCAACGGGGAATTAAATTATTCCAATGGATTTCATTCATATTGATATCATGGTTTTGAAAATTATCATTTTTTGAACAGCACTATTATTTATAATCAAATATATAACAACATATACATATTTTTTATATAATCACACATCAAAATTTAATTTTATAAATAAATAAATAATCATGTTTACATATAAAATATATTTCTCAATATATATTACTTATCTAAATAAAAAATAATTTCCATTTTATTCAAAATACAAATTTAAGAATATTTATATACATATACAGTTATTGTATATATAATGTTTATATATATATATATATATATATATATTGGTTTAAAGACATATAGATATTTATCTAAATATTATTAAATATGTATATATATATTAATATATAATATTAGAAAATAAATATAAAGATGTATAATTATATATTCAAATGCACACACATATATAAATATATGTGTGTGTGTATGTATTTACAAACACACATACACACACAAAACATATTATATATATATATATATATTTTAAAATATATATGGATAAAATATGTATTGAAATATATATAAATATACAAATAAATCATAAAATAATGAATGAAACAATATTAATGAGTGTAAAATTAGCAGGATTATGAGGCAAAGGATTCAAGTTCAAAAAACACCAAAGGTAGGTCTGTGCGCAAGAAGGTGAGGAAGTGCATGGAACTATTAAGGTGGGTGGGGTTCCTAGGGATGTTAAAGGGAGTGGGTGAGGCTATAAAAGCACTATTAAATGGGGTTTATGCACTGATAAAAGGGTGGTTGCTCCTCCCTCCAAATTTATAAAAAAAAAATTTATTTTAAAAAGTAATTTTTTGGGCTTTTATCAGTGATTTTTTTTATTACTGATAAATGGGTAATTTATCAGAACAATTTTAATGCTGATAAAAGGGACCCCATTTAAGTAGAACATCAATTATAAGGGCTTTTTTAGCACTATAAAATCCCTTTCTGCGCACTTTTAAAGTCCATATCTATAGTAATAGGGTTGCCACAAGTGAGGATGTAAAACAATTGAATCCAAAGGGATTCAAAAAATAATTACACACATGTTTTTTTATCATTTATAATTAAATTAATTAATATGAAAACGTTTCTATAAAATTCACAATATTTCACATAATTATGTAATTAAACAAAAAATAGGGTTAGGTTTATGCCACACACCATTAACAAGTGATAAAGAAAATTCTTCCAACTAGTAATGAAAATAAAGAGGAAATAAAATATCTCAATAAGAAACCAAGATCACACAATATCAAGATCAACACCCAAAACAACCGTATATAAGAGTTTCCACTTATAAAATAGTGGGAAACAAAACAAATCTTAAAATAATGAAATACTTATCATCATAGAATTATCACTTGAACATGATATTTGGAAGGGAAGAAAAAACTCCAAAATCACATATAAAATTCACAGGGCTAGATATATGATGGTTCAAGTGTTTGGAGAATTGAATTACATTTTCATGATGTCATTATAACATGAAATATTGAAGAAATACATGGTGAGTAATACATACACGACATGTAATTCTTGATTTATGAGTTACATTAGAAAATGAACCTACCTAGTTTAATAAACCCCTTCTTGAAAAATATATGATGTGAACCATTTTAAAATCATGCATTCATTTCACTACATGAACCCATTTTACAGAACATACCTAGTATTAGTTATACATCATGTAATATATATACACTATGTATAAATTCTCTACAGGAAACATTAATCCCATCGCTTTCAAAACAACTAAATCCTCCTCCAAAGACATCCATAATCCTTGGAAACTTACGTAATATCCTTTTATAAATTTTTACACAGACTTACTCAATTAAGAAAACATACATACATAAACATTAGGTCATTTTCTTAAGAAATAATTATCTATAATCCATGAGACATGACTTCAAATGTTTTAAAATTAAACAAAACCCATAGGATAGAAATTAAGTGTATGAATCATTGTGGTAAGTATCTATAAAATTATGGGATCTTACAATCATCCTCATATATAGATCTCAATTATATTCGACATAAAATATATTTGTAGTAGTATTGATTAATAATATTTTCAAATACTATCCTACTAAATATATTTCACAATGTTCTCATCGAGTAGGATCTGTTGGGGGACTGATATCTAATGAGGTGTTTTTTATCTATTGTACTGGGGTGAGAGTGGATTTGGTTTTGTGAAAATTTGGGGTAATAAATAGACGAGAAAACTCTCATAATGGAGGTTTATGATGATGAATAAATGTTTCCAATTTGGGATGCTTTTTATATTATGGTTGGGGATACAACAGAAGAGAAACTCGGGTTATTATATGTTTTTCATGATTTCATGATGTTCTTGGAGACACTCTATCATAATGAAAATTTTGGTATGGTTGATCAGGTCCATGGACAGATGGATATAAAATGGTTATTTATTTATTTATTTGTGTTGATATTTTCATGTGCACATTTCACATCATTTTTCTATTATTATAGAACACCATTGGTGGTTTCCTATTCTGTTTTATACTCCATATTTTCGTGGGATCACACAACACATGGGTACCTGATAAAATATTAAAATAGTTTTAGGAATAGGTTTGGATAAGGAACTAGGTTGATTTAGTGGGATATCTTAAACATGTACATAGATTTTTAAAAAAGGTATGGTTTGGGGATATTGTAGAGACTTAATTTTTCATCTATTATTTTGATTATATATATATCTATCCTATGAGAGTTATGATATATGTTTTGTATAGATATTTAATGATTTATGTAATTCCATTTAATATTAAATCTTGTTAATTATTATCTGCTTCTAATTTCAATTTATTTGTGATGTATGATTCAGGGTTATTTTATTTTTTATTAAAGTCTATTATATAGGGACTATAATATCTCCACACCACCAAATTATACATATAATTCTAGATGGAATCCTCTATAATATAGGGAGGAATTCATGGGTTATAGTGTAAATCAATGGCTCAAGGAATTTTTATTGGTCAGGGGCATTATAAAGTTACAAAGTGGTATTAGATCAATTCCTTTTCTTTCATCTTACTGCTTCCGAATTTGGTAGTCTATATATTTAGGAATGTGTTAGACCTTATGATGGATTTTGAATTCATTATTTAGAAAAACCTATTCGTTTAAGATGTCCAAGTTACTAGGGATATGATTTTTGGCCTTGCATTTTGTTATTTCAATTGTGTATAATTTTAACTTAGGGTGACTCAAGTAGATGTTAGAGGTTCTTGATTTATTATGGGTTCATTATCTTGGCCTATTTGAAAAAGATATTTTAGTTTGAATTTAATCAAATCCTATAGAGAAATATTTAATATATTGTATCATACCAGGAATATATGTTTTACCTAAAATATAGCCCTTCTAGTGTGTAGTTTCACTAAAAAATGAGGTGTAATTGTCTAAAGTGTTAAAAATGTTCTTATGTAATTCTCCTATATATTTACTTCATGGAATTATATACATTTGGGATGAATTATTTATATTTTTCCATCATATGGAAATTCATGTGGGTTTATAATGAGATTCTCAGTGATGAGGATGACAATGCAACCCTTGTGTATTAGAGTTGATGTGGATTTAGTTCGATGGAATGGGAACATGGTTTGTATTCATTGGAACCCTTATGGATAAATACATGTATATTTTTGTTATTTAATATTCAAGTACGACCTATATGGTGTTTTAAAATAGAGAATTAAATGTAATTCAACATAACTGAATTTTTTATTTGTGTTTTCACTCAATATTTCTCATCAAGGGATATTTTGTTGGATATGGTAAGGGTTGACTACTGAGATGAAATCTGTGAGGTATCCGTCCCATTAGATTATTCTCATAAGAAATTTTTCCCTCATTATGGGTGGAATATGATGTGTGAAATTATTCTATATGATACCCCATGAGTGGGTTCTCAACATATTTATACTACATCATAGATTTGAAATCTGGTATGATGACCTGTGAGTTGTGTCCTTTGTCCAACCTGACTGGTAGGGATTTGTGGGAGACCTAAAGACCCTTAGTTTTATCTTAGACCCTAGTAGTTCATTTTTCGGTTTGATATATGGATAATACTTATATTTTTTGTCCAATGTTTTGATTTTTATTTCAAAAAGGAACCATTAGTAGTAGATTCAGGTTATGAGATCAATGCATGGGAGGTTCTTAGGGTTATCATTATTTACAGAATAATGCCTTAGGTTATTAAGGATTCCATCTGGGTGATTTGGTACGTTGACTTGTTTTAATGGGAAGAATTGCATTTGTACCTAACCATAATGTCTAAAGGCTGTTCTTTACTTGTCATGGTCAAATTTTTCCGAGGGGTGTTTGATTCATGGGAAAATAATTCTGGAGTTGGAATTAGAGGAAACTATGAGTGGGTTGGGGGTTGATGTAATCTCAATTATTTTCATGTGGTAATAGTAGAAGAGGTAAAATAATGAGCTTGGATTAGAGGGAGGGGTATAAGGGAAAGCATATGGTATGTATTACACCATTAGTTGTTTAGGGTAGTGACCCTTTTTATGATTTTAAATTATTGGTTTTAATGGAAATAGTTATCAAGAAGTTGGAATGGGTGATGATCTATAATTTTGAGTCAATGCTCAAAAATGAGTGGTGTTTTTCCATGTCAGTGGGTATATATAATATTGGATGAGGAATTATATGTGTTGATTTGAAACATGATTTAGTAATTATGAAATATGTATTCCCCGAAGGCGGGGAGAGAGTTGTTGGTCATGGGGGAATGTGCCTTGTGTTAGAAGGTTTGTGGTGTGGGATCATTCACTTTATGATGTTTAATAGTTTTTATGTTAGTAGATAACATTAATTGAGTACTATAGGATTCCAAGAAGAATTTCATGTGTTGGATAAGATATAGAATATAGTGAAGTCTATGTATATGAACCATACATGGGCTGGTTTGTGATGATCCATATGTATTTGATCAGGACTATGTCGATGATCACATTGGGGAAAATGGTAAAATTAGTTGACCAAGGATTAAACCATAATTTTAAAATAGATTTCAATTCATCAATTCACTGGTTAAATATTATGATACCTAATCACAATATTCATAAATGTTTTTTAATTTAAGTTTAATATGAAATATGTTCATCAAACACATTTCCAATGAGAGTTAATGTTTATTGTATCTAGAGACATGATTCTCAATCTTTTTATTTACAAAAATACCATTAATTGAATCTAAAATATAAAAAATATAGATTTATTATGCATATATTCTAAAAACACAATAAAATATTTCATACCATATTTTTTTATATGATCTTATCAACCATTTATTAACTACTCTATTATAATCATTTTCTGGGTGATCAATTGTTCATTTTTCATGCAGGTTTTATTTCAGAAGCCCTGGTATTTATATTTTTATCATATTTATATAATCCCTAGAATGTTAAAATGATTATAATATCATATAAATTTATTATATGAATATATATATAGTCATCCATAAGTATTATAGAGAGAAAAAATATATTTCACCATTCATGGAGACGGTAGGCCATACGTATGCATGAATGTTGTTTATATTTTTGAATTGATGGAAAAAAATAATATTAAAAAATAAATTATATTAATTAATTAATTGTGATATAATATATACCATATATATTAATTAATTTTTTCCATATTTCTATCTATTTAAATTTTAATCAAAAAATGAATCTCATTGCTTCGCAGAGGTGGTAATTGACACATACACAGAAGTGACGTTATCAATTTCAAATGAATTGGAAGGTAAGAACGTAGATATAACATTATAATTTTAGAAGAATAATTGTTTTATAAATATAACATATAAAATATAAACCCCTCATAATAACTATACATGTAATATGAGGAAATAAAATTAATTGAATCAATATGTGGTGATGGTAAGTCGTACGTACACCTAAACGATACTTTCAGATCCCATTTGATGGAAAATATGATGTATGAATGTTGTTTCCTAATAATAATAATATTTATGCATATTAATATCACTTAATTTGTTATTTTAAGAATAATTTCAATTATTTATAGTATGTAAATCAAGAAACAAATTGAAAAAGGTCAGTTAGATGATTACCTCTTCATCATTATTCCTCCGGTAGATTCCCTATTAAGGACCCTTGAAATTGTATTTTAATAATAACATCAAAAATATTTCAGGGATATGGATTTTTTAATGAAAATATTTTGGTTTTTAACAACATATAATTCTCAACTTCATGTAATTATGTTAAAGGATGGGTTCCCTTTTTATGTTAGAAGAGGGGAACTTTGGTAATTTGGTAAAAATTAAAATAAAATAAAGTAATTCTCAAAAAAAAATGATCCAAAATTCTGAGGGATTATAATATAATGTAGTATTTTATGAAATAGAATAAAAAAATAAATTTATTATAGGTTTATATAGTATTTTAAAACATATCATCATTATTAACCACTTGCATAACCAATTTTAACCGTAACCATAGTAATAACATTTTTAATATTATAGGTTTATAATTTTAAATATAATTTGAATATTAGAAAATATGAATATAATGGATTAAATTTTTGACCAAATATTATTTAACAAGAACACTTTATTTATATTTATGTTTTTTAAGTAATTTTAAAAATTAATATTTTAATAAATTAAAATTAATTAATTGTTTGGAACAATTAATTTATTTTGTCGTCAAAGAAAAAAAGGTTTTTTATAATATAAATATATAAAAACTTAATAATATGTCTTATTTATCGAATATGATCATATAATTTAGTATTTCATCAAAATTATATTAAATTTCTTTATTTTTTAAATCGTATATTTCATTTTTTTTATTAATTGAATAAATATTATGGAGGGGTTTTGTAATATTGTAAGGAAATTATATTTTCAATCAAAAATTAAAATAAATTACCATGTTAAAAATTTATAAATAGTTTTCAATATGATTATTTAAAACGGAACCTAAAATCATTTTATTATTATTGTAGAATGTTATAGATATTAAAGTCAACAACGTTGAATTTTGTATTCTTATTCTCTTCATAAATTAATATAATGGTCATAATCAAATAAATATGACATCAAGTTGAAAAATATTTTAGACATGTAAAGATATGTATGAAATTAAGCCATTCAATAGTATAAATACAAATTCTTTATAAATTTTAAATCCTTATAGAAAATTTTTAACCCTATTTTACATGTTTAACCGTTATTATGGTGACAAAAATTTTCTTTCGTTTCTATTCATAATTTCAATAAAATAAATTGAAAATATTTTTAAAAAATTGGTGTATTTCATAAAATTATAGATTCATATTTTCAGGGATCAATTTCTATAAGTATAAATATTAATTTGCAATAAAAATACAGAGGCAATGAAACACAGTTTTTCAAAAAAATAACTTTTTTTTTGTTTTAAATATTTTTTTAATTATAGCAATAATAAAATTGATTCTAGTAAAAAAAATTATATTATTAATCATTTCATTGAATAATATTATCTTGGAAATAGTTTTAAAACAAAAATGAATATTGATAATTCATGAAATTGAAATATTTTTTTCCATTAAAATAAATATATTTCACAATTCATTGAAAAATAAGTCATTTGAAAAAATTATCATTAAATAATCAAAATATGATTTTTAAATTAATAATAAAAAAATTATTTAATATATTTTATAATATATAATTTTAAACTTCCATAAATTAATTATAATATTCATTTAAATAAAACAATAAAAATCATTTATGAAGAAAACATATTTTTAATGAAGGATATTATTTTTCTAAAAATCTATTTGATTATTCCAAAATAATTAACAAATAATATTTTATTGAGTAATAACATTATATATATTTCATAATTTTGTTAGTAATATTTGTACTCACAAATTAAATCAATTTTTGATTATGGTCATATTTCAATAATAGTATTCTATTGTATGATTAAGATCGGTGTTGCATATCTTATACAATATAATACATAGTGTTCTTTTAAAAATCATGA